>JAHEWK010000018.1:0-1408368 GCA_020740775.1 Ilyonectria destructans
TACATATCAGACTATTGCAGATATCTCATTAGTAGTTAAGTGCCTAATTGGCCATTTTGAAGATTGCTTCACAATTAAGAAGATAGTTAATAGACCTTTTTATTCTATGTGTATTTTGCAGTCTTACTGGAATATACTAACGGTATTAATAAAGTGCAGTATAAGGCAGGGTCAGGCTATAATTGAGTAGCTGATGCAGGTAGAGATAGAAGAATGAATATATAAGGTATCCAAGAGGGTACTACTATTACATTTAGAGCCAGAATATTTAATATAAGTAGTTAGTTAAGTATTCTTTATTATAGCAGTAAATACTATATAATGTAAATAGGGAAGACCTTATCAGTTTATTTGGATAGATAGATAGAAGGAGAGTGGCAGTAAAAATTCAATATAACTGAAATACTTACATTCTAGACCCTTAATCCGTAAGTATTTCTACTATTACTTAAACTGGTAAAATAAGTAAAAGGGTCTCATTTTGTTTTTAGCAAATTTATAATTATATTGCCTTTTATGCCATTTTTGCTATATAGGTATTTAACTTTTATACGGCAAGAAAAGTACACTTATCTCTCTTTTTATCTTCTTTCTAGATCCTCTATATATATATCTCGGGAATTATTTTATATAAATTCCCTTAAGCTAGTAAGTAATTAATATTTATAATAAAAGGTAGAGGTATAGGGTAGAGGTAAGGCTTAGTATATATAGACTTAAGGGCTAGCCTGAGGACTAGAGTTGCTATTATATTTATTACCCTCCCTCCCTTCTTCTTCCACCTAAGCTTTTTCCTCCCTTCTTTTTTTACAGTATATATACCCCTTAGGTTATCTTTCTCTCTACAATATATAGACCCAAAGCGATCTATTATTATTTTAGGCTTTAGCTATATTATATAAACCCCATTATTATAACCAATATTATTATTATCTACTAAAGATCTTCTACCTTAATACTATAAAGGTCTACCGTTACTTCTTTAGGATAAACTGAAGGTACACTAAGCTTAGGACTGTTCTTACTCTATAGTAGAGTATTATAAATATTTCTATAAAACTGTAATTAATCCCCTGGGATATAAATTCAGGCTGATAGTTAATAATAAAGTCTCAGTCTTATACCCCAGGGTATAAAAGCTAAGTCCTAATTATATATTCAAACTCCAACTTTATACCCCAGGGTAGAAAATAGAACCTTACTTCTATTACTAAAAGATTATATAGAAACTGGCAGTCTTCTTTACACCCCAGTTTGGAAAATCTCTGGTCTTTCCGGTTTATAAAGCCTTCATTCTATAATTTGTACCCCAGGGTATAAATACCTACTTGCTGACCCGAAGTATAACCCTTCCTGAGTAGTATTATAATACCCAGCCACTACTATTCTATTTTATACTCCAGGTTATAAAATCTTAAGCTCTTTTACTAGTGTAATTCTAGACTTATATCTTGTACCCCAGGGTATAAATACCTACTTGCTAGCCCCCCCTTATAATTTAATTACCTTAGATATTAGAATCCAGACCTAGGGCTAACCCAACCCCTTAATACCAAATTGCAAAAGGTTATATAGCAACTTGAGCCTGCTGGCATAAGCTGCTATTGTAAATGCCCTTCTTTGTATACAGCTACTTAAGCCTGCCGGTATAAGCTGCCTTTATAAGCTGCAGCTATAAGCCAATTAGAAATCCCCCAACTTATATATATTAACTTAAGCTTGCTGGCAGAAGCCTGCTATTATAAGCTGCTGCTGTTATAAGCTGGCTGCAAACGCCCTTACTTATATATAGCTAATATAATAGAAGCCTACAGTTAAAAAGGCTATTATTTACTACCTCTCTCTCTTTCTTCTCTTTCTTTCTTCTTCTTCTTCTTTTCTATTCCCTCTACCCCCCTCCCCCTTCTGCAGCTGCTGCTGAATTAGCCGGCTGAATAGAGCTATTACATTTGTTATCTCCACTCTGCCGACAAGCTGTAGATACTGCTGCCCAAGCCAGTTCTGATAGTCTGCCTTATCTTATAAGGCTTACTTAATTACCTCTTTCTCTATCCAGACCCAAATTGACGGCTATATAAAGGCAATAAAGGCTAGCAGCAGCACAATATGCCTATACCTACAGCTTCAGCCCTAGTCCTTATAGCCCTCGGGATATAGAGTCTAGAAGAGGTAGCAGTAAAAGCAGCTTAGGCACTACTCTTACCTGCCTCCCTTATAGCAAATACCGCTCTGGAATTGCATTGCATCCGCAAAGGAAGGCAGGCACAGCTTGCCCTCAGCTGCAGCTGCTGCCTCTATGCCCCCTGCACTCTCTGCCTCTATGCCTTTCAGCCTGAGGCAGCGATACCATGAATATCTTGCCTCGGCGGCTCCATATAGCAGCCAGCAGGGCCGGCACCCTATCTTTCCGGCCTTACTGAGCCCGAGGCCCAGTACAAGGCCGTCGATTTCCTCAAGCACAGCCTCAATCGCAGCTAGCTCCCGGCTGTATTGCCGCCCTTAAGCTTAAAGTAGAGCCAGCCCTAAAGTAAGCGGCTCGCCCTATTGCTGGCAGTTATTGCAGAGAGAGGCCTTGCAGCTAATAGTGCGGCAGCTGCAATAGTCTCTATCTAGATGCCGGCCTAAGATATACTGCCGGCATCCCGGCGTCCAGATTAAGCTGCCGATTTCCTGCTTTTCCTCATTCCAGCAGGCCTCCTGCTGGGGGTTCCCTAGGGGTCAGTTTCTCTCCTCTACTATAACCTCAGCTAATACTGGCTTGCCAGTCCGGCCCGCCCGCCCGACCTCCTGGGTATAGCTAAGGATAGAGTAGGGGATATTAAGGTGGATTATATATACAATGCCCGAGACATCCAGCCCGGTGCCTAGCGCCGCTATAGCGACGATATATTGCACTGATCCTTCCAGCCACTGCCAGCCCATATCCCGCTGGGCTAGAAAGGCAGCCTTACCGGCCTCATCTTCGCCCGTGCCTGCATCGGCATCTCTATTTCCGTGGTAGTAATAGCAGCCAAGCTGCCGGGCAACAGCCTTACAGCTTATATAGCTGCAGCAGAAGATAATCCCCTTCTCGCCGGTCTTTAAGATCCGCGCTCGAGCTGCTACACACTGCTTCACCTCCGCAATACCTCAGCTGCTGCAGACCTTATAGACTTAGAACTGTACATTCAGCCGGTAGCTTAAGGCCCGGATATAGATCGGATTCTGCAGCAGCATTGCGGCCTCAAAGGCAGCCTGCTTATGCAGCAGTAGGGTGCCCGTCAGGAAGACCAGCAGGCAGCAGAGGCCCCGCAGCCTCATCAGCCCCTTCAGCTTAGTCCTATAGCTGAGGGCTGCCGTAAAGGTGAGGTAGTACTCATCGATAACCACTCAGTCGAGCCGGCTGCCCATACTGAGGCTGGCTTCCCACTGTAGGAAGCTGTCTATAATAGCTGCCTCGGCTGAGACTACTATTACTATAGGCCAGAATTCCCAGGCTTTTGGCTAAGTCTGGCAGTCTAGGCCGGTATCTTAATAGCAGCTAACCAGCTAGTCCTTAAGTATTTGATAGGGGGCTACGATAATTATTATACCGGCTCCCGTCAGAAGGGCCGGCATAATAAAGATTAGGCTTTTGTCGGCACCGGTCGGCAGGACGGCAATAAGAGGAGTCTGTTTGGCTGCGGCTTGCTGGATAGCCTCTCTCTATGCTGCCAAGCGGAATTCGGCTGCCTTATTCTGCAGGGCCTGCCGCAGAGTCTGCAGAAGAAGCTGCTCATCTAAGGCCATAACTGCGCCCTCTCGCGCTGCTGCACCTGCAGCCGAGCCGGCTGTCTGAAGCAACGCGAGCGGCCGAATCGGGATTCCCTTTGCAGCTGCTACTTGATGCCCTTTGGCGCCGCCCTTCCGCTCCTCGTCAGCCTCCCTTTTTCTCTTTGTCCCCCCTGTGCTGCCGCTGCTAGCCTCTGCCTCTGCCTCTGCCTCAGCCTCAGCCTCAGCTGCAGCCTCAGCTCCAGCTTCTTCTGCGGCACAGCTAAGGAAGTGATGCCAGCGCCGGCTAGCCTGGCCGAAGACCTCAAGAGACTTAAAGGTCAGCCGCTTCAGAATGTTAATAGTTACGCTGTAGCCGGCAGCTGTGCGGCTTGTATGTGCTGCAGCAAGATCCTCGACATCCTTGTAGCTCTTACCTTCTTCCTCTTTGTCTTCGTCTCTATCTCCCTGGCCGGCCGGGCTAAAATACCCCCTCTGGGGCCCTCAGGCTTGGGTATGGCGCCTGCTGACGGCAATAGCGATATGCCGCTACTGCTGCAGCATAATCCTTTAGCCGATATAGTGCTGGCTCTATTTAGCTAGAGCTTGAGATAGCTGGCTGCTATTCCAGGGCGTGCCGGGCTTCTCGCGCTGGTACCAGATAAAGTTGCTCGGCAGATAGACCTTATTGCGGAGGGCGAGGCGGCTGCTCTTAAGCCAGTCTGTAAAGAGCTGGATATAGAGTATATATATTACTATTAGCTGGCCGACCCGGCTTGGCAGTATCTAAGAGATTACCTTAGGGCTATTAAAGTAGGTAAGGGATTTATAATACTGGCTGACTAAGATAACCTTGCTATTAATAATAAAGATACTGCAATTCTAATTGATACTATTAATAAGCTGCAGTCTAGTAATTTCCAGCTCTTAAAGAGGCTGATTAGTTAGGTAGATAAGGAGTAAGAGCAGTTCTTAAAAGTGCTTAACCTGCTGTAAATACCGCTAGACCTAGGGCTATTTTCACTCACTCTAGCTATTAAGGAATTCCTTCTGCAGTAGGCCTGCTATAAGACTCTTAAGTATCTCCTTTTCCTGCTTGATAAGGCTGTTAGTGTGAATAAAAGAGTGGCTGTACTGAGTCTAAATTAGGTCGTCCCGAATAGCAGCTAGAGGGATAAGAAAGCAGCCTTCAGCTCTAAGCCCTACCAGCCGGGCCTCTTATAGCCCCAATATACCGTTCCTACTGCTGCCGCCACTGCTGCTGCTAGGGGGCCGGAAAAGCAGGCTTTCCTAAAGAAGGTCTTTAGCCTCTATTATCATCCTTGCTACCAGTTGCTGGATAGTATCTATTATAAGAGGCTGCTTTTAAAAGTAAAGTAGGGTTCTATCTATATTCCATAAGATAGCAAGCTGGCTGCCGGTCTCTATTATAAGCCTCTTTCTATAGAGTAGCAGGCTTAGGATATAGCCTATCAGTATATAGCTGGTCTTATATAGCTAGCTCTCCCTTACTGTATTTAGCTGCTTAAGTAGGTCTGTTAGTATAGCTTGCTTACAGCTAGAGATTGCAGCCTCAGCTATAACCGCTCGGCCTGTATATATAAGGCCGGCTAGAGTGCTGGTAAAGAGATAGGCCAGCTGTAGCTATTCAGTTTGGCTGTTAATTTCTAGGATAGTAACGAAATACCAGAGTGGGCTAGTAAAGGGGTCGGCGGGTAGATGCTGCATCCAGAAGCTAGCCAGAGTCTGTAAGATCTCTTCTTTAAGCTGGAGCCTGCTGCTACTAGCCTCCTTATCGTCATCCTTATCGTCGTCCTTATAACCCTTATCCTCGTTACTATTATTATAGCTATAGCCTGCTGCTACTGCCTGCGCTAGCCGGGAGCTGAGTCTTGCAAGCTGGCCTCGCTGCGTAAAGGTAAAGATAAGGGCGTGCTATATAGCTAGCTCGGCCGGCTCAAGAGTCTGAACTTGTAGGTAGTAGCAGAGGAAGCACTTACTATAGCCCAAATACTGATCTATACTGGCCTTTTCCTGTAGAGGCCTAAAGGGCCGGCTATAGGTATTCTGTAGGTTGGGGCTGGCCAGGTAGAGCCGGCCGATATGTGGCAGCGCCCTAAGGCCGGCGATATAGCGGCGGAAGAAGACTTGGTTTAGGGCTTAAATAAGTATCTATAGGTCCGGCTCGTCAGCTTGCTGCAGCATCCGGCTGGCAGCGTAGATACAGCCGAAGTCTTAGCTGCCAAAGTAATTAACCCAGCCGGTATGCTGCAGCCAGTTGGTTATCTTATACTTGTGTATGCTGCCTTCAGCTATCTGAAGCTGCCTTTCCTGCTACTCGCCCTACTTATACTCCCACTGCTGCTGGATAGCTGCTACAAGCTGGACTGCCTGCTGCTGCTTCTATACCTCTACTTTATTCTCGATATTGCCGGCTCTTAGCGGCGCTAATAGGCTGGGCTCTATACCGAAGCAGCTTAAGCTTAATACTATTGCAGCGGCAGTTGGGTCAACTGGAAAGTAGAAGTATCTAGCTGGCTGTATAAAGAAGGTCTGGGCTAGGGCTGGATACTAGAGGCCTGCTTGGGCCTGCTTGCTACTGGCTGTATAGAGCTGGCTGCAGTATGTTTTACAGAGCTTTTAGTTAACTGTTAGAAAGCTAGAGTATTTATAGCACCGGAATATATAGTAAATAGGAAGCCCGGTAAAAGGGGCTACTACTGCTTCCTGATTTTAGTCTCGGTCTTACTAGCTAGTATCTTTACCCTCCTTATCTGCCCTGCCTATATTTAGCCTCTTCTTACCCTTCTTGCCCTGCTGCTGGCTACCTTCTGGCTGCCTATATAGCTACTGCTACCAGCTGGAGCTATTAAGGCTCTATTAGCTATAGTGTTTGGTGAGGGCCTGGTAAGTAGGCCAGCTGAGGTCGGCATACTGCTTTTAGAGGTAACTTAGCAGGTTGGTAATAGTATAGCTATAAGAGGTGCAGATAAGAATATAGAAGCAGGGTTAGTAGTAAAGCCAGCTCTAGCTTCAAGCTATAGCTGCTACTTGTCATATATATCAGGATATCGGGATATCGGATTTCTGCAGTTATAACAAAAGTGAAGCTTTCCTTCTGTTATTATAGGTGTCTATCGCTACTTACCTTATCACCGGCCTCGTTATCTAGCTGGTCACAGGCCTATCTTTTCCTTAATTTTATTAATAGCTAGTTAAAGCTAAAGACTCTAAAGGATCCAGAGCCTCTCGGCCGTCCAAGGTTATCTAAGGTTATTATCAGTCTCTTTATCTATAAGACTGACCTAAAGACCCTCTTTTAGATAGAAAGAATATAAAGAGCTTCTTGTATATATAATTATTTCCATCTGCTAGATATAACACTGCTTGCTGTTACTGTTGCTGTTATTGCTATTAGGGTTGGGATTCTTCTTCTTCTATCTTTTTTCTCTTTTTCTCTCTTTCTTTCTCTCTTTCTCTTTCTCTCCCTCTCTTTCTCTCTTTCTCTCTCTCTCTTTTCTCTTTTCTTTTTTTTTCTTTCTCTCTTTCTTTCTTTCTTTTTCCCCCCCTTTTTCCCTCTCTCTAATTGGCTGCAAACCGATTATTAAGTGCCGCCAGTTATTAAGTGCTACAGGCCCCTGCTGGTGGAGCCTGTCGCCGGGGGGGTTGCGGCGATTTCAACTAATAGCTGTGCATACAGCTGTTATTAAGTGCCGTGCTGTAGTACTTAATAACTAAGGACTAGCAGTTAGGCCTTATAGATTAAGGCCTAATAGGCAGAATAATATATCAGTTAGTACTTGGCCTTTTCTGCTTCTTCTATTCCTTTTTTTTCTTCTTCTTTTTCTCTTACTATATCTATTTTATTCTTTTAAAGCTTAAAGCCTCTTTTATTTTTTTTTTATTTTAGAAGGAGTAAGAAAAAAGGGGGAAGAGGAGAGGAGAGGAATAGAAGGAAAAGGGAAGAAAGAAAGGAAGAAGAAAAAGAGGGAAAAAACGTATATATAGAAAAAAGGGAGGGGAATCTTTCCCCCTTTTTCTTTTTCCTTTTCCTAATTAGCTGGCACTTAGTTATTCTATAGTATACAGTTATTCTATAGTATAGTGGATACAGTACTGTCTATATGCTGGATTTCAAGCTAATAGGGCTGTATATAACAGTTATCCTATAGTATTTAAGTACTATAGAATAACTGCATACTAGCAGTTAGATATATCTTATAACCTAATTTATTTAGTTAGAGTAGCTTAAGATATAGATTTAGTTAAATAGTTAGTAGCAGTAATATTTATTTTTATAATTCAGCCTAATTTATTATAATAGTTAGAATTATAATAACTATCTACTTAATCTTTTTAGTATCTTACTAATATATATCTCTATATTTTAACTTTAAATAGTTTATAACCTTATTAATAATAAGCTTTATTTTATATTTTTAATAAATAATAAATAGATACTTAGGTATATAAATAAATAGTTCTATTTTATATTAGCTATTATATATAAATATTAAATCTTATATAAAATATATAATATCTTATTTTCTCTTATATTTTTATTATTTCTATTTTACTTTTTTTAGATTGCTATAGTAATATTCTTACTGTAATTTAATCTAAACTTTAATATTAAAACTATATAATATATTAAAATATAGGTCTATAACAGTTAAACTAATAGCCAGCCTATATTTAAATCTTCTTACTTAATATAGCTTCTAACTTTAATTTAACTCTAACTTTATTTCTAGCTTTAAATTTTATATTTTAAGTTTTAAATTAAGCTTTAATACTATCTATATAGTATTCTCTCTTTCTATTTACTACTATTACCTATATTACTTTATCTCCTTCTTTCTTTCTTTACTATTTCTATTTATATTACTTTTTATCTTCTTTATACTCTACTATATATAATATTATAGCCTTACTTTTTATACTTTAATACAGTCTTATTTACCTCTATCTACAGCCTAAATACTTAAATTACTCTATACTATTAAATCTACCTAAATTTACTCTATACTGCTAGCTCTATTTAACTTTAATTTTTCTACCAGTCTATCTTTAAATCTTATAGCTAAATTCTATTCTCTAACTCCAATTTAAATCCAGCTTTAGCTTTAATTTTAAATCTTATATCTTAAGTTTTAATTTAACTTTAAATTTAATATCTTAAGCTTTAATTTAAGCTCTAATATTAAACCTTATACTGCCCTCTTATAATAATACTCTTTTCTCTCTTTAGCCTCTTTACTCTTTTCTTTCTCTTTTTATTTTTTGCTGCTATTTATATAACCTTATTTTTTACTCTATTTCTCTACTGCTACTATTTATACTGTTAATTATCTCCTCTATACTATATATCTAAATTCTTTATAGATATTAATTTTTATAATCTTTAAGTATATCTATTCTATTTAACCTATTCTATCTATAATACTAACTATTTTATTACTCCAGCCTCTATATTATTCTAAATACCTATAATACCTACTATTTTAATTACTTCTATTAAGCCTATTTTAGCTATTTATTACAGTTTATACTGCAGCTAGTATAACTATTTAGTAGCTTTTATTCTTTATTTCTTTTTTTCTACCTTTAGGCTTTATCTGTATTTAGGCTATTACTACTTTATAATAGGGAATTTTTTCTTTTTCTCTTTTCTCTCTATATCTTATAATAGCTATACTATATCTAGCCTTCTTTTTATTAGGTTTTAATAGAAGCTTTAAAGTTAACTATTCTTTTTTATATAACTCTCTCTTTTCTATATTTTCTATTATAGTATATAAATATAAATACTATTAACTATATACTATATCTTTAATATTCTCTTTTTAATTCTACTTATCTTTTTACTTTTAGCTTATATAATAGCTATTTAATTCTAACTATATTAATTTATTACTGTAAATTTTAATTTGGGTATAATAGTATAATCTGGCTTTAATACTGCTAAGAATTAATATATAATATTATATTTATATTATCTTTTAGAAAATCTACTCTATAGGAATTTTAGTAGTTAAAATATTAATAACTTTACCCCTCTTATATTTTTTATAACTTTACCCTCTAGTTATTAATAGTGTGGAATTTTTTTATATAGTATTTTCTATAACTTAGCCTAATAAAGTTACAGTAAATTATTATTAGGGTATTTTAGCTATTGGGTGGAAATACTTTTAATATAGTATATTTAGTAGCTATAGAATTTTATTCTTTTTATTTTACTTTTAAAAGTAAATAAAGTTAAAAAGAATAAATTAAGCAGTTTATATAAAAGTAAATAGATTACTATTAAAGTTATCTAGCTTATACTATATATATTACCTACTTTACAGCTTATTTTTATTCTTTTTATTTCTTAATTTTTATTAAGTAAATATCTTTTTCTAGCTTAATATAATATAAAAGCTAAGAATAATTAACTAAAATAGCTAACTTTTAATAGATTAATAGATTAAAGCTATATAGAAGTTATAAATAGTATACTTTAGCTTAATATTATATTTAGAATTTTTTTTTAACTAAAGAGTAATTAATTCTCTATTTATTTATTTTATACTTATAGTATATTAATAATTTAATTTATAGCTTACTGCTATTAAAAGGTTACTTTAATAATATTTTATAGTAATATTTAGTTCTTATTATTATCTCTTATAAAGTAGCTATTTTTATAGAAGATAATTTAATAGTAATATATAAATAGCTACTTTATCTAATAGAAGTATAATATTAAAAAGAATTTATTTTTAAAGCTATAAAAGCTATAGATATTCTTTAATTTTAAGTTATTACTACTATTTTAAAACTTACTTAATTACTTTACTTACTATTATATTATCTTATAGATAAGTAACTTATTACTATAAAGTCTATATATATTTTATAAAGTTATTTTTATTACTAAAATAATATAAGAAAGATTAATAATAATATTCTTTTTACTATAGCTATTTCTATTAAAAGTCTTATTAAATAAAAGTAAGTAAAATAAGTAAATCTTAATATCTTAAAGGCCTTATAGATAGATTAAAAAACTAATATAAATAAGTTAGAGAACTTAATTTACCTAAAACTTTTTAATTATCTATATAACTTTAGCCTTCTTATTAAAATTATAAAATATCTAAGTAATATCTACTTTAAGCTTATTAAAGAGCTTTTCTTTTTTTTATAATAATAGCAGTATAAAAAGACTCAGTATTAAATCCCTTTAGCTAGAGATAGATATTAATAGTAATAATAATAAAGCTTTAATTATAGAGTAATTAATATAGTTTTTAGCAGTAAAATATATCTAGAGTTAGTATATAATTTAAAGTAGTATATTATAGTTATATTATAAGGCCTTCTTTTTATATATTAATATATAATTATATATCTTTTTAAGCTGTTATATACTATATTTACAGCTTTTAAAAAGATAATAGTAACTACTATAGTTAGTAAGATTTTTAATCTATTAGTAGAGTTTACTATTATTAGCTTTTTATTATTATAGTTTCTTAATAGAGTAAAAATTATAGTTAAAGAGTAGCTTTACTATTAATTTTAGCTTATTACTTCTTATTTAATATAGCTTAGCCTATAAGTAGCTTTTCTAACTGGCTTTTTTAGAAATTAAATATATTTAATATTATTAATAGATAATAATTTAATAGTTTAAATTATAAGAGAATCTATTAAGTTTTATTATAGGTATTTTAAATTTAATATTTTAAATTTTTTTTTTTTTTCTTTTTTTTTTTTTTTTCTTTAATAGTTAAGAATAATAATTTAAAGTTAATTTAAACTAAAGAAGTCTATCTTATTAATTAAGAGTTTACTTATTTATCTTATTAGAATACTACTATATATTATAATATTTTAGCTTTTTTAATTAAGTAATTTAATTAAACTAAAATAAGATTTTCTATTATTTAATAAGCTAGAGATAACTATATAAATTACTAAGTAGAAATAATTTTAATTTCTACTTTAAAATCTAACATAACTTATTAATAGAAAGCTTAAAATATATATTAAAAAGTAGATTTTATAAATAACTAAATTCTCTATTTATTAATATAGAATATACTATTATACTTTTAAAATTAGATTTTCTAGGAATTTTTAAAGAGATATTTTCAGTTAGAATTCTTTTTACTAAGTAAAATTTCCCACTTTCTTAACTTTACTCCTAAAATAACTATAGATATTCTATATATTCTATTAGCTTATTTTTAGCCTCTTCTAAAAGAAGTATAACTTAATATATATAATAATAAAAATTAAAGAAATTTACTATTATACTAAGCTTAAAATAGTCTTATAGACAGCTAAAAAAATAATCTTATTATAGAGGTTATTTTAGCACTTTAATAAGAGGCTATTATATATAGCTAATATTTCAGTAGGATTTATATATAGAAAGAAGATAAAGATAGAAAATAGTTAAACTTTATTTTTTTATAGTTATAATACCCTTTAATATAAAATAAATAGAGAGAATATTTAACTTACTACTTATTAATAAGATTTATTAGCTTAATTAATATACTAATTAGCTTTTAGAAGTATTTAATATTAGGTTTATAACTACTATAAGAATACTCTTTAGTAGTAATAATATTAATAAGATCTAATTAAATTGAATATAAATTAAAAGCTAATATTAAATCTTTTTACTAAATATAGTATAGAGTATTTATTCTGCTAATTTACTATTTAAGCTATTATTAAATCTTATAGCTAATATTTATATATCTTAATAGTACTTTTAACTTTAAATATAAATATATATATAAGTAGAATCTAACTTTATATTTTATATCTACTGGATTTTTAACTTTTATTCTCTCTTATTTCTATAGGTATAATATAACTTTAAAAATTATAACTTTTATATCTTTAATAGTATTATATATATAAGAGATAAAATCTTTTAGTATAATATAGAAATTAATCTCTTATATATTATTACTAGCTATATATAAAAGTAGTAAATAAAGAGAAATAAAATACTTTTTAATATTAAGATTAATAATATAAAACTTTAGTAAAATAGTATATCTACTAACTGAATATTATCTATTAATACCCTTAAGAAAGTAAAATTAATATATATAGTATAAAGTTATAACCTAAATTATATTAAAGTTATTATTAGTTTAAATTTACAGTTTAACTTTATATAGTATTACCTCTTTATTAATTACAATTTATACTTTAATAAAAAGAGTAAGAAGAATAATTTAGCTTTTAGTAGAATTTACTTAAATAATAACCTGCTGCAGTTTATTATATAGATTTATACTATACTTATAATATACAGTATCTAAGGGATCTATATATATATATATAATTTCAGGTTATAAAAGTATCTTAAAGCTTCTATATTATTCTATTTATAAAAATACCCTAAGAGTTTAAGCTATATCTAGCTTAACTATATAGGCTTTATAAAGATAGAGAGAGATCTACTATATATTAATAAGGCAGGGAAATCTATTACTTAGAAATAGTATATTTAATATAGAAAACAATATAGAAAGCAAGTGGAAATAGCTAGTATAAGACTATATATACAGTCTGAATATTTTAAGAAGGTTTATACTAAGAACACACTATATACTGTAAATAGGTTATAGTATATCTTACTAAGCAGCTATCTCCCTATTGGCTCCTTCAGAAATAACTGGCAGTAGCAGCTAAGTTTTATAAGACTTACTAAAGTATACTCAGTTTAATCCCCTAAACTTTTTAGCAGGTCTATTGTTGGGGTTATTATGCGTCTATATCCCGACCTTTAGGTACGGACTCCCAATAGAGTTATTATAGGCTGCCAGTTTCAAAATAAGCTGCCCCCCCTTATAACGGCTGTGCTTATTCTGGACTGTTAGTATAGAGTAGGCGCGGATTATAGGGTTTAGGTCCTAGTAGGAATTAAGATGTTAGGTATAAGTTATAATGTAATTACTGTAAATAGGTAATATAGTAGAGTAAAGAGTATTATATCTAGTAATATATAGTTAGTATAATAAGCTAGATAACTAAGTTATATTAATAGCTAGTAAAGCTATTTCTATAAAAGTACTAAATAGTTATTTATATACTAGGTAATAATTTATAGATTGTATAAAGCTTTAGATTGTAGTGATCCTAAGATTATAATAATTTAGAACTATAGGCACAATCTTAAGTGTAACACTCTATATATAGTTAGATGGAAAAAGTGGGTACCTATAGGTTTACTGCCAGTTCTAACTGCCTGGTTAACCTGGACTGTAATATAATATCTCCTCTTTAGTGGTCTTATTCCTAAGGCTGTATAAGTAGGCCTTTTTCTATTTTTATCTTTAGTTAGTCTAACTTAATTCTTTAAATATCTGTAATATTCTGCTGATATAATATTGGGTAGAGTTAAGAAGTATTTATTATAAAAAACAATTAAGAAGCTTTCTCTAGCAGCTAATATTAAGTTTAATAGGGCTCTTACAGACATACCTTATACTTATTATTTTTAAAATAAGAAGTTGTGCGTTATAGCTGATAATTCTACTTATTGCAGTAAGTATATATATTACAGTTGCAGTTATAACAGCATAAAGGTGGCATCTTCTTATAAGTTCTATCTGTAGGTTTTTCCTGCTGTAGTATTCTAATGTTTTAATAGTGAATCGTCTTTTGGCGCAAGAAAAATCGTTAAAAGCGGATGAAGATTAAGTAAGTAAGGCTCTATTAGAAATTTCCAACAGATAGCTTATTTATAGTTGGAGATAGCTGCGGCAGCTGGTTATTTGTTGTGTATTTATAAGACCTATAATAAGGTCTCTAAGTGGCATTCTAAAGCTGTTTATTATAGTTTATAGGGGCTGGAAGAGGAGGATAAGCTTCTGGGTATATTAGACGGCTATAAGTATTACCTTATTTAGGACCTTTAGGTTTAGGGCGTGCTAAATAAAATCGACTGGTTGACTATTAGTTTAGATGATAATTTTATGAATGTTAGTTTTTTGCTGATTGATTCTTCTTTATCTTCTTCTGGTACTATTACTGAAAATCCTTTAGGAGGTATTATATATAGGTAAGGTTTTTAGCTGGTTTCTATTAGTTATTACTCTTAGGATAGTTTTTCTATTTAATAAGGTAATATATTTATCTATTAATCTATTTCTTATTAAGGATTTTCTTAACTTTATATTCCTTAGATCTATTAACTTTAGTCTTAGGCTATTTATTAATATTAACCTAAATAGTATTCTTTGCTATCTTAAGAAGTAAGATATAGAAGATAGAGTAAATTCTAACTTTTAGTAGTAGGTTTAGTTTATAGTTATTTTCTGATATTTTTTCTATAATTTTAAAAGGTCTGATATACTTATAGTTTAATTTTTTATTTATTTATTTTATTTATAGGTTTTTTATAGATAGATAGACTATATCCCCCTTTAAAAAGGATAGTCCCTTTATCTATTTTGGGTTATAGTATTTTTTTATCTGGTTTCTAATAAATTTAAGTTTAATTTTTATTTCTTTATATAAATTCTTTAGCTATTTAGTTGTAAGAATTACTTTTAGGTTAATAGGTTCTTCTTAACTGGTTCTGTAGGTATTGGTATTAAATTTAAAGTTGGTATAGATTGGGGTAATCTTTATGCTTTTATATTTTACAGTATTATAGTTTAGCTGTACTATTAGGAGCTTCTTAACCTAATTATTCTATTTATAGTTAATATAGTATTAAAGGTATTATTTTAGTATTTAGTTTAATATTTTTATTTAGCTATCTACTAAAGGATATTAAGCTATAGTAAGTTAGTAGTTTAATTCTATATATAATATTAGTATTTATTAAAACTTAAAAGTAAATAGTAGTTCTCTATTAGAAAGAATTTCTAAAGGGAGTTTATAAATACTAATAATATTCCTTAGGAAAATATAGGCAAACTGCTCTATATCTATTACTTTCTGATATAATATAAAATAGGAAAATTTTATAAATCTATTTATAATAATAAGAATACTATTATAGAATATATCTGTAGCTGGATCTCTAGATAGAGGTAGTTTTATAATGAAATTTATAGTAATAGAGTTTTATAGTTACTTAGTGACTGGTAGGGGTTATAGTTCTCTATATAGTTTATAATGTTAAGTTATGGTTTTATTATATAAATTGTATTATTTAATAGTATCTTTAACTATTTTTTTTATCTTAGGAAATTAATATATCGTTCTGATTTATTTAAAGGTTTTATTAACTTCTTAATATCTATATAAGGGGTATTTATAAATTTTCTTAATTAGTGGTGGCTGTAGTTCTTTAGGTACCTAAAGCTTCTTATTTTATTCTTCTAGTAGTAGTTTGTTATTAAACTTTTAGATTTACTAATATAATAGGTTATTAAATTTAACGGTAAGTATAGCTCTAATAGTTTATTTTGGGGTATATTTCTTGCAGTTTATTCTGGTGAAGGCTGTATGGAGTTAGGTGTATTCTTTATTATAGTATTCCTTAAAATCTATTAAGAGGTTTAGGTCTCTATTATGAGTCTATTTCTTGTGGAATAGTTTAAGTATAAATACTGCTTTATTGCTATTAAGTTTAATTTTGTTTTTAGTGTTAAATTGGAGTGGTTAGTTTCTTACTTCTCTATAGTATCTTTTCTATAGTAGTATAAGGTGCTTATATTAAGAATACTTTAGTTAGTTCTATAAGTATTGTTTGTAGTATATTATTGCTAATTGTACTGCGCTTTTAAGATATTTAGATATATAGTACTTAGATAAATACTTCTCTATAGTTTTCTAATTGTTATTATAGTACTTTAGGTTGCTATAGAATTTAATAGTAGCGATATATATAGAGTATTAGTAGAGTTTCTATTTTTCTTCTCTATTATATATTATAACTAATCTTAATATAGTAAGTAGGAGTTTACTATCTATTATTATAGTTGCTAGTTTCTATACTTTCTTAATATAATTAATTTATCTCTATTATAGATATCCTTTAGGGGTAAAGTTTAAGATTTACTTATTTATTTGGATCTTTCTGTTATTAAAGTTTAGTTATCTGCTAATAGTATCTATTTAGCTATTTTTAATTTCTTTAATATAGATAATTATATAGTTAAATTCTAATAGGTACTTAGTGTATTTAAGCTATTATCTGCTAAGTTATTATATTATAGTAAAGTATAAGATATTTTTATAGTTAGTAAACATTTTAACTCTATACTTACTGCCTAGAAGGTAGTACTGGAATTTCTTAAATATATTAATAATTATAAGGAACTTTTTATTATAGATAGAGTAGTTAAGTTTAGTGCTATATATTTTATAAGAGAAGAAGGTAATAGGGTGTAATAGGCTATTATTATCTTATTATCCAATTTAAACTTCTTATATATAGTTCGATAAGTCGGTCTTAAGCTTGATTTCTTATTTTAGGTTGAATATTACTAGAATGAGTTTACTAAGAATTAGGTTTCTTATAGTATTAAATGCTTTTTTTGCAGCGGTATTCTATTGGAATTCTTCTTCTTTTTTAGTAAATTATATTAAAGGGATAGTATACCTACTAAAGTCTTTAAGAAAGTGCCTATAGTAATTAGTAAAGCTTAAAAAGAACTGAACTTTCTTAAGATTTATAAGTTAGGGCTAATTCTTAACTGCTATAATTTTCTTTAGATCTATCTTAATCTAATTATAAGAAATTATATATCTGAGGAATTTAACCTTTAGTATATAGAAGTAGCTTTTCTTGGGTTTAACTAAAAGTTTTATATTTTAAAGTGCTTTTAGTACTATATAGATATATTCTATATATTTTTCTTTAGAGTTAGAGAAGATAAGAATATTATCTAGATAGTATATAATAAAAATATTAAGGTGCTCTTAAAGTATATTATTAATTATTTACTGGAATATTGCTGGTATATTTATAAGTCTAAAGGGTATAATAAGATATTTATAAAATCTAAATTTAGTTTAGAATATAGTTTTCTATTTATATCCTTCTTTAATATAGATAAGGTTATATACTCCTTTTAAGTTAAGAGCTATAAATACCTTCTTACTATAGAGTTAGTTCTTAAGCTTTATAATAAGGGGTAATAGGGTTCTATTCTTAATTATAATTTTATTTAACTATCTGTAGTCTATAATAAGTCTGAGCTTATTATTCTTTTTAAAAATAAATATAATAGGGTAACCTACTAATAACTTGGAAATTCTAATATATTCTTTCTTAAGTATATCTTTAATATATTCTTTAAGTGTTTTAAGCTGTATAATATTTAGATTGAAAATCTGGTGGAATATAGATATTATTCTATCTTTTAGTATAATTTTATAGTTCTATTAACTAAATTCTAATAGTTCTATCTTAAGTTCTTTAGTAAAGAGTTTTTAGTATATTCTATACTGTACCAGTATATTCTTAAGTTATTTTTCTTCAGGTAGTTTTTTATACTCCTTAAGGTTTTTATTTATCTATATAAACTGTTATTAAATATATCTAATAGTCCTTTAGAGCTGGCAGTATTTATCTTTCTGGTATTTATACTATATTTCCTTTAGGGGTTATAAAGTCTTTATTATATCTTTACTATTAGATTTATTCTTATTATTAGGAATTAAATATTAAGATCTTTTATTTAAGTTGTCTTTATTATTGCTGGAGAGTATATTATTATAATTAATTTATATTTAGCCAGTTCTTTAGTTTAAATACAGATTGTATTTTTATAACTATAGGTACTTAAGGACTATATTATAGTATTCTATAGGTATAATATTAAAGTTAATTTCTTAGTTCTTTTCTTTAATAAAAACTTTAAGGTAATTAACCTCTTAATTTATAACTTTATTATTATATATAAATAGGCTTTCTTTAAGATTTATAACTAAGTAGGGATTCTTTTTATCCTTCTATAGTAGCTACAGTTTATTTACTATCTGGGGGTTAATATAATTCTACTTTACTCTACTATCTATTAGTACAGTAAGCTATACTCTCTTAACTTAAATCTTTATTTTTAAGGTTTTTTATTTTTTTTCTTTATATCTAGTTATACCTAAAGTCTTATTAGGGGGTATTTTTTTCTTTTTATTTATTTATTACTCTTCTATAGATAGTATTACTCTTTTTTTAATTTTTAAAGTTATTAATATTAGGCTTAGTTGTTTTTATTATCTCCAGTTTATATAGAGAAATAGAATTCTTTATTATATATTTATTAGATTCTCTTCTGAATTACTTATAATTCTTCTTAATATTATAGGTAATTCTGCCTTTTATAGGCTATTACAGTAGCAGTATATAGTAGTTATAGGCAGTAGACTGGTTTTATATCTTAGTGTAGTTAGTTTTCCCTTTTTATCTTTTAGGCTCTATTAAGGCTGCTAGTACTTAGGCAGTTTTTAAACTTAAAGCTATAGAGTTTCTTTTTTCAGACCTTTAGGAATATATCTTTAATTTTCTGTTGGTATTCTTTATAGGTTTTATTATTATATTATAGTATCTTACTAGCAATATATTATTATTATTTCTTTTTTTTATCTTTATACTATTACCTAACTTTTTATTATTTATAGGCTTAATATTCTTTATATTTATATTTATAGAGAGTAGTATTTTATTCTATATATTATAGTAAAAAGAGATTATTTTTTCTTTTTAGATAAGCTACTCTTACTTTTTTATACTATTTAGTAACTTAGTAGAATACTAATTCTTCTTAAAGGTATAGTTTTTAGATTAGTTTGTTACTTATATATATAGGGTAGCAATCTTAGTATATCTTCTCTTTCTTATATATCTAGTATATGTAGATAATATAGAATGCCTATAAAATTTCCTTATATTACAGGTAGTTACTTATAATTCTCTAATTGTTATTATATTATACTGCTAGAAATATATAGAGTGGGTTACATTCTAATTCTTATTTATAGATATAAATATATATAGTATTATTATTAAATATATCTTATTTTTCACTGGTAAGATTATAGTATATTTCTTCTGGGGTATTTTAATAGGTATTTTAGGAGTAATTAGTTATTTTATAGTTACAGTTATCTTCTAATTTTAGATACTCCTCAGCTAGTTAAATAATATCTTTACTACTAATAGATAGTTCTATTTTTCTTACTTAATATACTTCTTATTCTACTTGAATCTAGAGGGTTTCTTTCTTTCTAATATAAAAGTATTATTATAGCTTATCTTATTCTGCCTATTCTAGTAGGATATAAGTACTATTTTTTACTGTTACTGGTGGGGTAACTAATAGTTTTTATTAGTTTAGAATCTCCTTTTTAATAGGGGTATTTCTATATCTATCTTATTAAACTATTATAATAGTTTGTAATAGTTATATATTGTTAGGTATTTCCAGGGGGATTCTTTATCTGCTTATAGGGATAGGTTTCTATATTGTATTAATCCTCTAGTTTAACTTTTCTTGCTATACTTCTATATCAGTTTGTTATTTTAGTAGTTATTTTTTTTATTATTTTAGGGTCTTATTTTCTACTTTTTTTTTTCAGGCAGTACTATTTTTTGCTTTAATTTCTTCTTTTATTCTAGTTTTAAGTTTGGGTACTATTTAAAGTGTTATTAAGGGGTACTTATTTAGATACTTTATTTTCCAGTTGGTATTATTTTAAGTTACTCTATTAAAGTATCTATTAAATTTACTTTAGGTTATAGTAATAATTTAGGTTTTTATTATACAGACTGTAATTTACTTCTTATTATCTTTATCGGTAAAGTAGACCTTATAGTTACCTTCTGGTATTAGTTTGTATTTCTAGTTGGTTTTAAGGCCTTAATACTTATTCTTAAAGTAGTCTATTTTTCTGTAATTTTAGTATTTAACTTATAAGTAGTTTTATTATATAGCGTCTAGTTCTATAGGTCTAGCTGCTATTCTATAGGAGGTGTTTTCTTAATATCTCTTATTACTATTGGAGTTATTCTTCTTCTAACTGTTAGTATTTTCTTCTTTTTGTTTTTCTATATATCTTTTAAATAAATAATTATCGATTATAACTGCAAGTTTAGTATATTAGTTAAAATCTATAGGTGGATTTATATTCTTAGCTAGTTTATTCTTAATATTATCCTTTAGGCTTTAGTAGAACTTATTAATAAGGTTCTTATTTAACCAGTTAAGTTTAGCTGTAATATACTTAAAGTCTACTAGATATTTAGATATAGCTTTTATTTATTGTAGTTTTCTGATAGTATTAAGGGCGTTATGTTTTTTATTCTATTCCCTATATCTATCGATTAAAGATTATTTATAGCATTTAAAGCTATTAAATAGTATTATTATCTCTGGTTTATATTGACTGGGGGCGTTAGTTATAAAGTCCTTTAGCATTAATTTATAGTTTTAGGCTGTCTTGCCTTCCAGTCGTTCTATTATATGTTGTACTTTTAGTAGGTTACTTATAAATAATAATAGGTAGTATATATAGAATAATTTGAGGCTGGTAAGGTATTCCTACAGCTTCTTAGGGTCTCTATTGAACTTTGGCAGCTATTCCGGTTTAATAGTTTCTTCTATATTGCAGATGTATATAACAGTGGCGGGCTATTCGTAACCTATAAGTTAAGCAGCTTATTGTTCCTAATTGTTCTGGGTTTAGGCCAGTTTATTAGTAAGTTCTGTAATTTATTATTCCAGAGCGGCAACCGTTGCATTTACAGCGGGGTTAATTGATAGTACCTGGAGTTATATATATAGATATTTAAATCATTTATTATTAAGTCTCTACTCCTTCTATTATATCTTATCGGTATATTAGCTGAGGGCAGTAAGGTCTATAAGGTCCTTAGAGAGTTAGGCATTCTCCTTATGGAGTTTTCTGACTTCCTCCTTATATTCGTCCTTAGATACATCTATATATTTATTACTATCTTTATCCTTTAGGGTAGCTGGGGCCTTACCCTTAGATATAGTGCTAGTGGATAGGGTAGCGGGAGCTATTATAACTTATCTGACTTATACTTAATATAGTAATATACTAAATAAGAGCTATTAATGTATAACAGCCGTACTTATTCTAGACTGTCGGTATAGGGTAGGCGCAGATTGTGGGGTTCAGGTTCTAGTAGGGATTAGGACGTTAGGTATAAGTTGTAGTATAGTTACTGTAAATAGGTAATATAGTAGAGTGAAGGGTATTACGTCTGGTAATATATAGCTAGTGCAGTAAGCTAGGTAACTAAGTTATATTAATAGCTGGTAAAGCTGTTTCTATAAAAGTGCTAAATGGTTGTTTATATACTAGGTGATAATTCGTGGATCGTATGAAGCTTTAGATTGTAGCGATCCTGGGATCGTGACGATCCAGGACTGTGGGCACAATCCTAAGTGTAACGCTCCATATGTGGTTGGACGGAAAAAGTGGGTACCCGTGGGTTTACTGCCAGTCCTGACCGCCTGGTCAACCTGGGCCGTGACACCCCTATTCACCAACGACATTAGTAGGCCAAAATCCCACATCAAGTTGGTACACTTATCCTATATTGACCTCTTAGGCCGCACTTTTCGGGTGCTTATAGACTGCAAGCTGTTAATTCAGGGAGTGGTTCTGGTCAACCGCGCGGTAGAAAGCACGTAACCAGCCTCTCACGATAGGGGTTGGTTCACTAAACGAGCTAAGGTACGAAACATGTTACCCAGAGGCATCGATATGTCTGAGGGTAGCGAATACATCGATTTCGGTCGGGCTTGCATCGCTGCTAGGAAGGGGATCAACGGAAATTGCGAGACGAAGGGTGGCGTGCCCTGTAATCTCGATGTCGGAAGACATAGGGGCGGTAGAGAACAAAACTAGGTAATTAGATGGCATCTAATTGATGAATATTAACAATATATTATCGTTGGAAAGCTGATTTCTCGTCACAATCCAGCCACCAAAGAGAAAGCGTGGTAGAATTTGCGCCTGATAAATCACTGCCATCTAAACTATCTACTCGAGATGCGCTGCTGGAACTGAGTTATATGTCCACAACTACCTTTTACTCTTCGGGGAGGGCTAAAGGTCTGTGAGGCTCTGGGGGCTGTTCGTGTTCTGAAGGTCGTTTTATGGCATGGGTTCTATCATCCACTCGATGTAATCCTTATAGAAATAAAGCAACTGGTTTCTTTTAATCGGAATATTGACCGACGGTAGATAGAAAGCGAATTACTATCTGTGGATACCTTTCGTGGATGACGCGCCCGCTCACTATAGTAAGAAAGTCCAGACCTTTCTGTATTCCCGATTTTAGTTGTCGGGTAGTCATGTGCCTGTAGTTATCTAGAGTCTTGATGAGCTCTGTAGCGGTAAGACATCGCGATTCGGGGTTGGTTAAGTTTGAGGAAACAGGCATCGGGGAACTTGACGCAAGCGTCTTCAGCAGCAACACAACCGCCCCTAGACTCAGCTCATATCATACGCTTGTTGATGGCAGACAAAACTGTTTGTGGCCTATCAAGGTGGATGTTATTTAAACCATGTAGTTTTGTAGTTGCTGCAAAGGGTGATAAGATAAGTATCCTCCGAATAATGGGCAATAGAAGAACGACAATTCAGTTAACAGTACAGTATGGATTGGGTGACTGTATTGTGTGCAGATAGAAGGACATAAGGTAGCACTCCTACTGCCTTCCCGGACGTTTCTACGTGTTTAAATCAACGACAGCATCGACAACTCAGTACCTCAACTGCTCTGCCAGCAATCAACTAGTAGACTTGTTGTGACACAGCCAATCTTTGAATGAAGGCATCCGCAACCCCGCTTTGAACGCTATCTTCGGCGCTATCGCTCTCACTGCCTGTCCACCACAAAATAAAAAACGCCATCAATCATTACTTATGATGTAGTATGCGTAATCTCTTACATCGTTATTGCATGATAGGTAACAAGACCAAGACGCCTAGGCTCTGGAGAGATTTGGAGCTGTTCTTTCTCCATCTCGTGCTCGGCTGCGATATCCTCCTCTCGATGCCCTACAAACTTTGCCAATTCTTCATCAGGATTCCTCAAATAAGCAGCTGTATCCTTCCACTCCTCATGTAGCGCATCCAGTATATGATTTCTGCGCTCCAATATGACATCGATGGGCGTGACATAAAGGACACGTTTAATAAACCGGAGCGCACGAACACTTCTGTGTTGGTTCAGCTTTGTACGTGGCGTGCGTTTGCGGGTGACGATGAAACGTCCAATGCGGCGCAGGCTTGTCGTAATTCTCTCTAGGAGATCCTTGGCATATTTTTTGACCGCTGGAGCCCCAATGAAAAGAGAAATTAGTGCAAGTGCTGTGCTCGTGTATGGACTCCATGCGCCAATGTGCATCGGGGATTCGGATTGCGGTAGCTCGTAAAGGTATATCTCGGCGACAACGAGGTTGGCCACGAGGAGCGGTACCGCGAGTACGGTGGCAAAAACAGCCCAGGCGTACGTCATGAATGCTACCAGCTTTGCGACCTTACACTGCAGCGGGCCAGCACCTTGACCTTTGGGGCGACCGTCGAGAGGTAAGCGAAGCAAGAAGCCGTAAACTCGCAACCGTGCCTCTCCTGGCTGGCTGCGTCCCAGGAAAGTAGCCCATATTCCCTGAAGTAGCACATAAGGAAGGACCCAGAGGATGTTCACCGCCCGCCTTAAGAAGTCCCACGTTGAGATGCTAGTCGCGAACAGGTTCACTTCCTTCTTGCTGAAGGCGGTAAGGTCTCGGCTTTCACGGAACATGGCGGCCCCTTGGAACGCCGGCGAAATGGGACAAGGATCCTGACAGCCATTGGCATCCAGAAACTCAGATGAAAAAAAGAAATAGGGCCAATTCGGATCCTGCCCTGCCTGTAAATCAAAGGTACCGTTGTCTGGAAGGCAGACTATTTCTGTTGCGTATGTGTAAGTTGCATATTCATAGCGACCGTATCGAGCGTCTGGTGATGGGTCGACGATGGCTACAAACATGAATGCGAAACCGATCGTAACCAAGACACCCCAAACAATCAATATTGTGCGTGACGCGGCATCTAGATGGTCTAGTCGTTTTTTGTCGCGGCAGACTTCTAGACGCTTCAGGCGCCTTTCGAACGTTCGCCGATGATGTGCCTCGTCCAGGTCCGCTTTCGTGACTATCTTGTTGTTCGGCTCGCCCATTCGCTTCTCGTTTATGCGGTGCATTTGGTGTCGGTCCCATTCCGCGAGTCTTTCACCTAATCGGTCGAACTTTTCTTTCTGTCGGCGAGCCTGTTTTGCGGGGTTTCCGGCGTTTCGAATGGTCGATGACCAGTTGAGCAGAGGGACGAGAACAGTGCATGAGACACTTAGTATGGCAGCCAGTGCGATAACATCGAGTTCGCCCCATGCACGATTCGAACACCATAAAATGATTGCATGAATGGCCGCTGAACCAGAGTATGTCAGCGAGGCAGCGAGAGCTCCTATGTAGAGCCACGGATGGTGACGCAGCACTAGTGCTGCAATGATTGTTGCGTAAAACAGTGCCCGGGGGAGAAGGCAATAATTTCCCTACGCTGTACTTAGTCAAATGAATAGGTTTGGACACCATCGAGAAGTTTTACGGAAATAGCATAGTGGCACAGCACCTGTACATGCTCCATGTGTTGCCCAGGGTCAAGGATGAATGAGGTAGCTTCTCGCGTGGTGTTTTTCGGCAGGGGACGGTAAGGCATCGTCGATTCAGCATTAATGCTGACGGCAAACATGGCGAATATTGCCCATGGCAGCCGGGTCAAGTTGCGCCGCGCCATTATCGTAGAGGCGTTGAGATGGAAAGCCAGGAATGGGATGGGCTAAGTACTGGCGGGAATGGGCTGGATATTAGTACTTGGACTGCGGGTAATACGGCTCTCCCTGCAGATCTGCATATCTGTAGCCAGTAAAAACACACGACTATAGGCTGAATAAGCATGTTTCGATATCAGTGTTGGTGGCTTGCAGCAAGGCTGGAGTGACAGAGCACTTCGATCCAATCAGGAGCAAATCAAGCCCCGCAAGCTGAATCCTAGGGGCTCTAGCGCTTACATTTATAACCTGATAGATGGTCCTTTCGATAAAATTAAGAAATATCTAAGGTATAAATAATTTTAAACTTTCTTTATTATATATTCTATCTTTTTTAACCTATTAATACTTATATAGACTAATAAAAATAGATAATAATCTGTTACTTCTAATTTATATTCTGTTATTTAAGCTTTGAGTACCCAACTGGCTCCAGCTATAGAGGCACTTCTGTAGCTAAATAGATTTTATATTGTATTATTTAAAGCTAGAATAAGTGTCCAAAAAGTAGTAAAACCGGCTTTTTTATATAGTTAAAGGGGGACCAGGGTTTTGTGACCAACCTCGGAGAGGTTGGCATGCCTGAAAGCCCCACTGCCAACGGGTAGGTCGGTCCGAGTATGCCCGAGAGGCGTAGCAACTACGATCAGCAAACACTTATTTGTCGTATTCGCATGAAAGGCCACAACAGCAGCGTATGGCGAGAATCACGTAATGTTCGTGAGATCTTACACACAGTATATATAGCTTGAAGTGGATTAACCAATACATCCTGTTAGAGAATACGCGTGCCAATGATGATAGGTATATAACTGGCATATCAGTGGCTATAGAGCGACAATCTGAACCAGCCGTCCCCTATATATAGGTAGCCGGCTAATGAAATCGAATTCGGCCTAAGATTGCAAAAGATTTATAAATTCTTGTTGCCATCGCCGCTGCTGGTAGTGCTGCCATCACAAAGCGAACCTTGTCGGCGTTAGAAGCAATATTACTTGAAAGCTGAGAACTCATGTCAACGTTACGGAAAGGTTTGAGATTTACCGACAGGACGACTCTTCGCATGCCTTGACAGCGGTAAGCTAACGTCAGGCTTCCACTGTTCTCTCCTACGTCTATAGCGATGAGAACTACGGTGGCCAGACCAAGAGCTTCCTTATCTTTCAAATGGAGGGCGGAAGGTCTAGAAGAAAGACTAAGGTAGGTGAGGCGAAACGACAGGAGAATATTTTCTCGTGGCCAGTCGGATCAGGGACTTTTGGTAACAACGGTCGTGGTAAGCTCTTTGGCTGTTTTCAATTTTAACCCATAACTCAATTCCACCGTCGTACTCCACAAAGACAAAAGCAAAGCATAGCAAAGTCAAGAAGAACGTCCAAGACGAGGCGGTGAGGCTTAGTCTGCTTCAAAGCCTCAGCCACGTTCATCTCGAAGCGACCATAGGCATCGAAGTTTATTCATACGCTTCGATATCACCTTGGTTAGTCCAACTTATAGCATCTCTCCAAACGAAAGGCACCCACATCGACTACGATACACCAGAACCCCGCAGAAGTGGCACAGAGGACTCGCACAGGGGGCATTTGCACCTTGTCTATCTTACCAACTCCCAAGTCCGCTTTGTTTTGCTTCATCGTCTTTGTCTTCACCGTCTTTACCATATTCTGGGGAGCCTTAAATGTAGCTCTCGTCAGGCACATGGTCCGGTGGCGGTGGCCTCTGCCGCCGCGGGACGGCATCAATCATGCCGACCAGGGCCTTCTGCAACCGTGAGTACCTTTTGCTGCCGCGGTCCCGGCCGCTGCTAAGAGCCTTTTGGTTGCCAGTGCAGTGGAGGGTAGATTCGCCGGCGACGTTGCTTGCCAGGACGTCGGCTTCCAGGCGGATGAGCATTTCGGTGGCTTCTTCGAGGCCCAGCCTAGAGGCCTTGTGCAGCGCCGTGTCGAAATCCCCATCGACGAGGCGGAGATCGGCGCCGTATTGGACTAGGAGCTCGATCAGGGCCGTTCCTTTGGCCTCCGATAGGCGGCCCTGTCCGATGTGGTGAAGTACGGCGGTAACACACGGCATGTATTCTGAGTTGTAGTCGTTCGCGTCGGCGCCCAGGTGGATGAGCATGTCGGTGGCTTTTTCGAGGCCCAGCCTAAAGGCCTTGTGTAGCGCCGTGTCGAAATCCCCATCGACGAGGCGGAGATCGGCGCCGTGTCGGACTAGGAGCTCGATCAGGGCCGTTCCGTTGGCCTCCGATAGGCGGCCCTGTCCGATGTGGTGAAGTACGGCGGTAACACACGGCATGTGTTCTGAGTTGTAGTCGTTCGCGTCGGCACCATTGAGGAGGAGAGTCTTGAAGTGACCGAACGGGAAGATATCTTGACTTTGGCCCGAGTCCGTGACAGACTCGAGATACTGGTGCAGGGGGTTAGAAATCGGAGAGCGCGGTATGGCCGCCCCGCCGCCGCCGTACGGGTCTATCGTGGCCATCCTGACCCTAACCCCCCCGGCAACCGCGAGGGCTATCGTCCTTGCCTGGTAGTTCGTTGTCCATTTGGCCTGGTACTGCAGGGACTTTGCGACTTCATGCGCTACGGTCTGGCGGTTCGGCTCATGGAAGGCAAGTAAGCTGGCGAGGATGGGATGTGGCGCTCGGAGAAGTATACGCAGGCCCTCGGACACTTGGTAGAGCTCTGCAGCATCCATCGGTGTCGTTTGGAGCGGTAGTAAGGAGGAGAGGAATATTTGCCCCTGGCGGTTGAGAGCCAGGTGGTTGAAGCCCCTTACATAAACCTCCTTCAAGACATCAAGTAGCCCCTCTGGTTGGGTGCGTATCCACTGGGGGCCGAGAAGGTGCATAAAGGTCTCGCCGGTGAGGCTCTTAGTATTAATAGCCTGGGTGCCGACCCAACAGAGGAGCGTCTTAAATACCTCTACGGACGGGTTCCATCAACTAGCAATATGCAGCACTATCTCGCTGAGCATATCCCTTCCGCAGTTAGCTAAGAAGTCATTATTTATCAAAACCCCAGCTCGGATGTCCGCGGGCACATCCTCCCCCCTGATGGCAGTAAGGAGCTTCCAGTGGAGGCAGTTACAACGATATCGGCAGCATAGGGTTATAACAAGGGTGGTATGGGAATTAGAGATAGTCTGGATTGCTCGGTTTGCTGGCTGCATTAAGCTTGCTTGGGCTGTTGCTGGCCTGTCAGAGCGCTCCGACGCCTTTAGTGCAGCATCTAATACCAAGAGGGACGAGCTACCTAGTAGGCCGGAAAGAAGACTCTTGCTGGAACGATCGCTCTGGCTGGAGCTAAGGGAAAGAAGAGAACTTCAGACAGAACGCCAGCTCAGGAGGCTCCGGATTTCCATAAGCATAGATGAGGACGGTCGGGTTCGTGATACCTTGGGTATCACCTGTCGAACCCAAGAGAGCCGCACATGCTTGTGTTCAGCCGGCCTGCCGCAATTTACCGGCGCAGTTGGCTGGCCATCTTTTGGGTCGGGGATGGGGCATTGCAGAGCACCAAGGTCCTCGATGGAGTTGTTAGGGCCATAGCTGGAAACATAGGTGTGGCTGATGCACTGGGGATAGGCCAAGGCTTCACTGGAGAAGGTGTTTGACGGGTTGCTTGCCGAGTTGCTTGTTGGGTTGCTCGTCGCGGATATGTCTCTAGAACGGCCATCGGCGACGGGCTTGGGCCTGCGCGCCAGTGCCTTTTGTGAGCGGCGATCCCTCACGGAGCGTTGCCAGGCGACACGCAGCCTCGCTGCTTCTCGTGAGCGCGGCCGAAGCTTCAGGTAGTCCAGCTTGCCACGCTTGTCGGCGAGGAGTGAGTGTAAGGCTGTCTGCGTAGATCTCTTCTGCGACTTGAACCGTCTACGGGTACGGCTTCTGTTAGTTTATGTCACTATGGGCGGATACCAGGTGTCCTACTCTCCCATCTGCTGCTGGGCCAGCGCTGTCATGAGCCCGCTTATGTCCTCGGTGCTGAGGTTGGTGTACAGGTAGAGCTTGACCAGGGCGTGGCGCATGCCAGGGTGCTTCCAAACCCGAGCAGCAGTGTTTGGCCGAGCCATGAGTTACTTGTTGGGGGATTAACTAGTAAGTTCGAAAGAGGACAATGTCCAATATATCAATCAAGCTGGAGAAGACGGGATTCACAGGGGAAGAGGGAGAGGGACAGGGACAGGAGATGGGTCAGCGACAGCCCGGTGAGAGAGAGAGAGCAGCCATCGCTCGTCATCCCCCATGCGGGAGCTGAGTCGAGAGCTGTCCTGGATGGAGCCTTGATCTTGTTGGAACCTGCCCCCCGCTTAGGGGGATGTCACAGGCGGGGATCGCGCAAAAACACCTCGTCCAATCAATCAACAGCAAGCCTTGCCTACTTAAGTTGCTGAAACACGCCTCCCTTTTTGCACGCCTCTATCGCCACCAAGCCACCGTGCTAGGAGAGGACGGATGCGCCACCTCCACGCCAAAGAAAAGGAGGTGGCGGTGAGGGTTTATTCGTTATTGTTGTCGCAGGTTTCAAACACAGCCACATACCCCAGCTTCCCCGCTGAGGCGACTCTGTCATTCATTTCTATCGACGCTTGTGCCATCGCAGGACCGGCCGGTGGTGCAACAACCATGACGTGCAACAACCACGACGCTGCGCGTATGCAAACCAAAGATGCCGCGCAAAAACCCACACAGGGCCGGCCTGTCGTGCAAAAACCCAACGCAATTTCCGCCGTCGCTCAAAAAGATAAAAGGCGCCCGGTCGAAAGTAACGCAATTCTACCATACTCATACATATCAATTTTCAACATCAACCCCAACTCTTACACGCCGCTACCTGAGAAAGCCATGTCCACCTGGATGAATTGCACCCATGAGACTTGGGCTAACTGCACCAACGCCGCACCTGCCGGATCTCCTCTTCAACCCTCGGATGCCAGCTCTACAGATGATGGTGGCGTGGCCACCATCATATTCGGGGCTATAGGCATTTCCTTGTCCGCTGCTACTGTTTTGCTTGCTTGGAGAAAAGCTCGCCTTGCAGTTCGTCCACAAAGTCCCGTCGAGGTATTGTCTTCCCCTCTTCCAGTTTTGCTAGCCTGGATAGCTAACTCGTTTCACTAAGCTTGAAGCAAACATAGAATTAGTCTGAGGTATAAGGATGGAGGAGAGTGTAAAAGCAGGCTAAATAACAATGTCTCTATTTGCTATTTTATAATTTAAGATAGTAAACTTATTTAGTTTTTTTAGCTCTACTCAATATTATCAGATAAATTAAAGCTATACAGTGTTCTCAAACAGTAGAGATAAACAGTAAGTGCTACACCCAGCACCAGAAATAACAGTAGCTGAATAATAATAATAGTAAGACTTATATATTATAACTTTTATTATTTAATCTATCTGATAATATTGAGTAAAGCTATAAAAAAAACTAAAGAACTTTTATTGTATAAATTAAATCTTTTAAATTTATATATATAATTATTCAAGAACTGATAATTAAATTATAATATTAAGAGGTTAGGGTGCCCTAGTATACAGATACCCAGAGCGGGGACTAGAAGCTTAACAGTAAAAAAAAAACACCAACAATAGTATCAACAATATTGAATTATAATATAAATTTAAAATAAGCTATATTTTTATTTTTATTTTAAAAGATATTTAATATTATATTATAGAATCCTCCTTAACATTATCAAGAGGTAAGGTGCCCTACTAGTACACGCACCCGGAGGAGGGACTGGAGGCTTGACAGTAAAAAAAAAAACAATAGATCAATAGCACAGACCAAATACCCGGCCCACAGATTCACTACTTAATGTTATAATAGGCTCTTCTAGCAATACTGCCCCCTAAGCTAGTAATACTCGCCCCGCAATACTCGCAGCAAAGCCACTCAGTCACCTTAGGTGTCTTATAAGTGTTATTTCAATTACCGGCCGCTCTGCCATACGCTCTTTTCGCAACGATTCGAGACCTTGCTCGAGGTTCTTCCACGGAATCGGAGACGATCGCTGCCTCCGAACGTCATGTAGTCTGTTTCAAAACTGTGAAGTAAGAAATTGAGGACAAGCTGGACGTGGAATCGAGTCACCGCCGATGACAATTTGACAGTTGTCTGAGGAGCATCCCATCACAGCAAGGTTGCCAGGTCAGCGCCATATATGTAGCTGTACTCTAAGGACTGAGGACTCAACCTCGAGGATTTTAACATTTACTAAGCAAGCAACTGTGCTTTTTGCCATAGTACCAGCAACCTCGCCCTTGAAGGAGCAAACAGCTCTCAAATGACCACCCTTACTTCAGTATACCCTGGCGATCATCAAGCCCAAGCTGTTCGGCGCCGGCGCCGGCGTCAAAGATCACATCGCTCTCGGGTGGAGTAAATGAATGAATGCCACGCCTGGATTAAAGAACAAGACAGCTCAAAGATGTTACGATGATTACTCATTCCAGGAAAAGTTCCTATCAATAACTACTTCAGTCACCAATTCGACTCTCTCAACGACGTCATAATCAACCCCCATAACCGTGAGGTCTACTTTACTGATACCCTCTGCGGCTACCTTTTGGACATCCGCCACGGCGACGACGAGGATATCATCACTGCGGAGGGCGTATCCAACGCGGGTCTAGGCGTGTAGCAGGCTGTGAACTTAAGTCAGGCCTGCGTAGAGCTGGTCTGAGCTCCGTGTCGTGCTCGTTGTGCATCGATCAAATATAATCAAAGTTTCCCAGACCACCAAGATCCCATTTCGCCATGCTTTGCCGACGTCTGAGGTTGATTATAGCATGTTTGAATTAAGAATCAGTAACTAGGAACAGAGAAAAGACACTAATGCAGAAAGTAGTTTCAAACGACTCCCTCTCAAGTCTGGACCACCACTCACGCTGTCTCAGCTGCTGTAGCCACTTGCCTAGATCCTAACTATTAGATCGGTAGAGCTTCAGAATGTAATGTTGATCGTTGTCATAGCCCACATGAACCTCAAGCCATCCTTTAACGTCCGTTTGAAAAACTGCCTATGGATTACAGACAACGCCAAGACAGGACCCAACAACGGGTAATCGCTGCCCGTCTAAAGAGAAATGGCCCAAGCCAATTCGGTTGACTGTTCAGTGACAGTTATATTCGGCGTAGTGCTAGAAATACTGGGCCAGCTATATACTGCCTGCCTTCACCTACGCTCATAAACGTCAAAGATGGTCTTGACAGCAGGCCTAGCTGAGGCATGTTAATCTCCAAGAACCAGATACGAAATGGAAGGTTAGACTACTAAGTCAAAGCCTCGCTCTTCCTCCTCCGCAAGTTGTGCTCAGTCTCAGCTCCTTTTGGGACTACGAGCGTATGCTTCCAAACAACACGCCTCTTCAAGTCCATTATATTCTCCTACCTAGCCAATTCACCAAGCAAGGATCGACAGACCTAGGCATACTGTTCTTGTCCGTCGCCTTGGACGGAGCTAGGTGCAACACAGATAACTTATTTAAACCGGCATCACAAGCGGAGCGGCATCTCCCTGGCTAGCTGTGGCACCACCGCTAGTAAGGTAGACATTCAAGGCTGTCAGCTGCTCAGTGCTCTCTCTATATGCTTAGTCGTCGAGTCATGGAGCAACCCGAAGTTCGATGAGGGGATGGATATTGCTGCTAGGGTTGAGCTTGATAGCGCCAGGCGTGTTTTACACCTTACCTCTCTGACTAAAGCATCAATTGCCTTCAGGAAATACACACAACTGCCGCGCATATGCTGCGTCCACATATCTTATGAACCGCAATCCCCAGAGCACTTATACCAGGATCCGTCCCCGGATTCTGATAGGTCGCCTCGCACTCTAGCTGAATCCCTTTGTACTAGCTTGACTAGAGGAGGAAGATGGGAAGGCGGCCTAGTAAGTGTCTAGCAACTATAAGAGCCGAGGTTGGAGCGATGCGACATGCTCTGCCTCTACAGCCTGATCAATAAAGCACTTTGTCTTGGCTGATGACTGAGCTGCATTCAGCCTACTAAATCAATCTCCATAATCTGCCATATAGGCATATGACTACCATGCCCACTCTGACCTCAAAGAGTGAGGAAAAAATCCCTCAGATATCTTCTTCTCTCGCCGACCTGTACAGGCTCTTTTACACACTCTCAAGGCCTGCCTTGTGTTCACAAATTGGATTGTTTCTTAGCTCAGGACCAAACTCTGCAACTCGAAGACTTCCATCCACATTGGCACCTGCATCGGGAAGATTCTCCACGACCACTCCTAGAACCCCGTCGGCGCATCGATCCAGTTGTCACCACTTCGTCCTTACCGCTGTCGAGTGTTCGAAGAGAACTCAGTGGTTTCGAAGTCATCGAGAACGTCAGAGCTACAAGAACGCCTCCTCTGTGCAGCAAATGTCATATGCTGGGTCACATAATAATTTCGAAAGATTGTCCATTGAGATATTCAGAACTAAGAGCACTGCCAGCTGTTTTTTCAAAGCTGCCAAAGACTCAATTGCAACATTTGCGATGGATACCGGACCCAACATCAGAGCAGCCGCTTCTACCTTCGACGACAACATTTGAGCAGATACAATGGCAGTCAGTCATCACCCCGGAAGAGTTCGGATTTGAGTCTGATGCGGCTTCGGAGCACTCTCTATAGCTAGCCACCGAATCGGGGCTTGGTGTTGAGGAAGCAACCACAACCGAACCATCCGCAGAGCCATTCTTTCAGCCACCTAGAGAACCTATGCCTCGGTTGCCTACAATCCCTCCCTGCGGGTCATCACCACCACCCCGCCGCTAACTGGGTGAGGGATGCGTTGCGGGTCCCTTGTTCAGATTTCCTCTCAGCGATGACGGCCCTTCTTCTTCGCCTCCTTTGGCAGTAAGTCCTATTGAGGGCCCTAGCTCACACTGTGAGGCTTGGCCACATGTGACATCGATGGCCTTTACCTCCAATGTAGGAGAAGAGCTGGGTCACGACGGTGGTGGTGAGCCGTTTCGCTGCGAATGTATATTCTTCACCATCCTGGTTGATTACATCGCAATCTGGTTCGATCTCTGATACCAACTCTGACAACCTCGTCCCGACCCAACTTGTGTGGTGGCTTGTACTCGATCGCGAGACAAAACCCCATGTCCACTAATTTAGAGCAGCACTTATCTAGGCAAATTTCCGTTGTAATCTACATTTCTTAACCGCTTGGCGCATGTAACCCGATCAATGCCGCCTTTGAACCTCTGAATACTCTCATCGAACCAGTTCTTGACCTCGACCTCATCGCACAAGTCCAATGCATCGTCACAGACCGTGAGCCCTCCATATATATATGAAATGGCCCACATGTCAAGGTTTGATGTCCGCATGCCCTGCAGTGGTTCCTGCAATAGTTATGATCAGCCTAAGTGTTAATACAATAATGGCCTACGCTGCTGAAGACCCGAAAACCGCCCTCGTATGCATTGAGTCGCTTTTCCTCCCCCTCTATCTCTGACAGAGCCCCCGCCGCTGCATTAGGACAGAAGTCTCCCCGCCGATTGCCCCCCCAGCTCCCCACGTGCTCATGGTCCTCTCGACTGCCGATTACTCCATTCATCGCAGCTGAGGCGCCCTACTGGAAGACAAGTCATCTACGACATAATCCCTGGCATAGAGGTGACAGACAACATGTTGACCGAGGCCGCACAAGAAAAGAAACCTAACTCCCCCAACCATCCTAAACACACCAATCTGCCAAAGTCCTACTGTAATCCGGTCAAGTTCAACGACGCGTGGGAAATCTTTATGCCAGGCTGAGCTTTTATTTCTGGACAAGTGGTCTTCAGGTAACAGTTGCCCCCCAGCCCGACAACGTTGGACAAGTCGGCCCTGAATGCCACCCATGTGCAATTTGCAACGTTTCCCATATTCATATTGACGCACGCTTCCACACACATGTCTACACTATATGACCAAATCGCAAAGAGGTCGCCGCCAGGACAATCCTCGTGGCAGGTGAGGTTGTAGTAGTAAGTCTTGCTTTCCAGCGGCCAGACTTGCTGGATCGGATTCTGCTGGCTGCAATCAACGTCGATGGTGGCGCCTGTTGGAGCTACGAAGCTGTCGGTGTTGATCGAGCCGCTACTGGTGGTACTCGACGACGAGGTGGATGCGACGACGGCGGTTGGGGAGCGTTCTTCTGTCGAGCTATAGGCTCGATAGTTAGACCCTTGACAACTGTCTGTAGAAGGGGTCTCGTACCAGTTTGATGTTTGGTTCGAACCAAGAACTCCTCCCACAACAGCGATTATAACGACCGCCAAAGCAAGACATAAAGAGAGAATGAATGTCGCTTTTTGTAAGCCGAATATTGTTCCGGCCTGATTGGCAGGCAGCTGGCCATCGCCGCCGTTTACCGGTATCTCCCCATAGTAAGAAGGAACTACTTCCAGTTGGCTATGCGGTACAACTTGAAGTCCATCCAGGTCTTGTGCTGGGGCTTGGTAGTCGTCGGTCCTCATTACAATGGCGTAGAAGGAAAGGAATGCTTTGCGATTCTGACGTTCCAGTCTGTGTTTCGGAAATGAACTGATCGGAACAGCGGACGTCCTTCCTTTATACCCGTTGGTCTTGGGTGGGATCCCTCGCAGCCCAACTAAGGGCTGCACGGTAGCCATTCGAGGACGACTCTGATACGGCCCCCAAACGCCGGGGTAGCAGCAGGCCACCAACAGCAAATCACTGAGCCACATATTATTAGATCTCTCACCGAAAAACCATGCAGCTTTCCATATGATTGGTGTACTGGTGTGCCCATTGGAGTGGCGGAGCCCTGCAGAGCTACGCTTCGGCAACTAAGACAAATCCTAGGCTGTCATCTTTAAGCGAGCTGAAGTTCAGCTGTCCGGATCTATCAAGAGCGTTAGTTCATCCGCACCCGGGTCCCAGTCTCCATCCCGCGACACCCATGGGCATCCTTGCATGCCCGCATCCGAGGCATCATTCATCCTTTGATCATGGCATCAACCACCAGTATGGAGACCTTCGATACACCCAAGCATACCGAGACCTTATACGGGCTGCGATCCGATATCGACAAGATCCGGCGAAGTGGTATCAACGGGATGACTTCACCTCTGCCTTGAGTCTGGAACGATGATGGATTGTCGTCGCTGGCGAGCATCTTTGCGGGATTTCGCGTGCGGGGACTCTCGAGGCAAGGAAGGAGGCGTCGGCAGCTGAAAAGAATCCCTTTATCTAGGCGCAGCTTAAGGCCAATCAGATTGCTGAGTGATATGAGGTGCAGCAGCTATGTACGTCAGGTCAATCACAGGGCTCTACTGTGTTGGGGAATGGAGAGTGCAATGCAAAGCTGGGGCGGTTTGATGGCCAATCACCCCAAGCGGGTAGCCTACGCAGGACCATTGACAAGACGGGGCTCAAGAAGTCGATGTCAAAAATAGTTTTTTGACGCACAGCGTCGGGGAGATGTTCGATCGGCAGGTTTTCGGATTCATTGATAAGGACAGCTTCGGCGACCTCATAGACCGTCAGGGGCCGTAGTGCGAATGCCGCGAAGCGTAATAGGGCGTAGTTACGTTCCCTCATCCACCCTCGAGACTGGTTGATTCTCTGCCAGCTTCGGTTGTATAATCGATCCAGCTCAGCCGGAGTTTCCTTGATGGTATGCTGGAGCTGTTCCTTATTCATCCACCTCCCTAAAGACTTCTCCTGCACCTTCAGCCAGAGGAACTGGCCTTCGTAACGGTCGATTATTGCTTCGGAGAGGGTCGATTGCAAATCGTCGCTCTTATTGGATAGTTTTCTATCGACAATACCTTTAGAATAGGCGGCCGTGTCGGATCGTACGTCATTGAGTGAAATCTCATATTCGGCAATACTTATGAGCGCGCGGTCTGTGAAGGTGTGTCGGATCTCTGGCTCGGCGCCACTGACAACGAGAACGCGAGTGTTCGTCCCAACAACCGCGTCCGTGACGGCGTGGAGGAACTGGATGATGGACGTGTCGCGGTCGTCCAAGTACGTGCATTCGTCTAGACCGTCGACAACGAATGTACAGCCGGGAACGATATAGAGGAGCTTAGTGAATAGCATAACGGCATTCACACGGGTCTCAACGGATTCCAAATCAGCCTCCCATCTCTGGCGGACGTGCTCTAACGCGCCCTCGTGCTGCGACACGACCTGGGAAATCTATGGGTCAGATGAGAAGAAGAAATGGGCGACGGGTGTCTGAAGCGTGGATGAGAGGTGTTCGACGACGTGCGCGCAGAGAATCGTCTCGCCGAATCCCGCGGGTCCGTTGATCTACAGCAGCTTTGCGCCTGCAGGGAATTCTTGGCTGAGTCGGTTTTGGAATGCGTGCCGGTAGAAGATCCAATTGCAGGTGCCGACGAGCCTCTTCGGACTCTAAATATCTATTAGTAAATAGACCTCTAGAGAAATAATCATCAAAGTTTCTTATATAATATATATATAATCTATGACACTTAGCAGGCTGTATTTAAAAAGCTCTTAAGCTAAATTATATATATCTCTTTGCTGTCTGAGTAACTGTTGACCTTTAAATGGACTGGATATATGGTCTGTATTGTTGATACTATTGTTGGTGTTTTTTTTTTACTGTTGAGCTTCTAGTCCCCCCTCTGGGTACGTGTGTACCAGGGCACCCTAACCTCTTGATATATCTCTTTGAGTTTTATACTGGTTACCTTCTAGCTCTTATGTATTTTTTATTCTGCTTTTCTATTTCTATTTGCTACATTCCCCTTAGTTCTTATTGCTGTAATTAGTAGTAAGTCGACTCAAAGTCTAATCCCTCTAAGTATTCAGTTTTCTATCTTCAGCAGCTGAAGTAGTGCCTGCTTATAATTTCACAAGGTCGTCTAGTTGATATTATTAGATTTAGGGTAGTTGTTAAGTGGGGTAGCCGGCGGGGGGGTTGAATTATCTCTCGCTGAGACGCCCTGTAGAGATTGTAAATCTGATCGTCGCTCGTACTAAAGTATCTTCCAATCCCTTCTGGTAGCCTTCTTTCGCATCTAAGCTCTACTCTCGTAAGGTTCAAAATTATTCGATTTTGCTTTTACTACTGATCGCCGTATCGTTGCATTGGTATCTATTACTTGCCGGGTTGATGCCTTAGCCGCTCTCTGAATTTCGATCTGATTGTGCGAGGGTAGCCAGACTATGTTGACCTTGTTGTTGTTTTCTTCAAGCCTTTCCATAGAGTTGCATATCTCCCGGATGTGCTGTTGCCCTGATTGCTGGTTGCGGTTCCGTATGGCTTGTGCCGCCGATTTGTTGCTTGTCGGGATACCAATGGCCCGATAGCTCATCTTCGGTAGGCATGTAAGACCGTGAGCGATGGCTGCTAGTTCAGCAGAGTAGGCAGGGAGAGAGGGAGCCTGACAGTTCGTCCCATATCAAGAGGGCTTATAGTGGAAAAGATCGATAAGGTCTATTGTCTTGGGACTGCCCACAGAGCGAAGGGTTAAGGTTGAGATTGAAAATATTGGAACCAGGAGGGCGGAGGGAACCATTTGCAGCTCCTGGCCATCTTGAGCTACCTACATACTAATTCCTTTGACCTTTTAGTTCTGGAAGGGCTATGGCAGGAAGAAGTCTCTCGAATAGCATTATCAGCCAAACGACCCCGTAGCCGGTTTAGGAACATTTTGTTCCGGAAGCCGCGAGCTCCTGCGTTCCGGGACTCCCTGACAAACAGGCTATGCGAGCTTCGGGAGATTCTACCAGACCCTTGCTCACAAGCATTCCTGGGACAACGTGCCAACCTCTATAATGAGCGGTCGCTGCTGCAGCGGAATGGCATGACCATTGCCATCCCAGACATGTTTCAGGACCTCATACATGATCGGATACGCGAATTGAACCCTTCCATGGGAGGAAAGAAGATCTTTTCCCTAAGTTTAGCTCTCGCAGTCAAACTGGCACGGAGGAACTGGTGGTTACAACTAGATCGCGAGCCAACACTGCAATTTTCTTCAGTGGTCAGGTCTCTGATGCGTCATTCATCTTACGCGACCGAGCCATGGGAGCGGAAATATCTTGCCGACATCAACTTCTACGCCGGGAACTGTCTATGCTCCCATATGTGGACTGCGCAGGGATGCATTCACTATGGTTCGGGCTTTGAGCTATGGAACAAGCTTCCTAAGCCCAATCCGAATCGACTACTGAACCCTGCCGAGAATTATGGATTGTCCCTCATTCAAGAAGGAGATTACAAAAGCGCGGAAAAATACCTTTCACAGGCATACACCGGTCTCAAGCGTCTCGAGCGTGACGAGTCCGCGAAGACGCTCCGAGTGAAGTACCATCAGCTTCATCTTTTACAAGCGCAGGGATTCCCACATGAGGCTGAGCGCATCGCGACGAGGATGCTGAAACCGTCCCAATTCCCCTTCTGGGCCAGCAAGATTGGCCCTCGGAAGCGGATCGAGCTGAACCACATGCTGGCACATTTTGCGAGGGACCAGGGTCGCTACAGACATGCGTTGGCGATTCTTGAAGCAGCAGTAGACGAGCTGCAGCAGAAAGAAATCCAAGTCCTTATGGGGAAGGATGCTGACATAAACTTGGTTTCCAACCTTCAAACCGTCGCTCTTGTTCATATGAACCTTGGCAACTACATTGAGGCTGATAGAATGGCGCGGACCATTATTTCCGGGACTTCAAGCGGCTCCATCTTGAAGTCGATTCTAGGCGCCGACTTCGAGCCGACTAGGGATGAGGATCCGCCGGCATCAAAAGCCTTTCTCGAGCGCATCATGTTGAATGCCCAGATCAACATTGGCGCATCTCTTGTAGAGCAAGAGCAATATCAGGACGCGGTCGACTATACAGACCAAGTGATCAAAACAGTCGAGGAACGCGGGCATGCCATCGGCACAGGCGACTCCCTGGTCCTCACCGAGGTAAACGCTCTTGCGCGCGCGTTGGCAGGGGAGTCGCTCACAGCGGAAGAAGACTTCAAGTACCTCTGCAAAATGTACGAGAGACAGGAGGAACAGGGCTTCTACCCCCAGGGGGCAATTCGGGCGAGAGAAGGACTAGCCTTAGCGAGGGGACTTGGCGGAGATGTCAAGGCGAAGGCGGAGTTTGAAAAGGCCATTGCCCTCTCCAAGCAGTACCTCGCGGAGAAGCATCCGGATCTGTATACGACGTATCACAGACTCGGAATGGTGTTGGAGTACCAGGGCGAGATGGAGGAAGCTATGAGATGGTACGGTAAAGCATTTAAGGGGAAAGTAGACACTCTAGGCGCCGACCATCCACTTACTGTTCAATCGGACAGGGCATGGAGTAAGCTCCAACAGAACATAGAGCCTACAAAGGCCGAACCCACAGTTTCATAGTTTAAACCAGAAATGCTTCTTTTAATTACGTCTATTATCTGTTCATAATTTAAAGCTATTTCTCCTGAGAACTTGGCGATTTGTTGAGGTTAGTTTTCTTTTTATTCTTCCGCTGGTTAGCCCTAGTTTTCTTCTTATTCAATCAATACAATATGCTCATTTCAACAAAGAGGCTATCGAAACTGCTCAGACTGATCACCCTGCCGTCCCTCCATGCCTTATAGATCTGCCCTTGCAGCAGTATAAGTGTCTGCTCAGTGCTTGATAAGACTCTCCTTGTTTTATTCTCAGTAATTAACACGGCCAATGCATGTGTGCCCAGCTGACACCAATCAATGCCCAATCCTCCAGTGTCAGGCCACATCATATCATATAAAGCGGGGTGGGTACCCTGGCCAAACCAAGGCGCACAACTTCGAAATGGCAACCCCAGCTAGAAGTCGTATTAAAAAGAATTCGACTCCGCTCTATTTGTGTGAAGTACTGATTTGCAAACACAATATGCTGCCGTCAACCGGAGACGAACATGGCCTAGATCTTCCCCCGGCGGACATTCGGTCATGTGTCAAGATTACGATTGGCACAACACAGGCGAAGCGTCAACCTGAGAGCGAAGAAGGCTGCGAAGGCCCTGCTTCACAAGTTCTGCCAGGGGGAGAATAAGATGCGGCCTTGAAGTTCCGCAGCGGGTATTTCACACAGGCTAATATCCATAACACTTTGCTAGACTTTGTCGACCGAGAAGCCGTTGCCTCCTCTGGGCTTATCATAATGTACCTACTGTTCACAAATTACCGTGCTCTTGCTAATGGCTGACTCAATAACAGCATTGTTGAGAATTGGGATATTTGGGCACAGGGGGCATTGCAAGTGGCAATACCAAGAATTCCAACAAAGCTTTTGGTCGAAGTGAATAATGGGCTGAGTATAGCAATGCTTCCCACCTTCAACAAGGATCATCTTGGTAAGCCCTCCGCAGCAAAGTCTCTCCGCCTGTTATAGGATATCAAACTCACTATTATCCTTGTAGAGTGTGACACCCGTATGCTTCTAAAGCGCTCGGCTTTAAATTGCGGACAAGTAGCCCCCATGTGTTTTCAGTTTCCTCTTCGTCCCTTGACACCTCAAAGTACTAGCGCTTGCCTTTCCCTCGATCCCATAGGTGGGCCTGATCCGTTCCCATCCTGTCTACACTGTAATCCGGCGTAAGTGCAATCGTTTTGGCAGAATGGTTTACGTTAACCTTGACCCAGGCTCACTTAGTTGGATTCATCCAGTGCGCCATATAGCTACATAGAAACGGATGTGCGAGCAACTCTCTCCTGTAAAAATTCTTCCTGACTAGCGGCTATTAGCACTAGCGTAGAAAATTTTGCAGGCCCACCAAATTTGGCTGCTGCAGCAGCTGGCGCCCATCGGGCACTAACACTGCAATAAAGGAAGGATTGAGAGGGTTGACTTCCTTTACGCAGCAGCCACGGCCACAGCCCAAGGGCTCCGGCTATGATCGAGGCCTGCTGCCCTGACCAGCTGGGCAGCTAAGATAGCAGCAGGGTCACAGCATGGCTTGCGGGGGCCAAACGACACCGCTGTGGCTCCTATACATGCTGTAATGCTGGTTCAGACCTCGCAGCAAGTATAGCTATTGCAGCCGCCAGAAGCAATCACGACACCAGCTTCAATCTAGGTGGGCGTCGACATTTGCCCTGATCTCTACGACTCGGCACTTAGGTACATAAGGCTGCCTCGTCTTAGTACCTGCTTAGGCCTCCGGGCCTGAGCTGCCTTGGCCTGCCTCGGCACCTGCTTAGGCCTCCGGGCCTAAGCTGCCCTGACCTCTATGTCTCGGCACTTAGGCGCATAAGGCCACCGCGTCTTAGCACCTGCTTCGGCCTCCGGGCCTGAGCTGCCTTGGCCTCCGGGCCTTGGCTACCATAACCCCCGGGTCTTGGATGCCTTGATCTACGGATCTTGGCTGTTAATCCAGGTCTACAAGAAGTCACAGAATCGGGCTACTTGTAGGCATCAGGGTTCTGGCTTGATAGCCCTGATCAATGGATGCTAGCTGCAGTGGTTTTTCCCTCTTAGCTCCCGCGAGGTTTTCCTATCTGCAGTTTTTCCTATTATATAGATCTCGATTTCTAGAGGTTTTAAATACCAGCAGGCAGAAATAGGAATACTGAAGAATTTCAAGCTAGTTAATAAATATAGATATACCGATACCCGCCCTGACAATCCGCTGATAGATATCGGGCTCGAAATAACAGGTCAAATAGGGCCTCCTAATTGCTAGATGGAGGAGGAAGAAGGGTTGCAGTCTAAGTCTAGGTCTAGGCCTAGGTCTGTGACTGCAGGCCCGAGCTATAGGCCAGTAGTGTCTATAGCTCCGGCCCCGGGTTACTGTACTTTAGGTTTCTTCAGCTGTTGATACCAGCCTAGCACGTCGTCTTGCCCCTTTGGGGATTCTGTGGATAGCTTTAGGCAATCTTCACGACGGTAATAATACAACAACAACAACAACAACAACAACAACGGATGTGCGAGTGACGGTATATCTTGCTCAGGCGGCTTAAATGAAGCTATCTGTAGATGGATCGTGTGTGGTCTGGGGTAGATGTGCTCCGTTTTGAGCTACCTGACGAAGATCCTCTAGGCAGGCCACGCTACTTCGGCCGGATACAGGTGCTTTCCTTAACCATCTAGAAGTCGCTCTCCTACGAGTTCCAAAGGAGTCCATGTGCCCACTTTCGGGTGCCTTATCCTGATCCGATGTCCGCCTTGGAGCTGTGTGATTGGGACAGGCTATTCGAAGGAAAACTGCAGAGGACGTTCGAGACTAGGCCGCACCGAGGTTACGCAGTCGGGGCTTCGCGATGTCTCCTACGTCGAAGTAGAAGGTTAGTAACACTACTACTCGAATCTAAGACGCTGCTCTGAGGCTACTTAGGACTCCGTAGACTTAACCGCATGATGCGAGCACTCGTAGGTTTCTTTGAGACCAGGTAGTAAATACAGATAGGCGAAGAATTCTCTTTTTTACCTTACATCAAACCATTAGAAGCAGCCTCCTTGCGTCAGGTTCGCTCTCATCCTACGGAAGGCGACGGACAGATAGATGTAACCGAGTCTGGCTGTATGTGAGGCTACCGGTTACTCTATTAGCCGGTAGTCTCTTTATTAGCTTACTAGAATCAGCTTTGTCTGCTGCGTCGATGTCTTTAGACTCTACCTCCTAAGAGCCAGTGAGGAGCAGAACTAGAGGTCCAATGTAAGCGTTGGCCTTAATCTGTATAACAACTGTATGGCGACAGGCGATTCTTAAATACATTCTGTTCTCTTGCTGCCGTTATTAGATGCGCTTCGCTCTGCCTGAAATGGACCCTGCGATGCCCGTGCGGCCTCTTGCTCTTGCTGGTTCACCTGTGGCTTTATCCTAAGCACATTCTGTCCTACTATGCTCCCACGTTGATCGGCCCTGGCCGAAAGCGCCTCAAGGGTCATCCCCTCGCATTGCGGCCACCCTCTGAGTCCATGACGTGTCAGGTGGCTTGGTCGCGGAAGCAAATCCGATGCTCAACAGCCAGTCGCTTGCCCACGACTCAGTCAGGCCCAACCGGATAGAGACCCGCGCCAGTGATGTTAACCCCCCCTCCACCAGTCCTGTTATCTTTCCGTCGTTCCCGCCTTTACCATCGACGAAGTCGAGGGCGCGCAAGCCCATACATTATCATGTCCGCCCAAACCTTCAATAACGGTCGAGCGCCCTTTCGCACAGGAACAATATGACGGCGGATTTTGTAAAGAAGTGAGGCGGAGGTCGAATAAAACTCTTCTTGGTCGTGAATGGTCGTGAAAGGTCGGAGGAGAGACTGTTAGTCGTCCTCCGCAAGCGGAATAGCTGCAACCCCCGTCATGGTTCCATCGTCTCGATTGGGTGGCGTGCGTCGGAAGTGATGCCTTCCGGCAGCTCAAGGAACATCGCGTGCATGCTCGAGTATCTCTACCAGAATATCGCAATCGCTAGAGCCATTGTTAGGGTCTGCATCTGCTGTGGCCAATAAGCATTCCGTAGTAGTTAACAAAAGACATAGCGAAAGATACCTTCACTCAGAGAGCAATCGAATCGTAGTCAATTAGGATACAAGAGAAGTCGATAGTTAATAGTCCTATTAATAGGAATATCCTTTCAAGATGAGGAAAGATAAAGTGGTTGACGAGAATGCTAGTGACGCGTTCAAAACACAAGTTCAAATTACGCAACCACCGCGACGTAACGGAGAAGCCAATCAAGTGCATCAATGCGCGACAGCATAAATTGATTATGTCTCAAGCCTCAAGCTAAGACCTGCGTGGATGCCTGGCTCACCCTGAAGGGTGGGCCGGGTGAGCCAGCTCCAGCAGAGCTCACCCGGCTCCGCTGGGTCGCGCGATTGGCTCGACGGCAAGAGCAAAATACACATCTTCATGAGAATCCCACAAAGATGTTGCTGCCCAAGTTGCCAGTTGGCAATCCATCATCGTCCCGACTCGCCATCGATCAGGGTAGAAAAGCATCTCGCTGATACGATCATAATACACAACAAGACTAAAGTGCCCTCTTCCCTGCGAAGATGGCGCCGCGCTGGTTTGAGAAAGCCAAATCCATGGCTATAAGGCTACTGCGGGCTGCTCCCCAAGAATCTGCCCTGACTTCTTCACCACCGACGCCTTCGCCAACGCCGTCTTAGCCTGCATCCGAACCAGTAACTCAATCAACATCTCCGCCGACGACTTCTCTGTCTACCTTGACAGATACCGAAACCTCGCCGCTGCCGAGTCTACAAGAGCGACTTTGGAACGAGGCCTACAACAACCTCAAAACGAGCGAGCCCAAATTTGTCGAAGCGTACGAGAGAATCCGATCAGCTGAACTCCACCGAAACGACTCGAGCTCTATTACGTCCGAACCAACGGAGAACGAGATAGCAAGCACTCGGGAGACACGATGCCACCAAATGCAACAGTTGGTCCAGGAAGGACTGGACCGGACGCAGAAGGAAGCGTCCATCAAGCGAGGCATCGATGAAGGCTTGCAAGCAGTACAAGTGGTCAGGGGAATAATAGACAAGGCGGTGCATGCCGCTCCGGAAGCCGCCATCGCTTGGGTCGGCCCTTGGGCTAGAGGTGTGTGTGATCGGCTTTCCCAACTGAGGAGAGAATGGTGGATGATCCCTCGCTGACAGCCGACAGATCCTTTCGAACCCGGTTACCGAGTCACGCGACAATCGCAAAGGCATTGCCTACGTCCTGTCTAGAATGGAGTGGTACTGGAATTTGGTAGGCCTGCTTCTCGATGAAAACAAGGCCGAACAATCCTCTTCAGGACTCCGAGATCAACTGGAGAAACACGTCGTGCAGCTCTACGAGAAACTTCTCTCATATCAGACAAACAGCGTCTGCCTTTACTACCGTAACTGGGCTGCCGTCCTCAAAAGGGATATACTCAAATAGATGACTGGGCCGGCCAGCTCAGCGAGATCAAGGAAGCCGAGACACAGCTTGGGAAACTCACCGACGCTGCAAGCGCTTTAGAGAGGAATCTCCAAGACATTTATTCGGCCATCCAGGACCGAACGCGGCAGCAGGAGGGGAGATATCCAGACAACAGGGACAAGTAATGCCTGAAAGACCTGCGCGAAACCGATCCTGGCGACGACAAGACGCACATCCAAGCCACAAAGGGTGGCCTACTCAGGGACTCGTACCACTGGATCCTCGACCATGACGACTTCCAGCGATGGCGTGATGATCTGCAGAGCCCGCTACTCTGGATCAAAGGAGACCCAGGCAAGGGCAAGACAATGCTACTATGCGGCACCATCGACGAGCTGGAGAAGGAATCTGACAATTTCCTGTCCTATTTCTTCTGCCAGGCCACTGAGGCACGACTGAGCAACGCGTCGGCCGTACGACGCGCCCTGATCTACCTTCTCGTCCAAAAACAGCCATTGCTCATCTCGAACGTTCGGAAGCCAGAGAGAACTTACTTCCAAGCCACATTGGTACTTGAAGTCATATAGAGATTGTTTTAAGGCCCTGCTATGCTTTTTGGACAATGGATCGGAGATCGGTCCAAACCTGACCTTGGGCGATTGATCGAAGTTTGACTGCATGTTGTGCAGATCCAGATCTTATAACAGTCGGATTTATTTTATAGTTTAACTAAATAAAATGCTTTGCGTCCTGAAAGTGTGTAGTAGATGTGTTTATGATGATCGTATAACTAAAGTTGTGCGTATTAAAGCTTCTACGACATTCAGATCATACATATAGACTAGCAGCACGTCGGACGCCCTTGGATTCTCGCGTATCCAAGCTCAGGCACTGCGCCCAACACTGTATTGGCAGTGCATCAGGTTTGCTCTCCCCACAGCCCCGTCGTGGTCGACCCTATTCCCCCGGTCGTCTGCCTCCTTCGGCACCAGTCGATATGCTCAAGTGACGCAGATAGCAACGTTATGACCGTCAGTGAGAACCAAGCCCAATGGCACGACACGTAATCGAGTTTTCTACTTGGAGGGGACTATAACGTTAATTCTTATAGGCAATGTGATCATGCCTTCTTTCTTCTAAAGTGCAGTGCTGGGTGCAGTGCCTGAACGCGGATACACGAGAATCCACGGGCTCCCCGCTACAGTGCTGGGGGGCGCAGTGCCTGAGCTTGGATACGCGAGAATCCACGGGCGCCCAATACAGTGCTGGGTGCAGTGCTTGGATACGCGAGAATCTGAGGGTGTGACTTGGTGGGTTCTCCTCTTTTTAGTGGGAGTGCTAGAAGTACTGAAGCTTAGAGCTTTTAATTGCTATAGTAATCTTTATTTAGTAGTAAGATTATTCTCTTTTTAGCTAGCTAGTATAATAATTTAAATTTACTTTATAGTAATCTATTTATTATATATAATAAAAAAAAAATATAGAGCTAATTATTTCTCTATAAGAAGCTCTATAAATTAGATATTATTAGTAAAAATTAAAAAAGCTATATATTAGCCTATATTAGTATAATAATAAAAAATATCTACTAAAGTAATTAATTTAAATTAAATTACTATAATCTATAACTATAATACTATTTCTATATATTTATCTTTCTATAGTTTTTTATTTACTTTTAGCTTAATCTATTTAAATTTCTTCTTTAGACCTCTTTATTTAGTTAAAATAAATTACCCTTTTAGGCACAATTAGTATATTTTATATATATAAAGTATTTTATTATATACCTCAGTCTACTGCTCTTTTTATCTAAAACTTCTTAGTAGAAAAGATTAAACTATCCACTCTAAGTCTCCAGCTATATAAAAAATTTAATTAAATTATAACAATTATTATCTATACATCTATATATTATCAGCATCACTCTAACCAGGCCAAATAAGTATATATACCCAGCCATACAACAGATAGCACCTGGCTCAACAAATACAGACCCTATATAGCCAGAAAGCTCGGGGCCCAACTTCAAACATAGATAGTTAAGTTTGGGGTAGTATATATAGCACTCCTCAATGCAGGTCGTGACTCGACGATCGCGACGCGTCGGCGCCATGCTGTCTCGAACTCGACTCTGCTGCCTTACCCCTAAGCAGGTTCCTTACTTAAAGAGGCAAGGCGTTGCTGTGGACGGCGGGCTGGACAAAACAATAACGTATGATTGGTGAAGAGCGTCTGATGCCGCCCTGCCGTACAAGCATGAGAACGATATTATTGGGCGAGAGGTGCTTATTCAAATGCGAGTAAGCGCCCGCAGTCGAGGGGTCAGCAGATAACTGATCACGGGTTTCTCACCAACTTGTTTCTGCCCAATGCTGCCCAACCGCTTTTTATCTGTGCGATAGTCGCGGTGTCGTGGCTTCTTTTATAATCGTTATACTTTTTCGGGTACTATCCACTCTGTCAATTAAACTTTAGCGCAGATCCTAAAACCCCACTGAACCCCCGCGATTAGTGGGGACAAGTTGCGCTGTCAGGTTGGTTGTTATGCTTGGCAATTACAGCAGTCTGCAGGCGGATCCAACTGGTCCGGGTGGAGGCAAGTAATCTTTCTGAGAAACCCCGGCGACCAAATGCTAATTGTCCTTTGTAGCTCACTATACCTCTGGATCGTCCTGCGAACGAATATATCTCAACCTAACGACTACACAGTCGGTTGGATATGCGCCGTCAGTACGGAATATATTGCCGCACAAGCTTTTCTCGACGAGGAACACAAAGGACCAGAACATGTGTCGCCCAATGACAACAACAATTATACACTGGGCAAAATAGGGAAACACAATATCGTCATCGCTATCTTGCCCGATGGGAAGTATAGCACATCCCGCGCTGCAGGTGTCGCGAGCGATATGATGCACAGCTTTCCTACATATCGAGGTGGTCAAGCTGCTTATCGAGAAGGGTGCTAGCATCGCCGTTGCTACCAATGCCGGGTCGACGCCATTGCATTTGGCATCACAGAATGGACATATCGAGGTGGTCAAGCTGCTTATTGAGAAGGGTGCTAGCGTCGCAGTTACTATCAATGCCAGGGCGACGCTATTGCATTTAGCATCACATGATGGACACATCGAGGTGGTCAAGCTGCTTATCGAGAAGGATGCTAGTATCACAATCACAGCTGAGGATGGGTGGACGCCATTGCATTTGGCATCACAGAATGGACATATCGAGGTGGTCAAGCTGCTTATTGAGAAGGGTGCTAGCGTCGCAGTTGCTACCAATGCCGGGGTGACGCCATTGCATTTAGCATCACAGAATGGACACATCGAGGTGGCCAAGCTGCTTATTGAGAAGGGTGATACGCTACGCTGCTCGGTATTGGCCGGTCCATTTCCGAGATGGCGTTGAAAATCCCCAGACGGACCTTCAAGTTCCCCAGCTTTTCAAAAGCAAGGAGGGCTTGTTCAAAAATTGGGTTGCCATCTGTTGATCGCTATTCGGGTGAGGCACCTCGCAGGAAGATTCCAGTGCCGCTATACTATGCTTCACTTCTTGGGCTTGATTCAATCGTGTCTATGCTTCTAGGTGACACAACCCTTGCTGCTTTACCTCCTATTGGAGATAGATGCTACGCAGACATTTTACGACAGAAACCGGAATCATTTGGAAGCAATGAGAATACCGTTCAGATGCTGCTGGAGAAGGGTGTAGACGTCAACGCCAAAGGTGGGCGCTATGGAAGCGCTCTACAGGCGGCATCGGCAAAAGGATACGACAAGATTGTTCAGCTGCTACTGGAGAAGGGTGCAGACGTCAACGCCAAAGGTGGGTGCTACGGAAGCGCTCTAGAGGCAGTATCGTCAAGAGGATACCATAACGCAGCATCTATGCCAAGTATCTCTAGCGCACCAGCGAGTGGGAGCTTATATGTTACTTTGAATTCCTCGCGAAGATCGACTTCCCGAAGACCTAGATGGAGAAAATGAGCTCGATGATAATGACAGAGGAACTTGCAGCCGAGCTACTACGGCGTGAGCTTGAGACCGAGGATGTTGAGGTCCTAGGCAACCGTTATTACAGTCTGAGGGCCAGGATGTGGGATAAAGGCTCTTAATTTCTAGCCTATTAAGGGGACTATGAGAGGTCATAATACGAACGACAGGTTGGTTCAAGACTCTGAGATTCAAGACGCCGCAACAGCCGACTTCAGGTCTAGCCCACGGCAATCTTCGCAGCAGATATCCCTAGCCACGGGATTACACTTGGCGGTATTGTTTTGGCTTAGATTGGGCTATTTCTGGCACTCTGGATACGTTCAGTCCTATGTATACCGCAATTCGTCAGCCGTACTATTGAAAGACCGTCCTAGTAATTGGGCCAGCGGCAAACCATGCCAGGCTGTGCTACTTACCTTTGCCACCTGGCGTGGTGGCGCTCAAGTTCAGCCCACTGTCGTTCCTCCGTTTCGGTAATGGATCCGGGGAAAAACTCATGCAGCAGGGCGCGTCCCACGTTTTCGTACTTCTCTTCAACCTCCTGAAGCGTCTGCATCGCACTGGGCTTGCCGAAGACCTCGACGAAGTCCAGGGGGATGCCAAAGTTTTCGGGCCGCCGCCACGCGCCGGCGACGTAGATGTTTTGCAGGATGCCAATGGAGCCAACGGCGAGGAGAAACCACGTCTTTTGCTTCAGTCCTGCCGCGGTGATGAGTAGCAGGATCCACAGGGCGGCCAGAACGAGGAAGGAGCGCAATGCTGGTGAAGAGGTTAGTGGCCACCATGACGTTGCTCTGGCCAGACGCCAGGTCCTCCAGGTTGAATCCATGCTCGTTTCCCCGAACGACGATGACGTGCTGGGATCCATTCCCTCTTGTCAAGATGTAGTCGTGCTTGGCTTTGTCCCGGCAAGCCCACTTCTCGTTCTTCCACTGCGGGAGTAGCCCAGTCGCCAATGAAAGGGCAATTCCAGCCGCCGTGATCAAGAGCGTCCCCCATTCGCCATAGACACCGCAGGCAATGGCGGAAATACCTAGCTGGAGAACGATAATCGGTAGGCCGATCCAGAATACGACATCACGCTTGACCGTGCCAGCCGGGATGGTGGTGCTCGGCTTATAGATAGACACGATTAGGCCCGCCATGGGCGGCTTCTTCGCATTCTTTTCCGTCTTCCTCATCTTAGCCAGCTTTTCCTTCAAGACTTCGTCCAGTTTCGTTCGCACACTATCATCCCTCCAATGGTCGAAGTCTCGCACAATCCGGCCCAGGATCCAGCTCGAGTTGTCACGACTATAGCCGCTCTTGCCGTCAATGACTTTGCATCGGCAGTCGGGGTCGAGGGGCATCAACTTGTTCTCGCCGACGGCCGAGACAAGAGCCGTGATGGAATAGGCTACCCATCCTAGTTGAAGTGAGCACGGGTTAGCAGAGAGGTCGAGGCACAGAGAGAAGGGGCCGATATCATGCTGGGAAAGCTGGGCTGTACCGAAAGAGAAGGCCACGGGAGCTACTCCCGACCCAGCGAGTTGAGCTATGGCACGGCCTACTACATCACCGCCGAGGATAAGGAGGACGCTGAAGGCATCGCCTGGCATGATCCACTGGGTTCTGAATTCGTCTGCAGTTGCCGACGGGTCGAAAATGGCATCACGAGAGACGAGAGGAGAGATGAGATGAGAGGAGGCATGGGGGGTAGGCGGGCTTGGACAAGAACGGCGAAAGGTGTATTAAGTAGAAACTGATACTGATATCATATCAGTATCAATCAGTAATCAGTACTGCTTGTTGAGACGTCCGACGTAGGTTAATGGTGGCCCCTCACGAGGGAATAATCGTGGGAGATGGGAGCTTGTCCTGTGTAAGCTTTGCGACATGTTCTATATACGCAAAATAACAGAAGAGTAACAAGTTTAATAGGGAGCGTTGAAACGTATGTCTTAATTATTAGAGCCGATGTATTTTGTTTTGACTTTTGCCCTAAAAGAAAAGAGGGCGCTTGGCGAACGTTAACGAGGTCGCTCTCATTCTCACGTCACTCGTTTACACGATCGGCCAATCAGACCACATGGAGATCGCTCCAGCGATCGTCACATACACGCAAACAGCTCGCCACTCGCAATACCTATCCCTTTGCAACAGCTAAGGCATACTGGCCGTACCGATCCACTGGTTTTGCTTTTTTAGCCATTATACGCTGAATATTGGATACATTATATATCACTGAAATTGGGTTAGGATAGAAGTCTCCTCACTATCTCAGAGTACTAATCGCAACATCGCACTCACAGCTGGCAGGCAGTATTCGCCACTAGTAATGGTACCGCTTTTGTTCTTCTGATAGAGACAGGATAGTGGAGAATAAAGTGGATCGGTACGGCCAGTATGCCTTAGCTGTTGCAAAGGGATAGTCTACTAGCGGCTACCATAGCCCAGTTCGTCCGATACCCGAGATCATATGTAGTGGATTGCGGTTTGCGCTCACACGTGTTTACTGTTTCAATATGTAATCCAGGTGATCTGTTCCGGAGGTGTGGGCGATAATGATAGAATGTAGTTGGTATATATACAGTAGCAACAATAACTACAAAACGTGAGATACAATTACCACCACGCTCAGAAGACTAATACATCACCCAATCCGCCAAGGTATATTTTTCTCCGGCGTCAAGAACTCCGTTATAGCCACAGTACCCACCCTAGGCAACGTTTCGTCCACATCTCGCCCCTCATGCACGCGCTCCAGGTCTAGAAGTGCCTCATGACGGCCCATCATCCTGCTTTTATCGTGATAATTGTCAAGCACGTTGCGACCCCGCCGCAACAACCCAGCCATAAATCCCGAGCTCCTCCTCCGGCGACTAGGCAGGTTCGCGTTCAGGATGGATACGAGCGCGGCGACACACTTCCAGGGACCGGCGATTATGGAACGCGGCACGATGAGGGCGAGGTTGGACGACAAAGATGCAGGTGTATCCTGTGAGCCTGCTTCGTGGATAAAACCCACGTAAAGATTTCCCGCTAGATGAAGCCGGACTGTTTGGCTGCCTTTCGAGGGGCTCCAGCCCGGAGGTAAGGTCAGGCGGAAGGAAGGGTACTCTGCTGTAATTCCGCGGGGGGAGGGCTAAGAGAACTCATCTGAGATGATGGCATGCTCGAAGGGGAGTGGGTTGGTTCCCTTCGTGGACTGGGCAAGTAGAGACTTTAGAATCTAACGTGCGCCAGTGTCCTCGTAGTGTTTCTGGTCGAGGAAGATAAGCTGGCTGGGCATAATGGCGAACTGCTCAAAATAGACTTGTATGCGCTCCTCTACTGGCACTTTAATTAAAGGCCCGGCGGAGCCGGCACGCCAGTTAGTCAGGCTAGCCAGAATAAGGCCTTCATTCTTGCTGCGGCTGGTAGAGCGGTATGCAATTATCCGCATTGCACGTGGGACTAAAACGATCATACTAGGAACGAGCTGTATGCCGGGGAACCAGATAGGGTCTGGTTGGCTGTACTTGATGTCCAGTTCCTTGAAGAAGGACGAGATGCGGGGCTAACAGCAGCTTAGCGCCTTATGTGCGGAGTATATAAGGGGCTTGTAGAAAGACGCACAGTATGGCGGGTTAGTAAGGAGTTTACGTAGGAAATGGGTCTCCGGGATAGTCACTTTGCGGGTGGCAAAAGCGTATGTCTGGCGTACAGCTTTGTTTAGGTCCTTAAAGGTGTAGGTGGTGTCTGCAAACTGGTAGTGAACCTGGTCCTGATAGAGGCCTTCTTGGAGTGTCTACAGGCGATAGGCCCAGCCGGAATACATAATTCGGAGCCCGATCTCTTCTTTAGATATGCTATAAGAGGGTATACCGGCCAGGGTGCTATCCAGAACAAGGACCTTAGTTGAGGATTTGTAGATGCCCTCTATATTTTTCATTGCGCTCTTCTTTGCCTCCCTGTACTCTGATGGCTTACCCTCGGTCACTGGGATGCAAAGTGTGTCCATCTAAAACGGAACTGGGCCTTTTTTATTAGGGAATTGTTTATCCACTAGATTCTGCGTGGGGGGAGTCAGCTCGGCTGTTCACCAGTGCTGCAATAATACATCCACTATTAATTGAGTTATTGGTACAATAGAACCCTCAATGTGGCTATCTCTTGATAACTCTTATGGATATTTCAGTCTAGGTCTTAGTACGGATCTAGATTAAAATATCACTCAGGCGGAGCATAATCTTTTAAATTTCCGTTGGATTACTTACTTGTATACGCTCAAGTTGGCACCGGGGGAGTGCATGCATTTCTGAATTCCCCAGTCCGTCCGCCTAGATGTAGCTGATAGCCACGAACGGGGGACCGAACAGCTGCCGGACGGGCATGGGGACAAGCTGCAGTTATCCCTCATGATATGCTGCTATGGGAGTTGGGTGGGATGATGACAGCCGGGATTGATCGCAGGTGATAGTCTTAAGAAGCTTGTTTCTCGCTGGGTCCTTGGAGTTAAAGCCGTCGAAGCTAAGAAAGTTGCAACTGTGGCAGTCTTAATGGTGCTGGGTTCGGTACGTTTTTGGGTTCACTTTGTATGCCTCGCACTTGCCCGCATTGCAGTCCCTGTGGTTGAGGTTGTTATGGCGGTCGAGCTGGGCGTAGAGGAGGAGGGCGCAATAGTCGCTCTCCACGAGGTCGGAAATTATTTTTACTTCCCGCGGGTACCAGCCATTCTCAAGGAAAAATTGAGGGCTGAGCTGCGCCGGTAGTATGCTGAAGGGGACTGTGAATGTGAACGGGGCATCCAGCGGAATGGCGCGGTATATAAAGAATGCAGCTATCTGCAGAGTAGTATAGAGCACGAGGACCAAGTCCCATATAGCAGCGTCAATACTACGACTGAGCGGACTAAATTTGCGTAATTCAGTAGCTACAGTATCCAGCACGCACCAGATACTTGCCGCCCTCTTTTTTGCCTTTTTTCTGCCCTCGGTCTATAACTGCTGCTTATTGTGTAGCACTGTTATCGCACTGGGTTTGGGAGTAGTGTCACGACGAGCCAAGCGGATGAGAGGGGCGACTGCGTGGCCAGCAATAGAGCCGATTATATCCCCGACCTCTCTTGCAGTAGAGTGGTGCTCGGATCTATTGAGGATGCCGGGATATTTGTAGCTGGCAGAGATAATCTATGCTGCGATGTAGTCTCGGAGGCACTTCGTCGTGATGGTAGCGTGGCCATTCCCAGCGCGACTCACAAAGTCGTCCGACAGGATCAGAATATTGTACACCTTGAAGATCTCGACCAAAGTGCCAAAGAAGAGCCAAGACTGGAAGAATTTCGACGACTCCCAGCACGTTTGGAGGTCGTGGGGCTTTGCGAATGTGAAGTTGCACCGCCCGGGAAAGCCTTCAAGGCCCTTGCCATCATAGGCAAAACGGGCATCTTCAAGAAAACGGACTTCAACGCGGAAGCCAGATCTGTTTTTCAGCTGTGGTAGATGGTCCATGGCTTTCACTGCGGTAGAGATGAGCCACCGGTGTTTGCGGTTTTGTTGTAAGTAGGGAGCGAAAGTGATTGTCCACGAGTGGGGAATGCGGCTGAGAGGCAATCCAAGAAGGTAAATATGTCTGATTGCCGTCTCTAGTGAGTACCCCGCCTTGCCTTCTCTGCCGAATCTTGCAGCCCAAGGGTAGACGCCTCTGACGGTACCGCAACGTCGGTGGCACAACCCTGCGTTCAAGAGTTTTTGCCAGACGTACAAGGCGGTTCTACTATGGTTACAGGCATAAGTCTTTCTAGGGGGACCCATAGCAATAGGAAGGTGTTGGATCCGTTACGGTCAATTCAATCAGATAGATAGGGATCAATACGATGATGATGATGTTGATGATTGCTTGTCCTCGTCATCCGGATCGGCCGGAAGAGGGGTTATCATACCCCCCCTTCTGACTAAGGTCCGGATATCAATCTATCAGAGTTTTCGTTATACAGGGTCGTATTCCAACAATTGTTAATATTTAATTTAATGTTGGATTGAGACCTCGTGTGGCGGCATAACATGCCTGATCCGGACTGCCTGATCCAGAACACTGGATACAGAACGCCGGATCAGATAATAAGCCGGATCCGGCATTATAATAACGCCGGATCTGTCTCCCTTTAACACCCTAATCTAGATCCCTTTAAGTATAAAATAGGGCCCCTATAACCCTTAATTAATAAAGGATAATTATATCAATTTATATTATTTAATTAATTACTTCTGCTATTATATATAGCAAATTGTATATCTAATAATTAAGAGTCTTATTTGCTTTAAGAGTAATTACACAAGATACAGCTATTTACTATTCTTATTACTTTAATTATTATTTTTCTTAACTAATTGAAAATACCTACTTAATAGAATCTCTCTACTAAAAAGGTCTATCTTAAGACCTTTAAAGACTGAAGTAGCTGGAATAGGCTATTTTAGATAAAGGTAAATTCCGCCTAAATCTGGAATCTAGTTAATTCTAATATAACAGACTAACTAAAATAACACTCTATCCTGCTAACTATTAGTTTCTATTATTGACAGATTCCTTATTATTATACTTATAGGTCTCTATTTAGTCAGACTGACAGTTAGACTTCTAAATTAACTAACTTAAACTAACCGGCCTAATATTGTAATAACTTAACTGCAGAAAATAAAGCCTTCTATAACTAAGACTAAAAGAATTATAACTGCAATCTCTAGATATATCAGTATAAATAAACTCTAGTTAAAGAGATTAAAGATTAAATTATAGAAATAGTCTTTTAAGAATTAATAGAGATCTATAAAGCCTATTAGAACCTAAGGATTTAATATACTAACCTCTAAGATAGTATTAGGGCTATAATAATAGAATAGTAAAATAAAGCCCAGGCTAAATATCAGACTATTCTAGCTAAAACTCTTAAAGCAGCTAAGGATTTTCCTTACTGAATTACAGACTGAAAGTAAGTAACTTATAAGGCTTAGAAGAGAGGGATTAAAGGCCTAAATAACCCTAATATATAGTTTAATAACCTAAGTAATACTATCTAACCAGCCCTAAAGATCTAATACTTAACTTATTATAGTATCTATAAAAATAAGCTGAGATTACAGACTCTAGCTATTTAGAAAGTTACTAAAGATCTAAGGGAAGAAGTTAGTAGATAGAACCTTCTACAGCTTATAGCTAAAAAGCTTAAGTTATCTATACTAATAATAACTAGAGGGGTTTTTAGACTGACCTTTAGAAATAACTTAAATCCAGCTAATTAATCTAACTCTAATTAGAATAATCTACAGTAAGCCAGATTATTATTAAAGTAATTCTTAAAGAAATAACTATTTAATTAGATAGAATCTAAGCTAAAAAAAAAGAAATTAGAACTTAAAGCTACTTAAAATAAAGATTAAAATAACTGTAAAGTCTATAGCAGTAAGTATAAGCTATCTAAATACTTTTATATCTATTCCTTAAAAGCCTCTACTTAATTTAAAGGGAATTTAGTAATTTAAGATATAGTTACTTATAGACTATCTAAAGATTAAAAGCTATTAGATAAGCTTACTTCTCTTAAGAATAAAGATAAACCTTTCAAGTTAAATTAACTAAAAAAAAGTATTAGAAAATATAAAGATATAATTATAATAGCTAAGGCTATATTTTCTATCTTTTTATATCCCCTATAAAGATTAGCTATTCTAGATTTAGAAGTAATAATTAATATATTTAATAAGATTAAATACTTTTTTAAATACTAATTAGCTAAAGTAAATAACTTTCTTATTATAGAGGAAAATTAAATTTAAATACTAAATTACAGTTAAATTAATATTAAGACTAAAAAACTTAATAGTTTTAAAACTATTAGTTTAAATAATATAGCTTATTACTCCAACTTCCCTTATAACTTAATATTCCTATAGAAGCTATTATAAAAGAGCTATTAGTAGGATATATACCCAGCCTCTAACTATCTTTAAATAGCTAATAAAAATATTCTTTACTATCTATTTAATTAATATAATTAATTTATTATTAAAAATAAAATATCTAGATAATTAATATAGAGACTGTCTTTCTATTTTAATATAAGTATAACTTATTAATCTAACTGAAAGTAGAAAAATAAGATACTTAAAGATAGTATCTATACCTTAGTTATTTAGGCTCTAATATCTTAAAATAGCTAGTTAAAAAGATAATAAAGGCCTAAATTAAAGAGATTCTAACAGCTAAATATAATAACTACAGTATATTAAAGATAAAATATTAAATTAGCTAGAGATCTAGAAACCTAAAAAATAGACCTAGCTTAAAACTAATAATTAACTTCTATAACTTTAATATAAATTTAGAAGGAAGAGATTTAAATAGATATATCAGTCTATTATTAATAATAGACTGCTATTTAGGATATATCTGGAATTATTACCTGAAAAGCTAATAATATAAGAATTTTATCTCTATTTTTAAAGACTTTTTAAACTACCTATTATAATACTACTAAATTAAGCTAAAAGTTATTAAATATAATAGAGAAATCCTAAGAAAATTAGAAGACTAACTTTATTTAGTCTATTAATTCTTTATAGAAATATATATTATTATAAAGTTAATAGCTGCAGATATAGCTACTTAGAATAGAGGTATTAAAGCTTTTAAAAAAATTATTAAAAATAAAATTAAAGCTATAAGAGCTAGAGCTTAACTTCTATTATATCTATAGCTTAAAATCTATTAGGCTGCTATCTATCTAAATAACTAGACCCCTAAATATATTAATAACTAAAAAACTTCTTATAGCTAATTCTATATAGCTATTACTCAGTATAATAATTACAGTAAAGAATATAAAATCCTCTATTTAGGCTATCTATAGGTCTATAGATTTAAGGTATTTATAATAACTTAAGATACTCTAAAGGGGCAGAAGAAAAAGTAAAAATTAAACTCTTAAGTTTAAATTAGCTACTTTATAGAATACTAATTATTTAATATCTATAGAATCTAAAATCTAGCTACTAAAAAGATAATATTAATTTGGGATATTATTTTTAATAAAGATAATCTATTTAATAGAGATATTAATAAGCTAAAAGATAACCTTCTTTAAGTTAAAAGAAATAAGCTAAATTAGCTATTAAATTAAGTAGAAGAGGCTTATTAAAAATAGTTAATAAATAAATTTATTTTAGAAGATAATAATTAAGCTGCAGCTAGCAGTTATTTAGAAGGCTTTTACTATAAAAATAAAAATAAGAATAACTCTAATTTAAATCTATATAAAAAAGATTAAAATATAAGAATAACTTTAATAGCAGAATAATCTAATTAACTATTTACATCTATTAAGTATCTTAGGACTCCTAAAGTTAATAAGTTTAATCTAGAAAAATAAGAGAAATAAAATATCTTAAATAAATTCTCTAGTATTAAAAAGAAACTATATTTAACCTCTATATCTCTTCTATTAATAGGACTTTTAGTAATAATAATTTAAGCTGAGTTTAATTTATAAGATAAGTTAGATTAAAGTTAGATTTTAAGACTTAAAGTATAAAAGGCAGTATTTAATACTAAAAGATTAACTAGCCTAATTAGAATCTTTAATAGAGTAATTATTAATAAAGTTAAGCTATAATAGCTACTAAAAAAGCCTAAAAATATATATTAAAGTTAGCTACTAAAGCTATTATAGCACTATTAAAATCTTTTAGATTATTTAATAAAATCTTAATTTAAATAAGCTGAAAAAAACTACTTATAAAGTTATAAAATTATAAAGTTCTAAATAGAGGTTAATCTAAATAACTTTTAAACTCTTAATAAATAAACTTTAAATTGTATATAGATCTATATTTATAAATTTAATAAGTATAGTTAATTTATTAAGTATAAAGTCCAGCTAGTTATTTAAAAAGACTAATAGCTAAAAAAGCTAGATAAAAAGATCTATATATTAACTTTAGCTAAAAAGTTATTTTAATTTTTAATAGTAATAGTTACTTAATTTAACTTTAAGCTATTATAATATAATACAGTTAATATCTTTATTAATATTAAGCTAAACTATTAAATTCTAATATAGATACCCTCTAAATATAGAAAGAAAGAAAAAATCCTATTAATTTAAAAAGCTTTATACAGTCTATAAGAATTATTTCTTCTTTAGCAGAAAGAGCTTATAGTAACTCTTTAAAAGCTAGACTTTAAATCAGTTTAATATAAGCCTTACTATATAACTAAAAATAGAATTATTATCTTCTTCTATATTAATAATATTATCTTTATATTTAAGAAAAATAGAATTTAAAAAGTTAAAAAGACTATTATTAAGCTAAAGAAATACTATAATTTAATTAAAGAGTAAAAGCTATAGTAATTTCTAGAAATTAAAATTATTTAAGACTATAAGTTAGAATTTATCTAGTTATCTTAATTTAATTACTTTAATAAAATAGCTAATCTAGCTAAAAACCTAAATTAATATTATAATAGCCTAATAAAAAGAGAAAGATTATAACAGTTAATAACTTAAGCCTTAATTATATTAATTTAAAGATATTAATAGAAGGTTAAATTACTTCTTTATATAGCTATAATAACTTAACTAGATATAGTATTTACTATATTTCTAATAGCTAGATTTAATATAAACTTAAACTTTAAGTATTATTAAGCTGTAAACTGAATTTTTCTATATTTTAAAAAGATTAAAACTCTAGCTTTTTAATTTAGTTAAAATAATTAATTTCTTATAACCAGTAATATATTTTTTACAGATAATTTAAATTAAAAAAGCTTTTAAGTTTATATTATAAGGCTATTTAAAGGGACTATTAAATAGAGAGCTAATAAGTAAGTAATAATTATAATATTAATAATTAAGGCTAAATTACTAGCTTTATTATAAGCAGCTAAAAAAGCTATATTTATTTTCCAGCTAGTTAAAAAGCTAGAAATTAAGCTAAAAGAGAAATATATTTATATTTAATATAATAACTAGCAGACTATTAAGCTAGTTATTAAGAATATTAATAAGCTATAGATAAAGCTACAGTATATTAATATTTATAATTATTAGTTAAAGTAGAAAGCCTAAAGGGATAGAATCCAAATTAAGTATATCTTAATAGAGAATATAATTACAGACAGACTTATAAAGGCCCTTAGTAATATAAGCCTTTAGAAGTATATAAATTAGCTAGGCCTAATAGATATCTTAGGGTATTTAAACTAAAGGAAGCTTAAGAAACTAAAGGAAGAAAATCTAGAGACTTAAAGGCAGCTATATTCTAGCCGGTTTCAGCTGGGGGGGTATATTAAATTAAGACCTTATATAGCAGTATAATATACCTAATCCGGACTGCCTAATCCAGAATACCGGATGCAGAATGCCGGATTAAGTAATAAGCTGAATCCGGTATTATAATAATACCGAATCTATCTCCCTTTAACACTCTAATCTAGATCCCTTTAAGTATAAAATAAGGCCTCTATAACCCTTAATCAATAAAGAACAATTATATTAATTTATATTATTTAATTAATTACTTCTGCTATTATATATAGCAAATTGCGTATCTAATATTTAACTATCAGCCCACGCGCCGAGACTACTGCAGGGGTTCATAGTGGTGGGGTAGATCTATAACAACTAATTCTAGCTGAAGCCCACAGTTTATAACGGTTGTCATGTGACTAAACGGTGAGAGTCGGCGCCTAGAAACTGTCGCTGTGTGCGATGATTGATCGAAGGACTGGATTAAGCGCCTCCAAAATTAGAGGGTTGAGACTCCGTTTTTGGAGGCACAGGAGTCAAGAAATGGATGCAAATAGTCCGCAGACAAGAACTTGACGGGATCCCGTATTTTCTAAGAGCTATGGTCGTATGTGTTAGGGATAGAGTCTGGAGCAGTTCATATCGCGCGAAGATCATTCCGGGTGGTTCGTAACGACCACTTGCTAGTCATATACATTCGCTTCGAAGACACAGGGGATCGGTACCTTATTGTTTCATCTATTGCAGATTTCTTTTTGGACAGCTTCTCATGGACGTTTTTGGAATATATAGCTCCAGAGATGTGACTTTACACAGCATCACCACTAATTGAGGCTTGAGTTCAGATCGTCCAAGCAAACCGATCGTTTTTCTCTCTAACGGATCCAGGTAAGAATTCGATACCATTGACTTTATAAATATCAAAGACGCGACTAGAGATATGGATCAGACTGGAGGGATATTCGCCAGGTCGACCTCCAGCTTGAAGCCTTCGCCCTCTTGCGGAGAGTCCCGAGCAGAGACGCCGCTACCCACCACATCGCTGTATTTGGCCCGTTTCGTTGATGTTTGGGTGGCTTCGGGCTCCGGTTTGGCCAGAAGTGACTCGCAAAGCCCTTTGGCGCATGGGGAATCAACCTTGAATCATGTGCAGCATCTGCCAAACAGGGAAAACGCAATGCAATCCGGCAAGGACTCAATATCAATAGGGTGCCTGCCTCCGTGTACAGCTCGGTACTATATGTCCCCTCTGCCCAAGTCAAATTCACGGTCTCTGAAACTTGAACGAGGTCTTTGCGCTTTTTTGCATTTAACTTTGATATTATTTATCACGCGCTCATTATGTGCTTGAATGGAAATATGACAAGCTATGTCTTTTCAAACAGTAGCCTGCCCTCATCTCGCACTGTTTGAGCTCTCATGCTACTAGCCACCTTCTGTAGGCCCTGCGGACTGAATGCTTCCTTCTCCTGCCGGTCCCAGCCTCTCAGCTCGTGAAATATCAGAGGGAGACTGGAGCTTTTCCATGAAGGCACAGGGCTGGCGCGGTCCCGGACGATCAGGATGAGGAGTAGAACCACTGTCAGAACCACGCAAGAAATCGGCAGTATGAGCCATTCCCACCTGACGGAAATGAATGTCTGTGATTTCATCCCACTTCCGGCAATAGTTGTGCTGTTGGATGATGTGCGGATCGCCTCGGTCATGCTGTCTGCAATGTCGTCCATAAGGCCTGGAATGTCATCGTTCTGGTTAAAATGCAACCCGAGATTGGGCGTGATTTGGACAGTATATATTTCGTCGTTGACGGGTAATGGTACTGTATGGTATACTTGTGTGAAGAGCTCGTAGAGGTAGTCCCTTATGTCACCGAAATCGAAGTAGTTGATTTTGAACGTGGTATTCTTTAGCGGCTTGTCCGGACCCGCTGCTTTCAATTCGATTAACATTCTGTAATTTATCTTTTCCAAATTTCCAATGCTGTTGGATGGGGGATCTGGCATTTCTAGCAAAGCTTTTGGTCCAGAGAGTCGTCCTGCAGTTGCGTTGGCGAAGTACGGCTTCGTGAAAGTTCGAGCGCACAACGTAAGACTGCAGTTCATAGCTTCTGCAATGGGGAGAGTAGACCCGCGGTAGCTCTCCCAATCCAAGTCGGGATCAAGTTTGATATATGCAAAGTTGACGAGGCGGCCATTTGCGGAGACATACCCGGGCTCCATCTCAGCTTTGGAATTCCACAGTGTGTGGAAAGTGGTCATGTCGGAAGCTGATCCAAAGTAGCCGAAGCGTGTGCCCAGAGTCATATTGATGGACGGCAAAGTATAGTTGCATTCGACTACCTTCAAGGGCTCGCTGCTCGATGCACACGACGGCTGTACGCTGTCGGTCAGGTTTGTGCAGCTCCCGCAGACCCCTAGGGTCGTGATTGTAGGCCAATCGCAACGTTCGAAGGAACAGGGTATGGAGTGCGGACTCTGAGCCTTCCAGATCGGTGATAGGATGGCCGCCTGCATCGAAGAATGTACCTGAGCAGAGCCGTATGACCAGGCGTTACTCTTGGCAATCAAGTTGGTTGGGTCGTACACATGGCTCGTGAGGATCTTTGAAGGCATTCCGTCCACCTCTGTCAACTTGATGGGAAATTCGAATACGAGCTGCAGGAAGGGGTCCATGAGCAGAGACAGCAGCATGATGAACGAAGCGCATGTCGCTAATAATGTCGTCCTATGCTTAGATACCATTAACAGGAAAGCGCCCCAGGGGCCTCGACTAGCGGCATCAAAGGTCTCCAAGTCGGTGAGTTTGCGTGGTTTGTTGTCGAAGTGAATCCATTTCAGCTGTGAAATGATCTCGGCGATGACCAGGAGGCAGGCTGATCTGCCGATTGTGCCGATGAGGGACACGACTGCGGTGGGCGATATGCTGTAACTGCCGTAGCCTAAGCCCCACTGATCGAGCTGCTTGCCGTGTTCGTAACAGAGAACGCCCACGATGGCGGACATGCAACTAAGGCTCAGGACGCACGCGGCGATTTCCCACATCCATGAAGATTGAGCGCGCGGGACTGCGAGGCGAGCATCGGACCGTTCAGCGGCGCCTTGCGCTTCAGGGAAGGACTTTTGATGCCATTCACGAGGCTCGGACCCAAGCTGTGCGGGAAATGTCGCGTCCTGATGGTGTTCAGCGCTGAACTGTGGTTGGGAGCTGTATGATCCCCGCCATTCGGAATCGTGCTGGCCCTGCGGCGTCGAAGTACCGGAGCCGAGCGTGTCTGAGACGGAGGCAAGATAATTGGGAGCCAGGAGCTGGCTCTGGGGAGTGAGCCCATATCCGGGCGTTGTTTGCGCCATGGCGGGCCGAACATGAACGAAGCGGTCCGTTTGGAAGACACAGGGACACGGGGACACAGTGGCGGCGGGCAGTGCGAGTCTTTTATTGATCACGGACGGAACGGAAGGACTTATTAAAATAGACCAGGACTTGGATTGAACCAGGATCAGGATTATTAAACGCGAAACTGTGAGGGGCTGTGGAGCGGCGCAGATGCAGCTCGTCTAGCCGCAGCGTCTCGTAAAGGATGAGCCACGTCCGATTCTGGAAACCTCTGCGACAATCGGAAGACATGTGGCCCACGCCATCCATGAATTGAATACTGGTTCAAGCCAGATAAGCAGTAATTTTAAGTTAATTACCACGTTGCCACGCTGAACAGACCACTCTAGTTTCCATCCATGCGACCGCCTGGGACGGTTCAAGTACGCCTAGTGGCAGGGATCACACACCCTGCCAGCCCTGCCAGCCCTGGTGAAGATTGTCCCTGTACGTATTCATTCACTGGGTTCAAAACAAGAAGAAAAAAAAAGAAGAAAAAATCGCCCCACACAGAGACCTTGCATCTTCAAGCATGAGTGGTCCAGAACGCCTCTTGGCGGCCCCCAACTGGACAGTCAACTGACCCCATGCCCCGCCTGGCGAAGTTGTCACTGCTCCAAGGCAGCTTCAGCCTCGCTTGCTTGCCAAGGGACATAGCCCCCAAAGAGACCTTGCATAATTAAGCACAAGGGGCCCACAACGTGCCGTAGTACTGTAGATCGGGGATCCTCCCCTAAATTCGCCGTAGGGCTGTCAAATGCTGCTCTCACACCCTGTCGCTATTACCGAGTGGCCGAAGAGAGCCAAACTCAGCTTCCGCAGCCAGCCGATGTGTGGCACAACCATCAACCATCTGAAACTGAATGGGAGCATCCATTTGGTGGTGTGCCGGCGAGCTATACCTGACGGGCCTTGGAAGATTTTGGTGGTCAACCTTGAGGGTTCAAAAAGCCCATTTACAGATCCAGGAGTCCTACCTCTTTCTGTGAGTCCGGAGAGCCTGATTTATGCTCTTCAAACATCAGGAACAACTGGAGAGCCGAAAACCTTTACCATCAAGCACACAGCCTTTGTCACTGGCGCTATTACCAGAGAGTTCTTGATCGAGAGAGGATCGGGCAAGCGCGTCTTGCAATTTGGTCTCTACACTTTCCGCCTTGCGATTGAAAATATCCTGACCACTCTCACCGCTGGAGGCTGTCTATGTATCCCTTCGGACAGCGCCATGATGGACGACCTATCTGGCTACATGCAAGAAGCCAAGGTCAACTTTGCCAACGTCACGCCATCGGTGGCACGTACTCTGGAGCCCGATAGAGTACCGAGCTTGAAAGTCCCACTCGTCTCGGGCGAACTACCCGATCGCGACTTGATCACTACTTGGGCCGGCCGCGTCCATCTCATCAACGGGTACGGTCCGAGTGAGTTCACGGCCAAGCAGACACTGAACTTCAATATGACTCAAGACGACCCCCAGAATCTCGGTCGAGCTGTGGGCTCCAGTCTGTGGGTAGTTGATCCGGAGAATCATGAACGCTTGAGTCCTCTTGGAGCCATCGGGGAACTATTGATCGAGGGGCCAACCCTGGCCAATGGCTACATCAAGAGGCCTTCCGAGACGACCAAACGATTCATCTCTACCCCAGCATGGCTTCGCGAGTTCCGCGAGATGCCGACGACTGTGTTCAAGACGGGCGATCTAATGAGATACAACACGGATGGAACCCTGACGAGCATTGGTCGCGCCGATGGCCAGGTCAAACTCCACGGTCAGAGGTTTGAAGCCAAAGAGGTCGAGCACCACATCAGAAAATGCTTTCCTGATGAGCAAATCGATGTTTTGGTCGACGTGGTGAGATTCCAAGGACAAGAGTCGGACGTTGCAGCCGCCTTTCTCGCCTCAAAAGAGCACGAGTTGCAGAACACTCTGGAGTTGAACGCGGCACTGAGCGAGCAGATCCAAAGCGAAAAAGAAAGGATAGTCGAGAATTTATCTTGCTTCTTGCCCCGCTACATGGTTCCTAGCATCTTCTTCGGTGTCTCCATGATGCCGGTCACCGCGAACGGCAAGGTAGACCGGCGAGGACTCAAGGCGTTTAGCTCCCAGCTACCCATCAACGATGCAGGGGCTAAAGATGACGTTAAAGCGATGAGACTTCCCAGATCATATGAGGAGAAGACGCTGCATAGCCTTTGGCAGAAAGTACTGGGGTTGGAAGGGGATCGTTTTGGAGTCGACCATCACTTTTTTGAGCTCGGCGGCAGCTCCATGGCGGCAATCCGGCTGGTCTCAATGGCTCGTGAAGCTCAAGCTTCTCTGACTGTACAGGCCATCCTGACATACCCAGTGCTGCGGGATATGTCCCTGCAGGTCAAAAGAATCGATACCAACACATCTCTAACGAGCGTGCCTGCATTCTCTTTACTAGAAGAAATTGGTCGCAGCGAAGACCAATTGAAAGCTACACTTTCGGTCCACGGAATAGCAGAAACCAGTGTGGAGGATGCATACCCCCTGCTTGCCCTGCAGAGTTACTATATGAAAAAGGCAGTGACATTCCCAGCCTCTACCTCGTGGGAGCATGTTTACGAGTTGCCAAACAACATCGATCTTGACAGATTAGAATCGGCACTCGAGTTTGTTTGGAAGGCTAACGCGAGTCTTCGGACTCGCGTAGTTTCCATCTCGGGGAGGTTTGTCCAGGTCGTCTGCAACGAGGGTTTCGTCTGCCGTCGTCTTACAAGGCTAAAGTCATGCTTTGAACAAGACCAGGGATCGGGCTGGGCGCTTGGTGATCCACTGAGTCGTTTCGGTATCGTCGTTGATGAACAAAATGGCTCTCATTTAGTCTGGTCTACCAACCACGTTGTCTGGGATGGTTGGAGCCGCACGCTCATCTTCCAGGATATCGACTACGCCTACCAGCATGGGTCACTGCCTTTGGTGCGACCATCTTACAAGGACTTCATCGCTCACGTTTGTCGTCACAGCAGTCCTAAGAGGCTTCTTGACTCTTCCCTTCTGAAACAAGAGTACATCGGTCGTCAATTCACTCCACTATCCCGGACACATTGGGCCGAACACATTGTCCAAAACAGCAGGCGAATGACCATGACCGTCAACTTGCCTGTTCCCAAGGAGCTGGCTGTGTCACGAACATCCCTTTTGCTTACCGCTTGGACGTTGACGGTAGCCATTGTGGAAGAGTCTAATAGTGTCCTCACAGCGAACGAAGTCAGCGGCCGTGAAAGCTCTTTTCCCGGTATCGAGAATCTTGCGGAGCCTGCAGTTGCTGCCATCCCTCTTTGCGTTGGTCTTGAACCACGCACAATCCGCGAGCACGCTGCCCTCGTCCAGAGACATACAATAGAGGCTATATCGATTGAGCATGCCGTTGACTGGGATGAGCAACTTCTGTCGCAAATGGAAACCTCGGCGTATTGGATCTTGATCAATGACGAAGATGAGAGCAAGGATCCACCCACCGAGGCAATGCAGCTTCGGAGGAGTAGAGCTGAGAAGATTGGGGTTGGCATGTGGCCTTTCCATCTGACCTTCAATGTCCATGCAGAAAGCAGATGCGTCGAGTTGCAGGCTTTGTTCAACGTGGATATGGTGGCGGTCGAAAAGGCGGTGAAGCTCTTTGCTTGTCTTAAGTTTATCCTACACTCGGCTCTCGGTTCTGGCGGATTGGACTTGAACACGATGGACCTGAAATCGGCTGTGGATGACCAGCTGCAAGGCGATGGGGGTATCGTCGAGGAAGTTGAAGCAAACTCTTCAATTGAGCTTGCTTCTATGGTCCACGACATAATCCATATGTACAGAGATGGCAGGTTTTTGATTGCAAGTCGGTGCTCCACGTGGAAGCTGCTTGGTCATGAACAATCTGCGTTTCTTCTTTCGACCAGGCCTTTAGTATTTTCCTTGTTGCCTATAATGTTAATATTCTGACTCAGGTGAAGATTCCACACCTTTAGATTGACCTCTACTACTATGTGGCGCACTACGAAACGATCTGCCTCATCCTCGTCGTCGTCCTCGTCGTTCTCATCGCTGTGGCCGTCACCGTGGACTCCATCCCTCGCCTTCACGATCCAGTACCGCGCATACCGGCCCTTGGCTAGGGCCTAGAGCTGACCGGTGCGGTAGCCGGGCCTACCACCATCCCGGCTATCATGTGTGGCCATGTTCATCCGATCGTGGGACAGATGCCAGCAGCTCGTGTAGCGGTAGCCGGCGTACGTGCCGAGTGCGGCGATCGCCTGGCTTCCATCGACTGGCAACTCGACCGTCGTCGGGTTCCTGGAGCGGCGGTAGTGCGATCCAACCGCACTGGCGCTGGGCTTGATTGCAGCGGGACATTGTAGATAGACCGGGCAGTAGTATAGATAGTAAGAAGACTAGCCACGATCGAACCAGAACGTCTTCTTATCTGAGCATACGTTCGCTCCAACTCCTTCCTCGCCTTCTCGCTTTTAATTATAGACTCAGTTATCTTCGTACGATCTTGCGTCCCCTTCCGGTTCTGACAACATCGCAGCACAGCTAATACTCTCTCCCCTGTATACTCTGCCGGATCTACTAGAAATAGCAGGTGCTCATTTGTGTATACTCCCTTATTATTATCTATCTTAATGATATTAATTTATAACACCTCAGGATTAAGGTCATTATTATAGTTTTAGTAATTATAATTATTAATAGTTAGAAGTAATTATATAATAATTATTTTAAAATAAATATCTCATATTTTTAAAACCCGAGAAAAGTGGGGCACTTGAGGTTCTTGTTGCGGGCCGCGAGCAGGCCGTGACAATGTTCTCAAGCTATTAAACTACACTGTGAAGCAAAAGGATTGCGCGTGTCCTGTTTTGGATTCTACTTGGTACCTAAGGTTCGTTACAGTCCAATATGCCTCTGGAACACTCCTTGTCCTTTCGCGCGTTGTTCTCCTTCCCTGGAGCGTTTTCTCCGGCACGGGCCGGCCCAGCTTTTAACCATTCCTCTTTAGTCCAGGGTAAGCTAATAAAGTGGGCGAGGTCGGTAGGCGGCATGCCCCACATTGCCAACCAGGGATTGGCGGAGTAGGGATACGGATCACCATGCATAAGGGCCACTGCGTAAGTACAGCTGAACGAGATTGTCCGGGTTAGGCAAATAATTGTGGCTGGCTGAAGAGGTTCCAGACCAACTGGATTTCTGATCCAGACCATCAAAATCCTATGGATTAGTGGAAAGCATGACCCTGCTAAAGCTAGAACAACTGTCTCAACCTTGTGATAACTATTTGTCATGATTCACTATGAACACACCTTAGCTCTGACGTGATCACACGCAATTCATTATTTCGGCCGGCAAGGTATCATGAAACAGAACAGTGAGCAGAAGTACGAGCTGAAAATGTACAACTTCTGTAACAGCTAGATAGCTTTGCTGTGGTGACCCACCATGCCCGCCCAGACCGGTCCTCACGACGCCACTTCGCGACTCGCATGCGACTTGTAACATTTTTATACATTTTTAGTAACTCCTAGGTAAGCCACAAGCAGCGTCTCTAGGCAGATAGACTCGGTATGGGTTCACGCTTAAACGAGATATTCACTCTACTGTAAGCCTTACCAGTGGATAATGTTTATGATATTGGTGGTCTGAGTGTAGGCAATCAACGACCCTGTGCTGTGCCATGTCGATCATCATCGGACGGATATAAAAAGGGCCACTGCTACCCGCCATTTGGCTGTTGCTTCAACTCAACCCAGCCTCAAGCTCAATACATCACAACACACCATATTATTCAATACTTATCAACCCACTGCCATCATGTCGGACCCGCGCTCCACTCAAATCTTCATCCAGAACAACACTGGCTTGGAGCTCGACCTTGCTACTGAATCACTTTCCCCTGGCCTCTGGCAAACTTCTCCGCCGTCAACAATTCCCGATACTGGATCAGCAAGTTTTCTGGCAGTTTCCGATGTTACCAACAACGGCGATACAGGTAGCTTTACCTACAACAGCGCTGCTGGCCCCTTCACTTCCAGTTTCACCAATCCCAACGAGGGTAAAGATGTCTATAACCAGTCAGCCCCAGAAAACTACACATCAACCCCGGTTGGTGGCGGCGGTGACAACGCTCAAATCACCTGGATTCTTCGTGAGTGTCCATCCTGGCTTTGCTGTATCGTGGAACGTCAGACTCATTCTTCTTTTAGAGAAGGAAGAATAGTACCCTCACGCAAACACGCAGAAAGAGACTCGATCGTTGTGCGATTGCTGATAGTGGATATCACACGGGCTAGATGGAGCTCTTTTAGACAACATAACTCAGAATTCCATTTGAACTGAATCTTCATTTTACCATAAGAGTGAGCGGAAACAACTTCGAATATGAATCAAGCCGACAGCACGAATAAAGATTGCGTGATGCTAACCACGCGTATGGAACAAATCATTGATCTGGTCCTGAATAGGAAATAAGTGCACACACCGAGCATATTTCGTAGTTAGATCGAGCTTTTACGAGAGTATTAATACTTACTTATTTTACAGGCCAGCACTGTACAGTGGTGTTCGTAGCTAAAAGTCGCTTCTTCACACTAAACCTTTTACCTCCAACTTGTACAGCCATTCTACGCTTTCTTTTTCTAGTCAGCCCTATTTTATTTAATGCTGACGCCTCAATACGGTCAAGGCCCAGAACATCAGCTTCAAGACAACAATCTATCACATAGGCTGCCAAATTTATGGTACGACCTTTAGATATTGCAGCCGGCATTATACTGTTACACTTTGATCCATAGATCGCTCAAATATCCCAGTTAATTCGGGGTTCTACGGCCTTATTTTCGCAAGGGAGCATCAAGGCGAAGCGCGTCATCTACATACCCAAAGGATGAATCCCACTGAAGATGAAAACAGCACCGGTGTTGGGCAACTTTGTCTCTCTAACGGGCCTCAGAAAGATCCTCTCGTTAGGAGTGGATTGATTGCAAGATCGGACCGGTGCTGTTGAAAGCTTCCGATCAGTTTGGAAATGATTTTCATTATCAGTAGTGGCGGAACTAAGTGCCTCAATCTCGTGGGTGAAGGGTTTGCGGAGCGAACTTCCCCGCATTACGTAGGTAGGTAGTAAGACATCGCCTATGTACTTTGTACTCTTAATCGTGTCGCAATTCTCTCATGATATGGCTTTGCATCTGGCCGCGCTTAGACCTCCCCTCATAACCGAACTTGACAACACTAGTCGACCAAGTAGGAAAGAACAACACAAACTACTGCAATGCCTTTAATAAACTATTGAAAAGTGAGTGGGGATTTCGAGGCAATCTAGTGGTGCAGCCAACTATTCTATCAGCTGGTTGATGTGAGACACAAACAGGGGTCTCATAAAGCGTCATCAGACTTTAGGGCGGTCTAGACCGCGCTACCAGCCCAAACTAGTCATAGTCTTTGGTGTACTATTGAATACCTAGGTAGACAACAAACCTGTGGTTATAGGTTCCTGCTTCTTGCATGAGCTGACAATTGCATCACGCTGAGCTAATTCTGTCCGGGCCCTAATTCCTGAAGGTTGCGGCAGAACTAATCCACAGCTGTACAGTGGTTGGCTTCGATTATTCCACCCTTATCACACCGCCATGTCAGCACTTACGCATGCTACGCAAAACAGACGCAGGGGATGACTGAATCCGTGCCGGCCGGAATAGATGAACCTACGTGGATGGCATTAAAAATCTAATACATTCGTGATCAGCGGTAGCGCATGCTTCAACAGCAATAAACCAGCTCAGCGCCCCACATGGATTATGGCTAGCTGAACCTCCAATTTGAGAGTCTGAGCTGAAAGAAGAGTGAGCGACTAGCGTTATTGAACTTGAGGGCTAGGTACCTAGATAGCCAAGCGGGAGTTATGTTTCATTGTTGCTGATTTCTCATGCATGGATGCGGAAGAAACCCTCCATGACTATTTATCTCTTCACCTGAAGCGGAGAGTTCAAAGTTCGCAGCTTTAAGTGTGGCATGATCGCTACTTTATCCAAGAATGCAAGGTGAGACTCACGGACATTAGCTATACATTAGCATCAAAGATATCTCCCATCCTATCTCCTCTGTTAATAGCGGAATCATTTCTCTCTTCTTCTGAATAGCCCATCGCCATGGCCAGAACCTACCAAATCAATATCATAAACGAGTCTAACGCCTCCCAGCAGTATGCCCTCCTCAACCAAGTTCCGGCCGTGAGCCCAGCTGTTCCCACGGGGGTGTGGAACAATGTTCTATCTGTCATTTCTCTAGAGCACGAAGGCATGGCCCTCTTTACCCTCGATGACGAGGCTTACGGCTTTGTTGGATCTTCCACCAAAACACCTGGCACCGACGGTGCGACCGTCAATCCATCTGATTTTGAAAAGGTCATTCTTGGTGGCTTGAGCACCACGGGAGAGGAGCAGAAAGGTACCACCCTTAAGACGGGAATCTTTCAGTCGTTGTTCAAGTTCACTGGTGAGGACGCACCGATTGGTGGTGAAGGCGCTTTTTGCGTCGACACTCCCTTCAACTTCACTGTCCAAAACGCGCTGGAAGGTAAGTTGAGTCTTCTGGTCGTACGGTCAGCATAGCTTCTAACGCGAGTGTTTGTTCAGACAATTGGGTTTTTGGCTTGGGAAAGAGTATCGGCGGCCAGCCCGTTACCGCTGCCACCATGACTCCTGAGCCTAGTACCAGCTGCCAGATCACGCCATCTAATATTTGGTACATCACCTACGGCCAATACGTACAGGCCCAAATTCTCAGCATTGATGAGGCTCGTACCCCAGTAGTCGCCATTGACTTCTCCCAACTACCCGCCGAGGTCACTGTCGTCCATTTCCAAGATGGCACGTTTGGCATTCGACCGTGATGAGGGGGCATTAGCCGCAGTATGTACCACTGACCCAGTCGATGATCCAATATGCACCAGACGCACCAATCAAGTAGGAGACGTAGGTATTGACAGCAGCAGGATGGAAGGGCTAGTTGGTGCTGGGGGATGTGTGCGGGAATATGCATGGCTGATATACTCTTGACACCTCCTCGACTGTCACCTCGCCGACCCAAGCCCGGTCACCAGCCTAGCACAAGTCTGCCATCTTCGTTTGGTCATGAAGTATCCTGCACATTAGTGGTAACAGCTTGCCAAACTTAGCTAGCCAAGAGATCCCGGTTAAATGGCAATGGTCCCAATCGTGTCTTTTCCGACGCGAGTAATCTTGTAAGAGGATGATCGCAGCCTAGTCTCAGTTTAGTCTTGTCTCGTCTCGTAACCTTCACTCGTCTTTCTCAATGCAATTGAGTCTTTAACCCATATCTCAGAAAGTGTGTAACACTCCAGCCGCCGCAGATAAGACACTGAACTTGGAGATCAAGCCCCAAGTGATCCACTAGTAGTATTAAAGGCCTGTATCTCCATTTATGGGAGCATCCAACCCAGCCGGGATTACATAATTGGTACCTCCTCTTAGTCAGAGCTGTACTCACATGTGCAATTTCGTCGACATCGGTTAGTATAGCGTTGAGATTCGGGCCTTAGACTAGATAATTATTGGTAAACAAGAAATAGTCAGATCACATCCTTGGATCCAAGACAATGGATAGATGACGCATATTTTTATTAGAAATAACTAAACGTCGATCTGAGCCGCTGGACATTTGGAAATGCTCTTTCCAAAACTTAAACTCTACATTCGGGTTAGAAAGCTGCCTGCAGGTAGACTTGATCTCGCGCGCTGGCATAGAATGTTAGCTAAGATCAGCAAACGAGACTTGGACAGGTAATACCGGCGCTTGGCGGACCGCAGAAATAACGCCTACTCGGGTTTTTAGATTTCTCTCAAGTCTAGAAAGATACGTTCCATTGACGATGTCATCCTGAATGGTAATGAACATTCTCCGAAAGTCGGGCCGCCCGAAACTTGTCCGCGCTTTCAAGCGAGTCAAGGGCTCGTCATCAGCTCCGACCGTATTCAACATCACGTTCGTAGAAAGGAAACGCAAACACAAAAGCTAGGAGCTTGATGACGAGAGTCACTGCAAAACCCCAGCGGTAGTCGCCGGCGGTGTCTAGGGCGCCGCCCAAAGGGGAGCCTATGGCGAGACTCAGAACTTCCAAGCCGACAATGAGCGCAAAGTAAACGGGCCGTTCATTCGGCGTCGTAATGTCGCCCAGCATCGTTGCCGCCAGGGGCACCAAGGCTGCCATGCCCAGCCCAGCCAAGGCACGGCCGACGATACAGGTCTCGGCAGTGGGAGCAGCAATACAAATCACAGTCCCGGCTGGTAATATGACGACGCAGACGCTCATGTTAGCATGGTGATCTTTGGAAGCACCCTCTCGGCTGGCAATCTTAGGGACTCACCGACTGCAACAATCGACCATCCGGTACCATACGAACATATCTGGACAACGGTAGATAGCTTTCCGAAACCGATGGCCAACGTAGCATGCGGGAAGAGGTATGCGGCGTGGAACCAGCCAATTAACTCGACGGCGTCGAACTTTTCGGCCAGGGCTGGGGCGATTGTTGCTGTTCAGCATTGGGACCATCAGTTTCCGATTGGGAATGAGGAAGGAGGAAAACAGACATGGGTAGAGGTTTAACGAACTTATTATAGTATCTTCAGCTCCTCGCTATGGATTATTATGTTATAGACTACACCGTCGCCGGACGAGAACGGGTCAGGTAATACTCACTGCTAACCAGGAGAGCGCAAGACCAACAAACACAATCAGATGTTTTCGACTCTGGAGCAGTGGCGTTGTCTGGATGTGCAACTGCTCAGCCTTGCCAAATGCGACTTCAAGCCCGGCATATCAGAGCCAACGAGGCGTGGGCCGTCGTAGTCTGAATCAACATGACTGAGAACTCTCACCGAAAGATGTGCTTCGTCGTCTTCTTAGAAACTTGATTGGAACTTGTGGATGGACGGGCTCGGACTGGCAAAGCCAGGGGTATCGAGGTGTGAAAACGGATGGCTTCTCAAAACTCCCCCTATGCGACTCTGGAGAGACAGGGCGAGGCGGCGAGAAATTTGCTCCAACATCGATTGGATTGTATGAGACGTGATAAATTGAATCTTGGGATATATACGCCATTCTGAAATGTGTCTTGTATCGGAGCGCGCGATAAAATGTGTGGAAAGATGTTCTATATCCAACAGCAGACGGTTGAAATGATCAATATATAAGGTACGCCGTGTCTCACAATGACTCTCCTCGCAGACTCCCAATCCCCTGGCATCAAAAAAAAGCGATCTAGGCTTACGTTGTCCACCGTGTCGTACTCAGCCTGCCTCAAAACAGCAACGGAAGGACTGCATTCCGGCAAATGGAGACCCTCAGATCAAGATACCATTGAACCAGCTGGGGTTAATCGCGAGGCAGTCAGCCCGCGCTCAGCCCTTGACACCTTGACCTTTTAGTCACCTGGCGGCACATTCAGCTTGCCTCGGAACAACTAGAAACACACCAAGGGGTCCGAGTGAACCTGGTAGTCGTGTTGTGGGTTTGTTGTTCTTGTCAGCCTCTCCTAGCCCAAACCAACGCCCTCGCGTAAAATTGTTTTAGGAGAAGCCAATCTTGTCTCCGGGGATCTTGACGAGCTCCCGCATAAAAGGCGGCCCAGACCATCTACAAACTTTTCAAAAACCAAATTAAAACCACCACCATGGACGATTACAATATCCCCGACCAGCTTCGCTACTGCGAAGCACTTCGCTATGTTGAAGATTCAACTCTGGCTCGCCTCTACCTTGGCGCAAAAATGGTGAATATTGCAAGTGGTGAGTGATCATGCATGCGTTACTCTACAACAAATGTCTAAAACAGTGTGCTGAAATGTGAACAGGCCGAAGTTTCAAACCATGGGATGAGTTCCCGCTCTCTCTCTTATCCTTGTCGCTCAGGGCAACATCATGGTCACTGTCTCCGGACTTGCACACCACCGGTTCAATATAGAGCCAGAATCTGGACTTGGAAACAGTACGGGGTCTTCCGAAACCTTCAAGGTTGTCAACTCAGGAGGCTTCCTCAATTCAACGTCTCAGCTACTGGCTGCAGTCCTGGGAACCGACGCTGCTGGTCACGAACCGTACACCAATATTGCGGGCGCTCAAGTTGCGTTCCGTACCTCCACGGCCGCTACACTCTGTGTAGTCCCTCTCAATGACCCCGAGGATAAACTTGTATCAGAAGATGTCCTTGGGCCTGTGGTTCAAGCCTTGATGAAGAAGATCTACTTCGTTGCTTTTCGATATGCCCAGTCACACTTTTCCCCGCACAATGAGGTTCTACGATGCGAAACTTAGCTCAACAAGCTAGTCAACTCTTTTCCAATAATTAGAAGAACAGCAAAGACCTCTTCGGACTTATCTGGACCTGTCAACGCTTTCACGAGCATGAGTCAACCTCCCGACCGGAGCCAACATTCTGCCCCCAGATTGCAGGTGGCCAACATTAGCAATGAATCACGTCGGATTCATGAAACTGGTTTGGCCAACGCGGACCCAAAGCCAGATTCAGCCCATCCTTTAGACGTTCCGAATCTGGGCCTGGTACCGCACCGGTGTCGAAGCTTTCTCAGGCTGCAGACTGTCGCCACTCTCAAACCAGTGTCCGACGACACTACGGTGAACAATTTCTTCTGCTTTTCGTCCAGCGCCATATCACACACTGAGAGAAAGGAGAAGGTGTTTTTGCTGCACTCACTCGATGAACCAGATGATATTCTAGCAAAGAAGACGTATGTCGCCCAGACTTTGTGCCGACTCCTCGACTTGGATTCATCAGATTTGACGGACCACGGAAATGCTTCGTCTGTAATATCAGACACTATTTCCAATGTGAAAATATTGTCATTTGAAGTAAATGCCTCCTCAGCCCACGAGAATGAGCGATACCCTGGCTTCTTTGTGGTAGTCAGGGGACAGATCGACGCTCTGTATTCCAGTGGTGAGCGATCTAAAGAGAATGAAAAGGACCTATCTACGGACGTAAGTTTGACACTAACCGATCATACGGTAAATGTCTTACCACCGATTTTGTCGTTGACTGATTTTGCTTTGGATTGGTCGACGTTTAATCCAGGCCAGGAGATATACAGAAAAGGAGATCCAAGGTAAGTTGTACATCAAGAGGCCATCAGGTTTTTTTGTCACCCTCATTTCCGAATGTGTTTTGACTGAATTTCCCCCTAGCGACTCCATATTCTTCGTGTTTCGAGGCCGAGTAAGAACAATCGAGGACATACCAGGAGGCGACGAGAAACGAGTCAAAGAGGCCGGGCCTGGAAACAGCTTCGGCGCCCTGGATGTCTATACCCGCAACCGTCGACAGGGAGCGGCGCTGGCAACGAGGCGTTCGGAGATTGTGCGACTGCAAAAGTCATCTGACCAAGCCCTCGTAAACTGCTACCCTTCGCTTGCTTTCAGCATTTGGGACACTGTTTTACGCAGGGCCCCGGATATTATTCGAGGAGGCAAATCACTGCATGCGGATGCTCGATCTGGGCGGTTCAGAACCATTGCCGTCTTACCTCTGCTGAAGTCCCTGTCGACAGATTTGTTTCTCTACTCTCCATCGCACTGGTCAACGTTGGCATATACTCGTCTGACGAGATCATGAAGGTCCGATCTGAGCTCATGATCGACTCGATTGGCAAGTCTGTCTTCAGCAATGCCGGTAACATACAGGTCGAGGACTACTTGGCGCACCTGCAAGAAAATATCGAGCTTTCCATCCTCATAGTCGATCACTCGGTGGATTCGACATGGGGCGATATCTGTATCGCAAATGTAAGCAAAATGCGACCTTGAATCATCGATAGATACTCAGATGAGAATGAGGACCTAACGCGCTTCCAGGCAGATTGCATCATACTAGTTGGGCTAGATGACAGTGACCCTACCGTCGGTCCCGTTGAGATGCGTTTCGAAAAGCCCGGTTCCATGACCCAGAAAATGTTGGTACTGATCGAGAGCGACGAGGATACGCCTGATCCTACGCCAGTAACAAAATCATGGATCGGGGTGAGCGAAGATAACTGACCCTACACTCAACAACGTACAAATTGACTTGTTCTAACCTATACCAGAACCGGGCATAGATTCGCGAAGGCTCCCCCATCATGCGAGTTCGCACCAGCAAGATCTTTGCAACAAAGACTTTGAGCGACTAGTGCGTCGCCTATGCGGACGAGCTATTGCGGCAGTTTTTGGACGTGGCGGCGCCAGGGCTTTGCACACCTGGGCGCAATCAAGGCCTTTGAAGAAGAAGGAATCCCGATAGACATCATTGGAGGCACCTCGATGGGTGCTTTCGTTGAGGCCCTGTATGCAACGGCAATGTCACAAAGCCGTGCGTATCAAGCGGCCAAGCGCTCAGTGAGAAATCGCGATGGTGGCATTATCTATCTGACACTACACCTCCCGTGCTCGCAGCGACATCCGGCGCACACGTGTCCAACATGGTGGCGGCAGCCATTGGGGAGAGGCTTGCCTCGAGTCATCCACGGCCGACCTTCTACTGCAACGCCACAAACATCTCCAACGGATGCCAGTCGCATATCATGTATCCTCAGGGCAAGTCGCTATGGCAAATGGTTCGCGCCTCAATGGGGGTGCCAGGCGTGTTCCCGCCCTTCGCCATGGACAATCACGGAGACCTCCTCGTCGACGGGTGTTTCTCAGCCAACGTACCAGTCTTTCCCGCGCTGGCCTTGGGCGCTGAGGTTGTCTTCGCTTTTGACGTCTCAGAAAAACCGGCTCCGCCAGCGCAAAGTCTGACACCATCGGTATCAGGTTGGCGACTGGCGATGCAGTTACTCTTCCAGTGTTGCCGTCATCGACGAAGAACCGAGAGTAACCGTCACGACCAAACGGCGACATCTGAGACAGACATACTGACCTATACAAATAAGGGCGGTACTCTCACACTGCCGCGAATTATCAACCTCCTGTCCTTTTCCACCAACATGAACGAGCTCCGGGCCATCAAGGAGACGCCTGAGTGTTTTATAACAAACCTCCTCTTGGGCATATTGGGGCATTTGCCATGGGTAGGATTGATGAGGCGCAAGAGCTTGGGTATAGGAATGCAAAACTTTGGCTCGGGGAATTAAGAGAGCAAGGAAAACTTCATCACCTTGCTCTGTCTAAATAAGTGTTGTATAATACAAATGTTCTAATTCGCATAAAATGAAGTAGTTTAGCCGGCTTATTTTATCGTCTCTCACTCTAAAAATACTATAGCTTTAGAACTTATATGCCTATTCAACAATTTCTCCATACCTCCCTCCTTAGTTTTCTCTTCTCACCTCACTTTAGTATAAGAATGATAAAAAGATAATATAATAAGACCGAGAGTAGTAGAGATTGTAAGTAACTATATTCTCTTTACTATATCATTTACTGCCTGTTTATCCTGCATACCGCTCAGATGTACAGAAGATTTTGTCCTAAAATCCTAACCTACAATACATCTAAGGTACATGCCATACGTGATCGGTAGCTTCCAACAATCCATGCAACATTTATTCAACAGGGCCCAACCCGTACGCCCCCGTTTCCGTATACCACATTCCTCCAGCTGAATCTGGGTTCTTTCCTCGGCATCTTGTAATAAGACTCTCATACCAACCCCGACATTGAGCGATGCTATACGCTTCCACTTTCATATGGAACCAAACACTTATGAACTTGTTGTCTTGGTTGGTAAACTGATTCAGAATCCCATCCGAATCTTGTCACCAATTCTTGTACTGTTGGTGTTTACCGGTGTTCAGGATAGTGGCAGCGGCGTCTGTGCAATACGTATCCTTGGCGCTATACAGTTGATTTTGGTCGACCCAATTTCCACTATCGTAACAGCACAGGTTGCAGCTCGCCCTTCTGAGATCTCGTTGGGCGAAAAGGGAGGCCGCAAGGGCTCGCTTCTCGGGCCCGGCAGACTTTAGTAGCTCGTAGGCGATGATAATTGAGTCGTTAGCTGGATTGCCATCGAAGATGCCGTGCGGATCGACATCCGCGGCGCGAATAGCATCTGAGGTCTCGAGTGGGCCGTAGACAGAAATGATAATGTCGAGGGTTGTTCGTTCCGGCGTTGTGCTACCTATTGCTGTGCTAGCAAGCAAACAGGCAAAAGAATGACGATGTGTAACATTTTGTTTGAATCAGCAGTGATGTTGTAAGTTTGAGAGCATAAGGTGTAGTATGTGCTGGCTAGCTGGTCTCCCTTGGGCTGATTCTATTTTAGCCAGGCTGGTTCTTCCATAGTATATTTATATGTAAAAATAAGTCTCCATCAGAGGCCCGAAATCGGTCATCGAGATAGGCAAATGATCTATCTGACATAATATGCAAGCGAGCCGACTGGTAACTGAGAATTGCAGCTTGAATGGAGTGTTGTGTCAGCACTACTGGGTAGGACAGTAGCATTGCCGTCCGGAAAGATGCAATATGCGTGATTCGGGTGTTGGGGGTTGCTGTTCTCACCAATTAGAATACCTCGACATATCAGTCCCAGAATACGCGGGCTGCAGTCAGCATAGAGAGACACACGCCAAGGTTACGGAGGTTGCGGAAAGCATAAGAAACCGTAGTAGTTGCTCCCAGTCTTGTGACACTGGGCGGCGGCCGACCCTGTCTTGGTTCTAATGGCCCGGTATGCTTAGCTCTAACCCTTACCTGGAGTGTAGCAAGGTGAATTGGACCGGTAGTGTTGAAGCTCGGTCGATTTGACATGACGCGGCTAACTACCCGCTCTCGGCGGCGAACAACCAGCTGAAGAGTAGTTAACCATAGCAGATATGGAAATCGCTTGGCGCTTACTGTGCGGAGCCGTATGCTTGGCCCGCCTTGGGGGGATCCTCCGTCAGCTTCTGGGATGCGGGGAGCTACGAGGTTTGCTTGCTGGAACCTATTGTCCAAGACCTCTGCTCGCAGGAAAGCATTGCAACAGCCCGGCTTTCTGACCTTCCTAGGGCCCGGCCAACGGACCTTCCTTCCAACAGCCGTGTTGCTAAGCAGCAGAATCACTAATCTAGTCACCCTATACCTTCTAAAAGTTTAGGTTCCGCAACCCCCAGGCAGCAACAAGAGATTGGCATATATAACAGCCTCAGATAAACAGCTCGGCGATGTGCGGCAGTACTGGAAGAGCTGAAGAATGAGACTCTACCTAGTGAATGAAAACATTCCGTGTCTTAGAACATCACGATTACATAGGTTCCTCATAAAGGCGATCCCTATGAAGCTGAACGTTTTACTGTGATATTAGGGCCTCGCACTTAATTGAACTGAATGTTCCTTGCGTCTCAGGGGATTATCATAGGTCTCGGGATGGAAAGTAGGCCAGTCCCTGTCAAAATTACCGTCGCACATGCACCTGGTGCGGAGCTTCAACTTATCTCGCCTTAATGGAGTTGTGTTTCTCAGCCTATAGCGTATCTGTGGCTAACGAAGATTCTTTGTTGATCGCTAAATTAAATAGATGCTGGTGCAGAACGTCCGTATAATTTAACATCGTTGAACTGTTATAAAGTTAGGAGAAGATACAAGGTTAAGACTGCCCAAAGGGGGGGGGGTTGAAAATTCAGGAGAAAGTTGCTGAGTCTAGTGCTTAATCTTGCCTCTCAGGGTACAGAGGTAGAGCTTTATGTATTGCTAATTGCTTAGTAAAGACGACGAGTTAATATCCCACAAAGAGAGTTAATCACAGAATAAGTCGATTTACTTCCATTTCCGTTTTCTCTCCCATCAGCCAAAGGATGCTGCAAGCGGCGTTTGGATGTGTCAAGGGTAAGGTTAAGGATTATGACTAGCGTGAATAACTTTCACGGTTACAACAAATTCTAAACAGCAAGCAGCATTCTGCCTAAATAATCGACAGTCTAGATATGAGTATAAGAGGCCGACCCTCGTCAAAACTGGACCAATCCTCAAGGTTGCGGAAGGCCGAGGTCGAACAATGTTGAGGCGCATCCTCAGAAACTATAAATAGAAGGCGTTATGTGTCAGCAGTTCTTTTGAGGAAGAAAAAAATGCTACCAGTGAAGCTTCACTTTCTTATTAAAGGGATTTGGGGGACAACAGACGATACCGAGCGACTCCTAATACGATAAGATAAAAGTCTCTTAACATAACCCTAAGTTGGATGCTATACAGTTTTTTTCCCATAACTAATAACATATTCTTATAAATAGAAACTCTAGAAACTAGAGCTAACTACCTCTATTCCTTTTACATCCCCTAAGGTTATGTTTAAGAACAAAGTGCAGCAAGAAGTGGAATGGTGCTTGATCCAAAAGGTACCGTCTCTCCAACAATAGCTCCAAGTTTCTCAATAATAGACCTGCAATCTCCACCCGACGTAATTCCAGTAAGACCATCAGTCCTGGCGTTCATCCAGCCATATTGGTTGCAGTTATTGAAGATAGCAGACTGATGAAAGTTGGGGGCATAACCCTGCCAAGCTTTGACAAGTGAACAGGCTCGTCCTCCACTCGGGCAGGCCACTTCTTCTGCCCAAACCTGGTTGCGTCCAGAAGCATCGGCGAGAGACGTAGCAAGAGCATTTCGCATGTCCCAGCCCGAGTACACGCCCTGTGCACTGACTTTGATATCTTTTGAGTAGATACCCGTGGCAGTGACGTACTTTGTGCTCCTGGCCCAATCGCTACCACCATCACATCCACCTTCGTGGCACAAGTCATACACGTGGTGGAACAAGTCGTAGGGGTTGAAAGAGCCAAACTTGACAAAGTTCTTTCCGCTGGTGACAACGGTGTGCATGCCGGCGCCATTGCAGCTGTATCGCTTCTCATGGTTGGTCTTGTTGGCTTCGACGTAGTAGGGGTTGTCGAGGAGACGGTCCTCGCAGTTTCCCTCGGCAAGACATTTCTCGAGGATGGGGCCGCCGAGCCAGAAGCTGAACTCCTTCTCGGGTTCCTGGGTGGAGGTCGGCGTAGCAGCTGTGCAGGCTGCTGAGCAGAGGGCGAGGAGAACAGTTGAGACAAGCATTGTGTCGAGAAAAGGGCGGCGTGGGATTGAAAGAAGGAAGAGGAAACTCTGGTGGATAAGAGATGAATTACCAAGGGCGTTGTCACATATTTATACTCAGTACTTCACGTTGCCCGCCGTCAGCGATTCAATTGTGAGTTGTAACACATGCCAGGCTGAGCATGTTGTGAGGTCTATCGCGATCTAGACAAGTCGTCAAAGCTTGACGATCCCACCTTCCTATTCCGCACAAAGCAAGAGCTGAACATTCCACTAAAACACGCATCGTTCAATTCGTCCAGGGCCCTACATCTTTAGATGGAGTGTTCTTAGCAGGGCATATCGTTCTAGATGCCATCGACTGACAAGGACTGCCGGGGCTTCGCATTCAAGCTTAACAGAAGCTTATGCCTAAGCTCGTATTTTTACTTATTTTTAGTTGCCTATTTGCTGCTTGGACTTATAGCCCTATTACAGCTCTGTATTCCCGCTGTAAAGTCGGCCGACTCAAAGTGAAACCCCCGCTAAGTAGTATGTCAGCAGCTTACTTAAGGGACTTTTGCCAAGCGTTCAAGGGTCTATGCTAGCTGAGAGTGATAAGAAAAATCTCAATACGAGATAGGAGAACGAAATTACAGGGTTTATATTATTCTAGCTCTTTATAATTGGTGGGCGGGAGGTGTCACCGTGAACTTACTGCTCTACAAAGGACCATCGGAATCCCGCTGCATCGAATAATTTTCCCGGCGTTCCCCTGAAAATCCACCCAGTCATCGGTGAGCCTCAGCCTCAGCACCCTTGGCCGCGCTGGGTTCTAGAATCACAACAGCTTCTCCAATTCGAGTGACCCACTCTGCGAAAAAGTTTTCACCATCTGATGGATCCAATACGGCTAGGATGATGAGGATGATAGGGATTAAAGCAGTGGAGCCTAAAGATGATAGTATTGATGTGTGTATGTTCTAGGATGCCTCCGGCCCCCTCTTTTCCTATGACAGGTTTCTTAGTCATTCTTACACCCTATGACTAGGACAGGATATTGAAGTATCAGAGGGTTGTTCTTAGCGGGCCCTAGTCCGGCAGGCCCGAGGCCCCCATATTCCTTATGTAACATCCTGAAGACCCTAAGCCTTTTCTGGGCTTTTTTGAGTCCGACTCAGCAGGGGCTCGCTGAGCCTTCAGCCGGCTAGCCCGTACAAGGGGCGGGAGCTACAGTTAACAGATATACCGTATTAACTCGGTAAATTGGTACAAAAGTTTTGCCCGGCTTTACTGCAGCTTATCAGTCTACTAACAGTTATCGGGATGACCAGAGCCAACCACTAGGGAGATAAGCAACAGAATTTGCGGGGTCTACCTGCATAAGTGGGGCATGAATTTTATACCAATTTACCGAGTTAATACGGTATAATACACATATATACTTAAGGTCATTAAGTAGTTATACAAGCTATCTAACAATATTAAAAGACTCTATTATATACTTTGAGTCTATGCTAAGTAGTTTTACTATACATTCAACTTCTAGTTTGAGTCAGTTAAGACATAGTAGTGAAATCGCCATATCTTCACTATACTAAAGACTGCTACGTTATCTTGTCCTATATGAATGTGCAATACGCCTTGCATCGTTCTTTTGCAGCCTAAAATTGGACGCCTCGTTTTGCGAGACTATGCCTTGCAGCCTGAATGACATTCCCCCGCTTTACACAGCCATTCTCACGAACCTTGGTAATCGTGTTGAGGGTTTCTCTGACATTGGGTTTCTTAATCTCTACTTAAACCTCCAATCACGAGTCGACCAGTAAACCACCTGCCAAAATGCCCTTGCCCAACCACAACCCTGGTCAAGCTGCTCCCTTGCTATCTCAGGATCTTCAGCCCAACACGGCAGTCGGCTTCCAACAGCAGGGCACGGTTGACTGGGTCGCAGTGGCAAATGTGACAGTCGGCTTCTCAGTTGACGTCTTATCACGGCTCTCTAAAGCTGGCGTGGAAGCTCTCACCGTCTACGCCGCCAGAGCCATCTTCTCAAACTTCAGGCTTGGTGAGCTTGGCGAGATGCGCCTCTACCAAGCCTTGAAGAAGGTCGACGCTTTCCCGTCGGTTAGCAAGGTGCTTTGGTTTGGATTCGGAGTGAAGCACGTCGTAAGGAGCATGCAGGAATCCTCAGAGGGCCTCGCATGTCTCGGTATCCGTGCGTGCCTCACAGAAGAGTTCAGCACCATCATCGCGGCCAAGGTTATGAGGGAGTTGTTCCTCTTATACGACCCCCCGGCGGAGATCACGCCCTCCCTGAGACAATGGAGTTCTCTTGTGGAGGCCTCTGAGGGGCTGCTCGCAGCGACAGAATTCGGGTTGGTACTTCATGGCCTCACCAGGCTCTGCTTGAGAGACGGACTCCTCAACCTTCGCGGCTGTGCACCGCCCAGAGACATTGCTGTCATTCTCAAGGGAGTCTTTGATGTGTCTACGGGGCGCACTGACCGCATCTTCCTAACAGGAGGACCGGACTGCGCGTGGGTTGCCGCAGTTGCCCATTGGCTTCTTAATCTCCGAGTAGAGGTTCAGGACCAGGACGGCACAGTTCTATACCTACCAGATGTCACCCGAAATGAGCCATCTCCAGACGCGCAGGTTATTATCAACTACTCTCCGACATCGTCCGAGGCGCTTCAAGTCACTCGGAGACATTACGTCGTCCCCAGCGGTCGCACTTTTCTCCACCGTCTCGAGTACGAGGACGACATGCTGTCTCACGGCAGGGTCGAGTGGAGCACTTGTCTCGTCGATACATTCGGCAGCCCCATGCAACGGCTGTTGGGAGGCCTCGATGTGACCACAGGCGCTTGTCTTGGCTCCGCAGCCCGGATCTTGTTGGCTCTCATGAGCGACGAGAAAGATGTCTTGGACTATAGCCAGAAGCGTGCGGCCCGAATAGACGCTCCTCCCGCGTCGTCGTCAAGCTACGGAAGGGGGTTCTATCTACTAGCCCGTCGCCTACTACCTGAACTGGGCAAAACCCCGATACTTCTACGGACCATGGAGTCTACTCTGGATGAGTCCTTTCTAGATGCGGCTCAACGATACTCCCAGTCCATAAGCTCTCTGAGACAACTGTGTCAATGCGATCTCTGCGACCGAGACAAGAATCAGGACGTTGGGGAAGAAGACTGCTCCCTGTGCCCAATACTCCTCGTTGAGACCATCTGCAACCTTGTTCGAATCATATCAGTCTGTTGCATGCAGCGAGAGCTAGAGATTCGACCCGTATGTAACGGCATAGAGAAGATATACTGGGGCTGAAGTAATCTAACTTCTATCTGCTCCCTTAAGATAAGTAAGTTACCAGTATAAAATTTAAAAAAAAAATTTTTATCTATAATTTAAATATTTCCTACTTAATATTTTTATAATATCTAAATATTAAACTTTTTAATTTAGAAAAATTAAAATTTATATAAATATATTAATAATTAGCTTAAAAAGTCAAATTTTAAAATTTTCTTTTTTTTATATATTATCTTTTATATTAAAAAGCTATTATATTAATAATAAGAATTTTAATTAATTTAATTAATATTATAAGCTTAATACTAGTCTATTATACTATTTAATATTTAATTTTAATTCTATTAAATTATCTTTTTAATTTTAATTATAATCTTCTATTAATATAAATATTAATTTAATATTAAATTAATTTTATTAAAATTAAAATTAATTTAATTTAATTTAATAATCTAAATTAAATTAAATTAATACTATTAAATTACTATATTATTTTTATTCTAACTGTAAATTTAAATCTAAAGAGATTTTACTATAAATAATAAAGTAGACTTAAAGTTCTTTCGGATATAGTTATAAGTAATATAACTACTAAAATAAATAAAATTAAATTAGATAATATAGGCCGAAATAGAGTATAGCTATTAGAGCTGCTAAAGCTGCTAGAGGAGACTCAGCATAAGGCTGCTTTATAAGTCATCCGGGGGCGGAGGGTTTCTAGGTGGAAGGTTGACAGGCGAAGGTTTTGGGGCGGGGGCGGTCATTATACATCAAGGTTATCTTACTTTAATTCATTTCGTTGAGCAACACAATGCTGGGACCGAAGAAAGCGAGCATTTCCTATGGAGAAGCCCGGATATGATCCGCTTCATGAAGGATTGCTGGCTGCGTGGCCGAGATTGAGCATCCTCGTTGTCATAAGATCCCTTTTCACAGGACGTGGAGATCGTCCTTCGGAACGGGTAAAGGACATCATCAACCCCTCGGCGACTTCGTTCGACGGACTCTGTTTCTATCTCAACACCTTGATCGACGTGACATCCAACCCTGAGCGGGGTTGCTTAGTTACCATCGTCCCAGGCAAGATCGAATGGAATCAGTTTCAGTATGATTATGTTCAAGACCTAGTGGATCGATTTGAGCCTGAGGTTGACGATCGTCGCTACGATTCCATTTCGGCCACAGGAATCACCCAATATGACGATTTAGTCGACAGTTCCTCGCCTGATCTAAGGATCGAGCTGGTTGTTGAAGAAGCAGCTACGGTGACACGTGTTCTCCGCGCCAACTACCGCGTCACGACACCAAGCTTCGCCGGGCGATACTTCATGATCGGAGCTCGCCAAGTGTGGTACAGGCTCAACGGTGCCTTTACAGCTGCTAGTTACCGGGGCAAAGTATGTCGGTCTCTGAACGGCTTTAGATCACTCACCAATGAGCAGCCATCCCAAGTAGCGAGCGGCATGTCACGTTTGCTGCCCTGCTTGTCCACCAGCGGCGACGAGCTACTTGATGTCCGATCCATCGGATGCTCCGTGGGATAGAAAAAACAGCCGAGTCTCGTCTCTTTCTCTGTGCTGCAGCGTTGCCGTCACGTGCAGCTCTCCGCATGGCCCTCCGGGGCATTTCCTCGTTCGCCGCGCCTTGGACGTCGGCACGCGTAAGCACGTACCCATGGTGGACGAGATCCGATGGGCCTTCTTCCTCGTCTGCGGGCTGCTCGAGACTGGTGGCGAGAAAGGCCAGCCACACGACCTTGACTATGTCGCCGGTCAATAGCGCCGCCGGCTTTAGCCCCTGGTGCTCTGGCACTCTGAATTGCTACATGAGCCCTGACGCGATCCCAGGATCTCGTGTCCTTCAGCCGGTTTTCGTCGAGTTCATGGCCCAGGAAAGCCCTGAACAAGTCTGCGGCGTCGTTAAACGACGAGGCGAGCATTCCGGGGCTGGTCCCTATTGCCAGCCTCTGTTACCATTTGTGGGAGCACTTTCATCGCGTACATGCTCACCCTCATATCGTCAAGGGGAGTTAATGTTGCAGTGCAGGACATGAAGACTTCACCACCAGATACCGCCGCATCATGAGGATTCTGCACCCTCCAAATGCATCGCAAGAAAGCTGCATCATAGCTCTCGGTTCTCCCGTTTCCCCGAATAAATTGGTCACTATAGAGGAAGGTAGCGAGGCGGACGCCATGATACCGAGGAGGGACCCTGGGGCGTACAAGTCATCACAACACTACAGTCTCCAGGCACCGCAGAGAGATCTCTTGGAAATAGCATCTTTATGCAAAAGAAATATACTATAAGTTATATAAATTAAGGAATTTACTTAACATGATGAGCCCCAGCCTTGCTGGGAAGAGCCGAACTACATAAAGCTCTCGGTTTGTCTGCCGCCGGTTGGGCCGCCAGATGAGTCAAACATGATCAACATCTTCAGGATACTAGAGTAAATCTTTACAAACTAGTAGGTGTTTATGCCATCATATCCTTGGCCAAGTCCGGCGTAGCCGAGGCAAGCTTGATACCATACCGATCTCGTATCCAATTCAGTCGTGCTTGACAATCTTCAACCTGTTGACTGTTGCTCTGTGGGTTCGCAATCACGACAGCCAGTGGCCAGACCAGATGATACATGATGACAGCCTTTTGCTGCGGCTCGGCCAGTGGCGTGCCTTGTTCGTCAACTTCGCCCATCATGTATGGCATGGTGGCACAAAGCCGCTGGGCCAGTCTCCTTAGTTGCACTTCTGCCACCGGTATCAACGTCTCTGCTAGACGCGTCTCTGGAGCTGACTGGCCGATACAGCTGTCGAGCTGCAAAAGAGCACGGCAGCATGACAGAAATCTGCTGAAAAATAGGATCAAGGCCACGTCGAAGAGACTGTCGACACATGCCGCCCACCTCGAAGTGTAGTTGATGAGCGGCGGACTCTCTGCGTTGGCTTGTCGTTTGTATGTTGTCTCTTGTGGTCTCCATGGGGACGGTAACGAGCCGGCAATCTGTGCTACTTCCAATTGAATGTCAATTGCTTGTCGCATGGCTGATAGGAGCTGGTCTCGCTGGTGATCCCGTCCGCCGACTTCTTCTGGTACTGTGATGTGCTTCGCCAACCGACAAAACTGATTGATGCGAGCAACAACAATGCCGGTGCGAACGGTAGCGTTACTCGTATCCAAGTTTGCGTTGGGGATAGCCAGGCAGTCAAGGTCGTTATTTCCAGTGAAGGAGAGAATTTGCTGTTAACCCTATCAGCACCAGATAATCCATCATCAAAGAGTAGCTAACCAGTTCTGAGAATATCCAACTGTTGAGCGAGCTCTCGCCGATGTTGCTGAGTAGCCGATGACCGATTACTTCGTAAAGCTTGGAGATGCCGCGCATGTGAATCGTCTTTGCCTTTGGGCCTTCGCAGTCGATGTCCTATCAAGGCAGTTAGTCACAGTACGGCTTAGGTACCTCTGAAGTCGATGGCATGCCTCCATCATGCCCAGAAACATGAGCGAAGCTAGCATTTCATCCTTCAACGCCTTCGGTGACGCTGACAAATCCCTGTTGACGGCTCGCAACGCAACTCCGTAGTGAGCACGGGCCGTGAGGTAGAGTGTGGATGACTTGTAGTGACGTGACAGAGACATGTACGCGGTAGCAAGGGTGGCTTGTCGCAGATACGAGTCGTGATTAGAGGCCTGGTACATGTCCTGGAGAAAGTCAAGATGACCTCGGTCGGCGTCAGGTCCTGGTTGGACGCAGTGCTCCTGCAAAAAGTAGATGATGGACTCCTCCTCGAATGAAGGCTGTGGCTGGCGCGTTGGGATTGAGTTCACTGAAAGTGAGAGGCGGCGAGTTAGATGGTGAGGCGAGGCAAGCCTCCCACCGTTGGCCGGCTGAGGCTGCGAGGAGGCCCCAACGACGGGGTCGCGAGAGACACTGCCTCGCGGCCCGGCGTGAAATCGAACAACAAGCGGTCGTTCATATCCAGGGCATGTAGTCCGATACAATTCACAGCGGCGACATCCCGGTCTCCTACCGTCGCACTAGATGGGTTGCAAGCAATGGTCAGAAATGGCTTCAACGGGCTGGGGGTCACGGTACTTTGATCTTGCGCTTGCGGCATCGATTGCAGCCTGAGCTGAGACTGCCGGGGAACACCATGGCATGAATCGGTCTGAGGGTGTTGGTGTCGATGGCTCGGCCTGATCTGAGGGGTGGAGTCGGCTGGAGTCACAATCGCTTGGATTGGCCAGGTCTGTTTCCACGAGATCCAGTAGAACCCGAAAAACAAGGGAAGAGAAGACACCAATGCAGCTTCGCAATCTGGGGCCAGAAGGGGTTAAGACTCCAGAGGATTGCCGACGCGCTGCCACTAGGGACAATGCGGTTGGCCAGGATTTGAGTTCAGGTACTGAAAGTGGGCGGAGTTGACAGAGGGCACGCGGAGTTCTGGCGGATTATGGTACGTCCCTTACGTGGGCTTGTAGCAAATTGAACTAAAATGCGTGTTAGACAGCGGATTTAGCGGGCGGCATCGTCCACCTAACCCCGTACAATATTAGTCCACAACGCCCGGGTTGCCGTCCCACGAGAGACGCGGAGATATAAAACGGTGACTCTAGCCTAGCGAGGGAATAGCGATCAAACGACAGGCAAGTGCTCATCCCTTCTCCTGCAGCCCTTCACTTCCACTGTCAAGTCCCAAACACATCATAGCAGCCCCTTCCAAGGCATTAGACCTCACCTCACCCAACAGTTTCAGCAAGATGCTCTCGTCAGGAAGAGGCAACGAAGGTCCAGGTAATGCCAACAGGCCGACGCGAAAGGATTCAGGTGTTCTAACCCATCCACAGCCGACTATTACGTTAGCACCGAGGTACACAATGACACATACCCTGCCATTTCGCCTTCCAACTTCGACTTTGAAGGCGTGTCAGTCCTCATCACTGGCGCAAGTCGAGGCCTCGGCTTCTCTATAGCTACTTCTTTCGCGAAAGCAGGTGCATCTCAAATCGCTATTGGGGCCCGCTCCGACCTCTCTGCCGCCTCAACCTCGATTCTTGAAGCCGCCTTCAAGGCAGGCCGCAAACCTCCCACCATTCTGACCCTGAACATGGACGTGTCAGATCCATCCAGCGTAGATGCGGCAGCTGCCAAGGTCCGCTCCGAGTTTGGCCGTCTAGACATTGTGATCAATAACGCCGGCATCCTCGCAGGCAGCGGCAAAATTGCCGACAGCGATCCGGAAGGGTGGATGCGCAACTTTGACGTCAACTCCAAGGGATTCTATCTGGTCTTGCGGGCGTTTATTCCACTATTGATCGACTCCGATGGTAAAAAGACAATCATCAACGTCAGCAGCGTTGGCGCGCACTGCTCCACGCCGACCCTTAGTGGGTATCAGATCAGCAAGCTGGCAACTCTACGCTTGTCTGAGTTTGCGGCCGCCGAATACGGAGGCAAGGGGATAGTGGTGTACTGTATACATCCAGGCAGTATAGCAACCGAAATGGTGTTGCAACAGTGGCCTCAGTCTCCAGAACTAAGTGCAGGTAAGCGCAATAGCAAATGACTTTTGTAATATCCAGTCTGCTCGAGAACATAGTACTAACTGCGTATTTTAGCGTTTTCCGACACACCAGAACTAGCTGGGGACTCTATTGTCTATCTGACGTCCGAGAAGAGAGATTGGCTGGCTGGTCGATACATCAACGTGACGTGGGATCTCCCCGAGCTGACGGGAAAGAAAGAGTGGATCGTAGCCGAGGACAAGCTTAAAGTCAAGCTATCTGTTTAGTTAGAACTTAAGCTGGACTAGAATTGGATAGAAGACTGCATTGCAGTGTTGGAAGGCTGACTGGACCGAAGAATGGTTTACGCGAGCCCGACGGTTGTGAAACCAGTAACCTCAGCCTTTTGCCCTGAGACACAATGTTTGGGAATGTGATATGTTGGGCCACACTTCGGGTACTACTGAGCAAATTCTATGGGGCCTCGAAGATTGCGTTAACAATTCAAGTCAATGTTCGTGTTGATTCTACAGTATATGCAGACCACAGTTCCCTGTCGTTGCACTCAAGCTGAGGTGTCGAAGATATCGTGCGGTCTCGTAAAGTACAGAACACCAGACATCTTCACTCCGGTACTATCTCCTAAGAGGTGCCGGTCACAGTAGCAAAGAAAACTGGTTTCTGCCCAGAATTGGCATTTTAAAAGACCATCTATTCTACACCCGGCGCGGATTCCGAACTTCACACCCTATCTATGAGTAACAAATCATTCTATATCTGGTCCCAGCATACAGCCGCAAGTAGGACAAAAGCCAGCTCAAGATCCGGTAGCCGACCTTGAGGCGACCTGTCGACCCTCGAGCTTCCATCCACCGCCGCAACTTCACTTCAGGGGGTGCTTCAACAACACCTTGCCGAAGTTACCCATCTCAGACATCTTATAGAGCTCATCGATTGCGTCTTTTCCTGAACCCTCGACCACGCGGGCAGGCGTTGGCACATACTCTGCACCGTAATGCTCCAGGACCCATCCGAAGGCGCGCCACATCCTATCCGCAGCCTCCAGGTCCTTAGGGAAAAACAGTCTCCTCCCATCTGGCAGATCAAATTCGATATCAAAATGTCGACCGCCCAAGGTGATTTCGAACCCATCATGCGGGCTTAGCAAAACCGTTGCCAGGCGGACCTTGTCGTGCGCGGGGATGACGCTTGCGAGGACATCCTGCGAAACTGGATTGGCAATAGACCCAAGGGCGTCAAATCCCCAGATTGTGCCCTTGGTTTCTTTCAGTGCTGATTTGACCTTGTCTACGACGCTCTCATCGTGGTAGTCGAAGCACTGAGTCGCACCGAGGGACTTGAGGAAGTCGTGTCGCTTGGCGGATGCTATAGCCACAATTGAAGGAACGCAGCTAGCTCGCGCAAGCTGGATAGCAGCCATACCAACGCCGGTAGCGCCGCCCCAAATCACTAAGGTTCCCTCCGGGGCAGCCGTGCTCTCGGTGGAAAGGGCCACGCTTGGTGGCAGGGGAATGCGGAGCCGGTTGAAGAGTGCATCGGTTGCAGTTTGCACCACGATACCAAGGCCGGCAGCCGCCTGTGGCGGGACGTTATCAGGCACCTTATAAGCCCAAGACGGAGGGATAGAGATGTATTCTTGGTGTGTAGCATGGCGTGTTGCCCGATGGATGCCACCGAGCACAACACCGGCAATGATGTCACCGGCCTTGAAGGGGGTGTCCGCCAGATTTGGAGTTTCGAGGACATAACCGCAGAATTCGCCGCCAAGGGCATAATTTTTTAGCCCAAAGAATTTAAGGGTTCGTACATCAGATAGATTCACGCCAGAGTATAGGACTTTGACGAGAATTTCACCCTCCTGCGGCTCCGGGGCTGGCAGGTCGTGGAGGACAACTTCGCCAACTTCATTGGCATAGAGTGCGGTGCTTTTAGTAGGTGGGGTGGTCATGGTCGCGATGCAAATTTGCTGGCGGTCGTTGAGCAGGTGTCGGAGTCGAAGAAGCTTAGGATAGCCGAGATAGAGGTTGGAATCAGGTCTTTAGTTGCCAGCTTTATAGGGTCCGGTCCACCAAAGCAGGATTTTGCGGAAGAGCACTGCGGACTTTATGTTCGGTCAGTTTATAAACTCCGCTAGTACTCCGCATAGTTAAAAAAAAAACACGATCTTTTAGAGTTCTGTTGGATCCATTACGGGGTTAAATTGATTAATTGGATGGTGTTTAATACAGTAATAAAAATGTTAGTGGTTATCGTCCTGGCTGGTCGGGTGTGGGGAGCCGTCGGAAACTCCGAGGTCGCTCGGGGAGTCTGAGGCTCTGACCCCAGACGACATGCGCCCCCCCCCCCCCCAGGCGAGCCTCGCGGCTTCTGTCCGCAAGACAGCCGCTAGGTGAAGCAGATGAATTTTTGATAGTTGATCGTCTTAAAAACATGACGACTTCCAGTCAGTGTACATGTCTATCTCCAAGGAAACTTGAAAAATCAACGAGTTTGCACAATGCTCGTTCACGACCTCGACACTCCAGCCAGCCTCAACGGCTCTGGCAACACTGGCGTCGCTGTCACTGACATCGGCGTTAGTGTCAACTCGGTCAATGGCCACGCCGTGGAGAAACCGGTGGTCAATGGCAAGCACAGCGAGCTTGTGAGTGAAGAAGTGCCTCTTGGAGAGCCTCGACGGCTCAGGGTCATTTGCATCGGTGCTGGAGCTACAGGACTCAACCTTGCGTACATGTTGCCAAGACATCTAAAGAATATCGAGCTTGTCGTGTACGAGAAGAATGAGGCTATCGGCGGCACCTGGCTTGAGAATCGGTAATGACCCATGCCCACCAATCCCTTACTTCTGTGGACTTTAGAGACTGACGGACACGTCGGCAGCTACCCAGGCATCGCGTGTGACATTCCGGCTCACATCTATCAATTCACCTGGGCTCCAAACCCAACCTGGAGCGAATTGTGAGCTGTTCTTAGCCGTCGCTGTCAACCCACAAGAACTGACTCTCTATTTTCCAGCTATGCGTCCGGCCCAGAGATTCTACGGTATTTTCAAGACACGGCCAAGAAGTTCGACTTGGATAAGTACGTTAATCTCAAGCACCGGGTAACGAAGGCGGAATGGAACGAAGACGACGGCACTTGGAAGTTGGAGATCATCAACGAGGAGACCCAACAGACCATCACAGATTACTGCCACTTTCTCATCAATGGGTCGGGCTTCTTGAAGTAAGACTCCGTCCCCTGGTCATTTACACAGTCGTGCCAACATTTTCTTTAGTCACTGGACCTTTCCAAAGATCCCAGGTTTACATTCATTCAAGGGACCTCTGATGCATACGGCCAACTGGGACAATGGTAAGCCATTGGAGAGCAGGAGAATCGGTCTCATTGGCAACGGATCATCTGGAATTCAGCTTCTGACATCAATCCAACCTCGTAAGAGCGCACTTGGTCTCACGACAATCCTGATTTCGGTACTGATTAGGTATCTCAAGTCGCGAAACACCTCAGCACATTCATCCGCTCGCCGACATGGATCACCACTGTCTATCTACAAGACTACGCTGGCCCCGACGGTTCCAACTTCGAATGTCGGTTGCATGCCCTTCAGAAGGGAGTACCTTGACTAAGCCGATGCAGACAGGCCTGACCAGATCGAGGGGTACAAGAAGAACCCGGAAGAGTACCTGAAATATAGAAAGGCAATGGAGTCCGATATGAGCAGTAGCTTCGATATTGTAAGTTTATATCAACGCCCCCCAGTAGTCACCGTAACTAACTGCAATGTCAAGTCACTCAAGGATAGCGACTTTCAACAGATGGCTCGCCAATATCTAACGGAGCAGATGAAGAAGCGCCTTGGAGAGGACCATCCGCTTTCGCAGAACCTGATTCCCGATTTTTCAGTTGGATACAGGTATTGTCCCAATAACCAATGTGCCTCGTAGTAGGATCCCGTTTTGGCTCACTCGGTCCGCAGGCGTCTCACTCCAGGAACCGGGTATCTAGAGGCTCTGACGCAGTCCAATGTCACTGTCGAACGCACTCCGATAGCACGGGTAGTGCCCGAAGGCATTGAGCTTGAAAACGGCGCGTTGGTAGAGCTTGATGTGCTCGCATGCGCAACCGGCTTTGATGTCTCATGGGCTCCTCGCTTTCCCATCATCGGCCGAAAGGGTGTCAATCTGCAGGACGAGTGGTCCAAGACGAGGGCTTCGGCGTACATGGCGCTGGGCGTGCCCAACTTCCCCAACTACACTCGTGCGTACCTCTCTACTGTTGTCTTTCCTAGAATCTGTTACTGATCCCATCGTAGTTTTCCTCGGCCCCGGTGGGCCTCTATCCTACGGATCAGCTCTTCCAAGCATCGAGCATCAGACAAAGTACATCGCACGACTGCTCTACAAGATGCAGACTGAGGGCCACAAGGCAGTAGTCCCTTCTCAAGCAGCTACACGGGAGTTCATCAGCCACATGCACAAGTTTAACGAGCGCACTGTCTGGAGCGGAGACTGTAACTCACGGTTCAAAGGCGGTAGGTCTTCCACCACAGCAGCAAACACGTTTGCACATGTTAACTCTGTAATAGGCGTCAAGTAAAACAAGCCTCTTTGCCATCCAGGGAGCCGTACGCACTGGTTCCACATGCTAACAGAGCCCCGGTGGGACGACTGGGAGTGGGAACGCGTGTCGGAGAACAGATTCTCATCCCTTGGTAATGGATGGACGACTTGGGAGAGGAAGGACCAAGATCTTAGCTACTACTTAGATGATCCAGACTCCGGATATGAAAGTCTTAGGTATTGAGATAGGTAATACCTACTATAGTCGAGTCAAGGGATCTTCAATAAGATAGGAGAGTAGGGTATCTATTGACTTTAGTTCTAGTGGACGGGCTTTTTGAAATTAATATATATCTATCAGTTTTATTTCAGAGCTTATATCAGTGACTTTAGATAAGGATATAAGACTGGAGCTGAACTTTAGTATAGGCGAATAGTCTAATACTTAAAGAGATAAAAGATAGTATATAATTACAAATTATATAGCGGAACTTAACTGCTAGTTGCCTATACTATATTACTTACTATATATTGTAAAATCTATAATAAAGTCTTTAGCCTATTTAATAATTGAGGTGCTGAAGATTCGGGCTGGTATATAGTAAGGCCTAATAACTAGCGTTAAAAGTGGGCTAGTGTATAATATGGCTAAGTCGGACTGAATAATAACTCTATAAGAAATATTTAAAATCTGGGGTTCTTAGATTTAATTTTACAGGGTTTAACTTATAATATAGCGCTACTAAATAAAATTACTTCTTATTTAAGCTGTAGGTATTACTATAGCTACTAGCACCTTAGCTATAATATATATATAACTTTTATAAGAAGTAAGTAAGTAGGTAAGAGTAATTACTAATATCCCTAATATAATTAACTTAAAGATAAATTCAGTAATATTATTAATTTCCTAAATACTAACAGTTATAATATAATAATATCTGGCTATTAGTCTATATAAAAGTCCTTACTTTATCCGGCTTATATATTACAGCTTACTACCGCCTATACTATATCAGAAGCTCTAGAGATTATTAGTAATACTAGGAATTATTACTTTACTATAAAGGGTTATAGCCATACTCCCGCAGTAGGATTTATAAATATAGATAGTAGTATTACTATTAATATAACCACCCTCTTATCTATTTCTCTTAATAAAGACTTTACTATAGTAAGTATTAGTATTAGTATAAAGTAGCTTAATATTTATAATTATCTTAATAGATTGGGAGTATAAATAGCAGGTAGTTATAACGGCAATATTGGTGTAGTAGGACTGCTCCTTAGTAGAGGAATATTATATTTTACTACTAAAGCCAGATAGGCTTATAATAGGGTAATTAACTATAAGGTTATACTTATAAATAGATTACTTATTAATACTAATAAAGACTCTTACTTAGATTTATTTTATATACTAAAAGAAGGCAGTAATAACTTTAGAGTAATTATATAATTTAACCTTATAATCTTTCTATAGAAAGATATATTAATAATAACTATCCTATATAATATATCTTAAAGAGAGGAGGTATTTTAAGTATTTACAGACTTACTTAATTTATCTATATATAATCCTTTAGTATCCCTAGTTACAGGCCTCCTCTATAGTTCAGTATCTAAGATATAGATATTAATATCCTCTGCAGTATATATTAAGTTAGTATTCCAGCTTAAGATATTTAAACCTCTTACTACTATTCTATATAAGAATCTTATTAATAATATTATATTCTTAGCGGAATTTTCTAATAAGAAAGAAATACCACTATTATAAGTTCCAGCCTTAAAGTTAAAATAGCCTAAGTCTTACTATTATAGGAATTAACTTTTTACTATAGTAATATTTAAACCTTCAGCTAGAAATATATAAGAGATATTTAATACTTTAAATAATATAGTATTTTTTTTAAATCTAGAAGGCAGTATAATATAGAGTATTGCCTTTAAGCCTTTAGTAGGAGCTATATTAAAAAGCTTCCAGTACTATAATATTCTCGGCTTAGAATTAACTAAGAATAACTTTAGTAAGTTAATAGATATTATTATATAGACTTTTAGTAATAACTTTATAGTCGTCCTTATCTCTACCTTATAGCCAAACTTAGCAGTCAGCTTGGATATTTAAGTAATAGTTAAGTCTATCTTATTGACTTAGCAGAATAAGGTATATTTAAATAGATTATTATAAAGGTTCTAATACCTAAACTATATAGTACTATTTTAAAAGTCTTTTAAGTTCTATAGTAAGAATAATTTATACTTATTTAAATCAGTCAGTAGGAAGTATAATAAATAATAGATTCTATAAAAGAAAGTTAGAGGATTTAAAGTTTTATTCTAAGTCTAAATATATAAGAATATATATAAATTTCTCTATACTATTAGCTTCTATAATAGCAAAAAATATAGTATTACTAGATAATATTAATATATATTAATAATCCGGAATACTCTTAGTTAAGTTAAAACTTAATATAAAGATATAGTCTTATTAGTTATAAAACTAGATAATAGAGATTATTTTAGTCTAGTAGGTAAAGTTATTAGGTTCTAGGTTTAATAATAACTTAAAATAAATAGTTATTATAGTATATAAAAGATGCTATCTATACTTAACTGTTACTTAATAATAGTATATAGGCTTTTAATCCAGCAGTTAGCTGGGTTATAATATATTATAGATTTTTCTATTCCTACTAGTATATTAAATCTCTAATCTAAACATAGTAATCTATTTATTATATACCTAAAAAACATTCCGCTTTTAACTATAAGAACCAGATAATCAATTCTTTATAGATATTAAAATATCTTAAATAATAATTCTTTATTCTAAAAGATATATATCTATGAAATATCCTATAGTAAAATACCTTATAAATACAGTTTCTAAGGCCTATTATATATTCTATTATATAGGTTATAGTAAATAAGGCATTTTAACATTCAAACTATATAAATCAGCTATATTGCTATTATAGTGCTTTTAAACTGTTCCAATTATATAAAAGAGTGCTGAAGATCTATAGGAGAAATTTAAAGAGTTTAAAGATTAAAATGACTTTATAGGAATAGATATAATATATAAGTTTATCCAGATAGATATAACTTAAGCTAAATAATATATAAATTATATAGGTAGATATAAGTATAAGAAAGAGATAAAAAAGAAACTTTCTTAAAGTAATAAAAATCCCAATAGGAATAATAAGAAGTGGGCAAATTTAATATTCTAAATAGTACTGGGAATAATATAAAGCTAATAAATATTAAAATTTAAAATAGGAGTTTTTAAAGCAGTAAAAATAATAGAATAATTCTTAATATATATAAGCTTAAGTTCTAACTCTTAATAATAATTATCTATTCAGAAGTCTTACCAGTACTATACTTAAAAGATAATAGTAGTAATACTAAAGTAAAAGCTTTATTAATATAGTTGCAACTAAGATAAAATATTTAATATATTTAAAATAATCCTTTAGTTCTTATTTACAGCTTAATTTTAAAGAGCCTAAGCTTATAGTGCGTAATAATAGAATTTTAAGCTATCTTAATCTGCTTAATTAAGTCTATATATTTATCGAAGTAGAAAAAGTCAGTACTATTAAAGCTAATAGAAGTACCTTCTTTAAGTATACTATAATATACTATATTAGTAAATAGGATCCCGAGCTTTATTTTTAGTGCGGTTAACCTACATTTTAATAGGGTTAAAGTCTAGTTTAATAACGGTATTAAGTATCTATTATAAGATTAAGTTTTAATTCTTACTACTAGCTATCTACAGTATAATAAATTTATATTTACTCTATCCCTATTATACAAGCTGTATAAAATCGATAATTACCTTTAAAGAGTTAATAGGTAAGTACACCATCTTGTTGCCGGTGAACAGACAATTAATATACATCTTTATATCTGTATTAAAGATAGCTATCTTAAGGGAGAGGTTGCTATTCTAGATCCAAACATACTAATTAAGAATCTCCTTTTAATTCTCATAGTAAGGCTTATATACAGCTAATATAGAATATAGAAATATAGATAAGGCTCTAAGAGCTATTATAATAATAAAAGATATAATTATTTTCGGAATATATTCTTAAGTATTTTAATAAGGGAAGTTAATAAATAAGTAATACCTTAAAGCTGGGAGTAAAGTAGTATCTATATAAAATATCTATACTTACTATCTTACTAGGATATTTTATTACTATACTAGATCTTTATAGCTTGTATCTTATATAAGATTTGCTATAGTATACTTATAAGATATAAGTGCAGTTATTTAACTGCAGTATATAAGTAATATCTTCTTAATAAGATACTATAATATATTTCTACTTACTACTGGAATAGCTTAAAATAAACTATAATATTCCCCCTTAGCAGTTACCTTATATTTCTTAAGTTTATTATTAAGTCCGGCTGTATTATACTCTTATAATTTAAGAGGATAGTAATAATACACCTGGAGGATTTATTATTAGTTCTAGAGGTACAGTCTGATCAATCTATCTATAATGCAATTTAATAAATAGAAAGGTAGTTATTATTATTAAAAAAGACCCTATTACTTATCTGTATTTTAATAAGCCTTCTATAAGATTAGGTTTTAGTATTATAAAGAAAGGTAAGGCTTTAAAATTACTAATAATAATTAAAGGATATAGTCAGTATCTAATATATAATACAGTTTCGAGGAAACTTTTTAGATATATTAGATAATTCTAGAAGTTAAGTTATTCAGACTTCTACTGACTTTATAATAATTAAATTGCCTTTTATTTTTATACTTAATAAAAAAAGCCAGATCCTTTTATAAGCTAAAAGTCGGCTCGATTTTTACTACCCTAGGATTTTCCTTAGTAAATAGAAAGCCAGTTAGAAATATATAGATAAACCCAGAATTAAATTTATAGACAGACTGAATCTTAACTACCTTATCTGTATATAGGCCAACTAATAAACCCTCAGTATAGTATTACCCTTTAGGTCCTTAATTATTCTACCTTCTATAATCAGAAAGATATAGAATATATATTAGAGAGTATATACCAGGGAACTTAAACTATATTAGTCTCTTTTTTAGTAGTAATATCCTTAAGAATAGAGAATATTTACTTATCCCATACTAATAGAAAGATAAAACTACATCCAGAATTATCCTTCTCTTACTCCTTAAATCCTTTAGCAGTCTGGAAATAACCTTAGTTTAGTATACTATAAGGTATAATACTATACCCTTATTATAGTAGTAAGGGTTAATATTGCATTCTATATCTCTTATTATAGTATTCTATATTCCTTAGCAGATAACAGATTATTAAAGTTATAATTACAGATATACTGATTCGCCTAGGCTACTATCCAGATAGTAGTATTAGAAACTGCTAAGTATAATACCTTACTATAAAGTATAAGCTCTCTAAGAGAATTTATAAGCTCTAGGATAGAGGTAGTATAATCCTACCAGTAGATATATAGAATATTAATATAGCTGGTTTAGAGCTTCTTTAATAATACCTCTAAAGATAGCTTTATAGACTTAAAGCTATTCCCTCTATAGTTAGAGAAAATCTTAGTATCTTTAGATTTACCTATATAAAGTATTAAGAACTTAGTAGTAAGTACCACCTTATCCCTATTATTGCAGGATACTATCTATTTACCCAACCACTCCTCTAATTTACTATTATAGTATCTATTAGCTATATTAATATAATTATCTTCCTGAGAGTAAAAGTAGTTGAAAATCCTAAAGGCTATTTCCTTAAAATATTCGCTGTCGCGCTCTTTACTAGATTCGCTGAAGTTTATAGAGCCGGAATATAGTAGAGATATATAAATAGAGGCTAGCAGTATAAGCTAATAGTAGTAGAAGAGGAGTAAGATCTTATTAAAAGAAGATATTCTAGTAAATAAAATAATAATTTAATTATTTTATAGTATAATTAAGTTAATTAAAGTATTAAAGATATCTTCTATCTTTACTCAGGCTAGATATTTTATTAACTATTAAGACTATTAAACTGGATATTCTATTAGGGCCCTTATATTATAGACTTATTATATTACTTAAGTTACTTATATATAGTTACCTAGTGGTAGCTTTTACTGACTAGCAGCCTGCAATTATCCCAGACCTAGTCTTAATACTGTCTGGTTAAAGATCCACTCTACACTGGAAAACCAATATATAAGTATATTTTTACTGATACTAAGATATTTTAGGTAATCTACAATCCTATTACATACAGAAGAGTAATAAATAGTAGATTATAAGAGCTATATATCAGTAAAAATACAGGCTATATTAAATAACTAACTTAATAAGTAAGTTATTAATTACAGATAGAGTGGGGGAGACTCTAGATAAAGAATAAATTCATAATAATACTGATTAGTAGCCTCAGCTAAATAATACTAACTGCTATTTTATATTCAGCCCAATCTTTCGCCAAGTATATACCTCTTTTATTATTTTCCTTTAATTAATATACTTCCTGAACAGTCTTAATATTAGTTATATAGAGCCTAACTCCACTACCAACCAATATAACCAAAAGATATTATAAAATTATCCGGAAATTAGCTATTACTAATATTACTATAACAGAGCGGTATATCTCTACTGTAAATAAAATCGGCTGAAGTTCTAAGCAGAAATCCAACTTCTCCACTTTATTCTCCCCCCTCTTCTACTTCTCTTCTATAATATAGAATTTATTTATTAATAAGATATAAATTCTACAGATAGTATACTACTATACCCACTGTTGCTAGGTAGAGTTCAAGAGTCTATACCTTTCCGTCAGATTAGTCTTTCTTATTATACTGCCTTTTATAGGTTTTACTATACTGCTTGGATTTATATAGGGACTTATCTTCAGCCTATAGTATATACGGGATATATAGTAGAATGCCTACTTACTTCTATTAAATACTATAACAGTTAAGTTATATAGCTGGTTTAATATATCTAATAGGTGAAGCTGGCTTAATAAGAAATAAGTCCTATTTTATATATAATAGCTCTATAATCCTCTTAACTGGTATAAGAAATTAGAACTTAACTAACCTAAGGGCTAATAGACTAAAGATACTAAGAATCTAGTAAGTCTAAAGAAGTTATATTGTTAGCAGCTTAATGCCTCTTAAAAGCCTTTAGACTATTAGATCTATATTTTACTGCAGTTAAAACCCTTAAATAAGAATATTAAATTTATTAACCTATAGAATCAAACTTTTCTTAAGCTTCTTTATTATAGAGATAAATATGAGGTTTTACACTAAGCAAACTTTTATTATCTGGCTTACTCTATAAGCTTTCTATATAATATTTAGCAGGTAACTGGCTCAGTACTACTTTATTTCAGTATAGAGATTATCCCAGAGAATAGCACCCTAACTGGGGTATTACAGAGAAGGAACCAAAAGCCAATATATAAGCCTATATCTATCTGAGTATTTAAATTACTGCTATAGGAACTAATTATCCCAGGTATCTTTTTAAGCTACCTTAAATAAATAAGGGTTATTACAGTAAGTAATTTAAGATTCTAAATTTCTAAATATATATATTCAGACTTTAATTAAATAATTAGTTAGTATAAAAGGATATCTAAGAGACTGGAAAGGGTATATCTATAGATATACAGTATACTAGTTAAGATAGAGGATAAGTAGACTAAGATTTAGGCTATAGAAGATATAGTATTAATTCTCTACAGCTAAGTTATTTCTACTGCTCTCTTAGTAGTACTGATTATATTTAGCACTTAATTATAGAAAAATATCTTAAGATATTACTGGAATTTAAAGGAAGAGAATAACAGTATAGATACTGCTAAGATAGACCCTATAGCTTAAATACTTCAGTACTTTCTTAATATCTTAAGCGATAAGTATAAAGAGAAGTTTAGATAGACTATAAAAGAATAAAGACTTTTAGAAAGAATTAAGAGTAGTCTAGAAAATAAAGAGTAGAATACTAGAGATAAAGTCTTAAGTGAAATTGTTAATATAATAGGAGGAGATAGAAATAGAAAGGTAAAGGGTCGTTGGTGATTATCTATATAAAGTAAGGCTATTACCCGGGTTAAACTGTTTATAAATACTAGTCCAAGTAGTAGAATCCTGCTACTTATCCGCAATGTCCAAAAACTCAGCAATACTACAAGCACTATTAATTGTCAGCTATCGTTCGTATGAACCGGGAACACTCAGCGATGATGAGAAAATGCCTTCTTGCAACTGCGTGCATGGAAAGACATTAACAATTTCCTGCTCCTTGAAGCCCAGCTTGGCCAAAAAGGAGAACGACTTGGCAAGGTCTTCGCTGGATAGCATAGAGAAAGGTGAAAAATGGCTGGGTTCAGATTCAGATTTGGTTCTCTTTTCGATCGTTGAGGACATGGCGGACAGTGTTGGATGCTGAAAGATGTCCTTCACGGATAGCCTGAGCTTTTCCCGGTGAGCCAAGGACACAAGCTGCATCGCTTTGACCGAGTTTCCGCCCAGTAGAAAAAAGTCATTAGCCAAACCCGGGCTTCGAGTCGATAGAACTTTGGACCACAGCTGACTCAATTGTTGCTGCGTCTCAGTAAGCCCCTCCGCTTTTTGCGATGTAGCTTGTAGACCAGCTAGGTACTCGTCACCCAGACGCGAAAGTGCGCGACGGTCCAGCTTGCCGGATGACAAGAGAGGAACTGTGACAAGGGGGATCCAAAGAGTCGGCACCATGTAGTCCGGAAGCACCTCCAAGAGAGCGACTCGAAGAGGTCCAGATTCGAAACAACCACGGTCTCCGTGTTGTAGATGAACAAACGCCGCGAGACTTTGCCTTGAGCCACTGATGACGTCCACAAAGACTTGTGCTCCGGGTAGTTGGAGTCTTTTCTGAATCTGGGCCTGAATCTCCTCAGGCTCGATTCTTTGCCCACGAAGCTTGACTTGAAAGTCTCGGCGACCGACAAAGACGATGTTTCCATCTGGCGTGTACCGCACTAGATCACCGGTGCGGTAGAAGCGAGATGGGACAATCCGATCCAGCTGCAATTCCGTCATCCAGCGTGGTGAAGCTTCCAGGAAGGATTCAGCCGTCTTTGGGCATCGTTCAGGTAGCCTCTAGCCACGTTGGGGCCTTCGATGAGAAGCTCTCCTGTGACTCCCACAGGCGCAAGTTGGTCGATGTTGTCCGCAAGGGTGATCCACGTGCGGCAGCCAAATGCCGTGCCGATCAGGGCTGGGTCAGATTGTTCGTCAAACTGCTGGTTTACCATGCAGGCCACGGTGCATTCCGCCGGAGCATAAACCGTCATCAAGTTCACCAAGCTCGCCCATGTCCGCACCAGGCCCCGCGTCACTTTCTCGCCGCCCATGATGACGTTCCGGAGAGTGGGAACCTCTTGCGGGGAGAGAAGTCGCAAGACAGTTGGGGTGAGCAGGATGGAGTCGGCTTCCATAGAGGTAATCGACTGTGCCAGTTGGTTCATTCTATCCGCTTCCGAGGGAATGCAGATACATCCACCCCTAAACAGTGTCATGAGCATCTCGCCAAAGGCTGCGTCCCAGGCATACGACGAGAATTGGTAAAATCGACACGTCTCAGGAAGGCGTATACGCTGAGCTAAGCCTATCAGGCCGGAGCAGACGGAGTGGTGCTCAATCGCTGTGGCTTTTGGTCGGCCCGTGGTTCCGGACGTGAAGACCACGAGAGCAACGTCTTGTGGCTTTTCAGCGCTGGTTCCCTCGTCCCAGAATGGATCCGGCGTCTTCTTGGACGTCGTGGGAGAAACGACAATGACTTGGGGCGCTAGAAGCAGAGCCCGGTCCTTCTGGCTTTCCGACGCCATGATGACGGGCCCCTTGACTTGCCCTGTCAACATTTCCGGGCGGCCAGGCGGGTGAGAAGTATCAAGCAGTAGAAACGCATGTCCGGCCCTCACTACCGCCATCATTGCGACTACTGTCCACAAGGATTTCTCGAAGAGCAGAGGGATGACGCTCCCGCTTGGAGCTCCCAATGAGGATAGCTGCCCGGCCACATTGAATGACAGGTTGTGTAGCTCTCTGTATGTGAGCTTTCCATCCCACGCGTGGACGGCGGGTGCGCTTGGAGAGTTGAAGACATTCTTCTCAACAACCTGGTACACACAGGAAGGAGTTGGGAGGGCAGGCACTGGGTTCCATCGTCGTATGTCCTGTGCATCTGCCTTGTCGAGAAGATTTACGTCTCGTAGAGAGGAGCTTGACTGACTCAACTGCTCGGCAAGATGAGAGAGTTGATGGAGCAGTCTCTTCACAAACTCCTCATCATGATCATCTTTCCCGAACACAGCTGATAAGTGTGGCTTAGAATTGTCGAACCTGTACCGGAACCAGATAGACGAGAGGGGAGACCCGGGTTTCTCCTGTTCCAGTACAGCCTTTACTTCCAGAAACACCAAAGAAGCCGTAAGTGCTTCCGAGTTTTGCTTCTGTCGTAGCGACGCAGGGGTGAAGAATGACGGATCGGCGCCCTCTGCCGTGCTCGTCAGAAGGGACGCAACGCCTGCGAGATACTCAATGGCTGTAGCTGAACGATTGCACGAAATTTCGACGGAAAAGGTATGTGCGACGCTTTCTTCGCTGTGGTGCAACGACACTTCAACGTTGGGGCTTTGCTCGTAGAGCGAAAGAAGAAGTCCCAAGGCACCACATATAATGGTAGTTTCCTTCCATTCTGTGGCTCTGAGATCGACAGGGTCGCCAAGCACGGTTGTCTTGTGGGCAACTGAGCCTGCTGATAGTGCCATGATGATGAAGCAAGATACTTGGTAGTAACAGCGATGAAAGTGGAGACGAAGGGCAGGCGACTTGCAAAAGATTCCTCCTATGAGAAAAAGGAAGCTTCTGTCGACAACTCAGAGATATGAAGCTTATCTCGAACGGACGCGCAAACAGAGGCTCTTTGACTTGAACTTGATATCCCCGCTATCGATTCAAACGGTGAACATGCAGGGCAAGCGGTTCGCCACCTTCGGTATGGTTTCGGCGGCGTACGGCGGGGACATACGCTCAAAATTGGTAAGCGGCTTTGAACATGTTCAGGTACTTTTTGCCATGTAACTTGCGTGCCCGGCCAACAAACACACGCCAAAGCTGGCGACTTGCTTGTTCCGGCGACCCGCTTACCTCGCATATTGGTCACCGACAAACCGCTCGCTCGTCATAGGCTGACGAACAGGTGTAAGACTGACCACGAGTAATCGAAGTGGCTTCCGCCGAGCGGCTCCGCCTGCTCGCAGGGTGGTAATGCCCCTGGGGGTGGTTACAGCATTGCGAGGTTCAATCCATGCCGCACGTGGCTTATGTTACAACATGATCAGCAGCATGTACATTTACTTGGCTGCAAACACCAGTTGTTGGTGGTCATCAAGCGACGAAGCCCTGATGCCTGCGAACCCGTGATGCTCCGTTTCCGGCCCTTCGGTCGGCCGCCGCGCGAGTGCGAGTGGGAGCACGTCATCGATATGCAATGCTCTCGACGCACACCTCTTGGTTCCGAGAAAGGCAAACCCCGCAGCACTCACCGACTAACAGCGCAATGTTGGCCAGCGTATGCTCGGTAGCTTGGATAACGCCTCGAGTTTCTAGTACTCCTACTCTTTGGGCTGCAACTCACTCAACGCTTGATCGGATATCGAGATCCATCTAATGACAACTTGCCTTAGGATGGCTATCAACAGTCCGTCAAGATGGTAGTGGTTTCATCCGAATGTAAAATCTAAAGGGAAATATTAACAAAGTCAGGACTACTATGAAGGCGTGGAGACTTCATCGCCAACAACCAATGGAAAGCACTTCATCCTCCATCAACGATGAGCCTATCAGAGTCAGAGACAAAGTCCCTCTCAAACTGTGGCTTGCCATGGGAGCTGGAATGACAGAGCGCGCCGCCTACTACGGCTCCATTGTCATGATACGTACGTGTGGGCTCAGATTCGAGGAGCTGGGCTGATGCTGTTCAGAGAACTACGTGCAAAACCGATACGATGACAAGTCGCGGCCGGGTGTACTGGGGCTAGTCCAGGAGAAAGCTACTCAAATCCAGTTTGCCTTCTCCTTGATCAACTCCTTGACCCCGATAGTCGGTGCTCTGCTTGCCGATAGCAAATGGGGACGCTACTGGACTATTTTGTATGCCTTTCCGTGAGTCTTCTTGCCTTGATTCCGTGCTTTATACAGAAAGGCTCACCTTAACTCCAGCATCTATCTGGTCGGTCTGGCCGTACTCTGTGCCGTGTCAGTGAACGGGGCAGTTGCACACAAAGCTGGCCTCGGGACGCTGCTTGTCTGCTTGACCCTCATGGCTATCGGCTCAGGTGGCATTAGAGTCAACATGAACGCCTTTATCGGTACGCAAGGTGCCGTAATCCTACAATGAACTTATCCACTGACTGTTTTGAAGGAGACCAGTATACGATGGATTCTCCTGAGGCTTTTCGGGATAGACGGGGCAGGAGCGTCAAGCCAGACCATGATCTTACCCTGCAACACATTTACAGTTCATATTACTGGTAACTATACATTCTCTGCTCAGTGAATTATTGATTCACTAACCATAGTAACCATTAGGATGATCAACATTGGATCTCTAGCTGGTATAGTCACCACCTTGTTAGAAGCCAGAGTGAGCTTTGGCGTAGCATTCCTGGTGCCTCTTGTGTTTATTACGCTGAGTTTAGCCATATTCGTTGCTTTTAGTAAGACATTCGGTAAGTCGTTTCTCATTAAATTTATTCGTCCACCACAGGCCCTGATGCTTCCAACAGTACGCCACGGTCCGACCAACGGTAATCTTACGCGTACTGTTGCTTATGTACGACATCATGTACGAGCACGCTTGGGGCGTTCCCAAGCTAGAGACAACTCTCAGGGGCCTGGATACGATGAAAAGTTCTCCCAGTTTATGACGGACACCTGGAAGGCCTGTCGGATTTTGTAAGTAATCCATCCCGCCCACCCCATCCACCGCTTGATGTAATTATGCGCCTCTTCTTGGGTCTAACAAGTAATTGCAGCTCAACCTTTACCATTGCCTGGCTTTGCTGGGGCCAGGCAGAGAACAACTTCATCTCACAAGCCGGATCAATGAACACAACCGGAATCCCAAACGACATGCTCTACTTCCTGAACCCCATAGTGCTTGTCATCTTTATTCCCTGCTTCGAGAAAGGAGTATATCCATTCTTGCGAGCGAGAGGCGCCAAGTTGACGCCTGTCACGCGCATCTTCATCGGCTACATCATCCTTACCGTCTCCATGATCTACATAGCAGGTCTACAAGCCATCATCTACAGCCGTGGTCCCTGTTACAGTCATCCACGAGCATGTCCCGCTTCCCAGAACGGGGCTCTGCCCAACGACATCTCGGCGTTTGCGCAGATCCCAGTTTACGTACTGCAATCCCTCGCCGAGATTTTCAGCCAGATTGCTGCCACCGAGTATGCGTACAGCAAGGCCCCAGACAGCATGAAGTCGGTGATGCAAGCCATCGCCCAGAGTTTCGGGTCCATCGCTTCTCTGCTCGGTGTCGCGATAGCGCCGGCGTCTCGGGATCCATGGCTCGTCATCGTGTACGGATCATTGGCGGGCGCCATGGCAGTCACGTCCGTCGTCTTTTGCTATTTCTTTGCGAGAAAAGGAGATGCGGAAACGAGCTCTGGTACCGTGATTGATTCCACGCCTATCATTGCGCCAGACTCTGAAAAGGAAGGGGGGGGGGGGGTAGTTACAGAAGAGGCATGAGTGATACAAAACGGTTCTGAGAGCTCGTCATGATGTGGTAGTTTGACCTTTTAACCAGTGGTACTCAGCATGATGGGAAGTAGATACCACCGGAGGTTTTCCAAGTCATCATTTGGTTGGTTGGTATATTGGGAAAAGTGATGAAAGATTATGTTGGCAATTTCAATTCATTAATGTATCTGCTTCAACTATGTCTTAAACCATGTCAGGTACGATGATTATTTTCATTAATCCCAGTAACTACGCTGAGTAAAGTTTTGGCAATATATAGGTCATCAACATAATTCTTCGGGACCTTCCTTTGTGGTCTGTCTAGAAAGCACTTCCCTTAGAAACTTAACTGCCTAACATAATGATCTATCCTAAGACATTGCCTTGGATTGAGTTAAACCGTACTAAATAATAGATGAGAGTAACAAATAGTGTTTAATAGCATCTACCCTACACTTCCCTACACTTCATCCAAGTTATTTTTCTTACCAGCCACTCCATTGAAACAACATGTCCAACTATTTCGCCAACGTTGATTCTGTAGTAACCTGCATTCTGACGTATGCAAGGTACTCCTTATTAGGAAACCGCCGAGCCGCCGGAAAGCCGCCCAGACGAGGATCCGCAAAGACCAATGTAACGGTGTTTCCGTACTATTAGCCCCGCCGGGTGTACCCGGTGGGCTGCGTCAACAAGAGGGCCCTGCAATGGCCTGCAAGGAACTTCTGTCTAGGCTGCCGGGTAGTTATGGGGTTTGTCTTTCCGTCCATCCTTGTCCCGTTCTGTTTCCTCTTTTCCCTGTCTCCGTTCCTGCACCTCTAACCTCCCCGCGGTCCGAGAACCCTGTAGGGCCGCACTCAGGCCCAGTGCCCCGCTCCCTTATTATCTATATCTCGCACGTAATTACGGCCAGTATTGCGTAAGTGTTCGTCATCTGTGAGTCAATAAGCTGACAAAGCGCCATAATCCTGAATGAGGCTAGCTATCCGAATGGCTAATACGGACTAGAGTATGTTTGTTGGTTCAACTAACCTGCAGTAGAGGTGTGATTAGGTGACTCGTCCGAGAGTCTTTGGCTTTTGGAATCTTGTCCCGAGGGCAACCATGCTCCACGAGACCTCACTAGGGTACCGACTGGAACTATTGAATACCCTCCAGTCTTGTCTTTATTAGATTGCGTGATTCAGCTGCAGCTGTGATAAGACTTTAGCGAAAGGAACGTATATTTACGAAGTGACACTATATGCGAAATGAGAGTGTGTTTCGTAGAGCTAAATAACGGTATATAAGTTGGTGGTGAGTTCGAACTTTATTTTAGAGCTATAGTAACTTAGGTAGTTAAACTCAGAATACAGTATTTATATACTATAATATAACTAAAGAAGAGTTTTTATTAAATCTTTATCAGTCTATATATATTAATAGCTATAAATTTAATATTATATTTAAACTTATTAAAGCTTATATATATTATTATAGTAAGCTTATTAATAGAAGTAGTAAAATAAGATAATTCTATATATATACTATTAAAATTCTAACTCTTAACTCTTTTAATCTTACTTAAGTTTATTTAGTATTTTTAAATTAACTTATAGAATTTTTAATATTTTATAATTAGTAGTTTATACTCTCTATTAAGTAAGCTTTATAATTATATAGATTTTAATTAGCTTAAAGTACTAATAGTATATTTATACTACTAATAATCTATTAATTAAATTAATTAATAGTTATTTTATATTATACTAATATATTTTAATTTCTTATTAAGATTTAATTAATATCTACTAAATATTATAATATATATCCTTAGGATAGTATACTTTAAAATAGAATATATAAAAATATTAATTCTTTAAATACTATTTTTATTATATTTTATTTATTTCCTTTTATTATCTACTTATAGATAGATTTAAAGAATAATATATCTTAAGATAGAATATATAAAGATATTAATTCTTTAGATACTATTTAATTTAATTTTATTTATTTTTTACTATTATTTAATTATAAATAGATTTAAGGGATAATATACCTTAAGATAGAATATATAAAGATATTTATAAGAGGAAAGTAATTATAAAGATAAGCAGCTAGATATTATAAAAAATACTATCTTTTATATTATAAGATTAAAGCTTAAAATTCTTAAAGTAAACTATAAGTACCTCTATATAGATAAGGGGGTAAAGCCCTAAAGCTACTTATAGTTATATAAATTAATTAATAGGATAATTTTAAATTCTTATTATAATTATTCTCTTTTTCTATAGCAGTAGACTCTATAGCTCTAAAAGTAAAGCTCTAATTAGTATTACTAATTTTATTATACTAATAGCTTTTACTAGCTATATAGTAATATTTTTATTATTTATTATTATTATAATAATATTATCCTACTATTCTATTAGTATTTAGGCTCTATTACTATTTTATATATTATATACCTTTTTAGCTATATTTTTATTCTTTTTAATCTTTCTTATATATTCTATTTTTTATATTACTCTCTCTATTTTTATATCTATTTCTCTATTAATATACTACTTATTTATCTATACTATAATATCTTTTTATTTTTATTCTACTAGTAAGTCTGCTAATATCTTATAGTACTATTAGTATCTTTACTATCTTTATACTGCTATTAAAGCCTATATAATTACTCTATCTCTTAAGTTTAAAATAGTAATAATTAATTATTACTTTATTAGTAATAACTGCAGTAAGTATTATACTTAATATAATTAGTATAATAATATCTATCTCTCTATATATATCCCTTAGAATTATAGGTATTTTAGTAGTATTAATTTAATATTAAATTTCTACTACTTTAAATAGTAATATCTTTAATCTCTATACTCTCTTTAGTTTTTTTAACTTACTTATAGCTTAGCCTGCTGCTAATAAAGATATTATCAATACTAAGAATAAAAATAATAGTTATCTTTTTTTTTTAGGTAATTTACCTATAGATTAAAAAGCTTTTAGTTTTTTTTCTTTTTACTTTTAATTATATTAAGGCTGCTTATTATATTATCTATAATCTAATTGATATTATTAAGATATAGAAGATAAGAATATTCTTATTAATAGTATTTTTTTAGTATTTTAATATTAATATTATTTCTTTTAGAAAGCTTTTACTATATACTAACAGTATATTATATTCTATTAGTATTTACTGGCTATTTAAATTTCTACTTCTATATTTAGTTTAATATATTCTACTATATTATTTCTTTTTTATCTATTTTTTACTAACTTTTTATTAAGCTAACTTTAATATAATTTAAGCCTAATAGTAAAAAATTTAAATTCTCTATTTCTATCTTTCTAATTTTAATTATATTATTTAAATAGTAGCTATTTATATTTTTTTCTACTTTTTAAAAAGATAATTTATACTAATAAGTAGAATAGCAGCTAGATTAACTTTAGTATTTTAAATAAAGAGTTTCTAATATCTATAGCTATACTTTAAGTAGTACTTTCTTATTATTTTAATAGCTTTTTAAAGTAATAGATAATTAGATTTTTTAATATAGATTAAATTTTAATTTTAAATTAATAATCTTTTTATAGTTTACTTTTTTTCCTCTTTTAGATATCTTCTTTAATAAGTAGTATTAATATACTATACTTTTTATTTCTTTTTATTTATAACTTTTAAAATCTATTTATAAGCTTTAAAATATTAGCTATATTCTTATTAAGAATCTATTAGTTATATTCTATTAGCTATTTTTTATATTTTACCAGAAAGTAAATTTCACTCTTAAGAATTATCTTCTTTTTAATTTTCTTAATTTCCTACTTTTTTTTATTCTTTTTTAAATTAGATATTAATATATTTTTATTTATATCTTACTTTTTTTATATCTAGAGTTTAAAAAGGCTAATATAAAATATATTATAGATTCTTTAGTATTACTTTAATAGAGTTAGTCTATAAGTTTATTTTCCTACTATCTTAAGAATTCTAAAGAGGCTAATAAAATATAATATTAGCTTTTTTTCTCTTTTTTTAACTTAAAGATTCTTTATAGAGAGGCTAATAAAATTACTCTTCTTAAGTATTATCTCTTTATACTATTTATTATAGTATTTTACTTATAATTTAACTATATTATATTAATAAATTCTTATTTTATTTTATAGCTCTAATAATTTAGTAATTCTAGCTTATATCTTTAGAATCTCTTTCTTTAGAATATCTATTTTAATATCTACCTATAGATTTAAATAGTATTCTATTAAAGCTTAAAAGAGTAATAACTCTATAGTAGTATTTTTTATACTATTATCTATAAATTAAATAGTTTAAAGTAATATCAGTTAGATTATTTAAGCTATATTAATAAAATAGTAAAAATAGTATTTTATAATCTAATTTATTCTCTCTATTTATCTATTAATCTAAAAGTAAAATACTATTAAAAGCCTCTATTTTATCTTACTATAGAAATAAACTTCTAATTAGAATTTACTAATAAATATAAAGCCTCTATTAGAGATAATACCTCTTAATACTCTATATTTTAATTTAATTTCTATATAGAAAAAGTAGACTAATTTTACTATATCTATTATTATAGAAACTAAAAAAAATTAGATATATTTTATAAATTAGTTAATAATTACTAGAATTATATCTACTAGTTAATTCTTCTATAGAATTAAAAGAAATTTTATAATAAAATTTATTATAAATTCTTCTATAGATTACTAGAAAATTAATAGTAATTTAAAATAGCTATATAATTAATATCTTTAAGTTACTACTCTTTAGTAGAAATTATATCTCTAGATATACTTTTATATATTTTAATTTAAATTATACTAATAAAAGTTTCTATATAGAAGATTTATAGTTCTTTCTATATTAAAATATCTAGCTAAAGAATTATTATAATAAAGCTTTAATAGCTCTATTTTAAAAGCTATTTTATCTGAAATAAAAATCCAATTTTAATATAGTAGGATATTCTTATTATTAACTATTTATATTAGGCTTTTTTCTTAGCTTTTTAAATATATTTTACTTTATTTTTACTGCTTATACTTTAAGTTTTAATTTTAAGTTTTTTTAATTAAGTTAATTAAAAGCTAGAAAATATTAATATTAAATACTACCTCTTTATATAGAGCTTCTTTAGCCTTTTATATAGAGATAAATTATTTATAATTAATTTTTCTATAGATTTAATCTATTTAATTTTTAGTAAGTATAGCCTCTTTATTAGTATTTTACTAACTGTAAGTTAAAATCTTCTCTATTCTTAAAAATATGTTATTATACTTAAATTAACCTTAAGTATAAAGCTTTTTACTTTATAAAAATATCTTATTATATTTATACTTTTCTATAATATTATAAATTACTATTTATACTAGCTATTACTATAAGAAAAAAAGTAGCTTAATATTTACTATCTTTTTAATTTTATATTTAAGCTTTTTTAAAAAAAGATTTATAAAATTACTCTTCTCTAATTAATATTTAATTATAAAGTTAAATAGTATAAGGTATATATACTATTTTATTTATTTACTATTAAGCTTTAGCTACTTTATAAATAACTATAGATTTTAATAGTTTAAAAAAATCTCTATAGAATTTACTATCTTTTTAATATAGTATTATTAGTATTTAAAAAACTTTATAATTATTAGTATATTATAGTTTAATATATTATAATTTAATTCTACTAGCTGAAACTTTTATAATTAAAAGGTAATAAAGTAGTAACTACCTTCTATATCTAGCTGTAAGATAATTCTAGCTATTATAAACTTTAAGATATCTATTTTAATTCTAATTAGTAGAATTAAATTATAATATTATAGAAGAAATACTTACTAAAAAGCCTCTTTTAGCTAGTAGAATATCAGTTATTTTTTATTTAAAAAAATTATAATATCTAGCTTCTTTCTATTTTAACTTCTTTTTAAGAGGGTATATAAAAAGACTATAAAGTAAAAGTAATTATAAATAAACTTTCTATAGAAATTATAAAAGCTAAAAAAGATTTAAATTTTATAAAACCCTTTTAATTCTTTTTATAATATTATTATTTTTACTCTTTAAAAATTTATTAAAATACTAATACTTAATAAAATAAACTCTAGAAATTTAATTTTATTCTAATAAAATTTATATTTAAATAGCTTAATATATAGTTTAACCTCTTAAAGCTACTTTAAAATTTACCTTATATAATCTATATAGACTTTATAGATTTTTAAAAAGATAAAGATATTATTTAAATAGATAATATAAATAGTATCTAATAGTTTATATAATATTTAGTAGATATAATTTTAAAAGATTATTAGAGTATTAATTAGCTTAAAAGGTATAATTATATATTTAAAGTATTTATATTAAATATAGAATATTATTTTCTATTTATTTTCTTTCTTAATATAGATATAATAATATATATTCTTAATATTAATTTTAATAAAGAAAATTAATCTTAAGATATAGTTAAAAATCTCTATAATAAGAGGTAATAAATACTAATTTTATTTTAAAATCTTATTAAGCTTTTAGTAGTTAATATATAATTTAAGAGTTTTATTCTTTTTTAATATAAATAGAATAAATATATCTATAGAGCTTTTTAAGGTATAAATTTAGCTATTTACTAAATTTTCCTTAAGATATTACTATAACTTCTTAAGCTTAATAGAAAAAAAAAGTAAATTAAATTATATAGTAATATATTATTAAATAGAAAGTTAATTAAATAGTTAGTTATTTTATACTTAAGTAAAATCTTAATATTATTAAGGTTAAAAATATCTTTAAAATCTTATAACTTAATAGATATTATTTTAATATCTAAAGGTTTCTTTTAACTTTTATTAAATAAAAAGTAGATTTTTAGTATAATTAAAATTTAGTATATTATAGCCTTATTTTAATATTACTTTCTAAAGATAGAGGCCTTTTAAATTTATATATTACTCTAATTAAATTTAAATTACTATTTCTAATTAAAAAAGAAATAAATATAATATTTCTTAAGAATTATTTAGAATAATAAAATAAAGTTTTTTTTAGTATTTAGATTTTTATTAATATTAATATATAGTTATATAAGTAATTATATAGTATTCTATAAGTCTATTAGTATTATTAATACTTTCTATATATTATAAATAGATATTTTCAGCCTATTAGTACTCTTTAGGCTAAGAGATTTAATTTTATTTTACTTTAAATTCTACTTATAAGTAAAATTCTAACTAATTAAATTATACTCTATATAAATATCTATATCTATATTTATTTTAACTGAATTTTAACTATATATTATTATTAATATATAATAATAAATAGCTACTTTAACTTTAAGATTAATAGCTAGTAGTAAGATTACTATATTAGCTACTTATTATTTCTCTTCTTCTAATTAGTATTTAAATATAGATAATAATAAATATTACTATTATAAAAATAGTATTTAAGCCTTAAGAAGTTTCTCTTTAATTAGTTTCTTAATAGTATTAACTTATTAAAATATTAATAAGAATATAATAAATTACTTTAGTTTTTTTAATAGCTCTTATAAGAATTAAATTAGCTATCTAAAGAGCAGCTATATTTCTAATTATATAATATTAAATTTTAATATTAAGTTATTAATACTACTATTTTCTTATAGTTATTAAGCAGTATTAAACTGTAGAGATTAAGGTAATTTTATAATCTATTTTATAGCTTTATATAGAAGGTAAAAGCTTATTACTTTTTAGTCAGTCTATTAAAGTATTTTATTAGTAAATTAAAATAGATATAAAAGTTAAAAGGTAACTAGCTATTATATTACTTAATTTACTCTAATTATTATATTAAAAGGAATTTTTAGTTATTAGTATTTTTAATAAGAAAGATAGTTTATTTTTTAAAGATAGACTAATTATTTTTAAGCTTTTAATATTTAATTATAATATATTTATTAAGATATTAATTCTATTTTATTTAATATTCAGTATCTATATAATTTAAAATAAGAAAAATCTTCTTATAGTTATAATAGTATTATCTTCTTATATTTATAAAGATATAATATAGATTACTAAGCTAGTTATTTTATTTTTATACAGTAATTAAATATAGAAGCTATAGAATATTTTTAATTTGGATTTTTTTACTACTACTTAATATTAAGAAATAAAATAATTACTAAAATAATTACCTACTTTTTATCTTTAAATTATAAAAGCTTTCTGCCTTTAAGAAGTAAATATTAATTATACCTAAAGTTATAAATAGAGTAGCCTTCTATTATTTTAGCTTCTTTAGCTTTTAAAGCTACTAAATATAAATACAGACTATAAGCTATTAGTCTATAATATTTAATATAGAGGGAGTTATAATCTCTATAACTATTTCAGTAATTATAGCTATTATACTATCTTATAGAATTTCTAATATTACTATCTTAGTAATTTTAATTACAGTTTAATATTAATTTAATACTATTTTAAATAGATAGCTATAAAGAGAAGCTTTAAAATTATAAGGGGAAAGTAATCATAAAAATAAATAGCTAGATATTATAAAAGGTACTATCTTTTATATTATAAGATTAAAGCTTAAAATTCTTAAAGTAAACTATAAATATTACCTTTATAGTATAGTAGTTAGTATCCTAAAGCCCTCTATATCTCTATAGAGGTTATTAATTTAAATCCAGCTGAAGGTAAATTCTTAATTTTTAGTAAATTATAAGAGATCTATACCTTCCTTATAATAAATAGGGGGGTTATATACTTATTATATAACCTAAAACTTAAGTGCTATCTAATTAAGTCTAAAGTAGCCTATTTAGAATTAATATAGAAATTAATTGCTAGTATATACTAATTAGTAAAGCTTAAAATTAATTGGGATATAGGGTTTTTTATTCACTCTGGGTTTTTCTTATTCTTTTAATCTTCTTTAGGTGTTTATTATATAATAAGATAGAGCTAGTATTAAATAGAGATAGAGTTAAATCTTAAGTTACCTCTATAAGCCTGCTATATCTAGTATACTAATAGGTTAAATTAGTACTTAATATAAGCCTAATAGTACTTTCTTAAAACTATAAGTATCTTTATATAAATAAAAAGATAAAGCTCTAAAGTTACCTACAGTTATATAGGCTGACTAGTAGAATAATTCTGAATTCTTATTATAATATTAATTTTCTATATAAATTACTTATTTTAATTTTAATTCTATTTATTTCTTATTTATATTTAGATAGTTATTACTATATATAAATAGATAAAGAAAAAAGAAAGAAAGTAAGTAAAAATAAAGAATAATAAGATTTTAAATACTTACTATTAAATTTTAAGATAAACTATAATAGTATAAATATTAATCTGTATTGTATTAAATAAAAAAATAAAAATTAAGAGGGTTAATAATATTAGTCTATATATATACAGTTAAAATAATCTCTTTTTATCTTTCTTACTTAAGCTAGTTATATAAATTAAAATTAAAAGAAAGAAAGTTAAAAAAGCTTTTACTTAAGTTTAGTTTTTTTATTATAATTAGCTAGTAAACCTTTTAATAGTTTACTATTAATAATTTACTCTCTTTATTAAGCTAGCTTTATTATAATACAGACTTTTATTAGCTGTAAGTACTAATAATATAGTTAAATTACTAGTAATTTATTAAATTAAAGTAGATAAATTATAAGTAGAATAGTAATTTCTTTATCTATCTTATTAATTTTATTTTATATATAAATTACTACCTTTAAAAGTAAATATAAATCTACTTATATATTATATACTCTTTTATATTTATTTATTTATAATATTTATTTACTTATTATTATTACTTACTTTACTTACTTTATTTTATTTATATAGAGAGATATATAGACTATTACTCTTAAGAGTAAATATAGATTATATACTTTTTATTACTTTCTTTTAATATTTATTCTATCTATTTATTATTATAATTACTATTCTTATTATTACTAACTTTACCTTACTTACTTAAAAAGATATATAAACTGCTAGCCTTAAGAGTAATATTAATTTTACTCTTTAAAATTATATAGCTTTTAAAATTAATATAAGTTTCTTTAAAGTAGCTATTTCCTCTATATAAATCTAACTTTAACTTATACTGCTAACTGTAAAAACTGCTTTATAATTTTATATATTAATATATTACTATTTAATTCTACTATATACTGTCTGTACTATTTAATTCTACTACTCCTTCTCTTACTACCTTCTCTTTTAAGACTAGCTATATACTGTATACTGCTATATTCTGTTATTAAGATAGTATTCTATTTAAAACTAATACATACTAATTCCTGGAATTAATAAGGGTGCTATTTATTAAAGACACAATCTTATTAGCTGAGTCCTCCTAAATACAACTGAAATCTAACACCCTAAACCTATTATTAATCCCACCTCTAATATACAGAAAAACATAATATAGATAGAAAACAATGCATTCTTTATACAGTAGTAGTAGTAGTAGTAGTAATAAGCCTAATATACTGTTTTACTTACTGTTAATTCCTTTTTTTCCCATCCTATTCGACATCTAATCCCTCCTCCCGTGCATGTACTTAGGCAAGCAAACTCTAGGTTCAGGGCGATTCAGCCTCACCTTACGCCTCAACTGTCTCCTGTGGGACACGTGAGAAACGTTCTCAGCGTATCGCCCTGCCGCATACGCCGTTGCGCCATCATCTTTACCTCAAAAGGCTCACTTCTGGATGAAGCATGATCTGTGGAACCAATTGAAAGAGTGCTTCAAGCTGTATGGTCGTTTCCTTAGAATGACCTAGAACATTTGCCAACTGTTTGCACAGCATACGGCAAGCTCACTAGCTTGTGCGCTCGATTCTGCCTACGCCTAACCGCGCAGTCATTGCGTTGTGACAGTGCAGCCACTGTATGGCTAGGCCTCTGATAGGCTCCGAATATCGTTCCTGCCCATTGCATGAGACTATTTTGGCCATGTCACGTTTGCGAATAAGCGCCCGGTGAGTGCGATTGTGAAGGTGTGTGATTTAATGAGCGGAGTTTGCCAATGACCCATGGGAGTGAAATGAAGAAATGGTCCTCTGAGTCCTAGCAGGGGCCTTTAGCTTTCATCATGTTGGCACATGGGGAAAAGAGCTGAGTTCTCTTGTCCCACGTCACATTACAGTTCCTCCTTCTTATTGGATGGAGGTCTTCGAGCCCTTGTTCTGCTTTTGAGGTAGATAAACGCCTCAAAACGACGTTTCCGCCGGTATGCGAGAGAACTCCACCAGCCCGGTACGTTATCCAATCAACGTTCCAGCTTAAATCCTCCCTTTTTTCCACTTGAATCCCTGGCGGCTAGCGAGCTAGGTGACTTGTTCCGTGGAAATGTCGGCACCAGTTGTGGCGCCGTCAGCGCTAAAACGGATCATTCTTGTTCAGGTAGCAAACCACATTTGTGCGAGGCAGTCTTTTTCTACCGCCAGGAAGGGGCGGCTGCTGGTGTGAACGGCTGAAGCGACGGCTGACTGAACTGGTGACTTGACGCCAGGTACGGAGTAGTCTAGGTCACATATAAACAGTCTAGAACAAAGATGGGAGGGGGAGAGCGAAGGGACCTGGCCCTAGTCCAGACTCAGCCGTTGCTAATTCATTGTCGGCGGCTGCACGTGAAGAAAAGATAGTCTCATGCTGCATTGGTCGCACTGAACTATTGATGTAAGCTTAATGGAGTCCCCGTGGCGATTTAGCCTTACAGTGGAGAGGCCTAATCAGGCGTACTGTGCGAGATTTGCCGACGAGGAGATGAAATAATTGGTCGCGTCGTAGCACAGAAAGGCCCACTCAGATCTTTGTCTTAATACCCGGGGGTTCTATTGGGAGAGACACAACAGCCTTTCGTCGGCGTAGCGTCCTGCTCATCTCAAGCATTTGCTGAGGCTGAAAAGAAGCAAAAATCAGGGACTACCCCCTCTCACACAATAGATATTAGCAATGATGAGTGACTACTCCCACCGCCCTGTCGGTGTCAAGCGTGGGGTCCCCGGGCAGTGACATTCAGCTCGGCGTCCAATAAGTCGCTACTGCGGACGCCATTCCATTTAGACCGCGGTCTAGGCGTTTGGGTACCAGCCGTGTGGGATCGCTCCTGGAGAGAGGGAGCCTGAAGCGGCAAGACCGACTTTTTGCGACCGGAAAGGGCAATGAAGAGGGGAGAAGAGTCAAGACTTGCATTGATCGTCTAGAAGATGCTTTGAGCTCAGGAGCCTTATTCGATGAGCCCTGTCTACGGCTACAAGCTTTTGCATCTTGTAGATCTTCAAGACGGGTGATCGATCATGCTCCGTCCTCTCCGCAGGGGCCCTGTCTAGTCCAACCCAAATGAGCTAACTTACATTCGCAAAGTCAGTCCCAATGTGGATGATCAAAGTCGATTTGTCTCAATTTTTAGGCTTGCAGTAGGCTAGGTTAGGCGGCACGAATCCGGGCCTCGGCGACCTCAACTTCTCCTTCCGTAAGACCCGTGGCCAACACCAACTGCAAAACCCGCAGTCAGCCCTGCGAAATCCCCTGAAGAATCAGCGGGGGTAGCGCCCGTGGCGGCAATCCGGTGGTGGCAATGCGGTTCATAGTGGCAGCGTGGCGGCTTCATTTCCCTGGAGGCGTTGTCTTGGCGAGTCATTGTTGAACGTGACAGCCGGGCTCCGCGCAAGGGTCGTGGTCTAGACAAACACGGAAGCGGGACAAACGCCATTTCAGGACGATTTGCGCCAGCATCCAAACCGCTTTTGGTCCCCATGTTTCGGCAAGTGTTCTGGAGGCTGAGGGCGAGGTGCGTCTTGCTAGCATTGGCTTGTTCCTAGTGGCTGCGCACCGCTTGGCTGAAAGCGAGCGTCAATTGCCATTAAAGTTTCAATACCTTACTGCTCTACACGATACTAATCTAGAAAATTATCAGGGCTGAGACAGTATGGCTTCATGGCTGAGAGCTGAAGCAACGGTCCCTCGGCGACAAGGCGTCTACTCGCTATGGCGGGGCAGTCTACCGAACGGCGGCGTTGGTAGTCTCTTACTAGTCTACCTGCTCTGGCTGAACGATGGAAAAGCAGTTAAGCCTAGATTGAATTCATGGTGATCGACTTCATTACTATATAAGATGGCGTCGACCACCCCATCAAACTGCATTCCTCTCGTCATCGGCAGCACATTCTCTCAGCAGCACCCTGCACAACCAACAAACCCACTCTCTGACGAAAAACACTCTTATTCTGCAATCCAAAACAATCGGAACTATGAAGTTCACTGCCACTCTCTGCGGCCTCGCCGCCCTGGTCAGCCTGGCCGTCGCCGACGCGCCCATCAAGAACAGCGGCCTCTCGCCCGATATTGTCGTCCCCAACAAGTACATCGTAACCTACAAGACCGGCACCGACTCTGCCGAGAGAGAGGCCCATGAAGAAACCATCACCAAGAAGGCTAAGCAGAGCAATAAGAAGGGTGTTGTCGATACTATCAGTATTGGCCAGCTCCAGGGCTACGTCGCTGAGATTCCCTCCTCAGAACTCCCGACCATTACCAAGTCTAAGCTGGTAAGAAGTTTTCCCATCTGCTTAAACCTGACTGGCACTGATGATTCATGACTAGGTCGACTATATCGAGTTGGACAGCATCGTCAATATCTCGCGCGTGGCTGCCGAGCCCGGGCATCTCGAGAAGCGCGCCTACGTTTCGCAAGACAACGCTCCCTGGGGCCTAGCCCGCATTTCGCACAAGGACACCGGCCCAGGTGACTTCCCTGCCAACTACTACTACGGCAGCACCGGCGGCAAGGGCGTGCGCGTCTACGTCATTGATACGGGCATCCGGACCACCCACAGCGAGTTCGCTGGCCGTGCCGTCTGGGGCGCTAACTTTATTAGCGGCTCGCCTAATACCGATGAGAATGGCCACGGCACTCACGTCTCCGGAACTATTGCCGGCAAGACATTTGGTGTAGCTAAGAGCGCTACTGTAGTTGCCGTTAAGGTCCTCGATAAGACCGGCTCTGGCACTATGTCTGGTATTATTCTAGGCCTCAACTGGGTCGTTAACGACGCCAAATCTCGCAGTATTGCCAGCAAGGCTGTTGTCAATATGTCCGTTGGAGGCGCCTATACTGCCTCAGTTAACACCGCTGTTCAGGCTGCTACTGATGCTGGTATCACTATCGTCGTTGCTGCCGGCAATAATGGTGATGATGCTGGAAACTACTCTCCTTCATCTGCCCCCTCTGCTATTACTGTTGGTGCTGTTGATCCTACTAACTACCGCACTTGGTTCTCCAACTACGGATCTCTTGTCGATATCTTTGCCCCGGGTAGCGGCATCCTCAGCTCCTGGTATCTCAGCGACACGTCCAGCCGCTATCTTGCCGGCACCAGCATGGCTTCGCCCCATGTTGCTGGTCTTGCCGCCTACTTCATCGTCAGTGGGAAAATCTCTGGATCTACTGCTGTCACCAACCGCATCCTGAGCGCTGCCGACGTCAATGTTGTTGGGGACGCTGCCGGTAGCGCGAACCGCGTTGCTTACAACGCCGGTGGTCAATAAGCAATGAACGTCGATGAACCACGCAGCGCTGTCCTTCGTTTTTTTCCTTCTTCTCTTCGTTAAATGGGACCCCCAAGTCTTCCGGAAGACTAAGGCTATTCCTTCATTGTTCATGTTGGTTCATTATGATGGAAGACGATAGTTGTAGCCCGGTAGCAGCTGTCAAAGCTACCTAAAAGATGTACCAAATAGATTTTCTCATCCTCCTGCATATATGATCCACTTGAAGTAATGATGATCTGTATGGTCCGTGATAGTAGACAATCTTGAAGGTAACATCCAAAGTGCCTGTTGGTTATGTACGTAGACAGATTTCAGCTTTTGAATGTGGTGAGTTTGGTGATACAAAGTGAGGCCTTGTATCATCGCCACCAAAAGTAAGGGAGGAGCGGTGGGGCCTCGACATGGGCTCACTGCGTCTTGTCCCAGTCAGCGCAGATTCAATCTAATCAAGGGATTCAATTGGGCGATTGGGAATGGAGAGTGGGGATGACAGAAGACAACCTTATTTTGTAGCTCATCAAGCTCCAAGCAGGTCAATTCCAACCGGTCCATATCCTCGGAGAGGGACTCGAGTATAATGCCACCTTCAGTTTTCAGAAGCCTGCACGCCCTATCGCTCGCTGCGAGGACAGAATAGAGAAACTGCTCTATGGTTTCAGAAAACCTGCTTTGGACTACTAACTGCATTCTTCTTATGCTTGAAATCGCTAAGCCTGTAGTTGCAGAAATTCGAATCCAGATATATGTCCTTAACCTCTAATTTTTATAGCTTCTTAACTATATAAACAACCAAGCTTATTAACTCCTTTTGATAATTTCAGTTAAGTGTGTGCTATATGTTATTAAGTGGAACTGTATCTATATAGTATGCTGTGATGCAGTAGTATACTTTCCTTGTGTTTGCGGAAAGTGTATTACTAATATCTAGTATGGGCGGGATAAGATTAGGTAACTGAGCGTACGCCAGATGGTGGATGCTTGCTATACAGGCTAAATTTGATGTTTTAATATTTCAAGCGTTTCAATGCACAGCCTGCTTGCTGTTGCCTGATGTGTCCAAACCGGTTATTGCCACGCCTGTACTGCCTACACTGTCTAACTAGTGTCTCAGCTGCCTAGCGGTCGACCCTGCGTTTATATTGCAGCTTATATATCGCTTGATTGAGTAATAACTGGCTCGGTAATAGGTTTTTCTGCACACTCGCGAAAATATCCATAACGTCCACAACTGCTAGCCAACCTATCTCTATTATGTAGGCCAAGATAGCCTCTGACGGCGAATTTAGTATCTCCGAGCTTACGGAGTACACTGAAAGTCACGAAACACACTTACGGCACCTCCATCGCAAGAGATCAGGTGTAATAGAGGAGATAGAAATATCAAAGCAGAAGGGCGGCAATAAAGACCTCTGGGCGCATACTAGGCCTCCAAGGGATGGAGAATCTGTAAGGAATAAGTATAAATACGAGATCTACTATTGTGGCCAGCCAAATTGCACGTATGGGGGTACCCCGAATTCGAATCGATTCCGCGCCCACCTCAGCAGCAAATACAATATCATTATTAAAGGTGCGCCACCAGATACTGAAAAGGCTACTACCTAAGCAACCATTAATGATATTTTCGGTAGAGAGGGCCAACGCCAGAAAGAACGAGATATTCAACAAGAAAACGGTCTTATCTCGGCTATTCAGCTTCCCGAATTTAATGAAGCCTGCAGTAGGCTTATTGCGATCCAGAATCTTCCGCACACTCTCCTCAACTGGCCTGAGTTCTGGGCAGTTATTCTTTCTGTTAACTATATAGCAAAGGATATAATTAAAGCATGCCGTAAGGATGTCTCGGACCCTAAGAATAAGGTCTACAGTTTTCTCGGGCTAATTGGGTCGTCTCGATCAATCCAGGTTAATTATGAATCCTCGGTGAGTGCAGAAAAGATATATATAGACACACCCATCGTAATAATAGAGCAGTACAATACGCTCGACCTACTTAGCGTCCCTCGGAAGAGAGGCTCGAGGCTGTCTAAACACCCAACCTGGGTCCCAGACTGGAGTACTGGGCCCAGCCTAATCCAATTGCTGCAGGGTCTGGAGCTTGACAGTTCTAGGATGCAGAACGGCGAAACTATTCTACAGTTTACCGCGTCGGGTCCCAATAGCACTTGCACCCTCAAACTCGGCCTAGAAAACAGCACCATCGGCGTTTCTGGCTTCATCGTGACTACCATCGAGGCCCTCCATACCATCCCTACCACGCCCGACAATGACGACGTCTCGCCCTATAAAGGCCTTTCGCTCAACTTTAACAGCGCCTCACTCGACGACTTCAGAAGTTCTATCTCCAAGATCATCCAAGTATGGAAAGCCGCTAAAGACACAGCAAACTTTACAACCCGCAGCGTAAAGCACTACTACCGTGCTACTAAGGAGTCAGTCCACGGGGCTTTCCGGCAGACCATCGTCGCAGGGCGCATCGGCCCCGATAAGAAAACGCCCTTGGCTCTGCAGTTCTCAGATCTCAAGATCTTCGCGGAACACGCAACCATTTTACCCTGGGATTGGGCCCGTTGGCGTCTACCGGCAAGCTCACCGGAATCCGCGGTCAAAAATTGGTGTTGGCGGCGGTGCAAAAGAGCAGCTGGAAGCCGCCCGGGCCGGGGTTCGGCGCATTCTTCCAGAGGACGTGTGTTATGGAGGGCAGGAGGATGATAAGGGCCAGTGATAATAGATTGCTTGGGCTCGTTCCCCAGGCCGCAGAGGTGGGGGATAAGATTGCCCTGTTGCAGGAGGCGAGTTTGCCGATTGTGCTGAGAGAGAGAGGGTCGGAGTGGGAGGTGGTAGGCGACGCATACGTCCATGGACTCATACATAGGGAGAGGTGGGATGAGAGTAAAGCAGGGGACATGTGGCTAGCGTGATTTACGTCGGGAGCAGAACAGGGCAAGGAGAGGGAAACGGTGGCTCGACGGGGAAGCGAGGACGGCCCGTTCCGCCGTCTTATTACTTTCAGGTGAGGCTCCGTTTACGTCAATTAGCGGCCCGGCCCGAACAGGCCTAGACACCAGCTGAACCGGCCAAGGTATTCCTTTGAATCTGGTAAGCCTTCAGGGCACACACTCGCAAGGGATCGCCCGATGGCAGCCCACTCAGACCCCAGCGTGGCGCGGCACAGCCCGCCTCCAGCAGTGGCCGGACCCACAAACCCGCTAATTAGAGTGCTTCCCGGGGCGATCGCTGCTTAGCCTAGGCCTTGTAGGGGGCCCTCCCGTCCCACCTCTGTCCACGGATCTATAGGGCAAGGCATTTGCTGAGTTTACTCGTAGTACTGTTTTTTTACCTTATTTCATTACCGAGGAGATATGGAAATTTCATTTCAACATATAAAAGCAACCCATTAAATTAACCTCGTCCCTACCTTATTTCTTAAACACCCGACAATATATACTTAACATAACATCCCTCTCAGCTTTGCAACTTCCTCCAATTCTAAACTAAGATATCCATGATTTCTGGCTGAGTACATGAACCACTGCACGGATTACCTGCTTGGGATTTATCTCCATTAAACTCGACGCTTTCCACACCGTCGAAGCAGGCATAGCCTTCGCCGGAACCCGCTGTGACTTCTGCTGCTCCTCCCATCGATTCACCATCCAAAGCCCGATGCGCAAACCGTCGGCGATGTTGTTGGGCGCGTTGTTCGAAATTAGCACGTCGCCCTGGCTGTTGATCCCCAGCTGCCACACATTCTCCCAGCGCCGCCCGTCTGCCTTGATCGGCTGGCGGCTCTCCGGGTCGACATGGAGGCCGCCCCATCGGTGAGCCCGTAGGAACTTCGCATCCAACAGGTGAGAGTACGGCGCCTGGAAGTGCTTCACGTCGCGCGTCTGTCCGATGGCCTCGATCAGGTAGTCAACTTCCAGCTGATGCTCTCTGGCGCCAGTCGGCAGGCTACCCTCTTCGAATTCGTGAACCAGCACCGGCCTGCCATCTTCCCCGGTCAGGAAGGTAAGGCAGTACTTGCCGGTTGTCTCGTTCAGCGAAATATCACTCACTCCAGCCTCAACCTTCACCAGGCCACTGTCCATCGACTTCCACAGACGTTCAGCCGAGATGGCCGGCATTGGCGCCTGGTACGAATGATACAGAGTGCACAATTCGCGAAAGTAGCGCCGCTTCTCCTCATCTCCCAAATGCTCGAAGATGTACTGGCGCACTTCGGCAAGCGCTAATATCACCGACCGCCAGGGGATGGCCTGCTCACTCGCCGTCTCTTTGATACTCTGCGCCAGCTGCTTCTGGATGTCCGCGGTTCGTGGGTTCCAGATATCCTTCCAGTTGAGCGGCTTTCCGCCATACGCGGCCTCCATCTCGTTGCGCACCAGGGGCAACAGCCAATCGAAGGTGATGCTGCCGGTGGCTCGAACCCGCGTCTCTAGAATATCTTGGGTGAGGTATTGCAATCGATATGCTGCCGTCTTGACGCGAGTCTTGCGCAGCTGGCCGCGACGGCTGACCATGATGATTTGGTCGAATGTCAAACTGCCCAGTTCCCGTTGCTCCCGTAGCCACATCACCGCGTCGTTGGCGCTTAAGCCGGTGCCCTTTACAGCGACCGTTCCCAGGTTCCTCGGCGCATCCGAATCTTCCCCGGCGCCCGAACGCGTGATCAGCGAGTTCCGCTGCTCATCGACGTAGACATTGCTGATATAGGTGTTCTGGGCGGCAAAGTTGGGGTTCGGCGGGCCGTACGTGTGCCCGGAAGTGAGAACTGCCTGGTCGAATAGGTGGGTTCTCCCTTCCGCGTCGCGAAGTGCGAGCTGCCCATCATCCTGCTCGTCCATCGCCTGAACTGCCTGGGCCACAACCTCTACCTGGATGCCTTTGGCTTCGGCCTCCTTCTTGATTTCGTGGAAACAGAAGTGCAAGAACCTTCCGAACAGCGTGCGCGGATAGTAGGCTTTGGCATCCACGGCGATGAGAAGATCGCCTGGATCGGTGGGCACCCATCCACGCTGCATGGCTTGGAAATACTCCTGCGATAGGCTCTTCCTGTTCGCTGCTATCCAGTTCAGGAAGCCGTCGTCCCCTCCGTTGAGTGTCCCTAGATGATCTGCCTCATGGTTGAGCAGCCAGCAATATGGCTGGTCCGTCCTGTAGGGCAGTCCTGGCCCTATCTTTTCCGAGGGTTCAAAAATGGTAATACTGACGCACTTGATGTCTGAAGCAATGATCTGCTTCACCAGACCATTGAGACAGGCCACACCGGAGAGGCCTCCCCCGACAATAGCAAAACGAGGAGAAATGCCAGACATGGTAATAATTCCTAACAGACAGGAATGCCACTATGTTACGTGACAGGCGAAGACTTGGCAGAGCAAAAAGCTTGAGTTGACGTGCTCGATAAAAAACAAAGCGGTAAAAAAAACAGGCAATAGCTTAGAAGCAGGGAGATGGAGGTGGATTCTTGTTTGGTGCATTTCTTGGGGTCTCTCAACTGCGTTCTAGCCAGCGACCTTATATGAACTTTACAAGAGCAATACGTTGTTAACCCGGTTTCTTCTCAGATACATCACAAAGTAAGTCAACCCCGACCCCTGAGGCGACCGACCGGACGTTGCAGGGTTCAATCCAGACCACTGCTGCACAAGAGACACGGCTCGGAGTAAGACAGCAAAAGGAATGGTGCCATCACAAAGGCGTCAACTAGCTGAGAGTTCGTCTAGAATTCCCGGCTGAAGTGAGACAGCAAAAGGAGCAATAGCGTCATGGAGCTGGCAAATCGCTGAGAGTCACATAAGATTCTCGGCTGGGGGTGAGACAGCGGGAAGACTACTAGTGTCATAGAGGCGATAACTGGCTACCTTGGTTAGAGTGGCAGAGAAAACGGGACAGTAGCGCCCGCATAATAAAGCCACAACACGTCACAATCTCCACCAGGGTATTGTGTCGCCGGCTCCCGCGCATTCCTCACAGTCGTTTGCCTTAACCTGCCGTAAAAACTGGGTAAGCCGGAGCACCTTAGTGTGCGTTGAGGGCGCGGCAACGCCTAAATCCCGTTGCTTCTAGTCCAGCCATACATACCGGCGGGGAGGGGGACCCCATGAAGATTCAATCCACTTTATGCAAGCTAAGGTGCCTCGATCTAGGGAGTTTTCGCGGTCCTCCCAAGCATCGCAAACACCTCTTTTGATATTTCGGACGCCAGGTAATATTGCGTAGTCTCTTAGCAAATTAGGAAGAACACGCCCAACTATACTTGCATAACCGTAGTTGGAATAAACCGAGTCTCATCCCCTGCATGAGCGAGATTATGAGGCTTCTGGCCTGCGTTGCTGCCCAAGCTCGACACTCCAATTAGACAGGAGTATGTTCCAAAGGTCTCAAATTCTATGAAGCGGCTCGGCATTCCAGTTCTTGTGTGGACAACCACGCAAGGGCCTTATTGGACACACACGGATGCAATCGGTCCTCATACGCAGCCCTCAAACCAGGATCGTTCTCGGGTACGTGTGACGTAGCTCCTAGCACCAATTACATCTAGCCCCGTGGCCTGGCCGAAAGACTATATTGGGCCATGGCTGATCTCGCCCGTGTTTAAGTGGATATCAATCATCGCTAGCCTCGCTGCCCGGCCGAATGCCGATCTCTCCGGTATGGAGGCGCATACAAATTATAGCTAGCCTTGCTGTCTGGCCGAATGCCGATCTGCCTCGTGTTTAAGTTAGGTGGATCCCAATTGTAGCTAGCCTCGCTGCCGAACGACTATATTGGCCTTAGCCGGTCTAGCCCGTCCCTAGTTGTGGGGTTCCGTATGTCTCAGTCTCTGAGGCATTTAACAAAAGGTTTCGGACAAAGCCGCAACTGGGCCGCAGGAGAGCAGCTCACGTGCAGGAAAGAACTGCAAAGAACAGTAAAAAGAAGATCCTTATTAAAGGTACATTGCTATTGTAGTACCGGCTGTTCCTCCTCTTCTTACATGTCCATTCTTTACCACCAGGCAGGTCAATACAATTGTCCTTTCTCCAGCTAGGGCACACCTACATACTATCACATTTTCCTACCTCGGCGCCAAGAACGAATTTTTCACGACATCAAATGGGGCCGCCACGCCGCAATGGAGGGCGAAAGACCCTCGAGGCGCCCACGGAAACGTCGCCGCTACTACGGTGCGAAGATCCAGACACTTTGAAAACGGTTCGTACAACATCGTTACTGACTCCTTTTGCCCGGCACAGGTCTTCGGAAGCATGCAGCGAAACCACGACTTCCCCAAGCTCCTCCAGAGCGTCTACCTGTTCGCAAGAGGAAGAATCGTTGCTCCAAAGCCCTGCCCCTTCTGATGATGATCGTGAATATCTCGACCGGGGCGTGGTGCTACGAATTATTCTTGTGCTGCTCATCGGTGGGTGTCCCTGGATGGAATACGTGACGGACTAGTTATCATGGGAAAGACTAACACACGATCTGGCAGCGGTTTTCATCTTCAACGCTGATCACTCGCTGGTACTGGCCACACACCCGAGTATCGCTTCCGAGTTCAATGCTCTCGAGTGGTCAAGCTGGCTGTTCACCAGCTTCGGCCTCGCTGGAGCTGCGACGCAGGCGATATTTGGGAAATTGAGCGACATTTACGGACGCAAACCTATTATTCTCATCTCATATGCTGGATTTGCTATTGGCTGGTATGTTCATTCTTAAACTCGCTTCCATCGCTGGGGAGGTGGCTAACTTTTTCCAGCATCATTGTGTAGGTTTGAGCAGAAAATCCGAGATTAATTGCTGGCAGCTGCTGACTATCTGCCAAGGGCTCTCGCTCGGACCTTCCTTGCCGTTATCCTCGGCCGAGTACTCTCCGGTAGCGTCGGTACGAGCATGACGGTGCTCGTCACGATCCTCATCACCGACCTTGTGCCTATTCGAGAATCGGGAACTTGGAGGGCCTATGTCAACGTCGCAGCAAGCACCGGAAAGGCTCTCGGAGGGCCCATAGGCGGATGGCTGGCCGACGTTGTTGGATGGCGATGGTATATTTCTCTAAGCGCTTATTGCGCCCCCGTTCGTAAGCAAACCGCAACTAATAATTTTTGAAATACAGGTCATTTGGCATTCAAGCCCCCATGTTTGCGGTTGCTTTTTTTCTCTGCTGGAGAAGCCTACCCAGCAGCGTCGGGCGAAATCGCGATAGCCCAGGCAACGAAGAAAACGGCATGACAGCAAAACTCGGCAGGATAGACTTCCTCGGGGCTAGTGTCTTGTCTGTTTTTATACTCTTGCTATTGCTGCCTCTGGAATTGGGCGGTAATCAGGTACCGTGGTCGCATCCGCTCATCCCCGGTCTCTTTGCGGCTGCGGCTATAATGCTGGTGCTATTTGTGCTGGTAGAGAAGCGGTGGGCCAAAGAGCCGATTCTGGAGCTCAGCTTGTTCAGTCAACGCGACACAGTTCTTTCTTTCCTTATTATGGGATTCCAATCTGCAGCTCAATTAGGGGTAAGTCTCCATTTCAATTTGCTCTACCATACATGACAATCCGGTCGCGAATATCGATGATGTTGCTAACCACAACCCTAGATGATGTTCTTGGTACCACTGTACTTTCAAGTGACACTAAAGGCATCCAACTCTGACGCTGGTGCACGTCTGATCCCATCTGTCGTAGGTAATGCCCTCGGCGGGATACTAGGTGGTATTTGGATTAAAAAGTAAGTCATCCGGTTTAACGGGAACCAGAGTTGAGCTAATATATGGATCGAAATAGAACCGGGAAATACAAATGGCTAGTGTACCTAGGAACACTCTCTTCAGGCTTTTCGTATATTCTATTGTTGGTTAGATGGCACGGCCAGACTAATTGGCTAGAGTCTTTCTACATCCTCCCAGGGTAAGAATCCAGGACCCAAGACATGAATTACCCCCCGACCCCTTCTCCATTTTTTCTAAACCTCTTACTAAATTTCTTTTATAGTGGATTCGGACAGGGAATCGCATACAGCGTTCTCTTTGTTGCTACTCAAGCTTCTGTTGATCCCAGCCTTGTCTCCGCAGCAGTGTCCACTCTTTTCCTTGCCATTACCGTGGGCACTATCCTCGGTGTTGCTGCTGTCAGTTCGACTATGAAATACATTCTTCAAAGGACGCTGGAAGTGAAGCTGCGCGACCTTGGTCTTGATGCTGCTACGAGATTGGATGTAAGACCCCTACATGCGCGAATAATTAATTACTGTAACTCAGAAACTAACTTTATAGATTATTTCCAAAGCGGTCTCAAATGTCGAATATACCTTTAAGGCTAAAGGAAAGATTGCTCAAGCTATTGTGGAATCTTATGTTGATGGACTTTTGTATGCACATGGCCTCTCATTATGTTTTGTGCTTGTAGGATTCTTTTTAGCATTATTTCTGAGAGAGCATAAGCTTCGAAACTGAAAGTTATATATAGGGAAATAGGTTAAAACTGGAAGACGCACTTAGTGCACACTGGTTTAAGCGATATGGGGAATTTCTGCTATTGTTAAATCAACAGAGAAAAGTTCGGACTAATTGCTACTGTATTAAGAGCATAGATTAATATTAGAGGTAAATAAAATTGAATTTGAATACTTAATAACATATTTAATAATACACATTAATACACACTGCAATAGTGCTAACAGCTACTGCTCTATCTCTTGGGTGTGGTCTACACCGAGTGTATCTCCCAAAATACTCAGTTATTTAATGAGTGATATAACTTAACCAGGTTGCTTAGCTACCCTATACCGTCAGCTGTCAGATGGTGGCACCATAGATTGCTTTAATCATTCAATCGTCTTGCGATATATATGTTAATCCATCTGAATACAATAATCGATCTATCCCGGTTGTTTCTCTATCTGTGTTGATCTCTCGGCCGCTTAACGCAACTTATCCGTGAACACCTCAACACCAAACTATTCAAGTGGTAAACTATCTCAGCATATCCACTCAACTTTTAATGCTTTATATTCAACCAAGTCGAAAACCTGGGTATCTCTCTCATCTTTTACAACCATCGCTTATCAACTTACGCCACCACCTAACCATGCCCCTTACAGCCGAGAAAACACCTTAGCGAAAATCTCCCTCGCCTTCAACAGGTTTATTAAGTACATCCGCTTATTGTCCAAATGCGCCGCGTCGCTTGACTGCCCGTATGGCAGATACACCGCCGGTGCCCCAAACCCCTTCTCTAGGAACTGGAGAAAAGAAAAGAGAGAGTATTACAGAATAAATATAAAGAGAGTAATAGTAGAATAAAAAGATGGACACTGCAAGTGACGGTATCACAGCTTGCTCCTATTCTAGTTATCAGCCATTTTCTTGTTGTGGAGAGATCTCATTGTGCCAAGGTCCCATAATCTGTCGCCCATTGGGAGAAGGTCCTCTGTGCGAGCGTCTTCGCAAGAGAATGGTCGATCTGGGAGGCCAAGATTGACAAAACTATGCGATTAGGCCAGTCAATCGCCAGAATTCAGCATCAACTCACCGATCTATAACAATGACACCTCACCAGGTACGGCGGATCTCTTCGACTGCGGTCCACGACACTGTAATAGTTAGTAACATGAGACAACGGGGATTACTTATATCTACTTGGTGTTGGAAACATTTGCGAGACGTTCCGTCGATTACGAATCCCCAGCGCATGGCCCAGTCGAGCGCAGTGTCCAATTGTCAAATATGCGGCTGGGTAAATGGCGTGAGCGGCTTCGTAGAATGCCAACAAAAGGACGGCCTGGAGAGAGCGGAAGGATATTACGCCTACGTCTTCCAAGAAATGAAGGCATCGTCTTGCTCGGTGGTATGCAGGTTGGCAATTGGCCATCTCCTCGGTACTTTGGGGTAGTAAAATATCGACACAATGCAGAAGTAACAAAACATCAGCCGAGTAACCTTCAGAGGATATTTGCTTTACTAAATATCTCTTGGAGACTGGCTCCGTTAATCCTGGGTTCTCGATATCATTTCATGAGGCTTTCTCACCGACCAGGAACATGGGATGAACTGTGGCGAAGAATGCTTCCAAGGACTGCGAGACCTGCTCTTCTCCTCAACCCAAAATATCCAATAACTCTTCAGGAATGCCGAGGATTGATAGGTTCTTGATGGCAGTGGATCGCTGTTTAAACGTGTAAGAATCCAGGAAGAAGAGCACCGGAAAGGCGTTTTAGGTGATGAAGTCTGGGGTAGCTGGATATCAGTCAGACGCCAACGATGATAGGTTGGCAGACCTCACCGCTTGTAGGCCACCATTGTCATCAGGATACGCGCAAGGGCGGCCATTCTTGCGGCAGAGTGACACAATGGGAGTTCGCGCGAGCATTTCCGTTTCTGCTTTCGACATGTCGTGCAGGCGAGCTTGCTTAACGGCTCTGAGACGTCATCCGTTTTCCCAGATGAATGAGCCGAAGTAACGAAGACTCAAGTTAGGTTGGAAGGAGAGCCAGTCAGATGAGGCTGGCGCAACGCTACCTTAAGTATTAATCCGTTTCTGAGGTCATCTCTGTCATCCAATTACGGCTAAATAGTGGCATTAGTGGTTTGTCCACGTTTAACTATTTGGTCATCGTGGTAGCATTGGGTAGAAAATGCTTGAATTGTGGATAAAACTGTGTTTTTTGACCTTGTGCCGGCAACTTGCTCACCTTGAGGGAGCAGACAGAAGTTAGATTAGTCCACGTTTAACAGGCAACTTAATTTATCTTCAGCTTGAGGAAATAAATGGAATTCTTTGTCATGTGGTCAAGGTAAGTCGGCTTGTTGACTTGACCATCTCCTTACTAGACCTATTTGGGGAGCGAGTTCGGCTTTGACTTCGGCAATGAAGCTCCCGCCACTCGGATAAAGCGGCGGCCTCCCCTCCGTAATTAGTTCGATATCTAACCTAATAAACTAGCGGCGGATATAAACCACATCACCAGTCCCTGCTGACTAGATCATCATATCTACCCTCTGTACGGTAATGTTTGCCAATTTCGAACTCTACTCAGGGGGCTGGGTAAGCTCTGATCACACGCCTAAACGGCGGCGCTCTCGAGGGGGATGCATACCATGTAGGCCATCACGGATCAATCAGGTGAAGTGGACGGACTCTACTGACCTTTACCATGTTCAGGCCGTCAGCGACGCAAGAAATGCGACGAGACTCGCCCTATCTGTGGCAGTTGTTTCACACGCCAGGCTCATTGTCGCTACACAGAATCGGACCATGCATCGAGCCATCATGAAGTGGGCAGCCAAGCATGCGCGTCTCCAAGCTTTGCCGACTCTCGCTCTCCCAACTGCGACGCAAGGAGCCTCACCTCGGGTGCTGAAAGCCCACGCCTTTCTCAGGGCGCTTCTCCGTTGCAACTCTGTAGCCTCAGCCCCTCAACCGTCTTCACAGAATGCGCCAAAGGCCTTCCATCGTGTTCCTTGGTGGACTTGTTACAGGTGTTTGACCAAGCTACGTCAGGTCACGATTTCGGTCACGAATATTCATTTCTTGCCCAAGGCTTCTCGTTGCTGTCAAGATCCCGGAGCATGCTCCACGCCTGGCTTTCGTGCTCAGCTATGATCATCTCACAGTTCCAGCCAGGTTGGCGCACACATGCACTCAGGCAATATACAGAAGCCATACGAGAACTCCGTATTAACATTCGAAAGGGCGTCGATGCTCAGGACGAGTCCAACTTGGCTACGGTGCTAATAATGCACCTCTTTGGCGTACGTTCATTAGAGTGCTGCCTGTCCACAGAAATTAACCAGTAGTGTAGAGATTTGGAGATTTCGGCAATAATTCAACTACAGCACATCTGGCAGCGGCAGCCAAATTCCATTTAGTCATCAACCGACCACCATCAAGCGCTCACCAGGCGTTGATGCTGGAGGCCTTCATATATCAGATTGCGATCAACAGCACATTTCGCCCAAGCTGCTTGCCCAACTACCAAGATCTCTCCAGAATAATTGGCCTGTGGTCCAGCTCCTCGGCGGTACAGGAGATTGCGGCTGGTGATTACTTTATAAAAGCTGGTCTGTCGGTTTGGCTTCCCGTATGGACTTTTGACATTATCTTCAAGACATCTCATCTCCTCCATTACCGGAAGGACATGTCTGCAAATGACATTCAGACCAAGCTATATGAGTTGCAGACGAAGCTCAACGGCCTCCAGCAAGAAGTGTCAGCTATTACATCTGCATGCAATGGACGTAGTCGAGTCTCGTCCAACGATAAGTCGATGTTCCAGAGGAGTGAAACATCGATCGATGGAGAAACGAACGACCTTTCAGACTCCAGGTCGTCTTTTCCCCGCGCTAGTCTAACTAGTGAGGGTTTTCATATGCGAGAGCTCTACTTTCTTGCAACCAGTCTTCTAATCGCAAAACTTGTCTGCCCAACAATCACAGCCGACGATGCAAGCATCGTGTTCATTTTCAAGGCGTCATTACTCCATCTCCGCCACGTTCGGTCGAACTTACCGTGCCTCCTGTGGGCAATTGCCGTTCTTGGCATTGCAGCAACGTCAGCCGAGGATAAGTCTGTGATAGTTGCACATCTCGAAGCCATGCGCCACTTTGCGGGGGAACGGGCGATATCGTCAGTCTTCAACTTCCTCTCTTCTGCATGGGGACCTGTATGCTTCTCGACCTCGACTACGGACGCGGATTCAGGACACAGGTTCAGCAGTTCACCTGGGAAGATTAAACAGATGAGCAGGTCTCAGGAACAAATATGTCTGTTAGTTAAGCCGCTGGGGTTGGACGTGTTATTTGACGATTCCCTTTTAGAGCCGGTGATTCTCTAAGAGTATGGTGGTTTTAACCAGTGGTATATCAACGAAGATTCCTGATGTTGTCATGCTCTGTAGTTTAGCATATCAGAGACTTAAAATTACGGAAATGCTTTAAATCGCATTCCTATCCAGCTTCTCATGGATGAGGCACCCTCTCAACAGACGGTTACACCTTTTCTAGGAATACCGATACGTGTCCTTCAGTGTCTAAACTTGAGTTTTGAACATAGCCAAACGTAATGCCATTTTCTATACCTGTGAACATCGGTCTTGGAAATCCCTTTCAATCTGCGCAAACACACCATCTTCCACAAGAATGGACCACGCCGTCAAAGCCATTGCCTTAGCAGCCTCCACAATCCTCTCATGCGCTTTAATAGTACCGGCAGCTTCTGAAAAAGCTCGACTGTGAATAGAAGTACTTGGAGGCGCGGGTATGCCAATTATGGCATGCAACCCAGGCACTGCTTGACTGACGTTACCCATATCCGTCGAGCCGCCGATGGTATCGCCCTCTGCTGGAAGGTATACGGGAACACCTAGGGCATCCATGTGTTGCTTGAAAAGCACGCTCAGGGGCTTGTTTACCCATAGATCCGCGTACGCTAGCTCCTCTGTGACGACAACCTTACAGCCCGTTGCCGTCGCGCCTGCTTCGATGCAACTTCGCACACGCTGAGAAAGCTTTTCGAGAGTCTTGATGTTGGCACTTCGAATCGAGTACTTGACCTTTGCGCATTCTGGGATGGCGTTTGTGAATTTTGGCGCATCCATGATACAGCCGTGGATGCGTTCGTCGGGCTTTATCTGCTGCCGCAGCATTGAGATGTTGTTGTACGACCCAACGAGAGCATCCAGGGCATTGACGCCATCCCATGGATTTGCTGAGGCGTGGGCACTGGTGCCTCGATACTCTGCGATCAAGTCTGTTACTGCGATGGAGCTTGAGCCGGTTGAACCAATGGTGCCTTGGTGTCGAAACTCGGCTTCAGTGATTGGGTGACTGGTACCAACTTCAAGTTAGCAGGACCACGAGAGAAGCTGAGCTAACAAAAGGACTTACATCATGAGAGAGACATCGACACCTTTGTACGCTCCCGCCTCAAGCAAAAGGATCTTTCCTCCGCCATCTTCCTCAGCCGGCGTACCCAACAGCTGCGCCCTACCTTGAACACCATACTTGTCCAAGACAAATGATAAAGCCAGGTAGGCCGAGACACCAGCCGTTGCAATCAAGTTATGGCCACAGGCATGACCGAGACCAGGCAGGGCGTCGTACTCGGCATTGAAGTTTACGCAACGACCTCCGGAGCCATGCTTTGACTCGAGTGCTGTGGGCAGGTTGTATGCTCCTTGTTGCACGCGGTGGCCGTGTGACTGGAGGAACGTGGAAATGTGTTTCTGGGCTTTGAACTCTTGGAATGCGATTTCGGGCTGGTCATGGATCTGGCATCGTCATATTCTTCAGCTATGCTTGTTCGTTAGGCCAAAGGATTTTGGTCTCACCTGTCTGCTTAACGTGTACAGGTCGTCTGACAGACCCCGAATGTAGCCATCAACCGTTTGCCGCACCTCATCAAGCCTAGGTTTGAAGGAAGTCTTGACAGTCATTATTGGAGGATGGTAAGGGGAGATCGAATAAAAAAAATGCCTGGTTGATAGTACTGCGGTGAGAAAAGGGGCCAAGGCAGCTGATCCTTTATAACCCATCCCCCACATCCACCTGGTGTCCGATTTTCCCCAGGCCATGGGCAGGGGGCAAACTTTACATCCTCAGCCCCAGAAATTAATAAGAATTCACTCTATTATTAATCCATTGATCGGACTCGGCTTCGGAATGCTTGACTCTTGACCAATTACGCAATGCAATGCGGGGAGAGACAAAAGGTCCTCTCCGATAGCGAAAATTACCATACGTATCGTTTGCTTCCCCGGATTTTTAGTGTGTCGGAAGACTCTTTTTGGTTTAGCTCTCAACTATCGGGCCTGTTCGGAGATACTTCAAACCCCACAGCCGATGCAATCCGAACCATCTTAGCGTGTCGGAAGACTTTTTTAAGCTTAGCCTTATTATCCACTTTACAAGAGTTTCGCCACCACAAGAGACTCATCGACCGGCATCTCAATCGGCAACATGTTGAGATAGCAACTCCTACGCCATGGAGCTTCACTTTGCGCTGTGCCGGAATTGTTATAAGAAGCGGTTGTTCAGCTGGGAAAGCCTCTCTTCTTCACCTCTGCCCATCGTTTGAGCAAGCAGTAACATCATCATGGAGTCTACCACACGCGACCTCCCTCTTTCCCAGGACTATGATGCCGTCCCTGGAACAGTCTACATCATTGAACAGCCTTCAATCTTGAATGGTGACTCAAAGGCTGAGATCATCCTGATACCCACGCCGGCTGATGACTTGGACGATCCTCTGCGTTGGTCTTCCTGGCGGAAGAGGTATCACTTGTTCCTGCTTGTCATCTACAGCACTCTCATGACTGCCTTGGGCAACTGGGAAGCGTCCATCTATCTCAACATTACGGAAGCTCTGGGCACTTCCGTCACTCTCATGAACATTGGCACGGCCTTGACTTTACTAATGCTCGGTATCGGCAACGTCTTTTTTACGCCCCTTTCCCACAGTGAGTTCCCATCGACGTCCTCCATGTGGAATCCGCAATTAACGACCTGCAGAGTTTGGTCGCAGGTTTACCTACTTATCAAGCCTGATCCTCGCCATCGCCAGTCAAATCTGGCTTGCTGAGGCCCAGAGCGCTGGCGACTTTATCGGAGCTCATGTCCTCTTCGGCTTCGGTCGTGCGCCGTATGAAGCCTTGGTGGCGATTTCCATTGCCGATGTCTTCTTTGCGCATGAGATAGGCTTTAATATGGGTATCTGGGCCTTTGGCCTATCGTTCGGATCTTCCATGGGCCCCATCTGTTCTGGATACATGGTCAAGACCCTCCACTGGCGGTGGGTGTATCGATGGGGAGCCATCCTCTGCGCTGTCATATGGGTGGCCATGTACTTCACCCTCGAGGAGACTCGGTTTGTTCGACCGTCCTGGCAGGTTTCAGGGCCTTTGGGCGGGTCAGTTCCACCGGCTGAGAGAACCAGTTCCGAAGGTCCCGAGGCAATTCAGCAAGATGTCAAGGCAGAGAAGAATGGGCTACACCACCAAAATAGCAACACCACCGTCTACAAACTTGGCGAAGTCCTAGACGCAAACTTGTTCAGGTTCCAGTTTAGCCTGTGGACCATCTTCCCTGGCACTCTCCGGGACTTTATACAGCAATGTTACCGACCGCTGCAGCTGGCTTGGTTTCCAGCCATCTTCTGGGTAAGAGCCTCGCCCTCTATGGATATGACATGACATGAGGACTGATCTGTAACAGAGCGGAATCGAATATGGTACTTCTGTCTCCTGGATTAGCGTTCTGGGCACAACTACTGCTGTCATCCTCAGCCCTTCGCCGTACAACTTTGGAAATGATGCTCTGGGCCTCATCTGGCTATCTCCGCTGGTCGGTGGATTATTCGGGTATGTCATTCAGACATCTCATCACGGACACGCTAACCATGGCTTCTCCAGCGCTTACTTTGCCGGTCCTCTCAACGATCAGCTCATGATGTTTCTGTCTCGCCGCAACCGTGGCTGGCGCGAGCCCGAGTTCCGCCTCTGGTCTTTTCTCCCAACAGCAATCATCATGCCAGCAGGTCTCATTCTCTACGGCGTTGGCGCCGCAAAAGGCCTGCCCTGGATTGCTCCTATCATCGGCATGGGGTTCGTGGGTTTCGGCCTGTCAGTTGCGGCGACCCTGACCATGGCGTTCGTCGTGGATTGCTACAGTGCCATTGACGGCGAGGCCGTCACGACAGTCATCCTGATCCGCAACATTATCGGTAGCGCATTGACCTTTGGCATCCAGCCTTGGATTGATAGTATGGGTGTGCAGGATACTTTTATCATGGTTGCCATCCTGGCCCTTGTCATCACTTTTGCATCTGGGCTACTAATTGTTTGGGGGAAGAAGATGCGGCTTCTGACAAAGGCGGCGTACTTGGATTTTGCCCGAGTATCGGAATAGCTAAGCAGAAGGGTTCATACGTATGCCCAATGGTCAGCTGTCTCGCGATGAGACTGTGGCATTAACTAGTATACCAGAATGGATCAGTTGGATATGAGTGAAGGCGGTGATGAAAGGATGGATTATTCTCTTCTGTTTGACTCGCTTTATTAATTTGAACAATAGTGGTGCACTACCAGTACTCAATGATAATTATATATATATCACAATCATGCGATGTTGTGTTACGGGGAAGCCCATGCGCCGTGTTTGTAGGTGCCGCAACTCCGTCATTATTATTCGACATAAGAGCTGCACTGTCTTATCCGCCACTAGGAATATATACCCCCCCTTTTCAAGGAGGACTTAAGATGTTTCCAATGGTATATATGGCCCTGATCCGTTATAGTTGTTTTTCGTTGCTCATCGGTCGCCCTGACAATTAATTGGCTTACCCTAGACGGAAGAAATTCTTCAACAAGACTCCTGCATAAAGTGTGGAATATTGATTGAAATATTTTGAATAACTCTTAAGATATAGTCAAGTAGAATAAATTATGATAGTAAGCTGGAAACAGAGCTTGAGCTTTTGGCCGACATATGTGTAAAAAAAATGCATTGTTCTACATCTTGGGTTTTTTTGCGAAAATGGCACTGTTGCAGGTGAATGACTAAGATGCTCCATGTGAACGGAATAACCTTCGTCCGGGTTTCCCCGCCAAATCGTTCCTCGCATCAAGGTCTATGTCAACAACGCCAACTGACGAGTTAGACGATAAACAAGGAGTCGAGATATCTCATCAGCCAGTAGAAATGCGATCGAATCGCGTGTTTGACTGGATTGTAGGCATTCCGATCAGCACCGAGCCCTCGTGAGATCTGTCGCTAGTCCTGCGAAAGAGCTTGAAGCGGCGCCAAGTCTATCAAGAGCCGACTCCAGATCTACTCTCGAGCATGTCCTCTGTCGACAATGTAGAGATATTGGCCACATGCCATGGTTAGGCGCCTATCTTTCATCTACAAGTTCTACATGCTAACATTTATTAGTATCACCGCGAGCATCATCCCTTGCTATCTTCTGGCCCCGTCGCCACCCAAGAAAGTAGACGTCTGTCTGCATCTCCATCGACCTAGCGAACGACGAATCCTCGACCGAAACCACGTGGAGAATCGCAAACACCCGCCAGACTCTCCCTGCCTGGCCAGTTGATCAACCATACAACCTTCTACCCTCTGCGATATCGGTCGATCGCCCTCGGCATCGAGACCAAGAAGACGAGCGAGGGCTGGGACGGCGCGACGCTGCAGATGGGGGTTTGGCAGTCGGCGGATTGGAGCCTTCTTCGAACCTTGACGAATATCACGCGAGCCAACGACCGACCTTTACGGAATCTCGAACAAATGGAGCATCCGGAAGCCGAACGGGGCAATGCCCATTTCCGCTATGCCTGAGCGCCCCTTGCAACGTTCCTACTAGGCATCATCATCTAGGCCACGACCGGAACTTTGCTCTGATGACTTAGGAGGCATTATAGACGGTTCTATGGACGAATCTCATTCTGGACTCGACAAGTGACATTCTGGCCATCTACCAGATCGTCCATTCGCCATGGGATGATTGAATGGTGAAATAAATCCAAGATTGGAAGCGAACTGCCAACCCCTGACTGCTATAGAGCTGTACTGCCTTGGCCTCAATCGGCTACCCAAATAGCCTACTCAGCCGGCCTGCCCAATGGTCATACATAGAGAGTGCTGGCACTTGAGTTCTATGCAATTAATGGCCATCCAGCTAGCGCCGTAGTCTGCATCTAGCGGACTACTTTTCCTGCTGAAGATGGTCCATTAGAATGAAGGCTCTGCGCCCCGATACACTGTTATGCCCTGGTGCCGAGGTAAGTGGCGAGCCGATCCGTTGTATATTTGAGCACTTACCAGAGACTAGGTCATGGGAAGCGGTGCTGCTCCCACGCAACACGACTGGTAATACCTTAATGCAGTGCCGTGGTGAGGCATGGTGACTCACCTTTACGATGGTACCTCCTAGCTGTCAACTCGAACTTGACGACATCGAGAGGGAATTCACGTAGAAGGAGGACAGCTTCAACTATTTCTTTTCCCGAGATCTATTGCTCGCCATAGAAGCAGCGCCTGATGGAGACATTTCTGAAGCCAAGCTTCCTGTCAGACGGAGATATGGACTATAATAACGCTACCGACAAAAGGAGTGATCATTCCCTTTTGCCGTAGCGGTATTGCGATACTTCCTTGATGTGATTTACTAAATTACACAAACCGGTACTTGATAAAAGGAAGGTAGTGGTCCGGGAAAGTAACACGGTTAGGCCCAAAGTCACAGACTTGAATCTCAGTAAAGTACCTGGCATCCTTGAACACTCCCTGCTCAAACTCCCGCCAAACATCCTGCGCACACGGCACCTCCCACTCCTGTGTGCTCCAGCGCTCATACGGCACAGCGCCGTACCTGAACTCGAGCTTCTTGCTCCGCAGCGGGAACTTGTCGAGCTCCGCATGGAGAGCCGTTAGTGCCTTGATCAAGTCGTTGACGGGAGGACGCAGGTCTCGCTTGACGAGGGTCTGGATCTGGATGAAGCCGTCGCGAACTTTGCGAGACGCCTGAGTTTTGGAGAGTTCCTTGTTGGTCTTCCAGTTTTGGCTGAGGATGCCGTTGAGGTGTGTTTGGACGCCACGGGCTCGAGTTGAGTGCTTGGTGAGATCTGACATCGGGACAACGAGATCCTTGAGCTCTGAAGCTGCGATGGGAAAGTCTTCAACGAGTTGGAATGCCTTGGGCAAGTTCTTTGTTGTTCCAAAGTTGGCAGTCAGGAACAGCTCGTAGTAATAGTCTTCGTTGGCAGGAGTTGTCGCAGACGTGAGGCACATCTGGGTCAGTTGCTTGGCCCTGGGGATCTTCTTGCCTGCCTTGGCGCCCGCTGCTGGAATAGTGTTGAGAGTCTTGGTCGCCGTGAATGCTTTTGATACTAGAATTCGTCAACTTCTGTGGCGTGTGTAAGATCGAATAACTCACCCTTTGTTAGATATGAAGATACTGTCTTGCCTTTGCATGCGTTCTTCTGGCACACATTTTTCTTGATCGAGCTAACCTTGCCGGAAACAGTCTTTAGACGAGACTGGACGGCCATAGCTGCTTTATTCACAGCTGTGATTCTCTTCTGGATGGTATCGAAGAGTGTGAGCCAGCTCTGCAGCATGCGCGTCAGCTCGCTGGTTGTTACGCCATCGGAGTTGCTGATGTAGTCAACGAAGAAAGCCCTCAACCGTGCCTTGTTGCAGTTGTCAATGTCGAAGCTACACGTCCAAGTCGCTGCTACCAGCCTTCGGTAAAGGGTCATGTCGACCTAATATTGTCAGTCAATCGCCAGAAAGCCTCGGCTTATTCTCACCTCTTGCAGACGTAGGACTTTCCAGCCGTCCTTGGGCTGGAGATACTTGGAGATTGCTTGGGTTCTGCCAGTCTGGTAGGGGAAACCGTTGTCGATGAGACACTATGATGATGATCAGCCAGATGCCCAGCTGCGAGTCCTAGTTCAAAGTGAGCGAGGATTACCGCTTCGGTCTTTATCAGGCCTGCCAGATATTCCGTGTTGATGTCGTACGACAGATAGCCCTGCCAGACATATTCCAAATTGTCGCCGTCTTTGAGATGGTCATCATGATTTCTCTGGGCAGCTGGCAAGCATCCACAGTGCACCTCCGCCTGGTCAACAAAATTCCCGTTATCAGAAAGAGTGGAAGTAATTGCGTTGCAGATGTTTTCCGTGGCGACGTAAATGTCGATTCCACATTGCTCCTGTCTTCCGTTGACATGGCCTGGTTTCTAGTCAGCAACCACATGAACCTGCTCCAGCTGCCCGACACAGCTTACAAAACACTGGACCTGATCCAAGCGGGAATTCCAGTTCGCTTGTGCATCCGATAACGCCGTAGAGTCCGCTGCAGACGGCGGAAATGTCACTGGTTCTGGTTTTGGCCTGAGCAGCCGCTAACAAGCTGCCGAGTAGGAGCAATGACTTCATGGTGAATTTGGCCGACCGAAAAGCCATTCTCGCGATTCATCGAGTTTGAAGGGAAAGAGCCGATCAATAAGAATTCCCACGTTCCAAGCTGTCTTCCTTCATTCCTGCTCCTCAGCCGCAGCGGTCGAGACTCTCCCATCCAATTTCCCAGCAGCCACGAGGTTATGCCGAGCCGACCCAAGGGATGTTGATCCAATAAGGTGAGCTAGACATGACTCTGTTTTGTGCTTGCGAAAGGTCAGCCGGTTTCTTAGTTTCCCCTCCAGAGGCTAGACGCCTAAACTATTGACGCCTAGACCGCGTCTAAAGACAGCCACAATAGTAAAATCGCTTCTGGTTACTGGAAAGGGACTAGCGTTCCCTTAATTGGGCCGCAAGTCAGGAGGGTTCAGTCAGCGCATGGAATATTCAAGCTTTTCGTTATGGTTATTACGCGTCCGGTCGGCAGAGCTAGAGTCGATTTGATGCCTTGGCCGCTGGCCGGAATCTGTAAGTCACTGATTTAAACCAGCAGCCTAATAGGGATTAATCAATGCCTTGGCATTTCCCCCACTTGTTGGCGATATCAGGTGCATTTACACGGATCTCGTATACGAGGCGCATGAACGGGAGCCAGCCATGAACGGGACATGTCCTTGCTGAGTCCCCAAACCTTGCCTGGTCTATAATCTCAATGAATCTATGCTTTGCTGGATAGTATCTGTGATGACTTCACATGGGGAACTGGGTCTTGCCTCGGGGCCAACTGCGCCGTACGATAGGGTCAGGCTGTAAGTCACCGTCAGATAACTCAAAGTAGACACCAAACCTGGAATATGTGTGAGTAACTGTTAGATTTGCATTGGTCATAGGTCGTCTTGACGCGAACTAACTGAAGGGGTGGGCAAACCTGGACGTCCACCCTCTCCTAACACGCAATTTCCAGCCAAGTTCGACACTCTCCCCGTACTAAAAATAGCGACACTACTTAAGCCGACGTAGATAGGATACTGGACACTCGAAGAATAGGCTTCAAGGTAGTTCGCCAATAACAGTACTAACCCATGGAAATCCGCAGAAAAGGAGATATAGACAATACGTTAAGGAAGTATTAGCAACAAGCGGACTTAGTACGCGCTAAAGGAGACCAGGACATAACTTGGGTAATTTATGGATATTTTAGTAGTTGGTGCTCTTTCGGCATAAGCTTTCGGACGTTGATAAATTGATTGATTAGTTGCAGCTGACTTCCATTAATGGCATGTATAATGTCAAAACAGAGATGTCCTTGCCACACGCGGGAGTGCGTCAGCCGTTTCTCCACCAAGGCTCTTCGTGGATCTCTTCGCCTCTCTTAAAGTAATTGTGCTTAGCGTTTTCACTGAAATCTCACATCGGCATATCTGAATCACTGCTGTCGGCGGGCGATATCGGTACTTGGAACGCCATGTCCGAATTCGTCCTGTGCGAGCGCGGATTGTCAGCCAATAACTACCATTTTCGTCAATGCGAAGGGGAGAGAGAGGATAGGACCAACCTCTTGTCTTCTAAGACCGCCAGTGCTGACTTTTCCTCAGCCCTTTTAGCCCCTTCAGCTTCCCCGGCCGCAGCGGCTTCAGCAGCAGCAGCAGTCTTCTCCGTCTCTAGCAGCTACTTCCTCTCTATCGACCTCTCTAACTTCGTACGCATATCCGTCTCCTCGAGGATCGTCATCGGTAGCGGTCTCGCTGGGCACCTGCGACTCAACGTCACTCTCAAAGTCAATCCCAGGCGCCAGGTCCGCAAAGACATCCTCGTCAGCCGTCTGTGGCAGACCGGAGCCGCTCGATGGATCAGTGAGCGCCGCCTGAAAGTGCTTTCCAGACAAAGGCTGGCGAAAGAGCTTCAGGCCAAGCTTCAGGATGAAGAAGAGTAAGCTCCAGCTTCAATGAATGAGTCAGAGGCGTCATGCAGATAGCGAATCGATTGACAAGTATACTTGCGATTCGCACGAGCTCTGGCTTCGAAGATTTCTCGCTGCTCTGTAGAGAATTGGTGGCTCGCAAGTGCAGGCAGGCGTTTGTATTTGAGCTGGGAAACGGCATCTATGGTCTGGAAAGCCGTAGCGGAGACTGGTGACCCAAAGACCAGATGTTGAAGCGTGACCTGGGATATCATGGCTGTGTCACCAAATCCTACCTAGGCGAAGGCAACACGCCAACGACTGTAGACTGTTGTTCGAGACGTCCGGCACTCCCTCATCCTCCTGAGCACGGGGGGTCGAATACGAATTGTGAATTGTCCTCCGGACCTTTCTGAGCCTTGCGAGGCGCGTGAGGCATGTCTTCGCGAAGCTTCCGCTCCGAGAAGGGAGCAGAACTGAGCTGCCGAGACGGAGCCCGGCCGAGAGACCCGTTAAGGTGCGTTTCGTCTAGAGTGGGCGCGCCGGATTGCTCAGTGGCTGCTGGTCTCCGTGTTTGCGGCTCGGTGGCTGCCTCGGATGCTTTCGAAGCTTGTGATGGTCCCCCCGCCCGGAACTGGGGAGTAGCTGCAGCAGCTTGTGGTGGTTCCGCGCCAATTGATGGTGGCACCACCTTCTCCAGGGCATAGGACGAGCTCTTTGAAGCACGGGCTCTCCTGTACAAGATCCTGGTACGGCGTATGATCATCGTCTTAATCACTCTCTCCTTCAGAGTCGCCCAATCAAGCATGTTACCGTACAATCCGTATCCTTTAGAGCCGTCGCCGGCGGCGGCACCGTCCCCTGCCAGGGCGTTGAGGCCCCTACAGAAAAGGAACTGGAGGAAACACAGATCAAGATCATTATTATTCTTAGTCTCCACGTTGCATTAAACACGAAGTCCCTGCTTGAATTGGCCTTATTGGATCCGTCATAATTTTGACTTCAGCCGATCCTTTGCAGCTCTCTTAATGAAATCATCCATAACGAACTGACACGAAGCCATTGCATTCATAAACCTGTCATCCCTTAATCGTTGCAGTACGACGGCCTCGCCAGCGATAAGAATATCTACTTTACCATCATGCCAACGTGGCAAGAGAGTAAGTTCACCACGAGGGGGGACTCGACCAAGATATGGTTCGCGCAGCCCCTCACAGCGGCCAAGGCCAGGACCCCAATCCTCAAGCACAGCCGCACTTGCACGCGTATGGTCGGTGACAAGTGCATCGATTGGCCCTCTCGGTACTAGGCCTGGGCTCATAGGATGCGCCTGAGCAATCTCAAGCATCTCGCGGAATGCCTCCTCGCTCCAACTGCTGTTGCTATTGCGAACCATCATTGCTGCCATGGCCAAGGCCTCCGGGGATGAGGATGCGAAGTTGCTCGTCTTCACAGTCACGGGAAAGAGGTCAACGCAAGCCGGCATGTAGTTGTGAGGCAGAGGCGGCGTCAGACGTCGGCGAATACTCCCAGCGAAGATGATACGTGTCGTCTCGGGAACGGGATCCGGACCCGGCATGTCCGGGGCCCATTTGGCTATGAAGAAACGCTGCCATGCGAAGGCGGTCAGACAGTCGACAGCTGACAACTTGGTGTTTCTGGGTGACGCCCCCTGAGCGATGTGCTGTAGCTCTTTGATAGACGACTGGGGAAAGGTCCAGACAGAACACAGTTGCTGGCGGAGTTCATCTTCAGGCAAGGTTGCCAGATCATGGTCCGTTAAGCGAGCCTTTGTGAAGAGTTCTTCCACGATTCTGCAGATTTCCTCGGGGCTGCGAGGATCGAGCAAAGTCAGGTGTGGAAGTTTGGCTGCGCGAGCTATCAACTTGTCGAGATCTTGCTCAGTCTGCACATTTGGACATAGCGGTGAGCGGTCCATCAAATGCGCCGCGACTTGTTGCGGTAGTGGTGGCTCGGGTTGGCCTTTCGTCCGAGCATCGGCCACAGCAAATGTGTTTTGCGCCCAAGATCTGACAAAGTCCATAAACTGCACAAGGTCTCCGATGGCATGTGAAATAGACATGGTCAACACTATTCCGCCTTTGATGACATTGAATTGAGGGGCAACGACGGGATCGCCGTCCTGATTGCTTGGAAAGTGTTTCGGGCGCAGCTTGCTGAGACCGTCTCGCTCGCCGTCCCCAAACGGCCAGCCAGCATTTCTGAACTCCTCATAGGAAGGCATGTCGTCATCGTCTCGGTGGTCTTGGTACTCAAACTTGGTGCCTGCATAAGGCGCCGGGCGGATTTCGACCGAGTTGCGCCCAGTCTCATCTTTGGTGATGATGCCAGAAAGGTGCGGGTGCTCGAAGATGCAACGGGCGAGACCACGTTTGCAATCTTCGTAGAGCTGTCGGGGATCAGTCTCTGGGCTTAAGGGAAAGAATTTCGACGGCGAAGGATAGACTGGAGCCGTCAAATTGTCCAGGGTAGAACATGTGATTAAACGGGGATGCAAAGTGCCCGCAGGCTGAACCCAAGAGCTGGACGAGGCTGATGGTGTCGTCAGGTTTACTGGGGGGTCCATTGGAGAAGTCAAGAACCTCTGATAGTGAGGGTAGACACGCAAATATTTTCTTCACTCGAGGTCTTACGAGGTCGATCTTAGAACGTGATGCAGTCCATGGAAGGCCCAGACCTCTTAAGAAAGAAACTACAGAGTTGTTAGGCTGAGAAAAGCGCCAATGGCTTCCACTCCGCAACTAATACTGGTTTCACCTCGTATGCGCTTCGCAAGCTAATACAAATCCAGGAAAATCCGAGGTCGCATGTGACGTTCTTGGGAATTATTGTACATGAGTGAATGTTATCGGGGGTTGTCGATCCTGGCCTCCTTTGAATCGTGCTCAGACCTTTTCAGATGCCAACTGTAAGACAACAGCCGAGGTAGTGCTAAATGAAACGCTCATTGAATGCCCAAGCGATTGAATAGACTTTAGCCTTTTCTCAGGGTCCGTCTTCCCCGCATTCCAGCGGACGTTTTCCGAGGCATTGTACACGTCCAAGTAGACTCAATCAAATCTAGGAAAGGTTGAGTTACATCAGACGTTTATTAAGGGGCCGCTTGTGCACACAAGGCGGACGTTTTACGAAACTTCCCGACCAAGATCTTGGGAAGATCCTTATACAGGTTGATGGCTAGGACTCTATGGAGCACATGTCGCGGGGTTTCAGGGACTACAGCGATTACTCGTCGGGATCCTCCAGCGTTCATCACTTATTAGGGTTAGAGGCCTTTAGCTATGGTATTAGCTTATGGCACAGATTCAAGAAGCAGCACTCACTGATTAGAGAATGCTGCTGGTGTATTAATAGGAAATCCCGCTCTTCGCCTCCACTTCATAACACTGTTTCGTACCTTGTTATTTTCTTCTCCAAGTCAGTGTACACTGTTCAGTCACTGACTGATTCTTCTCATGGCAGTAACCAAAAGAATGAGCATCAAAAGAACGGAGGCATCGAAGGTGAATGACATCGCCAAGGCTGCCTGCGATAAAGCCACTTCTATCACAATCATACAGCCACAGCCAAGCAGTCACGGAAAAGTGGTCAAGCTTTCTGTGATCGATCAAATCGCGCCTAGGGACTACATCTCGCTGTGTCTGTTTTTCAAACTGTCTTCAGATGCGGATACCAGAAGTATTTTTCGTGTTCTCGAGATGGCTTTGCTCAACACGGTAGATGACATCCCGGAGCTTGCGTGCTGTGTGAAGAAAAATACTTCCAACGGTCGCGAAGAGGTTCAACTTTTATTTGACACCAGCAAGGGTGTTGAGATCCATTACAAAGACTATACATCACCCAAACTCTGTGGTCTGTGGAAATTTGGCACTTTCGACCAACTCGAGCAGGAACATTTTCCACTCAGCAAGATGCCAAGACACATTGTTTTTGGAACCTCCGCCAAGCTAGAGGAGAACGTCACGCTTCCATCTCTTATTGTACAAGCTAATTTCATACCCGGGGGACTCATACTCGGAAGCTGCCTGCACGTGAGTATCCGCTCTGACTTTGATTCTTTTCTCCTGTTTGGGCTGAGAAGCGGTTCTCAAGCCAAGTGCTTCTCCAGACCCTCTTTTGCAAATCACAAATTCAGTTCGGCACTAATGAGCATCTAGCATGTGTCTGGTGATGGCATCTGCAACTTTCTGTGGCACAAGACCATGGGCGCGCACTTTGCTACTATCGCCGATGGGCTAATTAGCAAACCTACCTCCCCGATCCCATTCTTGGAGAGAAGCAGTGTGGTTGAAGGCGAAACGGGCATGACGCTGGAAGATTTCCCGAACTGGAAGCTTGCGGAAGACGCGGCCGGCTTCCTCAATCCGACGGATTACGAAGCTAGCGAAATTTCCACATTTGAATATGCTACTTACTTCATCTCTGCCGAAAAGCTAGCCTTGCTCAAGAGCCGCATCTCGATCAAAGTTCCTGATGTCAGGCTTAGTACAACCGACATTTTAGGCGCATTTCTCTGGCGTCAAGTCGTCTTAGCCAGGAAGATTGATCCTCGGAGGTATCCCGAGGCCAAACTCTCCATCACTGTTGATAGTAGGGGCCGGATGGAGAACCCAACAGTTCCGCCAAATTATTGGGGCAACTTTGCGGAACCAAACGCTGTAACAAAGCTACCCGTTGCCAGCCTTCAAAAAGGATCACTAACATCATCATCATCAACATCAGGAAGGCCCTGGGAAACCATCTACCCTGAGGCGGCACGCCGTATCCATGGAGCTATCGCTGCAGTCAACGACAAGGCAGTTAGACGTCTCGTTGGTCTCCTCAATCAAATGCCTAAAGCTACAACGTTGACGTGGAACGTTAACCGCTATCCTGGTCCTGACATGCTCATTGTCTGTATCCAGGCCCATAGATTCAATGAAATCCACTTCGGGCGTGATATTGGCTACCCATTGGCAACGCGGTGCACCGTCGGTGACACTGAGGGCAAACCTGATGGTCGTTGTATGATTCTGCCACCACGCCGTGCAGACGGCCGAGGCCTTGAGATCATGCTGCAGTACGATAGGATCACACTGGAAAGTCTTGAGAACAACAGCGAATTCAAGGATTTCTTTGTACGCAGAAATTGAACTCATTTCCATTTGGAGTACTAAATTGGAGGTTGTTCGTGTGACACATGCGCGTATTTAATAACATGATGAAGTATAGTGAAGAAAATTCCCTGGTCTGTGTTAAACAATCCCCGCACCCTACGCAGTCGCTCTTGGCTTAAGATAAAGGTAGAGGTCGGGTTTCTTCCAAAGAGTAAAAGCCCGATTTCTCTGTATCCAACCCTCGCTTCTCGGATCAAGCGACAAATCAAAGTTCCAAACAATCCTCGCCAGAATGAGTCGCATCTCAGCAAACGCAAGACTAACATACGGGTTAGGAAAACACACCACATCTCTCAGAAAGATAGATACTGACTTTTTACCAAGGCAGTTTCGAGGACCGAATGAGAATGGCTGGAAGCCTTCTTTCCGGTCTTGGACAAAACGTGGGTCATCGAGCCATCTCTCAGGGATGAAGGAATCTGGAAGTGAAAAGTTTTCTGGGTTATGATACATGGGCCATTGCCATATTCCGATGATAGTCTATTGAATGTTAGAATTTATAGAGGTGGATTTTACTGGAAATACCAACACCAGAGGGGACGTATTGTCCTTGGATGGTGTCTCCTCCCACTGGTGCCTTGCGAGGAATGGCAGTAGGCACCGGTGGGAAGACACGAAGGGTCTCGTTTAGGACAGCCATCATGTAGGTTAGCTTCTGAATGCTGAGAAGATCAATCTCGTCTTCATGGCCAAAAAGCGACCTGACTTCATCTGCAAGCTTGCACATCACGTCCTTATGGGTAGCAAGAAGATATGTGACGGCTGACAAAGTCGTCGCAGTCGTTTCAGAGCCGGCGATGATGAGAATACTAGAGTTGTCCAGGATCTCAGGGTACGAAAGTTTCTAGGTGATCTGTTAGCGGCCGAGATGATAGTTAGTCCAAGTATTTGCAGAGACTGACCAGACTTTCGCGGGTATTCACCATGACCTCCATGAAGTCATGACGGCCATCGCCCAGAGCAAGGCGCTGTGCTACTTTCTCTTTTGTCAACTCGAAATGAGTCCGGAACCGCCGAATGGCTTCCTTAGAGACCAGCATCTTGATTAAAAGGTCGCTGCATGGGAACTTCCGCAGAACGGCATTGATGGCGTTGCCTCGGATCCGATCAAAGATAAGAGACACCCAAGGATGATACGCCGAATCCGAAAGGCATCCGAAAGGCTCTCCGAATGCCAAGTCACCGATGATGTCAAATGTGGTCCAGTTATACCACGAGGTCATCTCCAAGGGCGCGTGACCTCTGTCGCAAGCTTCGCGTAGCTTCTCGACCAAGAGTGAGACGTAACCTTGGATAAGTGGCTGCTGCGCGAGCATCGCCTGGGCGGAGAACCCATGGGAAAGCACCCGCCTCATGCGGGCGTGATCCTCGCGGTTGGCACTGATGACGCTGTACTTCTGTGACTTCCAAAAGTCGGGATCTTTGCCGTTTTCCTCCTGGCCGCGTTTGCGGTGACCCATGATGTCGTTCCATGCTTCTGGGCTGTTGAACGACAGCTCGTCAGGAGCTACTCGAACAACGGATCCGTACGTCCGGTGTAGTTGGAGTATCTTCTCGTGCGACTTGCCGGACACACTCGTCATGGCGTAGGGGATACGGGTGGCAGCCCAGAGCCTGGGACCAGGATATTTCCGGAGTGGATGAAAGAAGACATTGTAGACAACTACTCCAAAAGCGTAGCAGGTTACCTGATGATGGTTTTAGCCAAATCCACTCAGATACTGTTCAAGAGATGGTTTTCGATGCACAACACTTCGAGGTTCACAAGCCTGAACACATAACTCACCGCAAAGCAAGGCAGAGTTAGGAGGTAGACGACCAAAAATGGTCGCAAGGTGATATCCGTGACATGGGAATGCATGAAGATGGAATGAGTAGGCTGGAAATTGTTGTTTGTAGGGACAATGACCTGGTGGATGAGATTCTTTGGGATACTTATATTTCTATTACTCTTGATCCAACTTGCCGCTCGAGGTGGGCCACCAATGGCCTTCATTTCTTTTCCAAGCAACCTGCTAAAACTACTGGTACGTAACACGTCAAGTGGATATATTTTCAGACATTTCTGATGCCAGCACACATGCCGACAGCGACTTGAGAGCTTTAAAGGGAGAGATCGTCCTCTTTGCGGGGAACGCGTTGCATCGAGCCTCGGCACATTGTGGGACTCGGAAAATACTACTCTTTCGCGACACGTCGTTTTTCCAGACTGGAACTATGCCAAGGCACAAAAAGACCGATCTTGCTTTGGACAAATCAGGAATGTGGTAGCTTGCCTGCCGGTTCTTCCGGTGTACTACGTGGTATTCACCCACCCAGGACCATCTTCGCAAAGAGTGGAAACGAGGTGGGCCGATCACCGTAAATTTGCAGATGCAATTCTACCCCTCAGCGCAGACTCCGCGGAATTCACGGATATCGAGACCTGCAGGTGGCTTTATGACGAGCTCACCCTTGACGGCCTAGCTATCTGAACTTGATTGCCTCTCCCTTCGGAACAAGGTGCTCCATGGTCTGTTTTAGTCAAATCTCAATCCGTGATGACATATGATGATACATGATGCGAAAGTGAGAATCTATGTTTCTACTTGTCTCCACTCTATAAAATTGTTTCATTAATAGCAGCACATGTGGCAACCTTGAGAGTATACTCGCGTAGACAGCGCCCGGTTCACAACCAGCCGCCCCCGTGATACACCTCTCAATGCCTTGGTTATAATGAAAAAGACTCCGATCTATTCATAGACCCGACACTTTCATGAATCGAGCAAATGTGGTCAACTTGGAAATCATTCGATACAACCGACGGGCTCCTCTTGGCATTGAGTGCAATGTTGCAAGGCTCAACCATATTGTGCTCCGGTGAAACAACGTCAACTTCCTTTAACTGTTATATGTTAGCACGGTCTAGTCATAGCGGGGACGAATCTCTATGAATATATTCAGCGAACCCGTGCTAACGAAGCTGATCCACATGTGGACCATGCTTGTATTGGGCTGCTTGCAGCAGCTGTGTTGGCAGGCAATCCTCCGAAGTTTGCCTCTTGTCGGCTCGCAAGCGGCGTAGTAGGTCAGTTAGGACATGAAATTAATGCGGATCTTGTGGGGATTGCTACTCACATGGTGTGATCTCAGAACGACGCGCAGGAGCGACATTCCTGCCCAGAGTCAATCAAGACGGTCAAGAATCGACGTGCCTGTAGGTCATGTTCTCTCTTACATTTCAGGTCCCTTCCCAATGACTTCACGTTGTCTTTTGATGCTATGACGCCCTTCTCGGTCGATTTGCTAGACATCTTCTAACAAGAATTACCCAAAGGCTTTGGCATCCACCCTTGGCGACGCAAGAGACAGCAGTCCTTCAGCTCAAACACGCATCCACGGATAACATCAATGTCGTCAATTCCTCCCACTACCATGCTAACTCCCATTCTATTGACTGTCAATATCACTCCCAGTATCAACCCGATTTACAGTATATCAACATTCTGCAAGACGCTATAAATGCATCGCCTACTGGCCACCAGCCTAGACCCTTTAGCAATACCCCCAAAAGTCTAAGGCCAAAAGATTGTCTCACACCCCAGATTCATCTTGAAAAGGTCCACCTCAATTGGAAAATACCGATAGAGACTTCATTTTAAAGAAAGGAGTCTTCCATTTGCCTCCACGCCGGTATGGATGAGTCAAAGACGGAACCCTGTATTGCTCGCAACCTGATTCAAAAGTAGAGAGGCCCTTATCAAAACTTACTTCAAGCACGTCTACCCTTTTAGCTCCGTAGTTAGACAAGTCGACTTTGTGCAAAGTTATCGCGAGGGAAGATGCTCCTTGTTTGTACTATATGCTGTATTTGCAACTGCTGTCCTCTTCGCATCTGACGATGCAATCGCAGGATGTGGGTTTAACGATTGTTGTACCGCACAATCATTCTTTTCAAAGGCAAAACTACTTCATGGCTTTCAGTACGGAAGCGATCTCTTATCTATGTTGCAAGGAGCTGTCATCCTGGGCGTCGTTATTATTGATCAGCCAACCGAAAAGGAGTTCAAGTACTGGTTTTACAATTCTACCCGACTCGCGGTCAAGCTAGACTTGCACAGCATGTAGGTGCTACCGCCGATGTTCAGACGAGAGACTAATACGGCAAACAACTGCCAGCGAGGTGATGCGCCTTCCAAGTCTCTCGGGATTTACAGGCGGATATAGTGGGTTCTCTACGTATGATTCCACGTTCCACGCCCTCGAAAATATTGGGAAAGAGGTGGCAAAGAAGCTTGGTGATGAGACTTTTCCTTCCAGCTCCCAAGCTTGACCCATCCGTTCGCAACTGCACAGAGCTAAGCCCCAAAATTCATAGATATATGGACTATAGATAAGACAGTAAAGATGGCAATGGAGAACTCAGGAGTAGTTAAGGTCCTCGTGAGAAGGATATCGCTACCTACCGCACCTTTGAACGCCTTTCGTCCTTCTAACGGATATAGCGAGTATTGGTACCAAGATTTGAAGGCAAAGGAATAGAATCAGCCACACATCATTGACATGAGGATTCCACCAGCGGCAAACTCTACCAAACATGACACTGCTATCGAAGTCGCGATCCATTTGTCCAGAACGATACGACTGTGCTGCCGAACGAAGAGCTGCTGGCACCTTACCAGTTCAAGCTGCGTTTTGACTCTGCGACGTAAGTTGAGCCACTGCTTCGCTATGGCAATGCTTACTCGACCACTAAAATGAGCACGAAGGTCTTGCAGAGGATGCATTAGTGAGGTAGTAGCCCCTTGGAGCAGCCCGGTTGTAAAGGTAATAGAATGTGCCTTTCCTTTCTGTCAGTCACATAGACAATTCTGGATAGCTTAGGATCTTAAGAGTATGAGCAGTTCGAAATATCAAAAAAGGCTCTGGATAAGTCTATTTAGTCTGAGAGTTAAGCTAATCTCATTGCTATCCAACATGTTTGACATCCTATTAGAACGGAGGCAGTTATTGAATCCAGTACCTCGGCATAAGGTCGAGTGTGTCAGGAAACTGTTCTCTAAGTATATGAAACTTCCCTGCTATACTTTGAACATGGTTTTCCTGGCTGTAAAACCTCACAATGGGACACATTAGTTCCCAACATACTCGACAGTGACCGAGCTTCCACTGATGGAACCTTGAGTCAAAACGGTCTGGCCCTGGTCAGGCGAAATATCAATGATAACCGCTCCCTGGGGTCCAGATGTGCCTCCAGAGCCCGAGACAGAGGCATCGGTGAAAGTGACGGTGCCAAAGTCGACGAGGCTGACTTGGCTGCCATTCTCCTGGAAGGCCTCGACGATCCACTCGGCATTGGTCTCGCAGAGGGTAGAGGGCGTGTTGGTAAAGGTGTGAGAGACTTTTTGGTTGGTGCTCAAGTTCTGGAGAGTTGCAACGCCCTTGGTCTTGGAGGAAGCGTCCACGCTGATCTTAATCTCATCTCCAACACTGACGTCAAAGTTGCTGAAGCTGTACGAGTAGTCGGGAATCCACTCGTACCACGCATCAAAGGTTCCATCAGCGTAGAAGGAGATGCCAGTCTGAAGAATGGCGGTCTGGCATGTGTCGCCATCAATGCCAACCCAAGCTGAGGCAGCAGATCCATCCTCACCGCTCACTTCGGGAACTGTGATGGTGCCTTGGACCTGATTGTAGCCTGATCCGATCTTGACGGCTCCGCCCCAGTTGCCAGAGTACTGGACATTGGAGTCATTGACAGAGTCAAGAGACGAGATCCTCTGGTTAGGAGCAGAGTGGTGTCTGGCTCGTCGTGCAGACCGAGGGATGATGGGGGAGGTGTCCCGTGCGATGAGCTTGCGGCCAGGAGCGGCTGCAACAACGCTGGCCAGGGCGAGAAAAAGAGTAAACTTCATGTTGATGGTGGTAGTGAAAGAAGGAGTAGGTTAGAGGTGAGTTGCTTAGGCAGTCGCTGCTTCTGATGCTGATTTCGGTCGTCTTGGCTTGGCATGGACGGCACTTATATATTGATTCTGTATAACCTTGCGGTCGGTTCCTCGGCAGTGGTTCCTTTGCGTGCTCGACTTTCGCAATTGCACGCTATCCTCTATACCGCAGGCAGTTCATGTCGAAGTGCCGCATTTCCGGATCATGGCATTTTACTTGAATATCGCATGCTCCTGCAGGACTGAAGTGTGCAGTAACTCATCCAACGTGTTCAAATCACGGTAGATGGAGTCAGTTCGATGGTTCGATGCCGCGTCTGCCGGGAATCGTCCACCTACCTCTTTGGGCAATATCATGAAACTTTTGGTGTTGAGTTTCGGCCCTCGAATTAACCACTTTCCTTTCTCGACAGGCCTTTTACATATTGCAACATCAATGGTATAAACGTCAGTGCCGACACCCGCGGGATGTGGGGACGTTTACGATGATAAGGCAGATGCTGAGAGTGGATTGGTGCAACTCATTCTCAGATAGGGCTCAAAGCCGAGGCTAGGGGAAAAGCAGAAGTCTTTAACCGGACCATGTCACATTTCGAGAATTAGTGCTAGCTTAGGTAGGCCCAATATGATTGGCTACTGCCAGAATTCACAAAGCAAACGCGGTAATACTATGGTCCGTCTTTTCCCATTCTTTATGAGCTAGCTGCCTACGGAGCACTCTCTCATCGCTAATGGAGTCAAGGTACTAATATAGTGAAGATCAGCACTGGAGCAGCAATATCGTCGAGATAGGCTTTTCTAGGATGAAGGGACTTTTGCTCTATCGCTTAAATTACATGCGCGCAGAACTGAACTTCCTTAATTCGAACCTGTATATGCTCTAATGGCCGTCGCGGTGGGTTCTGGGGCGACTTTCTATCGTAGGCCACTTAAGCTCCTGCGCAATTCTAGTCTGATACTGCATCTCCTCCACGTAGAAATGGCTCGGAAAGAAGACTGGAGAATTGGACTTTATCGATCATTATAAAGACTTCCAATGCTTAACCTGAAAGACAGACATACATCAATCCACTTTTTCACTCCCCAATTAAAGCACCCTGTATACACGTAACCACTCTTTCTAGCGGGTTGTGTTGCCCCTAGTGCTGCAAAATAATAGCTTGAAGACTTACTCTATGCTTCTTATTGTTGTGCGTTAAACTCAGTTCTTACAATAAGTCCGAATCCTATAGGCGAGCGATTTTTAATTCTTTATTTTATCTTACGTTCGCTGAAACCAATTCAAGCATAGATCAGTATGTCAGTATGTACCAGAATAAGTTTCAAGTTGTATCCATCTACTTATTTATGAGAAGATTATGTGATTAAGAGGAGATTACTGCTGGACTCACCTAGAAAGAGAAAAGAAAAAGAGAGATTTTTTGTTTTTATATTCTATATTTATTTAATGTATGCTCCATGCTATCCATCTCAAGCTCAGTCAGCTATCAAAATCAAACAAAGTACACTTTCGCAAACATGTTTATCGACTTATTCACGCAGTACCGGCACAATGAAAGAGTTGGGTAAGCTCGCGATTTCGTCATTAAAAGATAAATATAGCGTGAAGGAGACTGCAGTTGGCGAGGGCAAGGAATGAAATACGAGGCACGCGGAGGAATCAATCGTTGCAAATAACGGTCGCTCAGAAGGCATTGAACGTTGTACCGCTTCCTACTGCAATTTATAAGTCTCAAACCAGCAATATCCGCGCTTTCGTGTGTTCCATAGTCGTCCGCCAGCACCAAGTCGACTCAGGCTTACAACGCCGCAGCCTCCAACACTCTTCCATTATAATGAGCCCCTTCCACGTAAACCCCAACACGTGTCCATCCTCCTCCACACGCCGAAGGACAGCTCGAAACCTCGGATGATGGCCTTCGCTTGCAGTGCATCCCGCAACTGTGAATGGCCAGCAAACCCGAATGAACAGCCGGGATGGCAATGCCTCCAAAAGCTCAAGGCATCTCACTACGGTTTGCTGCATATCTGGCGGCCTGGGGAGACTTTGGTGGGCGGCCACCGTTTGGAGGTAGACCAGAGCGGCATGTGCATGAAGAATCGTTACCCAGTTGCTGTCTCCCTCAGGGCCTGTAGCCGATTGTGAGAAACAAGCAGCTTCCTCTTGTATCAAGTCTTGAATCCGGAGAGTGAGCGCCTTTACTCTTTCATTTGGAGAAGCATGCTGTCCGTTGCTCACAGAAGCGGCGAATACGCTAACTTCCTTAATTGTCGTCATGACTGAGTTGCGACAGCCCATAATGCATTGCGTGTTGATGCGGTCTCTTTGGAGGAGGGGCAGATAATTGAAGGCTCTGGGCTTGCTGTATGAGATGCCATGTGCAGCCTCAGCAAGAATGTCAGTCCAAACGTAGGTCGCGACAAAGAAGTCCAGCGCCGGTGTCTCGATCGGGTTGGCAAGAAGCTGCCCTATGCCACCGGCGATCTGGGTCTCAATCAAATCCAAGAGGGTCCCAGCACCATTCATATGAACTTCCCACAGACCCTCAGTTTCTCCATAGATCTCCAGACTGGCGAGCTGCAGAATGACAGCAACGGAGTGGACCGCCTTTGGGAGTGATGATATATAGAAACTATTTTGCTGCATCTCATCAATGCAAAGTTGAAGTCCTCGCAAAGCCATCAGCCGTGATGACCGAACTTCTGGTGTGACTTCGCATCGGCCGTTGGTAAAGCCGGCCTTGACGCCTGTTTCGAAAGTGATGCAGAGGCCACGCGACGCATGATACATGGGCTCGGAGGCGACAATCGTGTCAAAGAGCCACCTGCGGCTAGCCCGGCGGTAAAAGCCCCACTGGAGTGGGAAGATGACGTCGAGAAATGTGTGGATATATTGATAGTTGGGAGCGTAGTCGCAGTCTCGCAGTGGTTGGGTACAGTTGGACCACGTGCGGTCAAGATCGAGCAAGGGTGAGGGGGGTTCATTCAGGTGGTGGACAAGCACGCCAGGGATTGTGCCAACGTTCTCCTGCCTTCGGCGACGATAGGCTCCTTCGGCGGCGTTCCGGATGGACTTTGCTTCGTCCGAGTCCAGAATCTGCTGCCAATTCTGCTTGTCGAGCATCCAGGCAGGCTTGCCGCCATAGCCGTAGCACTGCAGGCCCCGTGACACACAGTTTGAACAGGCCGGTGTGTTTTCGTCGCATTTCTTGCGTCGCAAACGGCACGTCCAGCAGCCAGTTCTAGTCCTCGAGCCAGACATGGTATCGACGTCTGTACTTGGTAGTCTAGCCAAGCCCTTGTCGATTGCCCGATGTGGGAGAGAGGAGGTGATGAGGGCTAAGCCAGCTAGGCGGGAGCAAATGCGACAGTTCAATATACAGGCCAGATACGGCGGGCGGCATTGACAACTTATCTGGCCCGTCTGGGTCGACTGCGCTTAAGCTAGGCTGCTTGTTAAGTGAAGCAGAGTCTTATACAAACCAGCGAGCAGTGGCTACGGATAAAGGGAAGGGGTTCTCGGGTACGAAAAGACACTGGAGTACCCGAGTGTGTTACAGTATATGTACTACACTGAATCCTTCGATAATAAGCACTAGACGCATCTAGCCTGTCTTAGTCGACTGCGCTTAAGCTAGGCCTCTTTAAGTCAGGCAGACTACATATGCCGGGGTTAGCTCTCCGACAAGTGCGACAGCTTTCTCCGTGTCGACGATATCGAAGATGAAGAAGACTACTATATAAGAAGATAGGCTGTCCTCCTTCGTTCAGGTAGAATCAATCACTTTATATCTTTGTATCCCAGAGACTCACACTGCCGAGCCACATTTCTAAGCCCCTGCGCATCAACCTCCACTATGTCTGCCCTCCCTGCAAACCTAGGTCTATCGGACCGCGAAGCCATCCCAGACGCCCTCTACCGTAGCATCATCGGCCTAGACGCCAGCGACGAAACCACATTCAAGTCAGCCTGGCACAAAGACGCCACCTTCGTCTTCGACGGGATCGCCACCGTCCAAGGCCTCGACGCGATCCTGGAAAACACTTTCCAGGTTATTGGCGCCGGGCTCGACACGACGCACATGGTGAGCAATGTCCGGATCGACGTCAAGGAAGGGGCGGACACGGCGACATTGACGTCCCACGCCCTGGCGCAGCATTATCGCAAGGGCGACGGCCGGAACCCAAAGGCGCCTCGCTTCTTGACGGGCAACATGTACTGGGTTGATCTGGCCAAGGATGAGAGCGACGGGGGGCTCTGGAAAATTAAGAAGCTTGAGATTAAGGTCATCTGGAGTGAGGGAGATGCGACGATTGTGGGATTGAATTGACGTGCGAATGGCCAATTGCATAGATTTAAATAGTTGATTATGTGAATTCTATGTATTTGATTTTGCTTTCATGCAGAGACCTGCTTGTTTATTCACTATAATATCTGGTTTTACCACCTTCTAAAGAATAGGGCGGTTACGGGCCGTTACCGAAATTAGAAGCTCATACCTCACGTCATTCTTTCCAGCCATTTTATTAAATACACCGTGGTTGGCCATTCCGGCACGGGACTTGAGCGTTCTCCATGCATGGCAATAAAGCCCAAGCAAAACAAGGCACAGTCTCACTTAGTCACCCAGTCATACGAGGCGAGATATCGAACTGGGATGAAATAGAGCAACTCCGGAATCATACGTTTAACGAGCTATGCCCGATCGTAAACAACGCTGACGACGGCATTTCTGCGTTCTATGGTGTCACTTTTGAGATCCAAGTCACAACATTCCAGGAGGATACATACAACATGCTTGTCCATCCTCTGCTGTACAAGCTGGAATCGGGGCTGCTTAATCGAGAGGAGATAATGATAGACGTGTCCCATGACCTAGCGCGTGACATTGCACTTTGCATGACTTCATTCAAGCCAAGGTTGGACTCTATTTCTCGGAAAAGACAGTATGCAGAAGGCGAAATTCTCTCCATTGAACAATCAGTCTCTGATGCGGTACATCTATGCGATTTAGCTAACAGTTCGTCAGTGAGATCAAAAAGGTCCGTCCCTCGAATGACAGGCATACCAAGTCAAATGTCCCACCACATGAAGACCAAAAGCTCTGTCTCGAATCGCTTGCCTTTGATACTATGGACAATCGACTCTATGATATCGAGGACCTTTCTCGGGACACCTGCCAGTGGTTGCTTGGGCACACCAACTATAAACGTTGGGACAACCAAAACCACTCGCTGCTCTAGATTAGCGGAAAACCAGGTTCTGGAAAGTCAACTCTTATGAAACATGCGGTCTAATCTACGACTAGAAATGGAGGGGTGGGTGTTCTCTCCTTCTTCTTTCATGGACGTGGCACCAGGCTCCATAAGACTCTACTAGGTTTATTAAGATCATTTCTTTACCAACTGATCATGATAGCGCCTGCCGCTAATTATCAACTCATTGAAAAGTTCAAGAAACTCTGTAATGCCAAAGGAGTGTTGAGTGAGAAGTGGCAATGGCATGAAAGAGAGGTACGGGATGATTTTGCATCAGCACTGTGTGAAGTCCTAAAGACACATCCCGTAAATCTCTTTGTCGATGCTCTTGATGAACGTGGAGAAGACGCTGCAGTTAAACTTGTCGACTGGTTCGAGCAGCTGATCAAACAACTCCCGCCTACCATCTCAAAGTTCAAGATTTGTTTCTCACGTCGACACTATTCTATCCTGAACCCCGACTACGGATTGGAAATATGTATGGAGCATGTAAACTCGATGAATATCACGGCATATGTGAAGAGTAGACTCTGTAGTTCCTGCGCCACTCTTGCTACGGAAATCTCACAGACAGTTATTCAACGCGCCTCAGGGGTCTTTCTCTGGGCCCACCTACTTACGGACCTAGCCCTGAAACTTGAGCGCCGAGGAGAAGGGAACAACAAGATCCAAGTTAAATTCGAGGAAATACTTCCAAGCTTAGACGAACTATTGACTGGGATGTGAAACAGCTTAAGTTGAATTTCTTAAATATAATATAGAGTAGCTAAATTAGCAATTTGTTTAGATTTTACAGTAAGTCGATTTAATTCGAGTGATTAAGTTAAATAGCTGCTTATTAACTCACTTAGGGAAAGTAATATATCCAGCGCAGTTATATTATAAAGAAACAGTCAATCTCTGTTACATCCGAGCATTTAATAGCGAGATTAAAAGAGCCTTATTTTATCAGAAAGTAAAAACGCAAAACAGCGCTGTATTTACTCAATCTGAGCGCGGCATCTATCACGCGATGCAGCCTTAGCCTATTGGAGCCTAGCTCTGCACAACAAAGAGGTCTATGATTCCAAACGAGAACCAGCTCGATCGTCGGCAATCTCGCACAGTCTTGGCATCGGATTCCTCCATCCATCATGACGTAAAACGTGCTGCGAGAGCATCGCACAGCCTCCTGCTCAGCCCTGTTCCTATTAGAGCTGAGGTAGCATTGTGCCATAGCGGAGGACCTTTAGCATGAGCCTCTCCAAGTTGCGGCGTTCACGGATCTTGCCATTAAAGTGATTCACTAGCACCTTGACACTCAAAGTTCCCCATCAGACTCCGAAGCCATAGTGTCACCATGGGGAAAAGGTCTCGCGCCTGCGAAGCCTGCCAAGCTTTGAAGATCAAATGTGAAGCCGCGCCAGCCAACCCGAGCGTCTGCGAGAGATGCACTCGTTCCGGTCTCATCTGCGTACCTGCGGCTAGACGGTGGCAGAAAGACCGAATCGCCGAGTTGGAGGAGCAGGTCAGAAGTCTGCAGGAGAGATTGGACGGGGGGTCTTCGATGCAAGGGCTGTCTGCGTATGAGGACTCGGCAAGGGTAACTTCGGTGCTTTCGACTACGGATGGTGAAGGCATGGCATTCTCGACAAACGCTGTATCATCTGCGTGTGACAGCCTTGCATTTCTGGATGCGCGTCTTCATCACGATTCCCAACTCCGATGCCTTGAGGTATGCTCGATGACCACGAGGTTATTTTGGTCCATTCTCCCCTTGGTTGACGGCAGCTCAGCAAGATCACGTCTGCAATCTATGAGGACTGAGATGCCAACTACGCTCCTCACAATGTTTGCCTTCGCCATGTCGCCGACAGATACGGGCATTGGCCAGCAAACTCAAGAAGAATTGCGAAAAAAAGGTGTTGGAAACTCTCGGTCTAGCTGCAGTCGGTTTCGAGAAGCCCTCGCACGATCTGATCCAAGCCCTGCTCGTAGCCAGCCTCTGGACCAGGCCCTCTCTTGACGGCAACCACGCCAACTCCATCCAGCTCGTCAAGCTAGCGCACGACCTCAGCGTGGAACTCGGCTTGGGAGGACCGGCCATGCAAAGCTCTGCGCCAGCCTACTTCTTCCGCATACAGGGGCCTCTGTCGTTGGAAATGCAGCAGACTTGGCTGGTCTCATGGGTGGCTTCGACCATGGCTGCCATTGGTATGAGGAGGACCCATGGATTTGGCTGGGGCTTGTCACACCATAATGCGTTATGCACATTGGAGAAAGAGGCTTCGGACCCTCTGTTCTTGGAGATACTCCACACTGTGAGACTTCATGCCCAGGTGGCCGATGCCCTGGAGCTCTGCAATCCTTATTCGTTTAACGACATCAACTCTGACCTTGTGAGGGCTACTCAAGTTGAGGCTCGCGACAGACTGGGTGAGCTGAATAGCAAGGCGCTTGCACAGGACCCGCAACTTAGCTTCTGGCGTGTGCTGGCTGTCATCTATGTCAACGAGCCAGTGCTTGACACCAAGAGCAACAAGGTTCTTTTTGCGGGGCCTTTTATTGCGGAGAGGATAGGTGTTCTAGAATTTGCTCATCCCGCAGAGGTCACTAGCACGGCGGAGACGGCACTCCGGACACTTGTGGAGGCCTGTCAACTTGCCATTAATCTGGTCCTCCACATGGAACCTAGCTTGATCCTCAGTCTACCGTCCCTGTGCTTCGGGCCGGCTGTGAACTATGTACTCTCCATCCTCGTCAAAGCATTCGTTGCAGTATCAGCGCCAGGGAACACCTACGGCCAGGTGCTATCCCGCGATTCTCTCCGCATCAGAGAGGCAATAGACGACCTCATGGCTGTTGACGCTCTGCTTCTCCAGCTCGATCCCCATATGGGCAATTGGAACACGAGGATCATAGGCTCAGTCGAATGGTTTGCGGCCTGGTTGAACGACTACGGGTCGATTATAGGGCGGTATGAGACGAATCTAAAAAGGGAAATCGCCGAGCAGGAAATTGGTAGTCTGGGCCACAAGAGGCGTTTCTAATTCATCTTTCTCGTACGATGCCTTCGTCTCTGATCCGTAACTTAGTTCTCGACAAGCTTGTGTTCCTGGCATCCCTGCCTAGGTCTTCGGATCAGTCCGAGCCCCATGCGGCGGAGTTCCGTATGACGTCGACGACTCTCGGCTCCACGTTAGACATGCATGCCCGTTGGCGAATCGTGCAGTTCCAGCGCCTCTCTCGGCTCCGACCTCGATCAAGACAAGCTCTTGGCCAATTTACTCATCGTGGGAGAATCCTACGCTAGCAATTTAGCCTACCCATTTTCCCCGTGGTATTTGATGTGGGGACGGTCAACTTTCGCCAGCCCTTTATTTTATGGAGACGGCGAATATTCGCCAGACCCTTGTTTCCTGGAGGCTGAGCAACAGTTACACTGCATTTTCAGAGAGCTGATGGGAGGAAGGGTTACGAGGAGGCTGTATCGATGATGCTTCGACCTGGGGCCTTGTCTTGGCGAATTTCGACATGGGATTGACCAGAGTCGTGGTAGCCTTCACGATTGAGTATATATAAGCCAGCAGCGCACCTCGTATCATCACAGCATCACGAACAACTTCCTGCCTCAACAGCCTTACAACCATCGTTCTATTTCAACAACCTTGCAAAACTACCGTTTTACCCCAGAAGCGTCTTCAAAATGCGTCTGCTTAACCTCGCTGCTTTGGCGACTGCCGTCGTCGCTCAATCCGATCTGGCTTCCCTGATTGCCTCTCAGGACGACCTTTCCACCTTGGCCTCTCTCCTCGCTCTCGTCCCAGACATTGCGGAGACTCTTGCGTCTGCCAGCAATATCACCATCTTCGCGCCCACCAACGACGCATTTGATTCTGTGCCCAGAGACATTCCTGAGGGCGAAGCTATTGAATACGCCAACGACACCATGGCCATCAGCGCTTTGCTGTCCAACCACGTGTGGAAGGGCTACTATCCCGCTAAAGCCGTAACCAATGTGCCCCAGTTCTTCCAGTCGCTTCTTGACAGTAGTTTCGTCAACTACCGCCAGCCCTTTGGCAACTTCACTGGAGGCCAGTACAACGGTATCGTTAAAAATGGCAAGGACGTTGTCGTCATCTCCGGCGAGCAAGCCCTCTCCACCGTGGCTGAAGCAGTGAGCCCCATCCTATCTTCCAGTAAGGATATATGCTAACCATATCAAGGATATCAAACTCGGCGACAGCGTCATCATCCACAAGATTGACAGCCCCCTCTATTTCGGCGCCCCCCTCCAACCCTTCACCCGCCGCGACGGCCTCCTCAACTTCAACGCCGCGCTCACCACGGCCGACTTGCCGTACAACTTCGGCAACATCGGCTATGACACGGCTGACAAGTTGAATATTTCCGATTTCACAGTCTTTGTGCCCACCGACCCCGCCTTTGAGGCGATTGGCTCCGTGCTTGAGGGTGCTGGTCTGGACACGTTGCGGGAGGTCCTGACGTACCACATCGTGGACGACGTCGTCTTCTCGACAGACCTGGCCAACGTGAGCTTACCGAGTGTGCAGGGCGCAGACCTAACGTTTACCGTGGCCGAGAATGGAAGCGCCTGGGTGAATGGGGCCAAGATTTTATTTCCCAACGTCCTACTATTCAACGGTGTTGCGCACGTCATTGACGGGTAAGTAATATCCTCTTTTCTGTGAGCACATGCTGATCAACATAGTGTCCTCAACCCTGGCTCCGCACCTTTTGACAGAGCAGACCAGCACTCTACCCCCAAGTTAATCGTCCCTACCCTATGTCCTCCTAGCGTCACTGTAGCTTTATATATAAAATTAATCGTCGGTTATAGAGCTGATACAATTATTGAGTCTTAGGATTCTAGCGATATTAGGACTAGCGCTATGGGTTACGTTACTATTATAACTCCTCGGGTACAATCGTTGCTAACTCCGCAGTCTCGAAATCGATTCGTAAAACGGAGGTTCTAGTCGTCTTCTAGAACGCCTGCTGCATCTGAATTGCGTAGCACCTGAAAAGGCTCGGAAGTGGCAACGAATTTTGTTTGGATCACACAACCGTAAGACTTCCGATGTAGTCAACGGCCAAGAGTCACAGTTCCTTTAAGAAATAACAGTTTCGATTCGCCTGCTCATTGACTAGCTGTAGACGATCGCAAGTAGACTCAACGGAGCAAAGCCGCCCTTCTTTGCCGACAATGGCAACCGACTCTTATACACAGCAACGCCGTTCTTTACCAGGCGACATACCCATCTACTCATCATCGTTGATATCAATCACAGTCTTCTTCCACTGGCGAGCCGGGATCTTGCGCTTGAACATGATGTCGATCTCACGGTAGGAGCGATTCTTCATCTCCGGTAGGTAGAAGAACGCCACGACCGTACAGATAAGACCAGTGGCACCCCAGACGTAGCCGCACTTGCCGCCCATGTTTCCGTACTGTTTTTATATCAGCGTCCGTCACCCTAGCAACATCATATCAAGGCAGTCTTACCTCGGGGTTTAGCATGTAGCTTGCCATGAAGATGCAAGGAATGTTGACAATGTAATAGCAACCGCGACCGATACCAGTTGTCAGCGGCCTGAGGCGAATGGCGGAGGTTTCTCCGATGATGACCCATGAGGCAGGAGCTGGGCCGAGGGTGAACAGGACGGAGACAATGAGACCAAGTGAGGCCTGGGCAAGAGAGGCGGCAGTCGACGATCCAACAGAGCCTGCGATACCAAGAGCAATGAGGAAAACGACATTGATGCCCGAACCCCAGACGTAGATTGTGCGGCGGCCGATGTATGTTGTGAGGATCCAAGACAACATGACCATGACAGTTTGCAGGGCGGAAGTAATAAGACCCAAGGCGAACGCTGTGTCCGTCTTTATACCGGCCTCTGCGCGCTAGGTTAGTATATACATTCGCATCAGAGAGGAAGGGCACTTTACGTTTGAAGAAGTAAACAGCCTGGTTAGCAATAAGGTTACCAGTGAGGTTTTGGGCTGCATATACACCACACACAATGAGGGTGCGGTAGCGGTCAGTGCCCTTAAAAAGTTCCAGAATACTGGGCTCCTTCTCGGACTTCTCAAGCTCAATAGTACGACGCATCATAGCGACGGTCTCGCTCGCATTCTCGATCACCGATGAGCGTCCTAGCCGACCCACGGCGTGAACTGCGTCATCGAGACGGCCCTTTCGAACCAGCCACCAAGGTGATTCTGGTGCGCAGAAGATAAGGATAGCGAGAGGTGTAGGGAACATCCACTGCAGCGCAATAGGAATTCTGGGGTATAGATGTAAGCGAAGCCTTCCATAGTAAAACGGGGGTACTAACCTGTATGCGTCCTCAGAGTCATACTCATTATATACGTAAGTAATAGCCCCCACAATGATGGCCCCGATAGCCCAGAACATTTGCAGCATTTGGGTCGCGGGTGCTCTCAGCTGGATTGGCACAATCTCGCTGCAATACGCTGGCGCGTTGGCAATAAAGATACCCCATGGAATACCCTCAAGAAGCTGGGCGAGCAACATGATGGGAAGCGACTTGGCGAAGTAGAAGATGAAGATGAAGGCATTAAGCAGCATGAGACCGGCGATGGTCGCCCAACGGTATCCAATGCGGCTAGTAAGAGGGCCGGCGAGGACGACGCCAATGAGAGCGCCAAGTGGCCCGCCTACCTGAAGCGCCGACTGCCACTTGCTTTCAATAATCCATTCGGTAGGATCAGCTGGGTTTATGATGCCATACTGCCTTTCGAACTTGGGGACTGCGATGAAGTTGCCCGCGAGGAAGACACAGTATGACTCCATAATCTTGCGACGACGTTAGTTGCAAGTCCACCATTCGAGAGCAAATTGGACACAAAAGTGGAAGGGAGCAGCTCACGATTGTGCAAGACATGACGAAAGCCCACAGGCTGGCCATGGGGTAAGCTCGAACAGCTTGCAGCACGCCCATGTTGACTTCGGCGTTCTCTGCCTCAATCGCGCCGGCCTTATAGTCGGCGACACGCGCCTTCTCGTCGAGATCGGCGGCATGGTCGACGTTGTTGTGCCCCTCAACCTCGAGGAGGCTGCTGGGCGACTTTGAGGTGATGGGTTCACTCATGTTGCCTGGTGGATACCGGAAAAGGGAAGAGTCTGAAAGAGCAAAGGATCACCAGTGAGAGCCAGCAGGACGAGCGGGAGGTGTGACCTTTATATATCTATCTATATACATATCGGTTCATGCGTCTCCCCTGACTGCAGCCATTTAACCGGGCTTCGTGTAAATCGTTTAGACGCACCTATCATCAATCCTGGCTTTACTGGAGGCGGGTAGGACTGCCTGTAGACGCGCCTATCACAAGTCCCAGCTCTCTAAGGAGGATGGATGCCAGGACGAACCGGGCCAATCGCAACCTGGAGCGCGAGGCTGGCCCCCAGTAATTGCCAGCTTCCCCGGAGCTACCCCGCAGCCACCCCGGAGCGGGACCAGTTCTCTCCTCCATTCAGGCGCCACTCCGGGCGGCGCCGTACGGCGCTTCTCGATGGCCCATGCAATGTTACATCAGGTCGGCCCTAATTTCCCCGATTCCCCAGCTTTCTCGAGCTTTCCCACCCCAACACCGTCGCGCTTCGTGTTTGCAATATGCCGAGAGAGAAGAACGCAAAAATATGCGACGCAATCAACCTTGACTGCGCGTTGCTATTCTCTTTCTATATGTCTGCTTTATCCACGCGTTGCTTCTTCTCCTGCAGTTTACGCCTTAATACGAGGTTGAAATGCCGGGTGATATTGCTGATCTTTACTCTATCTAACGTCTAATAATAACCTGCAGCTAGCTGCTATAGTAATCTCCAGCGGGTTAGATAATACCGAGGTGTATCTACTAAGTTTAATTAGTACATATAGAAGAATATATAATTTATTATCCTCTAATTTTTAACTTAGTAAAGCTTAGATTATTTTAAAAAGGAATTTAATAATATTAAAATTAATTTAATTAAAAAAGATTAATTTAAAATTATTCTATTTTTATAAATATTAATAAATTCTTTATTACTTTTAATATATCTAAAAGAATTTTAATATTTAATTTCTTTTTATATATAATTAATTTTTTTAAATAAAATAAATAAAAACTTAATAATATTTAATATTTTTATTAAGAATCTATAAATTTTATAATTTAAGATTATTAAGTAGCTATATAAGCTATCTAACAGCAGTAAGCTTAAGCAATAGCAGCAGTAGCACTTAATATGAGGTGGAAATTATGGGATAAATAAGTTGTTTTAACTACAATAAGATACTAGTCCAAGTCCAGCACCCACTAGATACTTTAGATTGTCCAACCTAGACTAACATCTAGCTGATAAGCAAAAGTAAGAAGAGAAGATAGTTTTCTTTCACACCCCGTCTCCAAGCACACTCGTTCCCTTAAGACTGCTGAACCTCTTGCCCGGTAGGACTGGCGTTCTGGATCTGCTTGTCAAGCGCGCCAATGGCAATAACCTCGTTGCCAATCTTGAAGAAGTAGTATGCCTGGTTGACAGGACCAGGGATCAGGGGGCTGCGCAGCGTAACCTCGCTGACAGGTTGCTCGTACCCTCCCTTTCGGAGGATGGCAAAGGCCTCGTGGATCTCCAAGGACAGTGGCCAATCAAGGACGTCATTGCCGACAAAAGGAGCCTGGATGACCTCCACGGGGCCGAAAGAGCCCCAGCCGATGGACGTGATGATCGCCGTCTTCTTGTCGTCGATCTTGGCGATGATGCGGTTCTTGACGAGACCCCACTCGGTTTCCACCGGCTCGCCCGTCGCAGACTTGGCTTCGATCACGTACAGCTTGGCCTCGGGGTACTGGTTCTTGATGAGATTGTAGCCGGAATTGATGAAGCCGTCCCACGAGAGGGGGATGCTGTTCTTGGGAGTGGCAACTTTGGAGCCGTTGGAGGCGCCGTTGGAGGAGCCGTTGGCCGGGGTGACGGAGAAGGAGGCCAGAGGCTTGATCTTGGTGTCCGAGTTGGGTGGCACGATGCTCACCTGGTAGACTATGCTCTGAAACCAGATGGGGTCAAACTGGCCAATGGTGACGACGACCTCGGTGGCGCCGACCTGGTGAGAGGTGAACTTCCACTCGATTTTGCCGTCCACGATGCTGGCGTCGTCTAGGACGACGTAGCTTTTGTCAAAGGAGATGTTGATACCTGCGCCCTGGCTCTTGATCGAGTCGGCCTGCTTGACGGTGAATTGCTGCCCAAGTCCGGTGACGATCTCCTGGTTGCCGGCGACAGTCTTGACCTCGGGGATGTTGCTGGGTGCTGCCTTGGTCTCAACAGCGGCCTGCGTCTCCTGGGGACCGTCCTTGAGGAGCGGCTGGATGGGCACGACCCACCCCTTCTTGTTCTCGGTGTTGACCACCACGGTGTTTGACGGAGTCACGGGGTTGGGGAGCTGGATGTTGAAGCTGGACGTGGCAGAGTAGGGCGAGTCGCCGAGGATGACGGGGCCGACCCAGCCTTTCAGATCAAAGAGCAGGCCGCCGGCGAACGGCAGGCGCTTAAAGCGGATGTCTCGGGTGATGTCCACGTGTTTACCTGCAGCATTGAGGTAGAGCGTCTCGGTGTCGCTGTCGTAAAGCGCGGTGATGGTGTCAGCCGGGATGAGCTGGAGGTGGGTGAGAGGGCCAGCCATGATGAAGTTGGAGAAGTTGGATCTTGTATTTGATGGAAACGAGGTTTGATTCTTGGTTGCTGCTGCTTTGTTGGGCAAGCTGATTATGAGAGACGGTGATGAGAAAGGATGATGTGAGAGGATGATGGACTAAGAACATTACCTGGGTGCGTGAGGCCTTCTTATACACGAACTGATTTCGTTGTTGCCAACAGGTAAAATCCCATCCGCCTTCCATTTCTTTGCGAGGAATGAAAAAGAGTGCCTGTTTCCATATAGAATTCCCCCTCTAGGAGGCAAAGACGCGGTCGTCCAGTAAACCTCCAATAGCATACCAATCGCCACAACATCTTACGACTCTAGCTTTTTAACTCTGGACTGTCACATTTCTTAGCCAGCCAGAGAGCCAATGAGGCTTCACGCCGACGATTTGCACGATGTACCACCTCGGGTGGTATAGAAGAAGGCTGAGTCGTTGGTACATCATTGGCGAGAAATGCCAGGACATTGATCACGCGATGTTTGCGTCTTCTTACGATAGACCGTCTTGCGTGCCAGCAAATGTCTTTGGCGCTTTTCAACTGCACTTGGATTCCGTTACCCCGCAGATGAGGCTCGGTTCGGACTATGTGTTAATTAAACATTTGTGCAATCGTGGAATGTGGCAAAAACGTTCTTGTAGGGGCGGCTAGGCCACTCTTTTGGCTTGTTCTGTCGAGACCTCAGAGGCAGATTGGGAGCATCGCCTGACCTGGCCGACTATTCACTTACTAGTAGATTCACAGGCCTGGATGAAGCCAAATATTGTCGGGCACCATTGAGAAGGCAATAGACATACACTAAGCTCTTGAAATAAATGACCAAGTCCCAAAACAAGTTCTCCATCCCAGCAAGCCATATTTTAAACCTCTCCCTTGAAAGTCTTAAGCCACTCTGCTCGAACGGCAGACAAGTCAAAGGTGGCCGCTATAGGCTTAAGGGCTGCCGCATGACTCTTAATCTCTTGCTTGAGACCCGCGTAGTCAACCTTAAGCTCGCCGTTGCGCTCCCTCAGTTTCCCATTGACGATTACGGTATCGATGTGCCGCAGGGAGGTGAAAAAAACTACTGCCCCATCGGGATCAGCGACTGAAAGGGACTCAATGTCGTCGCAGCGGATGAGGACAATATCTGCCTTTTTCCCGACCCAGATGGAACCGATCAATTCATCGAGCCGCATGACTTCAGCGCCTCTGAGCGTTCCCCTGCGCAGGACGTCCGAGGTCTTTCTCGCGATGTTTATGGGCAGACCTTGCTTATACTCCTGCGCTCGCTGAGCCTGGATGCCCAATCTCATCTGCGCAATCAAGTCGTTGCCATTATGAAAGGTGATGTCTATGCCGTACTAGACTAAGTCCCTTATCACACTTGTATAAGCACATGATACAGAATTTGAAACAGTAGTCAGAACAGTAATTTCAACAATAACTATTATAATTATATATCTCTATATTTCACACGTCTAATAACAGTGCTCTAGATTATACTTTTAAAATAGTAGCTAGTTTCGCGAAATTAGGCTCACCTGGTCCAGTGGCTGCATCCCAGCCAGCGAGCGCTTCCCAACCAGGTTCAAAGAAGTTCCCGTCTGCGCATCCTACCGAATTGCTACCGTCTTTGACATCTCGGAAGGCTGAATTAGTCTTGGCAGAGTACAGCATAGGATTCAGGAATCCTAAGACAGGTTTCTTCTCCCGAAGGCGCATGTCGTTGATAAGAGCAACCATGGCCGCAAACACTGGCGCAGATGCGCTCGTGCCATCGTGGATGCTGGCCTGGCCTCCAGTGAGAGTCAGATAGTCATCGCCAAGAAGACTCACGTCTGGCTGTGCACGACCAGTAGTGTTGTAATAATTCTTGTGCTTGCCCTTCAAGGCTTTAATATAACCAGTCACCGCCTTATCTTGCCAGGAGGGACGTTTGAAGACATTTGACATGCCCCCGGAGCTGAAAGAAGCCACACCGCCATAATCTGCCGTAGCGCCCACAGATGTCATCCACGGGCAGCTCGATGGAAAGGTCGGTACGAAAAGTCGTTTCTTGCCCGATACTCCGAGGCAAGTGCTATCGCCACCCGCGCCGGCTGCTCCTCCATCTCCCGAAGATCCAACGATGGAAATACCTCGTGCAGCAGCCTTCGCGAACAGATCGCAAACACGTTTCGCGTAGGCGACCGGAACATTCTTCTCGTCGTCGTTGTAAGAGATAGAAATGACCTTGGGTGGGTTCTTCAAAGCAAGCACATACTCGAAAAATTCGGCATATGGCTCGTTGTCGTCCGGCGAGATGTGCGTACTGGGCTTCTGACCGACCTTGGGTGCATGCCCGCCTACTGAGTAAAAGCTGACGGGCAGTGGACCGGTGAAAGCCATTGAGTAATCCAAGTCAAGTTCGGCCTCGACAGTGAGGGAGCCTCCGTCTGCTGGAGGCTTCAGAGTACCCTTGTTGACAGAGACGACGTTGATGGCAGGGATGGACTTTGGATTCTTCTTGTCGTATTTTGTTAAGAAGGCCTTAACATCCGTGACGTTGGGAAAGTTGTTCAGGAATCCTGCGATGGCGATCGTGCTGCCTGACTTACCGTCAGGGGGACTGTAATTGATATTGTACTTCGTTCGCAGTTGAGCCGGACAAACGCTGTTTGAACAGTTGCTGGGTCCGGTGGGTATGTGCTGTCTCTTGAGCACCTTTGCGGGATTGGTCGATAATCGAAAGAATTGTACCGTGGGATAAATGTAGTCGATTACTTCTTTTTGCGTGGCTGGGACGCTGTACTCGGTAGTACGAACCACAGTACGGCCAGTAGCCCTATGTCGAAATTGGAGAAACGTGGTATTTAGGACGCGATCCCAGTCAGCAACCGCTGCTGTGACGTCAATTCGTTCGGGGTTTGTGGTATGGTTGGATAAACCCTCATCTTCAAGCCAGCGCGTCACTTTGCTGGAAGCGAGGCTCATGTCAGGCAAGATGCTTCGCAGCTCATGTGCCTCCAAGTACTGGCCGTACTGCTCAGAATCGGGGTCGGAGACCTCCTCGGCCACTTTGAGATATGGCTTGTCCAGCTCCGCGAGATAGAATCTCAGTGACAGGAATTGATCTTGTGGTGCGGCTCCCAGCTGCACATAGTCGCCAGGTACTTCTTGAAGAAATTCGTGGGGAGATGCATGGCAGACTGGTGAGAGCAGCCACGACCAGACTAGGTAACTGCGTCGCATGGTGAGATGGGGTTCAGAGATGCGCAGATGAAATGACAAGAATTCTATGATCTGGTGGCGCAGGTTGCCGCTGAGAAAGAGCGCGCAGTGGTTATAACAGCTTCAAACGGCTGTTACGGAGGCTGAAAACGATCATCGAATGAGGAAAGGATGGAGTTAGTTTTGTTCGTAAACACAGCGTAGCTGGTGGAAGTCACGGTGTAAAACAAGGGCATCAGCTGGTCTACATCAAATGATTTTCGAAGGTCCCGAACTTCGGACCATCTATTTTCGGCTTGGGATGGTGACGGCATTTGCCGAATCAGGTTATCCGCCAACCAGCCCCCAGTTCGCTTGCAAGCACTTTTGCTAAACTCTATGCCACATCTCGTATTGCCAATACGAGTGCTCTAGCAATACAGAATGGTCTGTCTAGAACTTCTTCCATTTCTAATAGATGAAACGTGTGATCACCTATCATTTCAGGGTCCATGAATCGGAAGGGCCGATGATCTACCACATATCTACGGAGCTCAAAGGCTCTAAAAGGAAGCAAAATGCCAAATTTAGCTGATCAGAAACCTAATTAGAAAAGACTTAGATTGTTGGCGCGCTTTTTAGCCCCTTAAGCTTCTAAAGCCATTCATTGATCTAGCCTGGCCTATGACGACATTGGACTAGTCTACATTCTTCAGGGGTAGTGTTCATGCGACCGAGCTTCAACTCGGGACTCGGCACCGGAAAGAATCCACAAGCTGGGGGAACTCTTTTATGATTCGACGGAAATAGTATGGTACACAGGCCCTCCTCCCTACAACTCCAACACGAGACAGGGGTGGCCCTGACTAGGATAACTGGCTCTCGTATTCAGAATGTGCGTCCTGGATTCGAAGTTACCTGTTCCGTATTTAATTGTGATGGACTCGATATCGCTCAGTAACTAATTCCTTCACAATCTCCCGCCGTCTCTTAAATACTATATACTTCTGTACCTGTTCTGGACGAGATTTCATCTACACCACATAGACTGTGTTCCTTGTCATCCACAGCCATGTTGCTTCCAAGCATCCTCCTTTCAGCCACATTGGCGCAAGGGGCAGCAGCAGCTGTTGCTGCACCACAGTCGCAACCCCCTACCATTCCCATTTCATACAGCTATGGTGGCTATCCTCGGTGAGTTGTGTGGTTCTCCGACATGGTTGCAACATGCAGTCCCGAGTACAGCGAAGAAACTAATACCCAGTATGCAGCATACAAGCCGACATCAAATGGGGTACACCAGAACAGTCCTCCGTCCCCACCATCTTCGACACCGGTTCTCCCGGTTTCTGGGTCTTCGGGCCCAAGTCCATCATCAATGATGGCAGCACGGCGCACTACGTGCAAGGTCCTTGCAACAAGACGGTCAAAACATTCTACAATTGGCCCAAGTCAACTTCTCACTCCAAAGGAGGGGCCGTCGAGCCCAAAGACGGAACTCTTGGCTATGCCTACGGCGGCAATGGCAAGCTTATATCGGCTCCTGCCATCATCAATGATACATTTGGGTTTTCCAACCCACGCTTTCCCAAGCTGACCAACAACCAAGTGGGATTGGCAAACTATGCGCAGATCGCCCAAGGCGACGACCATTGCAAGATCCCGGAGTCCGACTTTGACCACAGCATTCTCGGGCTCGCACCACTTCCCAAGACGGGCTTTGCTGGTCCCTCTTTCCGAGACAACTTACGCCACACCAAGAAAACGCAGTCATCCTCTTTGACTATGTGGTTTGATAAACAACCCAAATCCATAACATCCTCATACTCAGGCGCGGCTGTTTTTGGTGGCGTTCCTGCCAAGAAGAAATATACCGGCGAGCTTGTACGCATCAAGCAGAACTATCCCACTGACACCTACATCGGCTACTATGCGGCGCTGCCGGAGATGACTGCTACGTCAATCAGCAAGCCGGGCAAGCCTGTCAAGATTGGTCTGACCGATTCTTCGGTGAAGCGTTGTCTCCTTGATTCTGGAACGGGCGAAGACAGAGTTCCCTTCAGCAACAAGCAGATCATCAAGGCGACGGGGCTCATTCAATTGAACAATCCATCGGTACTGGGCTGGAACGGGACTTGCGAGTCCATCCCACATACTGCAACCCTCAATTTTACCTTTGCAGGAACAACAGCTGGCAAGAAGGTAACCGTGGCTGTTCCCATTCGCAGCTACGCTCGTGGCGAATACGACGGCATCGATGGTTATGACGCTTCCAAGTACTGTGCCCTGAGTCTCTCGGCAGACGAATACGGGGACTGTACCTTTGGTGCTCCCTTCTTCACAGCAGTTTACGCTGTCTTCCACGATGATAAGAAGCAGATCGCGCTTGCTCAGGGCGGTGTTTCTACTGGCAGTGCTGATGGCTTGTCTGGGATCGGCCCGCTCACTTCTATTCTCCCGGGGTCAAACATCCCAAACTCCATTTAGATTTCTAGCTCTATAGTAGGAACCGAACGGGTGGCAGCGGCATGGACGCCTGTAGTCAGTGAAAGGCATGATCTGGATGATGACTTCTGATACCGCGTTGACAAAGTCGCAAGAAATCACGTGTCCAGAGGTACAGGCTTGAGAACAATGCATAATAGGCAAGAGGGAGACGAACAGCGTCGATGAGTCAGTTTTGAGAAGACTTATCGAAGGTTCCTAGTGCGTCAACAATCGAGGACGCATTCTTGGCAAGAATTGACCAAAAGGCAGCGAAATCACAAGTATCGAGCGGGGGTCTCCATTAAGAACAGCCCTGCAATTCTGCGTTGGAATATATGGAAAAATCTTCTGCCGAGTAGAGTAACCTTTGTTTCTTGATAATGACCCCCCCAAGGCCCACTACTCATATTCCACTGCTAGAGAGGGTACTGGTCCCACTATCGTCAACTTCAACAACATACATAGCCAATAACCTGATTCTCTGTTAATATAACCCTTGTGAGTATGTATGTTGAAAAACTTACCAAATAATCCCATGGAAGACTCGGCTTTGCTATCGTTGTGCTTCACACATTCCCGCCGGCCAGCAATTTGCGAGCTCTTGGCACATGAAACAGTCAATATCGTAGCACTGCCCTGGTGATGTTCCAGTAAAAATCATATCGCTCGGCGCATTATCGTATAGATAGCATTCGCCGGAATCCCAATAGAATGTTTGACAGTTTTGCCGCCAGAAGCAGAATCCAGCACATACAACGAGACTCCAATTATTGCCACCTTTGACGGGAATCGGCGTTCCTGCATTGATTGGCGAACTATGTTTGCCACAGACGAGATGTAAACTGTCCACCTTTTGTTGGCAAGTGAGCGAACAAGGGCCGGCGTGAGCAGTAGTTGCGAGCAGCGTTGCGAATGCCGCGACCAAGATTTTGCGTAGTGACATGGTGTATGAAAGCCGAATGGATCGGAAGCGCCTGAGATCTAGCAGGTAAGGAGGTCGCCTTGTGTTATCTATAACATGCGAGCTACGGTTTGGGTGTGGGTACCCAGCTAAATATTGGTGGCTAAGTCGCTATGGACAAACTGTTGGAATACGACCCTGTATAACGAAACCTCTGATAGATTGATATCCGGACCTTAGTCAGAAGGGGGGGTATGATAACCCCTCTTCCGGCCGATCCGGATGACGAGGACAAGCAATCATCAACATCATCATTATTATCATTAGATTGATCCCTATCTATCAGATTGAATTAACCGTAACGGATCCAACAATTAAGAGTCTCATCTACTTGAACAAGCTAGCTGCGCTGAGATCCGTACGGCTTTTATTCCCTATCTTAGGATTAATTTTACCCCATTCTACCTAAATCTATAAAAAATCGCAATGTCAGCTAAAAATACTGCATCTGACTATAAGGTCTATCTTAAGACCTTTAAGGGTTGGAGGATCTGGGATAAGATCTTCCAGCTGAGGATAAATACAGCCGGCCTCTGGGAACTTGCTGATCCTAAAGGAAGTCAACAGCTGATATAAGCCCCAGTGAAGCCGCTGATTTCTTTCTATTATAAAAGAATCCCTCCACATCGGATCGAGCCCGACCTTTCTCGATAGACCCATTACTCAGAGAGTCAGGGGTCTCAGACTATCACCCCGACCTACACCCTTAAGACTACCGATCCGATTGAACGAGCCCAGTTAATTAGGGATCTGACTGCTGAAGATAAGATCTCCTATCAGTCTAGCCGTAGAGACTATAAGCAAGACTATAAGGAATACAAGAAGCAGCAGGATTAGATTAATAGCCTGAAGAAATAGATAATGGAAATAGTAGCTGTGGGTCTGATGGATAGCTCCTTCTTTCCTTAATAGGATCTTAGGAATTAGTATATCAACCTAGAAGAAAGTGTTGGGGCGTCTTAGACCCAACAGCGAAATAAAGCTAGGATAAAATATCAGACTGCTCTAGCTGCTGTGCCTAAGACTATCAAGGATTTCCCTTGCTGGCTAACGGACTGGGAATAAGCTATATATTAAGCTCAGACCCTAGAGATAGGGGGCCTAGATGATCCAAATATCTGGTTCGAGGACCTTAGTAAGGTTATTAAGCCGGCTGTTGGATATTTAGTTACTACCTATTGCGGGATCTATTGGAAGGAGCTAGAATCAAGGTCCCTATCAATTCGAGAAGTTGCTAAGGCCCTACGGGAAGAAGCTGCCCAGTACAGCTTATAATAGCCGGCTAAGGCCCCCAAGGCCCTAGGTCGGATCAACAGGGGAGCCTTTGGACCGACCTACGATGAGGGACCTGATTAAGCTGACCAACCGGATCAGGGATAGCAACCAGATAAGGAAGGTCAGCAGGCCGGATCGTCCGGATCCGCCGGATCCGCCCGGCCGAAACGGAACAAGAAACGCAAGTCCGATTAATTAGGTCCTGAGGCAAAAAGGACCAAATCCAAGGAAGACCAGGATTAAGAAAATGACGGTCCTATCTGTGAACTCTGCGGCGGCAATTGGTATACTTGGGCAAAATGCTACTATATCTTTCTATCTAAGGCCCCAGCCTGGTTCGAATTTAGACCTCTTATCCAAGACGCTGTTAAATACCGAATTTCCCTACCCGAGTGGAAGGATAAGCTCAAAGCCCTCAAAGGAGCCGCCGGACCGGCTAAGTCGGATTGACTAGGCCGGGAAGTCGGCCGCTGCGGTGACCTGATAACCTCGATCAGGGCGGCCTTTTCGGCATTAAGATATCCCCTACGGAAGTCAGCTATCCTAGACTCTGGGACCACAATCTATATCTTCAATGAGATCTGCCGGTTCCTAGGATATCGGCCTGCTAGAGCCGATGACGTCCTTATTGCCGGAGAACACAAAGTCCTAGTCTAAGGATACAGTTAAGTCAACATTATAACCAAGGGACCTAAGGGCCCTAAGGTCATCACTTTATTCGATGTAGCCTACTGCCCTAACTTCCCTTGCAACCTAATATCCCTACAGAGGCTGCTACGTCAGGGCTATTAGTGGGACATACACCCAGATTGCAACTGTCTAAGATCGTCAGACGGCCTGATCAGATGCTTCTTATCTGATCGCTACGACCAATTCGTCCTAGAATACATCCCTTGTGACGCTGCCTTCCCTGCTCGGCACAGCCGGTTCAACTCATCAACCCGACCTAAGGCGACGAAGCAAGATGCCCGCCGTTGGCACCTGCGGCTAGGTCATCCGGGGCCTCAAGCCCTAGAAAGGCTAGTCAATAAGGTCACAGGGGCCCGGATCAAAGGGATCACAACTGTCAGCTGTGATGACTGCGGCACTTCCAAGATGACCCGACAAGTCAGCCGCCGGCTAAGGGACCTTCCAGCTGGACCCGGCTTGAGACTAGCAATTGACTTCCATGACCTGGAAGAGGACCCAGAAGGAAGGGTCAGCCTGTTATTGATAACAGACCGCTATTCCGGCTACATCTGGGACTATTACCTTAAGACCCGATATCACAAGGAGCTTGTTGCAGTCTTCAAGGACTTCCTGGGTTACCTAGTCTGTCAGTATCAGCTGAAGCCCCGAGTTGTTGAGTGCGATAGAGAGATCCTAGGAAAGTCCGAAGACCGGCCTCGGCTAGTATATCGGTTCTTTACCGGAATGAGCATTATCGTGGAGTCAACAGCTGCAGACACAGCTGCCCAGAATGGCGGCGCCGAGCTATCCGGAAAGGTCATTAAAATTAAGGCAAGAGCCCTACGGTCAGGAGCCCGATTTCCTTCCTTCCTTTGGGTCGAGATCTATCGAACAGCTATTTATCTTTACAACCGGACCCCTAGGGGGGTTAATAACTGGGATACCCCCTATATCCGGTTCCACACAGCAATAGCCCAACGAGACGGTCACAGCGAGGAAAGCAAAGTCCCCTATCTAGGCTATTTACGGGTCTATGGATCTAAGGCGTTTGCCTTAACCCAAGACGCCCTGAAGGGCAGGAATAAGCGGCAGCGGCTAAATCCCCATGCCTGGATCGGCTACCTTGTGGGATACCAGTCAACTAATATCTATTGGATCTGGAACCCTATTGCTGGAAAGGTTATCCGTACGAGGGATGTCATCTTTAACGAAGACGACCAATTCAACGGAGATATCAATCAGCTATGGGATGATCTGTTGAGAATCAGCAGAGAGGAATTAGACTAATTGCTGAACCAGGTGGAAGAGGCGCAACTGGATTAGTCACCAGAAAAAACAGCTAGCAGACTGACCTCTAGGTGGGATGAATCCCACTATGAGGATTAGAGTGTTATCTATAGTGAGGATCAGGAGGATGTTGCTGACCTAGGCCCGAGGGATCAGGTTTATAACCTAGACCTTAGGGATCAGGTTGATGATATTGATCCTATTCCGTATGTAGATAGATTAGAAAATAGGGATATAGGGATGATACTATCAGAGGCTAGGTCTGATTAACCAGCCGGAACTGTTGGGCATTCTAGCAATAGGGTTAAGGACGGGTATTAGGGTATATATGGGGAAGGAATTGATGCTATTAAAGGCGGTCAATCCGATACCCCTAGCGCTGAAGATACTGGGTACCTGACTTCTGTGTCTCTGCTGCCAGCTGCACTTCTAGCGATGACAATCCAGGATGCCTTGGATCCACCAGGTGGGCTAGATCCCAGGGACCCTAGGGTCTTTAGGGTTGAACGGTCTGATATCTGGAAAGCTACCTTTAACGCCGGAAGATTAGCTAGCCCAATTGGCACCCTCAACGGGAAGGTCATTGATAAGGCTAAGCTGCAGCGGCTGTTGAAGAAACCTAGGTCTGTTTATTAGAGTCAACTACCCAAGCTGCCGCGGCACCATCGGGATCTAAGGGATCATCCGATGGGGGTCCAATTTGAACAGGCTGAACGAGACCACTTGCACAGTTATAGGGCAATGGAGTCCTGGATCGAGATAGATCTAGATGACCCTATAACCCTAGGGAAACAGACCCTCGATTGCATGTGGGTCTACGTCTATAAGCTAGATAAGCATAGCCGCTTCATCAAGTGTAAGGCCAGGCTAGTTATTCGAGGAGACTAGCAGCCAAAAGGGCTAGACGAAGAGACCTATACCGCAACTCTTACCGGAAGGTCCTTCCGGACTCTAATAGCAACAGCAGCCCGATTTAACCTGGATCTCATACAATATAACGCAGTTAACGCCTTCGTCAATACCAAGCTAGACCGTCACATCCTAATGAAAATACCGCCTGAATACAGATCACCCGGAAAAATCCTGCTAATCCAGAAAGCCCTATACAGTCTACGCAAATCCCCTCTCCTTTGGCAGAAGGAAGTTACAGCCACTCTTCAAGACCTAGGCTTCGAGCCGGTTTGGCACGAGCCCTGCTGTATGATAAAGGGAGGAATCATCGTCTTTTTCTATATTGACGATATTATCTTTGCCTGCCGGAAGGAAAAGAGGCAGGACGTTCAGAGGGCTGTTATAGACCTTAAATTATATTATGACCTAACCGGTGGAAATGATCTTTAATGGTTCCTAGGGATTGAGGTTATTTAAGACCGGAAGGAAAGACTGATCTGGTTATCCCAATTCTTATGTCTAGCTAAGATTGCTAACCTTGTGGATAATCTAGATTAACAGTATAACACCCCAATAAAAAAGGAAGCCCTACACCCATATAAGTAATAGGCCTCAATTCCGTCAATCCGACAATACCAACGGAAAGTTGGATTGATCCTCTATACAGTTATTATAACCCGGCCAGATACAGTATTTCCGGTCTCTCAGCTAGCTAGATTCAATTTAAACCCAGGACCGGAATATTATCGTGCTGCTGATCGAGTCCTTCTATATCTCAAGAAGACCAGCAGCCTAGCCCTTCAATTCGGCCAAGGGGATCTATTTCTAATAGCTAGCGATACTTCCTATACAGATAACCCTGACCGGAAAAGCTCCCAAGCCTACATTATAAGACTATTCAGAGGAACGATCGAATGGAGAGCCAATAAGCAGGATACAGTTATAACGTCAACAACTGAGGCCGAGTTACTAGCGCTATCTCAAGCAGCTAGGGAGGCTATGTTTATCTCCCGGCTGGTCAAGGAGCTAGGGATCCGGCTGGAAGAGGAAAAAATCTGTATTTAATGTGACAACCTGCAGACGATCCGGCTTATCCACCAAGATATCAATAAGCTGCAAACCAAGCTGCGGCACATTGATATTCACAATTATTGGTTGAGGCAAGAAGCCCAGAGGGATAGGATCTAAGTGGACTATATCAGCATAGAGGAAATGATCGCTGATAGTCTCACAAAGATCCTCACCGGCCCGGCCTTTTAAAGATCAGTCCAGCAGCTAGGTTTAGTCGATGTTACAGACCGGCTAGGGCAAAGGAAGCTGGAAGAGATAAAGGAAGAAGATCTAGAGATATAAAGACGGCAGCTTCAGCCTGATCAGACTGAAGCTGGGGGGGTATGTTGGAATACAACCCTATATAACAAAACCTCTAATAGATTGATATCCGGACCTTAGTCAGAAGGGGGGGTATGATAACCCCTCTTCCGGCCGATCCGGATGACGAGGACAAGCAATCATCAACATCATCATTATTATCATTGGATTGATCCCTATCTATCAGATTGAATTGACCGTAACGGATCCAACACAAACTAATTCCGGATTATCCGGTGGATTAACTCAATCCACGGTTAGTCAACGCCCCTAGGGAGGTTAGTTATTCAATAACCCCTTTAATCAGATTTCCCCCTGAGTATCTAAGGGTCTAGAACTCAATAGACCAGAAAACTTGCACTAGCGCCCAGCCACTTCATTTCATCGACATACGGAGTACAGATACAATCAGAACGTTGTCAGAAAAGGCCCAAACAAGGCCGTGCTCGACAAAGGCTCGTCTTTCGGGATGTACAAATCCCCCACATGCTCTTCCATGGGATAGACCGCCAAGTTGTGAGAGACAGAGTCCGAGTGTGTTCATAGTTCTTGGACTGTCTTGTCCCGTCGTTTTAGGTTTGGAGCGGAAATATAGCCTTACAACGCTAGGTGGCGTTATCGGTACACAACCAGGAGCGAGCTGAAACTTGCATTAGAGTAGGGAGTCCGAGACTTTGAGCTAGAATCACATCCAGCAGACTCTCTCAATGCTTGTGGTGCTGGTGCAGTAACTCAATGCATTTTAGAGGGTGAACGACGCTCACACCAAGGCAAGCAACCTGAGCTCTCAATTTATAGCTGGCTACACAGGACTCACGAGACAAGAGCAATAGCCTGCTCAAGTGAATAAGAGATGCGAAGATCGGGACAGCAGTTTCAGCGATTTCGGCGAATTTCGTGATATAAATACCGAACCGAGCATCCTATCCTACCGCAGGATGAAGATTAACTGCAAAAAACTTTGCGAATTTTATTACAGCGCAGTGGGTTTATCTCAAACAAGATAACATTTCATAAGAGGGAATGCTGCAACATTACCATGGATCTCTGAAGTGAGGAACGGAGTCAGCATTCGCTAGATACTGCATAATATGTTTCGCCAAGCTTGACTGCAACGGTCTCATTGCTCGCCGTTCTCCTGAGGGTCTTGGGGAAGTTGACTTCTTTGCGTCACAGCTTGGTCTGAGTACGCACTTGGATCTAATGCACGTTGAGCTGGGTCTGCAGTGTCCCATTCTGGCGCTTGAGGATCCTTATCTACATGTCCGGACTGGGGCAGTGTGATGTTGTCTTTCCTAGTGCAGCACAGGCGGAGTTCTTCAAACAATTGTTCCGTATTCGCCCATTTGGAAAACCCATTTTACTTCTATTTGTAGGGTCTTGATGCCTACATCTTTATTCTGACATTCAAGTACACGTTGCGAAGCGTGCGGTTGTTGAAACCCAATGCGTTGTCTCTATACTTGTGTAGGGTAGCTCCCAGTTGAATTTCTCTACTACCTAATTATTCTTTAAATTGCGAAACGTGTGGCTTCTTTTAAATCAGAAGAAAATGGGTCGAGCTGTTTTGGGATGACTTCTTGACAAGGGTTGGCGCGACGGACTTAGCTGCTGGACGCAAGGCCTTGGTGGCAAGCCAACGATATGCGACTCGAGATTAAGGACTAAAGCTACAGAAAGCTTGAAGCCGAGTGTCTGTGGGCTGTGGCCACCCGGCGGGAGCAGGACATGAAAGAGAGGCACTGGTAGAATAATCATATGCCAAGCTCGGTTGAAATTGATACGCAAGATTCCTTTCTAGCCATACAGTTATAGATCTCCCAGATTATCTCCTGCTGTAAGGGTGCATTTAAGTATTTCCGTCAGATATGAAAGTCTGACTTAGATTCCATTGCAAAATATATAACTGTTACTATACTCTTTACACAGCTTCTCTATATTATTCCTGGCAGTATATTTGTTGCCGACGGTCTCAATAAATACACATATTTGAATAGTAGCAGCACCTTAGTTGTGAAATTTCTCTATTATATTACAGATACAGTGGCGGGAATAGATACTCAAGTCTTTCTTGTCAGTAACAACAAGCACCAGATTCGATACACTCTTATAGACAATATATACAAGAGCTTTGCTAAGTATAAGTTAATGCCCGACGATATCTGATCCAACACTGTTTGCAAACCCGTGAACATCGCTTGTGGGGTTGTTTCAATAGTGGCAAATAGGTAATTTAAATTGACACAGCTGAAGCCCTGCCGGACAGTGGGAAGTCTCAGGTCCATCGCAACTATTAACACTAATACAACAAGGCTTCACAAGGGCTGTGCTGTCCTAGTGTACGTCCATAAGACGCAAAGTAGAAGTTCGGGATCCGGGCTGGACAGATTTTCGGGGTCCGAACCACATGTACGACATCGTAATACCCACGTTATTACCCTTGGTCCTCGCTCCCTTTGTGGTTGGTATGTAATGGCACGCTTCTGAAGCGAAATAAGGGATACAGGGAGGAGGCGGCTGGCCGCAAGAATGGGGCTGGGGAGTGGACACGTTACCATCGATTTTCGCGTCCCGACAAACCTTACAATCCTTGTACTACGACGTCTCGACTCTTGAGGCACACTCGCGACTCTCATCATTAGTTATACGCTGAGTTTTAGCGTGCTTGTGAATATTGCCAATTGCCAATTGCCAGACTGCCATTGCTAAATTGCCATTGTCACTGTAGCATTGAGCAATCGCGAGCGAGAGCCATTTAGCACGGTTGGAATTAGGCCCCGCGTCGCGCTCCCCCGACGCGACGCGACGACCATTTCTCGCCACGCGAGAACACACCAGTACTTTTCAGCATGTTCTCCTCAACTCGGTCACGGGAAACAATCTGTGGCGACAATGCGGAATACCATTGGGAGCTCTCTTCCTCAGCCTCGAGTGGGGCTCAATTGAGTCCCGACTACGTGAGTGGTCAATCCACATGAACATTTGAGCCAATCTTAACCATTCCCTAGAGACCATGCATTGGTGGCAACGATCCTGCAGAACAAGACAATCTTTTAGCACCACCATTCTGCGAATGTGTAGGCTTGATCCATGGGCTTGCCCTACTCCCTTATCTCTAACTAGCTGACGCAAACATAGCCATCGAAGAAGAAGCGGACCGTGTTCCTGTGGACCTGTTGTGTGTGTCTGTGTTCTGGAATGCGAGTGTCGGCCGGCTCCTGTCCAGCTTGCGGAACCGCACGTTGTTCGTATTGTCGAGTAGAGAAGACTGTGACGAGAGAGTAATGAAAGACCCTGAAGGTGTCAATGGGCCATTCTGCTTCGCTGCAATCACCTGCTCCAAGCCCGTTTGCCACTTGTTGTGTACTAATGTTCTTATCCTCCAAATGTGAACAGGCTAGCTTTTTGTTGAGGTTTCGTGATGTGATGTAAGCAAGTGCGCACCAGCGCTAGACCTGCATGGCGAAAATGGATTAAGAGGACAAATACCAGCACCGTGCCCATTAGACTAGTCGTTAAAGCAGCAAATGAGAATTTTGTTGGTCCCAAGAAGTGTGGAATTGCATTGGCTTGCATGGAATAAATTCCACTGGAAATTGAGAGTGGTCCGTGGAACTAAGCAGGCGGTAGAAAAAGAAATCAGTTACTAGCTCACCACTCAAACTTGGGCGACCCGAAACAGATGGACTGACAAGTAGCATAACAATAGTCATTGTGGTGCCAAACCGAGCGACTCCAGCTTGGGTTTTAGATTCCCGATTAGCTTCCTCTGTCATATAGAGAGAAACCTATGCCACCACATGTTAGCACTAGTCTGTACTCTGATAGACTGGGTCTTACCCCTTTGGAGAAGTCATCACAGGTCCTCCCTAGACATTTCAGTTTTAGTAGGCATTTTTCCAGCTCGTGGAACGACTCATGAACGGAGGACAGCTCTCGAGCCACTAAATCTTTGGAAAATGAGCCGTGGGGCTGAAATTGTTTCCACTCATATATCAATGCTTCCAAGGTTTCTCTCAGCTTTCCTAATAAGCTCCTCGCATCTCGGATCCAGGCACAATGCTGTTCGGATGTAATACTAGGAAAGAGCCGATGGTCAAGTTGACATGATGAAATCTACCAAGTTTGTCAGCTTTGAGGTTGCGCAAGCCAGTTCATGGTATGCAAGGTAGTTGCTGGGAGGAAATGATGGCAGGAATGTGTCTTACGTATTGTTTGATCCTGTCTTGCACATTTTTCACAACGATCTTCCATTCGGCTTCTGCTACCTCTATCCTGGCTTTTAATGCAGCCCAGAAATAAATCCAGGGGTCTTGAATAGGCGTACTAGCGTCAAAATCTCCTCTGGTCAAAGGATCGGTATCAAGCAAATCGTCCTCTGCATAGCTGTCTTCCTCATCGCTGTCGAAATCACTATCGGAATCCCGGTTGGTGAAGTAGTCCTTGGCACTCTCTGGCTCTGTGCCATTATCAAAATATGCATCCACGAGGGCATATGCAATATTTCGGCGAGAATCTATAGCTGAGATGAGCACAGATGTGTGAGCATCGCAGAGATAGTCGGTTGGGAAAGGGCAAGCTGATGCAGGGCTATTTTTCGAAAGAAAGGACAAGTCTACGACATTTCGAAGCGGCTCATTCCGACCCCTTGCTTTCGCGTCGTCTGGTTTCGCATTGGATGGTGTAGTTCTCCAAACAAAGTAAGGAATATCAAATGCGAACTCGTAAAAGGGAAATCGATTTGACTGCGATGTTGTAAGGGTTAAGGAAATGCGAATGATGCATACTAATCGCACTTACAGCAACGTTACGAACACAAATGTGGCTTTCAAACGTCAAATGTCTGTAAATCATGCCATGTACCTTTAAAGCTTCATTCTTTGATGCTGTAGAAGCCAAGGTCATGGCTCCCCAAGGGTTTAGATCGGTAAGAAATCTACCAAGAAATAAGCTTCCATATGTTAGATTGGGGAGGCGGTGTTTGTTACATGACACGACGGTCAGCGTTCTGACGAGGAGCAGGCCGCACTGAGTCGCTATCAACGGCAGCGGTATTGTGATCCTGAGCACCGTCCAGATTACAGAGCGGGAATCTCTGCAACGAATGTCAGTAATCTCACTGACTCTCAAGGTCGACTTTTGTACCTCTTTCTTTAATTCCAAGTATAGCTGGCGCACCGGCAAGGGTCCAGGCCGTCGTTGGCGATCCGAGCGGCGGCCTTCAGTGGTTCGATCGTCAAGATAAGTCTCTGTCGAGGGGATATTGATAGAACCCAACTCTAGGTCTTGCAGCGTTTGGTCACCGCAGAATGAGGAGACTTTTTTTACTACCTGGGTCGTGTATTGCGATGCACGTTCGGCATCTTCTGTGAAGCGCTGAAACAGTGTCTGGTCTGCAAACTCACCACCTGTATTCTCGATCCATGACGTATTTTCGCGTGCCAATATGCGTTTGAGCTGTTCTTCTGGTAGGGTATTCCATCGAGAATGCTTGGAACGCCCATGCACCCCGTGGATACTGTCGACATCTTGGGGTTGGTAGCCATCGCCACCTAGCCTCACGTTTTCGCACGGACTTGTCTGGTCTTTTCGTCGTGTGTTTCCGTTTCTGTCCCTCCTTCTACCTCTTCTTCTGTCCCCCCTTTTGCTCTTTTTTCTAGCGCGTCTCCTGGACTTGAAGGAACAAGATGTCTCTCTATCTCGTATGACAGTCCTGTCGTGGATTTCGGATGGGTGGTTTGACATCTGCTCAAATGTACTCCAGTAGCAGAAGTATTTGGTAGTATCATTTTTGATTGAGCGCAGGGTAAACCTAAAGATGCAAGTCTATCATGACATTGGACCAACCCTGATCAGAGAATGTTGGAAATGGACTGCATCGAGGGCCGTGGGCAAGGCCACACCCCGCTCTGGATTAATAGCCACGGAACTCGCCATTTTCCCCGAGGCGGTTGCAGCAGAATACGTGCCCGAAGCAAATCGGTCGATGCGTTGGGCTCTTTGCACTGCCCCGGTGTCAGTTAACATGAAGCTGGTGACGGAGGTGCGGGGTATTGTGCCTATGAAAGGAGAGGATATTCAGGCAACCGGTTGCCTCCTTTGAGGCCCGTTCCGTGGTGGCTTTGTCAATGGCAGTCAGTTGCGGGCCTTGACAACGTGGCACCTATGATTTGCAGAGCTCCGCCATACATCTCCCGCTCTTCTCCGTGAAAAACCAAAACGCACGTACGTATGTAGTCCTCGTGATCCGAAACCGCAAAAACCCGAGAGGTGGGCAGAGTGCAGGCTGTGTAGTAGCAGTAGGAAAGTTGGATAAGTAGCCATAGCCGAGTGGCGGAGCTCAGCCAAAAGTTCCACCACGTTAGCTACTCTGCATCCAACATATCCACGAGAAGAAATCAACCTATCGCCTTGAATATATTCTTGTTTGATTCAAGGAAGACACGTCTAAGATGTTCACATGATAACTTGCTGACACGGAAACAGCTGCACCCAGTGTCCCGTCATACCAAAAGTGCGGCTGAGGCGACCCACCACCCTCAACGTTGGGCCACAGCCAGTATCAGTCTGGAGCTGATTGATGCCCACACCACCATGCTTATTCCCGTCCTGGCATTCGGACTTTTCCTCGGTGTAGGTGGATCTATCATGACGCGCGGTATTCGCTTAACTCAACTTCTGACATTCCATTCTCAACAGCATCGATTCTGCGTCGCTTAGATCAAGGAGAGGTATATTTCGACGGCTCATTTGATGACTTCTCAGCCCTCTGACCAATCAAATTCATCGCGAGATTTGCCGTACTTGAGATGGATGTATGGGACTTGTCTGATAACGGATAACTTATGTCGTAACAAAGTCTATTTGGGCTCTCGAAAACGAGGCGTGCGGTTCAGAAGTGGCAAAGGTATAACTCGTCGCTACTAGTATGAAGAAGTCAGTTCAATCACTTAGCAAGGACAACTAGTCTGCACATTTGTGCGCTACCTATTGTATTTGAGTCCTCAGTTTCACATCGACGGATCCACTTAGAACTTTTGGTGATGCGTCTACTTCACACCTTAACTCTGCACCTCCTCAGCAAGCGTGAGCGTGACGTATCGCCCTTCGCCATCCTATGTCACACCTAGGGAGTGACGACGGAGAAGTCACCTTTCGAGACATCGGCGAATACACACTTGCGACAGAGGATCGCAAGTTCAGGCTCATTGAGATATAGCCCTAACTCATGTAGTCTCTGTAACTTCTTATTGGGTAGATGAATTGTACATTGAATATCGGAATGAGATTCAGCTAACATTTGTCAAGCTTGCCCATATCGCAGAATCGTAGTCCTGGCCCATAATTTCCTTCTCCGTATCTGTCTCAAACTGACGTTGATCTTGGTCCGACAACGGGCACATCGGCCATGCGACGTAGATAAGAAGGGCGCGGAGCTGCGGCCCGAGTTTCTTGAGCGGTTCAAGAGCGCGCTTGAACGTCTGTAGCATCAACACCGCCGCGTCATCATCTGGCCTCGAGCGTGCTAGCAACAACATGTCCGTCGTAACTAGGTCGGCTGCGTCGTCGATATGCACAGGGAAATTGTCAGGTTCGGCAAGGTGGACTTCGAGCTTCAGTCGGGGCAGTTGTGCGTGGTGCGCGAGGCCGTCGACGGGCCTGAAGCCATTCAACCCAACCGCCGCTGATTTCAGGCCACCACGTTAGGGCGTATGGTAACCCGAGTGGAAAGACAATGGTGAGGTGAGTGCAGCTCGATATCAAATCGAGCGGCATGCACCGCATGAAGGATGGTAGCGGAGGCGGAAGATTGTAAACGCTGCAGTCATTTCCGGGAATCGATTCCACTGTAAGCGCGGGCTTCCGGAAACGAGTGAAAGGAAGCAGCCGAAATTCGTTGCGGGCATAAAAGACAGATCTCGCAGCCCAGGAGAAGGCTTTGCTGACCAGGAAATAATTCAGCACCCGCCGTTGACACTGGCAGTGCGGGCTGAAAGCAGCCATCTGGTTCGACGTACAGAATACCTGGTGGTCGATGTTATCTTCACGGGCAATGCGAGAATAGTCGAGTGAGGAAGAGTCAAGGTGAAATTTCAGCTCCTCGCTCCAATTGATGAATCGATATTCCGTTAGGTCAGTGTAGTCGAGGATTCGCAACCGCAGCTCAGGCGGCAGGTCCATGAAGTGGAAGGGAGGATATTGCAGCGCGTTCATCAGGCGCAGCGCGGTGGATCGTGCCAATGACGAGAGCTGGGTACCCTGCAGCTCGTCACCAAGGCAGATGGATGCCTCTTTCAGTACAGGCATGTCGCCCAGTGGATCAAGGATGGCGGAGGCGGTTTCCAAGTCGGCAACTTCGGCGACCAGGTAGAACTTGAGTTGACCCGGGCTAACATTGGACGCTAGACGGGCACATATTCGCTTCCAGCGCGACAATGCTTGCTTACGAGTGCGATGTAGCATGCCTAGAGCACTTCCGTGTTGGCTATCGCCGTCAACGAACTCGAGGGTTTCCCAGAAATGTACGCCGCCGGGTCTAAGGCACAAGTCGCATTCGTCGCCTTGTTCACCGTGAAGCCAGTTCATCATGTCGCAAGAGGGCGTCAGGCAGCTGCAACAGCGCAGACTGACTATCAGAGTCCTCAAATGGCTCACAGCGGCGTCACTGAGCATCTCGAGCGGACGCAGGCCGTCGCGCCCCATCAAGTTCACGGCGAAGGTGTTTTGAGCGTACAGTTTGGCCTCGACTTCGTCATGAATGAGGCGAGACCCAGCCCAAAGAAGTGCTGCAGGGAAGGGGTCTTCGGTGGAAACAGAATCAGGGTTGCTGGCGTGGTAGCACAGGTTGGAGAATGAGGTGTTCAGCTGCGCATCGTCATGATTTCGCCACCGACCAGAATTTGAGGCGGTCCAGAAGTTGAGGTTGATGAATTTCTCGCCGCCCACGTTGGACTCATCGTAGATCTTCTCCCGAACGTGCTTTGGTAGGTCGAGGAAGCTCACTCGAGGAGCGGGTTTCGGTGGACTGGTGGAGGCAAAGAAGTCGGTGATTCTTGGCTGTCGTTGGCTGCGAGGGCGAAAGCACGACGGAGCAGGCGGAAACGGCAGGGTATCTCGGCATGGAAGTTCGACATCCATTGCTTCGGGTTGAAGTGAAGAAATATCACGCGTCATGGCTTGCGCGAATGATTAGAACGGTGAAAGAAAAGACATCGTGGACTGTCAGTGACCTTGGCGTGGTGTTGATGTCAAGTCTGAGTTGACAACCGCGAGGTACCTCAGGCTGTAAGAAGCAACACGTGATCCGCGCCTGTCGCTGGACTTCGAACGTTGGCTCTTCGCATTTCCACATGAGAATTGTTAATAAATTTTGTGCATCTTAATGGGTATGCAGGGCGATTAATGACAGAAAAACTCGTTGAAAATCACTATCGTGGTAGTAATAAAATGGTGCTGTGTAGGGTAGGTTGCCGGGCGAGTGTCGCCGGACACCGCGGCAGTGTCAATGTTGCCTTGTCACCGCATGGTGATATGATGGCCACATTGTCCGGCGACGAAATTTAGCTCTGGAACATAGAATCCGGGGATGATCTTGGACGACTTGAGTTACCTCGGGCGGCGGCAGTGGCATTTGCCCCAAACAACCAGACCATAGCGACAGCAACAAAGGAAGGTTATGTACTTCTCTGGGGGCTACCATCATGCACTTGCTACTACAAGTTACAACGCGAAATAGTGCCCTGGTATTTGGAATTCTCCCCGACCGACAGTAGACTAGCATTGGTCCGTTGAAAAGATGGCACTGTCTCCGGATCAGAAGACACTCGCGACATCCTCGGATACCCACAATCTGCTGCTGTGGGACCTTAAGTCAGGGAGGTTGCTATATTCTTTGTAATCATTGAGTGTATTTGACAGTATCGTCTTTTCTCTTGATGGAATGAACCTAGCTGTTTCGCATATTTGCACGATTCAAGTATTTGGGAAGTGTTCACGGGCCGGTGCACATGGGCAAAAGAGTCCCTCGGGCAAGAGTGGAATATTATATTGGCATTTTCACCAAAAAAAAAGAGCAATATCAAGCCCTATATCTTTTGTGATTTCTACAATTACACTTGTTATTCTATTATTTTTATTTATGAACAAAGAATGATTAAGCATGGGTACCATATTGGTACAATTGTAATTTATATTTTATAAATTCTTTTTTTCTTATTACATCATTTATAAATATACGATCGCTAGCTGCATATTTATGTTTATTTAATATATTATAAATTTTATGTATATTATTTCTATATAATAAAAAATAGCGTTTAGCTATTAATCTTTTACTTATTTTTCCCAACGGAAGGATGCTCGCAGCGACAGGTGGTAATCGGCTCGTTCGTGCCAAGCGTGATGGCGAGTTCGTGGTGTTGGATATTGATCGGGGCTTATTACACGACATCTACGATGCCGCGACGCAAGTCTCCTCGTGTAATGTTGAATAATCCTTGAGGTAAGTCAGCAGAGTTAGGCACCTCATTAAACCCAAGAAATGGCAGATTGGCCTTGGTCATCGATCGCTTCAGTCTGTCTCGAGCCACGGTTCCTTTTGAAACGTGGCCGTCGATGTTAGTGGTTGCATCATGTCGGCACAGGGTCACTGCGGACGCGATTCAGCAGCATCAGAACCATGAACAGTATCTTAGTCTAGTAACGTGCCCCGCAATCATTTATCGGGCGCAATGATGCCTCTCCACATCCCACCATAATGTCTTTGTGGGGCTTGCATGGACGCGCGCCTTTGTGGTTCTCCACCCTCATCATTCGACCCGAGGCTCGTTTATCTAGCAACTGTAATCAGAATACGAAACTCGGGCCTAGTCTTGAGTCGATGCTACGTGTGAGACGGGAGAGGCCTCCTGTTCAAGCTGACTGCTGGCATGATGACGAGGTACGGGCACCGGACCAACTTCTTCGCCTTGACATCGACATTTGTCTTTGTAACATGTATCCAAGTCACTCAGCCTATCTCGCGCCTATAGCTCGGGATGCGGTACCCCTTGAAGCCGCTCACCCAGCGCAAAGCACTTCTTCCAACCAATTTCGAACAAAAGGTTCCCCCGGCCATTGCGGTACGTGGCATCGTACTCCTCAGGACTCGTAAGCCGAACTTGGTGTGCCGGTCCAATGGCTAGCACATCGCCGCCACTCTTGTCCAACACTTGATGATCGCCGTATGCAAACCCCGCGAATTCCTCAGCCAATCGGTTGCACAGTTCAACATCAGCATCGCTAAGCCAAGGCTCAATGTTGCGCAATAAGAACGCAATATCAAGCGCATGTGATGCTAGTCCGTGTGTGCCGCCCTTCAGAGGGTTCGTCTGTAGCCAACGACATCGACATCAGTCTTCAATGATAGTAAAGAAGGCAAAGATACGACAACTGACCTGATCCATGTGATACTGCCGCACTTTCGTGCTGCTAGGCAATCCGATATTCTTCCCAGCTGCCAATACTGGTAGGTAAAACCGAAGTTCGGAGATGAGCGTCAGCATGCCGAACTCTGCCTCATCGCCGTCCAGGGAGTATGCTGCCCGAATCTGCTTGGTGGCAGTGGGTCCAAGGATATCCTCGCAGGCCATGATGGTTTTCTCCCTCGCATTTGGATCGTCCAAGTAACCTAACCGCAAGATTGTGCCCTGTGATCACCTCGTGAGAATTCAATGTCTTGCCATCTGGGAGAAGGCGAGCGTGACGCACATCATGGGCCATATCACCTATCAAAATACTGTTGCACCATGTGTTCGCAACCTGTAGGTCTGACGACTGCAGGTCCACAAGAAAACTACCATCCAGTGTTGCGCTCCAATGCTGGACCATGGGCAATGCGCGAACGATTTCAGCTGCAGGTATCACGCGAAGCCTTTGTACAGCCTCTTGCATATCGTAGCCATCCAGGCCCAAATAAGTTAGATTTTCTCTGAGCATCGCTGCCTGCCAATCCATCGATTGAGGCCTCCGGGCTGTGATGTCACCTGACATCAACACAGCCCGGTGGAATAGAGGTTCGCTTGTGGCCAGAAGCGTCGAGAGGCAGACTTTGTCTTCATCAGCATTGACCGCGACCGAAACAGTTGTTATCAGCCTGTCAACTTACTTCCACCTGCCGACTCTCCAATGGCCGTGATTGAGTCGGCATCACCTCCGAAGCCCTCGATGTTTCGCTTAATCTGCGAGTCTCATTGTTAGTCTACCCGTAACGTCCAAGACAGAGGTAGTACATATCCTCGGTCTTACCCAATTGAAGGCACAAGCCTGGTCTTTTAAGCCGTAGTTGCCGGAAATTCCTGCCTCTCCCGCGGCCAAAAACCCAAAGATGCCGATACGGTAGCTTCCAGTGTGTCAGCTCTTCAGCTAGCGCATGAGACTGTCAAGTGAGGCTGGAAACTGACTTGATCGAGACGCCAATAACTGGCTTGCCGTGGTCTTGCAAGTGTTCCACCAACTTGGCAAGATCTACAAGCTCAGGAAGTTAGTTTCAATTACTGCTTCTTCTGGTCTCACGCACAGCCCTCCTCCTAGAAAGATTTACCGTATTGAGGCCACGCATTGCATCCTACCGAAAGCCCACCTCTGGGGTTTTACTAGTGAGTTAACCTAAACAGAGTACGATGGAACAACAGCGTGAGCAGGCCAAACTGAGAAAGAGGGGAACCAACCCGTGTACCCTAAACGCTACTCGTCAGCAATGCTCCTCGGGTATTGGTTTCAGCATGTTGACATTACCACACCAAAACCGGCACCTTGCCGTCAGGCGCAAGTCCCGAAGGCCGGGTGATGACCAAGTTTAGACAGGTGCTCTCATCTTCAACGACAAGCCTCTCCGCAAGGGGCACGTCCCCCACAAGTCCTAGGTCGGCTCCTTGCGCCCCAACCCCTTGAGGGCAGGCCGGGCCAAAGTCGGTCGCGTCAAAGATACCAATACTAAGTTCTCCGTCCAGGAGAACGGGATCGGTCCATCTTTCCGGGACTAACCCATAAGGGATGCCTCGGAACTGGTCGATCTTCCCATCGTCTAAAATGACTCCCCGGATAGTACCCAAAGTTGAGTGGTCGATCACTTGCATTGTAGGGCCGGATGGTGACATATTGATGTTACGGGTACTCTTCTCTTCTTCCGTGGGTTCTGGCCTGGGCTTAACCAGGATTCGGAACTCGGATATGTTCAACCCTTGGAACAACAGCGGTTTTATGGGTGAATCCGTCCGACAGGTGGTGGGGAGTGGGAGACTAATGTCTCGGGGCGCTGGATGGTACCCCACATCAATCTGACTGGGCTCAAAGATGGCATATACGTTCACTTCGGTATCGGTCTGCCTCTTGCCATTCCTTTTCTTATTGAAGAACGGGTTGAGGCCGTTTTCGAATCTGAAAATGGCAATCCTAGGCATTAGCCGGTATTGAAAGCCCGGTTAAGAGGATCCTGACTTGGCAAACCCGTACAAAGAGGCCGCTATTGTAAATTAGGGGGCATCTTTCTTTGGCAGTCAGGAAAGCTTTGCGATGGCCCGCGCTGGTCATATCAGCTTGACCATGCTAGGTGGCTTGCTGGTCAACAAGGAGCGGGGTGAGTTTCCACATGCAGGTACTCTCATCCAAGGCAATTGAGTAAAGATGCTTTGACTAACTAGATCTTGCAACTTCATGCCACCAGGCAAGGTTAAAGCCAGAGGCGGAGCTATGGACCTTGTTGCCAATTTCAAGACTAGACTTATCGCCACCATGGTCTGCAACCTACCCAGCCATTCTGTCGAGCAAGTACGGAAGAAAAGGTACCTGCTAGGAACTGTCAAAAAATACCCCAGTCTCACGGGAGAGTGCTAATCTAAAGCAATGGACAAATGGTAGATGGTACTGGGACCCCTGCTGGTATGACCAAGAACGGACTGACTCGCATCCTCGTTTACCAATACGAATACCGTATCCGTAAAGTCTCGATAAATTGAGAAAGTCCAGCGCCGCATTTAGTACGGTCTTGGCAACTTTATCAGGCTTAACCATGTGTCTTATCGAACTTCCATCCAATAGGCACAGGTCGCGGGTAGCCTGACGTCACGCTAGACTTTCTCAATTTATCAAGACTTTACGATACTCCATCCAGTCCCACATATGGCCCCACGAGCACAAACGTGTCCCACATGTCGCTGCGGCCAAATGTCCCACATCGCACTTGCCCCATGATGGCCAAGCATCTTTGGAAAGGCGAAGTTGACCAAGCCAGCAGATAGTTGGAATTGATCTGGATGTATGTGCTCATCGTGTTTGGAGGGGATAGTTGCCTTATTCCTTAGGTCGGCGGCGCTGACGATCATTCTTGTGATTGAGGAAGTCATACTTGCACGTGTGAGGAATGAAAAGGAATCAGGGCTCGGCTGCTTAGATAGGGAAAGCTTGATATTTGGTCACTGCAGAAGCATTAGGTCTCGATAGGCTTAAACTGTGGAAAGGATCTGGATCGTTTGACTTTCTGCTAGCAACTTGCTCACCATGGCGGAGCAGATGGCCGTTACGCTCGTGGCGCATCAACCTTGACCATATCCAATAGAGAATGCAAATACTTCATGTCTTGTGACTGATTCTTGGCAAAGAAGAATGCATCTTGCTGCACTTCCCGGCATGCCGCAACCGTCAAGGCAACGTGGGACCAGACCAGGCGGCCGAATAGTTGTCCCGACCAGGTTGATGGGCCCCACACTCGTTTACACTGGCTTGGAGACATCTGAGATCTAGTCTATGCTCTTCCCAGATCTCTCCACACTCCCCGGACCCCCGCAATCTTAGGTCGCGGCAGGGCAGTCGGCCGACGGCTCGGTTATGGTTTAGCACATGGGTGGTGAACTAGTGATGCGTACCGTGACAGCAGCTGAGAATGAAATGTGTCACTACCTGATTACGTCACGGGAGGTAGGTAGGTATGAAACCTCGAGTATATATCACAACTCTTGACGCTCCAGCCAAACCCTTTAGCTGGTTTGACAACACTCAGCATCAAAACTCGTCACATTCAATCCGTCATATTTTCCTTCAAGATGAAGGCAGAGATCGAAAGTAACCACCATCGTCCCGAACATGTGCATTCAGCGGCAGGATCTGGAGAAATGAAAGACACCACGGGTGGTGATGACAATCCAAGTCAGCCCGCAGTGGGCGCCAGAGTTTGGTTGTCTATCTTCGTAAGTCCTGGCAACACCTGCGATTCTCCTCTACCAGGCATCTCCTCTACCAGGCATTTCCTCTACCAGGCATATAAGCTAATAGCCTCGTGACCCCCACAGTTCATGGCAGCCTCCTTCGGTCCTCCCGTCGCTCTCAGCTTCGTTTCTGTAGCTGCTGTCGTTGTCCAGATAACTCAGGACCTTGGCAACGATGCCCCCTTCGCCTGGGTCGTTGGCGCTTGGTCGCTCGCAACTGCGTGCTCCTTCTCGCTAGGTGGACCTCTCAGCGATATCTTTGGGCGCAGAAACCTCATTCTAGGCGGCCAAGCTGTCGTCTTGGTGGGTTGTATCCTTGGAGGCGTGGGTCAGAATGTTGCAAGCCTGATCGCGGCCGAGACCATCATTGGACTCGGCACCGGCTTCGTCTTCGTCGCGTATGCAGGCGTCTCAGAGATGCTGCCAAATAAGTGGCGTACGCTTGGTGTGGGCATTCTAGAAGGTGGAATCATGGTGCCATGGTACGTCCAACGTCATCTGGAAAGCGGTTGAAATGCGCACTCCTCCTTTCTAGTGATGCCTTCGACTCCCAATCCCGGATGCAAACCCCAGCTAACAAACGATTTCACAGGGGCATGGTCGGTGCTCTTCTCGGGGCCGCCTTGTTTGAGTTCGCATCATGGCGATGGATTTTCTACATCGGCATCATTGTAGAGGCCATCACCATGGCTGGCACCGCCGTTTTCTACTGGCCGACAACCCACCCCCGGGGCGACTTCGATAAGACTCGATGGCAGCAACTCAAAGAAGTCGACTGGGTTGGACTCACCCTCTTCACGCTCGGTATCGCAACCTGTCTTGTCGGCATAACCTGGGGTGGTACCTCGGAATTCCCTTGGGACAGCGCTGGCGCCATCACCCCGATTGTAGTTGGCGGACTCGTTATAGTCGCTGCTTTCGTCTACGACTTCAAGTTTGCTAAGGCTCCATTGTTCCCTTACGAGCTATTCGCAATGTGGCGCGGCTTCACCCTGCTGCTCGTTGTCCTTTTCATCTCAGGCATGAACTTCCACGCCTTATCAGCTCTATTACCTCAGGGATCACTGTTCATGTTTACGACCGACCCTATCGACATCGGCACCATCGCACTCCCGATTAATATGATGACGGCCATTTTCGGTGTTCTGATCCCAATTTTCTCACATAAGATTGGTTATATCAAATGGCAGATCGTCGCTGGAGCGGCCTTCCAGGCTATCTTTATCGCCGCGAGCGCTGCCACGGTAAACCCGAATAACAAGTGGGCATACGCTTTTGTTCCTGCATTTGGTGTTCCTATGTTCATCTTGGTCACTATCCTGGGCTATGCTGTCGCTAGTCTTCATGTGCCACATGCTTATCTTGGACTTGCCATGGGACTCTTGGGAACCTTCCGGTCCGCTGGTGGCGCTGTCGGAAACGCGATCTTCAATACGGTCTTTCAAGATAAGTTCAGCACCTACGCGGGTGAGGAAATTGCGAAGGCGGCTCTGGCCAGCAATTTAAGCTCTGAAGACCTGGGAGCCATTATCCCCGGCACGATTCAACATAACCTGGGCATTCCTCACGCCCTTGACGGGATTGAAGGCATGACACCAGCCATCCAGGAGACCCTGCGAACAGCAGTGCGACTTGCTTATGGTCGCGCATTTCAGTTTGTCTTTTATATCACGATTCCCTTCAGCGTCATTGCGCTGATCTGCTCCCTCTGGATTAAAGACCCTACCCCTCATATGACGAACCATGTGGCGGCGGCAATGCAATCAAGGGGAGCGGAAAAGAAGCAACTCGATGATGCCACAGGCAGCTCTGATGTTGAGGTCACCACTGTGGAGGATGCCTCATCCCATGGGATCAAGACTATTAGCTAGTTGGCTACAACCTACACTGTTATATTGTTTCTTAAGTAGTGGCCTTCTGCTCCTTAGAGTGAGTAAGTTGCCGTTACCCTTCAGCTTTATACTCCATCTTTCATCCTAAATACATAGTGTTATTGCGATACGGACATAAAGGCAAAACTGTTCTCTTCCAGTTACATAAGCCAGAGGACCTGCTAGGCTATGGACTCATGTGTTGGTCGTCGGTGTGCTCACCTCAAGCACAGCCCAGCCTTTTTGCCCGAGTTGATTGGCCTGGACGAGCCTGGCTGGATCATCTTTGCAGTGCAAGAGGGGGCAGTGTGCCACCAGCCCCTCCCGGAGCCTAATTTAGTTGCCCTTGATAGCGAATGAAATCAAGTTTTCGGCTGCTCAATAGCACAGCCACGAAGGATCTTGCTTCCAAATGAGGGGGCTGTGTTGTGCACTTGATCTGCATTGTTTATTCTTTGGGTATATAAACCCTTGGGTCATGCAACGTCATTCGATTGTGAGAACGATGTAATTCTGAAAGCTTGGTGCTCTGGTAGACCGTCACCAAGTCTGCACCATGTTGGCAATTACTCACCCCACTCTCTGCTGTCCGGGTCGAGTCAACAAAGCCTGTTCCTGATAAACTATCATGGCGACTTGGCAACATTGCGACCAGGTGCTGAGTCGCCTCCCCTCGCCCTCGCTCTCAGGGACAGAGTGAGCGCCGTCCCCACCTAGGATCCCCTCCCTTTGTGCTTTACGTGCTTTACGTGCTTTACGTGCTTTACGTGCTTTACGTGCTTTACGTGCTTTATGCCCTGCGTACACCCTGAGGCGTCGGCCGGAGCCATAAAGACTCACTCAATTGGAATCCATACCATCAGCCAGTGCCTGAGAGTGGGACATGTTTGCCTCGTTCCCCGTGCCACGCCCAATCGGATCCGGCGGTGTTGAGAAGGAGGCTTTCTTTTTAAGGCGTCTGCCGACCGAAATGCAGCAACGAAACACGTTAACTTGATTCCATGCTTCTCTTCTCCCTGAGCGAGTCCTGTGTCCTGCAGAAATGCAGGCTTAGTTCTCACGCAGGGAGAGATGGTGTCACACGAACTCAGACTCAGGGACACGCGTTGTCGATCCAGTGAGGCCTTAGTGAGATATTTTGAGCGAACGCACTGCTCGAGGTGACGGCTAAGACAGTTGTTGAGCAAGGAGACGCTTGCTTATCACCCGCATAACCTCGAGCCGCTGACGGCGACTTCCGAGGCCATCCTGACTCGTCTTAAACAGAAGGCCCCCGCAGGTTTCCCGCTGTGTACTTTCACAGTCACAGCTTCGTCACCACTGCTTCTGTCGTTTATCTACGAGTCTCGACCGAACAACTGTAAGCAACCATGGCAGTTTCGCCTACGATTCACCACGGAACTGAGTTCCTAGAGGAATCATTCTGGTATCCGTTAGACGAGACGAGCCCCTCGGTACAATCATGCCGCGGGCAAACGCCTCCGCGTAGTGCTGAGACTACAATCCTCCAAACCGGTTGCTCGTAAGTGTTCATCAGCGTCAGGTTCGAACCAGTGTCTCACCACCACCACCGCAGTATCGACAAGATCTGTCCCTTAATCGAAAATTGCGAAAAGGCGAAGGTCGTCGCAGCCATGGCGCTGAACCTACTCGCCTTTGACGGCAAACTCCATCATAGCCGGAACAACTGGGCGTGTCCGTTTGGACATTGCAAGAAGAACTTTTCTGACGCCCAAACTTTGATGCGCCATGTTCTAAGCTGCCCTCACTTTTCTAGCGACAAGGTGTATTGCAACTGCTGCAACGAAGACGACTGTTTCGCAGACCAGAGCCAGAACGACGGTTTCCGCAGCGGCGAAGGCAGAACTACCACCTGCCATGAGAAGGGTTTGCCGATGAAGGCCAAGACCATGCGCAAGCTCACCCACATCACGGGCTTTTTCACGCGTAGTCGTCCAGCCTCAAGATGCTCCTCGCGGGGGCTTGAGCACCCCGTTAGTCCAACTTCGACGACAGTTCGTCGACAAAGCGTCTTTTCAGTCATGACTCCAACGCCTAGACCTTCCAGTGCACCTCGGAAGCCGTCTGTTGTTGGTTCTCCAGCGCCGTCAGGTCGACCAGCAGGTTCGCCCGTCGATCCGTGCCACGAGATGGATGCTGTTTCGTCAGCTTTATTTGAGGTCCCTGGAACCGGTGTCATCAGAGCCCAAGAGCTTCCGACTTCAGAGCACCGTAGCGGAGCCGGCCCGAGCAGTCAGCGGTCAGACTCAGGGTTCTCGGAGCTCTCGGGGCTCTCAACAGACGGCGCCACTGCTCCGATGTTTGCCGATATGGGAGCCATGACGGAGTCGCCGACAGAAGACTTGTCCATGGATACAAGAATCCCCAGCTGGGATGTGCTCCAAGAAGCCAATGCAGCTTCCTCTCGACAGGCTCCCCATGAGATGTCGACTTCTCACTTCCCGTTTCCCTCAGCCAGCGCCCATCGGCCCGTCTCACAGTATCGATCAAAGCAACGTCGCCAATCATCTTGGACGTTTGTGCAGCAACCCCTTCTTCAACCTGGCGTACAGCTCTCTTCACGAAGCGCCCAATATGGAATGTGTGCCACCGATGGAATCCCCACCAGTAACCACGCCAGCTTTGCGATGCTTAACCAGAACTCTGGCTTCCAACCAGTGGTCTCTTCTTCGAGTTGGGAACCCACGACTAGTCAATATCGACAAGGGTCAGGCGACTCTGGGTTCTCTAATGGCTTTCACACCATGGTTGGACCTGGGGACCTTGACTCTTCACCCCGGCCTGGTCATGGTCCACAGTCCAGATCATGTGGCGCCGTGCCGAGTATTATGGTAGTCGGAACACCCCCAGACTTCTGCTCCCCGCCGGTGGAAATGGACGGTATTCACTGCCCGTATTGCAGTTATCGTCCCAAGGGGAAGTGGACTGGAAGGAGGGCTAACCTTAGTAAACACATCAAGAACCAGCATGAGTCCGACAAGATTCCTTGTCCTAACTGTGATAAAGAGTTCAGTCGGAAGGATAACCTCGCAACGCACCAGACAAACGCTTGCAAGAGGCGGCTCTTTGGGGTGGAATTTCAGTCAGCGAGGCGATATGCGGGGTTGGAAACGGGAGGCGACTGGGTGGATGGAAGGAATGTCCATACGGCCAAGAGGGTGCGACAAGACTCGGGAGGTGTCTGGTGAATTATCTATCGTAGCAAGACCTGAGGCTATAAATTTATAATTAATGAATACATCATGTTACAAACACTCGACATGTAATATGTTAATGCATGGCTTCATGGTTGTCGAATGTAAAAGAAAGCCTCTCAACCCCGCAAAGCATTTTGACAAACACGACTCATTCAGGCAGCTCAATTTAGATACCAGAATGCGGGGAGTGCTGGAGACCCCGTAATAATGAGGCTCAAATCCTTTACCCCATTAATAGATAATCCCCAACAAAATGTCTAAGTTAAAAATAGAAGTATGGGCCTGGCGGGGGTGGGGGTGTTTGTATGACGTCGAATGAGGTGCGCCAGGGATAGTTCGCATTTAGGACCAGGGGCCAGGGCCTCTGGTCTGTCACTGGACAATATTCCCTGACTTTTTTGCAGTCCTGGAGAGATGCGCTTGACTCTCAGGGCATGTCCCTTGCGAAGCCCTTTGTTTGCTCTGCATGCTTGGCCTCAAGCCACGTAGGGCTAGCCGAATGCGCTGATAACAGTTTGGATAACACCTCTCACAGTTTACGAAATCCTGCGAATGCTTACGCCTAGCATGCCTTCATCAGCTCCTACATCAGGACGTTAAGGGGAAGTACGCCTGCTTAGGGAACCAGGGTCAGATGCAAATAAGATTTCTCGTCTACAGCTTCAGGCGCCGCCGCAAGTGGTTGGATTGCCTCTACTTGGAAAGATATAAAAGTGAGTGTTAGAACAGGTTCCTTTAGACAGCTACTGTTGTCTCAGTCAATTCTTGATAGACAATCACCATTCTTTCGAATCAGTTCTTTCTACTGCTTTGGCTCCGACATGGCTTCTTCAAAGTGCGCTGAGCAGGTCTCTATCTAGTCCAGGGTTGAACGAAGGCTTCTAACATTGACGGTCTAGTGAAGTGAACACTCAAACCTCATCCACATCGGCAGCTCACACCCTCACTAAGGAACATCTCGACCAACTTCCAGGGACACCCAACGTCTACAATTATCTTCAGCGCCAGGTCAATTTTGAGAAGCTGGTAATTGGTCTGCCTACCGCGCGGAAGGACATGGACAAGTACTGCACAGTATGGCAGACGGGGTTCGACGCTTCCAAGAAATAGACGCGCTCGTTTTGGGTGGGTTTGGGTCCACATGTAACGGCGTTTTGCGACTCGCGATGGGGGACTGGCATCGGTTTTAGGTCCACTAATAGGATTGTTCGTCAGGATACGGTCAATAGATGAAGAGAATGCAGGGACCATTATTTAATCATGGATAATTGGGAGGTCTATTAACACTACCTTGACCGACGGGTATGCCCTGTGTACTAAAACGCAATGCTGAACGTTACGTGCTACAGCGCTGTGTTTTAGTCCAACAGCCCTAGCACTAGTATTCGCAGCTCTTTCCATCACCCAGAGATGGATGAGCGCACAAATTGAACATCGCATGGAGACCCAGAACCAAGCCCGTGCTCCATTTCTTCCGCGGTATCCTTATGATAGTCGTATAGCTTGTGTTTATGGCATTGCTGCATGGCGTGTTATCTATCAGACATTTTCCCCTGAATTCCGGCATGTTGGGTCAAGTTCAGCAACGCTAGCATCACCGCAAGTCGCGCAATAGCGGCGTCGTGTGCAAGAGGCATATGACATGCGACGAGCGACAACCATCCTATAGCAACTGTGAGATTTCCAATCGCACTTGCGCTTACTTGACACCAAAGAGCGCAAAGCCAAGACTACCGCGTTATGACCGAGAATTCATTGCCTCGTCGTAGCTGCAGGAGAACCAGACCTCACCGGAGTTCGATAGGGTCGCCCACGCCTAAATCAGAACCAGATCAACTTTTTCACGCTCCAGCACCTCTCGCTCCTTCAACATGCCGAAGAGAACATGCATGAGTGGCTGGTGGTCACTGAGAAAATGAGGCCGATCGCCGAGGCATACATCAGTTCCGCGTTATCGACGCCATACCTAATGGACAAACTCCTCGCTCTTTCCGTAATGCATTTGCACACCTTGCATCCGCAATCATCAGATTGGTATAAGCAACTCCCCCATCAGCTACAGCATCGAGGCCTGCGCGGATTCGACAAGTCGCTGACGGACACGACCGGTTCGAATGCAGTGCCCCAGCTTCTATTCTCGTCGCTCCTTGCCCACGGTTTCCTCGCCGAAAATCTCGCGCATGAGACACTATGACTTCGATTCAACACTTCTTCTTCTGGTTGAATATCTCCGACTTTGTCGGGGGTACGGATTCTAGGCGATAGGTCATGGATATGTCTCAGCGGTTCGACTCTCAGCCTATGATTTTGCACCTTCAGCCAAGACTCGGTAACCCTGTCGAGGCCATCTGATATGAGCATTACTATTTTGAAGACGTTGCAGACATCCGACCTGAATCCACCGTCACTGAATGCTGGCGAGGGTGCAAAACAGGCCCTAGAATTTGTGCTGCGCCGAATCTAGGACCCAAATACATGGGGAGTGCATGCTGTAATGGCCTGCCCAAATATGATATCAGATCTCTTCATCAGTTTGCTAGAAAAGCGAACCCCGGAATCGGTCGTCATTTTATCACAATACTCCGCGTTTTTACATAGTTTTCGCGGTTTTTGGTGTCTAGGGGGGATAGGTGAGCGCCTGGCCAAAAGAACACAGGTGGATCTGACACCCCACTGGCTTGGCCGGCCACCCGATATCAACATTTAATAAATTTCAGGGAGATTGAAAGGGATTATAAGGGAGCAAGAATTAAGTCAGGAACGCTGAACTTGACCTGAGTACAAGACTACTTACGTGCAGTGAAGGTCTGCCCCTCTGTCGGCAAGTAGGCGCACTAGCGGTGAGGCTTGTGTTAGATGCCCTCAGTGCTAGGCTGTTCCTGTGCCCCCTTGGAGAGATAGCGTAATCAGCTGCTCGATTCCGAGGGAAGCCTCCAGTGCACAAGGTGTCGGGGAATATGTGATGCCGGAACGAAATCTAGCTCGTTACCTGCATCTCCCCAAGGTCCAGAGCCGGGCACGTTTCTGTTACGCCGTGGGAGGGGTCCCTACATAATATAATAAAAAGGGCTGCTAGCTAATAAAGGAGGTGGCACTTCAGATGACTTGATTGTGTGTATTGTGTGTGTTCTCACCGTTGCCCCTATTGTGATCGCTTGAGTGTATGTCTGTCGACTAAAAGTGGGGTCCTGAGGTATCTGCCCCAATAGGCGGTCTCGACCCTGGAGGTCACCACATGACCACCCGATCAGATGCTTTGTACAGATACAAGAACGAAGCCCGTGCTAGGATAACTTACCGACTTATGGAACGCCCCTACATTTGGAGCGGGCCCCTGTCTGCACCCTCTGATTGGGTAATCTTTTTACTCTAACCCTAACCCTGACTGTCCAGAGTGAGAAAGCACGGACCCGTTCCATATGTAGGGGCATTCCATAAGTCGGTAAGTTATCTTATCATCTCTAGTGCACGGGCCATGGAACAGAAAATGTGGGGTCCTTCGGAATGACGCCCAGAATGGCAATTGATAGATACTCCCAACCATACAGTACGTACGGATACAGGAATACTAGATGAACGTGGTTCTCCTAACGCTAGCCCCGCTAGCACTTCAAATGGGTCTTCTGGCGGAGTAGTGGACCCTCCTCCGCACAACCGGTCTCTGCCGCTAGGTAGTGAATAAACTTGCCAAATCCAGCAGTTCTGCGAGTCTCTTCATTCCAAGCCCTATCTTGATAGAGACAAGGTTCTTGGAAAAACCCCGCAACAACTGGAAAGTGTCGAGATACGAGATGACGTCCTAGTACGGGGTGGGAAGAGCCCTGACGACGCTGCCCATAGCTGATTATAAGTAGATACAACTCAGCATCAGTTTCTTTTGTGGAACTCTCATGTGTGGCACTTGCATCTGTTCCTGTTGCAGAAACAACTCTCAATACGTCTGAAATGTTGTTTCATCTCGTAACCACCGCGGCCTTGACCGCAGTCTCGGCGGCTGGTGTAGTCAACTACACGCCGACCACCGCAGGCCCCACTGTCAAGACACTGAACGGCACTTACGTTGGTTATCACAACGAGTTGTATAACCAGGACTTTTTCCTTGGCATGCCCTTCGCGCAGCCGCCTCTCGGTGACTTGCGTTTTGCTCCTCCCGCAAGCCTCAATTCGTCTTGGTCTGGCGTGCGCAATGCAAGCACCTATGGTACCTCTTGCGTAGGTTACGACGAGGAGGGTTACACCGGAACGGGTCTGGTAGAGGGAGAAGACTGCTTGAACCTCAACGTTGTGCGTCCGGCCGGCCAGCCCGCCGAGCCGCTACCGGTGGCCGTTTGGATCTATGGGTACGTATTCCTTTTTACGTGACTGGCGTGTTCTTCTTCATGTGGCTGATTCATTGTAGTGGGGGCTGGTACTATGGCAGCAGTGCCGAGCGTGAATACAACACAAGCTTCCTCGTCGAACGGTCTGTTCAAATGGGGCAGCCTATAATTGCTGTTGCAATGAATTACAGACTGGCTTCTTGGGGCTGGCTGTATTCTGACGAAATCGTCGAGGAGGGCGCTACAAACGTTGGAATGAGAGATCAGAGGTATGGGTTGCCTGACCTTGCCCATCTGCGCACCAAGCTGACCAAAGTCCATCAGACTGGCGCTACACTGGATTCAAGAGAATATTGCAGCGTTCGGAGGTGACCCAAAGAGAGTCACTATCTTTGGAGAGAGCGCGTGAGTTGTCAGCCCCAGTCATTACATGGATCGAACATTTTCTCATACTTTACAGCGGCGCAGGTTCTGTAGGCACCCATGTCCTCGCATACAACGGCCGTGATGACGGTCTGTTTTCGGGAGCCATAGCCCAGTCCGGATCGCCAGGCAGGCCTGGGCCCCTGGCAACCCGACGTTGGTAAGACAAGTCTCGTCCTATAACATTTTGCACCCGGCGTACTGACAAGCAACAGAGAAGTTGGCCTTGGTCACATACAACTTGACCGAAACCGTTTGCCCAGGTGCGCCGCGCAAGCTCGAATGCTTGAGGAAAGCCAGCTTCGATGCAATAAACAACGCGACTCGGACCACCAAGCCCCTGATCAGGCTGCCATACGGCCCCGTTGTCGATGGTGACATTATCGCCAGACCCGCTGAGCACCAACTGCGCGACGGATCTTTCGTCAAAGTTCCGTATCTCCTGGGCACGAACAACGACGAAGGACGCACACAAACGCCCCTAGGTCTCAACACGGCGAATGATGTTTTGCAGCAATTGCTGTCTGAAGACTATCACGTCGATATTTCTCTCGCCGAGGGGTTGATGTCACGTTACCTTCACACAAATGACTCCTTCTCGATCATTAAAGAAGTGTCGAATGCTCAACTCAACAGCACTGTCGGATTTCAGTTGAAGAGGTTTGCTGGCATCGTGACTGATCTCATTTTTGTTGCACCAACACGGTTCTCGGCACACCAGTGGCAGAAACACAATTTCACCAACTTGTACGTGTACAACGCCAACACAACCGTCAGCAAGGGAGATCGTTCATACGGAGCGGCTCACGGACTTGACCTTCCCTACATGTTCTACAACTTGAACGGGACTGGCTGGGAAGGTGACAATCCACCTTTCTCCGGCGGCAACCCTTTCGAGGGAAGACCCCAGTCATACATCGACCTCGCGAAGGTTATGAGCGGCATGTGGGTCGGCTTCTTCAACAATGGGGTTCCGGGCTATGAGAACCGTAAGTTTCGCCCCCTGCTTGCAATTCTGTTTCGATAATGTGACATCCGCTGACACTTTCTTTAGAGCCCGTGGCTGAGTGGCCACCTTACAAGGGAGATGATCCAAGCATTATGATCTTCGATGCTCAGCCAGGCTACCTCAACACAAGGATTGGAAAGGAGGATCGTAAGGAGGAAACAGACTATATCTCGTCGCAGCTGTACTCCGAGCGTGCGTGGGAAGTTAAAGCTCAGAGTGAGGCCTTGTTAAATAATTCTTAGCAGCTGAGTCTCCAGGTAACGAGAAGCAATATAACAAACATCTCTCACTATAAATAAAGGTCTTGGTTTTGGGGTAACTTTGCAGTGTGGGTGGCGCTCTTTGTTATACACTAACCGCTATTCGGCGGTCATTAAGTGCCGCGAAATGGCACTTGATAACTGGTCTGCGTATAGCTATTAGCCGGCGACCCCGGCCCCGGCTCCACTCGACCTTAGGGGCGGCACTGGATGACTGGCGGCACTCAATGATGGGGCTGCAGCCAATCAGAAAGAAAGGGAAGGAAAGGAAGAAAGAAAAGGAAGAAAAGGAAGGAAGCGGGAGAGCTCTCTCTCTCTCTCTCTCTCTCTCTTTCTATCTATAATATCGCTACTATAGAAATAGAAATAGACCAATAAGAGTAACTCCTGCTGCAGCAGCTAGCAGCTATTAGAGCAAGCTAGAGCTGGCTCTGCTACTACCTCTATCTTTATATCCTTATCTGCACCTCTTATAGCTATACTGTTGCCAACCTACTAAAGTACCTCTAAAGGCAGTATACTGACCTCAGCCTAACTACTTATTGAGCTCTTACTAAGTACTATTATAAAGAGAATCTTAACAGCTCTAACAGCCAGTAAGACTAGAATTAAGATTAAGATTAAGAAAGAGAGACTGTAGTGGCTCCTTTTGTTGGGCTCTCTATCCACTATATATTCTAGTGCTGTAAATACTCTAGCTTTCTAATTATTAACTGAAAGCTCTATAAAATATACTGCAGCTAGCTTTATACAGCTAGTAGTAAGTAGGCCTAAGTAGGCCTTTAGTATTAGGCTCTAGCTTAAATCTTCTTTATTCAGTCGGCTAGATACTTCCACTTTTCTATTAATCTAACTGCTGCTATAATAGCCTTAAGCTTAAGCTTAAGCTTAAATATAAATATAAGTATAAGCTTAAGCTTAAGCTTAAGCCTGAATTTAAAGTAGCAGGCAGCTTAGCTTATAGTAACTATCTAGTAGTAGTAGGAGTATAAATAGAATAAGCAGTAGGAAAAGCTGCTTTAAATAGCTAAAAGCAGTATATATAAGTATAAGATTACTAACTAGCTGTAGTATACCAGCTGGATTAATTACTTTAGCTGCTAAGATTTAAGCTGAATTTATACTGCCAGTTAGATACTGCAGTAAGTAGATAAGCTAAGCCTATAGATACTTAGTAAAGCTTTAGACTGAGTCTTCTTCTGCTGCTATATTACCAGCCTTAGGGTGCTACTATATATCAGCTAGCTCTATCTAGCTAGCCTCTACCTACAGAAGACTTATAACTAGCTATTTAAGCCTCTATAGAAAAAGGCCAGTATAAATTAATATTTAGACTACAGTAAGTACTTTCTCTACTACTGCCTATAGGTCTAAACTCTTAAGCTAGCTAAGCTAGCTATATAGTACGCTCTTATTTTTACCTTAGTATAGTAAAGCTAGCTTGCCAGATTTAGCTACTAACTTATATAGGCAGTAGCAGTAAGCTATAGCTATAATAATAATAATAAAAATAAGAGTTATAAGAATAAAGATAAAAATAGCAATAAGAAGGTAAGTAGCAGTAGGCTTCAGCTTAAAGAAGAGGTTTTATAAACTCTAGCTAGCTTCTAGATATAGTATCTACCTATTAATCCCTTTACTAGCTCACTTTAGTATTTTATTGCTATTCTAGAAATTAACAGCTGGATTAAGCAGCTACAGCTGGTATATCTCTTTACTAGTATTCTTACCAGCCTTATATATACCAGCTGAGCAGTTATAGCTAAAGCAGTAATCTCTAGCTGTATATAAGCTGCACTAATAAATCTACCTAAATAGCTGAATATAGTAAGGGAGAGCTAGCTATATAAGACTAGCTATATATTAATAGGCTATATTCTAAGCTTATTACTCTATAGAAAGAGATTTATAATAGAGATTAATAGCTAGCTTACTATTATATAGAATAAGAAAGAGATTCTACTTTACTTTTAAGATTAGCCTCTTATAATAGATATAATCTAGTAACTAGTAGTAAGAATAACAGTAGAGGCTAAAAATCTTCTTTAGAAAAGCCTGCTTTTCTAGCTCTCTAATAGTAGTAATAGCAGTAATAGCAGTAATAATAGCAGTAGGAATAATATATTAAATCTATAAGAGGCTTAATTAGTAGGGCTTTAAGCTAAAAGCTGCTTTTTTATCCCTCTATTTAAAATAACCTAACTTAAACTTAGTATAGCTACTTCTTTATTTATACTAACAGCCTTATTAGATAGAAAAAGAAAATACTTAAGAGTCTAATAGTAAATTTACTATAGAAGGAATTTCTTAATAATAAGAGTAAGTAGAAATAGCTTTAAATCTAATAGTATTAGCAGTAAGTTAAGTACTTCTAAAAGCTACTCTTACTTTTTATCTATCTAACTAATTAGCTTTTTTAAGAGCTAGAAATTACTAAATTACAGCTTATTAATAGTATTAATTAAGACTATAGTATCTTTATTATTAATAGTAAGGTTATTTTAGTTAGTTAGTATTATAAATCTCTTATTTACTTTAATAGCCTTAAGGTAATTCCTTAGATACTACTAAATTAAGTTAAATAGCTAATAGTAATATATATACTCTATATCTAGCTCTTTATAGACTGACTTAAGAGCAGCTAGCTTACTCTCTATAATAAGATCTATCTATTAAGTGATTTTATCTGGTATTAATATAAGAAGCTTAATATACTTTAGAATAGCAGCTAGCTATCTTAAGCTCTAGCTAAATAGAGCTAGTACTATATCAGCTAAAGAATTATACTATAGTAGTAGCAGTATATTACTATTACTATTAGTAGGTATTATACTTAAGCTTAAGGGCTTTAAAGGGGGTATTTTAGCCTAACTGACTAAAAAGATAGAGATAAAAAGAAAGAGAAAGAAGGTAAGAGCTATAAAGATATTAAGAATCTTACTGCAGTATATATAAGCTGTATAGCTGCTAGCTATAGAGTAATAATTAAGATTCTTAAGCAGCTTATATTTAAATCTTTAGAGGTTTTCAGCTAGACTAGCTGGTATTAATATTACTTCCTTAGCTATATAGTAGGAAAAGGAAATAAGAAAGAAAAAGCTAGAGTAAAGGCTGAGATTAAAATAGAGCTAGAAGCTGATAGTAATAGTAGCAGTAATAGTAGTAATACTATAATAAAAGAAAGAGAGAAGAAGAGGAAAAAAAAAACTAATAAGAAGTAGAAGAGCAGTACTAAAAGATATTAAGTAGCAGCTATAAAGGGAATACTAATTTAGCTGCTTATATTACTTTAAATAGCCAGCTTAGCTGTAGCTATAGCAGTATAAAAAGGTGTAGTTATAGCCTTAAATAGATAGCTCCTTCTGTAGACTCTATAGTAGGCTTTTATTAGAAGCTATAGGTATCAGACTGACTAGAGATCTATTAGTCTCTAACTGAAAGACTAATATTAGCTGGGCTAGTTAATTTAAGATATTTATTCAGGCAGATATATTTTAAGGGAGGTTAGAGATTAATCTATTTATTATTTAGACCCTACAATCTATATCTTTATATAACTGGCAAGCCTCTAGCTTTACTATAGTAACTCTATAGCTAGAGATAGTACCCCTTTACTCTTTTTAAAATCAGTTTATTATAAGTTAATCTCTTATATAGCAGTAATTACACTAAAAAGACTATTAGAGGCTATAATAAGAGATTTAATCCCTCTATTTAATTAATACTACTAATATCCTAGTATTCTATTTAAAGCTGAGTATCTAAAGAGCTCTATAGGCACTATAGAATTACTAGAGATCTATATATAAGATACCTCTATTATAATTAATTAATAATAAAAGAAATAAGACTAAAGTAATAGTAAAAGCCTAACTACTTATAGGTAATTCCAACTTAATCTATCTAATTAATTATAGAAGATAAAGCTATAAATTTAATAATTAACCTATAAGATATCTAACTAGCAGTATAACTGCTATAATAACAGCTAGAGATATAATATATATATACTATAAACCTAAAGGCAATTAGTTAGAGGAATATAATTAAGTTAATAGTATAATCTATTAGGTAGAAGAATAAGTTAATAACTCTATTAATAATAGAGCTAATAATTAAGCTGGTATCTATAGAGCTAAAAATACTAATATAACTAATAGAATACTATTATAGTAGCTAGAGATATAATATATATATATATAGCAGATTAAATAGTAACTAGCTTAAGGGATATATATAAGGTAATAATATAAGAAGTTATATAGAAGGATAAATTAATAACTTTAAGAATAATAATAAAGTAGGTAATTAAGCTAGTAATTAAAGAGATAAATTCCTTATTATAATATAGTATTAACTTATTAGAAAGCTATCTTTCTCTAGCAGTAAGAATACTACTAATAATCTAATATTCTAATTAAAGATTAATATCTAATATCTTAAGTAAAGCTTAATATAGAGCCTAATTTTTATTAAAGGTTATAAGGTAGTAAAATAAAGTAATATTATTATAAAAGAAATATCCTAATAAAGAATATAAGGTTAAGAGGTATATATAGATAAGAGGTAGATAGTATAAGATAGTGTATTAATAGTGTATATTATATTAATAGTAATATATAATAAGTCTGGAATTACCCAGGGGGTCTCAGCCTTTTTATAGATAATTTACTTAAAGTCCAGCTATTGTATTAAGATAATATGTATACTATTGGAAAGCTCTAAATTCCAGCTTTCTTATAGTATTGTATTTATCCTTATAGGTACTTTCCTTATTGAGTAATATTAATTCCAAATAGCATATACTTTAAAATTAATTGATTTTAAAGCGCAGATAGATTAATAAGCCGATTCAGGCTGATTAGTCATACAGTGTAAATATTGATAATATACTGTATTTTAGTATATAATTATAAGATTTTTATTAGAATTTATAAGCTATATTTTAAAGCTTAAAGCTTAAAGCTTAAACTGTAAAATAGTTATAAAGTTATATATTTACAGTCTTTAACAATTTTAACTCTATATTTAAAGTCTAATAGTATACTCTTATAAAAACTGATAATAGCTATTTCTACCTAATAGAATATATCTAACCCCTTTAAGATAAGCTGGTATATTATAAATTAAATAATAACTTAATATATAATAATAAAGAAAATAACTAACTAATTAATAAAGTAACTAATTAAGTAATTAATTAAGCAGTTAACTAATATCTTTAAATATAATAATTATCTCTTTATCCCTTTAACTCTTTCTACTAACTACTAATCTAGCTAGCTATCTAATAAAAAGCTTTAAATTTACTGTAAATAAGCTAATAAATTACCAGTTAGATAACTAGAAAACCTCCCTTTAATTCCAATAAGAGAATAAAGCTAATAGAATACTAATAAGCTAGTATATTACTAGATAGCTAAATTAATTAATATATTAATATATTTAGAAGGTATATAAATAGCTTATAGTAGGAATACTAATAAGTTACAGCCTTTTAGAACTTAATTATCTATTATATTTAATATAGATTACTTTTAAATTAATCTTTAATATTTAAAAGAAAATTCTTTTTATAATATAAAAGTTATTAACTACCTTCAGTATATAACTCTATATATAACTACTAGAAGTATTACTATAATATTACTAAAGAGTTACTATTAATAGTAATAAATTCCTTAATTAATTATATAAGAATATTTAAACTAGAAGAAAATACCTAATATAATAAATCTAACTATAATAAGAGTAATCTTCTATAAGTCTATAGCTTTAAAATAGTATAGATAATAGAGTCTTATTATATCTTAATCTAAATAACTATATAATAATAATATTATTTAAGCTCTAATTAATAATTTTAAGATAGATTCTATAACTATAAGTTAGAGGCTAGAATATATTTTACCTTTAGTATATTATAAATATAATAGATATTAAAATTATACTAATAACCTAAAAAGAAAATCCAGTAATTTTTTTATTTTTTTATCTTATTTTTTACTATTATCTTTACTATAGAATTATAATTTAAGAATAAAAGAATAAAATTTAATAATATTTATTTTACTTAGTTAAAAAAAGTAAAAATTAATTAGTATAGTTACTATAGAATATCTATTATTATAAAAAGTATATACTAAAATAAAAAAACTTAATAAATAAAAAAAGAAAGATAATAATAAAAGTTACTATAAGATTATAGCCTTTAAACTGCAGCTACTCTATATATCTAATTATTTTATACTCTTATTCTTATTATTATTATTCTTCTCAGCCTTAAGTATAGATAGATCTCTATAAGGAGGCAGAATAGTAGCAATAAAGTTAATATCCAGCTTATTCTATATACTAATTAGTCTATAGTAAGTTAATAGCAAATAGAATATAATATACCTTCTTATAGAAGGCTGTAATAAACTTAATAGTAGTAGCAATAAGAGTTACTAATAAATTAGCTTAATTAATAGTAATATAATAAATATAGCTAGTAAGAGTTTAGTAATACTTCTATTTAGTAGCAGTATTATAATTAGCAGCTTATTTAGTAGTAATATTATTTTTAGTCTTTATAGCCTAAAGAGTCTAATAACTATCTTTTAGTAGCTTTATTAACTCAGCCTAATAGCAGGTTAGCAGAAAATATATACCAGATATATAGAGTATATAGATTAAAAGTAAGAGGATAATTTATATTATTAGTAGTATTAAAGGTAAAGAAGTTAGTATTATAGATTTTATAAGCTAAATCTATAAAAATAGAAGGTATAGCCTTATAGGCCTTATTATAAATAGTACAGTATATATATTTCTTAGAGGCAGCTATACTCTAGTTAGCTACTAGTAACTCAGTAGAGAAAATATAAATATATAAAACCTAAATCTATATATAACTATAATAGAATTCTAAGCTTTATTCTTATTAGGGCTAGCAGTAAGAGTCCTAAGGTAGTAGTAATAAAAAATAGAAAGAGGAGTAATATTATAGCTAGTTAGTAGCTATCTATTAAGATAATTAAAATATATATATAGCAGTATTTACTTAAGCTATCTTCTTAAATTTAATAGTAGTAATAGCAGTAATATTAATAGTAGTAGCAGTATAAATAGTAATTATAATTAGCTAGTTACTAATTAGTTACTAGTATATAGATAAGTAAGAAATAGAGATCTACTAAAAGTATAATTAGTAGAAAGAGAAATTATTAAAAAAGAGATACTATTAATATATTAGCAGTATCTCTTTAGTAAGTTATCTATATAGGTATAATAAGAAGAAAAGAGGTATATACAGCTAGATAAAATAAAATTAAAAGAAAGAGAAAAGCTATATTAAGAGATTAAAGTCTTAAGATTTATAAGCTTCTTAAGTGCAGATAATATAAAGATATTAAGCTATTATTATATTATTTAAAATTATAAGTAATAGTATTATAAGATTAATTATTACTTTAGGCTATAATACTCTATTTATAACAGTAATAATAGAAAGACTAATAATATTTAAGCAATTTAAAGATTTAATACTAATAAGAAAGATATATAGATAATATAATTAATTAAGTTTACAGGTAATTAGGCTATTTAAAAAGAAATATTTTAATAGGTATTTTATATTAAATTGGGATTATATTAGCAGTAATATATTATAGAGCTAACTGCTAGAAAGATAATAAGGCCTAGAAACTTTAGAAGCTAGAATTAAGCTATATAGAGGTATTATAATATTATAGAAGCAGCTTAAATATAGATAATAAATAGATATTATAGTAGTATTAAGTAAGATAGTATTATAAGATATACTACTAGCTAGAAGGATATTCTATTAGAAGCTATAGGTATTAAACTAACTAAAGATCTATTAGTTTCTAACTGAAAGGCCAGTATCAGCTAGGCTAGTTAATTTAGAATATTTATTCAGGCGGATATATTTTAAGAGAGGTTAGAGATTAATCTATTTATTATTTAGACTCTATAATCTATATCTTTATATAATTAGTAAGCCTCTAGCTCTACTATAGTAACTCTATAGCTAGAGATAGTATCTCTTTACTCTCTTTAAAATCAGCTTATTATAGCTCTATAGAATAAAGTAGCTAAATTCTACTTAGCTGTATAGAGAGAGGCTATTCAGTAAGCTGCTACTAAATAGACTCCTTTTATAGCTATTCTACTAACTGGTATTAATAAGAGCCTAATTTTTATTATACTGGCTTTTTTAATAGAAGCTAATATAATAATTATAGTTACTCTCTATTAAGTACTTAAGAATTAGCTAGTTAGCTGCTATTAAGATATCAGCTTAAACTGTTAGATTTAGCTAGAAGCTTAAAAATTCTAGCCTATAGTAATAGTTATTTTAACTGAGATAGCTATTATAGATAGCTTTCTTTAGTAAGTAGTTAGCTTTAGTATAAGCAGCTAGCTTAACTGTATAGTTATTAATAAATACTACTTTATCTTTATAGTAGCTTTTAGCTATAGAATAAAGCTAAAGGGGCTAATTTAGCTATAGAGCCTTTACTGCCTATTAATCTTTCTAATAGATATCTTACTGCTATATAAGCAGGCTGTCTTTAAGGCTATAATACTGCTATAGAATCCAATTTATATTTAGGCCTTAAGCTACTGCCTAAATATATAATTCTAAGTCTATAAGGTCTATAGTAGCTAAGGTATTATAGAGATAAAGCAGTATATAGTAGCTTAAGTATAAATCTTTAAGGCTAATAAAAAGGGAATTATATTCTACTGTAGCTATATAAGCTATAAGGCTATTACTAAGTAGCTTAACTACTATTACTATTATAGAAATATTAATACCGATATAGGTAAAAATAAGGTTAATAAAGCTATCTTTTTAGCCTAGCAGAAAGTAGGCTATTAGCAGTAAATATAGAGCTTAATATAATATATTATTACTATAGTAGCCTTAAATATTAAGCTTAATATCTTAAGTATTATATATATTATCCACTTTAATATCTCCTACTCTATTTTTAACTATATTTAGAAGGTTAAATAAATAGGCTGAATTAGTAAGTCTATATTAGCTAAAGTTATTATAGAGAAGAAAAACTAGCCTTTAGAAAACCTATAGTAGGAGGCCTATTAGAATAAAAAAAAATAGAAAATTAGCAGCTTAATTTAGATACTAAAATACTAATAGTATATTTTAAGCTAGTATCTAAATAGAGACTATTATAGCTGCTATACTATTAGCTATAAAGTAGCCCTCTATAATAACTACTAATAATAGAGTAAGCTACTTACTTTAAAGCTAGCTTTACTTTAAGCTTAAAAGCAGTAAAATAGCTAGAAGCTAGCTATAATTAAGAGTATACTTAAGTAGATTAATAGCCTTACTTTTAGCTTTAAGCTAGATAAAGCTAAAAAAATAAAGTGCCAGTCTTACTGAATACTATATAGAGCTACTAAAATAAGATATTTATAGTATTACTACTTAAGATTAAAAAATAGAGAAGCTAAGAGTATAGAGGTAGCTACTATAGCTTAGGGCAAGCTATATATATCTTTCTTTACTGATATAATATAATTTTAAAGTAATATTTAATATAAGGGGGGCAGATAAAGTCAGTATTTAAGCTGCTTTTACTGCTATCTTTTTTAGACTCTATACCTAAAGAGCTATAAAAATTAGAGTTAAAGCTATAAATATAAGTATATTATACTGCTAGTAATCTTTATTATATTTCTTTAGCTGGAGATATAGTATTTAGTTAAAAGAGATATTATTAAGTAAGTTCTTTAAGATAAAATAGACTATTAGAATTAGCTTAAATAATAGTATTTACAGCTTATTAGTAGAATTAAAATAATAAATATAATAGCTATATTTAGCTAGCTTATTTAGCAGTAATAGTAGCTATAGAAGGAAGAGAAGAGTAGAGTTTACTAAAAAAAAAAAAAAAAGAGAAAAAGTAAAAAAGAGAGAGAGAAAAAAAGAAAGAAAAAAGAAGAAAGAGAGAAAATAAAGAGAGAGGGAAAAAAAGATAGTCTATAATAGCAGCTTGTAATAGCAGCTTATACTTATAAGCTTAACTAGCTGTAATAATAGCAGGCTCTTTAGATTAAGAAGAGTACCCCTAAAGGTACTATAGCAGTAATTATTAGAGTGGGAAATAACCTAACTGAAGTACTACCTATATAAACTTAAATAGTAGGGAGGTAAGATAACAGCCAGTTATTTAATCTCTATTATTCTATCTATCTATTTAATAAATCTATAAGTAGTTAGTTAGAGTAGGTATAAAAGTAGATAGAGGTATATAAATAGGCAGAAGGCTATATAAATATAGCTACTTTACTATAGTTAAATATATAATTTTAGCTAACTTTAGCTGAATTTATAATTCCTCTATATAAATTTCTACAGTTTAAATATACTCAGTACTATACTAATATCCACTATATCTAGTTGCACTATATACCTAACCTTTAGCTATACCTATAATATCTATATTCTGTATACTAGCTACTTAAGGTATATAGCTAACTTTACTAACCTTAATACCTACCTTTTTATAAAAGCAGAAAGTTTAGTTCTAAGCAGTTTAATATAAGAAGGAAGCTATTACAACCTATATAATATAGACGCCCAGCGTTATATACACCCCATAAATTTCCCCCAATTAAAGCCACCTCCCCTACAGCTCACTCCACACTAAGAGACTTATCTATAAGCTGCTATAGCTTACATATAAGCCCGTATAGCTTACCAGCAATTTTAAGACTCACTACTGTAAGCCTCTTATAGCATTCTAGTATATAGATATTCGAGTAGTGTATATTTCCAATAGGCAGCTACTCAGCTTTTAATATAACTTAGTTACTTTAATTATCTTAACTTACTATATATTACTATACTTAACTATTACCAGATATAATATTTACCCAGTAAGTAACACTCTAACTGATCTGCTAATATAAACCTACAGTTTATCCACCAGCAACTAATCTCTTGCCTACTCTATACTATATATACAGCAGACTAGAGGTATAACTGTTATAGAAGCTATATAATAGTCAGAAAGTATTTATAACAGATAGTAAAATACTAATAATATAATAGTATAATACTAACCTTTTAGCTTCTTTACTAACTGCTATAGAACCTTTATCCCATACCAGTTTTTACTTTTTCTAAAGACTGGAAATTTCTTAGTTTTTTCTGCCTGCTAATACCAGAAGAAGAAGAATATTAAGGCGCCAATAAGATAGAATCTTAAATCTTAGTAGCAGAGGGCAGTACTATATTCTATCCGCCTATATTAATTTATCTTTCTGCAGTTTATTATAATAATTAGCACCTTTATAGTAAATTCTTCAGTTTTAAGATCTTTATTTAGAAGTCTAAGGTAAAAGCAGTCTGCTAGTTCTATTAGAAGTCAGTTACTTAACTGTAGCAATATATAATTCCCAAATAGAAAGTTAACTTAAGTCTATAAGATACTGCTAATAGATATCCAATCTTATTTAGCTTAGGCTATAGCAGTATAATCTGGTATCTACACCAGTAAGTATATATCTCTTAAGGTCTCTATACCTCTATCGGTATACTCTTTTTGCTTCTTAGACTATATAGTAGCTAGAATACTATACTTAAGAGCTTTTAATACTACTCCTTATAGCTGCAGTATAAAGTTAATCCCTTTAATTTTCTGCTTATTATAGAGCTTTTAGATTGCTAAGATATACCTATATATAGAATTATACTGCAGTTTAAGCTGGAACTTAAATATTTTTATTAAAGACTATAAATATATAACTATATATAACTTCTTTAATACTTATACTTTAAGCTTTAAGCTTTAAAATATAGCTTAAGAATTCTATAAAAATTCTTATAAGAAGATACTAAAATACAGTATTATTACTGATATTTATACTGTATAACTAATCAGACTAAATCGGCTTATTAATCTATCCGCACTTTAAAATTAATTAATTTTAAAGTATATACTATTTAGAATTAATATTACTTAATAAGGAAAGTACCTATAAGGATAAATACAATACCATAAGAAAGCTGGAATTTAGGGCTTTCCAATAATATATATATTGTCTTAATATAATAGCTGAATTTTAAGCAAATTATCTATAAAAAAGCTAAGACCCCCTGGGTAATTCCAGACTTATTATATATTACTATCACTATATTATACACTATTAATACACTATCTTATACTATCTTATACTATCTACCTCTTATCTATATATACCCCTTAAGCTTATATCCTTTATTAGGATATTTCTTTTATAATTATATTACTTTATTCCACTGCCTTATAACCTCTAACAATTTTGAAGTTAGAGTTAGAGCTACTGCTACTACTATTATCCTTACTACTAATATAGATAGTATCTCCTAAAATGGATACAAATAAGCTGGGGTCTTAGGGACCAGACTGCTCTACAGCAGTACCTAACTGCTTAGCTTACCTGGGGCAGATTTCCGTTATTTTACAGCCTTTTTTACTTTCTATTCCTCGAGGTGATATTTCCTTTTATAGGCAGCTCTCTTTCCCTTCCTTAGAGCCTAAGATACTATAGCCTCTTTTATAAAGAGCAGTAGTTTGCCTTTATCAACGAGATCTCCAGGCAGCTGTTAACTAGATAGAATCGGGTCCTATAAAGGTTATTCTGTAGGTATAGCAGGCCAGTTTTACTTACACCAGTCCTACTTATTATTACTAGAAAAATCCAATATAAAATAGAGCCTCCTCTGTATATATAGATATTATAGATGTATCTGTATCTATCTGTATATACTAACCTGCTATTCCTTCTGCTTAGGCTTATAATTCCTCAATATATTCGGCGGCATGGTACTTTCTAGATCCAGTAGGTAGTACTTAATAGCCGCTCTAACCCTGGGATCCTTAATTATATTTGAATCTGTAGATTCCATTGCGTTATAGTAGCGGGTTACAGTTGGTCGGTAATAGGGATAATTAATACTCCTGCCAAAATAATAGTGATCTGTCTAAAAATAAAGACTCTATACCGCCTTTAGCTGCTACGGACCCTTAATTTCAGCCTGAAACGCCGGTCATCCAAGCGAATCCCTATTAAATTCTAAAGGACCGGGCCTTCAGATTTAAATAGGGATTCGTATGGGGGCCGTGCGGTCATTCGGCGACCGGACGACCGGTCGTCGGGCGCGAGGACCTGTGATACTACTGTCTTATCCAGGGCCTAATCCTGGCCTCATAGACGGTGTACAGATTCCAGAGCGACAGGCCCACAGTCAATATCAAGTTGATTGATACAACAGTCATGCCAAGGATAAAGGCTCCTCGTGAAGTATAACACTCAAGAACGACGAGCAGTAAGATGAAGGCAGCAAACATGGCAGAAGTGAGGGCGGCAAACCCGACCACGACCATTCCATAGTATCTGCCCTTTGGAGCCTCTTCATCCCCATACCGCTGGAGTATTAAGAAAACAGGGAAAGTACCGGTTATAGCTGTTAAAAACAGCGCTGAAGCAAATCCGAGGAGGCTCTTGATTCGGTCGGGAAGGTTGTTGATAGTTAAGAGCGTTGTGAATGTAAGGGCGCCAGCAAAGGTTGCTGCTACAAGGAGAGTCTCTCCCAGCGTTATGTATCGTGAAGTTGGAGGTACCATTGCGGCCGGCAAGAGACTGCGGGGTGCGAAGGGATGGAAGAGATATGCGGGATGGCGCCGTATGACGGCGTGTTCGCGAGTTCACAATTCGGGTCTGTGTTCAATGCAAGACAGAGACGGTGTTAAGCATCCCAAACAAATCAAGTAGAAGGGTTACCGAAGTAGCATAGGAATGAACAACCTACTTGGTTCATACCTTTATATATCCATCAAGACCCTGTCGACTTAGGGAACTTCCCGCTAGTGCCACAAAGTTTTATCGCCATCCATCAATGCCGCTGGCATAGTAATATGAATGTCCTGAGCCAGGGAAGTTTCGTAGACGTCGTTACATCACCCTACTATATAAGTCTTGACTGGAACGCGCCCCGTTCCAGCTTCTAGACCAATCATATCCAATCCATCTAACCCCCCGGAAAATCTACTTCTTCCAGGAAGCCATCGGGCGGCGAGGGAGGCCTGCGTCGTCTTCAGCTGCGACTGGGACAGAACTTGGCGGCTGTTTTCATCGTTATGGAAAATTTTGTTTGTTCGACGGGAATTTGTTGGGTTTGATCTGAACTTTGAACTTGGGCTGTATGCCAGCGCCCCTCCTTAGTGACATACCACTGGGCGGGTGACCAGGAGTGCCCCCTTTGATCGCCCACTCGACCAGGCATGCCGGCATTTCGGACCCCAAAACAGGCCTCCCTCCTGTGACTCCATGCTCAAACGATGTACTGGTGGAGGATCTTCTGAGTATGACGATGATCCTTGGCACAGTCACAGGCTCATTCACTGGGCGACAAGGTTCGCCGGACTTTAAACGTTAATTATCCCAGCGATCCAGTGTGCCGCATGGTAATTGGTCTGGCGCTGTCGCTCTCTAAGCCCCGAGCCAGATGCATAGATTTAGGCTGACGTATGTATGACCGCCAGCACGATTTAACCCATGTGATACATTTCTCTCAAGTAAGAGCATGTGACAAGGCCGACTCTGGGTGGGACATTCCGTCCATTGACGGGAGCCGCGAACACGTTTATTTATGGCTCTGGTCTGCAGATAGCACCGTCATAGGGAGACTCAAACTTTTCTCGATATTATTCCAAGAAATAGACGGACTTGTATATATATAATATTCATCTCAACGATCTTTTCCTATGGAACCCACTCCACGTCATTAATCTCATAAAAAGCTGTGATTGCTCAGGCCTGTCGCCCCATCGAAAACAGGAATTTAGTGAGAGAACCATAGCCGTTCGCATGACCAGAAATTGATTGGCGATATCAGGTGATTTACCTCTTTCGTGGGTATAATAATGATTTTAACTGCCTGCCAGGTTAAAATATAGCTGGGCTTAGAAATCCAGTATATAATCCTATTTAGAGGCCTACTTGATAGATTGATACTGATACTCATTAGATCCGACCGCCCGAAATGGTCAACCCGATCGATGGTTATGCGTCTATAACCTCTGTGAGCCCTGGAAATCCGATCAATTTTCACGTACGCGTCGAAACGCCGAATACCGGGTTCCGCATTGATATAATACGCAGGGGTAAGGAAGATGATGTACTACTTACCGATTCGGGGATGGCCGCTGCGTATAACATCCCCCCCGAGGTGTGGTCGACTGGCTGCGACTGGCCTATCGGGTACACGTTGTCGGTTCCTGGAGGGTGGTCGAGCGGTGTGTATATGGCTCGACTCACCGCCAACGTAACGGCAGTGAGAACTGAGTTGATCTTTGTAGTCAAATCGGCTGCGTTAGGGTCGAACTCGAAGATATTATTCCAATTAGCTGTCAATACGTCACAAGCTTACAACAACTGGGGTGGCAAAAGCCTCTACGGCTATAACTCCACGAATGGTGAGCCTGCGCGTAAGGTTTCTTTCAACCGTCCTGGCATCGAAGGACGCGGCCAAGATGGGAACGGCTCCGATAGTCCATTCAGTTCCTACGAGTATCTCTTCACAAAATGGCTGGAATGGAATGGCTTCGAAGTGGAGTACTGCACCAGCGTCGACCTACATGCCGATGCTCATTTCCTCGACAACTACCAACTGCTACTAAGCATCGGCCACGACGAATACTGGTCTAAAGAAATGCGCGATAATGTCGAGGTTTTCGTTGCAAACGGGGGCAATATCGCCTTTTTCAGCGGAAATGTGTGCTGGTGGCAAGTTCGCTTGGAAGATGACAACCGCACCCTAGTCTGCTACAGATCAAAAGACGAGGATCCTCTGACTGGCATTGACAACGAACGGGTCACAGTTCAATGGTATGCCGATCCAGTGCTGCGGCCGGGTAACTCCATGGTGGGTGTCGATATTCGCCAAGGTGCTTACTGGCAAGGTGGGGAAATGCCAGCCGTTGACTACCAGGTCAAAGTCCCCTCTCATTGGATATTCGCCACGGCACTGACTGGTAACACCTTCGGCGGCAACCGCCATGTAGTCGGGTACGAAACTGACGCCACCCATTTGGTGGATCCAACCGCCGACGCGCCAATTGCTGTTGGTGACGACGGGACACCTTCAAATTTTGTCTGCCTTGCCGTCGCTGACTGTCAGGACTGGGGCCAATCTGGAGGACAAGGAGGTTGGGCAACTATGGGGCTCTTCCACAACAATGGGATGGTGTTCACTGCCGCAACAGTGAACTGGGTCGGTGGCTTGGAGGACCTGGACGGTGGATGGGGACCAGTTGACCAGATCACCCAGAATGTGTTGCGTCGTCTGAGCTGTCCATGCCCATCCGTACCGCTGCTCATTAACGGGAGCTTTGAGCAATACGACGGAGAAAGTACTATACCGTTCAACTGGACCTTGGAGGGGGCAGGTACCGTTCGTCCAGGAGTCGTCAACATCGGGCACACACCACTAGAGATTGACGCTACCAGCGGGCAAACATGGCTTAGTCAAGAAACTAATCTGCTCGAGAGGTTCAACTATTACGCCGTTGGATGCTGGGCAAGAGCTTCTAATCCTGGAGCGACCATCCGACTGCAGAGTACGACCACTTGGAATGACTTTGCCACTGCAGAGCATCCAGGGGACGGAGTGTGGAGGTATCTCGTTGCTGTTGGTATGCCTGACGCGAACGAGACACCGGCGTTCCCGGCGCGAGTGAAGTTCCAGGTCGCGGAGGATATCGCCCTCTTCGACAATGTTCAATTCGAGGCCATCGGACCCCGGCCAAAATAGCACAGGCTTCGCAATCTCAGAGGAACAGCCGTATCGCGGAAGATGCGAGCAGAGCTGAAGTGGTGGGGCGTCGCGCTGCACGCTCTGCCTTGAATGTTGATGTTGGAATGTTCGAATCGAGGTTTGGTGGAGAATTTGGACGTGGTGTGTCGATGTCTAGTTGGCTGCTTGGACATCGTAAGAGATTCTACCCCATTCCTTACACAGGTACATGTATCTGAGTTGAGAAAGAAATCCATGGCCATGCTCTTCCGCGGTATCCATTATCTCATCATCTCTTACATAAATGTCTATGGATTCACTACGCGTGTGTGCTGTTCCACAGGACCGGAGTCAGGTACGCCGCCAAGCCTGGCGCCGTCCTGTACGCCGTGCCGCGAAGAACTTCCCTGATCCTGAACACTTTAGGATTAACATCAATTTGGGCTGGCAGAAGTTGAATGAGTACTACAAGATATTGAGCGAGACACCCATCCACTACACTGGCCTGGCGCTCCATCCGGCACGCCGATAGAAATGGTTTGAACGCAACTGGACTGACCGCCCTCAGTGGATTTACGATGGTTCACGATGTCTGGCGTTTTGAGTATCGGGAGGCCGCATTGCCTGGAGAGGAGCCATCAGCCGTTAAGCCAGTTCCCAAGCAGCGGGAGACTTCGGACAATCCGTTCCAGGAATACCTTAAACGAAACCGCTACACAGCGCCAGAAGCAGGTCACGATGGCCTCACGCCAGGCGAAGACGAATATCTCCATTGGATTACGCACTGCGAAAGTGGCGATGGCTCCATCGACGATCCTCTCGCTTACTGGCACGAGAAGCGATTCAAGTATCCAAACTTATCGCGAATGGCGCTTGATTTTCTCACGATACAACCAATGTCTGCTGAGTGTGAGCGTCTTTTCTCAGCAGCAGGTCGGATGGTGAACCCTCTGCGCCACCAACTTGAAGCCCAGATTATCGGGATGTGTCAGGTATTGCGTTCATGGCTGAGGGCGGGTATTATTCATGAATTAGATCCCTTCTTTATCTCGGTAGACAAAGAAAAAGTCGACCTCGAAATGGCTCACATGTCGGATCAACAGCTTGAAGGATGGACAACAAAGTGGCTCACTCAGGTGGTGGGCATTCAAGACGAGATGGAAGCCAGCTGGAGATAAGTCTCACTTGGACGTTAGAATAAGGGACGTACGTGGGCAAGGGCTTAGGGAATAGCTTCACCATCATAGCATTAGAATAGAGGCACTTGCCAATCCACCCAGTCCACCCAATCCACGATAGCTTCCAGTGGAATCCACTATACTGAGATATTCAGTGGATTATGATCTATCCACTCCACTCGAGCAGCCAGTGGATTGAGTGGAGTGACTTTCAACCCTGGGGAGACCCGAATATGAAGGTCATGGTCAGAACCAAGCCAAGCACGCTGTGTCTCTAGTGAGCTGCCAAAAGACATCACAGACCTTCTTCCTTGACTGCTTGACAACTAGGGCATCGGTAAAGCCGTCTTGGGTGATGCCCTTTCTTCTGAGAACCCTGGGCTTAGCATATTGGCCGCTCCGTCAGGGCAATAGTAGACACCTTCCAGCGTGAGGCTTCCCACCAACGTAAGGATCTTCACGGTGCCTTGGCCACAGACCGAGAGGTCACCGCCGTTGCTTGTAGTCATCGTCTCGGCGTCTCCGACGTCGATGAAGAAGGTGAACCACTTCTTATCGTTAAAGTAGTGGTTTGAGCAGCCTGAATCGACGATGACGTCGCCATGGAACGGGTCCTCGGTCGCTGAGAATGTCGTCTCTATTCTTCTGGTCTTTGGGGCGTCTTCCTTGGCCTTGGGGACTGGTTTGCGAACAGTCATGCCCATGAAGTTGGTCCCGGCTGTCGTGATGGCCGCGTTACCCTCAGACTGGCTGCTGTCGCCTCCCCTCCAGTTGTTCCGCCTGGAAGCCGGTTTTTTCTCAGGGTGTTTCTTCCAGCAATCGGATGTCTTATGCCTCCATCCTCTGGCTGTTGCCGGGCAGTCAGGGCAGAGGTCGTCTTCGCTGGACTTGGCTGTCTTCTCGTCTTTCTTCGTCGGGCTTGAAGCCGCGTTTGTGTCCACCTTCCTAGACGCTTTAAGATTAGTACGCTAAAATGACAGAGTTTTCATTATAGGCAAAAGCAGAGTATTTTCCGTAAGTCGAGTTTGGAAGCCACAAGCAGTCAGTGAAAATACCTCCACCTACTTGAATAAACCGCTATGGACCGGAGGGTTGCTTCAGCGTTAATACTCATCACATGGGCTGGTGGCATAGGTTGTTATCTTCAGTCATTGGGATATCGCCGTCGGGATCGGGAGGCTCCTCACCATCCCAATTGACCACTTCATCTACATCAACGTGGCTTACGCCCATGTTTTCCGCCGCAGACATAATTGGTATTGTATGATATGGTTTGAGAGAAGGAAAGGTGTTTGAGCAACTGGGGGCTCCATGGCTTTGTATACTTTTTAGTAGTGTAGGCCTACACTAGCGGGATAAACGCTCACGGTTGCACTGGAAAATAGGGGACCCACTTGACTCGCTATTAAACGATTCAGTAGCAACGCAGTAACTATAGTACACTGCCTAGAAAGTGTAAGATGATGATGATGATGATTTCATTAACGCCATACGGGCACAAAGTCCCGCCAATCCGTCGTGCGGCAAGATGGCGTGCTAGGCTAACTACCCGTTGGCTTATGTGAGGCGATGATCCAACCTAGCAAGCTAGGTTGGCCACAAAATTGCGGGACTGCCACAAAAATGCGGGACACTTGAATGTTAGCAACAACACCAAAATTAGGCAGTTTTATAAATTTATATAAAACTCAACTTTAAAGTAAAATAGTATTAAAAAGTATTAAAAGAGACTAAAAAGAAAGAGCTCTTTAAAAATACTACTTTTAACTTAGAATCTCTACTAAATCTTATACAATTAAAGGTAAAAGTTAGGTGTGATTTTAGATTTTTTAAAGAATTTATTTCTTAGAAGAGAAAAAAAATTAAATTATATTGAAAATTAATTTCTAAAGAAGAAACAATAAAACTTAATCAATAAAATACCTAAGTGCTTAAGGTATATAAAAATACTAGTATCTTATATTTTATCTCTTATATAAGTTAAAGCTAGAAAAACTAGATTAAAGTAAAAAGAAATACTATCTTAACAGATTTATATATAAATTGTGCGGGGACATATTTATCCCGCACTTTTATAGCAGTCCCGCAATTTTGTGGCTAACCTAGCAAGCTAGGTTGAATTATCGCCTCATATAAGCTAACGGGTATATCTAGAGATTATATATTTCCTACCCCAGGTATAGGGTAGGTAAACAATAATAAAATTAAGGTATAGAGTAGGTTACATGGGGTTAATACGTCCGTAGGCAGATCAGCTTTCCATATATCCATCCCTTTTCCCCCTAACTCCCCTAAATCCTATTATCTAATATTGCAGTAAATTGGTTTTTAAGCCTGCCGCTCGGTATGCATACAGTTAGGGTCGCAGTATACCTACTGTATTACTTACTTAGTCTTTTATATAGAGACTGTAGAAGACCTATTTATTAGAGTAGTCCGACTGGGCTACTGGCAGGCAGCTTAAGAGTATATTAGATAGATACTATTTAATTAGCTGACTGTAAATAGTATTTAAAAAAAACATTCTATTCGAGCAACCAGCCGGAGGAGAAATAATATAAAGTAAAAGAATAAATAAAAGGGAAGTAAATATTATTATAATATATTTTTCAGTATTGGGGGCAGATCTTAATATAGAACTACAATACCTCTAGCAACTAAATAAACTCACTAAAGTCTTTCCCTAAGATGCAGTTAATTGCATCTTACGGCGTCGGGTAGAGCTAAATCTGCCGGCTGCTTTTAATCTGTCGGCAGAGGAAGGGATATTTAGGGGCCTTATATTTCCTGCAGTTACAGGTTAGCTTGGCGTCTTTATAGTTAAATCTTTTATAGTAGTTAGCAAAATCTCTATATTGAGACTGCACTACAAGAAGGTAGCAGAGAGCTTTTTAGGGCACTTGGAGTTTGCTGGGGCAGGAGAGAGTCACTACAAGACCCAATTCTCTATACCCACGGGGTAGATTGTCATTCCACCAGGCTTTAAAGTTAGCGCGTAGTTTAGCTTTTATAGCTCTGCGTAGGTACGCAAGAGTAAGTTAGGCTTCGGGCGGCTCCGGCAGGATGCAACCTAATTTAGCTAGGGTATTAGCTTATTTGTTCCCAGTAATATCCTTATGCCCTAGGCACTATTTAATATATACCTGGTATATTTTGGCGATATTCTGGAACTTAGTGAAGATCGCCTAAGAAGAGTCCGACGGGCAGCCTGAAAGGCACTATGCTGCTATAAGGTTATTTAAGTAGACATGAATTTTGCGGAGCTATATATCCTCTGAAGTGGTTATAGTGTGTTTCAGGCCCTTAAGGGTACTAAAGGCTTTAATATTAAAGATTTCAGCTGGGCTGAGTTATCTATAGCTATAGGTTATTTTAGAGTTGTTGCTGAAGATAGTAAATCTATATTCTGTAGCGTCTAAGATCAGCCTTAAGCCGTCTGAGTATACTATTAGGTTGTATTTTAGTAGGGCTTTAGCCTATAGGTAAAAGGCCTAAGCAGCCTTAGGTTTTAGTATATCTTATAGGCTAGCCTCTATAGTATTAGAGGAGCTTAGAAGGATTAGTAGTCTGGGGCATACTGTTATAAGGGCAATTATATACTATAGGCAGGTAAGTTAGATATTCTATTAGTTAGTTTATCTTATGCTGATATTTATAAGTGGGTAGTTAGGGTTAAGTAAGTACAGTCTGGTGGAAAAATATAGGCAGTGGGCTTTAAGAATTTAATCTGCAGGGGTAATTCTGGGTTTACAGTGGAGGGCTGGAATAGAAGTGGTTTTCCACACTGGGAGGATAGTATATATCGATATTTTTAGTATTAAGTTAATTCGATCCGTCAGGTGTTAAGTCCTTATTGAGGCCCCTATTGCGTTTATTATATTAAGGTATTAGGCTTTCAAACTGTATAGTAGAACTGGCTCTATATAGACGATTACTGCGCGACGGACTGTATATATAGGCGGGCTCTTTACTGTGCTGTAGAAGCTATAGAGTAGGTTGGTGATACTGTAGGCTTTAATAGCTTATTTCGAGATATATGTTTTAAAGGAGAGCTTTCTGTTAAGCTATACATTTAGCTAGTATAGAGCTTGTACTGGGGTGATTTCAGTGTTATTATAGAAGATAGTGGGTGTAGTCTTAGCTCTTATCCTTCGGGTGAAGTATATAAGCTCTATCTTTTTGGGGTTAAATGTTACGCTGTTGGCAGCACCCCGGGCGATTAGCTCGTCTATATCCTCTCAGCTCTGTAACCTTAGCGGTTGTTTGCTCCAGTGTATTGCCTGTGCGGAGTATTGCTATATTATCAGTATACCCTCTGCAGTTAGCTGACTGTTATAGGCGGGCTTTTAGAGCAGTATATATTAAGTCTCATCCCAGCCTATAGATAGGCTCTATATAGAGAAGAAAGAGAATTAGGGATACTAATAAGCCTTATAGCAGCCCACATTATAGAGGTTCAGTTGCTATTATAATATTCTAGAAGTATACCTTCGCTATACAGTTAGTTATAAAGGATTCCGCCCAATATATAAGAAAATCGGACCAGCCTTATTCATGTAGTTACAGTACTAGGCAGTTGTATATCACTATATCAAAGGCGCCCTAAATATCTATTATAATCAGTATAGCCACTTTGCCGCAGAGTAATGCCGATTCGATATTATATACCAGATAGGCCACAAAGTCGACGGCGGAGCGCTTCGGTAGCGCTCCGGCTTGTAGCGGGTGCAGGATGTACATAGTTACTGCGATGTGGGCGATACGTCTGGCGATTAGGCATTCCAGGCCCTTGCCGATGCAGGATAGTAGCGAGATGGGGCGCTATACGCGGGCTGTAGTTAGGTCTCTTTTGCCCGGCTTCGCAAGTATAACTACTTCAGCATTCTTGAATACCGTGGGGTGGTGGCCTGCACACAGGCAGAACTCGAATAGACGCCTGATGTATTCCCCTATGTAGGGCCAGGCGGCCTGGATGAGCGCTATCGTGATGAGGTCGGAGCCCGGTGAAGTGTTGCCGGCGCGTGTAGTGGCTTCTTCGGCATCCCGGAGGGACACAGAGTTACTCAGCGGGAGGGGGGATTTTGCGGGGAGTGGGATCCAGGCGTCTGCGATATCGTCTGCTTCAGAGCGTCGTTCCAGTGTAGCACGCCGAAGAGCCAGTGCTTTTGCCAGTTGTGTTTCATAGACTTCGTCTCCTATCTGTAGCGGAGGGGACTGAAACGGGGACGCTGGGCGAGCCCATTTAGTGAGGCCGAAGATCTCCTGTTGATCGCGTATGTCGTCTATAACATGTCGCCAGTAGCCCTTCTTTTCGTACTCGATAAGGCGTCGGAAGTCCCGTTTTGCTTCCGCTAGAGCTTCGTCCTGTTCGTTAAATGCAGTGCGTCTCAGCGCGGTGTAGTACGTGTGTAGGCGTTCGCACTCTTCAGTCCACCATGGCGCTGCCTTCGCTGCCTTGCGCAGGGGGCGGCCAATCGTGGTGATAGCAGTGTGAAGTAGGTCGATTAGGCAGGTGGCTGCATTATCGAGGGAGGCTTGCTCTTCAGTGAATTCCGGGAGGCTATGACGGCTTGGATGGAACCCGACGCGCTGTCTGTTCCCGTCGATGCCGGTGCAGCCGACTGTGAGGTAGCTGGAGCAGGTGCTGGGTTTGCTTCAACCGGAGGCACCTGCTGAATGGGGGTTTGTGGCTCGGAATCGGTGTCTATGTTGTCCCATTTGGAGTAATCGATTGGCGTCATGGAGAGTGGCTCAGTACTACGACCTGAGGAAGATCAGATGGTCAAAGAAACAAAGATAAGTGGGATATGCCTTTTCGGAAACTTGCTATTTCGGAAGCTTTGAGGTTTGTTAGGAGAATTGATGAGTAAACTTTTCTTGAAGTTCCCATGGTATCGAATCCTACGCCATAGGGCAGATAAGATTTTCTGGGCTGTAAGCCATGGGGCCTGTGCACATTATGCACAGCATCTCAAACACCAAGTCTGCCCCAGGCATCTTTCGATGCGAAACGAAAACCTTCGTCCCCTCTCCTCCCAAAAGACCGCCTAACGCCGTATACCCTCAACCCATGTACCGATCCATGACCGAAAAGCCACGGAGGAATCAGAGGATTCGAAAGTGTGCCTTTGCCTTTCGGAACGAAAGGTTCCTTCTTCCGCGCCCTCCTTTCGTAAACTCGGGCCACTAAACGATCCGTGCTCGCCGCCTGCACCACAACCTCTTCACCAGGATGCCCGCGCCACCTTTTTTTTTCCCCGCGCCACTATTTTTGAGCCACAGCCCGCACGGCAATCTGCAGCCCACCAGCATGCCCAGCTACCTGCAAGTTGGTCAATTGGAGCGTCAAGTGCCTATGCGTTCAATTCATAGAAATAAATTCTGCCATTCTAGGGATGATCCCAGGTGAAATAAAATCTATGTATCCATCCATACTGACCGATATCGAGGCATCAAAAGGAGCAAAACGTGGCCTATTCTGTAAGAAAGGAGGAGAGGAATTCTAGGTGCAGAAGCGGTCATAAATACAAGAAAAACCTGCGCTAGTCCATATTTGGAGCATTGCCATTATGCCGTTCTGCCCTATTCCGTCACATACTGTCATTTCTCCCTAGTCTTCATCGTTTCCTTGAAAAAATTGCCCAATTACATTGTTGACCCGTTCTCGTTTTGCATTGTCGACTCTCCCCCTTTTAAGTGTGCAACAAGTCCATCGCTTGGTCTATGGTTATGGACATGTTGACTTGCGTTTTCCTTGTATCTTATTTCCCATCGGTCGGTGCCTATCTTCATCTCCACGGCATTAAACGAAAAAGAACAACCTATTTTCCCTGCGCGGCCTACATGGTTACATTGCCAAACAAGCCTCTTCCTCGCTACCGGGGCTCCCGTAACTTTCGAGACTTTTTGCATGGATCGAGCAATACGAATACCATAGCCTTGCGACTTGGCAAATGCAAGGAGCTCGTCTCATTTCTTTGAAAGAAGAGTAAGTGGTGCCTTCTAGAGGCAGCTTCGTTGGTTGTTCCTCACATTCGGCTGATAGAGCAGATGCATCTCGTTTGTCTGGTTCGGACTCTGTGAAGTCTCCATTTCTGTATCAGTCTGGTGCTCAGTGCTACTCCGTAAAGTCCTTTACGGTGCTGCATCGAATGCTAACCTGCTACAAGAATTGCTCCCGTCTCGTGATCCGCTAATTCCTGTTAATTCCTGTTGAAGCCGCGGGTCGATAGGGATATATTCGTCGTCCACAGCCTCTGCCCCCCTGTCATTTGCCTCTCTACCAGATGATGGAATGCATCTCGTATGGAAGCTTATTCCATACGTATGGAATACAAAAAATGACGTCATCTCTCACACTGCCACTATCGTAAAGAATCAGGTTTGGGAGCTCTGCAATTCAGTAATTGTACAGTGATTTGCCTGCTGTCGGCTGCAGACAGAGCTGAGATTGAAGTATGAAACAGTATAAACGATGGGTTTGGGATCACTCTGAAACAGACTGCAATAGCGGGGATAATATTTTCCGGAATAATCCATTATTCCATACGTATGGAATACGGACGGCCCGTATGGATAGAAAGACTGCTAAGGGCCGCGTCAGCTGTTTTTCTGACGCGCAAACTGCTACTCCCTTCCAAAGTACCTTGAGGCATTCCCTGCGCGGCTTCAGCCACGGAGTCGGGTGTACAATGCAGAGGGAGTTGTGGCTATCAATGTGGGTTCGACATAATGCTGTGTGTACGAGGCATCATCATTCGCGGGCTTAAGCTATAGTTATGTGTGATGTCACCTTGTTCACATAATCACATTAGACTTCGATAACTTAAAATCGTGCTTGTTCTTCACAGCTTTGAAGAATGCCTTGCCGTTTGCTGAGGATGTTGTAGTTTAGCCAAGTCACTCATTGGCTGAAGAATGTGCAGGTGGTGGCTGCACAGCCAGGCTAGGTTCACAATGTGTCCGCCACCGCCAGCCCCAATGCATGATTTCATCATTATGATATAGGATACTTCAGATGTATTGCATGATGTCGCTGGTTGGGAACCCTAGGTGGCTCTGTATTTCCATTGATTCCTTCGGGTAGAGCCAAACCTCTGCCTCCACCCAACGCGCTTGAACAAGACAAAGGCTTATCTCCATCCAAGGGAAGACCTCTCCCTGCGGATCTGGTGGTTCTGTAATTACCCGGTTGCCATTAAAGTAGGACGCAAATAAAATACTTGCCGTGATTGGCACAGGAAGTAGATGTTGAATATCCAGGGGGATAGGGGTCACCGTGTGGTCAGCTTCGTCATCGGACCATCGCTTCCAGACCTGATCGTCTGTGCGACTCGTATTTTATTGGGTTATTGGGTGGCTCCTAGCAATGAGAAACAGGTCCATTTTAGACTCCGAATCTCGACATCAACACCTGTCACACTACATAACTGCACTTGTGTACATGATATAGTGGAGTACTTTACTTTTGCTGCGTCGCGACAATAAGTATGACTTCTGTGTGCCGCTTCCCGACGGCAGTCTTCTCGGCGCCCGCTTCGGACCTCTAAGTGCCTGCACGACCAACATTAACCCTCCCCAGCCTTATCTGCCTTCGCTGTAGTCGACTTGGATTTAGCAGCCAAGCACAAAGCGATGAGATACGAAATGCTGTTTATGTGATGCTCAGCCGCATGCGAGTTTTCGTGTAAAAACGCAAGCTACTAGCTGCCATATACTGACCATTGAACTAAAAGCCATTAGGGACCATGAGTTAGAGTTTTGCGTGGCCTTTCAGCCTTCCCTCAGCAGATAAACCTGCTGACCACCCTGAGCATTGGACTTAGCCAATTGCTCGGAGGGACAATCAGCCACGGCTGAAACTTAGCACAGATCATATGAGTCAATAGTATGCTGGAAAGTTCTGTACTACATTTTATGATCCTTTCCAAATGCATGTGGTATTACAAGAAGGAAATCTGAGTTCTCTCATCCGAGCTAATTAGCGTCAGGTGACACTTGAGAATTAGGTGGCGTACGGGCTCCATTCCGCTTACTACAGTAGTCTTTTGTGCAGAAACGATGGATTGTTTTCTCTTTAAGGAGCTGAGAAGCCAGTCCACCGTAGATTAATCATAAATCTTATGATAATCCACCCCAAGTATAGGCTCACGCGACCAAGTTCTTTTGGAGTACATAATAGAATCACTGCACAAGTACGATATTCCTGAATATTAGACTTTTATCGAGCACCGATCTCAGACAAGAATCTCAACTCAAGGTGGATTAGTACTAAGTGTTTACTGTTATCTAGTGTCACATGCTGATCCGAAGCCTTTGGCAAAAAAGTCTATTGTTCAGCTTCAGCCGCACCTCATGCTTGTGCATCGCAGCTCGCGTTGCAGCTCTGAGCTGATTCTCGACTCACCTACATGTGATTATCACATGTAGGTCCTAGTATTATTGTTCAAGGTGTCCTTATTTGCGTGGTATAAGAAGCCAGCGATTCTGAGCCGAACATGAAGTGAAAATTAATCCATACTTCTTACTCTTCCCTTGAAACCGAGCGAACCAAATTCTAGTATTTGTCTCATTCAAATCACTGCATATATTGTCCACAGTTTTGTTCGCCCAATATGTCAGCTATCACCATCAACGGGAATACGTTCGATCCAGCTGACCCAGCGGTTCAATCTCTCGGCCTCACCGCCTCTGATGCTGTTGATTCCAACTACATCATCGTTCAGACCAAAGGAGGACGCCTTAAGACTGATCAAATGACCGAACTCGCAGCCAAAGAGGTCGTTATTCACGAATATGTCTCGGATGGTACCTACCTCTGCGGCTATAACCCTAGGGATCTGAACACAATCCGAAGTTTGCCCTTCGTTGGCTATGCTAATGTCTACCTTCCTCTTTTCGTCGTTCAAAGTTCCTTGAAGAATGCTGCAGGTAATCCAGCCACGCATGGATTGTCTCTGACTACTACAGCATCTCGAGCTCCGCACCTTGTGGATGTGATCTTCCACGAGGGTGTTGAGGGTGATAGCTCTCTGATGCAGCAAATTGCAACAGCAGCGCATGTTGATATCGATGGTCTTAAAGTAAGTGTATAAATTCCTGAGTAATATTTTAGTTAACGATTTTAGGTGAGCGGAAGCAAAATCAGACTCTCAATTCAAGAGGCAAGGCTTGAAAATGTGGCCAAAATTGATGCCGTACGGTCAATTCATGCGGTTCCTCTCCGGACATTGCATAACAATATCGCACGAGGTATCATTAAGGCAGATGTTTTCGTGGATTCTATTGCCTACAAAGGCGATGGCGAAATTGTTGCGGTCGCAGACACCGGCTTCGACAAAGGAGATGCGGCACGTCCCCATCTGGCTTTTGCCGGTAGAGTCAAGACCCTGTACGCTCTTGGAAGAACGTCCCCTACTGCCAAAACCAACGACCCTGACGGCCATGGGACTCATGTGTGCGGGTCAGTACTTGGAGATCACACTTCATCCACGGACGGAAGAATCGAAGCTCCAGCTTCACGAGCTAAGCTTGTCATGCAATCGTTGCTTGACAATAGTGGTAACCTAGGAGGCATTCCCACCAATCTAGAAGATTTGTTCAGAAAGCCCTACGACACAGACAAGGCACGAGTGCACACAAACTCATGGGGGTCGGTCTGGACAGGGTCACAGTTGCCCTATGATTCCAACGCCAGTGAGATTGATAAGTTTGTTCGGGATCATCCAGAAATGGTTATCTGCTTTGCAGCCGGAAATGGTGGCACGGATGAAACCCCTGTGGACGGCGTCACTGACCGCGGTCGCATTGGAGCCGAAGCCTCTGCCAAAAACTGCATCACCGTCGGTGCAACAGAAAGTCTTCGGCCTCATATCCGCTGGACCCCACCATCATGGAACAAAAAAGCAACGGCCTTCACCTATGGGGAATTCTTTCGCGAGGAATTTCCTCGTGATCCTATCGCCTCTGACCACATGGCAAACAATGACGAAGGCATAGCCGCCTTTAGCAGCTTCGGCCCTACAGTTGAAGGGCGTATCAAACCCGATGTTGTAGCACCAGGCACATCTATTCTATCGACTCGTTCCCGTGATATCACGGAAGTCCCTACACATTATGGCATCTCTGATGATGGAGCGTGGATGTTCGATACCGGAACAAGCATGGCAACGCCCCTCGTAGCCGGCTGCTGTGCCGTTCTACGCGAAACACAGGTAAAAAATGGCCGCCCATTCCCGAGTGCTGCTCTCATCAAAGCATTGCTCATCAATGGCGCTGTTGATATAACGGGCCAATATGCTGGGGACGAATCGGGCGCTTCGCCGTCCGTTAGTGCTGGATTCGGACGCGTTAATCTTGCCGGCTCCGTCATTTTGCCTGGAATGAACCCCAATGCAGGCTCTGGTGAAGGCCCGCCATTGAAGCAGGGCGAAGAATGGGGCATCACCATCACTGTTCCTGAAGACAAACCTCAAGATGGTAACGGTGAGGATGCGTCAACGAGTGCTGTGCACCTTCCTCATCCAACACTCAAAATAACAATGGTCTACTCGGACTTCCCGGGCGCGATGCTCCAAAACGATCTCAACCTCATTGTTGAAACGGGGCAGACAGAGCGACATGGAAACAAGGGAACGACGAGTTTCCTAGTTGGTAGTACGAATGGTTTTGACGGAGTCAATAACGTAGAGCAGATTGTTTGGACTAATGTGCCGGTCGGTAAATTGAACATCAAGGTCAAGGCTAGGTCCATTACGAGACCAGTAGGTGGCTCTCAGGGTTTCTCGTATGTTTGGAGGATTTATTAGGAAACAGTTGCTATGTATTCTTATGGGCGAATGACAAGGTGTATTTGATTCACAAGCTGTTTTGTACCAATCGAACAAACTTTCAACACGCTGATGACCACTCCCAATGAAATAGCTACTAACTTCAATGATTTGCTGGAGTCTTCGTCACCCGGGGCATTTCCACTCGAGAAGATATCTCTGATTATTCACATGTCTCTTGAGAGTGGCTTATGTGATCGTAATAGGAGGTTTTGAGAGGTTTAAAAGTAGAGTCCAAAAACCCCGCTCTCGCTCGCGGCGAGCTGGCGGCAGGTGCCGAAGGAGAATTAATGCCTGACTTATTTTCCACACCTAACACAGATTTGAGAAATAAAACCAGTCTAGAAGCACATTACACAGAACTTTAGTATATTTGACCTGTTTAGAAGAAAAAGAGAGATGTAAAGGGCCAAAGTTAAAGCATTTTTTGGTGTTCTTGCACATGCCCCCCTGGAGAGCCTAAAGCCTACGGAGGTACAGTACTCTCTGCTGAGACAAAGCGCAATCCCGCCAAGGCCGCCCAATCTTATCTCCATCAAGTGGATGTAACAGGTCGGATTGCGTGGCGGGTTTTCGGAAAACCCCGCTAAAAACCGCCAAGCCCTTGACATCACCAAAAGGACTGTAATTCTTGTAGCAGGTACATCGTCTTGTTTGCGCACGCACTATGGAGACTAACGCTCGACCCTACCTCTCGTCTGGGAATCAATGGTACGCTTCCGACAGTTATTCTTGTGTAGGTAAGGCTTGAAAGTCTGAAATCCACTCTCAAACTGATCAACGAACCATCTGAGCTTCCCGGGAAGAGAAGGCCACGTGATGAATCAATAAAAAGGGGTTCCCAGTCTTAAGCAAATGCGCCGAACGTATATGCTCAAGGAAATGGCATTATTAAATGATGGGATAGTGATAGGCAATGCTAAACCGACGTCCTGGGTGATTGGTTGGAGTTAGATCTCTCAGCAAGACTCTTGTTATGACGTGGCTAACCCAGAAGATCTTTCAGACCTCGTGTATCCCCCTGACTGCCCCAAGAGTCTGGACAACTGGCCAACATCCGACCGGCCGACCTTGGGCCTGCACGTAACTCCATTTCGCGACATGACTACAGTGGTCATCTACTGGCCAAATTTGGCAATAAATGCTCTAGGCCAAAAGGCCATCTTGGAGGGCTAGACGAAGGTTCTTGTGACGGGACAAGAGCACGAACGAGGTCGAGTGCGACTTGGGCAAAGTGATTGTTTACAAGGAGAGAAAGAGATTCCTAAGGAAAGCTCTGACTTAAGCTATTTACACAATATTCATAAAGTGAAACTATTCATAAAGTATGAAAGTCACATGATCGTTCCCTCACAGTTCTTTAGGGGCGAGTCGACTAGATCGCTGCTCCAGTCGGTTTTGACTACGACCCTCTCGCTGAGGTGGGAAAGCACTCGACTGAGCCTCATCTGCTTGTCTCGAAACGCCCCAATATACCTGCCTTGGTCGGCTACGGGATCATGAATTTCGTGGGTCTAGGTCTCTCTGCCAAGGAGATCCGCATGCTCAGCATTCTGGCAGTCTGTTGGCAGAAGTGGTACGCCGAGGTGCGGGAAGAACTAGGTTTTGATCAGTTCCTAACTGAAGGTGATATCATCATGGCATTTTAGATATGTTTTGCTGTTTCACACTTAGGCCCAACCTCAAACAAGACTGTGAGTCTTACTCCGGTGCATAGCCGCGGAAATCTACAGGCTGCTTTTGAAGTCAACATCAACAGGTTCAACCGCGCTCATGGCGCCAAGAACCCCTCCTACCTCGAATGGATCTGACGAATACTGTGGCAAGAATAAGATGGTGAATCGAAGGCTTTGCATGGGCATTGTAGACATTCATAATGCTGCAGTAGGACGCTGTGGGGAGGGAAACTGCTTTGATTCCGCACAAGATAGGTAGGTTTCTAAGAGATTTGACGCATTACGTCCAAGGGTCGGACAGTGTATGGCTTGCTAGTATGGTGGCCACTCAACGTTTCGTTTTCACCAAGCCGAGAAGGTGAAGAGAGAGGAGTGACTATTTGTAGCCTAGTTAATTACTGTTGAAAGGACCAGGCATATATACTACATTCACACTACCATCAGTGTGGGTACCCATTACTTTTGCAGATTGTATCTCAACAATTACAACTAACTGCATTCCATACAGAGCCCAAAGCACTCACTGGTTTGTTACTTTCCACGCAGCGCTGGCGCTGTTGGCTCCAGTTCACCCACTCTCATTCTGCGAGACCTGTGGTTGAGACAACTGGCCATAGCCCGGTCCTTTATCCAATGAGTATTTGTAGGTACCTGCTGCACGAGATTCGCCCTGGCATTTCAATAACACATCAGAAAAGGGTCGTGGCTGCAGACAACGCAGCCTTCTGCGTCATGCAAGATGCTTTGGGAATAGAACGCCCTCAGACCGCGACGAGCAGCAGTAAGCCGTAGAAGCACAAATTGAGATTGAAGGGGAACGGCTGGTGTGTTCGAGAACAGCGCCAAACAAGGGGAGATACAACATGACGCAAGCAGAAAAGTACGAAAGTGGAAGCACACAGTCCCGTTACGGATTCCTCTTGTCCAGATCTGTGGCCAAGGTCCTTCAGACATGGCGACTCTCGCCAATGTCTTCCAGAATAACATCGGCCGCCTTCTCGCTAACCATGTAGATGGGAAGGGCGATAAAGAAACCAGGAATACGAGGAAAAACAGAAGCGTCAACAACTCGCAGATTGCTCACGCCGCGAACACGAAAGCGAGAATCAAGCACCGCTTTAGGGTCCCCATCCGCCCCGATCGCGCAGCTGCAGGAAGCGTGGTGACCCCAGGCCTCATTCCTGACGTATTCTTCTACCTGCGTAGCAGAAGCAAACTGACTGCCGGGCCAGGCTTCTTCAAGACGCCCAGTGGCAATTGGCCAAACGTCGTCCATGATACGTCTCGCGAAGACAACGCCTTCGGCAATGGCACCGAGATCACGTTCAGATGCCCGAATCTGGTCATCCGTCGTGCCAAAGTAGTTGAAATTGATATCTGGCACGTCTCGAGGATCAGCCGAGGTGAGCTTGACAGTTCCATCCTGGTTATGCGTGTGAGCCTTGAGCACAGCCCACGTAAAGTGCCTCTTGTCGGAAGTGCTAAGCTCCGAATACCCAGGGAAATACCCCCGGAAGAAGGCAGGACCGCCGAAGATGAAGAGATCGGGGTCAGCGTCAGCCTGACTGGACTTCTTCACTATGCCAACGACGAGTCCATTGGATAGATAAGGTCCACGCTGGTGCTCAAAATCTTCGAGGCAAGGATCTCCAGGCTTCCCGAAGGTGCATTTTGCTATAATTGGGAAGTCTTCCTGTAGTTCAGTCACGACGGAAACCTCGTAGCGGTCCTGGAGATTCTTTCCAACGCCCTGCATATCCTTCAAGACATGAATGCCAAGCCGCTCCAAGTCATCTTTGGGACCGATGCCGCTCAACATGAGGAGCTGTGGTGTTCCGAAAGCCCCAGCCGCAAGGATGACCTCCCGAGAGACGAGTGCGCGACGTTTGGTGCCGCTGGTGGATGAACTGGACCGAGGATCGGCCTTGTACAGACTCCTCCCTTGGAGAAATTCGACCCCAATCGCTTTTGGTGCCGTGTTGGTGCCAGCATTCTCCTCGAAAAGTACCCTGGTAGCAAGGCACCCGATCTTGATTTCCAGCGGATACTGCCGGGCAGTATTTATTATAAAGTCGCGAGTACCGCTTCGCTTCCCATGACCCATGGACAAGGGAACCTGGTAGATGCCCTCAGTCATGTCCCTTCCAGGACGAGCAGAGTTGACGTCTCCTACCAGCAGGTGAAGTAGTTGGGCAGCTGCCTGGGGGATCACGTCGAGAATTGCATGACCCATTGCAGTAGCGGCAGCACCAATAATGGAGATGATCTTATAGTCCCTCAGTGCCAGCTCGAGATTAGCGAGGCTGGTACCAAGCCATCCAGTGAAGCCGTGACCAAGGTCGCCATTTGGCCGATACTCGCACCGTTCTAGGCGCTCAAAGTACCGACGCATATTGGCTGGTTTCCACGAAGTATCGCCAGTCAAGTCGGCGATGTTTGACCAGTCACTCTCATGCGGGTAGATGGTGATCATGGCATTGTGTGCTGTGCAACCACCAAGCGTCCCTGCGCGCGGGTAGAGAATTCCCTTGGGCTTGGATCCGCTGGGTGGACCCGATCCGACGTGGAGTGTTCCCGTGGGTGTCTCCCAGGTCATCTTGGAGTCTCTTTGAGCGAGTTGCCCGTCTTCGTAATGTTTGACGAAGTAGTCCCAGCGCATCGTCTCGTCCTCGGTGGATTTGAGATGGAACGCTGGAACCTGCTGGTTGAGGTTGGAGCCCTGATCATCGCCTGCTTCGAGTAGGAGAACTTTATGGCCATTCCGGGCGAGGTTGGCAGCCAAAGGTCCCCCGCCAGCACCAGACCCGACCACGATGTACTCATAACCGTCCAGCGTGTCCACTTCCTCTCGGCTCATGGCGGTGTCGGATGCCACTGGAACATTGGTTGTGGCAGATTCGCTCATGATAGAGTACGGAAATAAGGCCTTGGTATTGATGCAGCTGGATAGGATCACTGTATCTTGAGCCTCGTCCGCCTCACGTAGAGCGCCGTGAAAGGCAAGCTGTGACTTTCCTCACGGCACACACAGTTGAGGGGAGATATCGATGGACAACTTGGTGGTCTCTAACCCTGCACTAGATTTGTGAGGCAGATAGAATAGTATGTAAACAGCCGCCGGGTAGAGCGCAGTACTTTCAAAACCGGTAGATATGAGCTGTTGATCGCAATATACAGGAATCACAGTGAACATGTGAATATTCTCTTCGCATGCCCGACGATTGCATCCAATCGAAAGCATCCACATTCATCGCCACTGACATCACGCTTACGGTACGCCCCCAAGCGGGGGCCAAAAAACATGGCACACCAAAACCGGACTTAGGCCCATTACACCACAGATGTCCGTAAACACAGCTAATTTCCTAGTCAATTGAGACAGCTAGCAAGCCGGCTACCAAGCAGTCATTTTCCCCTTCAGCTTCTGTACATGATGTAGTCTCTTGGGCATCGAGTCGACCCAATTGTTGATGGTTTTCTGCGATAGCTGCTTCCACCCTTCTTCAGCTAGGTCCTTTAAGGTCTCAGCATCCCAATGTGGATATCTGCGGATATATTCCTTTGGAATAAGCCAGCAATTTTCAATTGGAGATAGGTCCGGGCTGCAAGGGCAATTAAAGAAGCTGTCAAGATTGTATTTTTCCTTCCAGGCTCGTACGGGGTTGTGTTGACTCGGGCCGTGGCCGCTATCGCCGTCTTCTTCCAATACAAAGCTGTAGCCCTCATCTAGCCATTTCTTTACATAGGGCTCCAAGATCTCTTTGATATATACTTGCTGGGTCATTTTGCCGTTATTATTCGTAGGGATCTCGTACCAGACTAATAGGCTCTTAAAATTATAGCCTATAGCTGCCCAGCAATGCAGCCGCTTGAGGTCTTTCTCGTCTGGCTCTTTCCGCTCTTGCAGGTTGGAAGGATCTGCCCGGGTTCCGGGCTTCCTAGCTATTTGAGCCTGATCCTCATCTCCGTAGCCAAAGTGGCTCTCATCAGAGAAACGGACGTTGCGCCAATGCTGCTTCTTTGGCCGCTTAGCTAGGGCCCTGTCTGCCCAGTCAAGCCGGCGGTCAGCTTCCTGTTGGTTCTTGAATTCGACTACCTGGGCAAGCCGCTTGTAGATATCTCTTGTGTGGGCAGCCCGCCGGATCGTGCGGACCGAGACATCTGCTTCAATACCAGCTTCGATAGCTGCTGTAGTCCAAGGCAGTCTTTTTGCTTCAAAGCCCTCATTTTCATAGAGGGTTTCTAGCTTATCGAGGTCGGTCTCAGAAAGCTTCCTCTTACGGCCACGGGTCTCCGGGCCCGGCTGGTTGTGACGTGTACGGTCGGGCCCGTCTAGGATCCGGTATCCTGACCGCCTAGGAATTTGGAAGTGGTCAAAAAGGTCGGTCTTCTGAAAAGGGATCCCTTTCGCTGTCAGAAAGTCATATGCGCCTTTGATCCGGGCCTTCGTAGGCGTCTCATGCTGTGTGCCGGTCATGATGGATGGGTGCGATGTAGGGGGGAAATTACGTATGTGGGCCAGGGCGGCTTTGGTGTGCCATGTTTTTTGGCCCCCGCTTGAACCCGCTAGTGCACAGGACTCTGAAAATTCTGTACAAAATTCTGTACAGGACCCTGAAGGATACCCTTTTGCACGGGAAACGTTTGATCAAATGATGCCAAAATAAGCTGCTTTAATTGATGATAGATACGACGTTATTACGACGTTATTACGGTCGTTATGACTGATTGATTGACCGTGTTATTGATCATCTTGACCGGCGAGGGATTTCCCTCATCTACGGTCTCCAAGACCCCCGCTTCCTTAGTCATCCGGCCCGACCGGGTTCCTCCGTCTGACAAATTGCAAGGTCACGTGTCTGACACTATGGAACACCAGCAAGGCTATTGTGCCAAGCGCCTAACCCCTATTGATAGCCTAGTCAGTCCGCACGGTAGCCTATCGGTTTCGCTTCCTACTTCCGTGATTCTGCCTCGAAAGACCGCCTGATCGATCCATGTTGACTCCATCCAAGACCCCGCTTTCTAAAACACCATTGTAGTCAAGTATTAACCGAGCAACCCAAGTATAGGTTCAGCCAAGAATGGATCCTCTATCGGCACTGGGCCTAGCTGCCGCAGTTATACAATTCATCAACTTCGCAACTGAAAAATGCCGCAACGTGCAACAGCTCTATGAAACGGGGGAAAGGTCTCTTATACAAGCAATCGCTTTTGAACGCACTGCAAAAGACTTCATCAACTTTTCTACCTTGCTTAGGAATCGAGAGAGATTTGGGGGTCAACATGGCCACCTGAGCAACGAAAATGACAAGGTAAGGCCTCTCTGGAAAACATCGCAACACAACACGTTTTAATGCAAGTAGGCTATCGACACCTTAGTTGATGACTGCTCGGCTATTGCCCGAGAGTTATCGGATATTTTCAAGAAGCTCACCGAGATCCGTAAACGAGGAGATGTTGTCTCAAAGGTCATTTCTCTGATGCGAGGAGCATGGAAATATGACGAAATCACACATCTTTCCGAGCAAATGCGCACATATCAGAACCAGTTGGTTCTTCGTCTCTTACATTACCTCAACACAAACACCGAGGCGGCCAACAAAATTCATGGCCAGCGATTTGACGTTCTTCAACAGAACTACTCGAGAATCATCGAGGTCTTGGCTATATCGGAAGACAAGCTAGACCTCCTTGCACAACAGGGAACCTCTTTGCGCCACCAGATTGATGCGACCGATGCCGGGAGGGCGTCTCGACAAGAAAAGACACTGGCAGCTGTGGTAACCCTACAAAACGGAGAATCAAAGTTTCTCACAGCCTCCACAGCATCAGATCAAGCCGCTGTTGAAAGCGGTACCCAGACGCTATTGACTTTGAGGGCCGAGTCTGAGTCAGCCGCTGGTAGTGCCAATATCAAGAATTTCAAACCAATTCAGCACATGGTGCTAGGGTGCTTGTATTTCCGGCATCATCGCGATAGGATTGAAAGCGTCAAATCGGCACACCGAACCACCTACGATTGGGTCTTCCACCAGCACAAGAGGGCGAATGTACCGTGGGATCCATTCATCGAGTGGCTAGAGACAGGCCATGGGTGCTACTGGATTAATGGTAAAGCTGGGTCTGGCAAATCTACCTTGATGAAGTTCATCCTCGAAGACGATCGAACTAAACATGCGTTGGACAGATGGGCCAGAGACTCAGGTCATGAACTTGCTTCAGCCTCCTTCTTTTTCTGGAATCTCGGCTCGAAGATGCAGAAGTCTCAGCATGGTTTGCTAAGATCTCTTCTATTTGATGTCCTGCAAGAGCGACCTCATCTCATCTCCGTTGTCATGCCTGAGCTATGGTTCGCGGGAGCCACAGTTTCAGATGACAGGATGCTGGCTGAACCATCCTATATGGAGCTTTTGAGATGGTTCCGAAGACTCTTAGAGCAAACAAAATCACAGTTGCGGCTATTCTTCCTCATCGACGGCATCGATGAGTTTGAAGGGGATTACTTTGACCTGATGAGCCTCATAACCTCTCAAAATGAGAACGAGAATATCAAATTTCTGGTCTCCAGTCGACCAATACCAGTCTGCTTTGATGCCTTCAAACCATTTGCGGGTCTACGGCTCCAAGACCTCACTCAGGATGACATCCGCCGATATGCCGTGGATCACCTCAAGCACCGTCTTGAGGCACGACATGGAGATGAATGGGAACCAATTACGGACCAAATTGTCAAAAAATCTTGTGGGGTGTTTCTGTGGGTTGTCCTTGTCGTGAAATCCCTGCTGACGGGTCTTCAAAACTGGGACGTTCTTGCCGAACTCCGCGATCGACTAGATGAGTTCCCGTCAGACTTGAAAGATTTGTATGCCGCCATGTTTAAGCAACTGCCTCAACTATATAGGCAACAGGCTTCCGAACTTTTTCAGATTAGTCTACTGGCGATGCAGGTTCAGGAGGATGGACATCAGGTCACACCGTTACAGCTCCATTTTGCTCACTCAGACGACGCCACCCTTTTACAAACGCCAATAGAACCTCTGACCATCGAGGAAGAGAAAAACCTGTGTGATGCGATCGAGGGTAGGATCCGAGCTCGTTGCGCCGGCATACTGGAAGTCCAGTCTATTAATTTTCGAATGGACGGCTTTCTGTCCTCATCAGTGATCAAGCATTTTGTGGTGGGCTTCATCCACAGAACGGCTGTTGAATTCCTTCGTTTACCCGAGGTATGGAATGATTTGCTCGGCTTGACGAGAGGGACGGCCTTCCATCCGGCCGTGAACCTGTGCCGTTCTTGCATATTACTATGCAAGACAACTGAACATGAGCCCGTCATCAAGCTTGAACATAGTATGCTGTGGTTCTATATGGACAAGGCGATGCGGTACGCGTCCATTTCTGAGACACACAAGCATGCGGTGCTGTCAAATTATCTACAAGAGCTGGATCGGAGCCTCTCGCAAAAGTGGAAAGCCTCTTCGTTTTGTTCCTTTGGCTCCCGCTCTAGGAGCACCAAGAACACACATTGGACAAGCGCATATACGTTGGCGATCGATAATGAGGTCGTTTCATACGACCAGCAACACCCAGGACAGCTTCTGGCCCCAGCCACCAAGCCGCTGTCCTTCCACTCACTGGCTGTCTTCCATTGTCTCAGTGACTTCTTGGCGGACAATCCAGCCGATGCGGAGTCACAGCTCAAAGTAGAAGACAACCTTGCCAAGAAGGTTTACGACTTCTTGGCAAGTGACCCAGAGAATGCACCATCGCAGTCAAGCGTACCAACCAGCCAGGCCACAAGGCTATTATTCGATGCAACAAGGAATTTGTTATTTGACCGACCATGGGCTGAGCTGCATCCCATGCTTCTACGCGCAGCTTCTGTTTGTAGTCTTCTCCTAAGTCAGGGAGCGGACCCAAATGCCAAGGTCAACGCCGAGAATCACAGTTCTTGGGATCTCATGCTTCAGTACACTATTTCGCAACTGGATCAGAGGTCAGTATTTTGGAAACGATTCGGCGAAGAGGGCCTCGCATATCATTTCTCGAAGCTCCTCGTAGTCTTTGTCAGACACAACGCCGATGTCAATGCTTCAGTTTTTCGACATTCCATGCACTATGACATAGCAGGTAGCAAAGACAGAGTGGCCTATTCTGCGCTGAAGGCCATCAACTCTTTGTTGTCAAAAGATGCGAATAATTCTAATGAGCTAGGCCCACCAGAGCTAATGTTCTGTGCCCGTGGCAATCCAGAACCTCCCAATCAGGAGTTAAAAGACCTACATGGATTTCTCCGAGACCTCATGCTCCGGAAAGGCGCAGTTGATGCGGTGTATAATGAAACCCCGATAGCAATACCATCAAACGCGCTGAATACGACTCCCACCCGTGGTATGAGAATGAGCGACAGGGTAAGGAGATCAATTGGTGATTGGAAAAACGCCTTCGCAGTCAAGCATTGAGGTCTGAGTTTGGAAGTCAGGGTCGAGTCTTAGGGGAGATAGGTACATCAGGCAAAGGGAGTCTTTAGGAACACTTTAAAGTGCTTTGTTCTAATAATTAATAGGGAATTGATATAGCGGCATAACATTTTTAATACAGCGGCATAACTCTTACAGCGGCATAACTTTCATGACATCTGATTGGATAGGACCCACTTTTGTTAGTACATCCGGTTCTGTCGACAGCTCTAATATATACCCAGAGTTTAGCTGTCTATAATCATCCCTTAGTGACTGACGCGACGCGATCCAGCTCTCCATCAGATAGCTATCTATTGCCAGTCTCCCAGCCCTTGACGATAAAGACCTTCATTATGTCCCAATCCGAGTCTCCTCCTAGCACAGAGAGCAATTCAAGACGCCGAACCCGAAGGCCTAGCCCTAGCGATCAATTACGTCCTCGAAAATGACAGCGACAGAGTTGACAAGCTGGGTTCAGCCCACCGCTATATACGGATAGACTACAGTCAGCTTGTAGCACTGCGAGTATCGGCCAGTACTACGGTATTAATAATAAAGATATACTTAGAAATCTCTTTATATTTTATCTATAGATATTTATAAGCTTTCTATAGCCTTATAGATTGTAGGAGCTCTATAAGCTACTATAGAAGCTCTATTTCGATTATAAGATATACCTTTTAAATAATTTCTATCTAGATAAATATAATTACAGTAAATTAGAATATCTATATTAGGCTCTAAAACCAATCCACTACTATCCTACTTAGCACTATAATCTGCCCTAAGGTCCCTAATTACAATAAGAGCCGAATTTAAGCCCACCTTAAAGTTAGTATATAAGGTTATTAGAGAGGAGAAGAAGCTGACTATAGAACTTACTTAGTTATATAAATAAGTACGCTAATAGCAAGAGAGATAGAGTTAGTTACCACTTAGTTTAAATAGCTATAAATCCCCTCTGCCTACTCTCTACTATATAGGCTGCCTATTTAAACTCCCTAAGGATTATTAACCCCCCAAATAATTATATCTTCTTCTATCTAGTAATTCTTATTGCCTACCCCCAATCTAATTCTGAATCTACTGATTCCAGGCGACTTAGTACTATCAGCTGATATTCTCTTTAATAGGGTAAATACCTTTATAAAGGCTTATAGATTTAGTGTTATTCAGCGGAATACCTACTGTATAAAGAATGTATTGTTTTCTATTGATATTCTGCTTTCTATATAGAAAACTATATTTTTATCTGTATACTACTAAATAAAAAGTAAGTTTATCTAATAATAACTAAACTTATACTGAATAGAATTATACTACTATTACTCTATCTATTATATAATACTATTAGTTATTATAAATAAGTAGTAGTAGCAGCTATACTTATATTAAGAAAAAGAAAAAAAAAAGAGGGGGGGGGATATAGTATAATAAGCTGCTAACTTATCTTACTATAATCTAACCTTATCTTTATTATCTATAATACTAAATATAACTATACTAAAAGCTCTTACCTACCTTAGGCTATAGATTAACTCTAAAACTAACCTTTTTATCTATATTCAGCTAGAGTATAAATATATACTTAGTACTAGTTAATCTTATATTATATCCTACCTGCAGAATAAATATAAGATTCTGACTAAAGTAAGAAAGAGTATATTCTAACTACTTAAAACTCTTTATATCTTCAAACTAAATAATACCAGCCCTACTGAAGATAGATCTCTTAAGTACCCTAAGCTTTAAGTCTATAATAGCTTTATATATTATAAATATAAATTTAGAATAATCTATTTTCCGGCTATAAGATATTATTTCTTAGATTCTTTAGCTATAGATTGCCTAAGTAATTCTGCTGCTATATAATATAGTAATATTAACTACCTCTTTAAGTATATATATCTATAGATATAGGTTACTAAGTTAAAGTGGGAGTATTAAATTATTAAGTAAAATAGAAGTATAACCCGGCCAGTAAGAGATAAATATACTAATATCTATATAAAGTCTGTATATAAGTATAAGGCAGTCTGCTATATTGCAGCTGGAAATAAACAGTAAGAGATATCAGTATTACAGATAGTATTAAATCCCGCTAAGTTAATATATATAGAGTAAAGCTGCTAGATTAAGAGAATAGGCTGGGATAAAATATATAGAGATAAAAGCCGCTAAGTATTACTTATAATTATCTAGATACTATATAACTACTCTAGCAGTAGCAGCAGATACTATATAATTTATAGCTGGAGGTAAAATAGATTTAAAGAGAATCTAATAAGCCTACCAGAAGATAAGAAAAGAATTACTTATATAGTAAGCTAAGTGGATACTCTTATAGACTGATATAAAGAGATAGCAGAAAGATAAGCTGGAATTTATACTATTAGCTTAAGAGTATCTAATCTCAATCTGCCTATATAAAGCTATTTAAGCTTATCTAGCTACCCTCTATAAGGAAAAGTTACTGGAGGTTATAGAAGAGAGTGCTGGTACTTATACTGTAAGCCTATTAATTAGATTTAGATACTTAGGATAAGGTTATTAGTATCTATTTAAAGAAGAGGATATATAGATTTATATAGTTAATATAGAACTATCCGTTCTGGGCTATACCTACTTTCTATTTCCAATAGAAGGTAATATTAAATAGAGGAAATAATAAGGATAATAGAAAGAGTGAGGAGGATAGAAAAAAGGAGGATAAGAATAAGAAGGATAATAAAGATAAAACTAAAGAGGAGGAGGAGAATAAGGATAAGAATAAAAGTAAGACTGAAGATAATAAGACTGAAGATAACTAAATACTAAAGAAGGAGGAAGTAGAGAGATAAAATACTAACCTACACCCTAAAGCTAGTAATAATAGTACTAATTATCTTATTAAGCTTCTTTTTAAATTTAGCTTGGCACTCTATATTAAGCCTCTTCTAAATAGCCAGCCCAGCTTAACTATCTTAATTTATTTCAGTAGTATACTAGCCTTCTTAATAATATTATAGTAAATTCTTTCTACTAGAATATATACCTTCTATCTCTCTGCCCTTATCTATATATAGTATCTACTCTTCCTTAAGTAAGCTTTTCTACTCTAATTATATTCTACCCTTAGAATTAAGTATTATCTATATATTAGGCAGCTTAACTAACTTAATACAATCTGTAAGCAATATATAGTTATTAGATTGCAGTTAGCCTTTAAAGAATTTATCTCCTGTTACAGCTATAGGTATATTATAGCTTAATTAAATATACTGGTAACTCTTTTTTACTAGAGTAATTAGAGTTAGATAGTATTATAGAGAGAGAAAATATAAATAACTATAGGTTAATTCCAGCTTCTACCTGAATATCTTATTAAATAAGCCAGTTATATCTGCAGCAAGTTAATATACAGCTGGAAGCCTGCTATTAACCTTAATAGAATAAAGGATAAAATAGCTAATACTGAAAGTAGCTATTCTTTTATTATTAAACTAGAGAATAAGCTTAGCGATATATACCTCCAGCTACTTAAGTATACTTATATCTTCCGATAAAACCTCTTTTTCCAGAAAGAGTATTAGAATTAATAAGTAGTCTGCTAATACCAAAAGAAGAAAGAATTATTCTGTAAGTACTTAGGGCTAGTTATATATATAATAGATAGTTAGCTGTTAAGGTAGTTTAAACTGCTCAGTCTATAGTGTAAAAATACTAAATTTAAAGAGAGGGGTATCTATATCTATAAGGCTTATAATAAGACAGCAGAAAGCTAGCCTAACAGTTAGAAAGAAATAGTCAGTCAGCTAATAAGCTGACTGACTAAGTAGTAAAACCCTTATACTTAAAGGAGTAATAAAATCTTTATAATTAAATAGTATAACCCCTTAGATTAAAAAAGAGGGGTAAGCTTTAATTCTATTATTATCTTAAATATACCTTTTTACTGCCTGACTATTATTATTAAATCCCTTATAAATTGTAATAACCTATACTAATATTATATTCTGAAGCTTCCCTTATAGTTACTTAAATTATAAAAATAGTATTAAAGTGCACCTGTAAAAAGATAGTTATAAATCTAGCTTCTTTAGTAATATTTATCTTTAGGAAATCTGCAGCCTATAAGGAAATTAAAGAGAGTTTAAGAGAAATATTTATAGCCTCTACCAGTAGGAGCCCTTCTAGTTATAGATTAAAAGAGGTTAATAATAAGGAACTTTTAGACTCTAAATTTAAGTATATCTAAAGACCTATATAATTACTGGTATAGGCCTCTATTAGGGAGCTTATTAATATAGAAACTGTATAAATTAAGAAGTTATAGAAATAAAATAAAGTACAGGCTGAACTTAAGAGAGCTAAGGTATTATAACTCAGACTAAAAAGACAGTTTAAAATAGCAGTATATAGAATCTACAGTTAGCTCTAGCTAATTATAATAGAATTATAAAAATAGAAGTAATATACTTCTGGAATATTAATCTTAAAGCAGTATACTTTAAAATTAAATACTCTACTAATTATATAATCCACCTAATATATAGTTATCTAAGAAGTATATATTTAGTATAGATAGCTTCTTAGCTATTAATATAACTTAATTATATTAAGTATTCTTTACTTTACTATTATTAAATATAATTAACTTATTTATCTTTAATATATCTAATTCCCTATTATATAAACTACTAATTAGAATTAGCCTACTTTAGATTTATAAGTATAGTATAATATACTGATTATTATATATTAATAGCTCTTATTTAGTATATTACTTATATTAAACTTAAATAATATTGAATCTGCTATTATAGTATCTATAATACCCTCTAGCAGTTTAAGCTCTTTTAGAAACTGAATCTATAACCTACTTATTAATAATAATAGTAATATTAACCTTATTAAAGAAGAGAAGAATAATAATAATAAAGTTACTATAAAAGACTTTAAAAAACTTAAACAGTTTAATAAGGAACTATTAGCCCAGCTTAATAAACTTCTAACTGCCTTTAAGAATAATACAGCTAATAAATAGAAGTAAATTAACCTTCTAAGTACTTAGTATAAAAACCTACTAAAATATAATAATAAGCTGGTATAGAAACTTATCAGCTAGAAAAATATATATAAAAACTATATTGAAAATCTTACTTTTAATACTGCTAGAGGTAAAAATACTAGAGAAATCCTCAGACTATACCAGCCTGACTTCTATAATAGCTTAACTACTAAACTTTAAGAATTCCTTATATAGCTTAAAGCCTACTAGATATACTACTTAATACAGTTTATTACAGATAAATCTAAAGTTTAATACAGTATAAAGTTCCTTATAGATAAAGCTTTATAATAGTTTAAATCTATTATAAAGAACTATATTAATAATACCTATAACTAAAGAAAGAAAGAAACTAAAGCTATCTATAGAAGCTATATAACCTTTAAGTATAAGCTTAAGGCCTTCTATAGATTCCAGAATAAGAAATAAATTATAAAGTAAGTTATTTAGAAACTCTAATAGATAGAAGCTATATCTATATATACAGCTGAATATTATAATTTTATATTATAATTTAACTGGGGAGAAGAAGCTAATATAGCCAGCTTCTACTAAGAACTAAAATCTAAAGTTAAGAATACTATAGTTAGAAAAGAAAACTCTACTACTTATAATAGACTTATATAACTTACTGTAGAAATTAATAACAGATAATTTAAATAATAATAAAAAAAGAAAACTAAAAAGTTAGAAGAATTCTACACTTTAAACTGAAAAGATAAGAAGTTTAATACTAACTAAGAAAAAAAAAAATATAGATACCTTCTATAGAATAAACTTAAGCTCTATAAATATTAAAGCAGTTAAGAAAAACTACTTTAAGGCAATCTATTAGAACTGCAATAATACTAAATATATATTCTATAAATATTATAAACCTAAGATTAATAATTAGTTCTAATTAGTACCTAAAGATAAGAAGAAGGTAGAATAAATTAAATAGCAGGAAGGTAACTTTTAGATAATAAATATATAATTATAATAGCCTATACTGAGTATAATAATACTGGAATCTAACTAGATAAAATAGACCTTACTGTAGATATTAACCTTAAGAGTAAGAAAATACTTAGAAAGAAAGACTATAATTATAAACCCAACTGGATAATAAAGAAGAAATATTAACTACCTCTTAAGGAAACTTAAAAAAATATAATATCTAATATCTATAATATATTAATATTCTGAACTTTAGTTCTAATACTCTTAAAATAGAAGAAGAATAGAGTACTATATAGAATAAAGAAAATTGGTATAGTTAGAAAAGATAAGGAAATTAAAGAAAAAAGAGTCTTTAAGTATATCCACTCTATTTATTATTATTGTTATATTATTACTGTTATAAAGATATCTATAAGAGATATCTACAGAATCCCCTAGGGGCAAGATAATATATTAGGCTGGTATTAATAGCAGAAGAGACCTAAGTATAATAACTTAGAGCTAGAGCTGTAGATACTACTGGCCTATAGCTTAAGCTTATAGTTCTAAACTACAACTCTTCTTCCTCTTCTATCTAGCAATTAGGCAGCCCTATTTAACCTATAATTTCAAGCCTAATATCTATCAGCAGATTTTCAGGGCGGGTATTGGTATATCTATATTTATTAACCAGCTTAGAATTCTTCAGTATTTCTATTTCTGCCTACCGGCATTTAAAACCTCCAGAAATCGAAATCTATATAATAGGAATAACTGCAGATAGAAAAACCTCGCGGGAACTTAAAGGGAAAAACCACTGCAGCTAGTATCTATTAATTAGAGCTATTAAGCCAGAACCCTAATACCTATAAATAGCCCGATTCTATAACCTCTTATAGACCTAGATTTACAGCTAAAATCCGTAGATTGAGGCATTTAAGACCCAGAGGTTATAGTAGCCTAGGCCCGGAGGCTAAGATAGATACTAAGATACAGTAGCCTTATACACCTATATGCCGAGATATAGAGGTTAGAGCAGCTTAGGCCCAGAGGTCTAAGCGGTATTAAGATGCAGTAGCCTTTTGCACCTAGGTGCCTAGGCCTGAAGGCTAAGGCAGCTTAGGCCTAGAGGCTTAAGTAGGTACTAAGACTAAGATATAGCCTTATATACTTAAGTGCTGAGTTATAAAGATTAGAGTAGAGGTTAACGCCCACCTAGGTTGAAGCTGGTGTTGTAATTGCTATTAGCTGTAATAGCTATACCTGCTGCAAGGTCTAAACCAGTATTATAGTATATATAAGAGCTATAGCGGTGTTATTTGGCCCCCACAAGCCGTGCTGTGAGTCTGCTGCTATTTTAGCTGCCCAGCTGGTCAGAGCAGCAGGCTTTAATTATAGCTGGAGCCCTTAGACTGTAGCTATAGCTGCTGCATAAAGAAAGTTAACTCTCTTAATTCTTTCTTTACTGTATTATTAGTGCCTAATAGACACTAGCTGCTATAGCAGCTAAATTTAGTAGGCCTGAAAATTTTTCCACACTAGTGCTAATAGCTGCTAGTCAGGAAGAATTTTTACAGAAGAGAGTTATATATTCATCCTATAGTGGAAGTTACTAATAAAGAAGATATTTCAGATAGATAACCTGCCTTAGAAATACCACCAGTTATAGTAACTCTCTATAAAGATACTATAAAAATCTCACCTTAATAATAATATAATAATAAAATTAGGTGTAAGTTTTATATATAAAGAGAAGAAGAGCTAAGTATCAGTATAGATATAGAAGCCAGATAAATTAAATAACTTAAGCTTCTTCTTACTAATAAAGATATCCAGACTTCAGTAGATAAATACCCTAAGTTTAATAATAAAAACAGTTTAGAGGCTAAATTAATAACTTAATACTTTAAGAAAGTTAAATTAGAAACTAATATATTTAAATTTACTCTTATAATAGTTATAAAATAAGAAAGAAACCAGTAAATACTTAACTACCTTATTAAATAAATAGTAAGTATAGAAAAAGAATAATCTATCTATATCTATATAATCCCTTATAAAGATATCCCTAAACTAAATAATTACCTGGAAACTATAATTCTTAATAATAAATTAAGATTATATTCTAAAACCTCTAGATATAATAGTATATTATAGCTATTATATACCTACTATATATATTTAGTTTACTATTTTAAGAAAATCTACTATAACTGCTATTCTATATAAATTATTCTCTAGCTGCTATAATAATTCTATAATAAAATTAAGATAAGAAACTATAGAATTATTAAGTAGTTTAATAAAGTAGAAGTAATTTAGCTAGAATAACTTAATAACTTCTACTCTAATAAATATATTAAGGCAGACTTTAAGATTAGTAACTATATAATAGAGGAATACTATATATATAAAAAAGAGAAAGTTAAGTTATAGTATAGCTTAATTAAATATCCAGCTGACTATACTATAAACTGTATAAATAGAATATACCTTAAGTATATAGAATATATATAAGAGATTAAAGTATAATTCTATAAGATATATAAAGATAAATTTAACTTTAAAACTTAAATAGAAGGAGAACTCTATAATAGGCTGTAGTATAAAGAAATCTATAAGTATATAAAAAATAATAAATACTATCTATAATAGAGTAATAAATAAGTATAACTACAGAAGAAGATATCCTACTTCTATAAAAAACTCTTAATATAGTAAACTATCCTAAAGAAGATATAATTATAATAGAAGTTTAAATTAAAGAAGTATAAGTAATAGTATTAATAGACTGTAATACTACTATAAATTATATCTAACTAAAGTTAGTAAATAAGTTGGAAATTCTATAGAGATATAAAAATAGACTCTATAAAGTATCTAATTTAAAAGAAATACCTTTTAGCTATAATAATAGATAGATAATTTAAGAGGTTAATTACCTTAAGGTACTTATAGATAAAAAGAATAAAGGTATTATATTTAATATTATTAAAGTTAAGAATTATAATATAGTACTAGAATAACTATAGCTTAGAAGAAATAACCCTAATATTAACTGAAAGATAGACTAAATATACTAAAGAGGTATACCTCTTAAGATTTCAGATAGTAATAAATATAAATAGAGATTTTAAACTTTAATTAATAATAATAAAGTTATAAAAAAAGATATAATAGAAACTTTCTTACCCCTAAAGAAAACTAAATATAAATACTAAATAGAAAAAAGATAATATCTTAAATAAATTATTATATTTCTATAAAGATAGTTCTAATAACTAGATAAAAACCTCTAAGAATAAAAAGAATAGAAAAAAGAGAATAAATAACTTAGAAAGATTCCTCTAAAGTACTATATCTATAAGAAACTTTTTACAGAAAAATTAAAAATAGATCTACTAAAACTAAAAGAATAAAACTTAAAGATTATCCTTAAAAATAGAATTAACCTGAAATTCTTTCTAATTTATAAACTTAATAATAATAAGCTAATAATACTAAAAGAATATATCTAAGAAATATTATAAAAAGGCTATATCTAAGTCTTAAAGTCTTTAGCTAGATATCCAGTTATATTTATACCTAAGAAAAATAGAAAGCTATACCTCTATATAGATTTTAAATAACTTAATAATATTATTAAAAAAGACTAAACTTTATTACTTTTAATCTTTAAGCTGTAAGATAGACTGTATAAAGCTAAGGTATTTATAATATTTAATCTTAAAGAAGCCTATAATTTTATCTATATTAAGAAAGAATATAAGTAGAAAACTGTATTTAGAATTAAATTCAGACTATATAAATATCTGGTTATACCTTTTAGACTTATTAATATACCTATAGTATTTTAATATATAATTAATTATATATTATAAGAGTATCTTAATATCTTTATTATATACTATTTAGATAATATCCTTATTTTCTCAGAAAATAAAGAAGATTATAAGCAATATATCTATATAGTATTATAGAAGCTATAAGATATAAACTTATTAGTTAAACTAGAGAAAAGTAACTTCTATACTTTAGAAGTAGAATTCCTTAGGTATATAATATTCTATAACTAGATATAGATAGACCTTAAGAAGATTATAGCAGTTAAGAAATAGCCTATACTGATTAATCTAATAGAAGTATAATTCTTTTTAAAATTTACTAACTACTACTAATAATTTATTAAAAACTTTAGTAAATATACTATTCTACTTATTAGACTTATAAGAAAAAAAGTAGAATTTAATCTTAATAAGAAAGCTAAATAAGCTTTAAAAATAATTTAAAATATTATTCTTATAAAATTAGTATTAATTTTATTTAACTTAAAAAAGGAAATTAAATTGGAAATTAATACTTTTAACTTTATTTTAGGCAGCTAGATTAGCTAAAAAGATAAAAATAAGTTACTATACTCTATTATATTCTACTTATATAAAATATATAGTATAGAATTTAACTACTCTATCTAGAATAAAAAATTCCTTATAATTATTAACTATTTTAAGAAATTCTAATATTACCTTTTAAAAAGTAACTATAAGATTAAAATCTATATAGACTATAAGAATATCTTATATTTTACTATAATATAGTAACTTAATAGATAATAACTTAGATATATAGAATATCTATTAGAGTTTAACTATACTATTATCTATATTAAGAGATTAAAAAACAGTTAAGCTAATATAATTAGTTAATATACTGACTTTAATATTAAAATAGTTAAAGCTAATAAATAAATTTTCTCTTTTACCCCTAAAGGATATATATAGCAGAAGTATTTAGGATATATATATATAAAGTATAAATTAACCTCTATATACTATAAACTACTATAGTATAACAGTTATACTCTCTAGGCTGCTATATATATAGTATAGGGTAGGCAAGAGATAGGTTGCTGGTGGATAAACTGTAGGTTTATATTAGCAGATAGATTAGGGCGTTACTTACTGGGTAAATATTACGTCTGGTAATAGTTAAGTACAGTAATATATAGCAAGTCAAGGTAATTAAGGTAACTAAGTTGTATTGATAGCTGAGTAGCTACTTATAGTGAATGTACACTACTCGGTTGTCTATATACTAGGGTGATCGAGCGTGATTACCGTGTAAGTGACTATGATTACTGGTGATTAGAGGTAATTATGGAGTGATTATATATGGCTAAACTATATTCCGTTCCGGGAGGCTGAGAAAAGTGGGGCTGCGCCTGGGGCCTGATGCAGGTTGCGGCCAGGCTGTAATATAATATCTCCCCTCTAATGAATCTTATCCTAAGATTCCGTGGTTTTATTATCTGTCTGTTGGTTCTATTTCCAGTAGGCCTAACTTACTTCTTAATTATTATAAATAAACTGACAGTATATCCAGTTATACTGCTCAACGTCGCACTGCCTTTTTCCATACTATTCAGACCATCAGTTATTACGTTATGCTATATTCTTTTTGTTCTAAGTGGGGTTTATTCTGCAAAATGATTAAGAAATTATCTTAATATGGTGAATGTACCCGGTGAGGTTATTTGTGTGATAGTTCTAATATTTCCATCGGGGCGTATGTGTGATTTTCTTGTTATGTAGTGTTCTTTATATGCTGACTTTATGGGTAGTGAACCGAATAAACACCGAGTCTAATCATTTAGAGCAAGAGGAGGAAAAGGCTGAAGAGCAAATGATGGCGGTGTAGGTTGCTCTGAATGAAGTGCTAAACTATTTGGTGCGTCTTTATTGCCAGAAGTGCGCACTGAAATTGAAGGGTGAGGAAATGGTGTGTTGTGGGCTTTAATTTTTAGATAAGTTAGAGGAGGCTGAGTAAAATAAGGTATCCGCCGAGGAGGTAGTCTATCTGGATGGCTTCTTTTGAGACTACTCTGTAGAGGCTTTGGCTAGCCTGTGGGATTCCTTAGGGCTTAGTAATTTTATTCTTTCTGTAGAGTCTGGGGGGACTCCTCTAATTCCCTCTGGTAGTAGGTGAGGACCCTTAGAATCTGTCCCAATATATGTTTCCTGGAGTACTTCTTCGTCTGAGGAAGTCTTTTAGTTTGGCTTAATAATACATAAGGTGTTTGTAGGGTTCCTATATATCTTCCGATAGGTTGCAGTTCTTTTATCTTATAAGATATTTTATTTTGTTGTTTTCTCTTTTTATATTGAGGATTGTTTTGACTGTGAATTCCTGGTTATTCTTAACTTTCATTTTCTAGTTGTTATTCTATATTTTGATGTAAATAGTGTCTGCTGCTGATTTAAGTAATGAAATATAAATAATTGGGTGGAGCTTGACCTTTAGTGGTAAGTCCAGTTTGTAATTATTTTCTGATATTTTTTCTAAGATTTTATAAGGTTTAATAAATTTGAAGTTCAATTTGTTATTCAGCCTTTTCATTATAATGTTTTTTATTACAAGGTAGACTATATCTCCCCTCTGGAAGATTAATTCCTTTAATCTTTTCTGGTCGTAATATTTTTTTATTTAATTATATATAAACTCCAGTTCTATATATATTTCTTTGTGTAGCTATTGTAGCTAGTTGGTGGTAAGAGTTGCTTTGGCGTTTAGCGGTCCTTCTTGTAATGATCTGTAGGTATCTGGGGTAAATCTAAAATTTATATAAGCTGGTATAAGCTTTGTTATTCCGGAGGTGGATATGTTATAGGCCAGTTGCACTGTAGGTAGCTTCTAGACTTAATTATCTTACTTATAGTTGACATAGCACTGTAGGTACTGTTTAACTATTTAGTTGAGTCTTTCTGTTTGTCTATCCACTTGTGGTCTCCAAGCTGTTGTGAGCTTATAGTTCAATCCCATTTAGGCTATTAGTCCTTGCCAGAATTTGGATATAAAGGTTATTCCTCTATTGGATATAATTTCTATTGGCAGTCTGTATATACTGATAATGTTTCTTAAAAATATATAAGAAAGTTATTCTGTATCGGTAGACTCTTAGTAGGGTAGGAAGTATAAGAACTTTATAAGCCTATTTATAATAATAAATATACTGTTATAGAGTATTCTAGTTATTAGGTCCTTAGATAGCAGGAGTTTGGTAATATAGTCTATAGTGATAGATTCCTAAGGTCGTTATGCTACTGGTAGCGGTTATAACTGTCTATAAGGCTTATATTGTGGTAATTTTGACTTATAATACAGATTACAGCCTTTAATAGTATCTGAGATGGCTTTCTTTATTTAAGGAAATAAGTATATTGTCCTAAGCCTCTTAAGGGTTCTGTTAATACCCTAGTGTCTGTATAGGGGGTGTTTGTAAACTTCCCGTATAAGTTATTATTATAGTTCTTCAGGAACCTGCAGTTATTCTGTTTATTCTTCCTCAGAGAGTGCGTTATTATACTTCTGGATTTCTCTTAATAGTGGGTTATCTGGTTTTACTATATGTATTACTGCGAGTATTTATTTGTTGAGTTTATTGACGAATTGTACTTTCTTTATTGGTTCTGGGAGCTAGTCTTTATATGCTATTTTAAGTTTCTTGTTATATTCTGGGTATACTGTCTGTAGGTAATTGTCGTTTTTTGGTATTATGTAATTATAATGGAATCTTTTGTGGGCTTAGCTTCTTATAAGCCCCTTAGTTTAGTAGCATTCCATTCTGTCCTTCAGAAAGCTAGGTACTAGTTTCTAAGGTATAAATACCTATTTGTAGTATATTAGTATTCTATAGTTATAGTTAAATTCATTAGGAAATACTTTATTATTATTGTTGTAGAATAAGTATTTCTTATGGATTTTTATCTGCTATATTTTGCTGGGCATTTTATTTATATTGTGCTATTTTTCCTTATACTTGTGGAGGTTGGTAATATATCTCTATTTGAGATATCCTTCTGGGGTCAGCTTAAGGAGTTATTTATTTTTCTTAGTAATACCAATATTGAAGTCAGGTTGTCAGCTAATAGTATCTACTCTGCTATTCTTCGATCCTTTTTTGTAGATAATGATATAGTCAAATTCCAATAGGTATTCCGTATAGTGGAGTTGCCTGCTACTAAGTTCTTAGGTAGTTGTAAAGTGTGAGATATTTTTGTGGTTGGTGTAGACTTTAATTTTATACTTACTTTCTAAGAGGTAGTATTAGAATTCCTTAAATAAGTTAACTATAGTAAGGAATTCTTTATTATAGATAGAGTAGTTAAGCTCTATTCTATAGAGTTTATATAAGTAGAAGGCAATTAGGTGTAATTTCCCGTTAATATTTCTTTATTCTATTTAGGATTCCAGACTAAAGTTAGAAGAGTCTATTTCTAGCTTTACTTCTTTCTTAAGGTTAAATATAATTAAGACTGGTTTGCTGAGAATTGCCTTTTTAATATTATTAAAAGCCTTCTATACTTTAGTATTCTATTTAAACTTTACTTCTTTCTTTATAAGTTCTATAAGAGTATATCTAATACTTTTGAAATTATAAATAAACTTTCAGTAGTAGTTAGTAAATTCTAAGAAGCTCTATACTTCTTTAATATTTTTGGGTTTCGGCTAATCTTTAATAGCTTTAATCTTCTTATAATCTATATAGATCTTATTTAGACGGATTGTATATCTAAGAAAGTCCACTTTATCTATATAGAACTTGCTTTTCTCTGGTTTAATAAGGAGGTTTATATCTTATAGTTTCTTAAGTACTGTATAGATATATTCTATATATTCTTCTTCTATATTGGAGAAAATAAGGATATCGTTAAGGTAATATATAATGAAGATATTAAGGTATTCTTATAGTATATTGGTAATTATTTGTTGGAAGGTTGCCGGTATGTTAGTGAGTCTAAAAGGTATTACTAGATATTTAAAAAGTCTGTACTTTATGCAGAAAGCAGTCTTCTATTTATCTTTTAGTTTAATATAGATAAGGTTATAAGCTCCTTTAAGGTTGAGGGCTGTAAACTACTTCTTGCTATATAATTAATCCTTTAGTTTATTAATAAGTGGCAATAGTATTTAGTTCTTAATAGTGATATTATTAAGCTGTTGGTAGTCTATAACTAACTATAGCTTTCCGTTTTTCTTTGGGACGAATATAACTGGATATCCTGTAGAGGACTTCAATATCCTGATAAATCCTTTTTTTAATATATCTTTAAGGTATTCTTTTAATGTATGGAGTTGAACTTCGTTGAGGTTATAAATCTTATAGAACTTGGCTGTAGTTCTGTCTTTCAGCACTATCTTATAGTTCTATTAACCATGCTGCAGTAGGCCTGTTTCCGTTTCTTTAGTAAATAGCTTTTTGTAGATTCGGTAAGTAAGGGGTACATTCTTGAGTCTGTTGTCTGCCTTCTTTGCTTCCTTTATTTCTTTTAGTTCTTCGTTGAGCTTTATGAATTGAGCTTGTACTCGTGCGATAGTGCGGTGTATCTTATTGGTGTGGGTATTGCGGTGTTTATATCTGGTGCCTCGGGGTGGCAAAGTATCTATTGTATTGTCGCGCATTACTCTGCTGGTGCCGTTATCAGTTGGAGTTTGAGATCTTATGTCGTTATTGTCTGAATTCTATTTGTAAGAGGAATGATTGTCGATATTATTAAAGGTTATTTAGCTAGTTCTCCAATTGATCAGTAGGTTTACTTATTGCAGCTATAGGTAGCCTAGAATTAAATTATATTATGCCGAGGGGATGATATTAAAAGAGATACCTTTATTATATTTGTTTATAAAAACCTTAAGGTGATTAACCTCTCTGGTAATATATCCGCTGTCGTAACTGAAACTCGTTCCTTTGAGGTTCTGCACTTAGTATAGGTTTAATTTGTTCTTCTATAGTAGCTTCAGCTTGTTTACCACTCTTGGGTGAAGGTAGTTAAATTCTGTATTACTATCTACCAGTGCGGCGAGCTAGTATCTCTTGATTTATACCTGGATTTCCAAACAATCCGTTCTTATGCTTCCTGTAGCACGTAGAGCTCTTACTGGGAGTTCTACTTCTCCTAGCTCTAAGCCTATCTGTTGCTCTATTATAGAGGGTGAGGATGGTTTTTTGTCTGTGTTCGAACTACCTTATATCAGTCTCGGTCTTCGGCTTGTCCGCCGGTTTGTTGTCGAAAGTTGAATCCGTCTTTATACATTCTGTGCATACGTCTGTAGGTTTTCTTCTTTTCTTTATTGTATCTTGGGCATGTATGGGTGCTGCAGTCTATTGCGAATTGTTCTTTATATATTTCGTTGGGTATAGGTATAGGGATGTATTTCTTCTTTAATCTTCGCGAATATAGGGAGCCTTTTCTGTTTCCTTGGTGACTCTTGTTGTTGTATTCTTCTTTCTGATTGTATTGTTTGCTTGTTGTTGTATTGGGGTTTTCTTTCTGCTCGGGTAGGGGTTGTCTGGTTATCCCTAGCCATTCTTCTATTTCTTTTCGTTGAGTATTATTGTTGGATAATTCGTTATATTTAGGTTTTTCTGGTTGGAAGTGTTTTTATTCTTGCGGGAAATATCTTTGTTCTTTCTGTGCTTAGTGCTAAAGATATACTTTGGTTTTTATGTGGATCCGATATTCCTGGTGTTGGCAATCTTGGGGGTCCTGAGACCCTTATATATATTATTGGGGAAATCTGGTTATCTTGGCTTTCAGAATAGTAATATAGAACTTAGGGTATCCTCCTGTATTTTTATAGTACTCTATATTATTCTTTATATATAGTTAGGTAATAGGGATGCCTAATAGTCTTAGGGGGTAATAGTTATATATCCATTTATCTTTTAGGTAGTAATAGCATTGTGGGTAGTAATACGAGATCTATAAGATCTAGTTGTATCCTTCTATACTTAGGTGGAGAATGGGGTAATCCTGGAATTCTCCTTTTAGTTTTACAGTTAAGTGTCTTACTTTATATCTTATTATTGCGTAAAGGTAGATAGGTTTATATTATTTAGCATTCTGTTATTCCCTTATAAGTTATTAGTATATTTTGCCCTTATTTCCCTATTATTATTTACCTTACTCGTTAAGTGTGGCCTTATCCTACTATAGTTTCTCTATTAGTATCTAATTTGTTTCTTCCTGGGTGCTGGGTATACATTCTTCTATATAGGGGTCCAGTCTTTCTTTGTCGCTGGAATTAGGGTATTTATTCCTAATATTATAGTATTCGTCACCTTCATTCAGTATAGTGCCAGCTATCTACTGCTAGTCTATCTGAGTGTTATAGTCTTCTAGCTGTCTATTAGGGATGTTATTCTGGGTGTCCAGTACTTTTAGTATTTCTCTTCAGTAGGTTTCTAGTTGCTTTTCCTATCGTACTATAGCTATCATTCTGGGTCTGACTGCTATTAGTTTGATTGTTAGTGGTTCTGGTACTGGTATCTATTCTGCCGGTTTCTTCTGCCTATTTACCTTCAAGGTAGGTTCTTCCAGGTGAGGTACTTCTACTTCTTTTTGGGATAGGTATTATTCTCTGCTGGGTAGGTATATAGGCCAATTGGGGCTGCTATAGTTATACCCGCTTTATATTATAGTGATAGTTCGTATTTATACTGCTGTTTTGGGTTCCCCCTGCCTCTGGATGGTATTAATTGATTGTTATCCAGTGGGTATAGGTTGGAACTGTTGTTCTTTCTTGGGCTTATAGTATTCTTATATGAAATATCCCTTTTTGTTGCAGTTATAGTATATAATATCCTTTTTGTCTTGGGGCTGCCTCTATATAGCTTTAAGTTCTATAGGTCCAGTGTGCGTTCCCCAAGAGGTATTTCCGCAAGAGTCGTTCTGTCGGCCGCCTCTCTGTCCTCTACTGTTCCCTTACTGGTTGGGATAGTAGGGATTATATGGAGTATCCCGGCCTCTTTAGCGTGTTGCAGCTTTCTCCCTATGTCTTTTGTACTGTTATTTGTCGATTTTGACAGCTATAGTGATATATTCCGTAAGGATATTGGGTCGGTTAGTTTTATAGAGCTTATCTTTAACCTCGTCCTTTAGTTTCTGGTAGAATATTTCTATAAGTACCTTATTCTTTCAGTCTAACTTAGAGGCAACTTGTTGGAGTGTAATAGTATAGGCGGCAGCAGAATGAATTTATTTGAGTGTGTGAATTTTTGCGGCTATCTATCTTTCTTTATTAACTATTCCGAATATATCTTTAAGGGCGATTTTAAAGTTTTCTCAATCTGTAAATAGATTAACTGTATTCTGGTTCTAGTTGGCCTTATTGTTATTAAGGAAATTTTTAAGAATAGGTTCGAACTAATTTTTTATGTTACTGGATATCAGATTGCTTATAAATAGCAGTTGTAATTCTGCAGATACCAACCGTTATAGATACCACTGGAAATATCCTTTCATTCTGATAATAAAGGGCATAATATCGCTAGGTATTCCATTAAATTTTTCCGGCAGCAGTGGTTTTATTACTTCCCCTGGGTCGCGCTTAGTATTTCTGGCGATTGGTGCTGGTGCGTTCTGTACTTACTGCTGCAGAGTGTGGATTAGGTTGTGTAGCTGTTTGACTTTGGCGGCTATATTGGTGTTATTTGCTGGAGCTATATAAGCTGGTAGTGTAGGCGTAGTATTTAGGGTAGTGGTAGTTCGGTTAGTTCTGGATATCTTGACAGTGTGAGATATTGCTTAATAGTTGACGTGAGTAACCTTTCTAAATAAGAGCTATCAATATGTAACAGTCGTGCTCTCTAGGCTGCTGTATATATAGTATAGGGTAGGCAAGAGATAGGTTGCTAGTGGATAAACTGTAGGTTTATATTAGCAGATAGATTAGGGCGTTACTTACTGGGTAAATATTATATCTGGTAATAGTTAAGTATAGTAATATATAGCGAGTTAAGGTAATTGAGGTAATTAAGTTATATTAATAGCTAAGTAGCTGCTTATAGTAAATGTGTACTACTCGGTCGTCTATATACTAGGGTGATTGAGCGTGATTACTGTATAAGTGACCATAATTACTGGTAATTAGAGGTGATTATAGAGTGATTATATATAGCTAAACTATATTCCGTTCCGGGAGGCTGAGAAAAGTGGGGCTGCGCCCGGGGCCTGATATAGGTTGCGGCCAGGCTGTGATATATAGACTGAAATATATAAAGATTTTATTAATTAGACTTAAAATAACTCCTTAGGGATAATACTAATTAATAAGATAAATAGAAAATATAATATTTTAAAATACTATTATAAAACTATTATAGAAGATTACTATAAGAAAGAACTCTATAATAGAAATTAATACTATATACTAGCTGAAATATAGAAAATCTATAACTACTATTAGAAAATAGAAGATTGCTTAAATAAAGCTATAAAGATTTATAATAAGTACTCTAAATAATAAACTCTTAGAGGTATATACTATATAATCTATAATAATAAATTACTGAAGAAAATTAAATAATATAATTAGAGTTATAAAATAGATAGAATAATAAGTAACTCTATTTTAATCTCTATATTATAAATAGAATTATAAAAATTACAGATTCTATAGAAACTATAAGAGTAACTTATATAGAAGATATACTTATATCTATTATATAGATATTAAGAAGTTAATAAAACTCTTAAGAGAGTTAAAATAATATATATATTTTCTAGAATTAAAAAGGTTATATAAAAAGTTATTTAATAATATAGCCTTTATATAAAAACTAAGGTATAATACTATAAATTATATAGTAAATTATAACTCCTACCAGTTATATAGTAACTATAGTATTTAATTACTATAGATTTTATTATAAAACTACTTCTATTAGAAGATTCAGTAAATAGAGCCTTCTATAATAGTATTCTTATTATTATAAATAGATTTATAAAGTTTTCTTATTTTATACTATATAGAGAGGTAATAGATATAGAAGAATTTATCTATATATTTAACTAGAATATTATCAGTATATACAGATTACTAATAGAGATTCTAATTAATAGAGAATTTCTATTTATATTAAAGTTTTAATAAGTCTTAATAGTATAGCTTAAACTTAACTACTAACTAACTACTATATTTTAAGCTTAAGTAGATAGATAAATAAAAAGAATAAACTAAATTCTTAAGTAATATCTATAGTGCTATATTAACTATAAATAGAATAATTAAGTTGAGAAGCTACTAATAGCTTAGCTAAGCTATAATACTGCTATATATAAGAGTATAAAGCTTATACCGGTATTTAAAATTTTTAAATTTACCCTTAATATATATTACTAACTATAGAAAGAAATTATTAATCCTTATATAATTCTTACCTTTAATAAACTAAAGAACCTTTATAAAGAAATAAAGACTGAACTTAAATTTATCAGAAAGTAGATAAAAAGGTACTATAACTCTAAATAGATAAAGGGACTATTCTTTTTGGAGGGAGATATAGTCCTCTTAGCAATAAAAAATCTTATAATAGATAGATTAAGTAAGAAACTTAACTATAAATTTATTAGACCTTATAAAGTTCTAAAGAAAATCTCAGAAAATAACTACAGATTAAAGATAAAAACCAGAAAATACCCAGTATTTTATATTTTACTGCTAGAACTATTTAAAGATACTATTATAGTTAGCAATAAATATAACTATAAGCTATAAGTAGAAAATCTAGAGGAATACTATATTAAAGAAATTTAAAATATAAAGAAGATTAACAGTAAAATAATATACCTTATTAAATAGAAAAACTACTCTAAAAGTAAAATCTTATAGCAGCTACTAGAGAACCTTAACTATATATAGTATCTACTAAAGGTATTTTATATATAATACTAAAAGATAAGAAAGAATTTAATACTAAAGAAGTAGTATTCTTAAACTTCTTACTCAGGCTAAGAAATAACTAATTAATATTATTAGATATCTCTATAACCTATATATTCTAAACTAAGTAATACTTATATCTATCTAAAGTACCTAAAAGCTTATTTTTTTTATTTAACTCTTAGAGACTATAATAAATAGCCTTAAACTGCTTAGAGGAAATATATAAATAAATCTTATAAATATATAATAGTTAACTAGCAGTAGCAGCTATCTCTACCTACAGCTTTACTATTTACTTATATTGGAGGTTATAAGGTAATAAAATAAAGTAATATTATTATAAAAGAAATATCCTAATAAAGGATATAAGGTTAAGGGGTATATATAGATAAAAGGTAGATAGTATAAGATAGTGTATTAATAGTGTATATTATATTAATAGTTATATATAATAAGTCTGGAATTACCCAGGGGGTCTCAGCCTTTTTATAGATAATTTACTTAAAGTCCAGCTATTATATCAAGACAATATATATACTATTGGAAAGCCCTAAATTCCAGCTTTCTTATGGTATTACATTTATCCTTATAGGTACTTTCCTTATTAAGTAATATTAATTCCAAATAGCGTATACTTTAAATTTAATTGATTTCAAAGCGCGGATAGATTAATAAGCCGATTCGGGCTGATTAGTTATACAGTGTAAATATCAATAATATACTGTATTTTAGTATATAATTATAAGATTTTTATTAGAATTTATAAGCTATATTTTAAAGCTTAAAGCTTAAAGCTTAAACTGTAAAATAGTTATAAAGTTATATATTTACAGTCTTTAACATTTATTAAAGCTATTACTGCTAACAGCTGCGCCTTAACTCCTGTTATAATATTCAAGAGGAAGGAACTCTAAAAATAGTAGTTTCTTAACAAATTCAAGAAGATAGCCGACTGATATTATATAACTTTACCTAATAGGTAGACTGACAACTATATTAGTGCTGAATAGCTTAAAAGAGTCTATTTGCCTCAGACTAAGCCTAATAATAAGTCTGATACCAGATTAATTATTCTAGATAGCTATAGGAGTTATATAACAGTACTTCCTTTATTTCCTTAACTAAAGGTTACTGCTAACCGAGCTAAGAATAAATAGATAGCTATATACTTTCTAAGCAATATTTACTATTGCTACCTTCCAGTATATTACTCCTATAGACTGCAGCTATTAGATAATAGAGTATTTAACGCCTCTAAAGCTATATATCATTAAGAGCTGGAAAAATTCGCTTTCTTAACTGATTCTGCTCCAATAGATAAGGTTAATTTTATTAGAGCCTACACTAAGGCTCGTAAAGTGGGAATAACTAAGAAGAATATACTCTCTAGCTGGAGAGTTACTAGTAATTAGCCAATTTTACAAGCTAAAGCTCTGCGGCATCTAGAAATCTAAGAGGATAGGCCGAATAACAGCCCGAAGAGGACTCCAGAGTGGGCGCCATATTTCAGCTCGGATAATACACTAAAAACCAACCGCTATATTTATAATCTTAGGCTGAATAAAATACCAAAGACGCAGAGACAGTATAATATAATAGCAAAAGGGTTTAAGGTATAGCAGCAGATATTAGCAGCTCATACAATAAGAATTACTAGTCTGGAGAAGGAACTGGCTCGTTCGAAGAGAGAGAAGAAGAGGAAGGCTGTACCTAATCCTAATAAGCATTTCGTGACTCTAAGCGAGGCTCTAGCGGCTGGAGAAGTCACTACTGAAAAAGGAAGTAAAAAGAAGCTTGCTGTAGTGGATAATAGCTCTTCGGAGGAGTTAGGGTCAGAATCAGAGGCTGCTTCAGTTATTAAAGTCAGAGAGGAAACCATACCACCTCAGCGCACCACTCGATCTGGGCTGGTAGTCAAAAGACCTAAATATCAATAGAAATATCAATTTCAAATTTACAGGAGGTAACCATTTGCGAATAACTTTTATTTTGGCCGAATTCTGTGTAAGTAAAATAGCTGAGTTTTGGTGGTGAATTTTTTTTTTTGCCTGACGAAAGGGTGGGGTTGTCGAAAGGGTGGGGTTGTCGAAAGGGTGGTGGTGCATGGTAGCATGTGCGGAATGGGCTCGAGGTTTAATTTTTACATATTATAATGAGGATGTTGTAGCCGCTCGCAAATATCTCCAGTTTGTAAGTTTTTCCATTCTTCAGGAAGCAGGTGGATAGACTCACAAAGGCAGACACGCAAAAGTAATCATCGACCCACCAGCGCTGTTTCGTCATCCGCCGTGCGATTACTCGAAGTATCAGCGCCACAAGGGCGGCAATCCAGGTGATGATGGCGGCGACATAGACATTCGTTTGGAGCCCAGCCATGGTTGCGACTGCGAGCTCACGACGTCGTACTCATCAAAGATTTGACAGTCGAGATTACACTTGACAAAGGAACGGCGTTGACATCAGAAGGACCGAAGTCACCGAACAAATGAATGGGCAACGTGAGGGGTATGAGGGGGCGGGGGGATCATCTACCGGCATTTGAATGCTAGCTCCCACTAAAATCTCAGCTTGTTCACATCTTTGCGGGGGAGGGTCACAACCATACCGGCTAGCACACCCGTCGAGATATTAGATCAAGCCTAAGGAAAACCAGGCCCCCACACAATCCACTCTTCATCAGGGTCTTTGGCGAGAGAGAATGGAATTGGAAAGCCACGTTACGTAGCGTCAGCAACAAGCCAAGGCTGGCTGCGGATTATCCGGGGTACAGCTCTTGACGAGTGCAGGCCCAGAGGCCAGACGCTTTGGACGATGGCTCCTAATTAAGGGGCAGATGTGCACTTGTCGATTGGCTGAAGTTTCTCGACTCTAGAATCCGATGCTGACTCGCTGCACTGCGCCGGCTCTGCGTGGCAGCCGAAAACAGGTTTTGAAACACGGGAAGGAAAAAAGCTTCAGCTCTTGGTTACTATGTACAATTTTGGCAAAGATATCAGGTCAGCCTTGCGCTTTGCACGCGAGCCCGGAAATGATTCATTGCTAAGGTTATCTTCACGGGTTTTCTATAGTTGGTGAGGGAGGCGAATGAGAGTGATCAGTACGGGGTAGATGAAGTCATATTCTCCGCCCAACGCTGCAATCAACAGTGTTTACCAAATTGCATTTAATTGCGGGGTCTGTTTTTTTGTGCCATGAGGATTGGACAGCCAGCGACGAGAAACAGTCCAGGGCTGCTGACAATGTCATTCAAGTGCCAGGATTGGTTGCCCTGCGGTTGAGTTGCTTAGTCCCAGCTTAGCTGCATTCAGCCATGATAATGTGCAGCATTCAGCTGGGAGATGGTGTGAAGCTCGGGCGCAGATCAGCGCCTGTCTCGGCAGCGGTTGAGTAATCAGTGTTCCACATAGCCAGCTGTGACTAGTGCAGGCAATAGATGTTAGATGACGGATGCATAGGCTCTCTTTACACTCTTTACACTCTTTACACTCTTTACACTCTTTACACTCTTTACACTCTTTACACTCTTTACACTCTTTACACTCTTTACCTAATGTGTCCCCTAGTGTTAAAATAAGGACGAGGTCTGCCGCTTTAACGCCAAGCCGAGATTTCGCATAATCGATACGATCGACAGACATGGCATCTCGAAAGAAAACATGACATACCTCAACCGCCATGGATACTTCACACGAACACCATTCGCCGGGTCTATGCCTGAGTTCGATGTCTTATTGGAGCCCACACGGAGGCTGCAGGCCAAAGCACAGCGCAGCTAAGACAACAGTTCCTGCGAGCTCCTAAAACCCTACCAATGACCCGCCGTCCCGCTAGTCGGGACGATTTTCCTGTCGCGATTATCTGTGCGTTAAAGGTGGAATACGATGCTGTCTCTCTTCTGGTCGATTGGTGGGGAAATGGAAACCGATACGGCGCGGCCGCGGAGGACGACAATACATACAAGACTGGACGGATGGGGGATGTGAACGTTGTGCTGGTCCGCCTATCGGGCATAGGAAAGTCCATATCGGCGGCTGCGGCTGCTTGTCTCCGGTTGAGCTTTCCCAAGTTAAAGTTGGTCTTACTGACTGGTATTGTGGTGGTGCAACCAAGTACTACCATGGATCGAGATATGTTGCTTGGCGATGTCACCATTAGCAATAGTGTCGTTCAATATGATCTCGGCAGACAGTATCCTGATGGCTTCGAGGTGAGACATCACGTCGGGGATCGATTCGTGGACATGACCAAGAGTATTCGAAGCTTGGTTGCCACACTGGAGGCTGACCACTGGCGCGAATGTCTCGAGGACCAAACGGCAGGTTTCCTCGAACAATTGCAGAAAATGGCGTCGTTCAACGGACAGCAAGTCGAGTATAAGTATCCCGGCACTGCGAATGATCGGCTGTTTGAGCCTGGTTATCGTCACAAGCACCAGCCGTCAATTCCACATGCTTACGCAGAGTATCGCGAGAGCTCAGACTCGGCATGTGAAAAGTCTCGAGAGTTGACCTGTGAAGAACTTGGATGCAGTGACAACTCTACTGTATGGCGCAACCGCCTTGAGTCGAAATGGGGTTTGGAGAAAGACGAGCTCACCGACGAAGCTCAGGCTCCTCTCGTGTTTTTCGGTCGATTCGCGTCGGGCGACACGGTGATGAAGTCTGCAGAGCATCGCGACAAGATCGCAAAACGGCACGGGGTTATGGCATTCGAAATGGAAGGCGCCGGCGTATGGGAGCAGCAGCTTCCGTGCATGATTGTCAAGGGTGCCTGTGACTACGCGGATAGCCACAAGAACAAGGCCTGGCACAGATTCGCAGCCGCAACAGCAGCCTCCGCGGCACGGGCACTGGTGGAGCATCACACCCAGCACCGTCCGAAGCATCATCTGGGTCAGCGATTCATTGCTGTTCGCCGCGTTTCCGATCACCATTTGCTCCGCAACGACTTTATTTGACGTTCTAGTCCTGCTTGCGGTCGCTTCCAGATTATCCTGGAGTTTCGCGGTTGGTTTCCCGGCTCTCGAGGACCGACGCGTCGCGGTCGCCGATTCTCCACCCTGAGGAGCCAGGATTTCTCGAGGTGAAAACCTGCTCTGAGTATCTCAATAAAATTTTAATATTCTTTTTATTATAAACTGCTTAATTAACTCAGAATTTCCTCGAGCTAGTTTTCATTACTTTTAAGCACTTTCTAAATCAGCCTCTCGATTCCGACAGTATGCTTCCTTTCCATAAAAACAGTGGCTATAGGCATATATAAAGAGCATTAACGTGACAGTAATAGGCACTGAGACTGCCCACAGTTGCCAGAACTGTGAACTAACTTCAAGAGATAAGGGGAGGGGGGAGTCTGACTGTGTGACATTCACAATAAAAGGCGTGCTATATACAGAGCAAATAATTGAGAGTGGGAGGAAGAACTGGCCCATATATGATAGGACCTTCATCGTGTGGCTATCCTGCTTCATGGTTTCACTGTCGTAGACAGTTGAGACGCTGAAGAGCTGCACACAACTCAGTAAGCTTGCAGAAAACCGGGCCCGCGTTACTAACCAAGTTTATTGCGGTCTGCATTCTCTGGTTGGTGCTTGTGGTGCGAAGTTTCGTAGAATGGAATAGCTGTTTCCTATACTCGAGGGATTGTTCAGTGTTCTCCCATTCATCTGTATGGAGGCCACATGGGTTGTTCTCGCGGAAAGCATGATGTCGACTGCTAACGCTTTCTAGGCAGAGAAGTGCAGCGTCGAGTCCTTCGAGCATGTAGATAGTGTCTTTTGCGATGACGTGGGGTCTCCGGAAGTCCAACAGTTTGACGTGTCTTCGTGCCGTTCGGCCACTGCGCACGAAGTTGAAAGTATCCTGAGTAAATCGCAGACTTCAGTCGCGTCGGTCAGGTTCACAAGGAAGTCAATCATACCTGCTCGATTCTGCGTGCCGCTTTTGTGATAATCCAGGAAACATCATCAACTCGATAAAACCATGATTCGAAAATGATTTCGAGCAATCGAAAAGGGTCCTTCAAAACATATCCCCAAGTGGGTGAATGGTGAAGTATGTTGACCCGATCTACGAGCTCGACCGTGGACTGAAAACACACCATTGAGATGCGAGTAAATCGCCGCCTTCCTGGTTCGGTATCGCCACCGTCGGCCAGCGACCACTTTAGGAACACCCAAGGTTTGAGCCAAACCCTATGATCTTTCTCATCTCGCTCATCTCCTTCGCCGTCTAGTTGTTCGAGCTCCTTTGAAGGTATTGACATTAGTAAATGCAGCCAAGTTACTAGCAGATTAGCTTATGTTATTGACCCAGTGCTCACAGATGGCCTCTCACCTTCGGATCCATCTTCAAGTCGCTGCCAGCCAAATGCATGTGTAGCTGAAGACTTCTTCTCTGCCTGAAAGGCATTCCATATATCTTCGATACCAATTACGCTTCTAAAAACGGTATGGAACTGCTCATCGTCCGAATCGGAGCTACCGGCGCCACACGCGGTGTTATCAGAGACTTGGAAATACCGAGACTGGTATGGCTCCCATTGTGAATGGTTTTCTTGCATCGCAAGCTTCCATTGTTGGAGTAACAGAACATGCCTGCGTCCTGACGAGATGATGTGCCTGAATTTCGCAAAAATGCTAGGGAGAGAAATACATGTCTTTGAGGCTTACATAATTGCTCTCAGATCCCATTGCGTTTCAGCACCAACATTGGCAACAGACTCGAAGCCAGAGGTCGGTTCGCCGCCTTCCCATCAGTTCAACTACAATGAAGCAAAGAAGAATAGTGTCAGAAGAAGGATCACCTTACCTCTCACCCATCGGAATACAAAGACCTGAGGCTCAAGCATCCTTTGCGTCTGAATCAAAAATCGTAGGACCCCATCCGATTAGAATCTATTGGGAAGAACCTAAACTTCAATATAAGCACAGAACTTGTTGAGCTTCTTTCGCATGTGAAACGGGATGCTCCGTCCTATCAGCCATCTCTGTGCTGAAAGAAGAGGTAGGATTTGACTGCCATGCTACTGTGGCATGTGAAACGGGATGCTCCGTCCTATCAGCCATCTCTGTGCTGAAAGAAGAGGTAGGATTTGACTGCCATGCTACTGTGGCATGTGAAACGGGATGCTCCGTCCTATCAGCCATCTCTGTGCTGAAAGAATAGGTAGGATTTGACTGCCATGCTGCTACTGTGGCATGTGAAACGGGATGCTCCGTCCTATCAGCTATCTCTGTGCTAATAATAATAAGGTTTGACTGCCATGCTACTATGGCATGTGAAACGGGATGCTCCGTCATGTCAGCCATCTCTGTGCTGAAAGAATAGGTAGGGTTTGACTTGCTGTGCTACTGTGGCATGTGAAACGGAATGCTCCGTCATTTCAGCTATCTTTTACGATAGGCTGTGACCGACTCGTGTGAAAAAAAGCCTTCACGCAGCTGAATATCCCAGGCTATCTCCAATATAGAACTTGGCGGCCTGCAGACTGTGTATTGATTGGACCAAACAGGCCCTCAACGAGGATACTTCCCTTCTCAGCGAATTTGAAAACAAATTTAGTTCAAATACCGAAATTTTTCACCGCGAGGAGCTACCTTCGAGCTCTGCCTCAGGTGTGCTACGTGATATGAAGCCAAAGGTGCTCACTTTATGTTTGCAGATTTCTAGATGGTGACCAGGCACCCGTTATTGAATCCGTGATGGGTTAACTCCCGAGTAGGAGAGTTTCTACCAGGCTCTTCTTGTGTTCTATTTCCTCAGGTGCATCGACTTGTTTTGCGCCACTGACATACTATCTTCAGGCCAGTGGGCCGTTGCTTGGTCAATTGAAGTAATGAAGCTTTCCGTGTTTCAACTTTACACGAGCGCCTAATGCTGGGAAGGTTTCGTAATCGGTAACTTCCGTGACTTTGTCGTGATGCTCTCAGGCTGAAGCTTAGTCCCGAATGTGGCCCAAGCGGCGAAAACCAGGGATGTCCTCGACTCACTCAAAAGCACTTTCTCTAGAAAGCTATAAATAGGGGCTTGTAGAGAAGCGTGCGTATATTTCGTTTCGAAATGCACAAGCCCAAGTGCTATTTATATCCCAGTCCTTAACGCCGAGGTCTGTCCGGCCACATGGTATGTCACGCACCTCGGGCCATATCTATGCTTACCTTAACATATCTCCAGGATAAGAAGATTGATGAGCCACACGGCGGGCGCCATGATCCAGACAAATCACAGGTTGCCATGTACTTGGTTCGCTTGAACTCCACCCATACTCATGTTCCAAGCTACTAATACGGGTAGGATCGCCTGAGGGAAAAAAAAACCACAGAAAGTGGCCCCGTTTCGCAAAAATCAAGCCAACCACCTAGAGGAGATGAGCAGAGAATCGGTTGGTCATGCCGTGCAAGATTTGCAACCCTAGAACTGATATTTCAGTGTCATCCACTGGACCGACAAGCGAACGTCTTCAAATGGCAGATGGACACACGCAAGTCCAGAATCTGCCTGCCAAGAACCAGTAAGATAATTCCGCGGCAGAACCACCCTGACTTCTCGATTCAGCATGTCTATTGATAGAAGAGATGTTGGCGGCTGGTGGTCAGCCTTCTTCAAGGGTGGTTTCAATTGGCGTTGGCTCGACAGCCCAAGCCTGTATTATCGACCGAAACTCCGATACTCCACACAAGGAAAGTATGTCACCTTTGACGGCATGGGGAGAGAGAAGGTACACGATGAATTATTTGACGCGACAATTGACCCTGAGACTGGGGAGTACGTGAAGTTGTATGTTCAAGCTCCAATGGATCTCTGCCTCCTCCCGAATGCAACGTGGAAGAGAACCGTCATCCGAAACGTGGCTCCACTCTTCGTTCGCTTCGCAAATATCCCCTTCAGTTATGTTCCTGAGGACAGGAGGTATGACTTCTCGAGCTATACGCCTGAAGATTGGACAGTCGTGGCTTTTATGTGGATCCCGTCCGTCTTTTTTCTCCAACTTACCGTGAGCCGCCTCCTCTTAACTCAAGTGGTGCAAAATCTGTACTGGAACTGACAAGGAAGGTCATAGATGGTGATCTTCGACTACGATCAGCCAGCTGGGAAGAATGCCTTGATGTATCTGCCACTACTTTACGGTGGATATCGGTACCCGCGTCTTGCAAGGAACTACCGCGAAAACAGACCAGATCTTGCAATACAGCGGAAGTACGATCCATCGTGGGCATCTTTCACCGTTGGTACCTACAGGGCTTTTCGTCCAAGGCGTCTATGTCATCTCAATTTTGAGGAGCAAGTTGACGATGAGGGTTATCGTCAGGAAGTTGTAGTGGGGTATGATCTTTGGTTTGTGCCGCCAGTAAGTTTGTAGGCGTTTCCTTTAGATTGTCCTAGCAACTGACTCGAACAGGACGACAATACGCCGTATGTAGTTGTAGCGTACACAACTGCACAGTTTGAGATTCGCGAGGGAACTGACGACTATGCGATGCTCATGGCTCTTGCCCTCACTGCAACCGGAGAATATATCAAGTCTATCCGAGACCCGCACCACAAGCCAAGGGCCATTTGGATGGCTCATTCATGTACTCCAATCGACAAATATCTTGCTGACGATGGGACGGAACGTTGGATTGATGCGAACACTCCGGAAGGCAGGATCCGCCAGGAAAAGATCATGAATGATGATGTAAGACCACGACTGCACAGTTGACTTAGAGCGTCGAGCTAATATCCTCTATTACAGACTTACAGTATCAGCGACGTACTTCGGGGAGCAGAGCGTGTCATCATCATCGCAGGCAACCCACTACGGCCAAGTTCGAAAGACCCACTCAAAGAATGGGGCGAGAGAGTGTGGACGCTTCCTGAAGTTCTTCTTGCCAAGGGAGATAGTATCAGTGTTTACTACTCACTAAAGGATGGCGGCAAACTCGAATCAGTTTCGAAATCGATGTTTCCAAGTGTCGCCTGGGATGACGCTACCCAATCACGGCAACTTATCGACCATTTTACCAATCTTCACCTTAGCCGCCTGGAACTAATGAACATCGCGGTCGAGTGTCTGATGAGCCGGAATCTAAAACCTTTGCATGCCGGTGACCGGAGTTACGCTCTTATGGGCTTGCTTCGTATCAGACCTCCAATCGATGGTACCGACACTTCCTTTCAGGCCTTCGCCAGGTAAGTCAGCTTCCTATCATCAGATTCGTATGTTGACAGTTCCAGGCTGTCACTGCCTCAAGATAATGACAGGCTCATGGAACGGCTAATATGCCTGCTTCCGAATGACCCGTCGGAAAGTTGGGAACTGATGACCGACCAATACCGATGCAGTCTTTGGGATATCCAACCCGACACACAAGTCTGTGGGGTTGGCGAAAACGACAGTGTCATCATAAGCGGTGCAAAAGGGGCGTTAATCGAATGGGACATGTTCAGTCCCGTTCAGACGCTTCAAAGGCAAACAATCAAACGGATGGCCATTATCCTGATCACCATATACTCACCGCTCATATTTTACACTGGAATTGGTTTGGTATCCGCCGGCTACAAAAGTTCTGGGGGCATTCTGCTTGCTATAGCCCTGATATTCTTCATGTTACCGTCGCCATACTATATTTGGAAGCTCGTCGGCGGCAAGATTCATGCCTCAGAGCCATGTTTCTTTGGCTTTGAGGGTTATGTGCCCATTGAGATCATTGAAGAAAACATTTTCGGCATGTGTTTGAACCGCCTGCAATGGAGTCCGTATGGATCCCCACTGTCAAGGCACATTCAAGGGGCACCCATCAATGAGCGCCTGGTCCAGTACTCAGGAGATTCGGCGTCGGAGCCACAGCCTCTGCCAAGGCAGGCGGGTGTGATCACGACTTACCCAGTCATTCCCATCGATCCGATAAGCGGCTGTACCCATTGTGCAGGCCGGACAGAATGCATATATCACGAGACTGTGGCATCGATCCGAGAGAAAAGCCGGAGCCAGATGGGCCACCAAAAGGTGTTCACTTTGGTGGACACGTTCAATATGATGGTCACACTATTCTATGCGGAACGGCCGCCGATCGGGTTGATTGTCGGAGGTTCCGAAGGCGGCATGAAGCGAGCCATTGCGTGTTCATTGGATATATCTACGGGAACGCTCTTCCGGGAGACAGTCCTTCGCATTCCAACCAGGTCTGCCGATAGGATGGATGCCTTGGCTCGTATTCGGCTTGGTCTCAGGAGGCCGTTTCTCGAGGGCGACGTCGCTCTGATCCATGAGAAGACCGCCCCTCAGCCTCCACCATTTGTGAGCTTGGGGACTGACATAAACCCACAGAATGTCCAACTTGACCATCCAGCAAACGCGACAACCTTCCATCCGCGCGACCCCGAACACCACCACCACGGAAATAACAGGGGCAGTAACATGAATCTTTAGGTCTATGGCCGGAAATGGCGCAGCGACTTGGAATAAGGCAGTGTCCTTGAACGAGGACTAGTGATCGAAGTTACCTTCACTGAACTGTGTCAAGAAGTTATGAATGGGACGATGTGGCCTTGTTTGGAGTTAGTCGAGGCCTTTGAGTATGACCACGTCGCTCTCTTTTGTCTGTTCTAGTCGGGTGCGAACTAATGACTTTGGTCAAATGCCACTCCTTAGATATCTTCATCTCCCCACTAGCCTTCACTAAGACATATTCCTTATCCCGGAAATCAAATAGTTAATATATAGGGGCTCCTGCTGAACGGGAAAGCTGTGCCACCGAGCTAAACGGACGTATTGCCCTGTACACTGTTACGATTATCCGGTTGAGCCTTTCCTTCAGCCACGTGTTGGATCAGATATTTGCTTTAAACGAAAATGCTGAACAGGATTATTGCAGCTATGTTGCCTTACTGGCGATATTCGTGTCAAATGATTTCTTCTACCTATATCACCCAGCCTCTCCTACCTATATCACCCAGCGCTGCTAAATAAATTTCTTTATCAAACACGACCCTCCGCCACTAGCTAGTATCTGGCTCTCCGCTCCATCGAGGGCGAGTTGCTGCTGGCGGGCCTCTGCCACTCGGTGAGGCTTCTATCACCTTGGGGTAACCTCATCCCCATTGAGAGATAAGGACAACGGCCCATCAACTTTTGGAGTCAGAGCTTCCGACGAGCTAATATGGATCCCCTCTGATGTCAACTCCGACGCGGAGGATGATGGGGATAACAGTTCAGATTTTAGTAACTCTCAATCTAATACCATGTGTCACGGCCTAGGTTAGCCAGCCTCAGCGCTGACCTCAGCGCTGACCTCAATTTAAGTATTAAGTCAAGTATTTCAAGTAAGTCAAGTAAGTTGACGGCCCAATATATTTCAAGGAGGTTCATAATGCCTCAAACTTGATTCTCATCCGCAAGCACGACTAGGATATCTTGTCCAGGCCGGAGCTCCTCCTCTAGCAGCACAGGGTTCAGCACACCGACGATGCTTCCCCTCCCATATATCCACTTCCCGGATGTGAAGCCACCCTCGGGCGAGGCCTTCATCCAGTCAATACGGCTTTTCCACGGTTGCTGATCGTGAGGCATGTACACCAGTATGTGGAATGCCTGGCCGCCTTTAAATGTCGGATCTCTGTCACGGGGCGGTACGAGATATGTTCTGCATTGGATGAAACCGCAGCACTTTAGCTGGTTGCTGCTTAACGATCCAGGCTTAAAGCGGAATGTCGTTGTGTCGATAGGTCCGTGGAAGCTAGAACGCGGCGCTATGGTTGGGAACCTGCACTCCGCAAGCCCAAGAGACCTCACCGCGATCCTAGAATGGGGTCGGTTAGTTCCTGTCAAATTTTCTTGGTGAGGAGACACCCCACCCGCAACGGGAGCATCTGCTGGAGCTTTGGCACTCCGCACCAGCGGAACACAGGTTCTCTTTTGCTGTGGTGGCATAATGCAACATGGTAGCAATTGCGAACGTCGCGTGCACATTCGACGAATGTAGCAGCCCCTGCAACAACCCAGAACTCTATGAGTTCGAATCTCGGTATCACTATACACTACTACGTCTACCGACGTATTATGGCACTCCGCACTCATGGAATGCGTGTTCCTTTTTGCCCTCGTGGCATAATTCAACATCAAGAGTCATCGATAAAATACTACGTCACCCCTTGCACTTTAGAGCGGTGGTGCAAGGGGTACAATCAGCCGAAGGCTGAGAGTCCGCGGGCCAAGCAATTATCTACAACCATTACATTATTTACGCACTGGAGCAATTTTTGTAACATTTCTTCTTGTCGCGAGCAGAATCACCTGGAATTATGCAGAAACGTAGTCTATCTTGTAGGGATTTCGTGTAAGAACCTATCGTCTCCGAAGCTGCTGTCAAGTCGAAGGAGCTGGAAAGGCTGACAGGAATATCGCCACTCAAGATGACAGTTGCCACCTATTGCCACAGGCTTAGCAAGCAGCTTCTAGTTGTTTCTACATGGCGCAGAAAAGGCATATGTGGCGCCCCCTAAATCCTCAAATAGAAAGGAACACAGAATTCAACCTCAATGTCTGACAGTTATATACACAACAACGGTGCCCCAAGTGGGTCGGGACGCCTCCTCGGCTGGGGCGGAATATCGTTTGACAATCATGACAAAGCTTGGGAAACGGATATGTACAATAGCAACTGGTGCCCTGTTGGTTGAAAGCCACCGGGCGAAATAAATTGTGTGTGTGTGTGTGTGTGTGTGTGTGTATAACTGCCATAGCTACCAGGTCCAAGCCCAGATAGTCTGACATAAGGTAGGGAAGGGAGCAAGCATTGCTTCATCTGGAACATGCTATTATCATGCTTACTGAAAGTATAATGACTTCCAATGTCCATAAGTAGAACTGCGATTTTACCATGTACACCCCGCTTGAATGTATTCCGGGGTAATTAATTCGGATTAAAGCTCGGTGCTCTCCGTTATGACTTCGCTGTTAGGAATTAGATACACGAGGTGGTATATCCCGTGTTTATGAGCTTAATTCTAATTCCTTTGCTCTTATTCTCAATCGCTAACCAACCAATTCCGACGGCATCGCTCCGACCATCGCGATTCTCACGGCTTACTTCGCCTTTGCTATTCTCAAGGCCTTTTCTTGGTCGTTGGGAATGGCTTGCATTCATCCCTCCCACGGTGCTAACGTGAATGAATGAATGGTCTCCATCCTGCCTGCCGGCACCTCGCTGCAGGCATCTCCAATGCGCCGAAGTGGGGATATGAATGTTTTAAACGCTCTAATCCGGCATGGCTGGTTGTGGAGCGGATTGGACTCGGGAAGGGTGTGCCTCAGCTTCGTGATCTGGAGATCGCAGGTTCTGGCTTGCACGCACTTGGGTGTGGTCATGTGCCACGCCCATGCCAGCCTCGGTTCATCCTGGTACTGAGAATTCAGGTATAATGAGATTTGAGCTGGTTTACAGGTATAGATACATGAACACCCCGCCTTCTGCGCTCCATCTCTGTATCTCTATATTCTTCGATAATGCTTATAATGTTCTGTCCAATACCATTTAGTACCTTATTTTTATTTTCCACCTGGCCTTTTTGTTTTTATTTCTTGTTATACTGAGTTTCCATATAGCAATAGAATAATTATATTATATATATTAGGTGTTTGATGATATTGATTATAGCCTCAGCAATCTTCCGCGATACTTTCAACTTTTTGCTATTATTTATCTTGGGTATTTTCTTTATCCCGTTAATCTCTTGAGACAATTCCGTCAATATTGTATTAAGCTTTTTCATCTGTTTTCTCAGATGGGCACAATAGCTGATAATTAGAAATACAGGTAAAAGATCCAATTTGCTCGCACTAATGATATCGCAGCCATAGCAAAGTTGCTTGTAGATTCATATTGCATCGAATATAGATATAACTCTCAGCGGTGAATGACTCGCAGTATCTGGCTTTGGGAGATTTTGCAGATATTTCTGAAGAGACTCAATGGCCGGATTGAGCTGCAAAGCTGCTATAACCTATTATATAACCTCTTGTTGATAGTGCTAAATAGAAAACAGTTTGGAGGATTGATCTATTTTCTGAAATACCAAATAGCAAAGGGTCTTGATTTATGCAGTGGTGTGAGGTGAGAATTACTGAACAAGCATGTCGAGGACGGGTACTGAAGCGGGGGTTTAGAGATTCGAATATCATCATGAATTCACTCGAGTGGCTCTGCCGGAAAGAACCGAGCTCGTGGGCAGCGAGCGTGATGACGAATTTTCCGTGGCCCTAGCCCGACATGTTCAGACGCTTCTGACCCAATGGAAGTTTATGGAGGAATTTACCGAAACTATTTCATGTGACGGTGGCTTTTAACAGGGTTTATTTATCTATGGTTGTTTATGCCACGTGAAGTCTCACTCATCAATACGTCAGTTTTTTTCGTTGCCACACTAATTCACGGTGCGTCATTCAAATCATGCATGCAAGTCCCCGCTTTTAATTTTCCTACGTACTATGAAGACCAACCATCCTGGCCGCAGCCACCCCCCACATATTATGAATCATATGGCTAGGAGTATCGCTCTCGAACTCTAATTTGATAGGCCTTCTGGCTTTAATGCAAGACTATAACATGACGATGGCGTGACATAAACATGACTCATAATCGCCTCACGCACTCCAGGTAAAGCAGGCGGAGTTTTGTGAAAGAAAATTTTGATCCCATTATCTATTTTAACTTGATGGTAGACTTCTGTGGTACCGCCGCTTGTGAGTAAAACGCTCACCACTCCTCCAGAATTGGTTTCCAGGACTGCCTTGTACCATACGACGAATAACGGTAACTCGGCGCAGCTACTTAGCAGAGTAATTTGCCGAGCGGCTCGTTCTTCCTGACGGTGAAGACCATTTGACTTGCCCTAGGGTCCAAGCCAACAGACCAGTAGCTTATGGGGCGTTACGTAGAAACCTGCAATAACTCCCCGATGATATGGAATAAGTGACTTTAAATGGCTGAAGACGACATATAGTAGTATAGGCTTATGGATTACAAGCTTATAGGCTGTTACATATTGGAGCGGGCAGCTATAGTGCCGCCAATATTATAGCATCACATCCGGATTACCATTCTCAGCAAGAGTTACCAACCTATACAACTTTATTATTTAACTCTATATCCTCTCTTCTATATTAAACTTCCTTATAATATATTTATTAAAGTTTATTATTTATTCCCTTATATAAAATAAGTCATACTTATTGCTAACTAACTCGGGATACCCTACTATATTGCCCGTAAAAATAGTATTAGAATATACAGACTTTCTATTCATACTTATATAGAATAAGTAATAGAGTATAGAATATTTTATACTCTATAATCTATATTCTATATAGGCCGTCTGTATTTTATATATATAGAATAATAGATTATTCCGGAAAATATTATCCCCACTATTACATTCTATTTCAGAGTGATCCTAAACCTATCGTTTATGCTGGTTTATACTTCAATCTCAGCTCTATCTGCAGCCGACAGCGGGCAAATTACTGTATAATTACTGAATTGTAGAGCTCCCAAACCTGATTCTCTACGATAGTGGCAGTGTGAGAGATGACGTCATTTTTTGTATTCCATATGAGGTGCTGTAACGGTCTCAAGGTAGTGTATTGCAACTAGCTAGGCCACTCTACAGAGTATACCAAACTTAAGGAAAGAAGAAGAAGAGAAAGATAGTAGAGGAGGTCCATCCATAAATATACTCGTCATGGTGGCTTAAAGGTAAAAAGTGGGCCACGAAAGGCCGAGGGTTCCCGAGGCCACCTACGGGCACAGCCCGTTACAATAGCCCCCCTCTTTTCGTTAACGATTGTTGTTGTCGTACAATTAATCATCGGTTATGTTGCCATGCGTTGCTTCATAGCGGTCCAGGGCTGCGATATCGAGGAAGTTCTGAAGGGGTTCCCAAGTAGGGCGGACATAGCCAGTCCATTTGACTAGGAGCTGTGCAAGGGTCGGAACCACTACATCCACTCCACTTTGGGACCAAGTAGAGTGGATGTACGATTTTTAGGCAATTACATAGTGGATGTAGCACATATTCGACCGGAGTGGAATGGATGTACACACGTGGATTTATAAGTGGATTTATAAGTGGGTTTTTAAGGCTATTCACAACCTCGTCGGCGCCTATTCAGCCTCACTTTCAGAGGTTGATACTAACTCTTCAGCCTGTTGCTGCTGTGATGAATCGTCAACCTCGCTGGCACTGTCCTCGCCCTCCAATAGCCAATTTCACTCAATAAGCGCCAGCTCGTCGTCGCTTAGAGTCCCACAACCACCATCCAGCTTACTTTCAAGGTGTGACTTAAGCTATGGATCTGATGCGGATATAACGCGGAGGTCACATAAAGTGTGGTTGTCATGTAGATGTAGAAAGATGGATGACGAGCTAAGACTACAATTGAGGACGGGAGCATAAGGTCTCCTTTCTCACGTAATGTTACATATAATGCCAGTCTTAAGCACCAGGCCCAAGACTGGTTCTTCACGTATCAGGATCCAGGTCCTTGATAAGGCCAGCATGGTACCAAGAGCGTAAAACTTGGCAATGGCGATAATCTCAGCATCTAGGTTCGTACGCAACCCCGAGACCATCTTGTCAGCAGCTGAAAATAACCTCTCACACTCGGCTGACATCGGCTGGATCGTCAGCAAGTCCAAGGCCATCCTGGATAACCGAGGTCTTTTTGCCGGTGGCTCGTCGTCACCTCTGCTGCGGGTGCATCTAACCTCGAGATGAGCGTAATCGGACAGCCAGACGTCGGCAACTATCTCTTTTGCCTTTTCAACCCAACTAGGCTCATGAGCCCACGTTTCATCAAACCAGGCCCAACGATAAGCTTTCGGATTTCAGCTGTGCTGTGCTCTTCTTTGTCACATTTTGGGATCATCGTACGATGCCTGGAACAGCTTCCAGACCGGCTGCTAGGAATCCGGTCCGGACCGGGTCTCAGACCCCCGGCAGGTGGGTCCGGTCTCAGACCTCCGGACCTCAGGCCCGGAGGCTGCCGGAGGCCGCCCTCATCTTCATCTATAAGACCGATCCCTAGCACTTTATTAGATAGGAAATTAAGAGCTTTCATCATCATCATCCTGATCCTATCCACTCAGTGTGACATTCTTCTCTCCCTCTGGTGCTGGTGTTTTGTGCTCACGCCATAGATGATTTGCCGCGTTCTGGAGACCTGAAGAGATAAAACTCGCAATAATGGGACGATTTCTGAGGATACAGTCCTTACAAGCCCATTTGCATAAGCCATGACGTTGAATATCATAGCCAAAGTCCCACAGCCAAGAGCTAGTATCACGAGCGCATTCTGACTAATTCCAGCCTCTGAAATGGCGAAAAAGACGGTCTTCAAGCTGCTGCTGTTGGCCTGGTTGGTCTGGCTGGTTGGCTGACATCGTTAAATTTTTTTTTTTTTGGCAAAAATAAAGCAGGAAATCTGTAGAAAACGCGCTCAATAGGGGTAGTTTCTCGTCTAATGTTATAAGATTAACTGTAGGGGTGATCAGCCTCGGCTAACTTGGGTCCAGGTACCTCGATTTAATAGGCAATTATATACAAAATAAGTACTATGAACCGTACAGGGTCAGGGAATATCCCACTGTACCTAAATCCACCTAAGGTGGGTCACCCCCCTTCCGCGCGCACCCCCCTTCCGCGCACTTAGATGAGATGGAGCTGTAACTTCAACACCGTATTTCTCCACGAAATAAACATAAATTAATTCAGTACGCCTGGAAACTATTCATCATGCTGTCTATCGTCGAACGGGCAGGTCGTTTTTCCGCAGGCTCAATCTTGCGCCGCTTGCGCGGGATCTTCGAGGTTATGTTGGTCTTATCCTTTAGCTTGGCTTTGGCAATCTCTTCCACCGTAGGAAATAAAGCCTTGGCATTATAAGTGACTGCCTTACGACCTGTAGCTTTCTGTGATTCTAGGCGATCCTCTAGATATGCATATTTCCTCTTTAAAGCGGCGTTATTGGTGTTGAGCTGCTTAATGTTCCCCCCAGTGTGAAATTTAATGCCGTGGACTATCCGCTGAATGTTGCTGACGCTATCCTGCACCCAATTAAGCTGGGTCTCAAGCTCAGTTCTGTTCTTAGGCGTATAAGGAATATGATTCTTAGTAAGCTGTATAATCTGGCGGCGTTTTAGTGTATATAGCGGCATTCCAGTGGTGGGAAGTTAGTCGGTAATAACAATATATGCTAATAGCTTTTTTATATTAATGGGCCAGATTTCTATACCAGAAAAACCGCCTTGGATATTCCTCTCGGTTAGGGCTATCTTAGATGCCTTTTTATAGATTTTTATAAAGTGTTATTTTTAAATAGGGGCAGTAGTTAAGAATAATATATACTGTCTTATACCCTCTCGAAAAGCTGACTTTAGTGGGCTAAATATACTAATATTAAGCAGCTATATAATATATAATGAATAGGGGGGTAAATAGAGCAGCTGAATATAATAAAATAATATTTAGAAGTGGAATTAGAGTGTAATATAAGTAGAGAAGCTATTAATAATTAGAATCCTCTAAAGAGAGTAATCTTTTAATACTGTATCCAGTAGAAATACCTCCCTAAGCTACTTCTTATAGATCTAGCTGTTAGTAAAGCCTATTAGCAAGCAGTTATAAGCCCAATTAGAAAAAGCATTAGGAAACTACTATCCTTATATATTATTTCCGGTAAAGATAATATAGAGCCTGATATATCTCTCTATAGTACTGACTGCCTCTATAATAGAGATCTATTTATAGAAGTCACTCTCTATAATAATTACCCAGTAAGTTAGAGAGCTTCTAAGCACTTTATCTGCCTTAGTAGCGCCCTTAGTGATACTGTATTTATCTATATTAAATATCCAGGCCGGCGGGATATCCTTATTGACAACTTCTTACTCCAGCACCTTATAGAATAGTTAGATTGCTTTAGGAGTAGTCTTATTTAATTGGGCGGTATTAATAGATATAGATCCCTTTATTTTAATATTGGGGTTATACTTAAGGAACTTTTAGACCCAATATTTACCGATAGAGTTATCTTTATTATTTCAGTTAATAATTTTATATACTATATTATATATATTACGCTATAATAATACCCTTCTGGCAGCTTCTTTATATAGTATATAAAAGGCTAATTGCCGCTCTTAAATTAGTAATAATTACTATACTTTTTTCTATACAGAATATATATTTTTCGTGCTATCTCTTTATCCTCGGATTATAGATACCCTAATATTATACTTGACTCTAAGAGGGTTAATTGCACAACCTTCCGAAACCTTCTTGAGAATTTCGGTTAGTAGGATCTTACAGTCGGTCTTCAGAGTACTTATTATAAAAGTTTGGGCGGATTTGGTTAAGAATTGGTAATATTATGGAGGAGTTACAGTGGGCGCGTTATATGATCGCGTCGGATGTGGGTGCGCGGAAGGGGGGTGCGCGCGGAAGGGGGGTGACCCACCTTAAATCCACTCCATTACATCCACTTTCAGGTCCAAGTGTAGTGGATTATTACGTAATCTGAGCGCCGACAAGGGCGATAAGTACCTGTACCGCTAGAGTTACCTTAGGCACTTAGACCCACTGGGCGCACTTAACAGCGCGACGCCTTCCCTAAAGGGGTAATAGCTTCTAGAGGGCCTAAGCCTACAACTTTAAATTTGTATGGAATAATGCTTCGTCACTATGACTATATCTATAAGACTACGTATTATTGAGATCGCGATACGCTGCCTGTTGAGTATTAACTTGCCTTAACGACGCATAGAACCACATTACCTCTTTCCTTCCTCCCAGCGATAAGCAGCCCGCCAGCCTTCAGCGAACTCAATATATCTGCCCGACAGTCTGTATGCAGTAATAACGAAAAACTGGAGCTGGCTATTAAATATATACGAGATGACCTATACTTCAGTATTAGCAATTTTATTAAAGTACTATTAATAGCTAAAGGTGCAGCTAGTAATAAGAGAAGAGCTGTATTTTCTAAGGCTGTATATAAGGATCTAGCAGTCTTAAAGATATAGATATATATAAAATAATAACTCAGTGGACAGCAGGTAAGTATATACCTGATATCGCCTTATCTCTCACCTTAATATCGGGCGTATTAATATATAGCAGAAGGTAAAGAAGCTATATAAGATACTACCCTTTTATATAATACAGTAAGTAGAAGCCAGTATCTTTATATAACTGAATATAAGTAAAGTTATTAAGGCTACTAAGAATAGTTTTCTATTACTTATAAGTATTCTCTATACTGTAATATTACTATAGTATATTAATTCAGCTGGTAATAAAGAGCAGTATAGCCTATATTAAGAATATCTTATTACTATACTGGCAGTTATATACTGCTTAATATATCTGAAAAAGATATTAAGTTTCCAGTTATAAATAGGTCTATATCTATACTCTAAAGGTATTAAAAGAAGGTAACTAAAAGCTCTATATCGGCTTAAGCTCTATAGCTCTTATTAGATAGTTTTATATACTATAAAGAGACAGTTAGATATAGCTGCTAGAGAAGTAACTATAAGAGGATAGCAGCTACTAGCTATTACTATATATAATAACTTTAAGCAGATAGAATATATTAAGAAGCAGTAAGTTAATAATAAAAACTTATTTTAATTAGTAACTACTAGTTAGCTTATTTCTGGTATTAAAAGTAGAGTATACTGAATTAGTTAGTAAAGCTAAGGCTAATAGATATTATCTGCATACTGGGAAATAAAAGAGATACTATAGAATTAGAGGTAAAAATACTATTATCTGTATTCTATTTAAATAGCTAATACCCTGATATTATAGAATTCTCCAATATCTTATCTATAAAGCTATTAAAAGTATATTTCCAGACTGTATTACTATATTAAATCCTCCTCTAATACTAGTAATTAATATCCTACTAAAATAGAAGATAAATTAAATCTCTCTAGAGCCTATTCTATATAATAAGAGTATCAATATAGACAACCTAAATATTATAGTAAATATCTTTAAAGAGTAATATAAGCTGCCAGAAGATATATTCCCAGAGTGGCTATTCCTTATTTATAGCAACTAGAAGATAACTCAGCAAATTAGAATAGTTAAGTTGTATCAATCCAGATCTGCCCGGGCTGTCGACAGCTTGTAATAGGTACTATCAGTGCCAGCTCTCTTTTATTTGAGGAATAAACTACCTCTATATATTGGGTTGAGTGTTCTTCAGTGCAGCAGGTAACAGCAGCAGAGCAGCACTCTATTATGCCGCGAATCTCTGGATCTGCAAGTGCATATAGAAGAAGAAAGCGGACTTTTACCCCAGAAGGATAATCTGGATCTTGTGATCCTATATCTAGTGGGAGCCGTCCTCACAAGGAAATTAAGGTACCAACGGGTTGTGGTCGCTTGCTGAGGCTGGAGATTTCGCGATGCAACTGCTCTAGACGGCTATAACAACATAATAACACGTCGCAAGGGAACAAAAGATGGATCAATGGATATTTGGGGCTTGTGGGATCCTCCTCATATAGTTATCTTATTAATTTGTGTTGAATTGAGGCATTTATGACGTGATGTGATCGGTAGGGTTGGGAGTCGACCCAGCGAAACATTATGGTTACTGCAAAATTGTATGGGAGCGAAGCATCATCTCACCCAATTGCCAAGTTGTGGTCTCAGGCCCTCTCACAGAACCACGTGATCCGTGCGTCTGTTCGCTTAGTGAGTGGGTCTGAGTGCCTGAGGTAACCGCTAGGGGTGCAATTACCAACACGTGACATTTGCACCGCTAGGGGTGCAATGAAGATCGGTTATCTAAGAGGCATTTTTGGCCTTGATAACGACTGCAAATTGGCCCTCAATTCAATGATCAACAGCTTCTACGGTATCAATTCAGCTTGCTGTGCCTTTCTCCTGCTACAATGGACCCAATTGACGCTTCCAATGCCCGCCCTGCGGCTCCCCTGGTCTTCCCCGATGATGCCCTTCCTCCCGAAGGCCAATATACCTCACGAGAGGAAGTCCGCGTTGCAATCAACGCTTGGGCAGCGTCACGAGGTTATGCCTTTGTGGTCTAAAGGTCTAGGGAGACTACTAGTAAAAGAAGTATCGTTACCTTCGTCTGTGACCGTAGAGGGCGCCCTCCTGCCTATAAGGATGGAGTGGACCAGCTGCGGAATTCACGCCGTACGGGATGCCGCTTCTCTGTTATAGTAAAGGAAAGTCTATATCAGACTGTATGGAGTCTGCAGTATCGTCCTGATGCTTCCTTTAGTCGACACAATCACGAATCAAGTCAATCTCAACGGGAATATCCAATTTATCGTCAGCTATCAGACGAGCAGAAAGGCACGATCTAGAAATTCGCCAAAGCCGGTATTGCGCCTAAGGAGATTAGATCCTTTTTGTATGACAACCTACCTACTATAGCTATACAGCAAGATATCTATAACTGTATTGCACGAGGCGAACGGAATCTTACCAATAGTTAAAGCAATATATATGCTCTTGCTGAATAGCTTAAAGCCGAGGGCTTCTGGAGTCGATTTAATCTTGATGTAAGTAGTAGAGTTATAGCAGTACTATTTGTATATCTGCAGTTACTGGTATACCTTAAATTATATCCTAAAGTATTTATTCTGGACTGTATCTATAAGACCAATAAGTATAAGATACCTCTTCTTAATATAGTTAGTATTAATACTTATTAATAAACCTTCTGTATAATATTTAGATTTCTTTCCGGCAAGGATAAATCTAATTATATATAGACTCTTAAAGAGCTACAGTATATATATTAGATCTATAGAGTGGCCCTTCTATCTGTAATTCTTATAGATTGCTATCTTACTTATATAAATACTATTACCTCTCCCTTTTATTTCCCTAAGTTAACTGTAATATTATACTTATAGTATATTAATAAAGTAGTATTAAGCTATTATCTGCCTTTATTTACTTAAGGGAATAAGACTAAGTAAAAGAAAAAGTGGAAGGAGTTCTATACCTATTAGTATAAGCTTATAAGCTTAGAAATAGAGGGTATCTACAATTAAAATCTGGAGAGGTTTAAGAAGCATTATATCCCTAATTATATTAATTAAGTGGGCTATATACTGGATACCTAACTTAATCCCTATAAAGAGAGATTTATAAAGGTATAGGTTAATTAATATCTTTACTTTAAGCAATATATTACATTACGAGGCGAGGGTATTTATCAGCTTATTAAATCTCATCTGGATAATATAAAGGCTGACCTCTTTAAGGCCTAAAGAACTATCAGGTGTATTCTAATTAATTAGATCTCCAAACTTAATACCACTTAAAGCAGACAGTATATTAGTATACCTATTTAACTGTCTGGGGTTCTATACAGCAATATATATAGTTGGATCTTATACTACACCTTATATAAGGTTAAGGGTTAGCAGTAACAGCTATTACAGGACCTCCCTGTATGTATAGAGGTCTTTACTAAGACGCTTAGTCTGCCTTATACTTATATCCTTTACTCTTTACTGGAGCAGAATCAGCCTCTTTAATTATATTATTTCTATTTATATTAGTATCTCCAACACTTAGGATTCCCCCAGCTCCTTATTGAGCTATACAGTCAGTTTAATTGTCTTATGGCTAATTCGATACTGCCACCAATAAGCACACAATACAAGCCCTATCTATTTAAAGCTATTAAGAAATCAGTATGGGTAAGGTTAGCGCCAATATGTTCAAAATGTTATAAATCAGGCCACACAATAAGGTCCAAAGTATACCCCTTACGTTACGACAAACTATTAGAGAGTCAGACTCAGGCTCCTGCTCAGGCTCCCGCCCCTGCTCAGGCTCCTGCCCCAATATCAACAGACATACCAATCCATATACATTCTCGCTCTGGCACCCGCTCACTATCTCCTTTATCTCTAACAGGATGCTCTGTGGTATCCGAGACTATATCCGAGACCCTATCCGAGACTATATCTGAGACTAGAGCCCGCACAAGAAGACAGACGAAAACGACACACAGAATAGCTCACCGAAAGACCCCTCCTGCCGCTATATTAGAACCTCTATTACAAGCTGATAACCCCCATGCTATCTTCTAATGGTATAAGGCAGCTCGAGAAGTCTGGTTTACTGTATTACCTTAAGGAGCCACTAGGACCGATTAATAATACCGTAGGGCTATAGGGCTGCCTCTATATTACAGTAAAGCCGAGTATACCTGGTGTCTTAACTACAAGCAAATAGGGAGTTATTATAGGGCGGGAAATTGCATCAGGAACTGGACTCAGGAGGAAATAATGAGTTATCTTAATTGGGATAAAGCTGAGAATAAGCGAGTTGAATAGGATATAGGGATTGAGATGGCAGAGCAGCCTTTCTCACGGCGGCAAGGGATATAAGATATCTGGGTTGCTACTAAAAGGGATTCGGAAGTATAGGCAAGAGTGTATAGGGGAGAGAATGCCCTCTGTTGAAATTTGCATAAGTGACAGAAGATACAATTAGTATATATCATTCAAATAAGAAAGAATAGACAGATTTCCAAGTATAGTTTTTATAATTTAATAGCTTAATTTGATAGAGTTATTCTTAAGTTTAGATATAGAGTGAATTAGACTTAGTAGTTACTTATATAATAATAAGAGATATAGGCACAACAGTATAATAATGCAATTATTGAATAGCTCTATAATATCACTATATTCCCTGCTATATCCACTTAATATACCCATTCCGATTAACATTCCAAATATATATTCCTGACCTCTCTACTGTCTGAAGTACTGGCAGATTGGTAGTTATCCCTATAGCAGCTATTAGCCAGTTTGTACCTGAGATCGTAATATTTATATTCCGATACTTATTATCAATATTTTAAAGCTGACTGTAGTTCCACATAGAAAGAACATCCGGATTAGGGCGCCATTGCCCTACAGCAATTATATCATCAAGGAACCCAACGTGCCACATTCCATTAAGCTGATATCCAAATAGCAGAACCTATATAGTAACAGGCTGCCCTTAAGGAGGATATTCAGTAGTATGAGCTCTTATATATACCTGGGGGTCTGTATAGAGCACAGTGGGGGATATTAGATCTATTAGCAGGGTTATATTAGCCCTCCAATACTCAACTGGAAATAGCATCGTTATTAGATAACTAAGTCGGGCTGGGGCCTGTATTTATTGGTTATTGGCAATAGAGCGTAGGATAAATAGGTTATTGCTGTTGACTTATGGCATCCCAGCAGGTATTGCCGAATAATCCACAAATATAGAGATATTCTGAGGGTTCTGATGCTGGCTTTAATTGCGGTTATATATCTTGATATCTTGATATTGTTGCTTAGTGCAGAAAGAGGGTATATTTCAAGGGGAGGAGTCCTGCTTTTTACACTGCACGCATTAAAGTCATTCACTTACACACAACTGCATGCATTAAGGTCATTCACTTGCATATAACTGTACGCACTAAGGTCATCTACCTACAGATAACAGCTGTAAAGTCATTCACTTCCTGACGGCTGCACACATTGGAGTCATTCACTTCCTTATGACTGCACACATTAAAGTCATCTACTTACAGATTACAGCTGTAAAGTCATTCACTTCCTGACGGCTGCACACATTGGAGTCATTCACTTCCTTATGACTGCACGCATTAAAGTCATCTACTTACAGATCATAGCTGTAGTATTATAACCAAATTGTACGTTATTCACGGCCTTATGCAGACTGGTATGTTGCCTCCGGGTCAAATGTGACGCCTCAAATGGCTGAATATACACCAAATCATCGTCTTCATTCAATTGCATCAATAAATGCCCTGTAGGTGCGTGCAAAAGAGATATCCCTTGAACACTCACAGACCTACTAGATAACCGATCTTCATTGCACCCCTAGCGGTGCAAATGTCACGTGTTGGTAATTGCACCCCTAGCGGTGCAGGTACTTATCGCCGCCGACAAGGGGTCTTGATACATACACTATCGATGTTACCTCAGGCACTCAGGCCCACTGGGCGCGCTTACTAGCGCGACGCCTTCCCTAAAGGGGTAATAGCTTCTAGAGGGCCTGAGCTTATAACTTTAAATTTATATGGAATAATACTTTATTACTGTAACTATATCTATAAGACTGCATATTATTAAGAACGGGATACGCCGCCTGTTAAAACTATTAACTTGTCTTAATGATGCTGTAATAGCTTTTATATAGATATCGAAATGGAACTGCCTATATTACCTCTTTCCTCTCTTCCGGCAAGCAGCCTGCTGGCTATAGACGATCCTAATATACCTGCCTGACAGTCTGTATATAGTAATAATAAAAAACTGGAGTTAGCTATTAAATATATACAAGATAACCTATACTTTAGTATTAGTAATTTTATTAAAGTACTATTAATAGCTAAAGGTGCAGCTAGTAGTAAGAGAAGAGCTATATTTTCTAAGGCTATATATAAGGATTTAGCAGTCTTAAAGATATATATAGGAGATAATAACTCTATAGATAATAAGTAAGTATATATCTAATATCTTTTTATTTCTTACCTTAATATTAGGTATATTAATTTGCAGCAGGAAGTTAAAAAGCTATATAAGCTGCTACCTTTTATATAATATAGCAAATAGAAGCTAGTATCTTTATATAACTAAATATAGGTAAAATTATTAAAGCTATAGAGAATAGTTATTTATTACTTATAAGTATTCTCTATATTATAATAATACTATAGTATATTAATTCAGCTGGCAGTAAAAAGTAGTATAATTTATATTAAAAAGGTTTTATTACTATACTGATAGTAATATACTGCTTAATATATTTAAGAAAGATATTAGATTTCTAGCTATAAATAGATTTATATCTATACTCTAAAGATATTAAAAGGAGATAACTAAAAGCTCTATACTGACTTAGATTTTATAGCTTTTATTAGATAGTTTTATATACTATAAAGAGACAGTTAGATATAGCTGCTAAAGAAGTAATAATAAAAGGATAGCAGCTAATAGTTATTATTATATATAATAACTTTAAGTAGATAGAATATATTAAAGAGTAGTAAGTTAACTATAAAAACTTATTTTAATTAGTAATAATTAGTCAGCTTATATCTGGTATTAAAATACTAAAAGGTAGATTAAAGTAAAGTATATTAAATTAGTTAATAAAGCTGAGGCTAATAGATATTATCTGCAGATTAAAAAATAAAAGAGATACTATAGAATTAAAGGTAAGAATATAGTTATCTATATTCTATTTAGCTAGCTGATATTATAAAGTTATAGAATTTCTAATATCTTATCTATTAGGCTATTAAAAGTATATTTCCAGACTGTATTACTATATTAAATTATTCTTTAATACTAATAATTAATATCCTACTAAAATAGAAAATAAGTTATATCTCTTTAGGCTTTATTCTATATAATAAAATTATAAATATAGATAACTTAAGCATTCTATTTAATATCTTTAAAGAGTAATATAAGCTGCTAGAAGATATATTTTAAAAGCAGCTATTTCTTATTTATAGTAATTAGAAGATAACTTAGTAAATTAGAATAATTAAGTTTTATTAATCTAAATCTATTTAAGCTGTTAACAGCTTATAATAGATACTACTAATATTAACTTTCTTCTATTTAAGAATAAACTACCTCTATATATTAAGTTAAATATACTTTAGTATAGTAGGTAATAGCAGTAAAGTAATACTCTATTATACTATAAATCTCTAGATCTATAAGAGTATATAGAAGAAAAAAGCGAATTTTTACTTATTAAAATAGCTTATTATTTACAGTTTTTAAGCTGGAATTTATATCCTTATATAGTTAACTCTTATAGCTCTTAACCTTAAATATAGAGAGTTAGATATTAGGAATATTCTTAAAAGCTATAATATAATATAATTTAATAAGCTTATAGATAGAATTATTAAGTTTTATATCTTTAATATATAATATACTGAAAATCTAAAGGTTAGAAATTATATACTCTTCCTCTAGCAGTCTTAAAACTACCTAATTATAAAGTATATTATTAAGTATACTAACTTTAGTCTGCTTTTATATTATATCTAGCGAAGTACAGTCTATTTTTATAGATTTAGCCAGTATAAGTATACCTATAAAATACTTTATTTCTTATATCTAACTACTATAGATACTATATTACCTAAGCTTTAAAGAGCTATATTAGTAAATAGCCTTATAAATACAGCTAGTGCTAATAACAGTTAGTTTAAAATTAATAGACTGGTTAAATTCTATAATAGTATATTAAAAATAATATTTAATAACTGCTATAGTTCAGCTATTACAGTTAAATATCTTATAGAAAATTATACCTTAAATACTAAGTTTTTTAGGTCTCTAGCAGATAATATAGAATCTTTTCTAGATATAAGTTATAATAGCAAATATCCAGATAAGAGTATTACTTATAATATTATAATTATAGTAGAAGTACTTACAGATAGTAGCTTAATAACTGGTATATAGTACAGGCTAATTAATTATAAAGCTTTAAATCTTTTTAATACTGCAGCTATAAGATTAGCTGGTTTAATATTAGGTAAATTTAATAGAAAGAAGTATATAGCTAAGCTGGATTCTATAGTAAATAACTTTAATATAGAGGAAGAAGTATTTAATAAAGTTAATTAGTTTTTTAATAGGTATAGAGATATATAATATATATTCTATAACCTAAAGACTTTTATTCTCTTCTGCTAGCTATTTATCTATTTCTAGTTATTACTATTAATCTCGCCTAAAGAATAATACCTTAGTGGATATCTTATATTCTTTATAGCAGTAGCTTCAGAATATATCTTCTTTATTAAATCTATAACTAAAGCTATATATAAGTTTCACTCTAACTAATAGAAAGAAAGTAGTAACTCTATAGTATTAATAGAGTCTACTAAAGATACTATTTATAATAGATAGTATACTGCTAGTATAGGTATAATTCAGTCTTTCTTCTCTTTTAAGTCTGTTAGAAGTTATAAGGCAGTAGAATAAAGTAATATAATTATAAAAGAAATATCCTAATAAAGAATATAAGGTTAAGGGGTATATATAGATAAGAGGTAAATTGTATAAGATAGTGTATTAATAGTGTATAATATAGTAATTATAATATATAATAAGTCTAGAATTACCTAGGGGGTCTCAGCCTTTTTATAGATAATTTGCTTAAAATCCAGCTATTTTATTAAGACAATATATATACCATTGGAAAGCCCTAAATTCCAGCTTTCTTATGGTATCGTATTTATCCTTATAGGTACTTTCCTTATTGAGTAATATTGATTTCAAATAGTGTATACTTTAAAATTAATTAATTTTAAAGTGCGGATAGATTAATAAGCTAATTCGGGCTGATTAGTTATACAGTATGAATATCAGTAATAATACTGTATTTTAGTATTTTCTTATACGAATTTTTATAGAATTCTTAAGCTATATTTTAAAGCTTAAAGCTTAAAGTATAAGTATTAAAGAAGTTATATATAGTTATATATTTATAGTCTTTAACAAAGTCCACCAAGGAAAATAAGATTCTAGCAGTCTCTTTCCTCTACTTCAGAAGAGCAGCTCTTACAGCCTTAATAATATATTTCTGCAATACTAGAATCTTAGGCTGCTTAAAGATTACTATACTCTAGAAGACTGTCTTATTACCTCGACAGAGAGAGCAGTATAACGATATACCGACTGGGTGCAAATATGAGGTTGCATCTTAACTGAAGAAGCTGAGGATATTCTTTTAAATATAGCTCTAACTATTAATTACGTCCAGTAGCTCTTAAGAGAGCCGGCTCTACGACGTACCCAACTGTAAAGCTCCTTAAAATTTATTTCTGGGTATGGATGCTGTAATGCATCTTAGCTCTACGAACCAGATAAACTCTCCTCTAATTTTAGCTCCTCTAGCGGCTCGACCGGCCTGCTGCCAGAGGGAGTAGAGTGTAGCTGGTTGCTTCTACTGAACGATAAGTCTGATATCAGGATTATTAATGCCTATACCTATTGTATCTATAGCCAAAATAATGTGATATCTTAAGCTATTCTGGGCTCTTTAATAGTTAGGCTTTATAAATTCCTGTGAGATTGAGGTCTTATTAAAGTCTGTAAGCTCTAAGTGATATACCTGAAGTGTATTCTGTGCTGCCGTCTTGGAATAACTGGTCCTTATTAAAGCTGCAGTTAATAGAGCTTCTGCTGCCTCTAGCTCTGCAATAGAGTTAAAATATACTACGGTTTTGCAGATCTTTATGCAGTATTGCCTGCTATTGAATCTGTAGCTGAGCTGACTGTTTGACGGTTCCCTGATACCCAGAGTTATCAACCGTACTGCATCTTGAAGGTCACTAAGACTAAGAGCAGTATGAGCCAGGTTCGAGCTATACTCTAGAACTATATCTTTTACTGCCTGCTCTACCGGCTTGATCAGGAACTCAAGATCTTTAAAAGTGGCAGGAGGATGCTCTATCTGCTTCAGCGAAATAAAAATATCCGGGCGATTAACAGAGCTACGCTGGATGTGGACGCTGGCTTCAAATCCACACAAATCGCGCACCTTGGCCAAGGTTTGAGGATCCAGAGTTGCAGAGCATGCCAGCCACGGCACAGTGCTAGAAATGAGGCTCCTCAGCACAATCAGCTACTACTACTGTACGCAGTCGTAATGCGGTAGCTGTCATATGGATGCCCACCAGTGCTGAGCACAAGCTCCTGAAGACTGCTAAAGAAGAGGCGCGGGATGCAACCCGAGACGGTGCCATCCCGGCCCTGAAATTTCCCAGAATGCGATCGACGACCCTCAATATAGCTCGATTGAACCAATATAGCAAGCACCTACCGGACAATATCGGAAGGTTTTCGAAGAGAGTCGATGCTGCACTACCAGGCAAGTACACTCGACAACTATACGACGGCTTGTTATGGAGAGAAGCCAGCGTGCTCGCGCAGCTTAGGATAGGTATGGCCAGACTGAATGGATACCTCTTTTGGATTACAGTAATACCATTACAGCAATACGCATGTAGATAAGCGATAGAGACAGTTAAGTATTTTCTCTTCCGATGCAGAAAATAGATAGTACACCGAGCTGAAATATTATAGTGCACCGAGATATAAAGAGGAAATATCTTATTCTTCCTGGGAGGAAAGTCACTATTAGATAATATAAAATAGACGCTAAATATAGAAGCAGTCTATACGACTATATAATTTGCAATAGCTATAGGGCGACTGGATAATGCGTAACGTTAAAGATAGATTGCAAAACCTTATCTACCCTTTCTTACTAACCCACCCTACATCAAACACCTCGTGCTATAGATAGCAGGCACCGCTTCAGCCGCTATAGATAGGACTCTGAACACTTAGAGAATAATCTTTAAATTCGCTTGCTAATAATATAAACCCCACAAGACCCGCCGAAAGATTAAAAAGGAAGAAGCAAAAGCAGAAATTGGACGCTATATAGGCTTTTATGAGATTATAATAAAGCTTAGGAAATAGAAATATACAATAGCAACTAGTGCCCTATTGGTTATAAGCCACCGGGCGAAATAAATTGTATGTGTATACGCAGTCGTGCATGTAATTCATCAAATTACCACCTTTCTGGCCTGTACACACTACGCAGTCGTCTGTATACATACTGCATCTCTTGTATTTCATTTAATTACCTTAAATCTGGCCCGTGCACGCATCACATCTCTTCTCCCCTATTTCTACCTTAACTCCTCTTCTTCCTCTTTTTATTTACTCCTCTCTTCAAATTATCAACCTCATTCAGTTACCTCCTACTCTTGGCATATACATCTAGTTTTATATACTTAGGCAAGATATCTTATTCCGATCTTTTAAAGAACCTCAATCTCTTCTATAATACCAGAGTGTATATCTTAATCTATACCCAAGATAAATATAAATTCATATTATCCAACGGGCTATTATATATAACGATATATCTTCGCAATAAATATAACGTCTCTACTGAAGCAAGAAAAAAGCTAAGTTAAATTCTCAAGTCCCTATCTCCACCTAGCCTCCTCAATCCCAACGAAGCACCACCCCAAGCTGATAGATCTACTGAGTACGATAAGCTGTAAGTCTATAAAGGCTTTATCTGCCTCTACTGCTAATTCTACACTATCAGTATTCAGCTGATACAGCACTATATATCCAGCCCGCCGAAAGACTGCCACCTGGAAGCTAGTTATAACCGTCCCCGTCGCCGTCGCAATTTTAACTAGCAGTTCGAATGTATATACCTATAGATATAGACAACCGGGTCGGCCCGGAGATACTGGATTATCGAGCGAGATAGAAGTATTATCCGGCTAATAGACAGCCTGACAGTCCAGTTGCACCTATAAGCTGTATTTACGCGGGAATTCGACCGATATAGGCAGCAGAAGATCGAGCTAGTACTAGCTCCGCAGACTGGAGCAGCAGACATAACGGCATTCGCACTATAGCAGCTCTAGATAGAGAGAACCTACTGGGACTGGATGTATAGCAATAAGGGCTGCCGCCAGATACTTACAGCCCTAATCCAGACCTTTATCTATCTAGGTGGACGGGAATACCTTATTGGATGATGCAGAGTATACAGGCTTAATAAAAATCTTATAAGCCTAAGTAGAGATAAAAAAAGAATCGCCTTACTTATTTATCTTACTGATATAATAATAGATCGGTATAAGGAGACAGTAAGAAAGATAAGCCGATATATCCTCTGCTGGCTCTAAAGTATATAGATATTGTTGATATACAGTAAGCTCTTTATACTCATTTAGTATCTATTATCGTTAGGCAAGTGTTAACTCCTCCTTAAGCAATATCTAATAATGGTCTTTCAGCTTTACCGGATGCCCCCTGATATCTATATGCAGGCTGCAGGCCTAATACTGAATAGGAAGCAGCTGCAGTTCTTAGATGCAATCTGGAAATATAAGGCGGTGAAGGACTTAGCTACTATAAAAAAGCTTGGTAAATAATCACTTTATCACAATTGAGCTTTCGATGGAGACAACACAAGAGATAGATCTACAGCTATAAGGTATACGGAATATATTAAGAATGAAGATAACTATAACTAGGGCGATGATAAGTAAGATAAAGAGCAAGAGTTTAATAAGAATAGCAATAAGCAGAATAAAGAGGAGGAAGATAAAGAGGAGGAAGATAAAGAGGATAATAAGCAGGAGGATAATAAGCAGGATGAAGATAAAAAGAAGAATAGAGAGTTCACTATATAGATAGAGGATCTAGGCAAACTAAGCGATAATAAGATACCAGATAGTAAGAGTGAGGCCAGTGCCGCTAGAGGATCCCCAGAAGAACTTATTAAGCTGCTCTTCAGCCTGACTCTAGTACTTGCCACTTAACTGGTAATTAATAGCCAACTATAAATAACTGTATTTATCTACTTTAGCAGCATTCTAGACTTCTTGTTATTATTAGATAGTACCTTCTTGCCAGCTAGATCTTATACCTTAAACCTCTCTAGCTTAATCTATATTCTCTGCCTTATATTTCTTAAATACGCCCTTCCTATATAGATATATTACACCCTCGGTATTAAATAATAACTGCATATAGATCAGCTTAACTGACTACAGCTAATATAGAGGCAGTATATAGTTATAGAATCCCAATTACTATTTAAAGAGCTAATAAGCCTATATAATTATAGCTATATTATATTACAGTTAGATATATCTTCTTTCCTTCTTTACTGAAGCGATAATAGGCAGATTGTCTTATTAGGGAATAAAATCTCAATCTCTATAGGCCAGTTTTAATAGCTTCCTAAGCACTTTATAAAGAAGGCAGCTAGATTATATAATAAGATAATATTATCTTGGGACCCAGAAATTAACCTCTCCAGTATTAAGAATAATATAACTAATAATAAAGAGGGCTTCTTCTTTATTCTTTATTCCAGTAATAAGCTGGATATAGTATACCTTAAGCTCTGCAATTAAATATATAGAGCTTACTGCTACAGGCTTTTTTAAGGTAGCAACTAGAACTGGAAAGCTGTCTTTTAGTATATAAAGAAGGAAGATACTCTCTAAAGTACTATCCTTAGCGGGATACTCTATATAGATAGCCAGTTGCTATATTATATAGAACTTCTTAGTATATTATATAGTAATAGTAAGCTTTACCTAAGGGCTGTATTTATATATAATAGGTCGATAATATTTATTATATACTATTATATAGCAAAAAGGGCTACTAACTGTAAGTTTATTATTGCCTGCTTTCTATCTGTCCAGCTTGGCTATATACTCTATAAGTATCTTATCTATATCCAGCTGTTTATAGAGATACTCTATTATAAGAGGGAACTAGAAGTACTAATTAAAGCTCTTAATTTCTCCCTACTCTTCTATAAGGGGTTAGATACCAGTAGCAAGCTCTAGCAAACTGGCTATCTTACTGTAATACTGAAGGAGGCAATATTAACAGTCTGGCACCACTCTATTAACTTGCAGCAGTTCCGCTAGCTATATATTAGTATTACTGAGAAGTATATCTATAAGGTATATAAGCTATTTAACCAATTTAATAATAAAAGTATAAGTATAACTAGAAATATAATCTTTATATAGCAGAGTAGCTATTATCTATTATAGTAAGCTGCTACCTATAGTCTAGATAGAGTGTTTCCAACTAAATTACAGCTATAGCTTCTTAAACTCTATTAATAGGCCTCTTTAAGATAGTATAAGTTTATTTATCTGCCTAGCTATATTGCCAGTATATCAGCCGTAAAGAATCCTTCTTTAAGGTTAGTTATCCAGCCAGGCTATTCTACCTATTATAGAGATAGGGATTTAGAGGCAACTATACCAGTAGTAGCTGCTCCAGCATAAAAGGCTACAGGCTAAGCCTCCTTAGCCCCTTCTAATAATAATAGACACCACTCCTATAGGCAGCAAATAGTAAACTGAAGCTCTAGTAAACCCACACCTAAGTAAGCCACCCAACCTTAACAATACTAGCAGGCTGGTTAAGACCTATATACTTATAGCAGTAGCTCGGATAGAGAAGCAGCAGGAGAGTATAAGTATATAACCACATCATCCAACCAGATATATCCAGAGGACGAAGAGGTAGTCAGTTATAAGTCTCAATAACAATATCACTAAATCCCTCAGGATAAACCTACCTGCTACCGCCATCCCGCCAAGAGATTAAGGCACCAAAGAGGCAAGTCACAAGACGCAATACCGCTTCCAAAACGAAGCCGCCCTATTCTGCCACCCCTCAGCACTAAGCTTAACCGAGATTGCAAGCCAGAGCAGCCAAGATAAAAAGGCCGAGAACCACCTCAAAAACAATAGAGAGATTGGCTACTATTTGGGCATATTAATAACTTTCTAAATATCCACTCAGTAAACAATTAACAGGCAATACTAGACTATCTTTAAGGTCGGTATAATATTAGTAATAATAAGAATACAGCAAGCACTCAGTCTAGAGTATAGCGGCTAAATAATAAGTTAGAGTATTAGAGGACTATTAGTTGCCAGTTCTGCTTTATTCATAATAAGCCTGGCCTTAATTATAAGCTTAATAACTGCATAACCGCCAGTTCTAATGCAGCTCGGCAACTACTCAGCTGGTTAGAAACCTGCCATCTGGACAGATTCAGACGAATACCTAGCCTCTGTAGCCTCTGCGCTGAGACCGACAAGACCTAACCATTAGGTTGCTGGTAGTATAGATATACTACCAGTACTCTCAACCAATTAAAATCCTGCGCACAGACGTACCGCCCGGACCGGGGGGGTAAACTACCAGTAGTAAACTACCAGTAGTAAACTACTAAAAATCCCACAAGCCAATCAGCATCGAGAAAATAAATTCAAGCGGGGCCCTCAACCCTAATCTGTGCGGCCCGGAGAGAGGGTTAAGGGTTAAAGAAGCTGGGATTTTTCAACTGTATATATATGGAATAATACTATTTTCTCTCTTTTAACCTGCCCCCCCCCCCCCCCCCCCCCCCCCTCTTATCTCCCCCCCCCCTTTTAGCCTAAGAGATTAGGATGGGATTCTGCTTTCTATACTATTATTATAGTATATTCTATACTTCAGCTATAAGTATTTAGAATCCTACTATTCTTATACTCTACCTCCCTCCCTTTCTTCTTCCTTCTATCTATATTGAGATAGAAAGTAGCAGCTATAGAATATAAGTAAAAAGAAAATAGATAGAATTAGATTAAAATAAGTTAATCTTAGAGGAGAGGACTCTATCTATAAGTTAATAATAGCAGAGAATAGGTAGGATGGAATTAAATAGTATCCAGAGGGACTAATATCCCTATATATTCTATCTCTATCTTAAGGTATACTATCCCCTAAATCTATCTACAATTGGATAATAGCAGAGAATAGGTAAGATGGGATTAAATAGTATCCAGAGGACTAATATCTCTATATATTCTATCTTAAGGTATACTATCCCCTGAATCTATATATAATCGGATAATAGCAGAGGATAGATAAAATGGAATTAAATAGTATCTAGGGAACTAATATCTCTATATATTCTATCTTAAGGTATACTATCCTCTGACTCTATCTATAAGTAGATAATAGAAGGGGATAAAGAGGATATAATTAAGTGGTATTTAGGGGACTGACATCCCTATATATTCTATCTTAAGGTATACTGTCCCCCAACTCTATCTACGATTGGATAACAGCAGGGGATGGAGAGGATATAATTAAGTGGTGTTTAGAAGACTGACATCCCCATACATTCCGTCTCAAGGTATACTGTCCCCCGAACCTATCTACAATCGGACAATGGCAGAGGACAGGTAAGATAGGATCGAGTGGTATCCGGGGGACTGACGTCCCTATGCATTCCTAACCGCTAGTCTGCGGTTATCCTACGGTACCCGCTATACCATAGGATGACTGTTTCCTGCCACCCTATTGGCGGCCGCTGCGGGCACAACGTGACGTGCACAGTGCAACCCGAGCCCACGTTGGTGATGGTGATCCTGTCGCAGCGTTGCCGTCCGGGCCGTTGCTGCAGGCGCTGCGCGGCAAGAGGCCACCGCTGGCTGCCACCGGGGAAGCCAGCGTCGCCCCGGGCAATGCCAGTGCCAGGACCACGCCGGACTGCAGCAGGGAGCGGATCGAGGGCCTGCCGGCGCGGCGCTTGAAGGCGTACCCGCTCGAGACAAAGTCCGAAGCTAAGGAGGGATGGTGGATATGCGAAATCTACGACCATGGTACGTCTGACGAACTGATGCTGCGCGCGTATTGTTTTTCTTCTTGCATGCAGAATCAGGGATTAATATATGGCCTTCTAGATACAATACCAGTCAAGCTTAACCTTGCACTAGCATTGTCGGCGGCAAGAAAGGAAACTGTCAACTATGTTCCAACGACTTACCCGCCGTTCCTCTCGCGGACGACCAAGCAGGCGGTTGCGAGTACGCATGTTATCCAGCAGTGGCCATCATGGATATCGTCCCACAACCTCGATGGGGCCATCCGCATGTGCTCGCTGAGAGACTATAATTATTCATGGTCGAAAAGGTGATCAGAACCAAGAACCAGACGAGAAGCCGTGTCTGTGACAATGGGACTCAAAGACTGTCGAATGGAGCATAATGGCCGCTACCGGAAACGCACCTGCGACACGATACGACCATCGAATTTTCACAACTCAAAGAATGACTTGCTTGCTCTTCACGGCGGCATTGAAAATGGCCAACCGTCAACGGGAACCTGGCTCCTTGAGTTCGAAACACGTACCTAGAGTGAACTGCCGTCTGTGCCAGCAGCACCTTCAGCCGCTCAGTTTATCCACGGCACGCCCTATAGCATAAGTGGCAACTCGGACATCAACGACTCCGTCCATTCCTTAACCAACACTAAGGCTCAGCAATGGGGTTCTTTCGGGGTAGCCATAGTATTTGCTGTCAGTGGAACCCATGGGCCGTGCGGTAGGATCCAAATCCGACGTTTCATAATTGTTGACTACAGAAACATGCAGATGCTTAAAACAAGGTGTCGATCCTCTGGGGCCACAGCACGGGGCGGCTGATACAACCCTAGCTGCGTCCAAAATCCTTCCTGTATTAATTCCAAAGACGAGCGCGGAATCGATCCTGTCTTTGCAAGTAGCTCGGATTACTGTGTCTACGCTATTGCACGTATTTACCAGCATAATTTGACTCACACGCAGTACCAGCCGAAGACAAAGTCGTCCTCGTAGTCGGCCAACACATCCGGAGCCTTGAGGGGGGGTGGGTCATTGCCGTTCATCTTACAGAACCGGATGTCGTGGTGATCCTCGCAGAAACGATGGCCTGGGTAGATCTCGGTGACCGCAGAGACCGGAACGCCCGGCTTGAAGACGCACGCCTTCGGAAGCCTGGCTAAGCTAATATCGTTGCTATCAATCGACAGGGTCACAACCTTCTGGTATTGGTCAATGGTGAGAATTGCCCCTTCAAGCCCGGGGCCTTGGCGCCGGTGCAGGACCGAAACTGCACCTTGTTTTCTGGAAAAGGGAAATCCACCTCCAGCTGAGCCGGATACGAGCCTTTCCTGCGAATGCAGTCTACTCCGCTGTCGCCGTATTTCTCTCTAGCATCGGATCTGGCTGAGAAGAAGTCGCCGGTGGCTACCCAATCCTTACCTTGGCAGCCATCAAGAGACAACTTAACTCAAGCACAGCAATCGGGAACCTTGCCCACTCATTCTTCAGTGCGCCAAGACCTGGCGGTAATTAAAATACTCCGCGCAGTCAAAGGCAAGTTCAGTGTTAACAGTGACGCCTGTGAAGCAATCTGCTCACCAAAAACCGTAATGGGGCGAGTGAGGGTTAACACAGCCCAACATGTTGAGATAACGAGAAGGACCCCGGTACGGAAGCACCGGCTGGCCCACCATTTCAATGTCAAGCACTTTGATCCCATAGCTGCTCCACATTGCCTAATGCACGTCCTTAAGGGATCGGCCGTTAGCCGGGATAGATTTCCCCGACAGAGAGTGGGATGATGTCAACAGCAACGCTATCTATGGATTTATCCAAGGCGACGACGCCTGCCATCCCTACACGGCAGATAACACGGAGGTTAGCGTGCTCTTAACCGCCGAGAAGAGGGCCGTGTAGACAGTAAGCCTTAACACGACGTGCATCATCAGATACCTTGAATAGATATCTCGTATAATTTTCTGCAGAACAATACTTTCTGACAGTAAACAGTGCGTATGTGCTCAGCAGTCCATTTCTATCATAAATCCATTCCTAAAATAGTTTACCAGAGCTTATCAGCGTCCAGTGTGCGTAGCACTGCCCCGTCATAGCTTGATCCACTTGCCCTCGGTCTCGCTTTGAGGACCTCTAAAACCGAACGCGAGAGCGAATGCAAAAATAAGCATGAAATAACATTACTAACCTTTGTTTTTAACTTAACTTAAAATATCTCATCAACAGTTCTACATCTGACATCTAACAAAAGTCTTCCGGAAACCATCCAGTACAATATTCTCGTTCTTCCCTTGATGCCTCCCAAATCCGTTAAGCCTCCCTATCTCCCAGCTCAACCGGAATAATGGTTGAAATTCTCCGCAATCGGTATAAAGTGGCAATCCAAGCAATTCAATTACTCTTAGTTGTGACGGTTCTCGTTGTCTCAGTCGTCAGGATGGTTACTCGATCAGCGAGTGCCCCAAGAAGCCGGGCGGGTACAATGAGTCTCGGAATGGTAATTTCCTCAACGTCCATCCAATGCAGAAATTCCAGCAAAGCTCATGTTACGACTTTAGAGTGCAAAATCCCTAGTAATCTTGCTCTATGAGATTTTGACGGAACATATCCGGTCTTTGAAAAGATGGCAGAGTCTCAAAGCCTATACAATTCTGAACGCCTTGGAGATTGTCTTCTGGGGCGCTGTTGTATATTTGACAATTCAGGCCAACACTAAATATTGTGTTGGCACTACTTGTGTCCTTGGCTGGGCTATAGTGGGACTCGCAATTACCCTCAGGTATTTCAGACAAACGGATGGCGAACCCATCGCCCCGACCAATATGAAGCTAATGAGAAGTTTCAAATAGCATTCTGGCATTCTGTATGGCTATAGTCAGCTTTGGAAATTTCCGGAACCTTCGCGAGCAACAAGAGCAGCAAGAGTACCAAGCCGCCTTGAAGGCAAAAGCCAAAGAAATTTCTCTCGGGCCCTCACAAGGGACAGAGCAATTGTTTGAACGGGATGGAACCCATGGGAGCCACGGAAGACATGGAAGAGAAACAGTGCAACCAGTCTCTCCACGGCGTTCAAGCCGTGGATTCCATTCATTCCAAGGACACCCGCCACCCTCTGACAAAGCTCTTCATTACGGAAAAATGTACCCAACTCGAGCAAGATTCTCGACCTATGAGATGTATCCTTCACATGGAAACAACTCCCTAAACATTCTGCCCTCGGCGAATAGTCGACATTCCTTCCCTGGGCAACACTCAACTTATGGAATGAATCCATCTCAGGGGATGCAGAATTTTTATGAGCAACCCGGACATTGGGAGACGCATAGCCATCATAGATTATCCACTCAAGGAGGATATCCGGCAACAGGGGGTTTTCCAACGTACGTTACCTACCCGTATCAATTTGTTCAATACCCTGCTGGGCAACGAGTGGCAGGATATGCGGAACAACAAGGGGTAGTGTATGCTGGACAACAAGGGGCCGGATATGCTGACTGGAATGTTGTATCACAGCCTAACGTTAGACACAGCTCTTATCCCATACACAGATAGCGACTCTTGGATATCATCCTCCTATTATATGCCCTTAGACTGTTTAATATTAATCTAAATATTATGGAGGAAGCTCTAGAGGCCATCTTCCATGTTGCTCCGGTCATCTAGGCTAGAATGAAGCTGAGTCAGGAGTAAAGACTTTCCAGTGGTGCCATTCTCGAGAAGGATTTTGGAGCCGTTGACGGGAATTTCTCCCAAGACCACATCCCACCGAGAAACTTGCAAGCGGATTTCCCCAATAGAAGACATCAGAGTCATCTTTGGAACTTTGTGGCATCTTGTCTAAAACACGAGTCTCTATCTATCCACGCAACCCACTATTTTGACTTGGGCCAACTCAAGTGGCTCAAGTCATCCCAGTCTCGTGGCCTTCGCTCATTGTTGCATCAAAGAATTTTGACTAGCGTCTCCTCCATCAAAGAGCTACTGCGTCTCCACCCTGAATCCAAAGATTCTCCGCAGTTGCGATGTCTCGACTTGCAAGACGTTAATGTTCACACGAACGGTGGAGATTGGTCCGAATTTTTCTATATGAAAAACTACTTTCCCAACCTCGCCATGGGCATCGTGGAGCAGCTTATTTACTTTTCGGGACACGCCAACTATCAGTGAATCGCTAGAATATGAGAAAACTGTAATGCGATTTGGTCCGAGCGAGACGAGGACTAGGATGAACTATACGACCTGACGCGATATCTGTTCGGAAGGGGGCAGGTAGAAGAGGATTTTATCCAGAAAGTATGGAAGGTATATTCGATGATTAGGAAGAAGACTAAGCAAGTATGGAAATTCAGACCTAGAATTAAAACAAAATCAAGAGATAAAATATGTTTGAATTAGAACCCGCTCAAAACCTGGCCACAATACTGAGAACTCTAAGGAGTGAGCCTTCAATCTTCGTCGACGAGGAGAGAAAGCAACAGAATACCGCTCATCCTCAAAACCACCTCGCTTTTCTTGCATATTCATATGCTTGTGAGTGTCAGACAGCCTGATAGGACCGGATCCGTGCAGTAACCTCATTTCCGGCTTTCCTAGACAACGCGACCTTCCTTTCTTCCTCAGACCACATCGCAGGCCCTGTGACCACGATCCCGGTCCCCGGGACCAACAGGGCCCCGGCCCCTGTGCGGCGGCGACGGACTCCCGCCTCCGGCAGCAGCCGTCTTCATCATGTATAAAAGACGGGCTCTAGGCCCGTCCCTTAGCTAGAAATCAAGATCATCCATCGTCATCAAGCTGTTCCCACCAATCCATCCATTGTCTGATAGTGAGGAAAAACTATTCCATTCAGCTGCCTTTTTTCGTGGTTTATCTGAAACCTTGAATCCTCGAAACTCAACATTCTTACCAACGTATGGAAAGTCGTTAGCTAGGCCTTAGAATCTTGCGCAACGGTCATTGATAAAATCGAGATGGCCAGACTCGATGTCGGGAAGGATTTGGCCCTCGCCAGTCTCTCGGCCCCGGAGTCTGTAGTACACCCAACGAGAGAGCGAAGGCATCACCTTGCCTCTCTTGGCACCGCGACCTTCGCCACGGGCTTTCTCGTTACTGACGGCCTGCGCCAGGCGCTTCTTCCCTTTGCGTTTTTGTTCTTGGTCAGACTCTACTTCCTCGTCATCATTGTCGGAAGATCCACAGTCAGAGGAAGAATCGGAGTGCGACCCAGCCTCGGCAATGTCATCCAACTCCTCATCAGAGAGGCCCAGCAGCATTGTTCCCTCGATGATTCCAAATTGGAAATCTGCCATGAGAGTTCCATCTGTGCCGCGGCAGACATCCAGAGTAAACGTGCTGTCACCATGCTCCGACCAACCGTTTGATACTGGTTTGCATTGTACAATGTATGAACCTCGACATCGCTGGAGGTCGAACGATGGAGCTCGCGCCCGCTTAGCAGAGGTTCCTTTTTGACCCTGGGGGGTTTCACCCTGGCTTGACTGCTTCACGTATTGCCGGTGGGCCTCCATGGCGTTCTCCCACTGGGAATCCTGTTGTTGCTTCCGGATCTTGGCTGCTTCGGCATCGATGCGCCCAGCTAAACCGCAAACGGCATTGCGATCCCATCTGAGGCACGCGGTTCTATTGTCCCCATTCTCTCCGTTCTCTGTATGGAGTCCGTTAACTCGTTCCGCGATGCTGTGGAGACTCGATCTGTCATCAAACCCGTGTACCGCCAGTGGCTTTGTTGTCTTCGCCTGGTCAGGCTGCCCCTCAGTCAGGAAGTAATATTCCATGAAGCGATCCAGGTCCAAGCTTGCTCTTTGACCTGGTGTTGTGCATTTGGCGAATTCGTCGTCTTCTTGCTGTTTTTTCTTCTCGTCGTAGGCCCGGACGTCGCGTTCCCATGCCTGGTGTAGAGGCTCATAATCGTGTCGCATCGACTTTCCAGGAGAAGCACCGGCGCTGGGACACGCCCACACTAAGAGGTGGAGCTTGAGAAGAAATTCCAAGGCATGTGTGCAGCAGCCAAGCTGAAGGAATATTATGGCTAGGACTCACCCTGTCTTCGCGAATGGCAAGCTCGAGCAGGTCACGAAGTTGTGACACCTTGGCAGTTAAAGCAAACTTGATTAAAAAGAATTAAAAAATATATATATAATAACCTACTTACTCTATCTCTTATTCTTATCTGTAACAGTATATATAGATTGTTATGGGTTGTATAATAAGTACTATAATAGTGGACTTTAGAGCTTTATAGAAAACACCTTTATCTTATAGAAAGTGAGGCAGCTCCTCCATACCCAGCGCCTCCCTTCGCCCCGTCTCCTTCAGCTTTTCCCCCGTACCCATGCCCGCCACGGAAATCGAAGTCTTCCGGCCTACGTCCTATCTGAGCCTCCACATCTTGCTCTTCTTGGGCCCGAGGGTCTTGGAACCGGCCTACATCGGCGTGCACAGAACCACCCATCCCAGGCCCACCCTCCGCTCCGTTTCCCGTGGCATCTCCACCGCGCCCGTGTCCGCCCCGAAGCGAGATGCTCTTCGAGATGGCGGTTCCGACCTTGCCGACGCGCGAGGTGGGATACTTCCAGGTGCAATAGGCAACGATGGCGCTGGCGAATGCGATGACGGCCGAAATGGAGCCGATGACGATGCCGGAGATGTCCGATGCGGACAGCTTGTCGTCACTAGCCATTTTTAGGGGGATCGACGGGCCGGTATGGAAACAAGAAGTGGAGGTCGAAATAAGCTTTCTTTAAAGGGTGAATGAATAGGCCAAGCTTAATTTATCGCGTAGCTTGTTAACCTATTCAGCTTTGCGAAGGCGCCTGAATTTTTAGAGGGTTTGTGGTTTGCAGGGAACAAATGATGGCTGGAGGCGCAGACAGAAAATTATTATGTTCCGGTTCCAGGTATGTTGGGGAGTAAAATAAAAAATTGCCACTTCACGCCCTAAGCATTGGACCAAGCAGGTCTTGCAGGAAGTACCCGTTGGCATTGTGGGGCCAGCCGCCTACCAACCTCGTCCCGAGGTTGGTCCCAAAAACCCTTGTCAGGTCCTTTAATCGTTGTCACCCACTTTTTATCCCTTAACGCTGTGAAATCGACCATTTCACGATCATGATCTTTCAGGCTTTGCGATATAGTTATTACTAGTGGAATATGACTGTAATGTAGCTCGTTGGAAAGCTCTGAAATAGAAGAAAACGATAATATTTACAGGAAATAGCAGAAATCGCACTTTTGGCCTCAATTGAGCCGCCCGTTCTGAGGGGCCTATTCAAGCTGCTCGTTATGACCCTGCCGTAACGATATTGCCCTCGCAGCCTCAATGGCCTGTTGCCTATATAACTCTATAAGGATGTTCTTAATATGCTGATAGCCTGATATCCTTAGTATTATGTCCAGAAGTTGTAGCAAGATGAGGTTATCGTCATTCGAATTATCAGCTGGATCTAAAGGTTCTAACGGCAGTAAGGAAGTTATCCCCAATAGTATTCCTAGGCCCAGAAGATTATTGCCGTCTGTATTGTTAAGGCCAATAAGGTTAATATTATTATTATTATCTTGGAATGATTTAATACCTTGAAATTCGACCTTATTATTGCTATCCGGCTAGGCGCTTTAATCTATTGTAATAATCAGTCTTGGAGTATATCGGGCCTATTCTTGGGCTTTAAAAAATGCCTTCTTTAGCCGTTAGCTAAGAATATTGTTATATTCCTTTCTTTAAGTCTTAAGGGTTAGAAATTGGGGCCGGTTTTCAGTCTTATTAAGCTACTGGTTCCAGGTTAGTTTTAGGTGCCCTTAGGCTATAAGAGACTTATTTTCTTCTTTCTATTGAGCCTTTAGCGCCTTTATCTCTTGAAGAATAATCGTCTGAGTTGATTGCAGTTATATATACTGTTCCTTAACCTCTGCAGCAACTAGAGATATATTATATTGAGCCTGAATATTAGGAAATCCAATACTTATAATAAAATCACCGTATAGCCTCACCCAGATGCCAGGCCTCTTCCTCTTGCTGTATTTCTCAAGATAACTAAGTCGGTCTGCCTTAAAGACCTTATATTTATAGTCTATAAGGGCTACCTTAGCGATAACACTCTGGATATTAGTAATAGCTTCTAGAGTCAGCAAGCTTATAACCTGCTGGTAACACTTAAAGATATATTCTATCTGATCTTATATATCTTAAAAGTAAGTTTCTCTAGATAATAGCTTTAAGATAGAGAGATAGATTGCTTTTTGCTATTACTGCTACTTAGTAAGGATATATTTAATTATAGGCCCTGATAATATTGGCTAAATACTGGCCTTTTTAAATTCTAATATAATATTATATTTTATAAAGCTAGCTATATAGACTGACTTAAAAGCAGTTATAAATTATAAGCAGTTAAACTTTAGGTTGCCTTCTTAAATAGACTTTTAAAGTGCCTTTTAATATATATTCTTAAGGGGCTGAAAAATACTAATATTAAGAGGCTGCATAAGATATATTAAATATAACGGCAGGATGTAGATTATAATATCAAATTGAATATAATATTTAATAGACTTAAACCCTAAATAGCTAGAGAAGCTATTAATAATAAGGAGGCAATAGATTTTCTCTTTTTTCTTATAAATTGCTGGAGGTACAGCTAACTGATTATATAGGTAGATAATATTATAAAGCTACTTATTATATTTAAACTAATAGGCAAGAGAGATTTCTTTTACTTTAGTCTTTAAAGAAGTAAGCTAGAAAAGGATATTAAAGAAATAAAGCTATTTTAAGGTAATCTATTAGTTACTAAAGCTGGTATCTAACTGTATAAACTGCATACTTAAAATAGTATTAATTAAGGCTTAAAACTCAATTAGTAATATCTTAAAGATAAGCTAAGAAGGAATACTAATTCTAAGGGTATTTATAGCTCCAATTTAGGTATAGAACTTACAGTTTAATAGATTAATAACTTTAGGGCGTTTAGAGTAAGTTATACAGTAGATAAGAATCTAAATATATTCTTAAAAGTATCCAATATATATACTATATTTATCTTTATTCCAGATCTCTAAAAAGCCAATATTATAATTAATAATAATATTATTAAGGTCAGAATAAAAGTTATTAATATCTTTAATATTAGAAACTTTAAATACTTTATATACCTTATCTACAGCCTTAAGGAATATCTTTTAAAGCTCAGGATAATACTTATAGAACCTAAGATACTAATTCTTTAATAATTCAGTCTTTTTAATACCTCTAGAATATAGAAACTCTAGAGTGGCATCTTTAATTTATAATCTTTCAGCCGGAAAGCCAGATATTTCCAGCTATAAGATAAAGACAGCTAGAGCTGCATCTTCAGCGGCTGTCAGTATTACAGGCCGGCTGCAGCAGAGGGGGGAACTATACGATAATAAAGCTGAATTAATAATCTTTTGAATAGTCTCTCTAGAAGCTGGCAATTGGGCCGCAAGGGTATATATTGAGGGTATTAATAGAGTCTCTTTTGCGGCCCTTTATGTGTTATAAGGCATATTTGGATTGACTGCTGCAAGTACATTCCTTCGCAGCTCGGCCCGGGATTTCTCTAAGGCATTCTTTGGAGGCTATTTATGCCTAGAATCGGTGTATCGAGGTAGCATTTTGATATTGCATAACGATAAACTGAAATTCGTCAATTTGGGTGTATTTTTATATGTATTTTGATGATACTAATGCAAAAAGTGGGTGACAACGATTAAAGGACCTAATAAGGGTTTTTGGGACCAACCTCGGGACGAGGTTGGTAGGCGGCTGGCCCCACAATGCCAACGGGTATATATGTATTGTGACTTGTGGCCTGGAAATCGGTCGACCCGCTTGATGCAGGTCGCCGTTGTTCCCGACATGTCAGGCTGCAAATTTCAGTTTAACGTATCGTTATCGATGATTGCTCACGAGCTAGGGTTTAAGGTTATAACTGACAGAGAACCGGGGCGTTCAGTCAAGAGATATATCCCTGGCGTGTATGGCAACTACACGTTCCAGCGAAATACATCAATTACAACTAGACTTAACATTGGTCATTCTGAACTTGAAAGCCTCTCAGCGCTTCCGGTGAGCCTGAGATCGCTTCGGCTGGGCTTGAATAAAAACACAGCACATCAGCGACGGCATCGCCTCGGCCTCCCTCGCCACCTCGTCCGCCTCGCCCACCGTGGCCTCCCTGGCCCCCTTCTCCCCCTTGCTTCATGTCTAATCTGTACTTGGGGGATACCAGATTTTCAACCTACCCGGTCTGCCGTGTGCTTCAGGCGGGCTGACCTGGACGCCTTCCACCCTGCATCCTGCAATCCTGCAATACATATGTAATAGAATCACATCAGCGGGCGCATCCGTGATGAGAAGTAGGTGGTGTGATTATGTCACATCTTCTGAACTCGTCCAAGGCCATATGATGTGTAACTGACCTCGAGCTTCCTTCTTCGCTCCAGACCTCGCTTCTCCTCTGCATCCCCTTCCCGTAGATTTTATTATTACATCCGCAGGTCTATTTATTACTCCTCTGGTTTCAAATGAGAGGATTCTCGCCGTTTGCCAATTATTATCCCTCCAAATTCAATGTTTTCCGGCGAAACCTTGTTCTGTTATAGCCCAGTTACCTTGGTAAACCCGCCACACAATGACCTCCGAGCATAAAGTCAAGTTCAAGTCCACCATCAAGGACAAACAGAGTGCGCAAGCCTCTTCTACTCGCATACACGTTTTACTAACCACGAGAACTAGGTCAAGACGTGTATGACACGTTCGATGCCTCAAGGGCCAGAGGCGAAACAATCGCAGTATTCGTAGCCTGGTAACGGCCCAATACCAACTCCCCGGCCAGGTCAAGCCGTTCCGCGGCGATACGGAGCTCAAGATGCTTAACATGCGTCTAGAGGAGCTGTTCATGGCGGCCCAGGACACGCTCCTGGTCGAGTTCGACTCCACCTCCACAACCGGCGCGGGCGGACACGGCGGGGGTGGTGCTGGCGACAAAGGGGCTTTTGCGAAGGGCGGGTTTGGCGGGGGAGGGGGGGTCACGACGGGGGATGTGGATGGGGGCCATGGCCATGGCGGCAATGCCGAGGGCTATGGTAAGGGCGGCGATGGGATTGGGGGGCCGGCAAATGCAGGTGCGGGATGGGAGGGATGGGCTACAGGTGGAAGTGGTGTAGGGGGCAGTGCGACATTACCCCGTGCTAAATAGGATGTGGAGGACTGTGTCTCTATTCGTCTTTACAGCTCAGAGTGGGCTGCGCCTATATTCAGCAATTAATTCCTTACTTTGATTCCTTTTAGAGCTTGCGCATCATCATACGATTGCATAGTTGCCCCAATTGTGTTCTCAATTACACATCCGGTTAAGTGTCAATCCCTCTTGATGTTCTTCTGGGTTATAGCAGCAAGGTAAGCAGCTTTAAAAGCGATAAAGAACTCGACTTTGGTGATATGGGTAATGTGTGACTTGATGAAGTCCTCGATCGCTGCACCGTACGCCCGCTTTGATACACTAAAATGCGCAACATCAAGTAGCTGGAGGAGGTGTGATGCGTGGGCAGGTAGGCAGATCGTATTAATCTTTCTGTTCTTAAAGGAGGCTCCAAACTCAGCTAATATGTAGCTCCCGTGCCCGTCGAGTACTAACATTCAAGAGACACCTTTTGTCTATGATGCAGTGTATTTGTCGAAATGTTTGATTCATGTTAGGCAAATCTCGTTGTCCGTCCGCCAATTAGAAGTAGGTTTAACAACTTAATCCTCCGGGAGGTCGCCCTCTATGTACTAGTTGGCGACGTGGTGGGCGCCCTAGACCATGAGAAACGGCAGAAGACACCACCTTTCGGTATTGATACATTCGTTTGCCGTTGCCCATTCCCAATTACCTGACTTGACCTATATACCTTATTTACGTCGATGAGCACGTGTAACTACCATAATGGAGCAGATAATGCCCATCATATTGCGTCGGCCGAGACAGATCTACCTCCGGCATCTCTAAGTTGCCAGCGCAATCTCTATCTATTGATGCTGGACACCTCGCCTATGCATGCTGCGCTCATCATTTCTGATACTTTCAATTATTGAATGACTTTTTTTTCAATCTGTGGATATATTGCATTAACCTCACGCGTTATCTCTAAAGGTTACGTCTTGCCTCCATCTCAATTCTTTCTCAGACCTCTCACAGACCAGCAACAAACAAAATGTTGATGCATTAATTCACTCAATCAACCGATGGGGATACCATTCGTGCTCTAGCTTTTAAGTATAACGGGGGCCTATCTCGTCAGGCTTCCCGTCGAGCCGGCCGCCCATGGTGTCTGAGACATGATTTGCAGTGAGGTCTATCCACGTGGTAAATCTCACCTGTATATTTCCTCCACCCTGTTTGGGACTGACATAGTGTGCGTAGAGATGTGCAGGACCATACGAACATTCCTATCCCTCGAGTATACGCGCACGGCCGTAGTCGACTCTGACGAGATACTTCAGCGTATTAAATGTCCCTAGTTTCAGATTACATTAATGGCCAGCCCCTCGCAACCACAAAAAGGGTTCCTGACAGTTCAGAAGAACACCTGCATCGGTTACTTCTTCGGCAAAGTTGTCGATATATTTTCCCACCTATGTAGGCTGAGATTCCCGCAAGGAGGCTTATATTAATCTCCAATGAGACATGTTGAATTCAGAACCTATTGTAGACTCTTATATTTCGTCAGAAAGAAATCTTTATCCGCTAATTAACTTTGGGTTCGAATTTGGACAGAAAATTATCGGTGCCTTTTTAATGTACAGAAATGAACTTCAGGTCGATGGATATACAGCTCCACGCTTCATAGCCACCACTGCAAAGGAGTTCTTCAGAGACGAGTATTATTCGCTTAGACACACGTTGAATGTAGGTTCCTAAGATCTCAGTCGAGAGGAGGCTGAGCGTGAAGAGTTTGCGCTTTATGCCTTAGACTTTGAGGAGGCTTAAAAGATATTTGGAGCAGAGCCTGATATGAGGACTCTTTCTAGTTGATAATATTATCGGGGCTGACAGACTTTATAACTGCAGTGTTATTAACTAGGAGTTCTTAGTTACAGTCCTACAACGTACTGTCCTACCCCTGCTCTAGATAGTTAGTTATGAAACTGGATTAGTGCTTGCTGAAATTAATATTTCATCCGATTTAATAAGCATCCTACTGTTATGGAAACAACTATCGTCTAGTTACTCTCACCTTGGAAAGACTGGGATTTTCGAGACGATATTAGGTGGCTGATAGCTTAAACGGTACATACTTCTAAACCTATCTACCTGCAATCTACGATGAATCTTACGATAATATAGTCTCTAATTTCTTTAAACGTTCTAAGAATAAGAAGCTATAAGAAAGATTAAAGTGGTAGCTGTATACCTCTAACTAGTACACTTAATATCTTAAGGATAAAAACCTATCTAATAAAGGAATAATGTGGTAATAAATACACAGGTGAACGATAGAGATATAAGTAAAGCTGCAGTAGTTATTTCGAAACTGCTTTCAAGAAAATATACAAAGCTGGCTTTATAGCGCACAACATCATGTCAGGCTTCGAGAAATCCGGTATTTGGCCCACAACTCCAAAGCCTTTTATCGCCCGCGACCGCATCATCGCTAAGCAGCGGCAACAGCGGAAGACAATCCACCCATCTGTTCTCGAGACGCTGCCTGCAGAAACTCACTTGTAGGATACTCAAGATCATAGAGAGCGGATCTATGAGTGGTAACAGCAGGTCATGAGCTCACTAACCTAGAAGCTATCATCAATGTCCGTAACGTTATTGCCGAGGCAGCCTTGATGCATCGAGAACGTGAGATATTTTCAGCAGACCGGCTTAGTTGGATAGAGAAATACGGCAAAAGGAAAAAGACCGGTCAACTCATTAGGCCAAGTGGTGATTTCATCACAAGCTTTGGATTTTCCGATATTCAGGCTCAACACAAGGCATCGTTAGCAGCGGTAGAAGTCGAGCAACAACGTTCACAGCTACGATCAAGCAAATTAATGATTCTTCAAGAGGTGAAGACTCTCAAGGCTCTATGGCTCTATGGCGGGAGATAATGAGTCCCGAAGAGTTGAAGATCTGCCAAGACCAATGTGGAATCAGTGGCTTGATAAGACCAACAACCGTGACCGATATCTAGATCTTGAGGCTCATCGAAAGGAACAAACCGATATCCTAAGCCAATGACCAAGGAAGTCATTTTCTAAAGCTCAAGAACAAGCATGCCGTGCCACAAGACCGACTATCGCGATGGATCAAAGTGCCTGGCCGACAGCGACGATGAGGTCGAATTTACAGCTATCGGACCGTTCGAAGATAATGACGATGATGACATTGAGCTCGAAGGACTTAACGACCTAGGCGGCAAGGTTATTCCTGACCTGGAAATGACACCAGGGATAACCTCCTCGCCCAGATCCGGTTGATGACCCAGTTGACGATAGCAGCACAACACTACAACTACCTATCACTAACCAAGTATATCCAGTTATCAGCATATAAACAACATCATAAAGGAGTTTCGTAAGCAACAGGAAATTAAGGCAGCGGGGGCAATATATAGTTAATATGGTTATAAGCGGCAGCTAAAAGCAGGCCACTTGACCAGGCAGCTCAATTGCGGCCAAAAATGCGATTTCCGCTATTTTCTATCAATGTGTTCATTTTCTTTCAACTATTTCATGCCTTTCCAACGAGCCTATTCACGGCTTCATTATTTTTATAATGACTGCGTCGCAGAGTCTGAAAGATCATGATCGCGAAATAGTTGATTTCACAGCGTAATGTGGGCCAATTTTGTTGACACAGGTTTTCGGCCCAACTGAGGGACGAGGTTGCTATGCGGTCATAGCCCACACTATCAACGGGCAGAGTGCTCTGTGTTCGCCAAAAGCTTAATAATATTGTGCTTCTGCTTCTAGTGGGAGCAAATGCTATCCCTTAGCGATACTAAAGCCGCTCTCATAGGTTATTAGGGCGGCGTAGGAGAACAGGAAGCCGAGCGAATACTTCTGAAGACCTCGCGTACCATCCTGGGCGCACCTTAGGCGCCGACCTCATAGCCAGAGCAGCCGCACTTCCCTCTGTAGGAAGAATATTCTAACGTCCGGTCCGTTGTCCAGACGAGATGCATGTCCATTCGCTCCGTGACGAAGACATCCTGGCCGAGCTAGAGCTGGTGGTTCGGTGAAGGCGGTGGCATGGGCAGACCCGAGACCCAGAACGAGCTGTAGATGCGAGTCAGCCTGCAGATTGAGGCCCTTCTCGATGCAGGCCTTGACACGTCGACACACAGCGGCCAAGTCACCCCAGATCACGTCACCACTCTATGCAGTACAATGAGGAAAACATACTCATATGCCAGGGCTGCTGCGGCGGGCTCCAACTGGGGGCCGAGCTTTCGAGCGGCACCTTCGCCAAGAACACCAGGTTACTGGAGGCGTGGTTGGACGGAGTGACTGGAACGAGTAACTCCGTAACCTCCCAGCTGATGAATCTGCGCTAGAGAAAGGAAAGCTCGCTTGCCCACTGTACCCCACTGTACCCCGGCCGGGCCTTCTCCTGCCGTTGCTCCACTTCCGGCGCACTGATCTAAAACAGGCTACACCTGGTTGTATGGCCCACCCCAGGCTTCATTGCATCAATATGAGAGGTATTTGTAGTACAGCTGACTGCAGTAATTCTGCCTATAGGAATATTAAAGTAGGTCATTATTTGACTTTTATTCTCCGGCCACATAAGCTTATTTCTGACCACCCATTCCTACCTTGCAGCTCTGCGGCCTGAGTTGGTGTGGTCTTGTATTATCGAAAGCCCCCTGCCCGGGAGGGACTGACGAGATATAGCATGTCTCATTGCGTAACCCAATAGGCGAACAACACCAACATATATTAACCTTATTGACGTATCTTGGTTTCTTTTAGCTATCCAGCTGAGGAGTATTTCTAGCGACGCCAGAATGGTATTATATTGCAGTAAGGACTGCAAGAAAGAGGGGGGGTAAGTAAAGATGCAAAAGGGAGTATGCTCTGAGCTTAAGAGTAGTTGGCACTTTAGTTTTCTCTTTTTTTATTATACTTCTCTTATTCTTAACTGCTGCAGCTGTATCTTCTTAAGAGATATAACTAGAAAATTTAAATATACCTTTAAGTTTATATTATTTATTTTTAAAATAATTAAAAATACTACTTACTTACTGTATAGTTTATACTTAATAATAAAGAATATATCTTAATTAAGCTAAGTTTCTTTTTTATAAAATATAGTTACTATATTTATACTTTTAAAATTAAGATAATTTATAAATACTTACTAGCTATTAATACTAAAAAAGTAATATACTAACTTATTTAAAAGTTATATAATATCTATAAATTTATTTAAATAGCTTTAATTACTATATAATAATATTATAAAGAAAATATAAATAAAAGGTTATATTTTATAAAGTAGTTTTAAATAGAGAATAAAATCTAAGTTAATTTGAGAAATTTTAAACCTTTTAACTTTTAAAAAAACTAAAATAACTATATTAAAAATATAATATTACTAAAGTTATTAATTTATATATAGTAAAGCTTAATATACTTAGTATAATTTATTTGTAATTCTATATTAACTTATTAAAAAAAGTATAAAAAAACTCTCTTTTTAATTAAAAAAAGAATAAATATATAACCTTTATTAATATATATATAGAATAAAGATAAATTTGAAGTTAAAAAGATTTTATATATTTATTAAAAGCAGTATAAATATAGTATATTCTATTAGACTTTAATATATTAATATAAATATAAAAATCTAATTTAAGAATCTATTAATTTAGTATAAAAACTTAAGACTTTAAATTAATATAAAGCTTATTATAGCTTTATTAATACTATAAATAAATTATATAGTAAATATAATATACTAAAAAAAAGAGAATAATAAATATATAAAGTTATAAATTAAATAGGTATTATAGTAAAGATATAGCTAAATAGTAATAACTTATTTATTTTACTTTATTTTAGAAGTATAAATATACTAGCTATATAAAAACCTAATTATAAAATAAAAAGATATAGTATTAAAGTAAAGAGAGTATAATAAAGATATAGTAATAGTAAAAGTAGAAGTAGAATTATTTCTTATTTTTTTATTCTTCTTTTTATTAATAATAAGGTTATTTAAAAAAGAGATAGAGTTAATATAAATAAATAATAAGATTTTATTAATAAAGTAAAATAAAATACTCTAAAGAGTATTAATAATATTAAATTAAATTAAAAGAAATATAATAGCTAGATATTATAACTATATAGTATATTTATCTTTAATTTAAACTTTATTAATAGTAGTAATAATAAAAGTAAATTAAGTTTATATTACTTTATTTCTATAGAAGATATAATAAAAAATATTTTTAATAGCTTTATAAATAGAAATCTTTAAAATATTAATAGAGTTATAGTAAAACTATAATTAAGTACTTATAGTCTTAATAATATACTTATTAATAAAGAAGTTCTTATACTTATTAATAGCTAGAAATAAATAGTTAAATATAGTATAATACTTTTTAAATAGTTAGTTATAGTATATTAATAGTATAAATAGAGATTAAAAAGAAATATACTTACCTTAATATATAGCTTATTATTATCTATATAATAAGTATATTTATTAAATAAAGCTAATTAAAGTTTTAATAAAAAGCTAACTGTAAAGTTATAAGTAACTTATATTTAAACTTAGTTTTATAAAAAAACTAAAGTAGTAGTAAAAATATTCTTACTTTTATAATAAAAAGTAGTATTAAGATATAAAGCTATAATATTAACTAGATATAAATTATAATTAATAATATTAAATAGTAAGTTAATAGTAATCTAACTTAAATAACTAAAATATAAAAAAGAATTTATACTATATTTATAAAAAAGGCAGAAGAAATACTTAAAAATAGATACTATTTAAGAATTAGTAATAAAATAGTAATAAAGATATAGAAAGTTAGAAAATAAAAAAAATAAAAATAAACTTATATTAATTATTATAAAGTTAAAAAAGAGAAAAAGTTCTTTTTAAAAGTAATAAAAGTAGAATTTAAATAACTATAAAGCTAAAAGTTATAAGTATAATTTAAAAATAATAGAAATTGTATTTCTTATTATCTTTAAAAATATTAATTATAGATAAATACCTTATTTTAAATAAGGTATAATATTAAGAGGCTTTTAACTATATAGTAATATAGAGTAACCTTTTTATAATAAAGTATATACTTAATACTATAACTATATTTTCAGGTATAATATACTAAAAACAGTTTTCTAAATTAAACTATATTATTAATAATACTTACTTAATTAAGCTATATAAATTACAGCTGCTATTAAGCTATATAAACCTAATTTAATTAAAATAATAAAACTCTAAAGAAAGAGAGATATATTAAAAATTAAGCTTAAAGTAAAAATTAAACTAAAGTTTAATTTAAAAAAATTAATATTTAGTTATACTATAAATATATAGAGTTTTTATAGTAACTTTATAATAAGATTCTTTTTTCTTTTTTTCTTTTTAACTTAAGATATTTAATTTACTAAATTCTTTTATTAAATAGATTTAAAGCTTACTCCTTATAATATTATCTTTATATAATATAATAACTTTTTAAATTAAAACTTAAATATCTTTTTATTTATTATTTTAATAAATTTTTAGCTTTTTCTATTTAAATTACTATTTTAAAAGTTTTTAATTAACCTTAATAAAGTAACTTTCTTTATTTAAATAAAACTAAAATTAATATTTATTTATACTCTATAGATTTAGTTAAAGATAGATAGTACTTCTATACTATAGAAATAAGAGAAAAACTATAGAAATTAAATAAAAACCTTTATTCTTTTATTAAACTTAAGTTAGATCTTTATTAATATTATATTATTTAAGAAAATAATTCTTCTATTAAAACTGAAAATATCTCTTAATCTATAGAAATAGATTACTATATATATAGTAGAGGCTATATATCTTTAAGCTAATTATATAATTAAAATTAATATTAATAACTTAAACTTTTTATAAATTAACTTTATTATTATTATTAAGAAATAAATTATATTTAATTATATTATATAATAAAATAAATAGCCTAAAAGTTTATATTTAATAAGAAATTCTTAATATTTTTAATATTTATTTCTTTTTATATTATTATTAAGATTATATAAATATTTAATATTATATTACTATCTATTTTAAAATATTTAATATATTATACTATTTTTAAAAAAAGCTTTATAAATAATTATAATTATAATAAAAATTAAAAAGTTAAATAATTATTAAAAAAAATTAGCTGTTTAATAAAAAATATTAATTTTTTTTATATTATATTACTTAAAATAAAATTATATTTTAAAATTATTATTTATAAATAGCTAAGTTAATTATAATTAGTAAAATTAAAGTTAAAAAAGTTTAATTAAAGCTTATAGTAAAGATTAATATATAATAATTTTATTATTTAGTTATTTTTTTTTAATATTAAGTATAGTATTAAATATTTATTTTTATTATTTAAAAAATACTATATAACTTTAATCTATTTTATAATATTAAATAAAGTTAAAAAGAATAAAAATAAAAATAAAAAAGTAATTAATAATATTATTTAGTTAGTATATTTCTACTATAATAATATAATTAAGTATAATAAGATAAGGGATTTAGTAAATATATATATAACTTATAAAGTAATTAAGCTGTAGCAGAGCGAGGAATTCCAGCTTCTAATAATAGACACTGGTGAATACATTGGGGGTTTAATCTCAGAGATACTAAAGTGCGTTAATTGAGTCCTTAAGTCGCACGCATCTATTGTACTTTCATAGTATGACAATATCAGGTTTGAGAATGAAGAATTCGTCCCGCTTCTGTTGCAGCATAGCCCAGGTCGTTGCGTTTGTGAGATTCTGCATCCCGCTTGAGCAACCTGTTGGATCGTTGCTTTTACATGAATTATCACTCTTGTTTGCAGAACAATTAGTTTACATCACAAAGGGTCAAAAGAACTAGTGATAGCAGCAGCAGCAGCAGCAGCAGGAGCAACTAGTAGTAGCATTACGCGGGTTTAGATCACCAATTAACGAGCAATCTAGACAGAAGGAAATCCGAACTTCAATTCAACAATTTTAGTCCACCCAGGCTCATAGCCTTCATTTCATTTTGTAAGTATTCGACGGCGCGACGCAATGTTTCTTTCCCTCCATGGTAAGCACCGCTCTCAATATGCTGTGCCAAACCGCTCACGGTCGAAAAGTGCTTCAGGGGCTTCTTCATGCTGCCTTTCATTAGAGCCAGCGGGCAATGAAACGATATTTCATCAGGTGTCTTCTGGACCAAGCTTAGATGCACCTTCGCATGAACGCTTGATGACAAGTGTTGCTGGAGCGCGCGAGGTTCGAATGTGCGCGTACGGGACGGTGGGCAGATGGTACATTGTTTACGGCCAGCTGCAAGGCCGAGCGGCGGATCAAACATTTGACTGACGCTTGCGCCGACTAAAGTACTGGAGTGAGGACTCCCTAGTGGTGTGTGGATCGCCGTGGGTGGATAGGAGTCGAGGAACTCAGTCGAAGTGGGAGTCAGTAGTGGACTCCTAACCGGCGATGTTGAAGTCTCAGACACGTCTTCCTCTAGGAGCCACTTTGTTGAAGCTTGAGTTGTTATAATCTCGTTTACGTCGTTCTTTATAATGGCTGCATTTAATTGAGCCTTCGTTATCTTCGACGGGCATCTCCCGCTTTCCAAGTGATGCAGCTGCGCCGACGGGCAGCAAAATTGTTTCTTGCATTTTCCACTCGCTAGACACTTAATTTTGCATAGTGGTTGGTGTCGTACCGATTCCTGATGCTGATTCAGGGCAGTTATGCTCTTAAAAGTCCTTTTGCATATGTTGCACCCTATGGGCTGACGGTGTTGGAGAGGTTTTTCCAGACTTCTCAACAAGCAGTACTGATTGATAAGGCTCTTACTGATAACTAATTAATTGCTTACTACACTACTGATACTAATTGGGTCTTTATATCTATACTACCGGTAGTATAAATAAGTTATATAACTTTATACTACTGGAGGTATAAATAAAAGCCGTTATATAAGTAATATAGGCTTATAAGGTATTTAACTATAGTAAATTAGCTTTTAATTAAAGAATCTCTAGCTTCTATAGTATTAATTTTACTTATAGTATCTTTATCCTACTATAATAAATTTAATTAAGGTTGCCTACTATATCTATAATAATACCCTTTTAATTAAGGTTGCCCACTATATCCCTAATAATACCCTTTTAATTAAGGCAGATAGCCTTATTTCTAATAATCCTCTTTTAACTGCTATAGGCAGCTTTATCTCTAATAATTCCCTCTTAACTGCTATAGGCAGCTTTATTTCTAATAATATCTTTCTAACTGCTATAAATAGCTTTATCTCTAATAATATCTTTCTAATTAAAGCTATTTATAATTTCTCTAATAATATTCTTTCTTCTAAAGGTAAATATAATTTAAAAGAGGAGTTATATTCTGTAATTAATATTTAGATATTATTATAAGGTTATATCTTTATAATTAGAAGGTTTAAAAAGACTACTAATAAAAAAACTTTAATATATTTTATCTATAACTATAAAGTAGGGTATACTCCTACTATTAGCTCTATATAAAATTAATAATAGAATATAATATTATACTATATAGAATATCTCTTTTTAATTCTAATTAAGAAAAATATCTATAAAATTAAATAGAATCTAAAGTATTATCTTAAGCCTAAATATAATTAATATAATTATAAATTAATTTATACTCTATAGATATATTTAATATATTATTAATTAATAGTACTAAAGAAAATGAAAAATCTAATAACTCTATAATATTAATATTATACTATAGAAAATTAAATCTCTTTTATATATAATCTTAAATATATTTATCTTAAGCTAAAATATCTATAATTATATTATATAGAGTAAATAGAATCTATTAGAAGGTTAAAATAAGATATATATTCTTATTAAATAGCTTTAAAAAGAGAGCTTTTAAAGTTAATTTAATTTTAATAATAATAGTAGAATTAATATAGTAATATTTATCTATTTATAGTTATTAAAATATATTAAGTTATATTCTAAAGTACTTATATTAGACTATATCTATAAGATTAATAAATATAATATACTGCTTCTAAATATAATTAGTATTAATATTTATTATTAAACTTTTTATATTATATTTATATTTCTTAATAGTAAAAAAGAAGCTAACTATTTATAGATTTTTAAAAAGCTATAATTTATATATTAGCTTTATAAAGTAGCTTTTCTATCTATTATACTAATAGATTGCTATTTTACTCTTATAAATACTATTACCTCTTTTTTATATTTTCTTAAATTAACTATATTATTATATTAATAATATATTAATAAAGTAATTTTAATTTATTATATACCTATAGTTATTTAAAATAAAAGTAAAAATTAAAATAATAAAAATTAAAAAGATTTAATAGCTATTAAAATAAGCTTATAGTCTTTCTAATGGAAGATATCTATAAAAAGAGGCTTAAGAAGTTTAAAAAGTATTATATTTCTAAGTATATTAATAAAGTAAGCTATCTTTTAGATATCTAGCTAAATCTCTTTAAAAAGAGATTTATTAAGATTTAAATTAATTAAAGCTATTACTTTAAATAAACTATTATATTATAGTATAAGAGTATTTACCTACTTATTAAATATTATATAAAAAACTTAAAAAGAAAATCTCTATAAAGCCTAAAGGAATATTAAGCTTATTATAATAAATTAAATAATTAAACTTAAAGCTAATTAAGCTAAATAGTATATTAATATATCTTTTTAACTAATAGAGGCTTTATATAGTAATATATACAGTTAGACTTTATATAACGCCTAATATAAAATTAAGATTCAGTAGGAATAACTATTAATAGATCTTTCTATCTATATAGAAGTCTTTATTAAAACTCTTAATTTACTTTATATTTATATTCTTAAGTCTTTATTTATATAGAATTAGCCTTTTTAACTATATTATTTCTATTTATATTAATATCTTTAATACTTAAGAATTCTTTAGCTTATTATAAAGCTATATAGATAGTTTAATTATCTTATAGCTACCTTAAGGCTGCTACTAATAAGTATACAGTATAAGCTCTATATATTTAAAGCTATTAAGAAAGTTATATAGCTAAAAGTACTACTAATATATTTAAAATACTATATATAGAGCTATAAAATAAACTTTAAGCTATATCTCTTATATTATAGCTATCTTTTAATAGATTAAATAGAAGCTTAAATAGAAGCTTAAGCTTCTATTTAAACTTCTACTTAAGCTTCTATTGAGGCTTTTATATAGACTCTTATATAAATTCTTATATAGAGTATCACTTAGGCTTTTATATAGATTCTTATTTAAATTTCTATTTAAACTTCTCTATTAATATATATATATACTTACTCTATTACCTACTTATTATCTTTATTATTTCTAATTAGATACTCTATTATCTTAGAGACTATATTTAAAATTCTATTTAAAATTCTATTTAAAATTCTATTTAAAATTCTATTTAAGATTAAAATCTATACTAAAAAGTAAATAAAAATAACATATAAAATAACTCTTTAAAAACTTATTTATACAGCTATATTAAAACCTCTTTTATAATTTAATAACCTCTATACTATTTTCTAATAGTATAAAAAAGTATAAGAAGCCTAATTTACTATATTATCTTAAAGAGCCTTTAAAATTAATTAATAATACTATAAGATAATAAAGCTATTTTTATATTATAAGAAGGCAGATTATAATTAGTATTTTAACTATAAGTAAATAGAAAGTTAATATAGAGTAGGAAATACTTTAAAAAGCTAATTAAAAAAAGAAATAATAAATTATCTTAATTAGAATAAAACTGAAAATAAATAAGTTAAAAGGGATATAAAGGTTAAAATAGTAATCTTTCTTAAGGTAGTAAGATATATAAGATATTTAAAATACTACTAAAAGAGATTATTAAATATAAAAGAGATTATATAGAGATAAAAATACTTCCTACTGAAATTTATATAGATAATAGGAAATTTAATTAATATATACTATTTAAATAAAAAAGAAAAAAATTAACCTTTAAGTATAGCTTTAGTAATTTAATAGCTTTATTTAATAAAGCTATTATAGAGTAAAATTATAGAGTAAAGTAGCTTTAATAGCTATTTATCTACTAATAGAAAAAATACTAATAATAATATAATATTATATTTATTAAGCTATTCTATAAAATTACTATATTTCCTACTATATCTATATAATATATCTATTCTAATTAATATTCTAAATATATATATTTAATCTTTTTACTGCTTAAATTATAGATAGATTAATAGTTATCTTTATAGTAGCTATTAGTTAAATTATATTAGAAACTATAATATTATTATTACAGTATAAATTATTAATATTAATAAGCTAATTATAATTTTATATAGAAGTTATATTTAGATAAATATACTATTACTCTATAGTAATAATATTATTAAGAAATCTAATATATTATTCTTCTATAAGCTAATACTTAAATAGCAGTATCTCTATAGTAATAAATAGCTCTTAAGGAGAATATAAAGTAATTTAAGTATTTATAAGTATTTAGAGGTTAATATAGAATTTAATAGAGGATATTAAATTAGTTAGTAAAATTATAAGAATTCTTTAATATTTAACTGAAAATAGTATTATTACTATATAATTAAAATAGACTGAATATTATATTTATTAATTATTAATAATAAGCTATAGAATGAATTAATTATATTTATTAATTAATATAAATCCAGCTGGTATTACTATATAATCTATAAAAATAAAGATACTATAAGAATTTTAATACTAATTTTAATTACAGTTATATATCTTAATTATATTATTAAAAATAGAGAAAAAGATTCTATAAATAGAAAGGATTTAGCTTTATATACTATATATATTAAAGTTATTTATCTATATATAACTGCTATAATAAAGTTATCTACTAATATATAACTACTATATTAAAGTTATCTATCTAGATATAACTATATATACTGAAGTTATCTACCTATATATAAAAAATATAATAAAGTTATCTATTAGTATATAGCTATTATAATAAAGCTATTTACCTATATATAACTATATATATTAAAGTTATTAATCTATATCTAACTGCTATAATATTATTTATAGCCTTAAGTAGATAGACTTAATATTAATAGATTAAATATAATATAATAAATTACTATATCTATATTAAATTATTCTATTTCTTTAATTGCATAAGAAAATACTATTTCTATATATATAAAAGAGATAATATTACTTATATAATAGCTCTTATTTATACCCCCAGTAGTGTAAAATTATATAACTTATTCACACTACTGGTAGTGCAGGTATAAAGACCCATACTAATTAATTAGCTTATCAGTAAATACTAAGGCATAATATAACCTTAAGCTGTGCTTCCAGCCCGGATGTATTGCCGCCCCTTACGATCGTGAAATTACATATACCTCGCGAATAAGGTCGCTCTTATTCCAACTGCCAAGACACTCTATTATCTTAATGGTCTCTACCCCAAGACGTGCACAATCAAACGAAATAGTACGCCGAGCACCTAAGAAGACACATTCGGCCTTATCCGACATAGGCGCAATCGAAAGCATATTAATAGCCATCTTGTGCAGCTGCGGATATTCCATCCGTTGCTCCTCCCTGGACCACTATACAAGAGGACTGACTGCAATTCTACATAGGGAGCCATTAATAAACTTCTCCAGCTCATCCTCATCGCCGCACGCCTCTGTCACGTCAAGCAACAGCGCCAACTTATCATACGCTGTCATCTAGATCTCCGGAGGCTCCTCTGGAGTACTGGCAACAGGAATATCTTTATACTGAGCCCAGATCTGCCGGGCTTTATTGGTCGCACCATCATGCCAATCCTCATGCCAGTTCTGGCGGAGGTATTTCAATCGCTTTAATGGGTGCAGAAGCAATGTTGAGATCCGTGGTTTGACGGATTAATGGCTATTCCGATCCATTGGTGGCTAATATGTAGATGCCTTTTTGTCCATAGCTAGCGCTAGTCCTTTTTCTCTAACAATCAATATAAGATGCTCATTTCAACAGTTGGAACTTGGGGAGTCTGAAGTTTTGGCGCTTGTATCTGGCTGACAAGACGCATCGAGGAATTGGCTCCAGCATTGATGGGAACAAAAGCCCCAGTACTTGGTTGTGCACTCGAAACTTGATCTTGTGGTATTCTGCGCTCTCGAGACTGCGATCCGTATGTTGGAGCTGCGGCTGGGGGGTTCTTTGCAAAATTCAAGTTCGGCACACGAGGCATTAAACACATCCAACTATGGCAGCCTATCCCCCCAATTGCGGTATGTTAGATACGCGATGGGTACAATAATCACACAACGGGGTGACTTCAGTAGATTGTGGAGTTGAATGTGATGCTCTCATTGATTGGGGTCTTGGTCACTCTGTTGCTTCTTCTCTGTTCGTGCGGGGGTGTCGCTTCATTTGTCATACATTTTAGCGTCTCATTAAGCTGGCGGCTGCTAGGTACGCGTTGTGGGGGTTCTGGGCTTATCTCTTCGCTAATCTATCAAGCTATAATCTAACGGGTAAAGGGTTGTTATCACACGAAACCACATGCGTGGGTTCTACGAAGTACGGAGGCATTATTAGATTTTGTTGTGAGGTCTGCCGGTGGCCCGTTGTCCTTTGCAATTTCCCAACGTCATAAGTTTCAAGGTTCCTGAAAGACCTGAGTGCAATGGTCAATAAGCACATATCTAATCGTAAAAGCACTCCTCTCAGGAGTGGACAGCCCCTCGGCAAAGGAACCAATCTAAACAGCCAAACCGCGCTACGAGAACGCAGGGGTATCATAGGTAATCCTCCAAGGATAGGTTTCCTACTCAAATTACAGCATCCCCTATATTGCACTAAGTGGGAGAAATTAAGGCAAGAGGGAGTACACCTTAGTCGGTCGGCTTATCGCTGCCGTACTTAGCCTTCCAATCTTCATTAATTCCCCGGTAATCCTCAGGTCCATACGGATCCCAAATCTCGGACCAGAAGCCACCTTTGCGGTAAGGCTCCAGTCCAAGGTCACACTGCAGCAGGTCAAGATACAGAACTGCATTAAAGATAAAACTAGGGTTCCTGTTGCCCCAGTCGATAGGATAGCGCCATTTGCCGAAGCAGTTATATAGCACTATCTCGTATCGCAGCTTCAATATCAATACCTCATCACCGACGGCAGCAGCAGGATCCTTTATAAGTCGACCCAAAAAGTAGGCGCTAATCTAGAGGCCCTAGAGGTAGGCAGTAATAATATTGCTAAAGTTGCTAACTATACCGATAAAAGTAATATCGCAAGTCTAAAGGAGGCGCTCAGACAGCGGCACTAGGAAATAATAGAGTATATATAGAGTAAGAGACTTATATAATATTATATTATTACTACTGCTAATATCTTTCTGGTCGGTTAGAAGAATATAATTCTTATTCCAGATAGACTGATACTTAAGGTATAGGAAGTACTATATAATCTTATAGTCGGCCTTCTTAATAAGCAGATACTAATTTATAAGGTCCTCTTTTAGCGCTCCCTCTACTAGTATATATAGCAGACTAAGCTCCTTCTTAATTCCTTCAGATAGAAACTTTATAGGCAGTATATATTTCCAGTCGGTATTAGTAAGAAGAGCATCCAATTTAAACTTAATACTATCTGATAGATAGATTTTTTTTAGGCTGAGGTAGTTAATCTTACTAATATAGATATTAACTATATTACCCTTAATAAGCTTAAGGAAGTTAGTATTATAGTTAAGAATGCTAAAGCTGGTATCTATAAATATAGCCTTAATTTAAGGCTTCAGCTTAACTGTATTAGGGTATAAGTTATACTTATTAAGAGCTATAATATTACAGTTAAGGATGCTCTAGAAGCTGTTTATAATTATTCAGCCTATAGCAGTACTATATAAGAAGCTGTAAATACCTCTATAGCTATTAACCCTACCCTATATATAAGGGCTGAACTAAGTAAGAAACTGAATATCTACTCAGTTCTATTAGAAGCTGGAGTAGGGAGGGGAGACTAAGTAGTATATACTTGCCAGCTTCTCGAGCTATTTCTTAAGTAGCATTATATACACTGGTGCTATCCAATAGGGACTATATCTAGATACTAATTTCTTATGTCAGTTTTAACAAATAATTAAGCATAACACCAGAATATAAACATACACCAGATTACCCAGTTAACCTTAATACCAGCTGTAATATATATATAGACTGCATTCCAGGTAAACTTTATCCCGCTAAATACTATTATAAACTTATCTGCTTATATTATATTCTTATTCTGTAAAAAATACTTACTGTAGAATATCTTACTGCTAAATACCTCTTAGCTATTAAAGTATAGGAGGAAAGCCTTAGAAGTCAGGCTGGTTATAATAATAAGCCGGTATGTACAGACTTTAATTTCCTCTTTCTTAGAGCCAGCAACTATTAATATCTATCTACCCTCAGCTATATTCTAATACTTAGCTATAAGTATTTTTATCTTAATACAGATTAAGTTATTAATCCTAAACTTAACTATATAGGCCTTAAGATAGATATTAATAACCCCACTGGGGATATACTCGCCCGACTTAATATTAAATATAGTGCTATCTATAGAGAAGTCGGGGTATTTATAGGTTCCCAGGAGGTTATTGCTCTTAAGGCCTAGGTATAGATAATAGTCTATCTATATACTACTAAGTATAGCTTCTAATTTAAAGACTACCAGAGAGTCCTCTGGGCAAGTACAGTAATACTACTTTACAGCAGCCAAACTATACCATCCTAATAGAGAGGTCCAATTAACATCTTATACTATACTCTATAGGAGCCACTCAATTCGCCCTATCCAGCTACCTAGACGTAAAGAATACTAGGCCAGCAGTATGGGGATCAGTATTGGCGTTACTCACCCGCGCCAACGACGACGCAGTCGAACTTGTCTATTGTATGTCACTTTTGGTCGTCAAGATGCGTGCATGGGTCCAATTCTTAGGGATGGCTTGGTGCCAGAGTTGTGATGGCCAGGTTCAAATGCCAGGACTTTATGTCAGTTGCAGGCGGGAAGGTTGGGTTATGAGCGACGCTTGCTTGGTCCTTGTAAGAGCATAAGCTCTCACGTAAGCTTAGTAATTAAGGGAAAAGTGGGGTAAATAAAGGCGTGCCGCAACCTTACGCGGGCCGCACTTTTAGCGCTTCTCATTGGTCTAAAAACTTGTCGGCCCCACACAAGGCGGTGAAGCCGGTCCGCTCCACCACGCCTTAACACTGTCGGGATCCCCCTATCACATCGATGTTTTCGCGGTTGGGCCATTACAGGTATCCCTTTGACTGTCGTAAGCCTCCACCTCCCTCCGTACCGAACAGGGGGCTCTAGCCAACCAGAGAGCATCAAATGAAAGGCACGTTAATCCCCACCTAATTTTGGTGGTGCCAAAAGTTGTTGGATACGCAATGGATACAATCAGTACACAACAGTGTGAATTCAGTAGATTATGGGGTAGAATGTGATGCTCCCATTGATTGTGTTCTTCGTGATTCTGTTGTTGCTTGTTTTCTGTTTTTGCGGGGGTGTCGCTTCATTTGTCATACATTTTAGCGTCTCATTAAGCCCCACAAATTTGTCAATCTAACAGAGAAAATTGACTGTTGTGAATGAGGCCGCTCAATTGCGGAGATGCTTGATTCTGGCGCCGGCGAACTTGATTCTTCGCATTGAACGTCCCCTACGGTTAGAGACAACTCGGGAGGCATGTCGGCGCGTGGCATATCATTGATGTCTTAAATGCAAAGCATATTGAAACTTTTGGAGTGGTGTACACAAGAGGCGAGAAGCGGACGGGACACGCCAGTATCGCGTCAGCTTCGCGCACTTGTCGCCCCATTTTAGCGTCTGATTAGAATCGATTTCTTGAGCTCGTCACTCAGCTCATGCAAAGCTGCGTCGTGGGACTTTCGAGGTTAAGCCATCATGTGCAGTCTAGGAAATCTGCGAAGTCGCTCGTACATGAATATGTAGAAAGTAAGTAATTCTAAGTTCTGACCGTGGCGATGGGTTGTGTTGTTGAGGACCCGCGCAACGACGAGATGTACGACAAGGATGGCAATTACACCTTGTGCGACCCAATCCTTGGAAACGCGCTTCTGCCCCTCGCTCGTCTCAACGTCGCCAACGGATTTCAACGGCTATATGCCGATCCTTGGGGTGGAGACAATCGAAAGCATTATGAAGAGCCGGCCTTGACCGAGGTGAATTTTGCCGTCGACGTTTACCGCGCCGTGTTCGTTGAGACGAGCCGTTCTCTTCTCTTCGACCTCGCCGCTTTCTAAGAGGGTGCTTCAGGCTCCGTCGTCTTGTCTCGCGTCTTCGGTCGTGGCGACTGGGCTCTTACACGAGATGGAGATAAGGTCGCATGGGGTGACAGCGCCGAGATTCTCGGCCCAGACTCGCATCCCGGCATCGAACAAGACAACGAGACTTTGTGCATCGACGTCGTGAATACCGAGGTGGCGTCCTTCATTCTGAAATAGTGACGGGGTTGAGAATACTAGGTAATATTTATTCTCGCGACACTTGGTTGGTACACGTACATAGCGACTGCTATTAGAATAACTCAGATGATTGTAGCACAAAGCAGGCTAAAACTAGTCAAGTGTTCATGGAGCCGATAAGTGCCAAGTTCTCAGTCGCTTATAAATTTCTAGAGGGGACGTGTGACAGTAATCCTGTAGAAGCTGTTCATAGAGTCACGATAAGCTAAGGCACCCAGACCCAATCCGATGTCGACATTTTCTCAACAGCGCATTTCACAAGTGAGGTGGGTAGATGTCGTAGGGGACAGAAGATAACGCAGTAACGTCATTGAATAAAAACAGGCGGGTCTTGAACGTAAGACCATGCTGTCTGTCTATAAAGCAACGGCTTGCACCGCCCTGATCTTCTTTTCTAATTATCAGACCTAGATACTGCTGTGGCGAGACAAGTTAGTCTAGCTACTGAGCTTGTCGTTGTAATAGTTTGGCAACGGAAAAGGTCAAGCCCCAGGGTATGAGTCAGTTCCGCATAACTGGTTAAGAATTCTAACACATATAGGAGTGCGTATGAATACGGACTGTGAGACCTTCAGAGGCCAAAGGCAGTTGGGTGTAGGCAAAACCCATTTTGCACATCTCCACGGAGAGGTGAATCGTGTTTTGGAAGGTCAGAGGGACATTATATACACTCTTTGAGCTACCGGTATCTGGAAAGCTACTATATCCAGATATGTATTCTGTAAAAACCCGAGTTTCTGAATATCATTGTGATGGTATGGTACAAAGTTCATACTCTTTAGTTGTATCCACTACTTGGTCTCATTTTTCTCGACCACCCAGGGTCCGGCCAAAGACTCGCCTAGCCTTTGCCGGGCCCTGTCTGAATAGAAAGGCGGTCAGGCAAGCCTATAACCCCTGACCAACGCAGGGATAGCCGAGTGAAGAACAGAGACAATACACGGTGATCACGGGCTAAGTCAACTGAGTGACACGCAAGCTATCCGACAGATGTAACGCATCAAACAAAACGCTTGTTATATTATAACTAATAAAATTCCTATTAATTAAATTAAATTTGGAACGAAGAAGACTGCTGAAGAAGGGAAAATTGTTATTAATATAACATGCCTTGGGTATCTGCTCGACGGTAACCTCTCTTGGAAATAGCTATGAAACGAGGATAGAGGTCCACAAGTAATGCTACCAGACAGGAGTGTGCAAGCAGGGCCTTTTTATTCGAAACATGCAAATTCCTAGCCATACCCTCTACATCAAATTCGGGTAGTACTCCACGCCAATCCCGCCGTGTTCCCTTCCCATATGACTGTAGACAAGCCCTCCCTCGGAGAAAGTCCTCATACAAACCCAGCAGATGTGGGCTTTGCAGACGCTACATGTCATCTGGTTGCAGCCGGACGACTTCTCAATCATGGTTCCACACTTGGGGCAATCCTTGATTCCGAACTTCTGCTTCGCTTTCTGTAGTGCTTCGTAACCCCCGGCGCCATGGTCACGATGTTCGGCGCAGGTCAGCCCGTCATGGGGGACGTGGCACGCTGTGCATATGGCGACCAGACACGCTGGGTATGTGAACAGAACCGGACTGTCTTCGGGCTCCAGTGGCTTCGCCGCGCGATAAACCTGCTCGCAGTCGGGCGTAGGGCAGTGCCGTAACTCGTTTGGGTGGCGGGCCACGTAGGATGCGAATGCGACTTCGAGAACATCCTCGAGAGCTGCCGAGGACAGGTGCTCTTGAAGATCTTCCAGTGGGAGCGACTGGCCGCATTTGCCCTCACCCCCCTGGCATCGGATGCCAGCATCCGGGTCAAGAGTTGATGTACCAGCGAGGCAAAGATCCTCAAAGCATCCAGAGCAATAGCAGTGCTTGCAGCTTGTATGTACCCGGTTCTCGGCTTCTGTCCAGCAGATGGCACAGTCCTCGCTCGAGATGGCTTCTGACACAGTGGTAGTCAATGGTACCCCTTTTCCGCTTTGAAGGATATCTCGGGCGATTTGGAAGTCAGCCTCGGATCCCGTCACAAGGAGGCGACGAGGATTGGAGACGATGCCCAGGGTGACCTTTTCACTGCCGATGGCAGCGCTGACAGCCCGGAAGCCACCTTTGAACGCCCACGAAAGCTTCTCGGCGTTGAGCTCAATTACAAAGACTCCTGACGAATCTTCTCGGGCGAGCTCGGTAAGTGCTCTCTTCGCCTCCTCGTATCGCGACCTGTCCCCCACAACTCGAAGCTGACATCTGCGTTTGTCGCGGACCATGACGATGCCGAGATCGCGCTCAATGGTCTTGATTCTCTGAGAAGCATGGCCATTACCAGCAAAAGAATCTGCCCATATGGCCTTTCCGTCCACGGCCATCAATTCGCCCCTGAGAAAGTTCTCTATCGTGGATTTAGCTCTGGCAACGTCGCCGCTGACTTCGCCTTCGATCTTGAGAACCCTGAAACCATGATCGGGAGCGTATGCTGCGTAGAGCAAATGCTGAGATGTCCAGGCTTGCTTATGACGATTGATTTCTCCTTCGACGGCGTTGTAGACCAAGGTTGACACTTTTAGCCTTGCTGAATGCACAAGTTGCAATGTGAGCTTGTCATTCTTGTTGAAGGGCAAAGGCGTGTTATTGAACAACTTGGCCGCCTGTCTCGCATCGGCGTCATTGACGAAACGTGTTTTGGCTTTGAAGCGCTTCCCAGACGTCTCTGAGCTCCCTTCCCATCTCTCTAACGGGCCAGCTTGGAGAAGCAAAGACTCTATCGACGTGTTTGCCAGCGGTAGGTCGGTAAGATAGGTCGGATTACTTAGTTCGACATGTCTAGGTTGCAGTGCGGTGGGAATATCCCGCGTAATGAGTGATATCTCAGCATGTTCTGGCACGTCCGATACCCTAACAGTCCAGGCCAACGGGTTTCTAGGACCGGCACCACGGGTAGGGCCTTCGCAACTGATTCTTTGGCCGAGAATCTTGAAGATGCCAGCTGAGAAGCTCGAGGCGACTTTTGTAGCGATGTCGGCGTTGCCAAAGTTCAGCCAAGCAGTCCTGCTTGGCTTGTGCCATGAGCAATAGACCTTCTTGGCATCCACTCGACGAGAATTCGACGCCTGGGGATTAGGGGCGTTTATCGAAGTAACTTGGTAGCCACCGTGATTCTTCATGGAGTGGCAAAGACGTCTGGCGAATTGAGCGTCCTCAACCCTGACGTCGGCACTGCAGTCAGAGTTGTCCCCTCGTGGCGGAATGCGAACGCACTCGGTTGAAACGTCGAAACCGAGCTTGGAGAGCAAACCGACCACGAAGGCTGGGTTTGTATCTCGAGGCAGATGGTTGATGCGAGCCGCCGAGAAGTCAGAGGGGAGGCTCACTTTTGTCACGACAGTCCCATGTCCAAACTTGACCCAGGCGCCCCCGATCTCTCGTTGGCAATGCTCTGGCCTTACCTCTTCATTGTCCGTCGTGGCGGTTTGGTCATTCAAAGTCGCATGCGCCTCGGTTGGTAAGACTTGGTTGCTCCCAGTGTGGGCAAACGGGCAAGTGTCGCCCTTGAGATATGTTCCTCGCAAGAAGAATCGACCGGAGACTTTGGAGCGTGAGTCTCTCTGTGGCGTGGAGCTGCTCGACTGACTTGGGCTCTGAGATGTTGACTCGACTTGCATGTCCCTCTGGCTTCTTGTCGCGTGAGAGTAGAGACATTTCTGGCCGCTCCGACATTGTCCTTGGGCAAAGAACCGGCATGGCACTCTTGATTGCCAATCCTGCTTCACCTGATGCGCCTGTGGAAGATGAGTTCTGTCACCCATGGTTTCTTGCTTAAACGCTATAGCTTGATGTCCGAACTCGAACAAGTTGACTCCGTTGAGTGCGGGGTCAACAGCCGTGTTACTGTGGAAGCCAACAAGGCATCCATATGCACGTTTTGTTGTCACACAGCATCGACGAATAAAAATGTCATGATTTCTGCGAGGGTGTGACAACGGTTGAAGAACAAACATTAGTCCGATCCCTGAGTGATTGGAATGGTGGACATGACATATGTAGTTGACGTTGGACCTCTGTCTTCATAGTTGGTTCTGTAATTTCAACCGCCGGCGCCTAACATAGCACCTACACACATCACGCTCAACTGCATGATCCCCCGGTCAAAGACACCTAATGGATACTCTTCCTGCCTTCTCTAAGCCGAGAGGATGGGTTCTTTTACTGGATCTAACCCTAGCAATGGTGGCGCGACAACAAGTTCTTCCAGGTCGCGTGTCAAGATTTCGGGAACAGCGCCGATCAGCTGCTTTGCGCCGCTCAACTCACCCCAGCCTAGCGCAATTGCCCAGAGTCTGATGTCCTTCTCAACCGCCTCTTGATCCGCACTTATCCATCTGTCTCGCACCTCCTTGCACGCAGCCTCGGTATCGTCGACTTTGGGTTGAGTTGCGCGTGGCTGCCAGGCGTCGCTGGCTGCCTCAAAGCTGCGGAACGTGTTTCTGGGGACCTTGGATCGCACGGCCACAAGCGCGTCGAAGGCTGGGATGACCTCGGCCGAGGGTGTGGGGGGCTACACTGGGAGCCGGAATCCCGAGGTAATTAAGGACGCCTTGCCACCGGAAACGTTGAGGAGTTCTTTGAACTGCTTGGTAGATTTCGAGCGGTCCTTGGAGGTGGCGTCTAAGAAAAGGTTAGCCGATCTTCATGAACTAATTAGTACGGATAAATGTCCATATAAGTGAGACATACAAGCACCCGGACCCGCCGGTGCCACTGGCCTCAGAGCTGGGTCGCGAGATCGAGGCTAAAGCACGCACTGTGGTCGGCACAGCATTTCGCAAGTAGGTGATGCCGCGAGAGATAGGCATACTGTCGCCGTACGCACAGGAGTACTTCCGGCGCACGCGCGAGGCCTCGCTCGGGCACCGGCTCGAGGGCCTCCCCAACCCGGACAAGGCCGTATTCCAGAGGACTATCAAGTGCCCTGGTTATAAGGAGATTTATAAGGCATGTCTGCCATACATGGAGAAGAAGGGTTGAGTGGTTTTAATTATAGTGTAAGCCACTGCTTAGGTATTGTAGTTGAATTGAGGAAACTTGCTAGAATAAGAACCCAGGACTGAATAGTAGTGATTAATAATGCGAAGCACTTTATTGATATCTGGAAAAAGTCCTATGGATTAGACACTTCCACAAAATGCCTTATCAAAGCTATTCAAATTTTTTTTAATTATTAATGCTCTTTGGTATTTGTTCTTTTATAATACTGGTTATAGAATAATGGTTATTTCTTGCTAAGTATTCAGGTTTTAAAGACGAGACAAAATGTGGACAATTGGTTTCAATAGCTTAATAGGCAATTTCATATATTCTTCTATCGTTTGCTCACTCCCCTATATATGTCTTTTCTTTTCCCTTAAAGAAAGAAAAAGACAGAGATGTGTTTATGACTAATGCCCCACCCGAGCCTGCTGGTCGGGTTCATATCTGTTACCATGGGGCTTCGAAGAGTCTATAATCTGTCTCAGGCTTTTCTTCTCTTCTTCGGTCAAATCAATATCCCTGGAAGCCCAGTTGTTCTCTAACCGGTGAGCCTTGGTCGTGCCTGGAATAGCAATCATGCCCTGCGCAGCGACCCAAGCCAGAGCGATCTGAGACAAGGTACAGCCCTTTTTCTTAGCAAGCTTCTTTATCTCATCTACAATGTTTCGGTTCTTGTAGAAATTCTCGCCTTGGAATTTGGGAACTGCGAGTGAGTTAGTATATACGTGTCGAGATGCCCTGCTATTGATCAAGCGTGTAACGTACTCTTTCGACGAAAGTCGTTTGGTGCAAAGTCATCCGGGGTTTTGTACGGGAAATCATCAACGAGCCACCCATGGCCTAGGGGGCTGTAAGCCACGTATGCCACATTCAGGTCCTTTGCGGTGTCGATCAAGCCGTCGCTCTCGTGCAAGGTCTCAAAAGCAGAATACTCTGCCTGGACGGCATCGATCTTGGCGACTTGAACTTAATTAGTAACAGGCATTAGTGCGAGATAGAGAAAACGCACTTGAATTTGCCTTGCGCAGTGTGTTCGCAGAGCACTCGGAGAGACCAATGTACTTAGTCTTGCCTTGCTTCCTAATTTCATCCAGTGTAGATATCGACTCCTCCAAGGGAGTATCTATCAATAGTTGGTTAGCAGACGAATAAGATTCCGGCGAATGGGATACACACTCGGGTCAATTCGATGAAGATAGTATAAATCAGGTGTGAATCCAAGCCTTTCGATAGTACCTTCAATGTACTCTTTAATGTGCTCGGCAGAGTTGGTCACAGATCCGTCTCCGAACGCAGCAATGCCACACTTCGAAGCAACTAACAGACAGAAGTCTTTTTAGTATAATTCTACAGGGTTAATTGTACTAAACTTACTGAAAACCTTGTCGCGAACACCATGCTTCCTGATGAAGTCTCCAAGGAGCTTCTCATTCACGCCGGCTTGGTAAACAACCTGATTCACGGGATGTCAGACTACACAAGGATACTGATACAATCTCCGTGGCTTACCGCCGTATCCCAAAATGTGCACCCCAGCTCAATTGCCTTTAGGAGAACGGGTTCTGCCTCTTCAAGGCTCAGGTTGCTCCCCAAGCCAAAGCTGAGACCCATAGCGCCAAAGCCGGGCGATGGGACTTGGGTATCGCCGAAAGGGAGTGTTTTGGTCATTTTGTTCAATAGGTGATCTGGGCAGATGGATATTTGTGGGATTGATTGTGCTTGGAACACCTCAAGGAGGAGGATGTCGGCAGTTTATAGCTAGACAAGAGCTGCTCATGACGCACTCGCTAGTCGCAGTTTACGGACATGTTGGCGTAAGTCCGTTTGCCTTCCGCGGAGTTAAGTAGCAGACAAGCCATTCACGCTCGACCCTTCTGATTGCGTCATGTAACGCACTTCATGACCGAACTTTCGCCGGGTGGACCTAATTCTGGCGATTGAGACAGATAGATTCGGTTCGTTAGTAACGACACGGCTAGGAATGGCACGATCTCCACCTTTTATCCCTGTGCTCGCCATGTTCCAACCTGCAAAACAGTGCACTAGCTGAGTAGGTTAGCGCTGAAACAACTCAATTTACCGGGCTCTCGCCGAGGATGCATACAAGACTGTCCACTCACAGGGCGCGCGACGACTCCCCGCTGTCAGCCGGTTGCATTAGCGGCTGGAAGAATCCCGGGTAAGATGCAAATGGCTTGTAGTGATACGGAGTACAAATGCATAAGTTCGCAGTACAGTGCCACCCGATGGCTATTGTATTGAACGATTGCTTAGGCAGGTGGAATTAACATGTACATATATAAATCGTACAGAAGCAACCGTTCGCTTATGGATAACGAGCAACCCTCACGTCATCAGTGCCTAAGCATTCTAGATGAATGCCTTAAGTTTGCCAACCAGTATTGGATTATTAGTAGATAGTCAGACTTGAGGCTTGACATATCTGCTGCCCTTATGATTTGGGGAGTTGAAGTAACAGGTCGGGACAGGAATAATAGTTGAATATCCTCGAAGCCCCGGGGACTAGTCTAGTGAATTAACAATTGTATAACAGTTCTTGCATAGTGCTGGAACAGTCAGTAAAAGTCAATAGCCATATTTAATATTGCCTTGCCCTTGTTATTTGATGAGATAGAGCTGAATGCCCAGTACACAAAACCACCACATTTACCAATGCCTCTGGGGTGTAGGGTATGGACCTCTAGAGTATATTTTAGTAAATTACGTGTAATCCTTGGTACAGTATGCGATAATCGCGGTCTACAGAGTTTACGTTTGCATAGGATGAGAAGCCTGCGTTAATGTAGTGGCTAGAAGGCTTATTGTTTTGTTGTAAACTTCGACATAATAGAAAAGACATAAGTAGGAAAGCTCAAGCTACATGTTATGTGACTAGTAAACATTTAGTTTTCGTAAAGAAATATATTTAATTATTTGGAAATGGACGATAAATGGCACCCCGAATAACACGTAGAATGAAACTTTTATTCACAATCTCCCTTAGTATCAAGTGTAGATTGCATGACTACTCCTTTACTCCGTGTAAAGTTTCACTTGCTGCCCTGTCCGCTGTGCCTCCGCTAGCATTTTCTTATTCTCTTTCTTTAACAAAAACTTCATGAGCATTGACGCTGTAATACTCAGAACAGAGAACGCCATCATAAGCAGCATGGCCATAACATAGCGCGGTCCGTCGACAGCAGGGAAGAAGTAAGGGCTCCAGATGTTGCCAAGCTGAGAGAGCAGGTTGACAATAGCCGTCGCGCATGCCCTCTTCTCTGGTGTCTGGTTTAGGGAAGACGCAGCCCACGAGTATACCGTGGCGTTGGCGGCAAAAGCGCCGGCGCAGTAGAGAAATGAGGCAAAATACCGAGCGGGGATATTGAGGGTCGCGGCAGAGATGATGAAGCCGGCAATAGCCACGGCCATTGGCGCACAGATGTGATAGCCTCGCTCGTTGTGACGGTCGCTGGAGTAGGCCACGAGGAAGGATATGGCGGCGCCGAAGAGGTACGGGGGCGCGGTGAGAACTAGAGTGACAGTCCGGGAGCCGAGGTCCATGGACTTGACGATACTATTGTGGGCGTAAGTTTCGGGGTTTTAGGCCTCGCACAATGTACGGAGAACTTACGTCGGGAAGAAGTTGTTGAAGCCGTAGGCCGTATGGTTGGCACAAAGGATGACGACCTAGTTGAGTTGGTAAGCACAGGTGACATGTACCCAATGACACTGAATGTGGAAGTGACAACTCACAAAGATCCAAGTGCGGACGTCCCTGACAGCGAGTCCCAAGCCATGCCACACGGAGCGATCAGCCTCGGGAAGCGAGACACGGTCCAGAGCAATGCGCTGCTGAGCCAACTCTAGCTCTCCACTACTGAAAAGCCACTTTCCACTTCTCGTTTTGGACTCAGGAAAGTCTGGAAGCAGAACCAAAGCGATAATGGCAGCTACAATGCTGCCGGTTCCCTCGAGGATGAAGAGCCACTGCCAGCCGTGCAGGCCTCTGACACCTGCCATCCCGGCAAATATTCCTGCCGCGATGAGGCCGGAGAATGCAGTCGCCAGGACGAGTCCGGAGTAGAGAACGGCGGTTCGGAGCGCGAGCTCTTTGCGGGTGTACCAGGCTGAGAGCATGAAGAAGGCCTGGCGTTTCGTCAGCGGAAGTGCTTTCAAGTACCAATAGGGTGTTCATAAACCAGTGAAGAGCATGGGGTGATGGTGGTGTTGTTAAAACTCTTGTACGAGGGAGTTTTGGACGGAAAATACTAACACCAGCTGTTGACATTATTGGTTAGCAATCTACTCCATCAACAGCATTCTGACAGATAAGGTGACGATGAGCAACATACGAAAGAACGGGGCCTCCACTATCCCAAGGAAGAAACGGACTGCGATGAGACCGGAGAAGCTCGTGACGCCCGCGGTAGCTGCAGAAATACAGGACCAGACCATGACACAGCATGGGAGGTAGATGCTCGGACGGACTCTCGTGAGAATCATATTGGAGGGTAGCTGGGCGAGCATGTAGCCGACATTTAGGATGGATACTGCAACGTTAAACTGGTTGCCAGCGAGACCGATGTCTGATTCAAAGTCATCGAGACGAGCTTGTCTAGTGGTCAACACCGAGTTCCAGGTTAGCGCACGAGGCCGATGACTGACGGAGCGGATGTAAGGAGGAACTGACGCGATGTTGTTCCTGTCAAGATAGTTGAACATGTAGAGGACCCAAACCATGGGCATCAGTGTCATGTCCAGCTTGCGGACGACGCGCCTTTCGGCTGCCTTCCACTCTGGGCTCTCGTGATGGCCGAAACGGCTCTCCGAGGCCCTCTCCTTCTGTTCCTGGTCTTCGGGGTCCATCTTGGCGTGGACAGAGATGCTGTCTTCAACATCTGTCTGAGGAAGAGAATTGTTGTGCTTCTCCGCTGTCATCTTGAAGGCGAAGATGATGGACAAGTCAATGCTGTGATGCAAGGAGATAGAAAGGCGAGGTTCAAGGGGGACAAAGAAGAACGGAGAGCGTTCTATCAATCAAGAGTGTTTAAAATTGTGTCTTGGGAGTTTGGGATGGTTCGTTTTATAGATGTTGCCTCAATGGCTCGATGAACGTCACCCGTCTAGGTGCACCTGGTCGTTTGGCCGAGCCGGCAGATGATTGCGGGGACCCCAGACCCCGCAAGGTAAAGATGAACTGGAAAGACAAAGATGGGGAAGTTTGCGGGGATCAACATCTTGAGGTGTGTGTACTTTCTCGGGCCGCGTTTGGAGGAGTAGACCGGAAATAGCGTCGCCGATCGGACAGAGACGTCTCCGGTCGGCGCCGGTCCGGGGATGCTGCAGCTTCAACGTCGTTTTGACGGAGCGTGTTTGCCTTATGAGTGCGGTATCGGGATGAACAAACGTCTATATAAGCAGATATGGGTTACTGAATATGCACACTCCAGTTCAAGCCAACAATTTATGCCATCTCAGCTTCTTGTCTCTGCAACACTCTACACAATACACCCGCATCCTTCATCCTCACCATCATCACCACCATCGCTACCATGACTTATTCCAACGGCAACGGCAACGGTCATTCGGCGCCCTCTATCTCTGCTGCTACCAAGTTGAGGCGCCTCCTCGAGACGGATGATATTGTAGTGGCTCCTGGTGTCTACGACGGCTTTAGCGCTCGCATTGCCCATGAAGTGGGATTTGACTGCATCTACATGGTGAGCTGATATAAACCACCACCTCCATAAGCACAGTAGATGCTGACTGTATACAGACCGGTGCTGGTACATGCGCCTCCAAGCTGGGCCAGCCTGACCTCGGCTTCGCCTCGCTCAACGATATGCGTGAGCACGCCGAGATGATTGCCAATCTCAACCCGTCGGTGCCCTTGATCGCCGATGCGGACACAGGCTACGGGGGCCCTAACATGGTTGCACGCACCGTGGCGCAGTACCATCGCTCCGGTGTCGCGGGCCTACACATCGAGGACCAGATACAGACCAAGCGTTGCGGCCACCTGGGTGGCAAGTCGGTTGTTGACGTCGAGACCTTTGCACAGCGTATCGGCGCCGCTTATCAGGCGCGTCAGCAACTCGGCTCGGATATCGTCATCATCGCGCGGACGGATGCCCTACAGACACACGGCTTCGACGAGGCTGTCGGCAGGCTCAAGGCGGCCGTCGTTGCGGGCGCTGATGTCGGGTTCCTCGAGGGCGTCACGACGGCAGAGGAAGCGCGTGAGGTGTGTAAGCTTATGGCTCCTACGCCCATGCTGCTCAACATGGTCGAGCACGGCGCCACGCCCTCCTGGACGCCTGCTGAGGCCAAGGAGCTCGGGTTCAAGATGATCATCTTCCCGTTCGCCTCCATTGGGCCTGCGTATCTGGCTATCAAAGATGTCTTTGTCGCGATGAAAGCGACGGGCAGGACTGGGCTAAACAAGGAGTTTACGCCTAAGAAGCTGTTCACTATTGTCGGTCTGACGGAAGCCATGGGGGTAGATGCGGCGGTGGGTGGGAGCCTGTACAGCAAAGTGTGAAGTGCCCGTCTGCTTCTTAAGCCGGGACAGCTCCTGGATGTTCATGACAATTATACACTAGCAAGAAAAGTTGATGACATGAAATAAAACTGGACAATAAATCTTGACCCCTCTGCGATGGTGTACGAGATGGCTTCCAAGTGTTAATGCTGATTTCGGTCCAAGGCATAGTGTGAGAAATACGACTGTACTCGCACCTAGGTACCTACCTAATCCGGGGTTAGACTGATGCAGGTCATAAGTTAAAAGTTCATTACTAAGTCACTTCTTCTCCGCATCGGACGCCGATCGGGCAACGCCTTTGGTCATGCCCTCACCTCCCCGCCCTCGAGGAACTCGTCCTTGTTTTCCAAGTAGGGAGTCTTGCACGTCCGCCTCGACCTTTGAAAACCCTCCCGAATATTACACGTCATTTCACCAGCATAGGCGTCTATGAATGGATGCCGACGCTGTGGCGGGCACCACCAGCCCTCCGATAGAGGCCCGGTACGGCCGCGACAACCCCGGACTAGGTCGTAACGGAGCCGGCGCCGATGATGCCGAGAAGACGTCCGGTCGGCGAAGGGCTTGTAACCAATGCAAGCAGCAAAAGGTATGCATGACTAGGTTGCAAGGTACCATGATGGCATGATGGCATGATAGCATGAACGGCCCGGCCACCCAAGACCTTGCATCTCAATCTGACTCTCCAAGCTTCGGTGTGATCTCGCCTCTAGTGAAGATGCGACGTCACTCGACATTTGCAGCCGATGCAACCGACTGGGACTTGAGTGCAAAATCGACGATGGGTTTCGAAGGACGAGAAAACGAAGGTGCGAAACCCCGAAGCCGCCCGACGCATACTCATCAGACAATCCAGACGCTCGGTTGACTTGGAGAACGAGATTCGAGAGTTGCGAAAGCAGCTCGACGAGAGTCGCCATGCTCCCACCGCAACATCCCGGCCAGTACCGATAGGGTCGACGAACACGGCGAGCTGGGCCATGGCTACGGGGACAGGACTCACAGGAGCTCTTCCCATCATCACAACATATGGCAATCTCTCGCAGACTGACACCAGCAGGATCGCTCCACCCTCAATAGCCGGTACAGCTTCTATTTCTGCACAAGAGTCTCCAGCAGCGGGGGCCGGCACGGCGGAACATTCCCGTATTCCGGGTCTCACGACTAGGCCAGGTGTCGATGAACCGATCCCACGTCGCCCTGTGTACAGCGCCCTTCCACGCCCCAGAGCGCTTGGCAATACCGCGCTCTCTGTGGAAGAGATTGATGAACTATTTACCACGTGAGCATTTGAACCTACCCTGTCCCATGGACCAAACTGGAAAGAGCGTCAACGGAACAGCTTGATTTGACTCAACCATCCTAGTTATCTGACATACTACCACCCCTTTCTGCCCCTTATCGACGAGAGTAGACCCCCCCACGACTACTACCTGTTATCTGACCTACTGTTCTGGAGTATCATATCCGTTGCCTCCAGGCGGATGAAGTCCCGGCCGACATTGCTGCCGAGGCTCGCCCGAAACGTGACGGACCTGCTGTGGACGACACTGCGATCTATCCCGTACTCTCTGGCGACAGTTCAGGCTTTGGCCCTTCTCTGCACTTGGCCATTCCCGACAAGCAGCAGCACGGCCGATCCGACATTTATGCTGGTGGGCATCATGTTGCAGATTGGGACGCAGATGGGGCTCCATCGTGCTCTAGATGCGCAAGACTTCGCCAAGGTCCCTACACGACTAGATGCCAGGGAGTACGCGGAATGGGTGCGCACTTGGGAGGCCTGCAATGTCGTCGCCCGAAGGTCCGTCAGCAATCGCCTCATCCTTCTGAACCCGACTTTTTATTGAGCGTGTCGACTGATTCAAGACCCTCAGCGTGAGCGTTGGCTGTGGGCTTCCTCTTTTTATACAGACCTATGACTGGCCTCTGCCAATAGCTCCCGCAGAAACCCCACTAGAGCCTCTCACCCTCGGTGCATCATTTCGGTACCACCTGCGAATAGAGCAGTTTCGACTCCGAGTGTCAACCTCCCTGGCGTCCTATGTCTCTGAAACTGGGCAACTCGCCTCCATGCGGGAGAGACTGACTTTGTATCGTCTACTAAACTCGGGTCTGGCCGAGTTGAAAGCCGAGGAACATGAAACCTCTGGTATGTTCATACCACTGGTGTCTTTCGGGTCTTGACTCGTCCAAATTTAACCATTTAGCACAGCATTCACCACCTGGTATCTAGCAGCAGCCAGGCTGCACCTTCACGCCTTCTACCTCTTCGACGATGCCGCCACGGATGGGTTCAACGACCGCATCATCACCCTTTACCTGACAGCATACTCCCTTATTGAGCTGAGTCTGAAGCATGACGCTCAGGAAATTGGTTTCTTCGAGTGTTGCCCCTTTTATTGCTACCAAGTCTTCGTCTGCGCGGCCTTTACCATCCTCAAAATCCTCATGAACGGCTTCTTCCAATCGATTCTCGACGTAGAGTCAGGCACAAAGCTTCTCGAAGCTGCCATTGCGGCGCTTAGGAAGGTCAGCGTAGTAAACAACGACCTGCCCGCTCGGTTAGGCGACGTCATTGGCTTCTTCTGTGCGTTGCCAGATCCAACCGTCATCGGGGGCGCGACGATCGATGACTTGCGGCTCAAGCAGGTGAAAAGCCGGTTGAGTATGAGTGTAGTGTATGATTGTCTATGGACATGGAGGAAGCATTTCCAGACGGAAGAAAGTGAAGCAGCGAGCCGCGACAACTCCCACCACGCTGAAGATAAGTCAAACGAAACTTCCCACAAGGAACTTGAAACTTTACTGACATGCTCTCCAGTACGCGCGATCCTCACCCCAAATGATGTGCAGAGCATTCTAGGCGCTTTTGATTTCCCAATCGGGATGACTGGCTTCCTGGACATGGATATGGACATAGCCTCTTAGGGAGGTCTGCTTGTAATATTGACTCGCAATTTGCTTTAGGCGGCTTATGCGCGCCTTGAGACATAATGCCTGGATGAAAAGCTGCTCCCGGGGATATGGGTTGACTCGAAATACATCGTGATGGGGCTCTGAGTTTGGGAACACGGGCAATTCTGGCCCTATAGGATTGAGGAGGATCAGGATATACTCAATCAGCGTATTGTTATACCTAGAAGGAGCATTAGGTATTTAAAACACTTATTCCGGTTTGGCTATTAATGTAATGGGGGGATATAGATTATTCTCTGTTTAAATATGTAAAATGTGTCTTAATATATATATCTATTTATTGATAGTAATACTTTATAGGGATACTAAGCTGCTTTTAGTCTCTAGTAGAATAAACCTTAAGAAGATAGTTTTTATACTTTGTTAAACTTTAAGCTATAAAAGGAAGATTTAAAAAATAACTTAAGTACCTCTGGTTACTTAAACCTTCCAGTAGCCGCTCATAAGGTTTCTGAATTGAATGCACTTAACCACAATGCACGACGCAGATCACTGCATTGTTATAGGGTATTCAATCTTTGCCACATTTGTCATCCTGTTTCTTATCTCTTACCATTTCCGCTCGTGGCTGGTGCAAGCGAGAAACTATATTCGCATTCCCATCCTGAAATATTTTGTCTACCCTGTAGTTCTCCACAGCGACGTCCGTGCAGGGCGACTGGATTGGGCGACACATTTTAGTATTTTCGAAATATTAGACTGAGCTAAGGTACAAATAATTGAGTCAATGCGATGAACTGGCTCTTTAATTTCTCTATATTGCCAAAGATGAGAAGCAAAGACTGGCGGACAGGTTTGAACACAGGCGTGGGATAGATAGGGATTTATACTTGCGCTCTAAAGAATCACTGTCGGGAACCGGACATTCGCGGAATCGTTCGTCCTTAAGCACGAGGGAGCAAGACGACTTCGATTGTCAGTATTGGTCGTGGACTGGTGCTGACAATCGAACCCATATGTTATGTGTACGCTAACATAAGTTTTCTCTTAGGGACAGAATGGTTTTCTGCTCCCTGAGACCTCTTCGTCAAGCACTTGGTCCCGTGATAGAGCCTGTCCCAGGATCAACCATTTTGGGAAGGAAGTACAACGTCAACCTCGATCGCCTCGAGAAACGCCAGCCACACGTGGTGCCGCCGTGGTAGATTCCACCGTTCGTCCCCATTGCTGAATCAGCCGAGGAGGCAACTGGTGAGCATGATGCCATAGAATCAGGGACGATATGAATTTACAGCGACGGAAGCGGCATCAATGGTCATGTTGGGGCTGCTGCCGTCGCACTAGCGCTCCAGATCGAGGGTATCAACACGAAGCGGCTCGAGTACATGGGCCCACCTGAGACCTCTACAGTCTACGCGGCGGAGCTGAAGGGAATAGTATTGGCACTGCAAATATTACGGGACGTACATGCAAGAGGCACCGCCCCCGGGAAGAGCGCTATCTTCACCGACAACTAAGCCGCTATTCAACCGCTACAGAACCTTAAGACTCCGTCGGGGCAGTATCTCTTGACGGAGGCCATCCAGGAGCTGGATAGCCTTCGAAGTCAGGGATGGGAGCTACAGTTTCGCTGGATCCCGGCATATATCGGCGTGCCTGGCAATAAGGCGGCAGATCGAGCAGCGAAGGAAGCCGCCGTATACGACCCAGTCATATGAGCACGCTGCGGACCGCAAATCGAGGCCGACACACTACGAACCCTGATGGCAACCACAAAACTCACTATCCGCCAAGCAATACAAGGCGAATGGAGGGTGGCGTGGGACACTGCCAAGCATGGCAGAGAGCTGTACAAGCTCGGGGTACGACCAGGAAAAGCGACACTCGACAAGCATAAAGGGATGCATAGGGCCATTAGCTCTGTGATTACCCAGATGCGCACCAGCAAGCAGCCATAGTCCCAGGACCACTCCAGTCCCAGGACCACTCCAGTTGGTTTGGTTTGTTTGTTTGTTTTATTCATAGACTGACTAAGCCAACCTTAGACACAACATAGAGGCGACTGTACTCCTCAGCAATGGTCGTCTCGTTCTAGGTCATTGACAATCCACCCTCGCTAACTTAAACACTAGAGCCACCCGCCCTTGCTGACCTGGATGTCAGAGCCACCAGTAGCTTCTTGCTACGAGTAGCCGCCCTTGCTGACGTAGCCAGCAGTAGCTGCTCCTAATAATAACATCCGTCACAGTCACAGGCGGCTACTAGTAGCAGCCGGAGCCACGAGTGGCCACTTGCTACGACATTGTTGCTGACGTCGCAAGGGGCATTTTCCTCAGCTACTAGTAGCCTCCATTAGCCTATCCCACGGCTACTAGTAGCAGTCCATGCTGACCCCACTCTCAGCTGGCAGGAGCTACTCTAGCCGTAGCCGCCGTATCTGGGCTAAAGTCGATGACACGGCCCAAGATGCGCAGGAGACCGGTCCCCGACGGGGTCCGCCAATGCCTTGAGGAACGGGACGAGAGTTGAGCATGAGTTCGAGTTTGAGCATGGTGGTGGGAGTCGGTCCGGCAGGTCAGCGAGAAATCCCCTAATGAAGCTTGTTCCGCTCGTGTGGCTGTTTGCTCATCTTTTAACCCCGCCCACTCACCTACCGACTGAAAAGCTCATTAATTACACAGCTTGTACCTACCCCTCATCAGACTTCAGATTGATTCGGTTCTCACAATCAGTCTTTTGTAATTATTGTTGCCGGAAACGACTTATTATGGCCTCTATATGCACTATCTGCAAAAAGTCGCCGCTAGTGGTCGACCTCAAGCGGTACGCAAAATGCTCTATAACCCTATACTCTAGGGACTGCTAAAAGGCAGACTGAAAGGTCTATAAGAAGATTTGTGGCAGACAAGCCGACGCCACGATATCGGTTTCAGGTGAGGCTGCAACTGTAAATTTATCGCCTCCGAAGGGGTTGGAATAAGGTGTCGCCTGCCCCATTACTCGTCTTAATAATGGCACTTGGCTCTATGACCGATCGGAGAAGGATGTCTATAGGCTGCTCATCGATGCTTACTGCTTATGCGTGGAGAATATATATAATATGGAAGGCGAGGCGGAGACAGACAGCATCTATGGCGGTGCTGCCAACGGGTGACATGGCTTCCAGCGCTTTCTGGAGCGCGTTGTGGCTTGTCCTGGTCTGCTGCCACCGTGGTGGGATGCCAAGAAGAAGACGGATTGCGAGCTACTTAGTATGACTCCGTCGCAGTGGTACGACCTGTGAAGCGTTGTGCAAAGAGCGACATCATTGAGAACTACGGCGACTCTCAATTCCCGAAGCAGCTTCGTATATTTGCCGAGGCAGTGTACGGTCAAGCTCCGGGGGGGACAAATGGGACGGCAATGAGCCAGATGATGGTCGCAATGGAGTAGGGCAGAGCAGGCGGCATGCACTCGTATATGATGGATATATCACCAGCTATGTTTGGTCGACGTTGAGGAAGAGAGCGACGCGAGACTTTTGGGATGTGCCTTTCCTCAGCTATCGAGATTTATCGAAGAATGCGAGCCCAACTGGTAGCTTTGCAGCGCATAACCCCGAGGCCAGAGAGCTCTGCTTTGGAACCCGCTATGTCATGTCGGGGCTGTGGCGGTTGCAGGGTGTAGGAAGCGTGCCGGGCCTAGCAATTTGATTGATGATGGGAAGCCACGAAACAGCTACAGCGCGTCGGTACGCATCGTAAAGCACCAGTTTCGGGCACGAAATGGCCACACTTGCTCGATAACAAGTCGACCAATCCCTTTCTGAAGCATCAAATAAGTCGCGCCTAAATCACATTTGTGGCCTAACCGCCACGACTGCTACATAATAAACCAAGGTGTTGCCGTAACCCCCCACACATCATATCCATCATCACCTTGTTATTAACTTCAAGTCTCCTTCCGTCAATGTTATCCATCCCTTCGAATACCTCTGCTTCGTCGTTCCATCGCACCACCAGTGGGAGCCAATCGGCATTCGCTCGAACCTCGATGGCAAGGTCAGAAGAGTAACAAAGTAGGAACTCTCCGTCGACCTCCTCTCTGGTACCCGCTCTAGAGTCTCTTATCCAACAGCCTCCATGTCCGCCACGACCACGACCACGCCTCCAAGTATTTTTTATTTTTTTTAGCTTTACTCAATATCATCAGATAGATCAAAGCCATGCAGTATTCTCAAACAGTAGAGATAAACAGTAAATGCTACACCCAGCACCAGAAGAAACAGTAGCTGAACAATAAGGTTGTTGTACACTGGTCTCTGCCTGAAGCTTCAATTCAACCCTTCTGACTTCAACCCTGCTGTCTGCAGACAATAGGGTCAGTCAACGACCCTATTGTCTGCAGTCAACGACCTTGCTGTCTGCACGCCTCCAAGTATAGTAATACGTGATATTATTCTAATTTTTCTAGATAAATTATATTATACAGAGTAATGGTAACATTGTCTAAGGAACAGCCCTACGTTTAGGAATGACAAAAGAACCCCATAAAATCGTACCCCATACCCCCCTATCCCACATGGTATCAGAATCCTAAAACCGGTCTCTTTCGGGTCCTATAATCCCACTGCTGTTTGACTCGGACGCCGCAGACCCAAATCCAAACTGGCTTGTAACCCCCTCTGCCTCGTCGTAGTGCACTGCAACCTCGAACGTCTTGAGGATGCCATTGTACGTCATGATCTCCTCCTCCGAGTTCGTCGGCGAGTGCCCCCTGATCTCGGAACGGCCCTTGATGTCCTTGAGCGGAAACGGTCCGTTGTGGCGGCTGCTTCGAATAGCGGCGCCCCTGCACGATCGCTTCGTAGTCGCCAATCGGCCGTACTCATCCTTCGACTTTTGGCCTGATGACTTGAGGTCTGAGAAGAATCTGGGGAACCATTTAAGGAAGAGCGGTCGCAGTGGAGGTGCCGAGGCCGTGATGATGGCGAGGTTGGTCTCGATGACGGAGTAGGTGAAGTGGATATCGTATGTCGGGTCATAGTTAGGGGAATTTGGGTCCTCAGAGTAGATGTTGACAATCCACGCTAGACGAAGAACGCTCACGACGGTGACGCTGGGCCTCAGAGTCAGCACAGAATCTCACACGGAAGAGAAGAGACACGAGGGGATATTAATCACGTACATAGCACCAAGGGCAAACACGCCGATGATGGCGGCTCGGACCTTCAGAGGCAGTTTTAGACCTAAGAAGATCCAGAATGGCAGCATAAGCATCAATACATCCGTTAAGATAGTTAGAGCAGTCGTGGCAATATAAAAGGCGCGGGTGTCAATACAGGTGCCATCGGGAGGGTTGACGGACGCGCGGGTCCAGAAGTAGGTGATAGGACTGCACTGGAAGATACAGCAGATTAAGATGGCGACCATAAGGGCTAAGTTGAAGACGAGTAAGCCAATAATAGCGATCCGCACCTCTCTTTTCTGTCCACCCAGTTGCAGAAGGAATAGCAGCACCGACGTCTTGACGATAGCTAAGATGGGGTTATAGAGGGTCTGAACGATAAAGTTCCACTGCTGTCCTACGACCATATCGGCCTGGGGAGGGATATCGGCGAAATGGATGCCAATAAAGGCAGTGCGCATAAACTTCCATACGCAAACAGCTTCCGTAACGGCTAGAGCCTAAGAGAAGTAGTGAGTTTCCTGTTTATTTATATGCTGAGGTTATTCGGAGGCGCACCATTGCGAGACTGATGAGCAAATCATCTAAAGTACCAGATCAGCAAATATACCTTCGCTAAAGGGTATTATAACAGTGAAAATATACCGAATCCATATTGCTTTGTTGAGAATCTTCCATAGATTCGAAGGCCGAAGACGATCAAAGCCAGTAACGGAAAGAAGCCAAGGATGAAGTAGCCGACATGTTGGAGGCGCGAGTATGGATACACATAATCGCCCGAGCCGGTGTCATCTTCGGTGGCCCTCGAGTATAATATCTGGGCCCAGTTCACAAACAGCTCGTGCTGCATGCTGTGGGTTGGTCTTGGTTTAGACACCAAAACCCTCTTCCCTTTCAGAGAGTCAGCTCGCGAAAGAAGTACAGCGACGAAAAGCAATTCTCGTCACGTATATGAATCCTTAGGCGTGGAAGAAGAGAGAAACGAAACAGAACTCTATCGCCGAGGGAGTAGGAACAGGATCATGACGACGAGACCTAAGTATAAGCCGCAGTGTGACGGGACTTCAGGGGGGCACCACCAGGGCCTGGAGACAGAAGTGGTGCTAGCTGCATTGCCTGTTCTAGGCATGGACGAATGTTTCTAGATCGAGGAAGAGCATTGGGAGGAAGTAGAACGACTGGTGGAGAGGGCGGAAAAGCGGCACAGGAACGGGGCTCGTATCAGATAAGGCCCATTCAAGGAAGCATTTCGGGCAAGTGAATCAAGGGTCTAGCGCAAATTATTCCAGTCCAGGGTATCGGCATTAGAATCAAGGGCCTCGGTTCGGATTCCGCAGGTGGCGATGGGCGAGTTCCCTATGGAAATCCCCCACCTTGGTGAACGTTTGCGTTTTAGTCGTCGTGAAACCAAACCTGAGGGAGAGAGAAGTCTCTCGAGCCTCGTGGAAAGTAGGACATGATGCATCGTCTCGTATACGTTATGTACACACACACACAGTTTATTTCGCCCGGTGGCTTTCAACTAAAACGGCACTAGTTGCTATTGGATATATCCATTTCCTAAGCTTTGCTATGATCTCGTAAAGCCCATACAGTGTCTATATTCTGTCGGGGACTCTAAACGCTTACAGAGTAGCCTTCAAGTTAGCTTGCCAATAATACGAACCCCACAAGAACCTGCGGAGAGATAAAAACGAAGTGGCAAAAGCAGAAAGTGGATGCTAATGGGCTTTTACGAGAGCATGACAAAGCTTGAGAAACAGATAGGTGCAATAGCAACTAGTGCTCTATCGGTTAAAGCCACCGGACGAACTAATTGTGTGTGTGTGTGTGTGTGTATAACCCTCGTCCTCCTCTTGTTTGCGCTTGCGCGGCCCCGTGGCGGTTCCGAGACCGAGACCGAGACTGAAATGACGACACCATTTGTCGATCTATTACAGAAAGTCGCACTATTCATTGTCCGGAGGAAAAGCCACGACGCGCGCCGCGCACGTTTCCTTCTCAGGTAGAGCCTCCTTTACACTCCTTTATCGCGTGGCGACGGAGGCGAAACTCGTCGCGCTGCGCACGGGAGACGCCCTTCTCTGTTCCTGGGAATAGAGCCACATTTATTGAGGAAACAGCATTGTTCTGTTCTTGGGAACAGATCAACAGCAGCAAGAAAGCAGTATTGCTCTGTTTCCTGGGAATAGAGCCTCATCAATTGAGAAAACAGGATTCCTCTGTTCCTAGGAACGGAACTTCCCCTGGGCTGTTTTCTCAATCACAGTCGCCCTGAGTGAACGGGAAAAACTCAAGTCATTCGCTAAGGACAACGATGGGAAAATACGCGGGAATATTTGGGAGTGTGAGGACTATCGTGTCGATGTTGGATCCAAGTTGAAAGATCAGCCGAAGATGAGGGAGTGGCATTTAAAAGCCAATGACGAAGCTAAGTCAACCACTAGAACGCCTCTGGGGAACCGCAGTACCCCGTGAATTACGGCAATAAAGCCAGGAACAATTGAAGTGACTGTGCTTGGGGGGGTGACAGGGTCCACCTGCTTCCCCAGGCCCTGCTTTCCGTCTGCTCGTTCTCTTCTCTCCTTGTGAGCCAAAACATACGGTTTGTATAAATGTGACTATGGCGCCTCAGTGGCACCAATTCTGTATTATACATTGATCAGTGCTTTTTCAGCCACTGGTACACCCGGCCTGCGATCTCAAGGTTGTTCTTCTCCATGAAGAACATATGTCCGTTGCCATGAATGCCCTCCTTGCCTAGATCCGCATACTCTACGTCTACGCCAACTTGCTCCAGATATTTAACGGTGCAGTAATCGTATGGCGCATGGAACGATGCTTCGCCAGTAACAACAAGTTCTGGGATTTTACCCAGGTTCGTCAACTGCTTCGCTGGGTACTTCTGCATAATGCACTCGTCGTGATCGGCGTCGATTGCTGGCTCGATAGTTGTCTCGATATTTTCGGCATTATTGCCTACGGGTGGTTTATATCGGATCGCGAGGTCAGTGAGGCCGAAAGCGAAAGCTGGATCATTTCCAAAAGGCGGGCGGAGCGTGAATGGTGGACCAGACGGCTCGAGCTGGACAATACCCTTGACAAGGTCTGAGCGCATGTCTCCGACCCTCCAGCCTATTCAATCGTTAACCACTTCAGCGAGTCATATAGTGTTTGGGTGAAGATACCGTATGCACCCGCCTGCGAGTGACTGATGACATAACAGTTGCCTACGAGGTCCACTAGAGCTGAATATGCCTGCGCATTTTGTTCTTCGCTTATGAAGCGGTCAGTTTGGAACTGCATCTGGCTCCTGTAGAAAGCGTCGAAAGTTGAGTCGCCAATGCGACCGGTGCCGGGCCATTGCGTGTGCAGCTTCGCCTGCGGCCATTGGTTACCGTTGTTTGCGGTGTCGGTGAAGATATCAGAGACAGAATTGGGCGAGCCAATAAACCCGATACTTCCCTGTCCGGGAAACCAGAAGGAGCGGCCGCGTGCAGGCTGGTCTGAGAGGTAGACTGTGTGACCTTTGGAGATAAAATAGGATGCCCATCCTGGCCGTCCGTCTGGAGTATCAAGGAAATTGGTGCCGGTCTGAGCCGCGCCTGCAATGAAGATAATGGGAAGTGGTGGGTTCGCCGGGGCTGGGTTAGGGGAAAGCTTCTCGACGTAAATTTGCCCTATGATAGCTATTGATGTAGAATCGGTTGCATTGTCCTGTTTTCCAGTCTTAGATACGCGTAAAACCAGTGGGAATCGAGACTTGCCGTGGTGTTCGTGTACCGTCCGCCAACGTAGAGAACCTCGCGCTTTGGAACAATGTCCATAAGCTTGGAACTATTGGTTTGCGCATTGCCTCCTAGGAAAGCGACTTGCGTCAAATAGGTGAGAGAAGTAAAGGTACGAAGGTTGACCATATTAACACAATCCTGTAAGTGCTGTAAACACCTTGAGAAGGAAACGTTTGTAGGGAGAGAAGAGAAGTCCAGCTCGAATTTGTGGAAGAGGAACAGCACAAGTTACAAAGTAGCGGGGTTAGTGCATGCGGACGATCGCGTGGAGGAGCTCGTATTAGGCCCTGATTTGTAATACTTAGCTGTTGGAGAGAGACCCTGTACTAGGAAACCTTCAGTAGATTGATATCCGGACCTTAGTCATGAAGGGGGGTCAGATAACCCCTCTTCCGGCCGGTCCGGATGACCGGAAGGTCATCGCGATCATCATCAATTGGGACACTATTGCATTGATCAAATTGACCGTATCGGATCCATCAATAGCTTAACTTAGTGATGAAACGTAAATAGATAACAAGCGGCCCACTTTTATCATAAACACACACACTGACTTTTCGGTGATGGGGCCCGGGCTTTGCAGCCACTCATTTTACATCAGACAGTCAACATGTGAGGGGTGACGATGCTGGGTTTAAGCCGTTTCAAGCCCCGGTCGAACTGTGGCAGGCCGGGATGGGCCATCAGCCCCTCCCGACCCTGTCTCCCGGGACGGATACGAAGGTAGCGGATGGGCTTACTAGTGGAGCGTCAACGGCCGTGTGCCTAGTCTGGGCCTAAGGCGAGCGTGGGTCCGGTGAGAAATACCATGGGGGATTTCTAAGTGTCAGACAGTAAACGAGATGGTACCAGGAGTGTCGAGAACGAAACGAGGCCACCTTAGAAGGCGGGGTACAGTCCCTAATTTCGTAAGGTTTGGGCAGTCTATCCAGGCTTGCGTAGTCGATTTCTCACAGCAGTGTTGTGATGTTGCTGGCTTGAGGAGGCGCCGTGGCCAGATTAGCGCCACACGGCTCATGACTTTAGTGACAATGCGATCTTGGTTAATGCGGATGAGGACCCCTTTGTTACTCAGGCAGTTGCCGTATTCCTAAATGACCTTTTACCTCGGAAATTGTTGGGGCAAATCGAGCCTGGGTAGTCGGACCTTAAAGGCCCAGACTCCCAAGCTTCGGCCAAGGGATTTGTCTGTACGCCCCTGTTTCCAGAGGTTTCGTTGACCTTCGCCTTGCCATTGGACGTTATCTAGACTGCTCCAAATAACATAACCATCTCGAAGCTGTGAGGGAACATTGCTAAAGAGTTGTGCTTTCTCGTTCTGCTGATATTTCTTAGAAATGAAGGGAGAGAAGAGACGACGTGGGAAAACGTAAGGGAATGGGACTGCGGCGAATGGCTTAAGGTCAGCTGCTGGAGATTGACATACCATCGTTACGAAGTTGTGTCCTGCTTTTGGTTATCAGCTCCCTTAGCTGAAAGTATATTTCAAGCTTGAGGCTCACCGCTAAGCCATCATAGTAGAACTTCATCAATCAAACAGAATGCAGGGCTGTAGCGCCCCAATCACAATATGACTTGCGGGAAGTGGGGGATGATATCCTTGAGAGAGTAGAAGATAATGATTGGTCAGACTCATAGTCTCTGCCCTGCAATAGTACTAAGATCATCTTCCAACACAAGACATAAAACGAGTGCGTCCGCCCCCGCTCACCCACTAGCACGACCTCCGTTATACACAACCTTGCATGTGCCGTCTCCCAAACGCCTATTATATTCACCATGGCAGGCTCGAGCGCGGGGTCGTCAGAGTACCTAGCCGAGACGAATGATCCGGGTCTGGACGAGCGGGCCAGCATCGCGTTCATTGTGATTGATACGTTTTTCCTGCTGGTGTTCTACGTGAGCCGGCATTTCAACCCCAAGGCCGTGGGAGTGTCCATGTTGGTGTGTAATACGCTGTGCTATGTGTTTTGCATGGGGAGTGCGGCGACGGGAATCTGTGAGTCTGTCCCCTCTTGTCTTCTCGCATGGGTTGTGGGCTTTAGAAGGACGATTTGAGAATACGAATGAGGCGGAAGCCTTAAGCATTGGGAAATGCTTGAGGAGAAAAAGCCTGATAGGAAGCTGCGATGGCTTACGTCAAGATTGGGAAATTCGATGAGTGAATGATAGACACTAACGCTCTGTAGTAATGGTTAAAATAGGCGGCGTAGGGTACCACGTCGCTGCCGTCCCAGTGACCACCTTTCAGACCTGGCTGCAACTATCCAAAGCCCTCGAATTCACCTACACACCCGCTGTCATGTTCGCCAAGCTTGCCGCTCTACTCCTCTACCACCAAGTCTTCGAAGTCCCGGGTTACCGTCGCGTTATCGTTGGCATCGGCGTGATTATCATCCTTCAAGGCGTGATTTCTTTTATTCTAGCGTTTTCGATTTGCCGGCCTTTCAGGTACTTCTGGACCCAGGCGGTGGATGTTAACGATGGGACTTGTGGGGACGTGATGCTTTTTTATAAAAGCTATAGCATTCCGAGTCTGGTCACGGATATGGCGATGCTGGTGCTCCCGTGGCCGATTCTTTTCAAACTGCAAATGCCTACATCGGAAAAGATTAGCCTTATAGTTACTTTTCTGACTGCTTCGGTGTAAGTTACACACCTCGCCCCCGCTTACCTCTGCGTCTTGCCTAGATGAAGAAACAAAGTTATTAATACGACATAGGGGCATAGTAGCATGCGCGCTTCGCTTCTCCGTCTTCTTCACCGTCCCGCTCTTCTCGGACCCAACATGGTACGCCTCAGGGGGTCCTATGATCTACGCCCTCGTCGAACCCTCCATCTACATGATAGCTAGCATACTGCCCACCACGTTGCATCTCTACCGGCGAGTCCGCAGAAAAGCGCGACCAGCTGCGCAGCTGCGGAATGCGAAGAGCGACGGTAATCCGAAGAACAGCAACGGTCTTTCTCAATCGGTAGAACTCGAGCGTATCGAGAACAATGACACAAGTAGCCGCGGAATCACACGAGATGTGGATATCTGGCAGGCACATACAAATTCAAGTCAGGAGGAACTAGCTGGGGGAGTGGTATGAGAATCGGCAGGAGTGCCATCAATCCAGGGACTAGAAACCCAAATTTAGTAACACATACAGTACAGTACATATTAATACTGTACTCTACAGTACATACAATATCCAAAACTGGCTCATCTCGCCAAATTGTCCAAATGGGGTGCGTAGCAGTTCCAATTGAACCTAGGTGCAGACCCACTTACCTATGCCTGATCGTCACCCTGCGCAGATCTGCGTAAGTTAGGCCACGCACTCGCCTGAGCAGATCTGCATGGGCACATTCCCGCTTACGCAGACTTGTGTGGGCGATCAATTTCTCTGCTACTGAAATCTCTTATAGAAATTTTTATATATGCTTTAAATGATTTTGCCTTTTCCAAGATCTAGCTTTTCCAGCAGATCTAGCTTTTCCAGCAGATCTAGCTTTTCCAAGATCTAACCTTTCCAGCAGATCTAGCTTTTTCAAGATGCAGCTGTTCCTGCAGCTTATTGAGGTATTGGGAAAGGTAACCAGTTGGACTAGAAATCTTAGTCTGTTTGAGTAACTGTTGACCTTTGAATGGACTGGGTATATGGTCTGTATTGTTGATACTATTGTTAGTGTTTTTTTTTTTACTGTTGAGCTTCTAGTCCCCCCTCTGGGTATGTGTGTACTAGGGCACCCTAACCTCTTGATACTTGTTTTCAACACGAGACTACCTCTATTACTCGTAAGATCCTTTCCCAACACGGATTGCTCGGATCAAACTCTGGTTGGTCCTAGAATTTGACTTCACTTCCTTCTGAGAGACTATTCAAACTGACTAGATCAAGGCTACCCCGGTCCTCGTGGAGCCAGCGCGATCCTTGCCTCCACGGATATCCACTCCGGAGGTTCCGCCCAAGACCGGGCCCAGAGCACAGAAGTCGTCAAGTATTCCTCAGAACCAGGATAATCGAACCCTTGGGGGGGGAGTGGCCAAAAATTTTCTCATGGTATTTTGCCTTGGCAGAGAGCTCGCTTGCCGTGACAGCCGGAACAGCCACCACAATGACAGAGCAATGGCCGCACTTCCGTGAGAGTTTCCGCCCTCATGGATGGAGTTCACACACAGTGCATCTGCTTCAACACCAGACAAGGTTTACGCACTGGATATCCGCCGGCATGTCTTTCACCGCTTGAAGACCTTAGCTGCGGGGAGCGCTGATCATACGTTGCATGCCCTATACAGCGATTATAATATTGAACTTTATAATATTAAGTGGCTTCATTGCACAGGATGTTTTCTAGCGCCGAAGGTCATGGGAGAAAAAACGCCTAGCCCATTAAAAACGCAGCGAGTGAGGAGGCAGGATGTAAAAGTAGGCCCTCTTTCTGTAACTGCTCCGCGGCTGCCCAGATAGCCTCCTGCCGTCTCCCCGCCATTATAGCATGATACCTGTTGTCAGATGCGAGCTTATTAGCGGTGGCGAAGCCTAACCCTTGGTTTGCCCCCGTTACGACCGCGATAGTATTGTCGGATGGAGACATGGTGAGGAGAAAGTCTGGTGATATCGACCTCGTCATATAGATGACGCAAGAATGGCAAAGGGATAATAACTACGCACTGTCGTAGTAAATCTTACATGTTAGAAAGCAAGACCCCAATGTCCTTTTCTGAAACTCGGGTCGGATGTAGATACATCTGCCGAGTCTATAGCCACGGACGTACCGGACTTACCAGATGATAAGGTCCGCGGCGTCAGGTCCGCGGAGCTATTTGACTTTTATTGCTCAGTTAATTGATTTTCAATTGCCTCGGCAGCCCCACTGCTGTCTAGAGCTGAACTTTACACTGCAGGCATTAGTCGATCATTGTTTTCCAGGTTTATTGAGTTGGATAGCTCAGTATGGCACTCAAAGGTGACCCTAGAGTGTATTGTGTTTGTGTCCTCTTGATGTTTCGCCCCTTTAGGTTAAAGTTAAAGAGGTCTAAGTTAACTTAAAATTTTCCCCCTTTCTAATACAGTATAGCTCGCCGACGCCTAGCCGGGCTCTCGCCAAAGGGTGCCCGATGACCTGCCTGGGCCCAGGCGTTCCAACATGTTCCAATGAAACAATACCTCGGCAAGGCTCCACTTTAGGCGGGCTGGCTGTTGTCGCCTTTTCCTGATGCCTCGGCAGGGCTCCACTAGACATGAGTCTCCAGACGTTGCTGGGACTATTCGCATTATGTACGCTGGGGGTCAAAGGCAGGTGTCTTGGGCGAAGAGAGTATGGCATGTTAATTGTAGATAGAGGCTATACAACTACATATACTGCAACAAACTCCCTTCTCGTCTTGCATTGATTGCATCATCGAGCAGACTATCTCTTATCTACTAAGAGGTCAGGGTGCCCTAGTATATATATACCCAGAGGGGGGACTAGAAGCTTAACAGTAAAAAAGAATACCAATAATAGTATTAATAATACAGACTATATATTCAGTCTATTTAAAGGTTAATAGTTACTTAAATAGATTAAGGTTTCTAGTCTAACTGGTTACTTTTTCTAATATCTTAATAAACTATAGAAATAGCTATATCTTAAAAAAGCTAGATTTACTGAAAAAGCTAGATCTTAGAAAAACTAAATCTACTGAAAAAGCTAAATCTACTGAAAAAGCTAAATCTTAAAAAAGATAAAATTATAATAGATATAAAAGATCTATAGACCCTCTTATATTCTAGCTATCCTTATATTCTTATATACCTTAACTAACTACTATCCCAATAGAATAAAATACCTCTCTCTTTCTATCTTATAGTACAGACTGATAAGATCTATTCTAATTATTACTATATCTATAGCTTTTAATTTAATCTAGAAGAATTAATAGAGATTAATCCAGCCCTTATTATAAAGCTATAAATTGCAGCTTAAAAGTTTAAACTGAAAAATATTAAATAAATCTAAACTAATAGACCTAATAATATATATCTAGTGCAGTTACTAATCTTTAGCTGCTATACTATCTAAAAGCTAGCTAGTATAAATCTAGCTCTATAACACTGGGTTACTAAAGAGCTATACTATCTTAAGATCCTTCTTAAGAACTACTAAATAGATAGAATCCCTCCAGCAGAAAGGGAATTCCTTGAGAAATTATATTATAACTATACAGCCTGAACTATATAGCTTATAAATAAGGTGGTGTTAGTCAACTTACAGCTAAAGAATTAATAACTATAAGAACCTAAAGGAACCGATAGATATTGCGGAGGAGGTTATGTGCTTGGTGGTTAGAAGAGGCAAAAGACTGTAATTAGGTTCACGATCAATAGACCAAGTCCCTCATCACATTCGTGCAAGAACGTGATACAGAATTGAAACAGTAGTCAGAACAGTGATTTCAACAATGATCTCTTATCTACACCAGCACCACTATCATCATGTCTTGTGAGCCCATATTTGCCGCCAATCAAAAAAGCGTAATGGCCTCACCGGCTTTTCGCTTGATAGCCTGCCTCCAGTCCCAGTCGATAGCGACGATAGGCGAGTTTATAAGCTTCTCGACACTGAGAACTACAATAAGGGCAGCGTCTACAACTATCCCGGCTACGTGCCTGTCCACAAAGAGCTCTCCCATGCACCCGTTGAGATTACTGGTACTCTACCCAAGGATCTCGAAGGTGTCTATCTTCGCAATGGTACAAACATTCAGTTCAACCCCACGTCGATCCGTCTGCGTGCCTTTTCGGGTGCTGGAATGATCCACCAGATCCAGATTCAAAACGGAGAGGCAAGCTATTCAAACTTTTATGTGCGAACTCCACGCTTCGAAATTGAACGAAAAATCGGGCGAGAAGTCTTTGTCGAGTTTAGTGACATTGCTACTGCTGGAAAGGCTGCCTTGGAAAAGATCCAGGCTTTGCAGAATAAAGTCAAGAAGGGCATTATCCCTGAGCTCTCCGCATATGAGCTCACTCCTGGTTCGACATCCATCCGGTATCATAGCGGACGTCTCTATTGCCTACAGGAGACTGGATATGCCTTTGTGTTGGATGTTCGCCGCGGGCAAGAAGGCCATCTCCTTCTGGATGGTCGTGGCTGTATCGAAGACTGGGATGGGGAATGGGATGGGCCTTTCTCGGCTCATCCTAGATTCGACCCAATCACGGGCGACATGTACAACCTCAGTGTCGATTACGGGAAGATCTTAGCCGGGCGCACCTCCCAAGGCCTACGTCATTCTCAAGCCTCCTATGAGTCGACCGCTGGGCAGATGTCATGGCTACATGACTTTTTCCTGACCAAGAATTATTTGGTCTTTCCTGACATATCCATGCGTCGAGATCCCAGTGGCCTCGCTAAGGACATTGAAAGCGTCTTCCGCTTCGATCACACCTACTCGTTGCGTTGGGGCGTCTTGCCGCGCGAGTTCAAGCCAACAGATGAGATACAGTGGTTCCAGACCAAGAATGTTGGCAGTATCTGGCATGTCATCAATGCATGGGAACAAGACGGACCAAATGGGACGCGCCAGGTTGTGTGCTTTTCGCCGTGCTTCGACAATTACCCCCCTGACTGCCCGATTCACACGCCAGCCGAGCCGCACGCGAAGGTCAAGTCTTGGACTCTCGACCTAGACACTAGCGAGGTCTCCAATGAGGAGCTCCTGCTTGATCATCATTACGAGAGACCAAGTCTGAACCTCGACTATGTTGGCGTACCTAGCAGGTACTGTTATCTGCTGGACGAGGAGCAGGATGGGTATATGGGTAAGGGCGTCCTCAAGTACGATCTTTGGGAGAAAAAGGAAGTGGCATATTTCTCTTATGGCGAAATGTACGGCGGCGAGGCATACTTCGTGCCTAGGGAGAATTCGGTTTCTGAAGACGATGGCTATTTGTTGGACATACTTATGACAGGTGAGAGATCGGAACTTGTCGTAAGCGATGCCAAAGGAATGACTGAGCTCGCGAGACTACATCTGCCACAACGGGTCCCGTTCGGCGTACACGCCACATGGGTAGCAAAAGATGAGCTTGCAAGGCTCTAAATAAACTGAATTCTTTAGAAAGTGACAGGTCTGGCATCTTTTGAAAGCAGGTAATTCTACTTATAAGATTTGTAAGTTACGCCTGCTCGGTCTCTAGAAAGTACATGGGACTGGCTTATTTAATTCAGAGCTGGCGGTATTGCCCCTATTATAATCGTTGAGTGCAAGGAGGTAATATCAACTGCCGGCTACCGAGGTTTCTAAAGCCCTAGCTGTTCCGATGTTTCCAACGCCCGGCCTGCTTAGAGACAGAATCGCAAACCCTGCAAACTATAAACTAAAACATACGCAATGTAACGTCGCTCGGAGCGAAGGCAAGCTCGAGACCAGAAGGTGACGGAAGTTGGGCAGTTTGTCATGCTCCATAATTCATCATCTGAGAATTCTTGCATTCTCTCAATGGTCGGCAATTTTTCCGGAGCTTCTTACCAACAACTATTATTGGAGCAATTTCTCAGTGATGCTTCTAGAGAGATTGGTAACCAGAGTTCATAGCCAGTTGGTAGGTTTAAGATTTAGCTAATCTCGGGCTAACTCCCCGGGATAGAAACGAGCTCTACTAAATCGAGCTTATTTGCTAGGCCTGACATTTGCGCTGCTACGTAGTCACAGAATAAAATCGACAAATACAGTCTCTTCAGAGAGCCTATCGCTTCCTTTGCTTACGCCAAGTCTCACACCACTCTGATTCTCGAATATTCTACACTCGCAAAGCACACAGTTATCTCTTACATAGTATCGATAAGAAAATTTCAGCTATGACTCGCATTATTATCTATAGACCAAAAGTATGTACTGTTAAGAATTACACATTCGTTGGAGGGATTATGCCTCTGCATCAATACACTTCCATTGACTTGACTCTCGCAGCCATTTCTCGAATGTTTGCAGACCAGGCTCCTGCCCTCTCAATGCAGCAATATCTGCATCCCATCCAGCCGTCCTAAACCACTCGAAGCTCTTGGAAGCATCACTGACCATCCACAGCACGGGATATGCTACTGCCCTATACGTTTGTGGCAAATCCTCTCCAACTGTTCTCCGAAACACGTGTTGAATCTCGGAGAAGCTCAGCTCGTCACCAGCCAAAGCAACCGCCTTGCCCGCCCATGCGTTAGGACCCAAGAGGGCCTTGGCAGCAAAGATGCCGATATCGTGGGTGCTAACCAACTGCATCTTGCGGTCCAAAGGCATACCCGCCGCCCAAAGAGATGCCATGAGCTGACCAAAGAAACCAGGGTTGTAGCTGTCCATGAAGCCCGTTGGCCTCAGGATGGTCCACCTCTTGCCCGAGTCGTCGCACAGCTCTCGCAGGCGGAGCTCAATGCGGTGCTTTGCGGCAAAGTGAGGCACATCTGTGGGTCGAGACCAGCTCACGACGTCGCCTCCGCGGTCGACGCTCGTGAAGACGATGTGGTCGACTTGAGAGTCCTTTGCTGCGGCCGCCTCAATGAGAGGCAGGGCTTGGGCTTCATCATTGGGCGGAACTGTGACGACGAAGACTGAAGAGATTGATGGATGCTCTGTGAAGATGGAATCCGGGGCCTGCGTGTCACCTTGGACGAGAACAATATCTGGGTATATTGATTTAAGGGCCTGAGATTTGACCGATGAGATGGATCTCGTCAAAGCTAGAATGCGGATCTCTTGATGTTTCTGTAGGTAGGCTTGGAGGGTCTTGTAGATTGCGTCGATGGTGGCCTTGCCTTGTTGGCCGGTGGCGCCCACGATGAGGATGTCTCGTTTCATTTTTGGCAGAGGAAGTTCCGTATTAATAATAAAGTGAGTTTTGTCTGGTTTTTTGGCCCTTAGGGTGACATGGCGTACCTTAGATATACTATCTTGTCGCGGAGACTTTTTCGGACACATTCCAGCCGGACACTTTTTTGTGACGAAGCCTAGTGTATGTACAACAGGCCGATTGCCTCCGCAGGGCTAAGCGTACCTGGGGTTGCACGTTGATCACATGCGAGTTCCAACGGGAGCCTAAAAGCATTTGAGAAACCACGTCACCAGGTGGTGGGTAATAAACCCATGTTTCGGCCGTCGATGTGGCTGTGCGGACTGATCCGCTGTTCTGTTGTTTTCAACATTTATCCACGATGCAAGATGGCGCGCAACAACAAATCATCCGTGGCGGAGGTCAGGCTATTGCCGATGCCCTGCATAAGGAGCTCGGTGATGCTGTGAGGCTCCATGAGCCCGTTGTCGCAGTTGACCAGACGGGTTCAGATTATGCCATCATCAAAACCACCAAGGGTGTCTTCTCTTGCAGCAGGGTCATTATGACTATTCCCCTTCCACTTGTTTCCAAAGTCGATTTCTCTCCTGCCTTGCCGGCGCCCAAGGTCAAGCTTCTAGGGAATCTTTCTTGGGGGCATTCTAGAAGGTCTTTGCCTCCTACGATACCCCATTCTGGCAACAAAATGGCCTGCGTGGAGAGGTTGTTGGTGTTGACTCATATGTGATGCTGGTAAATGATGTGTCTCCAGAAGATGCCAGCCGCGGTGTGCTGATGGGCTCCATCGCTGGGATGAAGGCGCTAGAGTTTCTTTCTATGAATCAAGATCAGCGTTTGGCTATCATAATGAAAGAGCTTGAGAAATGCTACGGTGCGGCTGCCTTGAAACCGAAAAAGCTAACCTTGCATACGATGACGGAAGAAAAGTGGTCGACGGGTTGTCCTCTCGCCTCACCCGCGCCAGGCATATGGACTACTCTGGGTGAATGGCTTTGTAAACCTATTGGCCGAATCCATTGGGCTGGGACTGAGACTGCTGAGGTTTGGAATGGATATATGGAAGGCGCTGTTAACTCTGGACTGAGGGCCGCGAGGGAGGTCTTGGACGAGCTGGAGTGAATACTATGACGAATAAGCTGACAGATCTAGACCAGGTCTGAGTCTGTCAGCCTCCAGCCTATCTGTTATCTCTTACTCGGCTGAAGGTAATTAGGTGAGCTTGACGAATTGGTTCCAATCACAAATAGTTAGAGTAAGATTAAGCCAGATGTTTTCTAATACTAAATGACCTTCAATAGCATCTACGTAACTATATACAACGACGAATCGCTGGAGAATATCTACATAAACAATCCAAATCTCCCAAACATTTACAGGCCAAAGAACTTCATGTCATCGTCGCCCCGGACAGGCACGGTATGGCCAACGTTCTGGGCAAAGATACCGACCAGCTTGGGGCCAAAGGTGTCAGTTCGGTAGCCGCTCTGGGGAACGCCGCTCTGGGACTGCTGGGGCTTCGTGGGGTTGTAGCCGAAAATACCAGACCACTGGTCGATAGTCTCCTGGTAGTTGGCAGGTCGGAGGGTGGTGTCGACACCGCCGTGGTAGATCTGCATCTTGGGGCGGGCTCCGTTGTAGCCGGGGAAAGCATCGGTGACTTGCTTGGCCCACTCGGCAGGCGTCTTGTTGACGTTTCCTTGGGCGCACTGGGAGTTCCAGCCGTTGACCGTGTTGGTGAAGAAGCAGCCAGCGGGGACGCCGTTGTAGACGATGGCGGAGGCAAAGAGGTCGGGGTAGGTAGCAGCCATGACGTTCTATGCCCACTGTTAGCACACATGCATACACACTGACACTTAGATCAAGATTCACGGTAGACTCACGGTCATCATGGCTCCAGAGGACGATCCAGTCACAAAGACCTTGGACTTGTTGGCATTGTATTTGGTTAGGACGTATCGAACCATGTTGGCGATGCTATTGCTGTTGGCACCGCCATCGTGGGTCATGGTCGCCTTGGAGCTGACGTCCCAACAGGTTCCGCTGTAGGGACTCTCAGGGTAGATGACGATGAAGCCCTTTTGGTTCGACAGCTGCGCATAGGGCGTGCTCTGGTAATACGATTGGGCCGTGCCTTGGCAATGGTGGATGGCAACGACAACAGCCGGGCTGGCCGGCAGGTTGTTGGGGATGTGGACGTACATCTTGGCTCCGGATGGGTTGGAGCCAAAGTTGGTCACCTGCTGGAGCTGAGCGGTGACAGTGCCAGCAAGGGCGACGATGGAAACAAGGCTGAGTTTCATGGTGATTGCTGGGTGATGATGATTTTAATTGATATTGCTGCTGCTGCTTCTATATCGTCAGCCAAGATCGGCCAGCACACGATATATATACACTTCTGAACCTATCGCTCTCTTTGTACTTTGTTTCGCGTTTTGGCTTCTTAGAACGCTGTCTGCTCTCTCCGTCTCTCCCATTTCCGTGTCCTTTCCGCCTCTCACTGGCGTCGACTCCACTTTGCCTAAACATGAAACCCATCAAATACGAGAACATGCCAATTTATCCGCTCCTCTTTTTCCATACCATCCGATCATCATGTTTATAAACGCCCCAGCAACAAGGTTCCACGTGTGAAAATTCATGCATACCGTAGATCAGATGAATGGAGGTGTTCCCCCCGAATGGCAAATAAAGGATCGTACTATGCTTCTTTGCCGGCATCCGGGCATGGGCCGGCTAATGTGTCTCATTTCAGCCTCCTTTATTTATCTACTACAAACCGATCGAGTCCTAATGGAGCCATAAGGTCCTTGTTCCCCATTTTTACACGGACCCTGGCATGTCTTACCCTGGGCTTCACAATCGTTTAGAAAGAGACAGCAGCGGGGCGGAGGAGCGGGTCCCAGGGAGCACGTCCGTACTTTTGGGGATGGGCCCATCTATTTAGTGCCGGTTTCTACAAAAGTACAATTATCCGTTTCACGAAGCTTTTCTGTAGTGGTGTGCCTTACCCCTCTTACTATTTTAGGAAACTGATAAGAGCAATACGCCGCTCAGGAAGAATCTCAAAGGGGTCTTAGTCCATGTCATAGACTTTCGACACCACTAACCCATTATTACTCGCTATCATGCTACCATCTCGGCCGGGTTGACAAGGTAGACTACACAACTCATGAGCGTTTGATATTATCTGGATTATTTGTCTTGACTTGTATTATTAGGGTCTAATGGGTGGGGACTATAATTTAGTGATTCAGTTGCGAGATATTCGCAACTTGGGCATGAAGAGCAATGGTTCACAGCGGAAGCATTATCGTGCAGTTTGATGTTCAGTTACACGATTCAATCACATATCGAAAACCTTTGGAGGTGATCAAGTCAAGACCGAAATAGGCCATGATTTGCCAGATAGATTGAATTTGCGGCTATATGTACCAGCATATGTTCGAGCTTCAATATTTACAAAGGAAAGATCAAATTGACAAGGCCTAGCTTCCTTTTGAGCTGAGATCAGCCGTACTATAGGGAGGTTCCAGCCTTTGTGACCGGGGCTGTTATAGAAACGCTCTAAGAACGACGAGCATTGTTGAAAAAGGTCCAGGTCTCTCCAGGAGCCCAGGTGCCGCTATTGGTATCGCGGGGGTCGGCGACGTGGTCACCACTGTGGGCAATCCAAGTGACGGGAGCTCGGCTGCACTCGTAGGTGGTTTTGATATGGGAACCGGAGCCGCGGGTGGGCTCGGAGGCGCTTTTGGACTGGCAGCCGTTGAGCTGGAGGAACTTGTCTCGAAGGGCTCGGCCAAGGTTAATGGGAAGGACGCTGTCGGCCACGCCGTGAATACCAAGGTAGGGAACGGGCTTGGTGCCTCCATTGCATCCGCTAAGCTGGGCACCAGAGATGACGGCAACGGCCTTGAAGACGTCTGGGTCTTTGGTCAGCAATTGCTAATACTTGTATTCTGCCATCTTACCAGGCCGGGAGCAAGCAACAGAGAAGGACATGGCACCGCCGTAGCTGAAGCCAGTGGCAAAGATTTGCTGCTCATCGATACAAAGGTTGGACTTGACGGCATCGAGGATCTGGTCAGTAAACGTGACGTCGTTTCCGTTAGTGTTCGCCCAACCGGCATCCAAGCCCTGAGGAGCAACGAAGATGGCAGAGCCCTGGGCCAGGCTCTCGAGGCCGTAGTAGCCTCCTCCAGCTACGTTCTGCATGGAGCCACTACGCCAGTGGTAGCCAAAGATGAGCTTGTAGGGCTGACTGCGGTTGTAGCTGTCGGGGATTTTCAGCGTGTACTGACGCTGCTGGCCAGCAACCGTGACAGTCTTGACGCCGCTCTGGATGGGGTTCTTGCCACAGCCTGCCGAGGCTGCGAAGATGTCCTGAGCGGCAGCAAGTAGGAGGAAGACGGTAGCGAGAAGGTTGGTGAACATGGTGAAAGGATCGCGTTGACTTGTTGTATTGGATAGAAGTAAAGGTAGAAAGCTCTTTCAACATGGGTGAAAACCCAATATGCTCTCAACGTTTAAATACGACTTTTCCCTTCCGTGGAAAACGCTGTCAGAAGGAAGCAAGGACCTACTTATAGAACAACCTTATCAGGGGTAGGGGTGATATGACTATAAAACAGCCGGATGAAGGGCGACATTCTTGGCGACCTATGTCCTGCAAAAAACAGCGTTGCGAATGGAGGAGTAACTTCCGCTGATCCCTGGGGTTTCTCAAATCATGTAAACCCCGCAATACATGGCCATCAAGGCGCAGTCACCTTCCACGTGGTGATATGTTTACGAACTGCTGATACCTGTCGGCACTGATACCATTTCAGAGGGTGAGGCTAGAAGCGTAGCTAGCTCTAGATGCAAGAGTAATAATAAACACGTATTGATTCTTTTAGCCGACGCTGTTTGCAAAAGTACAACAAATGGCCATTTTTTGCTCCTCGTATCCTGAAACCTGCCCACGGCCTAAGGTTGCTTGCGTCCATCTTACAGTGCGCTGATCCCTAATGAGCAGAGCATGCCCTCGAAACACCGAGACCACTCCTTCGCATTCAATTGCGCGAGTACTTTTTACATCGAAAGATTTTCTATTAGTAACAAGGCAAGAATCTGGCTAATTGGTTCTCTTCCTAGAGCGAGCCACTTCAAACAACCCTAGTAAAAGGAGTCCATTTAAAATTATACGTAATGGAATTGCCTTCCGCTTTAAGATTACACCACCTGCCTCCGGCCCTTAGTCTGTCATTAGTAGGGTCACTTCCAAAGTTCTGGAAATGCAAAGGTTCGGAGTCTTCCAGCCGAAGACCCAAAGAAGTTTGACCTTTCCAATTTCGGCTGTTGGTGCCCTTAGCACGACCCCTATAGGAACATCTGTGCCTACGTGTTACAGATTGGTTCGCTATGGCTAGCGGAGACTTCAGCGAGGGGTCTGTTAAAGCGCAGGGAGCATTACCTATAGCCTGTTCTTCCGCTAGACCGTTTTGATGGGCACCGAATACTCGGCTCATCGGAAATGCTGTAGTGGGTCAGCGCGTCCGCGATTACCCGGCTAATGTAACGGTTTGGTTAATTCCGAACGGTAAATTGGGCCGTGAGGGGGGCTGAGTCATCGGTAGAGTCATCGGTAGTCTCCCAGTTCTGCCGGTCTTGACAGCTAACTACAGTACTAACATCTCATTTTGACAGACCGTGCTTCAGCTGCTGAAGACAGGATGCAAAAATATCATGTCTGACATCCCTAACCCGGCGACCCCTCCTCAGGTACCGCCAGCTCCACCAGTGCCAGTCTGGCCTGACTGGCTCTCAAATCAGTCACCTCCCCCAACGGCACCGTTAATCTCCAGTTCGACATGGCCTCATAGGCTTCTTCATGTCAAATCTATGACGTCTTATGTAAGACAGGGCATTGACGTTTACAACGTCGTCAAGGCGCCCAAATATAACGTCCTAAGCTACACTTGGGGGTATTATGAAGACAAGACCCGTCAAACGCCTGCCCTCAAGGTGCATGGCGTTGACTGGCCAATACCTTCCATTAAGGAAAGCCACTTCACTGTTGCTGTTTTCAATGATGCGATACAACGAGCAGCTAGGGGCACCAAGCAGTCATGTGAATGGATCTGGGTAGATGTCGCGTGTATTCCACAGCAACACGATACGGAGACAAAAGAGGCAGCGTATCTACGCGGACAAGAGATCGGTCGACAAGTCGAGATATTTCAACGAGCACATGAAGCGTTCGCCTGGTTCTCATCCCTTACGCTGCCTAAATATGTCGACACATTTTTCATTGCCGAAGACCTGAACAATGCTGAGGGAGAGGCTGTCAATGGATCTGCCCCAGTCGGACTCTTAAATCAGATGAATACGAGATTGCAGTCATATGAGAAGTTTGTCGAGCTTCTTATCGGACACCCATGGTTTTTATCTCTCTGGACTCTCCAAGAGATGGCCTTGCGGTCGGATCTTCAAGTTCTCCTAGATGATCGACATCTGGGTCGTCTCAAAGCACTTCGAGACGATATTTACGTTTTGAAATCGTTATTAACAAGGGAAAAAACATGGAAAAGTTTGAAAGACTCTCTACTGAGACCAGACACATCAATTGGAAGTCAATCCAATAAGCCATACACACTCGACCCCGTTCATGATCTCATGGCACGAATGGACGGGCTGGGATCCCTGATGGAATCAAAAGGACTAGACATCTCTGAGATCTCTTTTCCACATACTGTCTACTCACATGCCCGAAATCGTCGGGCTACAAGGATGGTAGATCGCATTTACGGCATTGCTCAAACGTATGGCATCAGGTGCGATCCATTCCCTCCGGGAGATGACGAGACATCTAAGCTACATGCCTTGGAAGATGAGTTTGGGACCAAGCTTGTGGCAAAATCGCCTCTTCTGTCACAGCTATATATCCATGGCTCAGTGGATAAATGCCCTCGGCATAGTTGGCTTATTACGCAGGAGTGCGTAGTAGATGACGAGTTTTGGGCTGCCTTTTTCCGTCAATCTCAAAGCGTTGAAACTTTGTTCGAATCCTTGAAAGTGTCGAAGGTAGGCGCGGAACTTGAGTTTCGGGGTAAGGCCTGGCATATTCACGCGTTTCTGGAAGCTCTATCACTATCGTCAACGCTCACAGTTTCTGAGAAAGATGGCCTCTTCAATTACCCCAAGGCCATTGGATTAGACAATCCTTCATACCGGGGTCTCATGCTTGACCATCACATCTCAGACAGTTGTTGGTCATGTTGTCCGATATTTCGACAGTCACGACAGTATGTCGCGGGCTGTGCAAAAACTATACCACCACTATAAATGCGAAGGCTACAACAGTGGAGATAGGCCCCTAGGTATCATGGTTGCTCTGCTTGGATATAGGTGGTCTAAAGACATAGTGCCGCAGGCGTCATATGTCGGCCTTGTTTTAGCTCCATTATTACCACCCGGGGCTAGATGGCCCGAGCATAGGGGCCGTGATGGTAATTCGATGTTTGAACAAGACGGCTCTGCAGAGTGCCAAACAAAGTGGCAACGTATAGGCCTGATGAGATGGACGGAGAAATATTCCGAAATGGATAATCAACATCGCGTTCTACCACCTCATTGCCATTTTGAGTGTTCGATAAGGTAGGTTGGAAGTTATATACCGGGGCCTATTATAATATAACTACCAATGTTATAGAAATCAGACTGATGTAGAAACTTTCAAGAATGCGAACTATCTAACCCAATTTAACTTATATGAACATGTGTGACAAACCGAGCTAGCCACCTAACAACACATTCAGCAACATATAATAAAATAAAATAACCACAGCAGGTAAAATAAATTAAAATCAATCACTATAATCTTCTCTATATATCTACATTAGCTTGACAAGTACGCGCATTATGGCCGGGTCTCCTGCATCTTCCACATTGCCGTTCCCTCATCTCCGTCCGCCTCGTTCGACCACCACCTCACTGCGTTTCCTGCTGTAGGAACTGAATCCGGGGCAGCTGCCCGTCGGAATGTCCAAATTAACCGCGATACAGCTTTCGGCATTGTCGCAAAAGCTCGATGCAGCTATTGAGAGTTCCGGTGGTGCCAAGATCACGCTCATGAATACCCCGGTTTTCAACCTGGTCGCGTCTGGCATTCCTCTCGACACCACTGAGGCCACTGAAGCACTCGACGAGGAACGTGGAATCGCCCACGGTGACAAAGACGGAGCCGTAGCTACCAGGGCAACTGAGGGCAGCGGTAGTAGGCGCATCTGTGCCGGTCAGGTCGACAGTGCTCGAGGGAGCAGTCGAGCCAGTGGGGTTGACGGTGACGGTGGACAGATCGGCGTTCACAGCAATTGGGACAGTCACAGTCACGGTGCTAGGCGAAGGGTTGTTGATAACGGTGATGATGGTGGTCCAACCTGCAGGAAGCACGCATGTGTGGCAGAACCCAATAGGGGGTCGAGAGCCATCGGTGTAGGCAGAAGGCAAAGGAGAAAAGCCCACAGCAGTAGCAGCAGTGTGGTAAGCGGACTTGGTAATGTAGTGTCCCTCTTCTAATCTAACTTCTGTCTGCTCCCTCAAGGTGAACAAGTTGCCGGCACAAGGTCAAAAAAACATAGTTATATCTACAATTCAAGCATTTCCTACCCAATGCTACCACGATGACCAAATATCAAGCTTTTCAACTTGAAAAAGTTAAAACCTGTATGAATATATAAGCTGTAGTTGGCTCAAGAAGCTGAGTCCTGACTCTTTCCCTCCCTCACACATCATCTCTCATATTAAAAAGCCATCATGCCAGCAACAAGAACTCTGGTTGGCTCCGTTGACCCTACGAGCCCGGCAGCAATCAATTACGCCACCAAACATCAAACTTCAAGCAATTCAGATTAGTAGTGTCCCTCTTCAATGGTCGTGTAAGCAGCCTCGACGACCTCGCAGCCAGCTGGGGCAGATGGTCAAGCAGGAAGTGGAGTGACGGCCGGAGCATTCATCCGACTCTGCCAGCTAGGGACGCCATATACGTATACGCGGGCATAGTCGTCAACAATGGCAATGGTGCTAGCATACGCAAGGACGAAGGGCTACACGACATCGTACACAACACAGTTGCCGATGTGGCACTCCTTGGCTGGAAGTTCTCACCCTGTGCGTTGGGGCCGCAGGTATCGGCAGGACAAAGTCCACTGCCAGCATAATCGGGGATGGCGTGACAACCAAGTTCGTTGAAGGGGGCGGCTTAAATGAACTCGATGACACCGAGGATAGCGACTAGCTTGAAAGAGGGCAATGCATGGGTGGTCCCGTTAGGTTGACGATGCAAAGGTGACGTTTGTCTCCTCTAGCATCCCGACAGCCGCCACTGATGGACCCTACACAACCACATTGGTGACAGCGGTCGACCAAATCATTACCGTCTCCTAGCCGCCCACTCAACCAAGAACGCAGCCTGCAAGTAAATCAAGCTGATCAAGTACAGACTGTCAACCTTATCTGGAGACCTGCCCTTGTCCACACCTCGGCAGGAAACACAGCAAGATGGCTCTGCAAGTTATTCCACGCATCCTCAATCGGCATTCGCAGTGCTCTTTTGTTCTAGTTCCGGCAGTGTGAGGATACATTTGATCAGAGAGATTCACCTAATTAGCTGCTGTCTTTCTGTAATCTCGGGTCCAAGCATTGCTTCCAATATTTCTTCGCGAATTTTGGATGTTATAAGTGACCATCTGAGTACTGCAAAAATGCGGATCTCGCTCTGCCTATTCCAGCCATTCTGATCCAGACGAGATAGCTCTTCATTCATTGAGTCGCTAGCCAACCTAAACGCTTGTATGTCTAGGTGTAGAGGCATATGAATCATGCAGTGGCGCTTGCTGATCCGTGGAGGCCTTCCCAGGAAGACTGCAAAGCAAATGTCGAGCGTGTAGACGCGAACAAGTATGCGTTTGCGAAGCTCAACAAGGAACATGAGGATTTAGGGATCCCTCTCAAGTCGCCAATGAACCCACAAGCGAAGAGGGCTCCGATGGCGTCGTTGAGCCTGCGCCGCGTCTGAAAGCCTGGTAAAGTGACTGTCAAATCATACCACGAACTTTGAGTGGGCTAGAGAGTAACTTACCTTGATCTCTAAAATGAACTGAATAAAATGAAAAGGTCTCATACGGGAAAATTACCAGGACATCATTCAGAACGTCAACTGGCTCCTTCTCGAAAACTAGATGTGGTGTTCGAATATCTGTGACGGCGTTGCTGTTTTCGTGGTCAGCGTATGGCTGGGCTGTCATGGTTGGTCTGCTACCTTGCTAGTGCTAGGATAGTCCCGACCGTTTCCCATCTCAGATTCTAGCCGGTATGGCTTGCCACAAAGTCTTCCCGAGTCTTGGCCCGTGAGACGTCGACGGATGAGCTTGTTACAGAGAAGAGGCGATGCGATAGCTGTGATAGATGCCCCCGCAGATCTGACGAAGAGCCGGAGTCGCGAAGCTCATTCTTGATCGTATCTAAAAGCAATGGTACCAAGCAAGAGCCGACATGTGTTTCCAAATCCCGTTCGCCCCAAGTATCAAAGACCCCTTTGAGGCTATCGCTTATGACTATGTGTGCAACCATCTCTAGAACTTGGACGCCCTGGTCTGCACCGGCGGGACCGCCTCCGAGGATCGCTTGACGCTGGGCCGATTCGACAACTTGGTTACCCTTATTGGCTACATTGGTATTTTCCATTGGTGTCGATTGATTTGAGTCGGGTTCAGTTGCAGCTCTATACTTGATTGCTTCCAAGATAGTCGAACTTGAAAGCCCTTAGAATCCGGGATCCGGATATAGCGTAAGACGCAGAGTATGGGGGGGGGGGGGGGGCAATAGGACGGCCGTCTGAGCTATTTACTGGCTACATTTGCGGGGATCTTGTTGAGGAGAAGGGTTAATGAAACTGTATTGTGTGCCTGAATATGGAGCTTACCCAGGCTGGGACATTGTCACCGACGTAGTGTGATTTCGGGCTCTCTTAAATGGGTTTCTTGTAGACACAGCCATTACACGTACTGTGCCGAGCGTAGCGAGAGCATACGGGGTGATTATGGTCGCAAGCCAATTTGGACATGCGACAGGGCTCATATGATGGGACCCTGACGCAGCGATTTGATTTGTTAGCAAAGATTCGGTATGGCGACTTCTGGTTCCTGGCATCAGAGTGGGGATCAGAGTGAAGAGGAGTGCTCGAAGGCTGGGAACAGCCGACCCTTTAAATGCGCCAGTACACCGTTGACGGCAAAGCAGGATATTGGGGGAAAAGACGTAATAATGCCGATAAAAGCATGTCGGTGATTGATTCGGGTTAATTCTTCATCTTTTATTGCAGTGAGAGGTTGAGAGGTTACCGACTAATTATAGTATCGTCTGATAAGGCTTGCTAGGGGTTTGACATCCTGCCTCCCTCGGCAGGAGTGCAACCTGGTTTATCGCAACAAGATGAGTTAATCAGTAGAGACGCATATTATTGTGCATAAGGCGGGGAAAGTTCCTAACTCAATACCTAAAGCTGCGGAATAAATAGCCCATTATTCCCATAACTGAGCTATTACACCCTACCTAACTCACAAAGATCAGTCCAGTTTCCGACTACATTATATTGTTGCCAACGATGAAGTTTTTCTCCCTATTCTCTGCTATCATGTGTTTGGTTTTGGGCGCACCCTTCGCTGGAGCCGCTTTCCAAGGCTTTGACGTTTCTCATTATCAATCTGCATTTGACTTCCAAGCTGCATTTAACTCGGGAGCTCGCTTTATGATCATCAAGGTAAAAGAAACTAACCTGCTACAACCGCCCAAAGGCTCAATGGTCGAGTTAACATCTCCATAGTCTACCGAAGGCACCACCTTGATAGACTCTGCTTCCACAACCCATTATCAAGGTGGCAGAGCACCTGGGCTGATAACTGGAAGCTATCACTTTGCGCAGCCAGCGTCGTCTATCCCGGGCAGAAATAACTTATTCAGTCAGCCCTGGAGTTATATCTTCGGTCATTTGCTCTCCGGGCACAAGGTCTTTAGAGGATGTTCCATCAGGTTTGAGCCGACTTTCTAGCATATTGAGATTCAAATGCTTAGGTTTAAGACCCTTTTTGCCTCCTGCCACCAAAGTTGTACAAATGACGCCTTTCCCCTGGAGCTAAGTGCCATCTGAAATAATTAAGACGTCGGTTACCTGAAACAAAAGGGGCCTTCTCATGTTACTACTGGCGGGATAATGTTCTCACGGGCTAGTCTCTCGTATTCCAAAATTTAGTAGCTAACTGAAACAAAGACCTTGCCGCTTTCGGACGATTTCTCCCAAGCGTGTACTTAATTAACTCTCGTTTACATCCACCAAAGGTACTGCAGTAATATCCGAGCTCCTTTATTGTGCCCAATTTTGATCTTTTTACTTAAGGCTACAGTGAGAACAATTTTGCCAAGGTTCTTGGTTCTCACCTCCTCTCGCTCGTCACTATCCTCCACCTCAGCTCTGGTCTCACTTATCGTTTCTACAATGAAGTTTAGTCTCTTCCTAAGTGTGTTCACCACACTGTTGACTTCGGCGGCCAGCCAGAAGGTTTCTGGCGCCGCTCAAGGCTTTGCCCTGGGCGTCTCCGGTGGCGGCTCGGCTTCCCCTGTGACCCCAAAGAACATCAAGGAGCTTGTTACATATTTGACTGATAAGACACCTCGTGTCATTGTTCTCGATAAGACCTACGACTTTACTGGCTCCGAAGGCACGGTGCGAGAGAAAGGTTGCGCTCCGTGGGGAACTGGCAAGGGCTGTCAGCTAGCCATCAATGCTGCTAACAACTGGTGTGGCAGCCAGACCCCAGCCAACGTTGTATATGATAAGGCTGGAACTTCGGGAATCAATGTGGCCTCTGATAAGACTATTATCGGAGTGGGAAATAAGGGTATCATTAAGGGAAAAGGCTTGCGCTTTGTGAACGTGAAGAATATTATTGTCCAGAATATTCGTAAGTCAGCCGGCTAATACCAGACGCCCGCTTGTGCTAACACACCACTTAGATGTTACAACACTGAATCCCCAGTATGTCTGGGGCGGTGATGCCTTTACCTTTTCCGGCACAAGCAAGATCTGGATTGATCACTGCACTGTAAGCTCAAGCTCTTTTGTTTTGCCTGAATCGTTGCTGATTATCCCAGACATCTCTTCTCGGTCGCCAACATTACGTCTTCGGCCGCGATAAGAGCACTGGTATTACTCTATCCAATAACTACATCGACGGCCACACTCAGTGGTCAGCGGGATGTGACGGTTACCATTACTGGACTATTGAAATGGTTGGCCAGGGTGATCAGATTACTCTCCAAAGTAAGCTTTCCCCTGCACGCTTATTACCCAAATTTCTCGCTGACTATTCCTAGACAACTACATCACTCACACAAGCGGTCGTGGGCCTGCGCTCTCTGCCACCACCCTTCTCCATGCCGTGAACAACGTCTGGTCTGACATCAAGGGACACGCCATTGAGGGTGATACCGCGGGCAAGGGACTTTTTGAGGGCAACGTCTTCCAGAATGTGAAGGAAGTTGTTGTAAGCGACTTCAAGGGTCAACTGAACAGCTGCCCTGACACTGCTGCTGCTGCTGCTACTAAGCAGTTCCTGGGTCGCGTGTGCCAAGGTAACATCTATACTTCTTCAGGTGCCTTTAGCCGTAAGGACACCGGCTTTTTGTCCGAGTTCAAAGGGTTGCCTATTGCTCGGTCCACTCAGGCGAAGGTCGCCCAGAGTAAGGTCCCCGGCAACGCTGGCTTTGGAAAGATTTAGGGAAGGAGACCGTCCTTTCCGGAACATGGTTGATATGAGAAAAAGTTGTGGCCAAACCTCTAGAGGTGCCGTGTAAAACATAGATGAGAATGGAGACGCGAGGAATTCATGGCGTATGTCTGTGCGTTTAATGTTCACGACTTCGATGAGCAGTACTCGTTCTACCATAACGACGTGACTTTGGACATCCCGGACCCGCATACGGACATACTGCGGGGCGAGGAGAACATTCGTGGTCACTTCATGCCGCTGTTTGCGGAGGTCGATGAAATCATTGTCCCCATGATTCTCGCTATTGATGGACATAACATGTTTTTGGTTATGGAATCGTACTTCCGCTACCGCGTTAAAAATGGATAAGGGCATCATCGGCTACCAGTTCGAGGCAGGTAATATTGCCAATATCCGGGTCTGGGCCCACTACATCATCGTGGATGGCAAGATGGAGGCAATTGTGGGCAACTTATTTAAGGCCTTCTTTTTGGGCAAGATTGATTTGGCTAAGGCTATCGCGGAGAGCAGGAGCCGGGCAGATCCGGAACTGAGAACGGTTCCAATTGGGTGGGCCTTGCAGCTCAGAGCAGAAGACTCGACGGAGACCTGGAGCGATGCACCATACGCAGACAACACGATCGACCGGAAAACCTCTCAAGCATATGTCATGAAGCTATTTAGAGGAGTAATCGGTTGGCGAGCGAACAAGCAAGACACATTGACTACCTCTACAACAAAGGCGGAGTTATTGTCCCATGCGCAAGCCACCAAGGAGGCGGCTCGTCGACGCAGATATCGCGATGCTGCAGACGAAGCTCCGTCACGTCGATATCCACAATGATTGGCTGAGACAAGATGTTTCCCGAAAGACGATCAAGGTCGTATATACATCTACCGCTGATATGCTGGCTGATGGATTGACGAAGGCGCTGCTGACTGAGGCATTCAGGAAGTTCAGGTCACAGGTCGGGCTGGTCGATATCAAGGATCGGATTGAGGACTCTATATACACTTCTCTATCTTCTGATCATCTATCTCCATCGTTATATGAACGCGCGTATCTGACAGGTAGGTGGGCTTAGTAGAGTAACGCAGATCGGTCGAATTATTAACGTTATGGGTCTATGGAAGTCTGGGTGACGGACGGTCTAGAGACACTTTTGTAAACTTTTCTACGATGCCTCAGCGTTTCTAGATTTCATCTTGAGAGGATCGGATGGGAGATGAAGTCTCCCTTGAACACTACAATCCGGACCACCAAAAGGTTTGGGCAGTGTTGACCCAACACTCAACTCGGGACGACTCATTCTGGGCGTCAGGGCCAGCACAGATGGTGATCTTATATCTCCCTTTCTCCACACACCATTTATCCTCGATCTCGTCCCAGAGGGACATGGCATACCGATCAACCTTGATCTCGACCGTCTTTTCCTGGCCCGGAAGGAGGAAGACCTTCTCGAAACCGTGGAGTTCACGGATCGGACGGGGAGTCGGCGAGTCGGGAGCCGAGACGTAGAGCTGTAGAACCTCGGCCCCCGCGAGGGAGCCGGTATTGCGAATCTTGACTGCCACGGCGAGTGTCTGTCGTTTGTCGACGGCAGCGGCCGGATGCTGGATAACGGTCGGCGACGAGATGACGAACGTGGTATAGGAGAGGCCGTGTCCGAACTGCCACAGCAGTTTATCGCTATGCATCTGATCGTACCATCGATAGCCGACGAAAATATCCTCGCCGAAGAGAACCCGCCCCATGGTCGGGCCGAAATTCAGATACGTCGGGTTCTCTTGCAGCCGACGAGGCCAGGAAAGAGGCATCTTGCCGCAGGGATTAAAGTCGCCGAAGAGAACGTCGGCAATGGCTGTCCCAGACTCGTTGCCACCATACCACGCCTGCAGGACCGCCGGGACGTCCGGCGCCCAAGGCATGGTGACGGGCATGCCGGTTCGGCTCACGACTATCGTGTTACGGCAGACTCGGCCTACCTCGTAGATGAGCTCATCAACCGAGGGCGGAAGGTCCATGGACGTTCGGTCAAAGCCCTCGCCTTCCCATTCTCCCTAACTCCTGAATCAGCATTATGGCTCGACTATACACTGCTCCAAAGGTACGAGTAGTCAAAACTTGCTTACATTAAGTCCTGTGCAAACAACCACGTAGTCTGCTTGCTTCGCGGCGCTTACTGCTCGAGCGAGGGCGTCCTCGGGTGTGAGGTCTAAGCAAGCACCCAGTCGTACGCCGCCGCCGCCAAAGCCCGCGCTCCCCTTGGAGCTGGAACCCATGGTCGAGGTGGGAGCACTCCCAAACTCTATGCGCAGTTTATATGTCCGTGAAGCGTCGAGAGTCCGGAGACCAACCTCTTCGACGGTGCCTTGTTTGAAGAATGACGTCCCGGGCGTCTGGTGCGTGCTATTATCGACGAGCAGTTCGTCGTCCAAGTACAGTTTCGCGGTGCCGTGGACCGCCAGTCCGAACTTCCAAGACCCGGCGACGTCCGGGCGAAGGTCTGCCTTGAGCGTGCCGTAGAACGTATCAGATTGCAACTTTGTGTTGACATAGTCGAGGAGTTGGAAGAAGGTCTTCGTCATGACGATATCATCCACCGATTGGCGGTTGTGGACAGACGGCGGTTCGTTGTAAAGCAGCAAATGGGCGTTATCGAGGAGCCTTGTATCCAGCACCGGTAACATCTTGTGTGTGAAGACGCCGACCTCGTATGTCACCTCGACATCGGCAGATAGCTTGGCTTTGATAGCGTCAAAGGGGTGGATGGTGTAGTAAGGCTCCAGTGCCGTAGCGCCGGTTGCATGTGCGGCCGCGTCCTTCATGTGAGAGCCGATCAGGGCGATTCTTCGCACCGTTGGCGGAATCGGCAGCACGTTATCATCGTTCTTGAGAAGTACGATGCTGTTCTGGGCGAGCCGTCGGTTGATGTCTCGGCTTTCCGGGGTGTCGCGCTCGCCCTCTGTATCGGACACTCGGACGCGACTGGCCTCCTCGATGAACTTTAACACCCTGAGCACCCGCTTATCCAAAGTTGACATGGAGATCTTGCCGGATGATACCGAGAGCTCTGCTATTTGTCCGCGAACTGCTGTCGGGCCAGGCATTTCCAGGTCTAGGCCGGCGTTTATCGCTTCTGTTGTGGAGTACGTGCCGAGCCTGGAGAACTCGCTCGAGTTAGAACAAAGTTATAGGTGGCAGAAGAGAGAGAGAGAGAGAGACCGCTCTATCAAGATCAGAAAACTTACCAGTCGCTCATGATCAATGGATCAGCGCCCCATTCGGCGCGGACAACGTCCTCGAGGAGATCCCTACTCTCGGAAACGTGAGTCCCGTTCACCTTGTTATAGGACGTCATCAGTGCTCCTGGACGGGCGTCGCGGGCTGCGATTTGAAACGGCCTCAGGTAAATCTCCCTCAATGCGCGAGAGGTTACGACGGCACTGAGGGCCCTCTTCTCGTCCTCTTGGTCGTTACAGACGAGATGCTTGATCGTGGCGACGACTCCCGTGGATTGGCAACCTTTGATGATCTCGCTTGCGAGGCTGCCGGTGAGATAGGGATCTTCGGAATACGACTCGGAACCACGGCCGCCGAGAGGTCCTCGTTGAATGTTGACAGTAGGTCCCAGCCAGCAGCTGACGCCCTTTGCGCAACACTCACGCCCCAGCAAGACGCCGGCTTCGTAGAGCAGACCCCTGTCCCAGCTTGATGCTAAGGCCGTGCCGCAGGGGATGGCCGCACCACGGACGCCTTCGAACCATTTCGTCCCGCGGATACCGCTCGAGCCGTCACTGAGACGGATTTCGGGCACGCCGTATTCTGGCAGAGGCGTCGTGTGCCAAAAGTCCGAGCCTGAGACCAAACATGTAAACGACGGTCCCAAAGTTGGTAACAACAACAAAGTCGTGCCGGCTAGGGATCAGCCCGGGGTGTCAGTGTACTGACCTGTCAGGAGGGCGACTTTCTGTTTCAGGTCGAGCTTGAGCAAGACCTCGTCCGGATTGAAAGCTGACGTGGACATGCTGCTGGCGAGGAGAGAAACGCCTCACTCAATCCTTTAGGTTGGGGTGGAGGGGGCTGACTTGCCAGATTCGAGATGGCGAACAGTATCAAGAGGTGATAAACTCGACGGCCTGGACATGCATCGCCAAGGACACAAAGCTGCTGTAGCTGCCGTTATCATCATTGGAGAGATCCTGGTGAGTTAAGACCACACCGGGATCCTGATTCGATGCAGTTCTCTTCGCGGAGGTAAGGTTAACGTCCGCGAAGATAATTGCGGAGCCCCGGGTTCGGTGTCCCTTTCTAGCGATTTTTCGCGGACGGTCCGAGATGGAGCTAAGGACAAGATAGTGGAGTCAGTCCTCTTCCGGAAGTAATTGGCGGGCCGCATAACTTAACAACTGAGTTAAGGCCTTTAGAGCTAAAAACAAAATAACCGAGTCAGTCTTGTTCTAAAAGTGATTAGCAAGCCGCATAACTACTAAGTTAAGGCTGAGAACAGAACAGCCGAGTCAGTCCTCTTTCGGAAGTAACTGGCGGACTGTTCAACTACCGAGGCCAACCATCCAACGGCATTGGCACTAGGCAGATTATAACGCCCCCATACTCTCCCCTTCTTGTTGGGACCGGGGCAAGGCGGGGATATGCGGGGGGCCGAGCCAGGTAACGTACCAAGAACACGAGATAAGCACGAGTCAAGAGCCGCACCGCAGCTCTGCAATCTCGGTGTCACGGGGCTGGGGTCATACATGATAAAATGGTCTTTCTACCTTCCGTTATCCCAGGTCCTTAGTCTCGGAAACGAGTAGGAACTTCCATTCGCAAAACCGCTCCACGATACAAATTGATACAATGCATTTCTCAATCCCTTTCCCAGAGCGGGTTTCTTCGTCGTCCAAGACCGTATCCGCTCTGCTGGTGCTGTGCTCATCCATGATCTCTGTTGTAAGTGTTTCCTCCCCCGAACGCGTCCCAAAAGACAGCGGGCGCCTGGCTAACACGAATCGAATGCAGACTGCCGGCTACGATGGGTCCATGATGTATGTGTCAGCGTACTCAAATCAGTGTTGCGTGTCCCGTAACAACTCGAGGAGATGCTAATGTAGCACAGGAACGGCCTCAATATACTCCCGGCTTACACGGAATACTTCGAACTCAACAATGCGACGCTTGGCTTGGCCACGGCCGCCACGTATATTGGAGGGTTTCTGGGAGGCATGGTTTATAGCAAGGTGACGGACAGTCTCGGCCGCAAGCCGTCTCTGTTGATATCCTACGCCATCACCGCGATCGCTGCCGTAATCCAGGGAGCGGCGCAGAACATCGCCATGTTCGTCGTTGGTAGGATTCTCGTCGGCTTCGGAAACGGATGCTCCACCGTCGCCGCTCCCACGTACATGGCTGAAACGCTGCCTCACAACTGGAGGGCTTGGGGTCTCGGGATCATGAACGACTTCTATTACGTCGGTGAGTCAAAAAGCGGGAGGGAGGCTTGGCCTCCTGAACTATTTCTTCCTTCGGAACCCTCTGGCTCATGTGTCACCTCTTCTTCCTTTCGCTAGGCGGTCTCTTAGCAGCAGGCATCACCTACGGGACGTTCCAGATAGACAGCACCTGGGCTTGGCGCATCCCGTCGCTGCTGCAGGTCGTCTTCAGCGTCATGTGCATCTTGATCCTGCCGTTCATCCCCGAGTCCCCTCGGTGGCTGCTGTTCCAGGATCGCCGGGAAGCTGCCCTGAAGGTCGTCGCCCAAACCCACTCCGACGGTGATGTGTCGAACCCGGTCGTCCTGGCCCAGTATCAGCAGATGGTCGACGTTCTCAACTACGAGAAGGACGCCGGGGAATCCCTCAGCCTCCTCCAGATCTTCAAGAACCCATCAGCCAGGAAGCGGCTTCTCCTTGTTTGCAGCTGTGCTCTCGCTACTATCATCCCTGGTAAGCACCCCGGATTGCCGGTTCCAAATATCCAGAGAGCGGCCCAGGCTAATTTCTATTTCCGTAGGAAACTCGATTGTCAGCTAGTAAGTTCACGACGAGAACACGCATCGCAAACACGAGTCAATGCTGACTGAATAAAAACATTAGCTACTTCGGAGCAATGCTCAGCAATGCCGGTATCACCAGCGCAGATACTCAACTACAAATTGTGAGCATAATGATTTCTACCTTCTCTCGCAGGTATCGCCGCGGCCCCGATTCTGATTGTTTCAATCTACCGAATAGAATATCATCCTCAACGCGTTCTGCCTCGTCTGCGCACTTGCCGGCACGTTCTATGCGGATATCGTAGGCCGTCGACTGAACGCGCTGTGGTCTACCGGCGCCCTTACCGTATGCCTCTATATCGTCGGCGCCCTGACGAAACATTACGGGACATCCGACTACGTGCCCGGCATCTACGCCACGGTCGCTTTCATCTTTTTATTCATGGGCGCCTACTCGTTCGGCTGGACTCCGCTCTGCTACCTCTATCCCCCCGAGGTACTCAACTACGCGGTTCGTGCAAACGGCATGGGTGTTTTCACCAGCACCATGTACGGGTCGGGAATCCTGCTGCTCTTCACCTACCCGTTTGCGCTGGAGGCCATGGGTTGGGCGACATATATGATGAACGCCTCGTGGAACATTCTACTCTTCGTCTTCATTTACTTCTTCTGGGTCGAGACTAAGGGCAAGACCTTGGAAGAGATCGACGAGCTCATCGAGGGAGTCAAACATACCGATGTTCCCAGCCTTGAAAACATCATCAAGGGGAAGGAGGATATAAATCTCGCCGAAGTTGAAATTGCGTCCAACCATTAGTCTCGCAAGCCGCTGACAAATTCTGCTTCGAATCCCGCTCTTCAATGAATCCACAAGAACGCGCATGGAGGGGGAAGCATGCCAGGATCTGTTTCACCACGCCTCTATTATTAAATGGAAACTCGTTTCGCAGCTCTTTCTGAGCTGTTCTTGCCCAAAAACTATGTCTTCATACTTGGAATCTGCTGTGATCGTCGTGTCTATCAATTGAGAGACTCATATCTGTACGATGTAATCGTGTGCAAAGGGAGGCGGATAGACGGGGGTGTTAGCATGCGTATCGTCTGCAGTGCCTTGACTTTGAAAGCAAGCTACTCACTCATGCGTTAGAGCATGTTTTTTTCCCCATGGCCTACCGACTATTAACCCACCAGACACTCCGGAGAGCTTTCCAAAAAGGCGGATTTCTTCTTCACCGGAGTCTAACGACGAATGGACCTGGGGTCGTTCCCAACCGCTTCGACAACGTCAGTTATTGGGCATGATGAAGAAGGTTACGGCTAGGGTTTACGGCGGGGCTGTGGAGCTAAACTGAGCCCCTCAGGTAAGACGAGGGAAAGGGGTTGAGGATAATGACTGAAGAGCGCCAGGTCCAGGCAGTCGGGCATCGTCCCCAGGCGGCGGAAGTAGGTGTTGACTTTGTTCCGTAGCCCGTAGAGTAGTAGCTTCTTGTTGTGATCGGAGCCCGGTATTACCTTGATGAGAGTAGAGTTGTGTTCGACTGCTTTTTTTAGGACTCCCCGTCGTCTCAAAGCGTATTATCGTCCAAGACCACACTTCCAGACACCCTTTAAAGCTATCACGTGAAGACAATTAACAGATTCAGTATCCACACCCTATTGAGCATTTAATCCCTGGATCGAATGTGCCGTACGCTATCCAACACCTTGCATTCATGGATTTGTGGCCGTTTTCGGCTCCTTTGAAATGGTCCTGTTAGTGGGACCAGGTGTCGCATGCATGATCAAGCGGCGTCCCAATTCACGCCTAAATAGGCCTCACTCAAAAAGAGAAAGGCGGCCAGACAGATGATATACTTTGCTTCAACATTTTAATTATCAATAGTACACTCTCTCCAATACTGACTAGTGATACTTATATGCGACGGTCGCGTCTATCCTAAAGGGTATAGGGTAGGCAGATCGGTTGGGGGTTTGAACAGAGTAGGTTAGGACGTCTGTCCTGGGCAATAAGGTTCTGTCCCGTCTGGTAACGTGTAGACTGTGGATCTAGGTAACCAAGATGTATTGATAGTTGAGGCGCGTAGAGTTCCCTCTAATGTGCGAGTAGTTTGTATATAGTATATATACCCGGGCGACCGTGAGATCCATCAGATCGTGGTTACGCGCCGTGTAAGCACGATCCCTTACTTATTAGAGGAAAAGGTGGATACCCTCGTTACTGCCATCCTAGACCGCCTGGTCAAGGTGGACTGTGACAGTCCCCTGATAAGCCGAACTGCAACACATTCATAGGAGAGGTGGTGGAGTGCCAAATGAGTTCAGTGGCAAGGCGCAATTTTATTCCAAGCAAGGGGCTTGATAATGTGCGGTTTTAGAAATGAGACCAAGGAAAAGTAATTGCGCAGCCGGCGTTCCAATGAAGCCTATTTCTAAAAAGGAGATGATTTCGGCGAATTATGAGCTTGAGAACCAAAATAGATCACGTGATATCTGACTAATCTATCTTTCAACCAGTGATTCGTCAAGACACACCGCCGCGTAAGGCTGCTTTCTGACGAAGAAAAAAATGGAGGCGATTCTATCCCTTTGACTGCATGCTATTAGTACAAGGTTGTCTATGGAAATTAGTCCTAGTTGTTTCCACTGTGGAAATGCACTTGCTCCTCCTTGATAAAATCCTTTGAACACAATATTCCTTACTACGCTCAGCAACCGCCTTGCGCAAACTCCACTTCGGCATGGAGCAGACGGAACTGCCGCCTCTCCTATGGGCGCCTCTCCCCTCCTTCACGAGGCTGCGATACCTCGTGGCAATATGCGTTATCAAGGCCTTCCTGGGGGTTGGCTGGTCTCTCCGGAGGCTGCTTGTCATGCTTGGTTTCGCCCCCAAGTTTAGCGGTAGCCCAAGCTTCTCCAAGGCCTATATTTGCAGACCGAAGCTCACGCACCGGTTCTTCTACCCCAAGTCCTATCAATCCGGTGAGAGTCTACCAGTATACATCAGCATACACGGTGGCGGCTTCGCCTTCGGTACCCCGGAACACGACGACGAGTTCTGCGTATTCTTCTCCAACAACTTCAATCTACTTGTCATCAGCATCGACTACTCTCTAGCACCGTGGAGCACCTTTCCTGTACCCACAGAGGATGTCGCTGCCGTTATGCTTGCTATTCTTGCCGATAGTACTCTTCCAATCGACCACTCTCGCGTCGCCATCGGCGGCTTTAGTGCGGGTGGCAATCTCGCCCTTTCAGCATCTCAGTTACCGGCTCTTCAGGGCAAGATCAAAGCCGCAATTACGTGGTTCGCGCCTGTCGACTGGAGTGTCGACTATGATTACAAGCTCGCCTCCCGCTCCTACAAGCGTCCTCAGGATATTGATGGACTTGCGGCGGTGGCACCCATATTCAACAACGTGTATTTACCAACCGGCACCAATCAAAGAGACCCGCTTCTCAGTATATTCTATGCAAAGAGAGAGGTCTTACCAGAGTGGATATATGGGATTTCTGCAGAGTATGATATGTTAGGAGATGAACTCAAGAGAATGATGATGCAGCTGGCGGGCTCCCACCAGCCGCCACTGGAGAGCGAACAACACTCATTTGAGAGAGACGGAGGAAAAATAAAGTGGACGATGGCAAAAGACGCGGAACACACTTTTACGCATTGGTGGCTGAAGAGAGGTAAAGCAGCGAATTTGGCAAAGCCAGCGGCAGAGCAGTCTTTTATTGACGCAGGGAGGTGGTTGACAGAGCGCGTCTTTGCCCAATAAAATTCTGGGTTGACTCTCCAGAAGTCGAGTTGTATGAGAAGTGTTTTCTGAATTCACCCCATACCAGGCGAACTGATCATACAATTCGCTTCCTCTCCGGACAACCAGAGTACACTATAGAAAGTCATGCATAAGATAGAGAAGATTTTATAGAAGTGATCGAAGACGTTGACTAGATTCATATCCCGTTGTGGCAGAACTTGACCGCGGCCGCGCAATAGTAATACAGCTTTCAGAATGGCGTACGAGACATTGAGAAACAGAATGTCGGCGGCAATAAATGGGCTGCATGCCGCGTTGCTCCCGATAAGACACAGCTGTTGAACGAAGGACTGGAGCTGATAAGATCTGACATATTCTGAGCTTTATTACTGTATGTGTATAGCTACTGAGCCTGTTAGAACTCTTTTGGGATTATTAACTGTATATAGATGAGGTGGAGGTACAGACCCAGATTCAGTTTGCATGTAGCAAATTGCATCCTGCCGCCTAATAGTTCCTATTTAGAATAAAGAAATCCACTTAATACCCTTGTTAAACTAGAGGTTTTGCTATTGTGATAGTGCTAAATGACATACTGGAGTTTAATAATAGCAAAGCTAGCATAATATACTCACTACTACTTAAAAAGTCCGCTCCTCCCAAGCTATTAGGAGGGCATACTTCTTCTCTTTCTCTCTTTTCCCTTCTCTCTCTTTCCCCCCCTTTCCTTTTCCCTTTCCCCTCACTCCCTCACTCTTCTTTTGGGCCCTTAAAACTCCTAATCCACAACCATAGCCTCTACTTAGCTGCAGCCCGGCCTTCAAGTGCCATCAGTTATGCAGTGCCGCCCCTGAGGCTGGGTGGTGCCTGCGCCAGGGTCCCGGGCCAGTATGTTGTTCTCAAGCTTTTGCCAACAGTCAGCCTTCTTGCCTTTTCCGTAATAGTGAAGCGAAACGCAGTACTACACTGCCTGCGGTAACATCTTGTTTCTCTGTTGCACCGTCTTACAATGTAAACTCAACATCAAGGTTCCGAAACATGACGGGGGATGTGACAATAGTATTTGCGCCTTTCATAAATAATTGGATCTTTCTTGGCGGCTGCAGGGTTTGCTTGCTTTGGTGTTGTGGAACAACATCACGACACGTCTAGCTCCTTTGGGCTTTTGACAAAAAGAATGGCAGGATCAGTAGCTCATCTATTAATCGTTCCTGCATTTACTCAATGTACTCTTCCGCTCAATGGTTTTCGGTAATAAGTTCCTTGGACGCCTCTGACGAGCAGGCCCTGCATATGAATCTATCCATGGTGGAAGAAACTACATGGGGCCCTTTTTGGGAGAGCCTTGTAATTTCGCCTTTTCCCACGAGGGCAAGCGTCGGGTAACTTGCATTCTATGTTGTGATAATACAAGTTTAAAAGAAATCATGTCATGGGTTACCAACCATGATATGAGCAGCTGGTGCGTTGACGCAGAATTTAGTTTTATCAATTAGAGCTAGCCCAGTGAGAGCCAGGGCTAGATTTGTCACAAAATAACGAGTTTTAGGGTATAAAAGATGTGGTTTTTGAAGATGTCCGTCGACTATGACTAGGAAGCTACCAGCTTAAGGCCGGTGACATCCTCGCAAGCCTTGACGACGGCTTCTTGCAAATCTTGGTCCGCTGTCACTGCAAGAGCTTCACCCATCTTCTTTTTGGGGTCAAAATAGACACCGGTGAGACTTTGATCGTAATCACCCTCGGCCAGCATGACGTATGTCTCGACACCATCCTCCAACTTGCCGGGAGCGTCTTGACCTGCAAGTTTTGTGGGAACCCATCCAGGGTGCACAGCCGTGACTGAGACGTCATCAAACCGTCTTGCAACCGCATTGGCAAGAAGCACAACATGAAACTTGGAATCGCAGTATGCAGGGAAATCCTGGAACTCCTTTTCCCCACGCTCCAACCAGAAAATATCCTTGACGTTCGTATTGGCTTCTCGATGTAGGATAGAAGCGATAAAGACAAGACGCTTGGGTCGTTTGAGGAGACAAGCGAGGATATAGGGTGCGATGACGTTAACGAAGACCATTGCTGGCATGCCAGTATCCGGCGTCTTACGGAAGGGGCCGTAAAGCAATCCGGCATTGAGAATGACGGCGTCGAAGGCACCAATCGCGTTTGCTTCCTCGGCCAGCTTGCGCGTCTCTGCCATGGTTGTCAAGTCCGCAATTAGCACGCCGGCAGCTCCGGGGCATTTCGCCTTGGCCTCATCTGCACGCTCTTGACTTCGCGCATGAAGATAGACGGTGTGGTTGCGCTGAACCAGCTGACGGGCAGCTTCGAGGCCAAAGCCATCCGTAGAACCTGTTATGAGGATACGGGCCATTTCGCACAAGTCGGCAGAGTTGAAATGAGAATAGCGGTATCACAATGTATTCTCAAAGGCTTCAAGAAGGGGAGTAAGAACAAAGCTTGCCTGAGAGGATATTGCGCAGACCACTGACGAAGAGAAATCACATCCGATTCTGTGGTGATAAATGTCTCAATGAAAAGGTGATTGAAAACTTGCTGTTACTGATCGACACTAAGCTGGGAACGCTGGGAACAATGGGGGGTCCCGTCCTTGGCTTAGAGAGTTGTAGAAAGTGACAGAATACAGTACTCGACCCCGAGGATCGGCCGAAGGGTTAGGATTGAGGGGGGAAGTGACGTTGAGTGGATCTTTCCCCCAGAGCTTGATCCATCGAAGTAGGGTGAGCCAGGTCCACTCGGAATGCCACCTGAGTGATAGCCGCCAACACTGGGGAACGCTTCAACCGTTGTCTCTTTGATAGAAGAATATTTCTGCACCAATCGGCTTCTATTGAGGTGCTGCGTCAAAGGTCCCGGCCTTTGAATCCGAACCTAATTGTGGTGCCTCTGCATACCACCTAGTCCACTGTAAATCCCGCGGGTACCAATCAAGCAATCCTGGTGGCAGGGGGTAACCAACACAGCTGGAGAGATAACCAACGCAGATGGAGAAGTTGTACGGCCGTTTTTACGTAACATGAGAAAGTGCGGGTTTTTTGTACAAGTCTTTGTCGCAATCCCGCTACGGCAAAAGGGAATGATCACTCCACTTGTCGGTAGCATTATTGTAGTCCATATCTCCGTCTGACAGTCTTGAAAAGATATCATCGGCAGTCTGCCAGGGTTAGTGATGGCCCTGGTCGGCCATACGAGGAAACGGGCTTCCTTTCACCTTGATGGACCTTTGTCTGTCTCAAAATGGTCTGTCAAAATGGCCCCGAGCATCTGCGAGTATTTGTGCAGGTCAACAGCTAAGCCGCGAGTAAGGGTGCCAGGTGCGACATCGGGGGGACGTTCTTATAACGCAAACGTAGAGAACGACAGCCTCATGTAGCCGTTCCGTGAGAATTCATCTTCATCACACCGAGCTCTCAAGATTCTTTTCTTGTATATCACCATCGTCATCGGCATCGTCATCGACTGCAATGGATACCGGTACTATTACACCTACGTCTCGCTTGGGAAAGTTCCGCTACCTGACCCGAAGTGGTTCGAAACCAATTATACAACGAGAGCGATGCACCTTCTGCCACACAAACAAAAGAAAGTGGACAAGACTCAGACAAAAATGACACATCTCAACTGTTTCCGCCTATTGTCGGAAATTCAACGACTGATGGTATATGTCCAGCTCCGAAGGTGCATCTTGATTTCTCCCCAAAGGGCGCAAGGTACCACAGTCGAAAGTATTATAGCGAAGTTGCTTCAGCGGCCGAGAAAATGATCAAAGAGGAGAATCCGTTTCTTGAATCTCTGGTCCTGGGATAAATCGTGGAGGCCGAACGGGGCAGAGGCAAGCACGGACTAGGCCATTGCTTCTCCAGTTCATGGTGGAGAGTGGGATTTGCTGCTTGTGTCTGACAAATATTAAGACGGGGCGTACATGGTGTACATGAAGCATGCTATATTACTGAAATAACATGATGGAAGTTTGTCGGACGTATCTCTTCGAATTAGCTTGTGCTGTGTTGGAAAATGAACTTGGAAGGTGGTTTTGGTGAATTAAGTTAGTGGGCATCTGCAGGAGCTCATACGATGTCACCTCATGCAGCACGCTTTACCCACCTTCCCTGTCTGGAGTGTCTTATCGCATCATCAGGTATATTAGTGCATTTACTCGCTGTTTTGGCTGGAATCTGCTGAATCGACATCGAATGCTTACGACTCGTTGCGCTGAGACGGCCGACGCTTGGAACCGCCTACCCAACATGACCTCCATCCCGCCTCAGCCGCTTCCTCGGCTGATATCCGCAGAGGAGATGATTCCGAATGCGAAAAAGATCTTGGCAGAATTCCGTCACGTTCGTAATTCGATAGCCAAAAACGTCGTCCCTTCAATCGCTTGTTTTGACAATGTTATCAAACCACTCATTGACGTGGACAATCGCACTCAAGGCGACCTCCAAGTCATGACGATGCTGCGCTATGCCTCGCCAGACAAGGCAGCGAGGGAGGCATCCGACGAAGCCGTCAGGCTCATTAGTGAGTGCGACGCTGAATTCACCGCCAGAACGGACCTCTTCACACTCATCAAAGCGGTCAAAGATAAGGATGAGCCCTTGGATTTTGAGGCATCCAAGTATCTAGACAAGCTGATCAAAGATTTCTCACGCTGTGGGCACGGTGCGCTTGATGAGGGTGACATAAATTGTTATCTGGATCGTCGAAATGAAATTGACAATCTGAGGCGCCAGTATAATCGCAACGTTCGCGAAGAGAATGGGGGCATATGGTTCTCACTCGAAGCGCTAGACGGGTTGTCTTCTCAAGATGTCTCTCGTTTTGAAGAGGGCACGAATTCCGATCAAGAGAGAATGAGGTTCATCCGCCATCGAAGGGTCAATTTTGAAAACATTATGAAATACGCCAGGAACCCTCTAACGCGCAAGAGGATGTACGTGTCCGATGCCTACAAGCTACGGGAGAATCTCGATTTGTTCAAGGACGTCATCACAAAGCGAGATGAAAATGCACGTCTACTTGGCTATGGCAGCCATGCATCATTCAGGCTGGAGAATCGCGTTGCGAAAACTGCAGATTGGGTGATCAACTTCTTCAGCCAGCTCGCAGATACATTATTGCCACAAGGCGAAAGTGAAATGCAATTATTACTAGAAGTGAAAAAGAAGTATCTGACCGAGAACACCGACTATCCTCAAGATTACCCTGACGCCATGCCTCCTTGGGACTACGCATTCTACAGTCGGATTGCTCTAGAAGCCTTTCAGGTGGATCATGTCAAAATATCTGAGTACTTTCCTCTAAATCACACAGTCGCAGCAATGTTGGACCTTTTCACCTCCTGTCTCCAAATCCGTTTCATCCCAATTCCCTCGGAGGCTCTGGATGGTTTTCGGTGGCACGAGGATGTCGAGGCATGGAGTGTTTGGGACGAGAGTGAGCCTACGCAGAGTGGGTTTATTGGATATCTCTATATGGATCTGCTATGGCGGCCGAATAAATATCCAGGCGCACAAAATGTCACTCTTCAATGCGTAAGTTCTTCTAACTGATAACAATTATGACTAAGGGCGTGATTGCGGTGTATCAGATAATGAGACTAATGGATGTGACCAGAGTTATCTCAAAGATGATGGCACCAGAGTGTATCCTGCAACCATCCTCATGTGCGGCTTCCCCCGCCCAACTGATTCAGGTTGTGCTTTGCTTAAGCATCATGAGGTGGTCACTCTTTTTCACGGTAGGGACTCTCTGTTGTTGATAAAGTGATGTGAGACGTCAGTTCGCTAACTCAGATCGTCTAGAACTTGGGCACGGCATACATGACCTCGTCTCTCGGACTTCATACGCTGCATTCCACGGCCATAGATCGCCTCCTGATTTTGCGGAAGCTCCCAGCGTGATGTTGGAGAATTGGTGCTGGATGAAGGATGAGCTTAAGCGCATGAGTTGCCATTTTACAAACCTGGACTCAGGGCTTTTGCGAAATTGGCAAAAGAATCACCCTGGAGAAGAAGTACCGCCAGAACAGATCCCCAACGAACTATTGGATAGTTTGGTTCGCAGTCGGAAGCATAATAGAGCGCTATGGTATCTGCGCCAATTGTGAGTGTTTCCCCCAAGCAACAGTCGGATGCGTCTGACCAGAGGCACTGGACTGACATTTGGATCCAGGGCACTATCGCAATTTGATATGGCTGTTCATAATGTCCCGAGCCACGAAGAATGCTATAGCCTTAATCCAGGAAGCATGTACAACGACCTGATGGAGAAATACACCTTCTTAACGAACCCCGAACCTCAAGACCGCGGGCACCCGCACACAGATTTCGGCCATCTGTTCTCTGGCTACGATGCAGGATACTATTCCTATTTAGCGTGAGCCCCCGTCACTCCTTAATCCAATTAGACGCACAGGCTGACTAGGGTTCTTCGGCAGAGCCCACGTCTTTGCCGCGGACATTTTCCAGACGACATTTGCGAAGGATCCTGGTAGTCAGGCCGCGTGGGAAAAGTACCGCCGTGGAATTCTCCAATATGGTGGAAGCCGGGATGAGTTGGAAATGCTGGAGGAGTTTCTCGGTCACCCTGTTAGTCCAAAGGCCTTGTTTCAGAGCCTGGAACTGTAGAAGAATAGATACTTGTGACGTTTTTTGGACAGGTCTAAAGTCTATTACTTTTTAGGTTACCGACGGTTTAGACCTTGCGACAAGTTATTCTCACTCGCTTCATGCCCCATGTACCGCAACGTTTTCCCGTCGTCGAGCTACATTAGCCTTGGCATGCCACACTCGGGGCCATGTTCATTGTCATACTCCATCCAACATGATAGTCCCGCAGCTGCTGCTGGAAGTGCTACGCGGCGTCAAACGTCATCTCGTTCGGGTCTTCGGCCCCGCGGATCCTGAGGTCGCTCCCGAGAAGCCGGCTAGGCTCCATATCCACTCACCGCCATCTCAACCTAGCAGGGCCATAAAATGGCTTTGTGGGTTCTCATACGTATGAAATACTACATACCTGTCGCCCGACTGCCTAGGCTGAGAAGCGGAAGACATGCCTATGAAACACTGTATCTCCCGCATCCAAGCCACTATCGTCGTCGTCATCACCACCGTCTCTGAGATAGGCTCCATACTCCTGCCACGGTCATCTATAAGCCTCACGATCGAACACAGCCCGACCCACTGTGCTGGCGCTCTCGCTCCACCGAAACGACCGGTCGCCCTGCTTGATGCGCCTCGATGTCACCCAGCCACGCGGGCTCGTCCGCGTGTAACTGCCTCGTGAGATATCATACAGCCCGGCAGCCCAATTTCGCATACAAAACTTAAGCAAATGATGCTCATGTATCCCTGTAGCGCGTGCGCCGGGTTCCGAAATGAAATGAAATGAAATGAAGTAAACTCTAAAGCTGCTTAAATCTCAACCCCGTGACCCAACCGCGAACCTTAAACTAGAGTTCAACAGTCCAACATAACCCTACAATGAAACGTAACTTGCCCCACCAGTCCGCTCGTCTAATCAGCGAATGCCGTATGGATACCATACAACTCGCTCATTCCCCTTTGTAATAGCCAAACTGTCAGCCCAAATCGCGAGTAATGAGTGTGGGAACAGTTATAAACCCCGTCCCCCTCTCTATTCCTGGGAGCACTCACTTTCTGTCCTAACTTACAACTTACCCCCCTGTTCTCTGCCCAGTATGAAGGCTCTAGCAATTCTTTCACTTATTGCATCTTCTAGCGCTTACGTCTGCAATTACGGATGGGGTAAACCGGCTGGCTCTACTTGCCCTGCGGCCTATGTGAGTTTGAGTCAGAATTTCTGATTAAGATGTAGTACTGACAATTTCTTGAAGCCTAATACGTATTGTGTAAGTCTATTTAGCACTACATCAATTTCTTGATCAATGTTAATAAATACCTAGTGCCAAGGCCAAGAGCAAACATCTTCACAATTCCCAGTTTCTCGACCTTGTTCTTGGCCTGGGAAGTCTGGACAACCTGTTCTTCAATCATGTGGTAGTAACGCAGTAAGTTACAATCTTATCAGATCAGACAACGGACAATATGCTAATATTTACCTCGCACTTAGTATGTTGCTTGTGTAAGTTGGCGATAATTTAGGCCTTGCAAACAACTGGCGACTAACATACTTAGTGCCCATAACTTCTTCCGTTGTTGAGATATAAATGCATTACTCTCAGTAGGCTACATGTCACACAACAGTGTGTCGGGGTGGGCGGACACAGGTCCGGATACAGTGGGGGAGTTCCTGTATATTTATTGACTAGGTGCATATTCAACAATTGGGCTAGCTGGTTTAATTAAAAGGTAGCTTAAGATTGACAAGATCAATTAGAAAGCAAGCAGCAATAGTCTTAAGTAATAAATTTGGCATATTAAGATGTCACATTTTGCGGTGAAAGTAATACATCTCTACAGGTGCAATTAACTCGTTGACGAAGTTAAAATACTACCTAAGTTCAGTAACGGCGGAGAGAAACACGGCCACCTGATGCAAAGGATCCTGTGAATTGGGAGGGATCAGGGTCCAACGCTGTGGGCCGTACTGCTCTATTAACTCTACCGCTCTGGGCGTACTGACGACGACTGGCATGTCTTTGAGGTCATGTTACAGTATGGTGCCCATCCACCGCTCTGGAGTCAAATCGCGCAATACCTCGCCGCCACGGGCTAATAATCGTTTATAATCGGTGAGTAGCTCGCGCTCGTCCTTTTCGGTAACCAACGCGGCTGGCTATCTGCTTACTTTGATAATATGCTTTTGTTAGAACAATAACCTGTCCTAATTGCTGCGCTTCTAGAAAGATTCATGAATGGGGATCCAAAGGGTTGGTGGTACGAGTGCTTTCATGGCAATCGGAGCACTTCCGGGCTAGCAATATTCTCATGTACAGCCTCGAGTCTTTCTTCTGGGTGCTGTTTTGGATATGTGTTCACTAAGACGGGCCGGTCAAAGATATTGGACCAACTGAATTTGAGAGCTGGAACTATGAGAGTGACAATACCTGGTTGTATCTAAGAAGGGTGTGATTTCTGATGAAGAGGATTTTCTCAACATTGCGGAAGACACATTCATATGAACACTCTTCTCACCTACAACTCAAGACAATCTAGAGGCAAATAAGAATTTTATAGGCGATGAAAGGCGACGTCATACAAGCTAATAGTCATTATTCGATCGAGTATTTCTGGTGTTCACTCCTATTTGTTTTGTGCATGTACATGTGAATCTTCTCCTTTAGATGACCCGAATTGAACCTCTGGCTCGAGAAAGCCCTGGTAAAGTTCATCGTCCTTCAGAAATTCAATAGGGTAGTATTGCTGCTGCTGATGATTGATCCAATCGTTGGGATCAGGGTTTCCAAGAAACGAACTGCTTTGACGCTCTCCAATTAGCGAGTACAACTCACTGTGCATGGGAGCCGCCTCCTGTGCCTGAGCTGGTACCTCCACCACTTGAGAACTTCCAACCACGGTTTGTCTTGTGTCGCTTCTTTCAACCCCATCTGTGTCCGGCCGATCGCTGCCACCGCGAGTAGGATTTCGATCATCCCGCCTACTTTCGACAAGCGTCGCTGATGATGTGCCAGACGGTCTAGAAGTTCCCTGCTGATCAGAAGCCATCGATATGCTTGAGGAATCATGTTGAACTGTTGGTGAAGGTAAGGGGGTTTGTGTGAGACTTGGCATCCATCTTTGTGCAATATCTTGGAACCCCTCTCTCAGAACAGTCTGTTGGAGTGTGGCAAGATCTCGTTCTTCGTTTCTCATGTCATGAAGTGCGATTCCATGTCTCTGCAGGGCCGATAGAATGATTGACGGCCCATCCGATCGCATCATATCTTGGAAAGCCTCCAAATCTATAGAGAGATCCTTGTTGATGTAGGGCGATTCGGGCCGGGGCAGGTGTCCGGGGAACAGTACATCAAATATGGTAAACCACTGTTCTTCCAACGTCATTTTCGGAGATACTCGCTCTGAAAGCTTGCTTTGCTGAGACAACGTAACCCCTTCATGCTGAATGTCATCACGAGCCTCGCATCTCTCGGATTCTTTGAGATGAATATCTCGGTCCGCTTCACTCTTAAAGACCTCTTGGCACCTACCACAGTATATTGGTAACTGGTGCCAACGTTGAATATGCTGCTTCACATCCTTGATTCTCTTCAAGACGTAAGCATAGCATCCCCTATGCTTGACTGGATTCTTTTTTGCAAAAGGACATGCGAGAAAAACCTGGAGCATGGCCGATTGTTTAGTTGATCGGTTTCTTTTTTTCGGAGGTTCTCTCTCGTCATTTTCTTCTCCTCTTTCATCATCATCATTCCCTTCATAAGGCCGTTTCTTGTCGGACCCGTTACTCCCTCGGTTAGTTGTTGAAACTCCACAACCTGTAGTAGAGGATTTCTCGCAATCATCTCCGTGCGTAGCTGCTCTGCGCCCTTGAGTGAATCGAAATGGCCCAGCGTCAAACAAGACGAGAGCGCTTTTGACTACGTCCGACTTGATCTGGAGAAAGGGATGCCCATCCTCGAGAAATGATACCCAATCAGAGTAATCTGATCCCGAACCAGATTCTGTTTCCAGATGATCCTCGTCTAAGAATTCAGACGAAAAAGAATCGGCGACATCATTATCTGGCAACTGGGTTTTGGAGATGGGTTTGGGATGTTCTGGCGTTACATATAGCGAAGGCCGGCGTAGGGTGGCTCTTGGTGATACAGGCGAGTTCGCGTCGCTTTTAGCAACTCGTCCTTTATTCTCTGCCGATGGTCCGCTTGGTGCAGATGCTCCGTCCACCAGCTCCTCGGAAGGTGTGAATGGAGAAATGCCAAGGTCTCCGCTCGGACTACCATGGCTGTTAGTTTATATTCTCATTTTTATATTCCGGATGAGGACGCTCACGCATTCTTAATTCCTGAGGGGGCTGGGTGGTTGGGCGAACCTGTCATCTCAGCTAACAGGTTAGTTTCATCAGCCACTGCTCCGACGTCAGGAGTGGTATATTTGCAGTTCTTGCAGCTGTTGTCGTAGGCGCTACTATCATGAGTATACTCAACGTCATGCTCATGTTTCGTCTCATCGTCGCCAGTCTGAAGCTGGGTGGCTTGGTCAGATTGAATCAAACCGTTAGGGGATTTGGTGTCCTGCTGCTCCCCAGATGTTCCGAAAGCCGAAGGCCTGCTTGAGGAGGGAGCCATCTCATTCTTAGGGTATGAGTTGGCTTGCCTATACATGCGATCCTGTGGATTGGCGTCGGACGTTTGGTAAGGGGACTGCTGAGACGACTGGGTATTGAACATTGGCTGGGAGTTATTGTACTGTTGGGTCCCGGAGAAGTAGGACTGCATCCTCTGGATAGAGGAGCCGGGCGGGGTGCTCGCCGGGGTAGTGGGCATTGAGCTCGCGTTGTTGAGACCGGTGTCAATCGCCATTGGGTTGATATCTTGAGGCCCGCTGATGTCTTGTCTCAACCAAGTGGAGATCTCTGATGTTCCCAAGCTTCCCATTTCGCTAGAGCCGCTGGTGGGCGGGGTGGGAAAGATATGCCCGCGGTCTAATGGTGGCCGGCCCATACTGTTGTGTGAGGGCAGAGAAGTCTGAGGATAAGGAAGGGCCATGGAAGGGTGGTGATTTATCCAGGGCGGATCGGAGGGTGTGGGGTTTCGCATCTGATTCTGCTCCTCCACTTGTTTGCGTCGCTCAACGGCGGCCATGGCCTGGGCGGTCTGAGTTTGGTTCGTTGGGTGGTAGAGAAGAGCACCAATATTCTGAACGAACAGAGGGTAGAGCAGTTCGGTGATCTTCTCTTTATTGGCGAAGTCAAGTGCTCGGTCGTAAGTAATCCTGTATTTTGGTTACCAGCCGGTCTATAGTTTATTAAAAGCCAGGTCAAAGCATACCAAACACCTTTTAAATGCATAGGACCAATCTTAACAACATGTCGAACTTTTTCACCTTTTAAAATGCCGTCTCGTCGGGAACGAGTCATACCGGCTACGTTCAAAAGTTTCGTTCCGTTAATCATATTGTTGTCTAAGGTCCAATTAGCTCAAGCTATTAAAAGGATTAGTCAAGAGTCCTTACCATCACGTCGAGCAACGCAAATACCCCGAGCTTCAACCTGAAAGCAGAGGCTTCCCTCGTCCTCCCACAATGTGGCTGTGACTCGGGGCTTCCTCCCCGGTGGAGGTTGTTGGCCAGTGGTGTCAAAACCCTGGTGTTTGCTCTGCATGGCGCCCTGAGCACCGACATCGGGCAAAGGAAGAACGTTCCGAGCACTCATACGGTTTAAAATGGATGGAGGAGCCGTGGGACACGATTTAGGGCTATTTACATCACCGTACCGGCTGTCTGGAGTGAAGGCCGAGTATTGAGCAGGTACAGGCTGCAACGGAGGTTGAGAGGAGTTGCTTATGCCTCCCGACGTGACGACATGAGTTTGACTGTTTCCCGGGGAATCGATACCTGCATTGTTATATGGTTTAGAAAAAGACCCTTTGCAATTGACTGGGAAGGGCTTCATCGCCGTACCTTCGTGGCGCGGAGGCGCCATGATGGGCTCCATGGTTGGCGTGGGGTGAAATCAATCAGCGGCGATAGATTTGGCGAGTCCAAGGCACGCGGAACCTCCGGGTCACACCATCTCGAGCCTTTCTAAGCTCTTGATAGTTCAAAGGGTTGCTCTTGTGTGAATTTAACAGGCACTTACTTGGTTTTGATACTAAAAGAGGAGAAATTGTGTCGGCCAAATTTGGCCACTTTGGCCGACCACGTAAGATGAGATTTTAGGCTGAGTGCACAATTGTGCGCTCATTGTTACAGGGGTCCCAGCCACATACATGCTATTGGTAGACAGGTTTGGCGCAAGTGAGCCACGAGAATCGTCAACGCAGTCTCAAAGTGCACAACAGCGTCTTCATGAAAGGAGAAAAAAAGAAAAGAAAACATATTAGTGCAAGGTATCTGGCTTTAAATATGTCATTGATGTCCTGGCGTCAGTTATCATTCGAATCCATATTCCTCAACAATACTTTCACAATCACCCTCTTTGTGACCCAAATACGTACGAGTCCTTTGTCTCCACATTTAATACCCAAGAAGATGTCCACCCAGTCAGCTCCATCAGCCACGATCAGCGCTGAAGCTGAGTATGTAACTCCCATTTTAAGCCAAAGGGAGTCTATCATTAACAAGGGAACAAGTAATCTTCAATACGTCCATGTTTCACATCAACTCAAATCTTATCTTGATGCCAGCGCTTTTACCAACCCTATCTCTGCCAACTTGACATTTCATACTGCAGCGACAACCCCTCGAAGTCATGTCTTGGATCATGAGATCAAAGGCATCTTACAACATTTGCCAGTCAAGACGTGGAAATAGAATTTGAAACATTATCTTAGTAAGTAGTTTAAGAGCCCTAAAAATTTTATACATCCTAGTTATATCACGACACCTATCAATCAAACCACCTCAGCTGTTATAAACTTTCGAATACTGAAGCCTACCAGTAACCCTAGAGGCAAGCTGTGACAGGCAAAGGCCCTGATCCTTTTGACCTGAGAAATCCTACTCCTGCCAATCTTAACCAGGGCTCCCGCACAGCCCTCTTGTGACGGCCGTGCTTATTCTGGAGTGGCGGTCTAGGGTAGGTACAGATCGTGGGAGGTTCAGGCCCTAGTAGGGATCAGGACGTCGGGTGTAAGTCGTAGTGTGGTTACTGCGAATGGAGTAAAGCAGTAGAGTGAGGGTATTGCATCTGGTGATGTTTAGCTCGTGCAGTGAGCTAGGTAACCAAGTTGTACTGATAGCTTGTGAGTGTCTAAGATAGAAGATAATAGATATTTACACCCTCTCTTTATAGCTGTTTTCACTAGGCTATTACTACTATTCTATCTGTAACAACCCAAACACCCACCTCTATCATACAGTTAGTTATCCCAACCGTTTTGCGGTTTGCCTAGTATTTTCCCTCTACTAGAGGGGTCTTTTTATATGTTTCCTAAAATCCCCTTTATCTGTTGGGAAAGGCGGGTTGCCCATCCATTCTCACCCCAACAACAACACGGTGAGGTCGCGAGTCACCCCCAGAAGCCTCCACAGCGGGATGTAAATCTACTACCCGTTGGCATTGGGGGGCCACCCGCCTACCAACCTCGTCCCACACGTCTAGTCTGAGCATATTGATGTGCACGGATGGTTCCAGTATTGGTTCAGGTTGATAAATCGAGGGGTGGAAAGATCGGCACAGTGACGTAGCAGCATGGGATAGGGTGACATGGAAGTGCAGCGTGGGGACGTGGCAGCGTGGGAGTGGTTGGCCGATCTTAGATTCAACTCCGCAACTACGTAAGCCCAGCATCTCTCAGCCGAGCTTCTGCTGACATAGTTTCTATTCGTTGGCTCTGCCGTCCGTCCAGTTAACCTTAAGACAGATCGACGATCCTTTTCTCCAGCTTCTATACACGTCGGTGATTCAAGTTGCAGCGCGTTCCCCTCCCGCCACCTTGCCCTTTGTTTGTCCACTCGCTACTGTCTAGTTCGTCGATTAGTGAGCATATCACGATAGTCACATATGTGCAATGTTCGCAACCTGAGACCAAGTCTACCTGTCACCCTTGGACGAAGCCAGAACGTGCAAATTTCCCATCCCTCGGCTGTGGCTTGAGGCATGCCATGCAAAGGAAGAGCCAACGAGCCAGTGGAGCCTGGATGCTTCAGCTCCTTGCTGACGTGGTGCGGGTGCGGGCGCGGCGGGTGTGTGGGACATGATGCCCCCAAAATTCCACCTCCCGATCCTCGCCCCAGACGGGGATCCCAAACCAATAAATCAGGGGGGCTGTGGCAGAAGGCATACGAAGAGCTTGTCAAGCAGGACCCAGAACTAATAAAAGCCTACCAGTCAGTCCTCATACGCGTCGCCCCAAAATCGGCGCCAACATCGCCTCCGAGTAAGCCGGAGATCCATCATCTCGAGGAGGTGGATAGCGGGAGCTTGGCTGAGGCCGTCACGCAGGGCCTAGTCCGGACCAAGGAGGCCGAAGCCGCTACCCAGATCGACGGGGAGGTCATGAAAGTGCTCGTTGGCGTCAAAGATCTGATTGCTGGCGCGCTGTTCTTGTTCCCCCCAACAGCCGCTGCATGGACGGGGCTTATGGTAGTATTCGGGGTAGGCAGAATCTACCGATAACAGTGGCATGCGTATCCTGACACAAGCAGGGGTTTGTAAACGCCGCCCAACAATCTGGCATACAGCGCGATGGTATCCTCTACGTCGGATCACTGGTGATGTGGTACTGCAAGCTGTTCGACCACCACCCCGACCAGCGCTCGGCAGCTATCGGAGAGAGACTGAGCGACCAGCTTGCGACGCAGTTCGTGCGACTCTGCCAGAAGATGACCGAGTATCAGATGCGAAGCGTCGTCTACTACTATCGCAATTGGTTCGACAGATCGATCCGCGGCGCCTTCAAGTTCGACGCGTGGGGGGAGGCCCTCGACGGCGTCAAGGTAGAGGAAGAGCTCCTCCGGAACAGGTTGGAGAGCTATTACGCGGCTAATGAGCCGAGAGAGCTCATGGCAATTCGCGAAGAGATCAAGGGCTACTTTTCGAAGCTGGACCCGGCGATAGCGAGTACCCTCATCGGCGACTTCAAGTGGGAGGGGCTTGATTACGACAGGTTTAAGAACGAGAACGACCTCGTGGAGTCCAGCTCGTGTGAGTGGATTCTGAATGACGCGGACGAGAGCTTCAAGAGATGGGACAAAGAGGGCGGTCTCATGCTCGTCCAGGCCCTGCCCGGCCAGGGCAAGTCGGCGTTTGCCAGCTTCGCTGTCGACAAGTGGAAGAAGGAGCATACGATGTGCCATTTCTTCTTCAAGGACGAAAGCGCCATCCAGAACCAGCTGTCAAGCGGCCTCTGCGCCGTGCTGCACCAGCTCCTAGAGCAGAACAAGTACCTCGCCTCGATCCAGGGGATTCAAGAAAAGGTGAAATCTGGTGGCCATGGGCTATTTAAGTCTGTAGACGCCCTTTGGAGTCTGTTTGTGGACGCGCTGCAGTTGATCGGCCGGCCCGTCATGATCATCTTCGATGCTCTCGACGAGTGCAGGTACAGTGATGAACCCAGCAACGAGGAGACGACGAGTCACAGCGGAGGGCCCGGCGGTGCAGGGCCCAGCAGAGCGTGCCGAAGCCGCGACAGGGAGATTCTGTTGGAGAAGCTCCTTGATTTTTGTCGGGGAGGTCTAGAAGAAGTGAAAATACTAGCGACCACGCGGCTGGACAGCAAGGTTAGCTCCTACACCAACGACTTCCGAAGAACCTCAGGGTTCTTCTTCGTGGACCTCAACAGCAGGCAGGTGGAACTCCGGGTGGTCATCGGCGAGTTCATCGACAAGCAGTTCGAAGCTTTGGCAGGACAGCACCAGTGGGATGAAAGCATGCGGAAGGAGATCAAAAAGGTGCTGAAGGGAGACAACGGAAATGAAGATCAGCTCACGTTCCTCTGGGTTCAGCTCGTGTTCTATGCTTTGCGCCCCAGGGAGGATCTAACACTCACTGCCGAGCAGTGGATTGATCTGATCAAGACGTCGACGAGCATCAGCGTTACCTACGAGAAGCTCTTGGATAACGTCCTGGAAGTGGTGCGGAAAGACGTCGAAAAGCTTTTCACGTTGATGATGGCGGCCCGTGAGCCCCTCACTCTCGCAGAGGTCAGCATCGCTATGAAGATGACTTCTAGTTGGAAGCCCGGCGACATCTACCTACCCTGCCAGGACAAAGAGAATCCTTTCAAAGAGGTGTATAAGTGGATCACGAAGAACACCTGCTCAGTCGTCACTATTAGAAACGACCGCGTCCATTTCATCCACGGGACGGTAAAGGAGTTCCTCAAGACGCCGGCACGGCTTAACAAGGCAGCCAAGGCGATGCCCCCCACCCCGTCATGGGAGGGCTTCAGGAGCGAGCTGGAAGCCCACAGGACCATGCGCAGTATATGCTCTAAGTACATCCACGGGCACATCTCAGGCCTAAATACGACCGGCAACACGACCCCGGGCGGCGACGCCGCAAACGAAAGCATCCCCTTGATCGACCTCGGCGCCAACCAGGACCCCAATCTCGGTTTCATGGGCTACGCGGCCAGCAACTACGCCTTCCACTGGGACCGGTCTAACGAGGGGCCCTCCTGGGACTGTGTCCCCAGCAACGGCGAGCTCTCGTACCCGCTCGACGGCGACCCGCCCTGGGCCGCGGTTTCGTCCGGCCGAGCCGAGCAACTTCTCCCGGCGGCGCGGGCCCAGCACTTCGCTTGGCGAGGGCTCAAGCGGGCCGCGGAGGCCGAAGGTAAACAGCCGGACCTAGATGGAGCGGAGGGGGAGCTGCCGGAGGGGGAGCTCCCGGACGGCCGGCGCCCGGAAGTTGAGCGGCGAGTGTCAAAGAAGGCAGAGGGTAAAAGGCCGGAGCCTGAGGGACATGGTGTCCACCTGGAGGTTCCCCTGCGTATCCGAATTCCCGAAATTTACGGCGTGGTACGGAACGGAGCGTCCGCCCAGGTCGTCATGGAGTACGTCAGGCCGCACCACCTGGGAGAGGGCGTGGGACGGGACGCCCACGAGCTCAGCGCCGACGACCTCCCATTCGAAGACATACTAAACACCATCATCCTCATCGCGGCCATCGCCGTCCCGACGGGTACGCCGATCGGACGCATGTACGGCGTCACCACTGCTAGCCCCATCGAGCATCCTCTGTTCCGCGAGGGTACTAGCGAATCGACCGGGCGCAAGTTCAAGACCGTCGAGGAACTGAATGACTACTTTAACGAGGTCTGAGCCCCAGAGCCAGTTTTCCATGTTAAAGCTGATATCTAACTGCCCCTAACTGCACGCAGCTCCTATACAAAGCCCCATCCCGCTCCGACATCACACAGCCAATATCAAATGTACCCGGATCTGCCTCAGTGCACCGGGGCAGGCCACGGCTGAACCTTGGAAGGGCGCGGCTGGTCTTCACTCGAATTACTGGAGAGGAGTTCCAGTTCACCGAAGACGGGAGCTTGTGCGTGGTCGGTTTCCACAATGCCTCGATACTGACGCTCAGTTTAATGTTCTATGCCTTAAAGCGAACCAAGAAACCTCCGAGGTTCTTATATAAGATGATGGAAAAGGTTGCAATAAAGGATATAATGATTATTCTGGACAGAGTTAAAGACCGACTATAATAGAGCTAATAGTCTACCTGAAGTTTTAATACAGTAGAAGCTAGTAGTTAGCTTAATATAGCCCTACTTGAGATATTTAGTATACTAAAGAAATAGGATAATATACTATTTTCCTTTAAATTATATAATACCTTTTATTCTATTATACTTATTACACTATAGCTATTATAGTAGCTCTTATTAATCTTTTCTTTCTCTTTTTTTTCTAGAGATATTAGAAAGTAATATATTAATTGATTCCTCTATCTTAAACCTCCAGGTAATAGCTATTCTATGGCTTCCTCTTGCCTTCTATCTCTCTATGAATGACTGGGTCCTGTGCACACTTCCTACTGTACAGCACATATCAACCGTCACCTGCCTGTAACCTCAACCAGATACTTAGATACGGGGGCCTCTATAAGCCAATTCAGGGATGCTGTAGCAACACTTTGACAATTTAGAAGTCATGATTTCTAAATTAAAGCAGCATGAGACTTTCTACGTAGTGGGATTAGTTTGATGTCGGCAACTTGGGAACATGATTTTGGATTGAAACTAAATGACACCCACTGTACTTCTTGTCAACGATCGATGCTGGAGACCAAGCCTTACTGCCGCATATTAGGTAATACTACATTGAATCAAGATATCTTGAGGCTTCCCTTGAACTCTGAGGTGCCTTGCAAACAAACACATCCTTCCCCCTTGATAAATAGGCGACTCTATTGTCACAGTTTTCGCAATAATGTTCTATTTTGAAACACCATTTTGCAGCGTAGGGGATAGCAACACCGGGACCGGTGGTGGCGAGTAGAAAGGCAGCTTGCATACTGACAAGTTCAGTTAGACAGCCGGGCTGACCGATGTTGAATCGACTTACTGTGTTAGGTTTGAAGGCTTCTTCTTTATTGTAGTCCTGGCTCGTCTTTCGCAAAAAGGGCAATCGATCCAATCAGGCTGATCTCCAAGCAGACGTAACGGCGTCACGGTTCTGGTGGATGGTTCTAGTGATGCCACAACCTCAAGACCAGCGTATATCTCAATGTCATGTTTATCCAGCTCGGGTGCGTCGTGGTAGGCCACTTCTGGTAGGTTATACCCAGTGGCTTGATTCTCCAATCCAGACGGCTCCGGGTCGTCCGAGACAACGACTTCGGGAAAGCAGTCGTAATCGATTTTTCGTTCGCCCGGTCTGAGGCCACTCTAGCTGTTAGCGGTATGTTGCGCTTTAGGTTGGTATTCCTTACTCACCGGCGATCGGATGAGCTTGTCGAGAAATAGCTTGGAGGTGAGTTGGGCCGACGGAGAGTCTCGAATCGTGAGAATGCGGAGTCAGTCGGCGTAGAAGCCATGGGGGATGCGGCTACGAGCATCGTGGGACTCGAAGAGTCTGTCAACGGAGAAATGGCATCGTCATGCGCAGGTCTTGGCATGCAAGAGTTAGTATATTGAGGCTGAGTCGAGGCATGTTTCAAAACTGACCTGGTATCCATCTTTGACCGGCAGCTCCTAGGCTGAGGTGGGTGAAGAGGTCAGAATCGACCATGAGCCGGAGCGTACTCATATCTTGGGGTGTCTGCGTTAATAATGTCGTCTTTGCCGGATTCATCAATATCAAGAACGAGTCGGTCAAACTTCGACCACGCTATTCGCCAGCTAGGTTCGTACTAAGTTCGCCCAAGCTCCACACAAACATACGCGTTACTTGATTCAGTAGCCAAAGCCGATGACGAGAACGAGGCAGGGGGTGGCTTGTCCTTGCCTGTCTCGGCTAGCCGTCCTTTTCATGATCCCAAGAGCGAGAACGAAGACCAGGGACATCGATAATTGGCTTCGCCCCCAACTCTACGGATAACAGGCAGGTCTAACCTTAGCCGCCGAATGAAGCCACTACCCGGTGCTCCACAACAAGGATCGCAGAAGAGGCAATGCCATTTCTCAGTTCACTGTCGGCTTCAAATGAATGCGAGAACGAAAGGCTGCAAAATCCTTTTTGGCTAGCTACTAAGCCGCCCTTGGCTTGCGAGCTCTGCGTGCGGCATGGCTACGAATACCAGAAGATCGAATAAAACGGAGAGGCTACGTATACTCGCTAGTTTAAAGCACCGATGGACGATTTCTCGTAAGCTCAGGGATACCTCTGCAACTTCTATTTGGTAAAACTCATCAACTTGACTATCACAGTCAAAGTCGATCCCTTTTTCTGCACGCAGCGCATTGGAGGAGGCAGCCGAATGTTGGAGGCCCAAATATACAGTTTCAGTGATGCCAAAGCTGACCCAGGAGCAAGGATTCCGATGATTGCCCATATGAGGGCCTCAAAAACTCAGCACGATAGCTGATTGACGCAAGAAAAGCCAATGGAACAAGGCTAGGAACAATATCGGCCGAAATTCGGAGCTATGCCAGGGTGGTGTTGCGATGAGAGCAATATGCCTGTATTGATAAGCCTGACTGGCTAATTCAAGGCCAGTGAAAAGTCTTTCTCGGTGGGGATCGCCAGTGTCATCAGTTTCCTTACAAATCAGGTGTACTTCGAGACTCCAGGGGAACCTGGTTGCTACACACCCTTCAACAGATGACTGGTGCTAGTAAATTCATGAGATCATTGGCAACACGCGCCCGTCCAGGCCATTGCGGGGGCGCTTCGGGAGCCGGGTATATGCTCGCTAGAGTAGAGCTACGCCCCCACTGCTTGCCTTTCTGGTAGTAAATGATTTGTCAAACTCTTGATGTGGTTTTGCTGATGTGACGTGTCTTGTCGTAAGCGGTTCGCTGTGCACTCCATAAATAAACCCATCTTTACATGTCCTTTGAAGACGAACAGAACATCCTGCTAGGAATATCCCAGTCGGTCCAACTACCGTATTCGCCCTGTTCACTTCATCCACGCCATGGAGCCACAATACAACCGAATCGCTGTGTATGGCCACCGTGGCTGGGCCAGCTCCAAGATAGTCGAGGTTCTTGCCGCTTCCAAAGCCCCAATCAAGGTCCTGTATCGCCCAGGTTCCGATGTCTCGGGTCTTCCACCTCATGTTTCGAAAGAGGAGGTGGATGTGGACGATCACGCGGCACTCGTAGCAGCTTTACAGAGCATCGACATTGTTATGTACGTTTCTGTATCATCACTACCTCAAGATACACCGGAATTGACTCTTACCTAGTTCTCTGGTCGGACATGAGGGGGTGTCGAGGCAGCATGCGTTTGTAAAAGCAATTCCTCACACTAAGGTCCAGCTTTTCTCTCCTTCTGATCTTGCGGCGCGTTATGACGAACAAGGGAATCGTGTTCCCGTGAATATGAAGAAGCTTGAGGTTGAAGTTGCCGCAAAGGAAGCTGGAATTGCTACCACGGTTGTGCTAACGGGAAACTTTGCTGAGTTTGCATTGAATACTCTGTGAGTGATTTACTTATACAGGTTAGTACATCTGATGATACTAATAATTTTACTCCAATCTAGGGCCATGGGTGTGGACCTTGTGAAAAATAGAATTATACTTAGTGCAAACAGTGCCGAGGAAAGCTTGAACTTATGGTATGTGAGACTTCTTTTTCACGTACATAATCCATTCTTTTCTTCATTCTCAGTCAACCATGAATTCAGACGCCAAGTTACTAACTCTCTTTTTCTCACCCAACTTTAGCACAAGGAACTATGTCGGAGCTGCCTACGCATCAATCTTTTCTAGCACCCCAATCTCGGACCTGCAAAACCGAGTAATCGGTCTTTCAGAATTGAAGGCGACTGGTGACGATATAATATCTTCTTTCGAACTCAAGCATGGGAATAAGCCGGAGATTTTCAAGCACAGCTCTAAAAAGCTTGAAGATGAATTCGAATACGCAATATCGAATAAAATCCCGTTTTCGCTCGCCTGGTACTGCCACAAGATCTGGGGTGCTGGACTGCTGGAGGCGATGATGGGAACCGATATTTGGGAAGTTCCAGGCTACTCGAAAGTTAGTCTCGACGACTTGATAGTCGGAGGGAAGATCGGAGCTTATCGAGAGATGCCTCCACCCGTGGTGGAGTACTTCGATGCTACTTTCTGCAACGATGAACGATAGCGACGTGATCATTGTAGCCGTGTATATAGACTTGCTAGGTCGAACCGTGATACAGTCAGTGGCTCATAGTCCGACTAATCATGAGAAAAGCTTCCTTGTTATCATTAGTATATTTGCCTTGCAGTCGAAACTTGTCACTCTTGCTGCATAGTCGAAAAGATCATGCATGTCAATGCTTTCATATCGTACGCATTTAATGTTCAAACCTCACCACTCCGTTTGCCCGGCCGGGTCCATCTGTTGCTCTACAGACATTAATCAATCTTGAATCAACAATACCCGAACCATTAATTATGTGCAAATTAAAAAAAATATTAGATGTCACATATTAGGTTGTGTCATTGAAGGACTAGTCTTCATTTGCACTACTCTTCCATTATTTTCGCCCAAAGCGTAGTAAAATGGTCCTGAAATCACTAAAACTCTTGGTCGGTTTCCAACCTATTTCGCGAGACAGGTCGGCTTTAGTTCTTGACCGAGATGCCCATCCAAGCTCAACAATATCAGGTCCCATTGATTGCATCAGCTTGACAGATCCTTCCTCAAGCGTGATTTGGCGGATTTCGTGACTTGGCAAAATGCCTAGTTCTTCTCCCGTCCTTGCGATGTGTTCAGATACACCTCTCCAGGATTCGTAACCCGTCTCACTAAAGTATATGCCCGATTTGTTTGACGGCAGGTCCAACCCCTCTAGGATTCTTGTGACAAGTAGTTCGTACAGCAGACATAGGTCCTCAATGTGGACATGACTCCACTCTGATTCACCAGAACCTACCACACTCACGTACATGTCGTCGCGCGCAGCGCGAATCAAGGCTTCAATCTGCATAGATTTCTGATTGACTACCCCACTGCCCAGGCCGTAAATGGTGGGCGACATAATAATGTACGTTTTAACGCCTGTGTTTTCGCCATGCTCCATCACTGTGACATCAGTCGACCTCTGGGGAAATGGCTCGATGCTCTCGCGATACTTTTCATAGTCGTAAATGTTATCTTTGTCAGAGAACACTGTCCTCTCCGTGAAGTCCTTGCTGATGGGACGGTCGGCTAGGCTACCTGTTCCAGACGTCTGCGTATATTAGTGCTGCCCGCCGAAAGTTGAAGCTTAACGAACTTGGATTAGGTGGGTTTGCTTTTCTACCGCCATTTTGCGATCTCCAAGCCCATCAATGATAGATTTTGCCGCAGGAGTGTGGAATGTGCTTGCAGTATTTATAACAATATCGTGGCGAGCTGCAACCTCTCGCACAATATCCAAATATCCAAGCCAGAGAACATCACCACGTCAATGCCTTTACGACGAAGGGCATCGGCATGCGGCTCATGGCGGACTAGGGCAGTGAGTTCGCATTTCCTAATCCGTGGGTGGGAGGAGTTCATTAAAGTGGTGAGCACAGAACCCCCACTATGCTTCGTAAGTACGAAAGAAGCCAAAACGCTGTGGGCCGGACTTACATATAGCCAGAGGCACCAAGAACCAAAATCTTGCAGGTATCCATGTTGTTGAAGGCTTGAAAGGGGTACGAGGCTAAATGTGATTGGTAAATCAGTTTTCAGTGACAAACAGTGCGTAAATATAGGTATATTTAACTTGACAATGGACATACTATGAGCATTCTAATTTTATTGTGATTTGAAATCAAAATTTAATTATTAATCGATACAAGATATGGGTATTACGTGTCAGTTTCAAGCCATGAGAATCTATCGGGCCGAGTTACAGTGGATCACAAAGCTCCGAGCAGTTTCCAAGCCCCGGACCTGAATAACATTCGATACAATATCTCAAAGAACTCAATGGATTCTCCCCAACATGGCTTTTAGTCTAAACCATTGACCTCATCAAAGAACATGGATTGTAACGAACACTGAACACCGGACGCACAGAGATGCGGTTGCTGCGGGCGTTCTACAGACACTCTCCTTTCCCTTCCGCCCTAACCTAGCACCCGGACGCCGCAAAGTCGGGGTTGGCTCAAGTGACAGAACTAGACCAAAGGGGCACTAGTCTACCACCCGTTATCCGACTTCGCATTCGCGATGAACCCTTATCCGACTGTAATCCCCCGTACCCCGAACCCTTCACACGAACGAGCAGCTGTGGAGACTCAGGCTAACTGAGCTCCAAGCAAGAGCGTTTGATACAAGGCCAGCAAGATGAAAGAAAAACACATTCATACACCGTATGTAATTGCATCGATACCGAGAATTTATATTTGTATGACCCGTGTTATTGGCAAGGGCTCCATGCAACGAAGATAGCTATCAAGTCTACCACGCTAGCCTTCTGCCACACAGTTCACCTCCCGTTGGCCGTCAACTAGAACAGCTCGCTTGTAGTTTGGAGCGTACTACCTTTGCCTTATTCGAGCCCGGACACTCCCACTGCCCTGTAAATCTCCTTCACGTACTCAATCGTCAGGTTTGACCCTAGTCCGACGGGGTACAGCTTATTCATGGCATACACAATTGTCATCTTCCTGTCCAAATCCATGATGGCGACCGATCCCCCCAACCCGCCCCAGAAGCATATCCTTCCCTCGGGCAACCAAGTAGGGATCACTCCTTCGCCCCTTATCCCGTATCCAATTCCAAATCGCACCGGCATGTTGACCACCAGGTCTGTTCCATTCGACATCTGCTGAAAAATGAAGTCAATGGTTTCCGGCTTGAGGAGGCGTTTCCCGTCGACATAACCCCCAAGAGAAACCGCAGAAAGCATCTTTGCAATAGACCGTGCGTTTCCATGGCCATTTGCGGCCCCTAGCTCGGCATTTCGCCACAAGGCGGTGTTGGCCATGTCGGGTGTGAACTCGGGGTACCTCTGCACCCGTGCGGCAATGGAGTCGGGATCGGATGCAGAATCGTTGCTTGGTGTTGCGATCCAGGGAATGAGGTCAGAAACGCGGTGCAAGTCAGACTCGACAACCCCAAGCTGGAAATCAGCATCTAGCGGGCCGGCCATTTCATCTCGAATGAAATCTTTGAGGGTCTTTCCCGTAACCTTGCGAATGACTTGACCGATTAAGAACCCGTGAGTGAAGGAATGGTAGCCAGATGCAGTTCCTGGAGTCCACCAGGGTGCCTGAGCGGCGAGCAGGGAGACTGCCTTATCGAAGTTGCAGACATCAGCCAGCGTGACTGGCTGCTCCCATCCTGGAACACCAGACGTGTGAGAGATGATGTGCCTAATCTCAATATCTTGCTTCCCATTCGCAGCAAACTCAGGCCAATAGGTGGCTACTTTCTCATAGGGGCTGATGATGCCTCTGTCGATGAGCATGAGTGCAGCAAGGCTGGTGATGGTCTTAGTGGTAGAGAAGACGTTGACGATAGTGTCTCTCTCCCAGCTACGGGTGCCACTTTCGTCGAAGTAACCTCCCCAGATGTCGACTACATTTTTGCCATCTATATTGACCACGATTGAGGCGCCGACCTCACTCCCCTCAGCGATGTGCTTGCTAAGCAAGTCGCGGAGGCCGCCGAAGGATGGCACATGAGTCCCTTTGATAAGATGGCCCATGGTTTCGCAAGCAGGGGGAGTTGAAGAACCGAGTGAGACAATGGTGTAAATGAATTGAAGGGCAAGAAGGCGTTGGGTCTTCATCTTCGCATGCGTAAGGCCTGATTCTAGTGGCTTAAATCGACACATTCATGCCCTCTTATACATAAGAACCAACGCAATTCTAATGTACAACTTTGATTCGCCTAAGTCGATTCCATTCGTTGGCGATCAAGCCCCCGGACTTGCTCCCGTGTTTCCTGGTCCCGACACTGGGTCCAGATGCTCACAAGGGCATTTCTGCGTGGGGGAAGCAGCCACGCGACGTTGTTCCCCTCATGGAAACGGGCCGATGATGCTTCAGCTGCCCACGAATCCAGAGAGGTTTGGCCGTAATCCTGATAAAGATCCTAGTCCTGGTCTGCCCAGATCTAGAATACTCGCCCGTCCTGTTTAGTAAGCTTTTGTCAGAAGGTTATATGGCTGCTGCATGGGTGAAGGCTAGCCCCTGTCCCTCCCCCCCACGCATACCCGGCTTCCGACCAGAATGGAGACACCTCCTATACAGCCTACAAGGGTTGGAAAGGCTAATTCTAGCTGTCCTTGCATCAATCGTTTAGTAAAAGCTCCGATAGGTTGAGTCGGGTCTAGGAACGCTCTCAATTGGTAAATATATATATACTTGTATATACTAAAGGCTGCATATACCGGATACTTTTACTCTTGGCTATTGTACAGTAGCATCAGAAGTATCTGTACAAGCGAGTTAAGTAATGAGTTAAACTTTTCAATTCCTGGGGGGTGTATGCAAGGATTGTCGTACCAGGTCGTCGCATAGGAATTCCCCGCCAATAGGCCTCGTTCAGGGCAACGACAGACCACCCGCTCAATCACCGTCAAGGACATCTTCTTATCATTCACGGCGTGAGTCTCACCACGCCGACAACGAGCATTGGGCCACTTGCAGACTAAAACTAAACTCATTCATCCTCGACACTGCCGCCAATTTGTCGACAAGGGTTCGTCAGGGTTGAAGGAGTACATGATGCAGGAAACCGGCCTTGACGAGGGATGGGCAGAGTTCAACATGCACAGACTAACAATATGACAATGCAAAAGGGGTCTCAATCATATACACGTCAACGAAGGCGATGGTACGAGGTCAGAGGGATAACGTGTTAACGATCAAAAAGTAGGCAAGGTACAATGCGTCTTCATTGTTATCAGTGTATGAGGGCCTAGGAAGCCACTGGGGCGCCGTAGCCCTGGAAGTTAGACTTTTCAGCGAGGATGATGGGCAATTCATCCGCCAGTAATGAATCAAAGGTTGACTTCTCCTGGGGTTTCCAGCCTAGAGCGCGCAGTCTGTTGCCCCGATTCCTGGCGTTCTGGCCGATGACCGCCAGAGACCATTCCCCAAAGAGGTCATTGTAGAGGTCGCTCGGGATCTGTCGAGGAGTCGGATCCTGGATTTTCCCTGCCTTTTGAAGCCCCTTGCCAACCTCTTCAGCGCACCTTTCCCACGAATATTCCTCTCCATTCTCTATAAAGAAGTATGGACTTTCAAGGACCTTGTCCCCAGAAGTGGACTCCATGTAGTGCAGTATAGCCAAGTATCCTCGTGCCAGATCCGCAACATGGATATGACCCCAGACTGCCTTTCCGCCTCCAGCATAACCGGCGTAGCCATGCTTGATGGCGAACCGAGCCATGGTCGGGATCTGGATGGAGAGGCGGTTTCCCTTGCCCACCCCATAGATGATGGGCGGGAGCACAATGGATATCTTTGCCTTGGCGCCGAGCTCGCCACGAGACTTCAGGATAGCAAGGTCGATGGCGCGATGCGGGGCGTCGTCGGCGATGCTGTCAATCGTTTCTGGCTTGTCGTCTTGATATACTGTGTCGCTTGCGTGGTCGCCATTTGACCCGTCGGTGATTGCACTGCAGCCGCTGGTGTGGATGTAGATGGTGCTCTTCCCCGTCTTGGCGCGCTCTGCGATGCCATCCAAGACCGAGGCAGCGGATGGTAGATGGTCAGCCGTGGCGGTATGGATGACGATATCGGCAGCAACAACGCCAGTGCGGATGATGTCGCCGTCGTCCAGCGACCCGAGGATAGTCTTAGACCCTAGTGTCTCGAGGCTCGCCTTGGCCTCCTCCCTTCGTACCAATGTGGTCACCTGGTACCCTTCGGCCAAGAGCTCTCCCAGGATCTGGAGCCCGATGAAGCCGGGGCCAATGAGGAAAACGGAGCCTTTGGTCGCCATGTCTGATGTACAGATGCTGGGATGGTCAAACTGCTGGAAGTTGTGCGATGGATTGGCTGTGATTGCAAGATGTCGGGCGCATCAGGCACACATTTATCACAGATGTGGTCGGGATTCTGAGCGTAGTGCTAATTGACGTATGATTCATGATAACGTTGGTGGCGATTACCTTCTGCCACTTCGGCAGTGGGGATAGACAAAGTTGCGGGACTCGGGCCCACGCTGACAAATGCCGAGTTGAGCCTTTGTTTACCTTGATCGACCCATTACCCTCATTTGCATCAGACATGCGGAACGTGGACGGCGGAAAGGACGAGCGATGGATAATACCGTGATCCGTGATGTGGCCGCCGGGGCTCGCCATCAAATACCTCCTTCCTAGGACCAGTAGCTTTCAGACAGCGCATGGCGTAACACCAATTTCGAGTGATTGAACAAGGGTATCCGTACGTTACTTAGTTTCTGAAGGCTGAAGCAATGATTGTATACAACGTTTTCCGACGCGTGTGATGTGTTCTGTCACATCCGGTATCCGCTTTGCGTTCGGGAAATATCCTGCAGCCGACCACGAGGATGACAAAGTTACTCCACGAGTGGATAACTAGCTGATCAATCCAGTTAGTCGGCCCGAAGGCTTAGGGGTTTACGGGATAATGTTGACTAATGCAGCTGGCCGGAAGATCTGAATCGCGGGGAGCGTTGGTATAAGAGGTTGGTGAGAGGCCTCGAGCCAGCTAATAGCGCTATTTCCGCTGTGATCATACGTACCTACGAGGGCAACTTTCTGAAGTAGTTCCATATCGCCTGCGCCTTGTTCATAATGGGAAGCATTATCCACGTTGTTCAGCTTCGGTTTAAGCCAGATATTGACAAGGACAAGATTGACCATGTCTGTTTTTCTCTCCATCATCGCGATAAGAAACACTATTACTAACGCTGACCAGGTGATTTCTGATCTGAAAGCGCTCAAGGATAAGTGTGTCCTTCCCGACACCCAAGAACCATACATCAAGTCCATCACCGCTGGAGTGGACAATTCCATCGAGGGATTGCAAGTACGTGCAGCAGGCCAATGCGATTTTTCCTAGATTAGGCTAAGGCACTAAAAATCCACAGAATGGCTTCACTCATATGATCATCACCGTGTTCGAAACGGCTAAGCATCGCGACTACTATGCAAAGTCGGATCCTGTTCATCTGGCTTTGGGTGGAGGCCTGGGGGCTGTCTTGGAAGGGCTGCAGGTGCTTGACATTGACGCATGAGGTCGTTTAGATGACAAAGCTTTCTTGTGTGGTTTTTAGGAATGTGACTGTGTATTGTATTGCATTGTCATTGGTGTCGTCTAGCCAGAAGCACAGCATAGCATCTACACAACAGTGGCATTTTGACCCAGCGCCATACAGCTGTCTATCTTGTGCGCCTGTCAGATAGGGCGAAACTCTTCTCTATGTCACAGACGTCTCAATAATGACTCTTTCCCGCAACTCTACTAATGTAGGAATGAACCAGACACATGGTCTTCACTCCACGGTCGGCCCGATGAGTAAACGCAACACGCAAGCGAAGGAGCGAAACTGGTTATTTCGAGAACTTACCTCGGGAGATCAGTGCATGAAGAAACTACCCGCAAACGACGGTAACCGATAACTCACCATAGTACCCTCGTGTGTCACAAAATGGCGCGCTCGGGCTGTGTATCAAACTTCTTGGAACCCCTCAGATCATAGTCGTATATCTCTTGCAATGTTCTCCTGTACGGCCTCACCCACCAAACCAGAACATCGGGATAGCCTTCTTGCCTGGCACGTTGGCGCCGAAGATCCAGGACGTTTCGACCCTGCGGAACAAGCTGTTGGAGCTCAATTGGTGCACAAACCCGTCCATTCCTCTTCCGCCTCAGCTTCGGCTTCGATTATGCCATGGCTAGATGTTCGACCGCTTGCATGGCCGTTCCTGTGTCCGCCGCCGTTCATATTGACCGCCCTGACCAAACGTTCCGGATCCGTCTCTGCTATGGCAATCAGATCAGAGATGATCTTAACGTGTATCTCGATCGCAGGTGGAAGGGTTGGAGAATGGACCATCTGGGCCGCAAATCATGAAGAGGTTGGAGAAGTTTGATACGCAGATTCCCAGGTATGACGTCGGCCCGTTCTTTGGCCAGTAGGCTTTCAGCGTCTCGGTGCTTCGTCCCTGGATCGCGTTGCGTGTGAGCTACCGTTGACAGGGTCGAATCCGATGGCGCAGACAACGACATCGAGCTCGTAGGGTTACTTTCGGCAGTCTTGACGCCGTTCGGTGTGAATTCGGTGATGAAGTTCGTCTTAATATCAACGACACCGACGCTGTCGCAGTTAGAGTGCTCGTAGTACCTAGTGTCACACAGCGACCTCTAACCGGAGCATTCTCTAGGACAAGGCATGCGAGCTTTCTCTGGGTCCTTGAATGTCTAGCGGATCTTTTCCTTGATGAACTCGGCGGTAGCCTTATAACCCTCCTCGTTGACAATGGTGTTGCCACACGTCCACAACATGAAGCGGAAGCCGGTGCCCTTATATCAAGTGCCTTCAAAGTGATGCTCATGCTGCTCTAGGGTGCCGCTGAAGGTGGACCGAGTGCTCTCCAGGAACCCGTACGCAAACAAGCTGTTCTTGGCCTGGTCCCAGGCTTCCGAGAGTAATTGTGGACGATGGCAAAAGCGATGGCTGGCAGAAGAAAAAAAGTGGCAGGGATGCGAGTCCGCCGGTCAATTTAAACGGCCTTGCCGATCAGGACCTTAGTCCTCGGACGATATCGCCCCTACCGCCGCAACTCTACATCTATTCATCCCCCCCAAAAATCGACAATACAAGCTGTTCATGAGGAAACCCCAAAGACCCGCTAAAGAGCGAAGTTTGACATTCTGCAACTAATCAAGGTTTAGATATTTACTTGTTATAGTTGGCAGCGAGGCATTTTGAGATAGCGGAACGGGATTGGAGACGGAGTTCGGGACACTGTTTCTGTCCGGCCAAGCAGCAAGATGCGGACTTTGGCTTCAATGCCGTAAATTTGGCTGTGCCTTTCGAAACTCCGCAATCACGCCATCAAGTTAAGTCAAAGGTACCAATCATGCCAGCAGCACCAGCGACGTGCTTACAGGAACAGTGTATATAACACCTCCTGTGCCCACGACTTGAACTGAACTTTCGCAACTAAATCATCTCAATCCTCATCTTTCCTCAATACAGACATCCAAGCTTCATACAACAAAATGACCTCCTTCCAGAACGTCGCTCTTCTCGGCGTGAGTAAATTGGCTTCTGTTATGGACTGTGGGCTGTGGACATGCGCTAACCAGTTCAAAAGAAAGGCATGCTCGCGACAGCAGTTCTTGAACAGTTGGTCGATGACGGCTTCACCGTCACTGTCCTCAGCCGCGATCCGTCCAACGTCAAAGGCGTGCCCTCCGGCGTCCAAGTAGTCCAAGTCGACTACGCCTCCAAGGACAGCCTCGTAAACGCTTTGAAAGGGCAGGATGTCGCGGTTTCTACCGTGGCAGGAACTGGGTTGTCTGACCAGAAGCTCATCATTGATGCTGGCATCGAAGCTGGGGTCAAGCGCTACATCCCATCCGACTTTGGCTCGTTCACAGCGGACCCCAACGCACGAGACCTCCCGATGATCCACGTCCTGGTGGGGATTCAGGATTATCTCACCGAAAAGGCTGATACTGGCGCCGTTGAGTACACAACTTTCTCAATCGGCACCTTTCTAGAGTATGTCCTTGCGTCTCCTCTGGTGGCCGACTTAAAGAATCATTCCATCGAGCTTCACGATCAAGGCGTGCACCCCTTTAGCTCAACCAGTGTTGCTGGCATAGGCAAAGCCATTGCAAACTCCCTGAGAATCCCAGACGCAACAAAGAACCGCTCTTTCCACATACACGAGGTCGTCCTCACTCAGGCCAAGATACTAGAGTTGGCCAAGAAACATAGTCCTCCTGGGACTCAGTGGACAGTGACTGAGGTTGACGCCCAGGAAGCGCTAAGTCGGGGCCTTGAAAAGACTAAGAACGACCCCAATGGCGTCAGCGTTGGCCTTTCGCTGATTAAGGCTGCCGTGTTGTCTGGCAAGTATAAAACCGCGTACGACAAAGTGGACAATGAGCTTCTGGGTATCCGTCTTTTTACAGATGACGAGATTGAAGCGAAGATCGCTGCTCTTGTTTGACTTGACTTAAACAAAACATGGCCGAGCGCTCATCAATAATGACGACTACCGTCAAGTTCGGCGATACGATGGAAGTTTTGAACAAGAGGAAGTGCCGACTAGTTAAGTCGAAGTCATTGAATATTAGTATGGAGTGCTGCTCTTAACTACGCCCTTGTACTACTAATCATTGCTTATATATGCTACATCGAGCACTACTGAGGCTTGTCGACCTTAAAGATCAAGTTTCTATACATCCTCAGCACAAACTAGCGTGCAAGCCTAAGCAACCTCCAGTATAGAAGCAAACTCCGCTTAAGAGTGCGAGGCGAAGCCCCACTGTTCGGACCAGCGCTTGGATCGAAGGATGCTCCCGAGAAAGCTAGCGCTATTCGGTGTCCACAAGGCGTCAATTTCAAAGGCTGGACGCCCTTTTGCCATCCTGAATTCACATAACTTGTCCTGTTATCTTTCGCCAAAACCGTACCCTTGCCCGCTTTGCAGCCTCCTCTATCTCCCGAGTGGTTATCGGCCGCTCCTGAGATGCACGTTCCGGCTCAGCCAAATCCCTCCGACCAAGTCCAACAGTCTTTGTAGTAGAAAAATCGGCAGAATTTTCCTTTTGCACACTGGTACGCTGGCCCTGAACAGCTAGCACCATCCAGCTGGCCCCTGGGCCACATCAGCGGATAAATGGGGTAATTCGAAGCCAGATTAAACGGGTTTTGTCAGCCACTATCAAGCCCAGCGGCCGCAGCCACTTCCGATCAAGTCTCCGAGGGGCGCTAGTTCTTGGTGGTCGGATTAGTGTAGATTGCCTGCCAATCACTTTCTAGATATCCGTCCGTGAAGCAGGCTAACGGTGGAGATTCGATGAGGCACAGTTCAAGTCGATGGTGATGCTAGCGGTTGTTGACTGCCAATTGGCTGCCAACCTCGCCTTGTCTCCACCTCGATCAAAGGTTCCTGACGTCGACCAACAACAAACTCCCCGTCCCAGCATCCTTCGACTGTCTGTGGCGAGCTGAAATGAAACAGAGTTTTTCAGGCGAGACATTTCAGGGGAGTCAAGACGCCACAAGCCGGACCACCATCCAAAATCGGCCTTGGATTTTCCTTACCATTGGCTTGCATCCGACCGGTGTATGCATCTCGCCGTTCTTGGTCCTTCTCGGTCTGCACCTGTTCAGTAGTTCGCCAGGGGCTGGGGTTAGCTCGACACTTTCCTCCGACGCTAACCACCGAAGATCGATCATGTACGTAAGGACCCCCCCCCTGTATTATGCAGCTTGGACTCTCCCCTCCCAACTGAAACTCTGTCCCCAGAGGCTGTTGCGTTGCGACCTGACGCAGTTATATGACGTGGAAATTCCGCTGGACATCAGGAGCCCACCTGACTTGGAACTTCATTCAACGTTTTCCGCCGACTAACACAACATGTCGACCGTTCAAGACCTGTCCAAGCAGTACTTGGGTCAGATCGTTCCGTTTTCGTTCCACGCCGGGTTCGTTAGCCTGAGTTATGTTGTCAGTCTGATTGGCGCCGGTTCGACGCTAGAGTTAATCAGTCGACGAACTTCTCACAAGGGCATTCATAACCAGTATGGCCCTCATATTCGGACAATAGACAATAGCTGGGCCAACTGGTTGACTCCGAAACAGAATCTTGCTAGCCGGCGCCGCCATTTCTATGGGAGGGATTGCAATATGGTCCATGGTTGTTGACCAGCTGTCGCCTTTTGAGCTCGCGAACCAGCTTGCTGACACTCATGATAGCACTTCATCGGAAACAGAGCAATCTATATTCTTGATGGACAAGACGAGCTCCAAATCGCCTACTCTACCCGCTTGACCATTCTCTCGTTATTCGTGCCTATTCTCGTGCTGCTACTTGCCTTCCTCGTCGTTAGCAGCAACCATCGCATGCGTTGGTGGCGTATCGGTTTATCAGGCTCACTATCCGGCCTTGCCATCTGTGGTATGCACTATCTCGGCAATGCTTCCATTAACAACTACCGCTGTAGCTACGAAATTGCCTATGTCGTCGCCGCAGCCCTAATTGCGGTTGCTGCGAGCACCACAGCACTAGCGCTATTCTTTGTCTTCCAGGCTGCTTGGACGAACGCGTGGTGGAGGAGGGCCGGATGTGCCATGGTGCTCGCGGGGGCTGTGTCCGGGATGCACTGGTGTGCCGCCGCTGGGACGAGGTATACGTTGTTGCACCCATATTCCCCCAGAAACGGGACGTCCCGCGATGCCACTACCATCGTGGTTATCTGCCTGGTCAGTATCCACCATCAAATCAGGCTCGGAGGTCTAATACTAGTCAGTCCGTCGGAGCATTTGTTGTCATGGCCACTAGTTGGATCTACTCTGCTTGGATCAGAAGGAGCTATGCCAGCAAAGCGCAGCAGATCGTCCTCGCTGCGGCTGCGTTCGATAAACGAGGAAGAATACTGGTCAGCCAAGAAGGGTTACTACCAAGTGAGGTGGTAACAGACACATTCCTGCAAAAGGTAAGTAGGAAGCTCCTTTGGTACTTGAAGCTCCGAGGTTAATGAAGTACAAAAGTCAAATAACGATGTCTTCGGCACGACCCACCCGCTCTTTCATTGGATGTTCCGAGCATCTCGAAACTGGTCCAGCATCACAAATATCATCGACCGCATGACCAACCATATCGGCTATCTTTCGCACGGCAGGCGCAACAACAGAACAGGAATCAAGCTGATGGGCGAGGATGGTCTGCCAATCGAAGAATACGATGTCATTTTTCGTGAACTCTTTTGTCTTGCAGCCGTTGCCCTCGCGTCCAAGCTGAGGGAGAATCTCTTAGGTGCTGGCATTCTGTGGGACGAGATATTCGCAACCGGCAGCACTTCGAAACCTGTGTGTCGACCGCAGATGGAACTCAACGTTACCGGCGATTCCGACCCATCTCTCCAGAATACCAACGTCTCGAAGAAGAGGCTAGAACCGGATGATCTGGTCGAGAAAGGAGACAACCGAATATACCAGGAAAACGGTCGGGGATCTCTCATGTTTCTAGTACGCCATGTTGACAGCAGACGCGACGTCGAAAAACTCGAAACTGCAGGGTACCGGTTTGCCGAGTTGCATCAGGTGGTTGGCATCATCCGCTCAAGCATGAAGATCAAGACCCCAGACCTCGGAGGAAGACTGCGCAATATGGCTATTCATTCCGAGAACAACGCTATACTCACTCCTGGAGTCTATCTCAGTATCTTTGCCGTTCGTGCTCGGTTGGACCGCCATGGGTTTGATGTGCTGGTTCAAAAGAACGCTAGGAACTTGCTTCCGACTACGAAGCTGCCGCTGGAATATCTCGAGCGATGGCAGATTGAATTCCTCGGCCACTTTCAGGGCTTGACTCCCTCGACTCTTATACATAAGCTAAACAACATGAAAAGTTGCTCTGCCCAGGAAGTCCGATTTAAATCCGAGCTCTGCGAGGCAATAGTTGCACTCAGGGGGTGGTTCGACGACGCGACATTCGACGATGCAACGCTCATGTCCAAGGTCGTTCAGGTGCCTTGTTCTCCGCTCGAAGGAAGCTCTCGGGCGGTTGCATGCTCTCTCATCACATTTCAGCTAGTGCTCCCTATTCACACCAGCGTCAGCTTGCCCAGGTGCGAGTTCAGCCCCCTCCAGTTCTTCAAGATCCGCCAGCTAGTGTACAAGGGTTCACCGCACCATGTCGCGTTCTCGCGCTCTGTACACCGCGAGCTGTCATGTGTCCTGCATAACGCACCTCCGGGGCCATTGTTTGGGTCGGGAGGCCCAAGATTCCGGGGAGACCACGAGGCATCCCCTCGGCGATGGCTAGCGAGGTTTGATAGATCTACGACTAGTGGTCGTGTTGACAACAACGGCTTGGATATCCTCACAACGAGCCAGGAGCATCTGTGGAATATGGCTTCCAGCCTTAGCTCATCCCGCAACCCAGGTGGCGAGAGTAGTGTTGATCGCGACCAGAAGCCGCCGTCGATTGGCCACGCCGTTACGGGTGGGGACACGATGGCTCATCCCACCAAGCGCCAGCAACTATACGGCGGCATCATGGTCTCGCAGGAAATCGTGGTCGACGTTCAGGAGGTACGTCGCTCAGTGAACGCACGTGAGGCACACGCAAGACGCAAGCGGGAACGCTAACAATTTCCAGAAGAGCATAGGTGATACGAACATTGTCGCGATAGGAAACAGCAAGATGATTGATGATAGAACCGAAATCTCAGTGGCGCCAATAGAGGTAGAGGATGCCACTGCTTGGCCAGTGAACTTATATCCCGGCGTCACAGGGAGAGCATTCAATATTGAGGCAGAAAAGGAGGAAGGCGAGTCAACCTTTGTAGATGAGCTACTCGCTCTTTGTATGGACAAACAGTTATGATGGATGACTTTAGGATAGATTCTATCAAAGGGATCAACAGGATAATTATACAGGACTTCGTTAGATTTGCAGGTTTGGAAAATGGTGTCGATAATAGCGTGTATCCGCTTGAAAATGACATTTTATACAACCCAACAGATCGATCCCGACTTTTAATCAGCAAGAACTAAAGAAGTAAAGGAAACCTCAAGGTTGTACAGGTGGTTAGAGCGTTCTTTTTTCGTTTGCCCTCTCCTAGCTGCGGCTACGAGCCCTTCTAGAAATCGTAGAAATCGCCATCTGTTTAATAAATCGCTAATAAATGCAGGGGGTAGGGCTTGCAGAAGAAAATTAATATTAATATATATTAAAAGGTAACATGCAACCGTTATCTCATGTGACATAGGAGAACGGCAATATTAGTATTAACTTTAAAATAAGATAACTTATATAAACAATTAAAGGGTTTTAATAGTTATTTAAAACTAAGTTACATTATAATTATTTTTATTTTTATTAATTATAGAACGATGTAACAATCCAACTGAGTATATTGACGACTAGCTGAGCGACTGGGCTCAAGGTTACGGCGCCCGCGTCTCACATAACCCTCGGACACTGGAACACCGGTTGAATCCAACCCAATCAACTGGACCTCTGAATTGGTTGCTTGCCAAGCACGGGGAACGAGATGTCAGTTGAGTTAGACCCACAGTTGGAGGATCCAACGGCTCCAACAATTGGAAGTAGTTGGTTGATTACGCACTCTGCCCCTGTGGTGAAAAGCTCTGACGACCGATCTATAGATAGCACAGACATAAAGCATGGCGCGGCTGAGCCGGGGCCGCCACCAGCGTGAGTATCTGGTCACTAGTATCTACGCTGCATTTGAAAAACCTCTGCCTTAGGTATACGAGTCCCAAAAGTCTCATCTCGCGGATCTTGAAACCGATCTGCCATCTCCTTATCCAACAAATCTCACACTTGCTAGAGATATCTCGGCTTATGGAGATGCCAACTTCAACGCCTCGCACAATAGTCCGGAACGCCAGCCATGTCTGGGCGTGTTAGACGGACAACGACTTTCCTCTATCGATATCACCGAACCGGGTACCATAACGGTCGATGCTCTCTCTGGCGAAGAATCTGGTGATGCGGCACAGAGTCCTCTAGATTCTCCTTCTCCAGTGGACATATCACATCCCCGCACTGTCAACCCAGCCGAGGCGACCGAGACGCTACTCCAGGATAGCAAAGTGTCTGTGAGCACTCTGTGCCGCGATAGCATCCCTGGAGCCCGCATTGCATCCCCTGAAACGTGAATCTCAGCATAACCACATCAAAAGCAAGACTTTGACACGGCAAGCTACGGATCCAGCGATGCCGAGTGCCTAGCCTTGGAGGGTATATCCGGATCGTCAGCCGGAACCCGAGTATCTACTCCGCCTCTGGTCCGACGCCCCCTCGCCGGTCTCGTCGCAAAGTCCCACGTGCTCATGAACTAGTGCAAGATGAGGACAGCAACGCAAGTAGCGAAAGTTCAGGAAGTGAGAAAGGCTTTGACGGTCTAGACTTGCTACGTGATGGGGACTATTGCCCTTCACTTTCGGAAGGCCAGGGACAGGTCCGGAGACGACAATTCTGATGGTAAAGAGCATCATCAACCTAAGCGTTGCAGGAATTCTAGATCCCCTTCCTACCCTATGCGCGGTCCCGCCGCTAGTACTCGGGGCACTCGCCGAGAAAGACAATCTACGAGATCTGCCGCACAGTCAGCGAGGGAGCGTCAAACCTCGGCAAACAAGATTTTGAGTATAATATCATCGCAGGCAATACCTGCTTCCTCTGAGGCTTGGGCGGTTCTTGCTCGGTTTGAGGAATGGTCACTCGAGAATGCTTCGTGAAAACGCATGACCGAAAACGGAATGACAACCTTTCAGCTACAGTTTGAGACCCCTGCGCATGGCATCCGGATGACACCAGTGCAGTTCGGGATCCAACTGACTCGGTCTTGACACGAAGAACAGGGAGGAGCAAGCGACCTTCGGCAAAGGGGACAGGTTACACACCTACAGAGGACAATTTCATTATAAGGTTAAAGGAAAGGATTAGCTCAGGTGGTCTGAGATTCATTAGTATTTTGTTGAAACCTATGGAGAACGAGCATCCTCGAGTCTACAGGTGCGTTACTGTACGAAGCTCAAGCGTCACGAGAGATCCTAGTAAGGGCTAAGATTTTCCACGTACCATCTCCAGTGCCGAGAGGGGACTACATGTCTATCCCCGATTCCGGGTTGGGATATCATGGACTATCCCATAGCATATACTGGGATATTCTTACCCTAGACAAAGCTTTGAGGCAACTTTAGTTATGAGTTGCAGGACTATGTTACATTTGCTAATGGATTGTGATGATGAAAAGCCCTTGATTTCTGACTAGTTGACGGTCTAGAAACTTCGTTACCCAATCGAAATCAACGACTTTGGCTCTTCACCTCGCAACTACGAAACCTCTTCTCTCATCGCTATGCTGAATGACCCACCATTCACGCACCAGACTCAATCGTTTCCTGTCGCATCACCTTGAATCCTACTGCTTCTTCTCGAGCCGCACGATGGCCAGAACGAGGAAGGACGTTAACACTAGAGTCGACACTTGCACCCTGCATCGATTGCGCCCCGTTCAGTCTTCGCCTATCTGTCGCACAAAGCTAAGTACGCATAGTTGGTTAACCCGACGTTAACAGCCTGAACTGCGAAACCCGTTATGAGACTTTTCATCGAGTCCCGAGCGCTACCAAGCGGGGGACGAGCCTATGCTTCCTGATGAAGATAATCTACTTTAGAGGTTTAGTTGTTTGGATGTCACCAAGTTTACCATACGTACACCCTATGCAATAATGGGAAACGAGACTATCGATTCTTCGGGTCGCGGGCTCAATAGAGCTGACCTTACCCTTTGTGAGTATGGTGATCCGCCCGACCTCGAAAGAAAAATAAAGTGGATGCGTCTAGGTGAGATGGGGGGCGGAAAGGACGGCGACCACTTGGAAGGCAGGGAATCGGCCTGGCAAAATAACAGAAGCAATTTAAAGGAGCTAAGTGGCGCATATTATACGACCGAATTGACCGAGCCTGAGGAGAAGCGAGATGAGACAGAAGAGCCGAGATATGAAGTCGAAGCAATCGTAGGTTACACTATCTACGAAGGAACCGACTTCAAGCTTAGGGTTAAATGGGCCGGTGACTCTAAGCCCACGCTCGTCGATGAGTGTGCCTTCAAGAAGACTGCCCAACCATGCTTTATAGCTACTGGAGATTGCGTGGGACCCGCGAGAAGGCAACAGGAATAAAATTATTCCACGTTTTTAGTATCTGCGATTAGAGGGTTAAAGACAAATTGGAATTCAAGGCGCACTGGGTTGGATACCCGCCTGAGCAGTCAATGTGGGAGCTTGCTTGGACGGTGAAAGATTTCGTAGAAGAGATGCACGGAGAGTATTTGGAGACACACCCAGCTGCGAGAAGGGCTTGGGCAAAGTAGAACTAGAGAAAGAAAATCTGCTTTGTGATGGCCGATCTTTTGGTTGATACAGCTTTCGTAGCGGAGTTGTTGGTGATTTATAGTATTGCTCGCTACTTGACAACATAACAGCACTGTCGTCTGTGAGACAAACAATTAAGCGAGTCCCATCAATAACTCCATAGGGGGGTTATGACCCACCCCCAGTTCCGGTTCACCCAAGGAAGCCACCGTAATTTGCCTTCTGATCGCCATCCACATGCCATTTGCGCGACAAATTCGGCCGAGTCTTGGTCAAGTAAACGCTGGTGCGGGGAACAGAAACCAGTTGCGGAATTAGCCTGAGTCCAGGTTCACCGCCATCAGCAAATAAACGCAAGAAGCCATGCTGTTCAGGGGAAAGCCATCCACTATCGACCTGGAGGGGCAGGTCAGCGCTTAGTTAGCCACGACCCTTCGCTTCTTCTCGTTTAGGGAGTCTAAGAGTTAAGTAAAAAAAATAATTAAACTTCTATCTGCTCTCTTAAAGTAAGTAAATTATTAGTATAAAATTAAAGAAAAATAGAATTTTATTTATAATTGAAATATTTTCTATTTACTATTACTATAATAACTAAATATTAAATTTTTAATATATTTTTTATACTAAAAGGTATAGATTTATTTTAATAATAAGAATTCTAATTACTTTTCTTAATTTTACAAATTTAATAGTAATATATTATACTATTTAATATCTATTTTTAACTATATAAAATTATTCTTTTAATTTTTATTAGAACTTTCTATTAATATTAAAATAAATTTAATATTTTAAAAATTCTATTAAAATTAAAAGTAAATTTATATTATTAGATTATTATTATACTTTTATTTTAACTATAAATTTAAATTTAAAAAGATTTTACTATAAATAATAAAATAAACTTAATATTTTTAAAGGTATTATATATAATATAACTACTAAAATAGTATAATACTTACTATTTATATCTATTATTTAAGAATACTATATAGTTTTAGTTTACACAATAAGTAAAGCTAAAAAAAAAAAAAAAAAATAACTATTAAAATAAATAAAATAAATAAATAAATAATATAAATTAAAATATAATATAGCTCTTAAAGCTACTAAAGCTACTGAAAAAAACTTAAAAGCAGATTACTTTATAAATTATCTAGAGGTAAAGAGTTCAGTTAAAAATTAATAGGTAAAGATTTTAAGAGGCAGCAGTTATTATATATTAAGGTTATCTTACTTTAATTTACTTTATTAAGTAATATAATCTTAAATAAAAGAAACATTATCTATTGCCTTCTTAAAGGCGCCAAAAAAAAAAGTTCAGCTTAAGAACATTATACAGCACTATACTAATAAACACAACAATAAAGGTAGCAACCACGCCAATAGCGGAGCCTCCGCCGGAGAGGCCCTTATCATTATATGCCATGGTGATTGCCTGTCACCGGGCCGTTTGGTCAAGGAGGGCTTGAGCTTGGTGGACGTGGCCCTCTGAACCTGCAAGAGAAGAAAGGAATGACCACACTGGAAGGACACGGGTGGCCACACCTCAACACCCGTCGCTTGGGGTTCAAGCCAGCTCATCTGAGTATGGCCATCCGAGACACTAGACTCGTTCTCGTCTTTGGAGCCAACACAGGCAAGGCGCCAGACTTCCGCATTGTTAACTTTAAACGATTAGCGTTGGAGAATTTGTGGGGACTGATTGGGCGAGCACGGACCCTTCTGGGGCTTTCCAAGAGTGACACTCCGGCTGACTCGTATACTCCCAGCAGGAGGTGTCACAAGAGGACATCCGCAGCCACGGTACATGACCTCAAAAAGGCGGCGTCCAATTACGGCAGACAGCAAGTGGCTTGTCTAAGGGCTCGGTCATTCGGTACGAAAACTGGGCATCAAGAGGCTGGACATCAATCTGGAAGCAGGTGTGGACGCGAATTTTGTCAATAAACGCCAAGCTTTCCTCTCTCGCTTCCTGGACAACTGACACAATCACACCAAGAAGCGGTATATCTTCAGTCCTTACCCTCTGGACCCCATGCCTAACGTTGGCACGAAATGCTGGTATACTTTGTATGGTATGGCACATCTGCATCTCTGAAGCATCACAGCACGGGAGGCTAGCCCAAAGCTAGCCCTGACGCTGTGCCTCCAAGCCACCCACTCAACCAGGCCGGTCTAGCCCACGCCATGTCATTACCTCGCTTACCCCCAAAAGCCAGTGCCGATTCGACACCATACACCCATTTAAGCCTGAGCTACCCCATACTCCAACGGTTTTTATTCATGTCCCTTGGCCTGTGTCACGCCCACGCCCTCTCTCGACCGATGCCTGGCAATGGCGCCTGTGGCCTTACTGTGGCTGCTTGAGATTCATGTCCTGCGTAAGTTACCTGTTCCAGCCCCGGTTCAACCTGGCACTTCTCTCACATGGTTTGTCCAACCTCTGAGACCTATATAACCCCTCTCCTCAACGTATCCGCCAGCTATTTCGCGCCAAAGGACCCAATCCCATCGATGGAATCTTGCCGCTTTCTGACCTGAATCTCAGCTGCGGTCTCCCCCATACAAGTATGCTCCACACTCCGTTAGCATCCTTCGCCTTCTCCCACCCCAAATATCTACCTCCACTTTGCCTATAACACATTACTTACCATGTTTGATGACCGGCCCAGACCTTCCTGTTGTGCCCTTTACTCGAAACATATTCTTCGTGGCTTCCCTGCCATAGACAATCGCCCATCAAAAACTGACAATCGCCACCATGTCGTCCCTGAGCGAGGACCAGATTCACATTCTTATCGCCCTCGAGAGAACCGGTGCCTCGCTCTCTTTGGTTGGTGTCACAGTCATTTTCATCACCTACTCGCTCTTCAAAAGGCTCAGGACTATCCCCAATCACTTCATTATTTGTGCCTCAATCGCCAATGTCGGTGCCAGCATTGCCTGCCTCATCGGAGAGAATGGAATCTTCGTAGGCGAGGAGTCTGCTTTATGCCAGGCCCAGGCCTTCCTGTTAGAAATGTAGGATCCCTTGCCCCGTTCGCCCTGTCCTTATACTTCCCATACTGATTAGTTGCACGCCGTAGATTCATGCAGTCTGACCCTTGGTGGTCACTAGCTATGGCCATCAATGTCTTCCTTGTCATATTCCACGGCGCTAGTCCCGCCTCTTTCAGACGCTATCTGTGGCTATATTGCCTTATCTGTTTCGGCGGGCCCCTGATCCCAGCTATCGTCCTGCTTGTGGCTCGACCAGACGGCCAAATGATATATGGAAATGCCACGGTATGTAGGGATATGATATCACCTTCAGCCTTCTGACGACTCTGTAGCTCTGGTGCTGGATTAGCAACGACTGGAACGCACTGCGCATCTACACCACCCACATCCCCATCTGGATATGCATCTTCTTGTCAGCCGTCATCTACTTCGTCGTCGGCTACCACGTCTTCCGTCAACGCAGTCAGCTCCGCAATTTAACTTTCAGCTATTCTAGCAGGGACGGGAATGATGTTTCGCACATAGAAGATGTCAGAAGCTCAGCTGAGATGGTATCTCGATCTTGCTTAGCATTACTTGGGTAGCGTTGTTAATCTAATTCAGGACTTGACAACTCGGGTCGAAGATCGGCAAGTCACTGCTGTGACTGAGGTGCAGGTGACCGCCGCCATCCCGGCCACACATACACCGCCGCAATCCGCAACCTTGCCATCGACAACCGTAACGATTCCGTCCAAATGCCGACATTCGCGTTACCAGCAGCCCTGGCGTGGGAGCGAAGATGACACGGAACGACGAAGCTCCAGGACCGCCAACTACCCCCGTTCCGAGACCATGATCTCCTCCAACCCCCCGGCGCCTCCTCAACCCAAGCCTCCCATCGTCCCGCAGATGCGATCCCGAATAACACATTTCAATGGTTCTCGGCTCAAGGCTCTCGACCCGATCAAGCTCGCCTACCTTCGCACAAGTTTCATCTTTACTATTTCCGTTCTTGTCACCTGGACCCCGAGCTCCATCAGCCGCATCCACAGTCTCATCCACCCCAATATCAGTAGTTATGGCTTCAGTATCGCGACCGCCCTGGTGCTACCTCTGCAGGGCGTCTGGAATACCATCATCTACTTCATGACCAGTTGGAGCAAGGTCAAGGAGGAGTACTCCGCCTTGATGGCTAGTCGGTCGGCACGTCGCCTCGATAGTCGCGGAGGAAGCGGGTTTGGCGGAGCGAGGGTTGAAGTTCTTCGGGGTAGTCAACGAGACTGTTTCGATATGGCGCCATTCGAATGCACTCAGCGTCCGAGCAGCGACGAAACGAGCGAGCTGGAGCTAACGGCGCCATCGAATATTAGTAATGACAACATTAGGGTTAGTCCGGGGTGGCTTTAAGGTTTTATTTTCTCCTTTGTCTTTGATTATGTTTGTACCCTGCGGTATGCGGGCACAAGAAAGCCCTATTTATATTATGAAGCCCCCATAAGGTCGCTTCCATTTTTAACTTAACACTTAAACCTAACTTCTGTCTACCTAATCTAGTCTACTTATTATGTGCTACTTCTTTAATCTTAAGAGAAATGAGATGTGAATTGAGGATGCACTTGGGGCAAGGTGAGGATGTTGTGGCCCGCGGCCGCAGTCTTGGGAGCACCAGCGTCGCGCCACCAAACAACAGTCCCCAATGTCAATCTCAAAGTCCTAGGCAAGGGAACGCAGGGCAGGGATCTTAGGCCCGAGCTAAGAATGGTGGGACAGCAGTCGCTAGCCGTTGGTAGGTTCGTCCTTACCTGCCTGCGCCAGCGTGATCGCTCCATGCAGGCTCATGCTGCTTCCTCAGTTCAGGCAAGTCGTGCACGCAGCCTCGCTGAAACTGGACCCGATTAAATGCTCCCAGCGTGCTTGCAAGAGATAAAGAGGCACGCGAGATATTGCTTCCGTAAGCCATTCTAGTTATTTACTCTTCTAGACTAGCGGCTTACCCTGTTTCGTGAATACCTAAGTTGTTCTGCTTCTGCCGTGCTAAGCTCCACTACCGTAATACTAGCCTCTCCTTCTGAAAGTAAATTTACTTAATCTCATATCCCTTAAATCGCAAATTCTTTCCATATCTGTGCAAAAGACCAATAGGAACAAGAGAGAAAGCAACAATCGCGGCTTGTGTGCCAAAAGAGGCTTCAAATCCGACCTTTTCACCCCAAGGTTGCTGAAAATATGCAACAGAAAAACCTCCGATGACACGCATAAAGTTAATAAGGCCTGATACCTCTCCTGGGGCTGTCGGATATGCATCAATAGCATATGTCGTAACGGCAACACTAGTGGTCATGACGCCAAAGACGAACATCCCCCATCCAACAATGACGACGGCGTAGTGGAGATGCTGGGCAAGAGCAAATCCAAGTAGAATTAAGCCAGGGATCATGAAAACCGCGGACAGATAAATCGTGTTTAAGCGGACTTCAGGCTCGAATACTCCCTTATGTCGGTGGATATAGCGACGGGCAAGGGAATCATTGAAGAAATGACCGAATATTTCGCCCAGAATGATAGCGACAATGGGCGTGAAGTAGAGGTAACCAATAGTGATTGATGAGAAGCCGTAACCTCCAACGGCAACGGGGGAAGCGAACAAGATTGCGGTTGTGTGATTGATTCCGATGGCCCACATGAAAATCAATAAGCTGGCGCCGTTAACTAGTCGTTCACATGTACAAGACAAGAATCTGGACTTACTATGCGACAAGTAGCAGGAGGAGTGCCGGCTTGGTGATGATTGCAATCTGACGACCGAGGGCGCCTTGAAAAGTGTAGAAATACTTTGCATGGTTCCGAATTTGCCAAACACCAACGAGTCGAAGAAGCCTCGGGCCACGAGGCGGCTGTTGCTCGAGAGGAATGCTACGGTTGTAGTACGATTCATCGAGGAACAACACAACCAGGATAAATTGCAAGACACAGACAGAAAGGCTGAGCCAAAAGACATTCCTCCAGTTCTCAGTCCTGCCAACGATGAAGTTGGCAAAAAGTGGTCCGGCATATGGTGAGGAGACGTAAAGACAAGCCCAGAGCCCAATCTTCCTTGCATGCTCATGAAAGAAGAAGATGTCCTTGATGTAGGCAAGAGAGATGGTTTGTGGAGCTGTAAGAAACAGGCCCATCAGGGCACGCATTGCAAAGTAGGTGGTAAAGTCGTGCGAGAGTGCGGCGCCTAGTGTGAGGAACGTTCCACAAACGCAGGCCCAGAATAGGACAGGAGCACGACCCCAGAAAGATATCATCGGAATCCAGACGACTCCTCCAATACCCCTGAAAAATGGTGTTAATTTTTGATGCATAGCGGGGGTATGATTCGACTTACATCATCAATACGTTGATATTATTGGCGTAGTTGACTTTGCTGGGCTCCATATCCCATTGTGCACCTTGCAGGAAGATGCAGGGAATAGCGGCTGTGGCAGGTAAATCTGCGCAGAGGGCTCCCCATGCAATGGTAAAAAGGATGCAGTGCTTTTTGGTCGCTGACCAGTTGACTGGATCGTTTGGATCCTCTGTCGGTTGGGGGATCAAAATTGTCTAGACATGTCAGCGAGTTTCCGTCATAACGTTTCGGGATACCCACATGTCCATCTTTCGCTGTTTTAAGGGAACTCTCACGCCCTTCGATGTCGAGCAGAATGCCGCCGGCATTCACAAGATCTGTCGTCCTGACTGCCTTGAGCCCCTCGTCATGCGAAGGTTCTTTCTCCATCTTGTCCATATCGACGTTGCTTGGAAGTGATAATTGAGTGAGAATAGCCTAATGATCTTTCGGGGTGTTTTTAAGCTGACTCTTCTCTGAGGAAAAGGTCCGACTCAGAAAGGTTATACTTGTATTCACCGACGACTGACGGTCGCTCTAATTGTTGTGGCTAAGCGTTAGTCGTTGGGTTAGAATCACTGAGGAGGAAAAGGAATTTGTGGGGTCTGGGGTTTGCGGGTCTGGGGTTTGCAGGTCTGGAGTTCGTGGGGTTTGGAATTTGTGGGGTTTAGAGTTTGTGGGGGTTGTGGGTCTTGGATTTGTAAGTAATGGAATTACGGGGACGTTGCTAGGACCTAATGAACTGTATAATGATGACTAGGCTAGCTATCTGTGACAGACGGTGTGTCGCTGGGGCGATCGCCGCTGTCACTGGATGCCTAGTAAATCAGGCGTATAACGAGATAAGTCGGAATGCAGGTCCGACAGCCGGATCCACTATCAGTAAGATTTGGTACGATTAACTGGGGCCTCAGTTAGCCAACTGATGCGGTATGCAGGTACCTGTATGTAAGGGAACCAAGAGAGACTTAATGGAGTCTAATTTAGGAGCAGAAAGGGACGGGAACAACACCCAACTTGTTAACTTACCCGAGGGGAGATACTCAGATGATCGTCGCACAGGCGTCTTGGATGGTCAGCCTGAAGCTGCACCAGACTATACGTATGGGGTTGGATCGATCTTGGGGTTAAGTCTTCTGATAAGAAAGTATCTTATAAGATAGAATCTTAAGTCTGTAAAAGAATACTCTACTGAAAAGGCTTTAATAGAGTTTATAGCAGTCTAATATTAAAGGGATATTAAAAATAGCAGTTAGATAAAGAATATAGTAATAGTTAAAATAGACTCTAATAAATCTCTTAAAAATAAAAAATAATAATTTAATAGACCTTCTAGCTATTTTAAGTTTTTATAGTTTTTTAACTTTTAGAAAAATCTCTAAAAAAGTAAAAATTAATATTTTTTTATATAACTTCTAAAAAAAAGAAAAAAAAGAAATTTAATATTCTTTATATATTTTTATTAATAACTAGCTAGCTTAAGTATTTTTAACTATTTATTATATTAATATTAAGAGATTTATAAATATAGAAGAATTTCTTTTTAAATAAATATATAAGTAAATAAATTTAGTAATTTCTATTAAAATTAAAATAATAATTTTACTATATATTAAATAGACTTAATAAGAAGAATTAAAATATTTTTTTAATAAAAAAAGAAGTTTTTTATTAAATAATATTAATAAAAACTTAAAATTAATAATAAAATAAATTAAGTAAGTAATATATATAAGTTAATCTTATTAGAGTAATATATAAAATTTAAATATTATAACTTAAATTAAAGCCAGATAGTTATAACTATGTAACGTGGAAGCTGCACAGGGGGCCCTTCGGGCCCCTAACGGCAGCGTCACGCTATATAATAGGTGTGTGTGCACAGCTTTAGTGCGATAACTGCTATTATTGCTTGATCTTTTGCCTCAGCAGCCTACCGGCTGCTGCAGACGCTAGGTTATTGCAACAGGGCTCTAGTGCCACGATCCCTGTTACAAACTAGTAAAACTATAATATACCTACTTATTCTATCTAACTATATATAGCGTATTATACTAAGAATTATACTTATAATTCTAAATTATTATAATTTCAGAATTATTATAATCTAATACCTTATATAATCTATAAATTACTACCTAATATATAAGTATATTTATTTAGCACTTTTATAGAGATAGTCTTACTAGCTATTAATATACTTAGTTATATTAAATCTACTATTCTACTATTATCAGACTGTAATTAATATTGCTTACTATAATATTCTAATCCACCAGATTATATACCTTAAACCCGAACCTACCCTATACCCTTAGGTTAGACCCAACTGTTATAAAAGATAGAATCCACTGTATCATAAAGTATTTACTTATTAAATGCAGAGATTACACTTAATAAATAGAGCTATAGACACTATATTATATAACCTTACTCTAGGGTAGAATAAGGCACTGTTCCCTATCGCCCTAACTCTCACACTTCCTAGTACGGATACAGGCGTAAAGACAATTTAGGATTGTTTCTCATTACCTCTGAGTCTGCAGCTGGAGGATTGCTTGCTACACAATGTCAATACATCTTAGGACCAAAATAGCATGTTCTTCAGGCAATTTTTCTGTTGTAATAGAGGACGTAAGTATATGTTTGTAAGCGCGTATAGCGGACCACTTCTAGCTCCGAGGATGAGGTGCTGGCTAGCGTTGAATGCGCCCTCTAAAGACATGACTGACTCACTGAACAAGCCGGAAAAATACCAGTTTCGCTTATGAATACTCCGGCACACTGGAACTAGCATCATTCAAACAGTCACACTTCTGAGATATTGGTCCAACTGTTTTCTACCGACGTTGATTGAATTGACCAGCATGGGCGTGTTACCTCAGTATTCCTCCGAACAACTCTCGTTGTACCTCGACCACGTCCGCTTTCCAGCATCCGAACATGCGAGCGACCCGCTGGATTTACTGACTCAACTCGTCCGAAGGCAACTGGCCTTCGTCCCTTTCGAAACCTTGTCCCTTCATTATTCTGCCGACAAAGGTGCATCACTAGATGCCAACGACTTGTACGACAAGATTGTAAAAAGGCGCCGCGGAGGCTACTGCCTCGAAAACAATACATTCTTTGGCGCAATCCTACGAGGTTTTGGATTCCATGTGTATGGCGTTATTTGCAGAATCACCACGGCTACTCGTGGAGTTTTTGATGGAAGTTGGCGTCCGATGTGAGTCAGCACCGGTAGCCCAAACCAGGATATGGGAGCTAAGGGAAATTCAGGAGTCATATGGCAAATATCGTCACAATTGACGGGAAGAGATACCTGGTCGATGTAGGCTATGGAGTCGATGGGCCTTGCTCTCCGCTACCTCTTGACTCGGGCGAGATTCGATCAGGTCTCCCAGGTCAACAACTAAGACTGGAGCACAAGAATCTTCTACAGCACCATGACCGAAGCCAGCGAGTCTGGGTATACTCTCAAAAACGAGGCTCAAAGCAGTGGGGAGACGTGTACCACTTTCCAGACGTGGAGTTCTTCCCGCTCGATTTTGACATTCTTAACCACTACACAGTGTGCAAAAGCGCATGGACTCGGATTGTCGTTGCGCAAAGATTCATTCTTGACGCCGATGGCTTCACAGTTTCAGGAAGCTTTCTTCTCACGCAGAATCAACTTAAATCAGGTAACTCGTCAGCACAGAGCATGGGCTTGATAAAGCAGCTGGAGAATGAAGAACAGAGGTTGGCTGCGCTGGTAGAGTACTTTTCCATCAGGTTGACAGAGGAGGAGCAGCAAGGAATCAGGGGCCATGTTACCGACCTGAACAAGGCTCAATGAGTGGCATCGTGTGGTAATGTAGAGAATAGATATCAGGTACAGACTGGCCGACTTCGTTGAACAAAAAGCGAGGAATACGGGCCTCGTCCGTTGCGAACTTTCATAGCCGAGTATTTAGCACTGGTGCGGTGACTACCATGCGCCACCCCCCACCTAAACACCCATTTGCATACAAACTACACCAACTTCACTTATACGGATTGAGCCTGCAAATAAAGTAATTCGCAGGCTAATTGCGATATTCAATAGATGAATACACGGTATTTAGCATACAGGGTTCGGATTTTCTCTCAGACCGCTTGTTTCATACTAAACCCTTTTAGGAAATGGGCTTGAAATATGAAATTTTATATCGCATGATTTAAACTCTCGTTGTTCCTACCTCTTCCAGCCACCAACACTAAAATGCCGTCCAATTCAGAAAATTCTCTGCTTAATATATTCAGTCTAAAGCTGGGTTCCAGAAACAGAGACAATGTGGGGGTTTTGTGGGGCATCTAGCTGGTTTTGTTATGTGGGGAGGTAACTTAGCGGTTGAAGGAGGCGCTATGTGGGTTTTCGTGGGGGTTTATTAGTGTCACGCCCCCGGAAGGAGGTCACAGGCGGCAGTACGTAGCACCTACGCTATAGCCTGAACTAGCCTGCATCTAAGTTAGGTGTCTTTAAACCCTCGTGGCGGGATGAGGCCTTGCAGCCGATCCTGCTGACTATTTGACTGGTGAAGTTTGATATGGAAACGTTTAGAAAATTGTCAAGAAATCAATTTGTCATACGTTCGTATCCTCGAGATCCACCGGCGTTGTCACCGACTCCCTGTCCCCGCTCCCTGGTTTCGCGAGAACCAAGCCATAAGCTGTTCAAGGTTATCCTGTTACTGATCCAGTCACCCGTATCCCTGCCTCTCTGCATCATCAATGGATAATTATCCAAGACGCAAGCAACATACTGCCTGCGACATCTGTAGACGACGCAAAGTTAGATGCGATGTTGCCTTCCAAGCCAGCAGTACTTGCTCAACTTGTTATCGGACTGGCACCGAGTGTAGGTATGAAGGCTGCTTCAAAGCGCATCTTCGAGGCAAAGCTGACCCAGATGCAGATTCACAAGCAGAGCCAGGCGGTCCTTGAAACATACAGCTCAGACTCCTCGACCTGATGCGCCAAGCCACTCGCATATCCAGCTTCACGATGAGAGCGCCGCTGAAGAGACTTCAATTGCAGAGCCTATATCGCCTCAAAACGGTCACGAGACATCCGGTAGCTCTGAGCAGGAGAAACTCGCACGAACTGGACTGGCGCTTTTTCTCAAGCATGGAATTACGAACGATACCTGGGCAGTGTCTGACTCTTTAGACAAGCTCCGCATAGCCTATGTCGGGACTGCTGCTTCGAACATTAGCCATTTGGTAGATCTCCATCGGGTATCTAGCCCGTCTGAGCTCGGTCAACCTTCCACCTCAACGGCATCCGATATAGACCTAACAGAGTCTCTGCTCAATCCTGGCACCCCCTGCAAACAAGAAGAAGGAACAAAGCCTCTCCATTACCCTTACCCTCCCATTCGCCAAAACAAGGCCTGGACGCCGAACGTCGATGTATTTGGCACCACATCGACCCAGAACCTTCTGTCGGACGTCTCATCCGTCCCCGAGCCAGAAATCCGAGATGCCCTAGTGGCTGCATACTTCGAACACATCCACCCTTTCTTACCATTCCTCTCTAAAGACGACTTCCTTAATACAGAGTCGGGGAAACGACCTCCTCTTCTCTTATACCAGACCGTCCTGATGGCTGGGGCCCACGCGTGCTCTCATCCAATTGTAGCCAAGAACCGGCACTGGCTTAAAAGCATACTATTTCGTAGGGCTAGTATGCTATTTCACATTCGCCATGAGACTGATCGCACTCATCTCATGCAAGCAGCTATCTTATTTACCTGGTATACAGGTGATGGTGATACAGTGACAGGTGGCCCATACTACTGGGCGGGAATTGCCTCAAGAATCGCCTGCGGGCTTGGGGCCCACCGCCGTGGAACTACTCTTTTATCCCAGCACAGCTTGTGTTTCAAGCTGTCTTGGTGGTCGGCCTTTGTCTGCGACGTTTTCTCATCATTGGACACTGGTCGGCCAAATTCCATTCGCCTTGAGGAAATCGATCAGCTCCCGATTACTCTCGACGTCGACGCACCACCTTTAGACGGTATGAGCGCTGAAACATCGCTCTACAACATCTCGCACCTCAAGTTTCTCAAGGAAATGGTGGGACTGGCCTATATCGGAGTCGATATCATTGTGGCGAATGCCCCATCTCAGACCCAGCAGTTCAACGTCCAGGAAATCGATGCAAAGCTCGGGCTGTGGTCAGTCCGATCTGGCGTCTTTTCTGACACAGATAACGACCCGTGGACTTGTCAGCTAGGCATCCATTATAATCTTTTACTGCTTTACCTCCACCGCAACAACTCCGATGAGCCCGGCAGCAAGTCGGTGTGCTCTATGGCAGCCCAGACCATCGTGAGTCTGTTTGAGCAACTCAGAGCAAATGATAGTCTGAAACAGTGCCCCTTCACTGCGGCCAATGCCATCATCGCAGCAGGTATTCAGATAGTGACCGAGATACGCGCCACTATCGTCACCGGGATGCATTCCGTAGCCATTGATGCTCTGGCTCGGCTTGCTCGGCTTTTGCGATCCGCCAGCGCTTTGGCTGAGTACTGGCTTGGCATGGAGTCGGTGCACACTGTTTTCAAAGACCTTCACGAGGAGTACGGATACATCACACAGTTTATGCAGGGAAAGGGCGTTGTCCCTGAAAATTCACCGGATTGGTGTGACTTGTTTACAGGTATTGAGACGCAATCAAAGCAGCCCAACAATATTGAAGATTGGATGAGTATTATAGATTGGAATAGTTTTTAGTGGAATCTACTATTTGACCATTTCCCCTATCCGCATCCCGTCGAATGGGATCGCACACCCAATACCTTTGTCTATTATTCGGTCTGTTTAGTGAGTCATGGAAATCAATTTTGTTAAGTCACGTACAGAACAACAAACACGAATGCCATTAATTCCAATAATGGTCTGCAGTCTGACATTCCTCATACTTAGATCGGCCCTATGACCCATTGACCTACGGAGTCTCTCGTCGCTGTCCACCTTCTGTCCTTCACTTCGGGTAGTGCTTTGCCTATCTTGCAGACCTCGCCGTTAAACCCATGCTGCCGACGAATTTTCGAAGCGATTTGGAGGAGCTCACTATCATCAAGGATTGCAGCCATTGACAAGAGACCTTCAGGCTCTTCGGTTAAGATACTCGGACTCTTCCGCACATAAAAAAACACAGAACCTGCAAAACAGACTGTAATGGATAGAAAGACGATAATGATATATGCTACCCACGGAACAACGAACAAGCGGGTCGTTGGGATGAAGGCTCTTCCAATATCTCTTTCAGCTGCCGAGAGTAGATCAAAGCCGTGGATCGCAACAGCATTTAGGTAGATGGTGGTAAAGACGTCAGAGATTGACTGTATTAGTATGTCCGATCTGAGGGGGGTTGACGGCTGCAATCGTTGAGCATTGTATAGTATCAAGCTGCCCATGTCCGTCGTTGACCACTCTGTTCGCGGGTTGAACGAGACTGGCCCAAGGATGTTTTGCTCGACGTCCCTCCAAAAGGATGGCCGGCTGGTATCTGGTTGTCCCGCTTGATCAAAGGATTGGATGGTTGGAGAGCCAGTAAGTGATGAGACTTTCAAGATCCCGGTGGCTTGGTGATATCCAGTTACACATGAGATGACACTGATATCGTCTAGCAAGCCGGGTGCTGAAGAAGAATACGTCGCAGCTGTGAATACTAGACGGCTATAGGATGCCCGGGAAGAGCAATCGATTTGTGCTGTAGTCTTGAAATATATCTTCTGCGAACTGGTGACTCCAAAGTCTTGCTTGAACTTGCATCCCCTGTCGGTTCCAGTCACTGTGACAGTTCCCGAACCTGAATCTTGTGGATCCAAAACAAGGGTGGAGTCTTGAGCTAATTTGCAATCGAGGTAAGCAGCGTATGAGGTAGTATTCGCCGCTACGTCCGCCCCTGTGGTGAGCCTTGAGTCGGTGGCGAATGGGCGGAAAGCGTGTTGGTCATCTGTCCAGGGAATGTTGTTGCCTTGATAAAGCAGCGTGGCGGCGACGGTATCCAGAACAGGCCGCCAATCGATCTTAGCGTTGATATTGTTTCCATCAAAAGTCACATTGTATGCCACGGGTAGCGTCTCCGATACCATAACGACGTGCGTCGCGAAGAGACGTGCAGCGAAAGGCGCTACAACATAGGTAAGTAGCAAAGATAGTAAAGTTGTCGCTCCAACTGTGCTATGTGACTTTCGAAACGCTACCAACCAACGCCAAAAGACAGGAAAGACGCGGTAGTCCAACAAAATCGATGTTCTCGCCTCGCAGCCTACTGGCTTTAGTAGCTCGACATATGGTTGACGATCTGAGATAGCACCGGCTATCCAGGCCCAATATGCGCCGAAGAGTGCGAAGATCAAATTGGGCAGTGTCGTCCAGAGCACACCTAGATCCCAAGAAACGTTAAAGTTGATAGATTTTTTCCCTGGCAGGACAATTGAACCATTTGAGGTGATGCTAGGCGAGTTGATTGTTGCAAATCCATTCTCCGTGGAAGATATGACAGTCAGAACAATAATATTGATGAGGAGGGCAATGTCGAGGGTCACAAAAAGTAATAGAGATTGCCATCGTATGGCGTCGGACAGCCATCCAGAAGAGTTCCTAGGCATGACTGACGGGTAAAGCGCGAACACTGCGAAGGGCTTGCGTAATTTGGTAGTTAGGACGACGCACCATAACACCTCAGACTGGGATGAAAACAAGTTCTGGGCAGCAAAGTATTTGTACAGCGCTAACCAGACAATTAGTCAGAACCCCGAAGCAGATGGCCGCAAAGGCCACCGAAATCAAACGGAAGTGTGGATGGAACTTGCCGGGGTCGTCTGTCACCAGTCTCGCAGGCTGATTTTGACCTTCGATATACCTTGGAACCCTCTCTGTATTGTTACTGGCTGAGTTGTTCATGGTGAGAACCCAGAAGCATATGGCCGCAAAGACCACCGAAGTCAAACGGAAGTGTGGATGGAACTTGCCGGGCTCGTCTGTCACCAAGGCTGAGTTTGACCTTCGATATGCCTTGGAACCCTCTCTGTATTGTCACCGGTTGAGTTGTGCATGGTTTGCAAGCCACGAAGCCACATTTGCCTTGTTGGCTCGTCCGTCCCCCGCACGACATCATGGTTGTTGGCTGCGTCATAGAGACATCATCTGCCAACGCCATGCCTAGAATTTTTGCACTACGAAACTTTCCATCAAGGAGGTATGCTTAACGGTCGCACAGGTTTCATGTGAGAGCCCATCATGAATATTCACATATAAAATGGGTTGGCAAGAAACTATCGGGAAGAGACTGTTAGTATGTTACTCATGGACGACTCAGAGTGATCCCATTAAAATGGTTACTTGTGTTCAACTTGTCGCTACCCTCGCTATTCTTCTGAGCACATTCATTGGGTGTTACGGATCAGATTTTCACCCAACCGCTTGTGTAGGAAGTATCTCATCATTTCCAAACTGCGACAAAGTTGATCAAATTCTACAACGGTGCAATAGTCTCACGGCAAAGCAAGAAAAAATTGATTGCTTCTGCACCCAGCAGCTTCTAAATGCCTATGTCGGGTAAGCATGATATCTGGTTCCATTTATTGTTACCATTGGCCGGCGTGAAAATCCGTTGACAAAACTCGTTCAGGTGCAAGGGTGAATTTAGGCAATGCGGCCTAACCAATTCGTACGACAGCGCTTTCGATACAGAGATCGGAAATTGGGAGAATGCATGCGCTCCTTATCTTACGACTAAAATTACGACCCCGAGCATTGCCGGCCCAACAAGGACGTTAAACGAGGATACTTGCCAGACATACGTTGAGAGCTGCGTCCGACTGAGCCAAGCTTCCGCCTCCTGCACGTCTTCCTATACTAAGCCGGCAGACATCACAAGTTGCCGTTGTCAGAGTTCCATGATTTCTCTTGCCTCGGTGTGCGAGATTGACGGGAGCAAGTCGTGTCTCGGAGAAACTCCCATAACATCTACTATCTGGGAATTTCGAAATTGTAAAGCTGCTGCTGAATTTTCGGATACTCAAACGGTAGGGCATCAAGCAGCCAACAATGGGAATGCATCACTGACTGGTGAGAAGAACAGGGGCCCAATAACAGAGACGGCAGGGACTCGTACCGCCACAGAGACTGCTACTACATTGGTCATTGGACCGACCTCGTCCGCTGCGTCGACTACCTCTGCCGGAGCGATAAACAGATGCACAATTATGGGATCTTGGGTCTATCTGCTACCTATTTCACCCTTGGTAGTTTACTATCTCTCGTTCTACTGATACAAAGTTAATCCTGCTTGAAGATTGTGCAGGAGTCTCTAAGGCAGCTCGGAGCAATAGTAATTAATAATGCTTTTCTCCTTTCTCGGAGCAGAGATCGAGTTTCGTACGCTAGTAATTGATATCGGGGTGTTGTGGCTTCTGCGATCATTGGACAGAAAATGTCAAATTTGATATGTTCCCGCGGGATAAGTTACATTACTGCAGACCGGGGGTGAAACCCTTTGACTTGTTTATTGTATTGGAATTATATTACTTGTGAATATAATCATTATGTCCAGCAGCGCCACTGCAGATGCCCCACGATCGGTTAACAACACTTCCACCTGATATTGCCGACCCATTTGACATTAGGCGGCTCATACAGTGCCTTTCTGACCTACAACCTTCGCGCCAGCCTCACCCAACGCTCACCACTCCGCTATGGAGGCGTAGAAGGAGGATCCTACCAGCCTTGCACAGCAGGAAGGGTAGGGCTTACCTAACGGACCTTCTAACGGACCTTCTAACAGACCTTCCAACAGACCTTCCAATGGACCTTCCTTCTAAGGGCCCAGCTGGGGTTCTAGCTGGGGCGGCGGGTGCGGCTACAGGCGGGAGAAGGGGGGGGGGGCTCTAAACCAAAATAGGCTCTAATTGGCTGAAAAACAGTCATCCAAATCCAAACAGTCATCCAAGGCCAAACAGTCATCCCAGGCCAAACAGTCATCCTAGGCTACAGGTGGATGCTAGAGGTGGTTTGTCCGGTATTTTCTGCGAATAGAAGGCGCGAAAAACAGGTATTCTAGGACGTGAAGTAGGCCTAGCTATCCCAGGTTGACCGAGGAATAGGGCTAGTAGCTGCATTTATATGTTTCCAGTTATTTCGACAGCCTAACTCTATCTTTCGCCTAAATGGCGCTTTCTAAAATGACTAGACCACTTCCTCCCTAGAGGCTTACAGTTACCTTGTTGTTTGATGTGCGTGTGTTGGCGTGTAACTGAGGGTCTCCTACCGTAAAATCCATTGCTTAAGATGTTCTTCCTGATTGGTCGTGAGCCGCTGTTAGTCGTCGTGTGCCATACGTTGAGGTTGGGCACCATTAAGGCGGGCACGAAGTGTCCCTCCTGGTACTCTATGGTGTGTGGCACCGGTCCTGACGGCGACCCATTCCTGACGTCCACGATGGCGTCTTGTAGGCTCTGCTCTGTATATCCAGGCATTTCGGACACAGAGAAGAACATACAAAAGAGAGTATGTCAATTGGAGAAAAAAAACGATTTTTGACAATTTATCGTAGGTGGTAGCGCGGATCCGACGCATGCGGCGCAGCGCGTTTATGGGCCAACTAAAAGTATGCCTTGTACGGAGTAGGCTGACTTCATCAGCCACTCCAAAAAGGTTAGTGTGAGTCATGCGGTGAGATTAGCCAACATTCAAGTATAAGAACCATGACATTCCCATATTCAAAAGATGATTTCCCTCTCTTTATATTCCATCAGAGGTAAACCAATCATCAGTCTTCATCATGGAGAGAGTAAGAAAAACCTTTTTCGACCCTTTGGCAAGGTCCAAGGCTCGCATCACAGACGTCTTGCAACAACTCCCCCCTGGCTCAGCCCACCCATTCAGCCCCGAAGGCATCCTATTAAATAGGACAGAAAATGGAATCGACGAGATTGATATCTCCAACTACAGTCAAGAGTATTTCTATAATGCAGTTGATCTGGGCGACATGGGTGAAACTCTTCTGAAGCGGATGTCTGGCTTCAGAGACCATTTGAGTGAGTCCCAGCTTACCAAAGCCTAGAGAACCCCCCCAAAGAAGCATCTCTAATCGGCTGTAGGCGTCTTTGACGACTTTCAGATCATGCAAGCTCCTGCTGCCACCTTCAAGATCCCCATAGTGTCAGACCAAATCACCATCCTCGCAGTTTCAGAACGCACACCAACTTACTACGACTTTTGCTTCGCCGATGCCGAATGCAACGCATGTTGCTGGCTGGCGAGAAACACTTTCTCAGGCATCACCCACAGTGGTGATCTGCTCAACCACCAGGATCTCTTGGACTACGTCAGAATAAACAAGGAGTCACTTACACAAAAAGAAATCTGCGTCTTTATCTCTGGCTATCAGAAAACGCAGATCACCAGGTTTCTAGGAACCGATCCAGCATTGATGGTTGCGGATCATGTCGACAAGGTATTTCTAACATGACCCCGGCATCTGATGGCAAAGACTAAGTATCCGCAGATCTTGTACATAATCCCAGTGCCCTTGGACGCGGCAACCATTGGAGATGCGACCATCTGCTGCCCTTTGGTGATTAAGCGCGATCAAGACTCCCTTGTCTGCTCCATAATTCCGACTGCGACCACGGACCGAGGGAAGATGTGTCACAGTGCCCGGTTGAAAAGTCCCTGCTTCCCTGAGGCTATCAAGAGAGCCGATTTCACCGTTTCCATCCCCGAGCCAGCTGTCAAACAAAGTGAGTGCTTCATGAACGAAACGAACTGACGATTGGTTTTGATGCAAAGACTGACATGCGTACAGCCGCGAGAGATGAAGTAGTTCAAGAGACCAACGTGGCCTTGGACAACCAACATGAGGCTCTGGCTAAGCGCAACGCCGTATTGACCACCAACCCATCAGCGCTACCCTATTTCCTCAAGTCGTCCGACAAACAAGTCATAAGTTTTGGCACTGGTCTAAACTTCATTCCCTGCAACGGGGATCCAACTGAAGAGACCGAGCGGTCCGCTGTTGTCCTGCCCTGCATCTTTGGATCTCAGCTGCAGGGCCCAATTCTTTTGGCTACGGGAACAGTTCCCTCAAACGTACCGTTTCAGGATGAGAAAGCTCTCTGCACTTACTATGAGGACCTCGAGAGCGTAGTCGTTGTTGTCGACGATCGAATGACTGACAATGCACGAAACCTGGCCACGAGTCTCAGGATGAATGCCTTGTTCATTGTACAGCTAGATCCCGACAAGAAGCCCCAGACTTCTGATCAAGTGCAGTCGGTGTTGAGTTCGGCAAACATCAACGCCGTGACGGCGCTTGCAGGGCCGCAGTCTTTGATTCTGGTCAACATCGCTGAGAGTTTCTACTTCTACAGAGGTCTGGCTAACCCGAAATATCTCGACACGTCCAAGCTAGGGTTTGGCACCGACCTGACCTCTATCGTTGAGTCTACGAGCGTGGCCTCGTTGATGATGCCAAAAATAACTCGCCTGATCAACCTCGAAGATGACAACACCATCATCTTGCCATTCTCTTCCCAATTCGTTCGGCCTCGCGATCTGCAACAGATCTTTGAACAGCTTACCATTGCCAAGATCAAGAACATGCACAACGATATCGAAGCGGCAGTGCCACAGCTACAGGCTCTTCTCAATCATAAAGATCTACAAGAAGTCTCCAAAGACTTGGTGAACATGCTGTCTGCCAAAGTTGACAAGGTGACCTCTCCGTTGAGGAAGGCATATATCCAGTACGTTTCCCGAGAGTTTGACATTGAGAACAAGGAGTCGACCAGAAAGAAAAACGACATGCTAGCACAGCTGAGGAAAACCACCAAGGAAACTCAAAGTGTTCTCGAGCCTGTCATATCGAGTCTGGCCAATATGATATCTTCTCAGACGACTTCCAAGAGGACGCATGACTTGAAGCGACTTGTTCGCCAAACGCAGATCCAAAATAACGTTGAGGCTACCAAGTCGATGACGTTTGACACGCTGACTGGGCTGCTTGAGACGCACGCACAAGAGATGGGTGTTATGTTGCTGAACATTGAAACGGTGCCATATCATCAGCTACTTGGTAATCTGAAGAATGCTGCCATTGACGCTAAGTGAGTATCTGAAGCCCGATTGTCTTGACTAAGGCTAGTCTTGAAACGACCCCGTATGGCTAACCTATAATAGACCATGTTGCGAACTTGACTCTCGAATCTTACATCTCGATGGCTTTGACGCCGGCATCATCGTGCAGCAATCTCAGAGCCAGCATCACGGGCCGCTTAAAAGTCAAAACGGACCGTCTCATCCCACTCTGGCCCTACCGTATCTCAGCCAGGGAAGGGGAACGGGCTCAATGCTGGCCTGGGTATGCTGGGATGAGTTTGTCAATCTCAAAAGCCCATACACAGTGAGATGGATGGAGAAGTGCAATGAATCACACATTGCAGCGCTGAGGATCATGATGAGGGACACTCTCAGTTGCGCAGTTGCCTCGAGGGAGCACGACATAACAGCGGGCAGTCCCGAAACTGGTCATCTGATGAGTTCATTACTCATGGCTGCAATGTCAAAGCTCGCGGCCATGAGGACGACTGCCCCAGTTGTCTTGGACAAAGCTGATGACACGGTCACAAAGCTGATGCGAGGTCTCTTTGGTAATCTCATGACCATCGCTGGATCAGGAGTGCGCCCTCTGAGCATGGTCTGGCAGCTTTTCGGGTTGAACCCTCAGTATGACATTCCGGTCACTGATGCTGACTGGGTTTGGTATGAGAATGTTGTTGAGTTGTATCCCTATACCGGGTGGCCCATCGACCAGTTCCACAACAATCTCGCCAAGCTTCTCGACAAGATCATTCTTCGTGTGATTACAAAGAATGAGAACGTCGCTGAGATCAAAATGAGCCGCGTCGCCGAAATGGTCCGGTACTGCAAGCTTCGAAACATTCAGCTTGAACATAGTCGTACCATCATCACTGTTTTCACGCGAATGCTCACCACGGAGGGTTTGGACGTTCCAACGGTGGCAGCACGGTTGGAAGAGATGATTCCGAGAAAACTAGAGAAGCAGACAAAGAGCTACACCAAGATGGTGAAATACGTCAGCCATCTTGCCAAGGGATGCCAGAGACGCGCGGCAGATGACTTGATTTACGCCAGTATCTACACCAAGCGCTCGGCTGCTTTCAAGGATCTCAAGACCAATGTCGCCGAAGCTTGTAAGGAAAGTGACTGGGCCACAGCAACGGCAGGTTGTCAAGCTATCTTGGACAAGCACCAACAAATTGCCGCCATGTGGCACGTGGAGCCTGAGAAGTTGAAGGTCCAGAACCTGAAAGTGTATCGCGAGCTCATCGATGCAGACTTGGGAGAGGACGTGGATCAAGAGACCAAGAATACTACGGAAGAAGCCATCAGACGCATCCTTGACGATGCCGAGAAGCAACGTGTGCCATGGCACGTCGGAAACGAAGACGTATCTGGTGACGAGATTGAACCTCTTGACGAATCCTTTATTGAGGCGGTTTTGACCGGGAAAGCTCAGGATTCACAAGAGACTGTTCAAGAAGAGAAGGAAAAGGCAGTCACAATTTCCAAGTCCATTGACCAAGTCGGCTTCTCCCAGTTCAAGTCGTCTCTGGTTCCCAGCTTCATCAGCACGATGGAAAAGACTCTGTCAGCGGAGGATGTTTGCACAATTCTGAAGGTTCCCGTCATCACTATGCAAGTCTTTGTTCATGCATTGAACCCGAGTTTTGTGTGGGAAGACTTGGGTGGGCAGTTCAAGATTGTGGTGCTGGAATTGTTGAGACAGCGCTCGAATCGGATTGAGAGCCGCCCTGCTTGCAGAATGTTGATGATAGAGAGAGTAGACACGGAAGATTAAACTCTGAAAACAACTACGATAGATGAAAGGCTTTGCAATCATACTCTAATTCCTTAGGCTAGCACTCAAGTTAATGACTATCTTCTCCCCGGATGGTCACCCGCACCAGCATCGAAGTCAGCCAGTTTTTACACTGCAAATCCAGAAATCTCCATGTCTGTTCCGTTGGAGTTTCTTCCGACCCTATCTTGGCCACTTCAAGCCTGTTTTCGAGATACTTGACCACCTCGGGGAGCGGTCGTGGTATCGAGCTCCACGACCTCTTTCCGCCGCCATATCAATCAACGTTTTGCCCCGCCTATCCTTAGCTTGAAGTATCGCATTCGCCCACAGTTCGACCCTAAGTAGACACTTGACGTAAACCTTTAAGCTGATATACCAATAAAAGCTCTTTTAAGAAAAATAATAAGAAAAGATTTATCTAATAATAAAAAGCTAACTTAGAAGATAAAATTAATTTATTAAGAATAGAGGACTTAGTTACTTTCGGCCTCCCAAAGCTCCAAGAGCACCTCTCTCACCAGAAGGAATTACAGGGAAATTAAGAAACTCCCACCTGGAAGAGGAAAGTAGAAGTAAAGCTTCTCCAAGATGAACCGGGATCGGCCCCGCACCTCCCAGTTGACTAATCTCCGCTCCGCAATTGAGCCATTATCTCCGCGATGGAAGCACGGCGGAATTGCCGTCACGTACTGACATCGGCAAGGTTGGCAAGGGTCGGGAATTAGAGGATAACCACGATCTGGGTTTGAGACTAGAACATTATTGCATTATTGTAGGTCCCGCTCAATCTGGCGTGCTTCCTGTTCGCGTTGAATCAAGTCCATTAGCAAGTAATACCGGTTGATGTCTTGAAGCTACTCTAGTTTACACAAGACAGGACGAGAGAGGCAGGAAGAGGAAATGCTTCGCTATTGATCCTTTTGTATTCAGACGCTATGGAGTAGCCCGCTTTCATTTCTGCCTGCCCAGGATCTAGGCTGGAACCTTTCGTGATGGTATGCGCTAGTGAGATCTCAATAGGGGCACCTAGTCAATCTTAGGTCCAATATTGCTATCAGGCCTGAGCTAAGCCAGGCTAGCCCACCTCCAATCGGTGCCGTAAAGTCCGAGCCTTGTCCAAGATGTCGGGGTGCTAGACTGTCCGGAACCTCCGACGTGGGGACAAGGGCATCCCCACCGTCTAGTCAGGTATATAAAAGTCTTCCCCACGATTCGAAATTTGCGGGGGTGGTAATGGATGGCGGCTTAACTCTCCACCTCTCCACCTCTCCACCAAATGAAAGCGAAGCGTCCGAGCCAATGTCCCAACAGCCCACCAACATTCGTAGGCACGAGTGTTCGCACTGCCACAGGACCTTCGGCAAAGCGGAACATCTCCACCGCCATGAACAGACCCATACCGGCTTGCGACCTTTCGCTTGCACGCACTGCCGGAGACGATTTGGCCGGCAAGATGCTTTGACCAGACATCAGAGACGCTATGGGCATGGGGAATCTTCATCTATGACGACCGGCACAGCGAGATGTGAGCTTTCCAGGTTGGAGACTTCGCACCCTAGCGGCAGGGATGGATCTATTCCACTAGCCCAGACACAAGGCATAAGCAGTTCCGCCACGGCAGCAGAAGGCTTAGCGATGACAGATGACCAATTTCTCGAAATCAACTGGCTGGATTCGGAAGATCTCCTCCAGACTATTCTGTCCTCTGAGTTTCCCGATGTTTCTGTTTCGCACTCTACGTGGAGTAGTCAGGCAGCCTTAGGGCAACCGGTCACACCATGGCTGGCGTCAAACGATGGTCTAAGTGAAGGGCGTTATTCCGCTGTCCAAAACCTTAGCCAGATCATCACCGACGCGTCAACAGATGTGACAAGCGAAGCACAAACGGCAGGCTTGACGACCGTTTTCCTCGATGGATGTCTTCGCATGTTCTTCACCAGATTTATTCCTTCGTTTCCGGTAGTTCACGCTCCCACATTTGCTTTCAAAGATTGGACACATCCGTTGCTGCTCAACGCAATAGCCTTAGGTTCGCTATTTACAGGCCAGAAAGATGACATTAACAAAGGCGAGATCCTGTGGCGACTTGCCCACACGGCCGTTACCACGTCTTGGCACGATCTTATCAAGCATAAGGGCCCGTACGACAGCTGTTGTGGTGTCCAACTAGTCTTAACAGCTCTGTTGGGACAGGTCTACGCAACTCTCTCGCGAAACGTAATTCTGCGCCGGACAGCAAAAATATTTCACAGCTTAGGATTCTATTGGGCCCGAGAGACTAGAATGTACGAGGTAGATTCAAGTGTCTTGTTAGACCCATCGAATACTCCCACGACCCCGGAAGACAAGTTACACACTTGGAAGCGCTGGGCGGCTCGAGAGACGCAGTTGAGAGCGCTTCTAGGTCACTATATTCTCGATGGACTGATTGCACACTATGCTGGAGGAGCAACGTGTCAGCGCCATGCTCATAATCCTCTTCCTCCTGCGTGTGACGAAACAGTTTTCGAAGCAAGCAATTTCGACGATTGGTTCTCTAGAATACAAAGCCTAACTCGGAAGCTGCCACCATTTCGGGAATATTTCAATTGCCTTTTTTCGCAGTCAGTATTGGCACAGTCTTTCAGTTTTCAGCCGCTGTCACTTTCAGGCTTGGTTGTCTTGGAAGGACTCAATTCGCTTGTTTTGGAGCGTAATAACAGCCCTCTGGTGACAGTGGGGATTCCATCTCGACTTATGATTGCCAGAGCACTAGGATCGTTCCATGAGCATATCATGACCTGCACCTCGAGTTCAGCTAATGAAACGCTAGAAGTATTGTTGAGATGGCACACGATCTGTCTTGACGCCGCCACAGATTCTGCCATACTCTGCCGAAGCCTTTGCGACAAATATGGTATTGAGCAGAGAATCTTCGGTGGTGACAGACCCATACCAAACTTTCAGCCCACGCTGTGGGCAAAGTCTCCTAATGCCAGGCAGGCATTGCTGCACGCTATTTCTATCGGCGATACCTTGCAGCAGCTTCCTATAGGCCGGTCTCACGCATTTCATGTCCCATCTGCAATCTTTGCAGCGGCAGTCACATGCTGTGGATTCCTCCTCGCAGGCATCTCGAATATTGCTATTCCATGTCAAATTGACTGGCAGCGAATGATGTCGCTCGACCTCGCAAATGATAGTCTGCTAGACGAAGAGGTCGAAGGGCAGCTTCGGGCGTTCCTAAGCCAAGCGCCTCTCAGATCACATAAGCTTCATAATCTCAGCTGCTGTGCGAAGCTCCTGTTGAGCACTCTCCGAAGTTTCTCTCGACCGTGGGGTGTGTCTTCAGCCATGGAACAGGCCCTCAATAAACTGCTGGTCTTCTGCTCATAAACTCGCTGAAAGGAGGCCAAACCGAATTTTCGCTTTACTCAGGAACTTAAGCATGGTGGTATTGTCACGAAGGCATCCTGTACGCTTGATCCTCCCCTGCAACTCCCACTGCTCATGTCGATCTTAGGGGAGCAGCGAAGGAGGTTGAGCTGGAACCAGAGAGCATCTTCGCTATTTTCATTACCTTCTACTCTATATCAGTTACCACTGTGGGAATTTAAACAACCCCTCAACGCAAAAGGCAACGACCGGACTGTACAGTGGAGGCAATTAAGTTAGATGTTACTTAAGGATAGTTGACAAGACAATTAATATATATATGTCCTCTAATGATATACTCTTTCTTCTCTCCCCAATTGTCCAACCAATTTAGTTTTATTTCCAATTATGGTTTTATATTTGGTTCATTCGACTCGATTTCAAGAGGAACGTCGACATGCAATAGAGAAAGGTCCCTTTTTGGGTTGATAAAGAAACACGAGGCTATATTTACGAACAGAAGTTAACTTTTACGAACAAGCATTACCTTCTCCTTTGTAATAATAGAAGAGGGAAAACACAAAGAAGAACAAAAAAAGGATTTTCCACTCACAAATTGCGGCCAGCAATGCGAAAGCACCAGATACTACCCACAAGTAGCGTAGAGAAGAAACATATGCTGTCTTCAAGCCGTGGGCTCCTGCACTAATTATCTGCGGCGTGACACCGGGTATGGAGGTCAGTGCAGCTTGGTCATTAGCGGAGAGCGCGGCGATGAAATCCGGCAAGACAGTCTGACTAAGGCCCAACGGAAGTACTGCATTCGCCACGTCCCGCGGGAGGTCCTTAGAGATGTGCGAGTTGAATACAGCATTGTAAATAGGCAAGGCGATCGATCCGCCAAGAGATCGTGTAGCAATAATCAAGCCACTTGAGATGGCAATATGGTCCGGTGGCGAGCTGAGCTGAGCCGCCGTGACTATGCAAACTAAACAGCCACCTATCCCAAGACCAAGAAAGGCTGGGTATCCCCAAGCGTTGGTTGAGCTGCTCAAGTCGACGGTAGCCATGAGAACTAGTACGGTTGTTAGTACCACAAAGGTAGATATACTCTGATGGAAAGCTATTTGCATCACACTGACCGTCAAAGATTAGAAAAGCGACGAAAGATAAGACAGTTGGAGTTCTGATGTCTTTCCTCGCGGAAGAATAAGCAGCCACGCAGCTCGCGCTAAGGATGGCCGTGAAGAAGACGATACTGAAACGAAGGCCGACTCTCACCGGATCAGTTTCAAACAGGACAGACATTTCGAGCGCGAAAAAATTGTTAGCGGCGAAAAAGCTCATACCCTCGACGAACATGGCCAACATCGCAAGAGCGAAATTGCGGTCTTTCTGGAAAAGAGCGTGATGAAAGAGACCATTGCGCTTGTAGAAGCCATTATGGATAGCGAGACCAAGGAGGAACGCAAGTCCCAGAACGAAAGGCGCAAGAATATGAGCATCCCCCCAAGAATAAGGGTTGTCGGACCAGGTTAGAGCCATGCCAAACAAGACTATCCCCGAGACAAGCAGGAAATAGCCTACCCAGTCGAGCCGCGCGAGTTTCTCGTTAAGCGTCAAGGAGAGTTGCAAAGGCCTCGGTGAAGGATTATATAGCAGGAAACAAACCAGAGCCGAGACACCCATTAGTCCGGCGCTGAGGTACCAATAGATTCGGAATCCTTCAGAGTGCTCCTTGATGATGACCGACCCGACCAGAAGACCGAAGGCCCCTGCCATATTGATTGCCACATTCATGCCACCTTGGGCTATGGGCCTGTAACGCCGAGGGAGGATCTCTGATGCGACGGCATATAGGAGAGGCTGAGTGCCAAATCCAAGGCCGCATATGGCTTCTCCGGCTATCGCCATTCCCATTGACGTAGATCGTGCGATGATGATACTCCCAACGAAGCCGCAGAGGGCTCCAATGATGATGAACCATTTGCGACCCCAGAGGTCTGCTGCCTGTGAAAAGGGGGGTCCGAACACGCAGGTGAGGATAGCCAACACTTGAGAAAGCCAGATTTGTTCAGAGGATCCGCCCACAACTGCAACGACGTTTGAAGCAAACTATATTGTACCGGAAGACGGCCCAATAGTCAGCTTTAACGGTCCATCAAACGATCAAGGGGAATAACAAATGGATTACTTACAGCACCGGAACCGACTAAATTTAAGATCTGGGTGGCCGTGATGAGGGTGATGGACTGAAGGAGGATTAATAAAAGGTTCTCAACATGTATGTCGTTCAAGGGGGGCGACCACTCACCAGGTAAACCAGAGCAGTTCTTGGGTGCAAGCCATGATAATTGTCAGTCTCATCCGTATTCACCCTGCTGAGATCAGCTATCAGTGGGGACGAAGGTGAGGTGACCAATTCGACACACGTAGGGCTCTCTTTGTTGGACATTTTGTTTACGGCCAGCACACAAGCACGATAGAGTTGAGTGACGTTACGACGCAAATTTTGACAAAGGGGAGGGGCGCCTTTTATCACAAGTCTTCGTTGATTGCCCCAGCATGGGACACCGAACCTTCCCTACTCTCTTCTAAGTCGGGTTCTTGCTTTCCCCTCATCTCGTGAGGGCGGCGGGACCTTCCTTGCCTTCCCCACACGCCCGGTGGAGAAGGAGCGGTGGGGGTGCTCGCTTGGTGGAGAAGGAGACACAACGGCGGGGGCGCTGGTAATCTCGGTAAAGAAGATCTTCAGCTCCCTTGGCTAGGTGACCTTTATATAAATACGTCGCTTGATTCCTTTATCGAGTAATAGTCCTCAAAAATCTTATCGGGTATAACACGACTTACCTCTACTTCTCATCTTCTTTAGTCTTGTTTAGACCACTTTCCCTTAAATGGCGGAAGCTGTCTACATACCGCCGTTGAGCGAGTACCAGCCGACCCAGCGGCCACAAGCACTACTGCTCAAGGATGCGCCGTTGCTACTGCAGCATGACTACCTACCACTGGAGGCCGGTTACGCTGTCGCGCCCGACGGCATGCATCACGTCGCTGTTTCAACCTACATGCGGGGCTGTTCCGGCGAGATGATAGACTGGTGGTTCAGCTGGATGCACGACACTCATCAGTACAAGTTATGGCATCCGAGGGACCACGTCTTCTCGGATTGGAAGGGTCCCACTGGGAACAGTTCGTCCTATATTGGTAAGTTTCTGGAGTTTATTATTCGCTTTTTCGTTTCTTTCTAACAAGAGGCTCTCCTCTGAATCACCAGGCGGCCAGCATCAAGTGCATGAATATATCGGCGGGCAATTCGCCAAGCTGGCAGTCTCCTTCAAGGATCCGTCTGTATACTTCGGAGCCAACTGGGAGGAGGACTTCAGGCGCGCCGGATACTCAACCGCTGTTTGCGCACGAACAGGCGACTTGAAAGATGACGGCTCGATCACATATTTAGGTTATCTGATCCACCTGATCAAGGAAGAACCAGATGGCTGCCGCATGCGCTCTCGTTTCTGGATGGGCGACGTTGACGGTATTACTGAGCCCGAGAAGCGAGCGGCCCTTACGCCACCAAACATGTTGGCTGGATTAGTGAAGCACGCCACGGAAGAAATGGCCATTCTAGCTACTCGGCTTCCCTCGTTGTACCTCGATTTTGGCCCTCAGGCTACAGGCTCGGCGAGAAATTGGTCATGAAGGGGGTATGGCTATCTTTTGTTAATGGATTAGCTAGAGATAAGCGGAGCCAGAAGCAACATTCTCAAGATTGTTCTTTTTTTGAGGAGGGACAAGCATTGTCAAGTTTTAGGTGCTCCATGACGGGACAGGGAGTCGAGCAGAGTCTGTCTATATCCCATGCGTGTTAATTCCTGTGTCATGTATCGTTTCAATCGGCTTATCTGGGATAGTTGCCAACAATTTGGGTTAAGCAGTATTGGATTTATTAAGAGGTTAGGGTGCCCTAGTACACACATACCCAGAGGGGGGACTAGAAGCTCAACAGTAAAAAAAAACACCAACAATAGTATCAACAATACAGACTATATACCCAGTCCATTCAAAGGTCAACAGTTTACTCAGACAGACTAAAGTTTCTAGTCTAACTGGTTACCTTTTGCAATACCTTAATAAGCTGCAGTAACAGCTGCATCTTGAAAAAGCTAGATCTGCAAATACGCATAATACTTTCTCAATATTAACATTCAAGGCACTATTGTCAGCGTTTTACGGCCAGGTAGATACAGCGACATTGTAACGGAAAGAAATATAATCTGCCAAGGCAATTCTATGATTACTTCTACTCAGGAATATATCATCAGATGGCTCGATAGCGATCTCAAAGTGTACAGTGGTGATGCGGGTAGGAGGCTATCTTTCTAATTCCTGAGTCAGTACTTCACTATGGTCAAGGCTGTCCACTCCATTGAGGGCGAGCTGCTGCTGTCACAAAAAATTTTTATTAAAAAAAAACAGTTTTCTTCACAATTTAAGCATTTTAATCCCGTCAGTACTTCACAAATTGACTTAAACACCAAGCCAATGTCGTATCACCTAAAGCAAAGTCGTTGCAGTTTTTTATGCTACCCTACGCTTCAATCTCCTCCTCTCAATAAATCTGAGCTCAGCATATCATTCCTATTATTCACAAGGCTTCATCGAAATCTTCAAGTCTGTCAGCCGACTAAGCCATGCAAGTGACTAACCAGTCAGCGCTAGGTTAATTCGGAATAAGCGAACTTCCAATCGACATGTGAATCGGATCTAATTAAAGAGTCGGCGACTAAAGTTCTGCCCTAGTAGACCGCCTCGTAGTCCTTCAGTTCAATGGTGAGTCATTTAATAGGCCCTTCTTTCTTATCGTTTGTCCTCAAGCCTTTCATCAATAATGGCAACCATGTCCCCGGGCATCTATCAACCCCTTAGCAGCGACTCTAGAAGTATGCGAGTTGTCCGTCTCGCGCCATCAAGCAACTTCGGGCACATTTCCATCACTGCACAATTGACTGAAACAACTTGGGATCAATATAATTACGAAGCTCTGAGCTACTGCTGGGGCAAGCCTGACAAAAGCAAAACTATCCTTCTCAACGGAGAACAATACCATGTCACAGAAGATTTGCATGATGCGTTGCACGAGTTCAGCCTGGCGGATACCAGCAGAGCATTATGGGTAAGCTTCTAGAGCCAGAATTACTTGTCGTTGATATCTAAGTGTGAAGATCGATGCAATTTGTATCAACCAGGAAGACCAGCAAGAGAAGAGTAGTCAGGTGCAGAGAATGAAAGAAATCTATCGCAACGCCAAGGCTGTTCTTGTATGGGTTGGCAAAGCAAAGGATCACACCGGCTTGGCGTTGAAACAAGCGAAAAGACTACTCGCCTGTGATGATTTTGACACTCAGCAAGCGATCTGGAGCGAGCCGGATGAGTGGATTAAAGGCCTCAACGAAATCATCACGAGACCGGTACGGCAGATATTGAACTCAAAGTGCTTGTAGATGCTGACGAGTGCGAGTAGTATTGGTCTCGCGCCTGGACAGTGCAGGAAGTTGTGGTTTCAGAGACCGCATTGCTATATTGCGGTTCTCACGCCCTGCCATTCTTCGAATTTTCATGGTTCTTGCTTCAACAAACGACACGAAACCACGTAAAAGTCGGATATGCTATGTCTAGCTATTTGGAAACGATTTTCGAAATGCGAAAGGCCTCGTATCAAGACCCACCAGCGGGTCTCTTTGGGCTCGCCTACAAACTTCGTCACCGCCAATGCAGCGTTTCACACGACAGAGTCTACGCCTTCCTCGGGTTGCTGAAATCCACAGAAATTCTTAACACGGGGGAGTTCTCGGTCGACTATACCATGGATGCTGACGAGCTGTGGATGACATTTGCCAAAGACACCATGTCCAGATTTAACACGCTCATCCCACTCATACTCGCCGAGAATTCTCGGTCTTTGGAGGCGCGTTGGTGCTACGACTGGTCAAAAAAAGCGTACGAACCAAATTCCCACCTGCACGAAAGACTCTTGTTTTGGACAGGAGGGCTCGATAGTCCCAACTTCTATCCTCTGCAATCGCCCAGTCATTCAGCGGCAGACGGATTACCGGCACGTATTCGAGTCGACACAGGGGCACCGTCCGTCGTATCAGCTCAAGGCTTCGCAATCAGCAAGATCATCAAGACCGGAACCAGTGTGAGCTCGTTCCTGATTGGTTTTGGACGGCCCAACTACGTCCATCTTTTCAAGGAATGGGAATCTCTAGTTGGAGGTCCTTGGAAGGATCCACAAATGGCAAAGAAATTTGCGCGCACCGTCACAGGTGGCTCCTGGCCCAAGGAGCCAGAGGATTGGAGGGTATGGAATACCAAGGATTACTCGGAAAAGGCGTGGAGCTTAGCTTGGATCGGGAAGGAGTCCTTTCAAGACCACACTTCAACAACAGGCTACGAAATGAGTCGCCATCTTGAACTCCCGGACACCGACGATCATTCAAGATACAATCGCATTAGGGACGACGCTTGCGAGGGGCGAAGGATCTTCTTACTAGAGAATGGAGACTTCGGCCTTGGCCCAGAAAGTACCCAGGTTGGGGACGATGTTGTGATTCTTCTAGGCAGTCACGTTCCACTTGTTTTACACAGACGTGATCATAGTCGCGTTCTCCGGAGGTTAGTTGATTTGGAGAACAAGAGAAAGCTCTTTAAGTCTACCTGGAAACTCGTCGGCCAGGCTTACGTACATGATTCAATGAATTATGAGGGCAATCTGGAACAGGATATTCATGATGGCCGAGTAGTTCTTGAAGAATATCTTCTTGATTAGCGCCCAGTCCTCACTTAGCGGCTATCTCAGCACTTTTAATAACTATTTTGGCCGCGAGATCTTCAGCCCCTTTCCTGTCCTTAGTGTAGACTGCTTTATCTATGTCATTTGACACGTTAGTTAAAGCCCTATAGGCAGAAGCTTGTTTTCTAAGAGAATAAACACGCACCAAATATAACTAATGGATATATACTGTTGAAATTAGTAGAACAAGCATTATGTTGCTTAACGAAGTAAATGGAAGTAAGATAACCTTAATATATAATAACCGCCCTTCCCTAAAACTTTTACCTGCAGTTAACCTTCTACCTAGAAACTCTCTGCCCCCAGATAACTTATACAGCTAAATACTGAGTATTATCTAGCAGCTCTAGTAGCTCTAGTAGCTATACTTTATTCTAGCTTATTCTATTAATCTCTTTATTATTAGTCTTATTAATTATAGTATTTATAATTATATTTTAAAGAGCATTAAATTTATCTTATTATTTATAATAAAAGGTTTTTAAATTCTTATATTTGGTGATAATACAAATAATCTAATAGTTTAATTAAATTAAATTAATGAAGTTTAAATTATTAAGTTAAATTAATTAGATTTTAATTTTAATTAAATTCTTAAAATATAAATTTTACTTTAATATTAAAAATAAATTATTTATTTATAAAGAATATTTTCCAGTAGATCTAGCTTTTTTTAAGATATAGCTATTTCTATAGCTTATTGAGATATTAGCAAAAATAACCAGTTAGACTAGAAACTTTAGTCTATTTAAGTAACTACTAACCTTTAAATAGACTGAGTATATAGTCTGTATTATTAATACTATTATTAGTATTTTCTTTTTACTATTAAGCTTTTAATTCTGCCTCTAAATATATATATACTAAAGTACTCTAACCTCTTAATAATAAGAAAATAATAATTACTATATAGTAATACTTTTAATATTAAGTATAATACTTTCTATCTATCTTTACTATTTAAGAATACTATATAATCTTAATTTTTTTAATAATATTAAGTAAGCTAAAAAAGCTAAATATATAATAATACTCTTTTAGAAAAAGTAATATATTTAATAGAAGTACTTAAATTATATATTACCATAAATCTTATATTTTATAAAACTCTCATAAGGTTTTCCTCTATTAAAAGATATTATATTATTAAGTAATTAATAGTAGAAAAAGAAGAGTAGAAATTAGAGGCTAAATGTAAGATATATCAGTAGGGTAATCACATGAAACCTTACTGTAGCTGCACCTGCTGCCTCTTAGCCTGAAGATCGTTCTGTTAATTAGTAGCTGCAGGTATTTCTTCCTGAGCAGCTGTTGGGGCGGCTGCCGGAGCGGCTGTGGCGGCTATAATGTTTACAATCGGAAAGTAGAACTGCCTTAATAGTTGTGTAAAGGAGGTTTGAGCTTGGACCGGATACCAGAGGCTGGCCCGGGCCTGCTTGCTCGTGGCTGCGTGGAGCTGGTTGCAGTGAATCTTACAGAGCTTCTAGTTGAGGGTGAGGAAGCTGGAGTATCTTCGGCATCGAAAGTTGTGGCGGATTGGCAGCTCAGCAATAGGAGGAGCTATTGGCTTGTCTGGCAGCTTCCTTCCCTCTCCTCATCGCTGCCAGCGGGGGCCTTCTAGATCTAGACTCTGTTGGCTGTAGTAGCTGTGTTAGACAATTGGCTCCACAGGGATTATTGATGGCACCAGTTAATTGATGAGAATTATCTAAGGAACAAAAGAAATTGAACAGCCGTATGCTCACGCGCAGCTATTTAAGCTCATGTCGTTAGGATTGGAGTCCTTGACGTGACAAGCCGGATATGAAACCGGAAACACGACCCCAAGGTTCGGGCCGCGTTTCATATCCGGTCGCACGGCCCTCTAAAGCATAGTGGAGCCTGGTGGTGATGTGTTACAAGCTGGCTAGACCTTGGCGCGCTGGCTGGTGAAGCTCGGGGTGATGCTTGCGTAGGTGGTCTGGCAGGTTGGTCACAGCATAGCCATGGACTGTACAGACGAGGCCTTGGTACTGAGGGTGGTATAAGAGCCAGCTGCTGCTGCCAGCCGAAATCCCACTTGGCGGCTGGAGCTGGTTATCCTTCTCCATCCCGGGCGAGGTGGAATTAGATATATACAATAGAATGGAGAGGGGAAAGGAGAGGGGAGAGGGGAGGGAGGGGGGAAATAGCTAGACCTCTCTTCCTCCCTCCTCCCCTCTTTCCTTCCTTCTTCCTTGCGCCGCCCCTTTTTTTTCTTTAAGAGAGAGAGAATGGTGGGGGCTTTTTGGGCTTTCTTTTTCCTAACCCTCAGCTGTGTCGCCCGTCAAGGACAAATGGTCATCCAAGGACACGGCTGCAGCCAATGGTGCCGCCGGAAACGGTCATCCTGCGACGAAAAGCGGAGGCCGGTTGACCCAGGATGACGGCGGACTCGCGGTTCGAATTAAAAGGTCGGCGCGTTTGTCATTGCACACCATCGGGATGCAACCTTTTCAAGATCGCAGCCTATGAGTAAACTCTTTGTGCCGAGACTGCCGATCCAATGTTCAGCTCAATACGATGGCGCCGACTATTTCAGCCACAAGGTAGCAATGCCTTTAGCTGAAAATAACATTGATCGGCGAAATTGGTAACTTAGCTGGATTGATATCCTACGCCTAGAGCGAGTGGGCATTGCTATAAAGTATCTCTCTCACACGATGGAATAGGAGAGGGCGCATTATTAGTTATCTAACAGGCTCAGTAGACTGTGAGCGCAGGGCAACCCGAGTCAAATGGAATGTGAGGAGAACCGTTATGAAAGTGTAAATCTGTTCAAACCATGCATCAGTAGTTTGAGGGGGATGGCAATTAACCTCTCTGTATATCTATTCACTCTCGACCGTTCAGCTATTCTTAGCAACTCACGCCACAGTTGATATGTAAATGTCATTGGATGCGCCCAAAGCACTAAGGTCGTGACGGTGGTATTGACTGAGACACATGCGCCTCAATGACAGTCTGGACCAATGTCGAGTTTCGGCATTCAAGCCAGTGTAGCCACCCAAACGTTGGAGGTGTAGCCGACCACCCAGTTTGCCTTACGAATATATATGACATTTAATGCCTTCCCGAAGCCCCAAATCCAAAATGCAGAACTCATTATTCTTTATCTGCCCAATACTACAGTTCCACACAAGACGCAATGTCAGGGCGACTCTTGCAGAGCTTCATAAGCATCGGGCTCTCGATTGTTTGCATCGGCTGCTATATTCTTCTGATCATTCTCTACTTCAAGCCGAGCATATATCACATCGAATCTCTCGTCAACCCAGAAAGAAAATCGATCAAACCAACAGTCGCTGTCTCGCTCCTGGCAGCTTTGCTCGCAGCCTCAACCTCCGTCTTTGTTACCAGATGCGTGGAGCATTCACTCTGGATTGACCTCCGCAAGGGACCAGATGAACAACACCCTAATAGTGTTCTGACCGTCGGCGAGACCAGGCGTCTAGCCCAATGGGCCACATCGACGCTGGACCGGTTATTGTACGTCTTTGGTGGCTTTAAGGGCGAAGACAAGAGGTCATGGCTACTTCGCTTCGCAGGTCCCCTGTTGGTAGCGACTGCGGCAGTAAGCCCAGTTCTGCTTGTGGGCATTTCTCAGTCCGCCCTGAAGACTGTCACAACGGAGACGGTGCCGCGCACCGCTGACCCGTGGCTCTCTCACCTCGACACTGGCAACAGTCGGTACCGCGGAGGCAACTCGTACGACAACCCGACAGCAGTGGCTGCCTTGGCCGCCATGAGGAATCTGAGTGCCCCCATCGCTCCTCTCTGCGAAGATCTCGATTCACGATCCACGTGCTCTGTGTCGGCGCGCGTCGTTGCCATTCGAGCCCGCTGCACCGCTTCATCCCGAGCCAATCCAGACGGTGTCGGGACGATCGCCAACGGGGAAGACTCGAAGAAGTTCTGTGCAGGAAAAGGGACTGCAAGCGAATTATGCGTTGAGCTGGTCGCTAGCAGTCCGGCAACATATGCTGTGTTTGCCAGCGGTCCGGCCCCATGTACCAAGAGTGACGCTGACGATTGTCCGGCCGCTGGCATACACGGTACATGGGCTAGGATCTATGGTGTTTGGGTCAATGGCGTCGACATCACGGTTAATTCAACGCATCGAATCAACATTATCGACTGCACGCTCACGTATGGCAACATCACCGTTGGCCAGAACGGCACATCGCCGCCAACTTTGGACCGTTCTACCTACACTCAGTCTACATCCACAAAGGCTTACCAGTACGGCTTCTCCGAGTACAGCATCATTCAGCTGAACCGCATCTACAGCGAGTTGAACAATTCGCCATACGACTGGGACGCTGCGGCGGTGGGAACTGGCTCCAATACTCTGTATAGAAACTCAATGGGATTCCTCCTTCTAGGGGAAGATGCCAATAACGATGCCGAGACTGTTGCCCGTCAGATTGAGGCCAACTTCGACATGGCTACGCTCCACGCCTTTGCTCGTGGTCCCAACTCGTCAGAGCTCGTCTTCGCTCGCTCCCATAGCTCTCCCGTCTACGTATACCAACCATTGGTTCTCCTTATCCTCCTTGTCCCGTTGTTGGCTACAATCTTGGGGTCGTGGACTCGGTGGCGAGTAGCTGGAGATACCGTCAAGGTTGGCTACGACCCCGTTGGCATAGCCCGTCTCGGCCCTGTCAGAGGAATGGCTCAAGGGTCTACACCTAGTAAGGAATCTAGGAAGCTTGAAGACTCGTTGATAGTAAGCAGATGGAGACCAGATCGGGGCAATCAGGATCAGGCCGTTGGTTTTGTTACAGGCTTTCAAGTCAACTCCCCTCAAGGCGACGTGTTCATTTCACAGCAAGGGCCAACGAATGAAGAACATCCAGGCGCCAAGGGAGATAGTCAGGCCTGAAGTCTAAGAATAAGTTGTCTAATAGCGACTAATGCTGGCAGGGAGTGCGAATTCTAAATTGATAGATTACTACCTAGCTAAGGTTGTAGCCGTATTTGATGCCAGTTGTAAGACCTAATATTGCATACAGCACAATAACTGTCTTACAAACACTCTAATCTTAATAACATCTCCAAGGCCTTGACGACGAAACGTCTAAATAAACAGTCTATAGTTTTAACTATTAATAAAACCAATATGTTTCCGAATTGAAATCCCAGGAGCAGTCGTCATATACAATCTTTAGTGCATGTCTCGTAAGCGAATCACCGTTCTTTAGATTAAAAGGCATTATTCCATATAATGCTGCAAGAGAGCCGACCACAATACTGTTGTAAATATCGCCATAAAGCCTGCAGTCTGAGATTATGACCATGAGTACAAGACACTTATCATTAAGCCACTTTCTGAGGTCCTCAGTCTGACCCAGACCGAGCCTATCGCTATTGCTCTGGGTTAGCTCGGATGCTATATGGACCGCCTCCATTATGGCAACTGCCTGCCCATCAGTAAGTTGGTAATGCAGTCTTGGCCCTGTCTTCTGCCATGCAAGGCGAAACATATAGCATACCAAACGCTGGAGAACCCGCCTGTATTTTCGATATGTCTCTTCCCTTAAGTTGTAGATAATGGGCTTCTATAATGAGCGGCCGGCAAAAAATAAGTTAAGCTGGTGTTAATTAAAGATATTGAGTCTTCCTTCCTTAAGCGAGGGCCGGGCACGGGCTATAACACGGTTGAGAGAGCCTACAGATGCTGTAAGCTATAACCCCAGAACTCTACTAGAGTTTATTTTCCTAGCCCACTTTCCCGGGGGTAGAGTTTATTTTCTGGCCCTTTAGTAGTATTTATTTATACTTAGCTAATTAAAATAGAGCATTTAGCTATATTTCTACTAGTTACTTCTCTATTAGCTACAATACTAGATAATTAGCTGCTACTCTCTCTATATCTTCTTTTAATTTCTATACTATAAATTTTAGATTAAGAATAGGTAGTTTTAAGAAACTATAGTAAATAATACTTAATTATAAAAGTATACTGTAATTTCTAATAGCTATTCTTTATTATTATACTTCTATTTAAAATAGAATAAAAAAGTATATAAAGAAAGAAATAAAAAGAAATTAAAGGAAATTAAAGAATTATATAAGAAATATTATTATTAAAATCACTATTCTAATTACTATTTTAAATTCTATATAGTTATATACTTATATAAATATAATAAGAGACTTAATCTATTAATTATAAATCTAATTATAGTCTTTTACCTCTTTTAAACCTTCTCTATAATATCCCTCTATTAATTCCCTTAGGTTCTTATAGTTATTAATTTATTAGCTATAAGTTAACTAATACTATATTATTTATTAGCTATATAGACTATACAGTACTATATAAGCTGTTAATAAATACTCTTTCTGCTGGAAAAAGTATATACCTTTAGTATTTTCAAATTAAAGCCTTAAGATAGATTAGGTCTATAGTAACCCAGAGTTATAAAGCTATATCTTAACCTGCCAGCTCTTAAATTATATAATAGCTAAAAACTATTAGCTATATTAAATAAAGCTTATTAGATTAGTTAATTTAGACTTCTATAATATCTTTAAATTCTAACTTTTTAGCTGCAATTTATAGTCTTAAAATAAAAATTAAATTACTTAGAATTAAATAATAGAGATTAAAAAAGAAGCTATAAGTATACTAATAATTAGAAAAGACTATATTAGTCTATAGTATAAAGCAGAAAGTAGATATCTTTAATTAGTTAAGTAGTTAGTTAAGTAATTAGTTAAGTAGTTAGTTAAGATATATATAAGAATAGAAGGATAATTAGAATATAAGAGGTAAGATTTATAGAGCTTTTATATCTATTATAATTTTATCTTTTTTAAGATCTAGCTTTTTTAGTAGATTTAGCTTTTTTAGTAGATCTAGCTTTTTTAAGATATAGCTATTTCTATAGCTTATTAAGGTATTAAAAAAGATAACTAGTTAGACTAAAAATCTTAATCTATTTAAGTAAACTGTTAATCTTTAAATAGACTGAGTATATAGTCTGTATTATTAATACTATTATTAGTATTTTCTTTTTACTATTAAGCTTTTAGTTCCCCCTCTGGGTATATATATACTAGAGTACTCTAACCTCTTAATATAAGAAATATAATATAGATTAATATTATTAATAAGATTATATCTCTTATATTATAGAAACTTCTTTAGTAAGTATCTATCTTTAGAAAGAATATCTCTTTTTTCTTATTAAAAATAAAACTATTTATTTATCTTTTATAATATTATATTATAAGGTGTAAAATATATAGCTTTATATATATTAGATAAAACCGCTATATATCTATAGGTTAAATACTGCAATATACTTCCTGCAGAGCAGCATAAGATAGCCGAGGATATTAGGAAAATACCCAATATTATTCGAGATCAGCAAGGGCTTTCTGGGTTCCGCTTCCTACCTCTAACAGCTGACCTAATCCCCTGCCTCAGGTCTCCAGAACCTGACGGGCTCAAGTGTCGAAAGTGCCCGTATATTGCTCGGTACCTCCGGGATCCTGAAGGGGATGTAAATGGGAGTTTAGGCCGATTATAGTCATACTGATGTGGTGATAATATAAGTGAAGAGCCAACTTCCACGTGACCAGGAAGACTGTTAGATCTCGTGACTCTATAATAGGGGTCTGACGGCCTGAGTTAGGTGCCTTTTACACAGCGAAATGTACGATCAAATAATGCCAATTTAGGTTGATTGAATTGATAATAATTACGACCTTAATAACGTCGCTGTGACTGATGGATTGATGGGGATAGGCGGAGTTTCCTGCGGACTTCCCGCTGATCTGCGGATTTAGAAGCTCGGCCGGACTTATCGGCTTGCCGGGCTCGGGAATCAATTCAAGCCCGAGTTCGTTGAGTGGAGAGCCCCAGAATGAGACCACGTAGGCAATGGAGCGAATGTAGGCTCGTCATAAACTAGATCTTCAAGAAAGACAAGCTGACATGAATTTTGCTCCGGCTCTGTCTCATTCAAACCTTGTTTCTCATCCTACCCTCCAAGAGTGGTCCTAGGCACTGTTTGGATAGCCGAACGAAATTCCGTGCACAGTATGGCCTTCAATCCACCAGGAAAGTGCTGTACCCTTGGTTTTCGCCATGAGTATGCCTTGTCTCGCTCATACATACGAATCACACATCTCGAATTTAAGAGTGCCGTTTTAACACTTCTACAGGGGCGAGTTGACGGGCAAGCCGATTAAGATTGGTGATGGAAAGATGAACGCCTATCTCGCTTTGCCGCCTGCTGGTACGAACGCTAAGATCGCCGCTGTCCTCTATTTGACGGACTTGGTTGGCATCTAGAACAACAACAAGCTGATGGTGGACCAATCCGCCGCCAATGGTTATACCTGCCTAATGTCCGACCTATTCAATGGCGACTCTCTACCTGATCCTGTACCGGTGGACTTTGACATTCAGCAGTGGGTATTAAAAGGCCGTGATGGTGATAATCCGCATATACCTGAGACTGTTGATCCTGCTATCATAGCAGGTATCAAAGCGCTACGGGATCTTGGCATAGCTAATATTGGTGCTGTGGGCTACTGCTTCGGCGCCAAGGTGAGTAGCTCCAAGTGGTGCACCTCTCTTTACTAGACTAACTCGACGTCGTTTTCTAACCCTAGTATGTCGTTCGCCACTACAGTAGTGGTTTCAAAGTTGGCTATATTGGCCACCCAGCGTATATATCGTGACGAAGAGCTGCAGGCTATCTCAGGCCCACTATCTATCGCTGCAGCCGAGATAGATACCATCGTCACGACCGAAATGCGACATGAGTCTGAAAAGTTTCTGTCTAAAACAGGCCAACCTTGGCAGATCAATTTGTTCTCTGGCGTCGAGCATGGGTTCGCCACGCGCGGGGATCTTACCGTAAGGAGGGAGCGTTTTGCTAAGGAGCAGGCTTTTCTCCAAGCCGTGGCATGGTTTGACAAGCACCTGTTGCAAGAAACACATGAAACGAGGTCGTATCAATGAACGCGCCCGAAATCTATAAATCACCATCATTTGTTTCCCTGCTGCTTTTCCTATAGATAAATATCTTAGCCAGTAGCCCCTGTCTGTACGTCATTTTGTCGGACGCACGAGGGATCGGATTGTGGCCCGAGTTGAACAGGTCAAATTGGCGAGTAACAACGTAATATCAGGGGCCTAATGTCAGGCTATTCAATTGATCAAAAGGCTGTTCTCGACCTCTGTTGAATGATCAATTCGATATGTGAGATTTTTGCCCCTTCCCCTCTTTTGGAGGTAACATCCCAAGGCTCTAGCCTATTTCGTCTGACACATTTCCTCACTAGGATCTAGTTTCGAAACGACAAAGATCTGCTCCTCGGTCCCTTCAGAGTATGATTGGCTCTCCTCTTGGTGAATCTGACCGAACATTGCCGAACTTTGGAGCCGATAAATCTTCCAGGTGCTTGGAAGGTTCCTCAATGCAGGTGTACCCCCCTCGCAATGATGCACCGTAGATTGTGCATCCTTCTCCAACTTGTATAAATATTGCTGCAGAGATGGCGTCTCTGGGACTCTCAACTCAAGCAACCGCAATCATGGCTCTGTTTTCACTTGCTACGGCGATCCTTGCCCTTGCGTTGTCTGGTCTAACAACTGCCAACCCTACGTGCAAATCTACGACATTCAAACACCTCACTCTCAAAAACATTCATGTCTTGCATCTAAATGTTACCGCTATGAGAAAAGTCCAAGTAAACTTGACCGCGACGCAGGTCGGCTCTGGTCCTGGAGGAAGCACAGGCGACAGAAACGTTGAAATCGACTACTGTCGGATCGCTCTTCGATACACGCACCCTGGCCAACACGATACCGTCAATACATACATCGGACTCCCCATGTTTGAATCGGCATGGAACCACCGATTCTTGATGAATGGTGGCGGAGGCTGGACAGCGGGTGGCGACACCGTAATTCTTGCTCCCGTCGCTGCTGGTTTTGCTTCCTCATCCACAGATGGCGGACATAATATCACGACGCCCACTGCGCAATGGGGCCTCGTGAGTGAAGGCAATGTCAACTGGCCTGCATTGCAAGACTTTTCTAGCGTGGCGCTGGATGAGGCTGCGACATTGGGTAAAATGGCCGCCAACATCTATTTTGGTTCTCTCCCCAAGTTTTCCTACTGGAACGGCTGCTCTACTGGCGGTCGTCAGGGCCATATGATGGCTCAGAGATATCCGAAGCAGTTTGATGGCATCGTCGCTGGTTGTCCAGCGATCAACTGGCAACGATTTATCCCGGCCGAAGTCTGGCCTGTTATCGTGGCTCAAATTCTTGGTAAGTACATCACACACCGCAAGCATCTGTATTCCAGAGACAACTAACTAGTGTGGCAGATATCCGTCCCCCAGCCTGTGTTCTAGATACGTTCAAAGATGCAGCCATCATAGCGTGTGACGAGATGGACGGGGTTATGGACGGTATCATTTCCGATCCGTCGTTGTGCGATTTCGATCCCTATTCAATCGTCGGCCAGACTGTCCACTGCGAGGGTCTAAAAGCCTCAATTAAAATCACCACGGAGATGGCCAGTCTCGTAGAAGAGATTTGGAGAGGGCCGATGACGAGGGATGGAAAGTTCCAATGGTACGGACTTCAACACGACGCCAATATGACGTCGCTTCTCAACACCGCTTGCACAACTCCCGAAGATTGCAAGATGAATCCTTTCTCTATCGCATTCGACTGGGTGCAAGTCTTCCTGAACAAGACCAGGAACCCCTCTTTCACCCTTGATGGCACGGGCAGAAGGGAGTATGAGCGATACTTCCGTGAATCTATCCATAAATACGGCTCCGTTATTGGAACCGACGACCCGGATCTGACCGAGTTCAAAAAGGCAGGCGGGAAGATGATTACATGGCACGGCATGCAAGACCCCCTCATCATGCCAAACGGCACTATCGACTACTACAAGCGTGTTTTGGAACATGATGTCAACGCTGCCGACTTCTACCGATTGTTTCTCGCACCAGGTGTCGGCCACTGCGGTGGTGGCGTCGGGTTTGATCCTAGCAGTACTGTGTTTGACGCCATTAGGGACTGGGTTGAAAGAGACAAGGAGCCGGAGGCGCTGACCGGCTTCGGACAAGCGGTGGGAAAGAAGCCGCAAGGCAAGACTCGAAAGGTTGAGCTGTGTGCGTATCCGAAGCAGCTCAGATACAACGGCCCGGATCCGAACAAGGCGTCGTCGTTTACTTGTCGATTAGACTATTCGCCAAAGAGGTGAACTGGCATGGGGGCCACCTGAATGTGTGGTTCGGCGTGACTGGGTTTGGCAGGTTACCATTCTATTATGATTCCCTTGATTAGTTGCCAACGCGGGTATGGGTGGATTGGACTAAGCTTTCAACATCTCTTAGGGCCATAATGTGATATATTAGGGGGGTCTCTGGGGGGCTGATTTTGAGGGGGCGAACCGCATCAACACAAACACCGTGATCATCAGCAGCTTTCAACTTCAACAGTAGGAAGGAACGAGACCTCCCCGTTGGCTAGATTGAGCCGGTCTTTTTAATTCTACTATGTCTTTTGCCTTCTAGCTATGCGGCTGTTCCACAATTGCTTGCTGTCTCTCCCTGCAATCCGAATCCACGAGCCCAATCTGCTGCGTCTCACACCTTCGTCCCCCGGCATGCGCGTCTGGCCAGCCACTGTAACTCAGTTTAAAACCTTTGCTATTGAGGCAGAGTTTCAAAGGGCCCGGGGGAGCCTACAATCATGTGTAAATCAATCAATCCATCAATCCCCACATTGTCTCGGTGAGCTCGCCCGTCTTGTCATGGTACTTCCGTGGGTCCCCCCAAATGCCTCGTGCCGATGGAGCCGCACCAAAGGGTGGGGGCCGAGCCTGATAGGCCAGTAAAATAGGACGGCGGGGGAAACGTGCTGTGGTTGCGGGACTGGTTGAAATAGTCTGCTCGGTGAGTTATAAGGGAAAACAAACAGGGTCTGGAGGATGACGTGTGGGGGGCTCAGGATATCGGCACCAGGTGCTGAAAGAGCTTGCTAGAAAATAGAGGCCTTTAATCTCGACTCGACGTTGATTCGACGGCCAACAAATAACCCAGGTTATCCTTTTTGATCCCGAGATATCCGCACTAACCTACCCATAGCCTCTAAAAGTGCCCACACTAGGTTAGACGCCCACGTTGCCTTCATAATGGTACTGCTTCTGTGGGGAATGTGGGGGATTCTAGTCTAAGTCTCGTTCGGTTGTGTGGCACCATTACACCCCGTGCTTGAATCCTCCCTCGCGATGCCCCAAGCCGGTGATGCGGAGGCAACTATTGCCATGATTGGGCGGGATGACTCGTGAGTGAAAGACTTCGGTCATGGATCTCCATCGTCACCCGGCCAGGTGTAAGATGTGCCAGTCCAGTATTCTCAACGCCGAACAGCGAGCCGAGCGGGCGATTTTCGGTGTCTATCGTAAAGGAAGTGGTACGTATGTAAAGAGACAAGTCTCGCAACTGTAGGGTTTCGCACACGTTATCGTCTCCATCCTCTCGCCCCGGGCACATCGAAAGGTCGTCGATTCCATCAAAGCTTGCGCTCGTTCACCAGAGTCTTCCCGTTCAAAAGACCAATTATCCTCAACGCTTGTCCAAGATGTTGGGAAGCTTTCTGTCCTTGCCATATTTAGCGTTCTTTTCTTTCGCGGCTTTGATAGCATGGGCACTACGCAATAAATACGGTTATGGAATTGCGAAAATCCAAGGCCCGACTCTGGCTGCCTACACAGATCTCTGGAGATTTTGGTTGGTCTGGGGTGCTCGACCAGAGAAAACACACATTGCACTGCACGAAAAATATGGCCCTGTTGTTCGACTTGGTCCAAACAATGTCTCAATATCAGACCCTGAAGCAATAAAAATCATCTACGCACTGAATGCCAATTTTGTCAAGGTCAGCCTTTTCTTTTCTGTTCCTGCCTGCCAGATTGAACGCCTGTGGTATATGAAACTGCCTCCTAACACCTCATCGACTCTGCGTAGTCAGAATTCTATCCCGTTCAGCAGACCATCAACAGAGAAGGCTGTCTGATGCAGGGCATGTTCAACACTACCGACGAGAAATACCATGCAAAATTGCGTCGAGCGGTCTCGAACGCGTATGCCCTGAGCACGTTGGTCCAATTCGAGCCGTTCGTGGACTCGACCACCAAGACACTTCTTCAGCAATTATCCGAGCGTTTTGCGGATCGGGCCGACAACTCAGGTATCTGCAACTTCGGAGAGTGGCTACAGTTTTATGCCTTCGACGTGATTGGAGAACTCACCTACTCTCAGCGACTGGGCTTTGTGGACCGAGGTGTTGACGTGGATAACATCATTGGCAACCTCGAATGGTTCCTTCGTTACTCCGCCATTGTAAGCCATCCTTGTTGAGCGAGAAGTGACATCTTCTCATCAAAAGCTTGTTCTGTCTAATGCCTTGCTAGATTGGACAAATTCCAATCTTGGATTGTCTACTGCTCAAGAACCCAATTCGCCTGTTCCTTACCAGGATTGGTATCCTGAACGCGACGTCCCCTGTGGTGGCGTTTGCAAAAAAGCGTATGACCGCCCGGTTGGCATCGACAAAAGCTCCATCAGAGACTGAGGCTGGTACTCAATCGAATCGCGACTTTCTCACACGCTTTCTCGAAGCCAGCGAAAAAGACCCCGAATTTATGCACCAAAATCGAGTGCTTGCGCTGACTACAGCGAACATGTTTGCTGGGTCTGACACCACGGCCATCACTCTTCGAGCCATTTTTTATTTCCTGCTCCGCAATCCTGAGAAGCTTCAGAAGCTTCTCCAGGAACTCGACCAAGAGGAAATTGCCGGCCATTTCAGCGACAGCCCGCTCGTCAAATGGCGCGAAGTTCAAGGGCTTCCGTATTTGACGGCAGTTATCAAAGAGGCTCTCCGCTGTCATCCAGCCACAGGGCTGCCTCTTGAGCGGATAGTACCCCCAAAAGGCATCGAAATCTGCGGGAATATCTTGCCCGGCGGCACCATCGTGGGATGCAGTGCGTGGACTGTGCATCGCAGCGAAATCGTGTTTGGCCCAGAGACCAACAAATTCCGTCCAGAACGCTGGATCGAGGCCACAGAGACGCAAAAGGCGAAAATGACCAGCTCTCTGTTCTCCTTCGGTGCTGGAGCTCGCACGTGCGTTGGAAAGAATATCAGCTATCTGGAAATGTATAAATTGGTTCCTGCGTTATTGAGGACCTACGAGGTAAGCATAACGTCCACCTCCATTTATACACGAGCGAGTGCTGCTCCGTGGAAGTGTGCCATGGCTAACTTGATTTGCGTTGCCTAAAGATTTCCCTCGTCAACCCAGAAAACGAGTGGGAGTTAAGAAACGCGTGGTTTATAAAGCAGAGCAACTTCCTCGTCCGATTAAAGACGAAAACCCCGAAGCCCTAAAAGTGAGCTCAAAATTACACCTAAAGAAACATGAGGGCGTGGATGTCATTTGTAGCGTCAACCGGTAGAGGAGGTGACTGAAAGCAAACTACCTTTAGAAGGATGGGCTCATGGACTTGGCTCACTGGAAGAACCAGATTGGACTATGCTCCAGGCAGAACTGAATTGAGCTTCTTCAGTCAATCAACCAGTCCCAAACTATCAGTTATGCATTGTGGAGCATTCCCTTTTGCACCTGGCGTAACAGTACCCGCCCGAGACCGGGTCAGTCGCATTAGCGCTGGGGATAATGGAGTAGATGTTCGTTCCCGTTCCAACTGACCACTCATAGCTACCAGCTCTGCCAAGAAGGTGGATGTTTTGACACGCTAATGCAACTGAATTTACCGAGATTTTACGGTACGTAGGCAGGGTGCCTTCTGCTGGCAGGGTGCCATGGAGGTGCCAGAGGTGCCAAAGCTTCCAAATTGGGATACTCCGTACGATTCTGCTAGGCTGCTAGGTGGGCTGTTGGATGGGCTACGGCTACGGCGACGGCTGCGGATAGAGTATTCCTGTCATTAGCTGGGTATCGGGCGGATAGATTACTGACTGACTTGCACAGTTGGGATGGATTCGAGCTTCTGGGCTACTTCTGGGCTGCTGTGGGTGAGCGTCTGCGGGGCTGTGGCTGTAGTAGGGGAGCCGTGGGCTGATACCTCGAGCGACAAGACGGGAGGCTAGCCGGCCGCCATTATGGCCTTTTCCTTCACTGTCAAGTTTACACTGGCTCGCTCTACTGCCGGTAGGGCTGAGGCCATGCGTAAGTGGTCTATCCTAATTCCTGGTCATCCACCAGACACGTTCAAGGGGGTTGTACCAAAGGCCAGGCTCCCCTGGAGACGGACGATTACTATCCCAGAACGCTTAGAGAACCCAACGGGACTGATGACTTTCCCACTTATCAGTCAGAACCTACTCCGTACGGGTAACTCAAATCACACGACACTGGGTGACCCGCCGTACAGGGGTGCTTTTCAGCTGGTCCACGCCAAGGATGATGGAGGCAGTGACAAGCAAAACAGGCAATACAGGCCCTTGAGTGCGTCGCTAAGGCCTACTTACGGCCTGTAACTCGACAGAGGCGTCAGCAACATGACGTCAGAGGCTGCCTTGCGGATCATGGACTATGTGCTGTCGTTTCCATTTGCTTCTTCGCTCTGGTTGCCGGATCTGGAGGCTGCAGCTGGAGGCGCAGCGGTTATCACCAACCAACCAATCCAGATACGCCGCGACCTGGCCGCCCATGTAGGCCTCACCTCACGTGAGCTTTGATGAGGTTGGCTCGGGTTGAGTTAGGCTGCGCTGTCGAGGGTTTCCGTTCTGGGCTACCAACCGACCGTATTCTCCTCTGCCGCCTCTGTTTCTTGTTTTGGCACTCAAACACAATCACCACACTGAAGGAGGCACACCACACGCTTCCACCGATTCCATTTACCAACCTGTTCACTCTACTTTGTCACTCTGCTTTGTCACTCTACTTTGTCACTCTACCTTGTCACGACAATACGTCATTCCTCCGCCGTCACTGCCGTCACCAACGAAGCTCCCATGTCCCACGGCCATCAACAACCCAGTCGACGACGAAACGGCCGGCGGCACAGCCCACACCGCGAACGAAGCTGGAGGCGGAGGTTCAAGGAAAGATTCAAGGAGGAATATGACGCGCTGAAACGAAAGGCGAGGTGGAAAGCTATTGACTGGGCATTCCTGTTCGTCAAATACGCCGCTCTCGAATGGAAGCCTAGGAAACCACTGCCGGAACTCCCTTCTCACAGTCACAAGCGCTATCCCGAGCCCAACAAACACCACCCCCATCGTGAAAGGAGCCCAGAGCTGAGGGGACGTCGTCGGTGCCACCATGGATCTCGACGAGAACTGAGAGATGCCTCGTACCATCGGTGGCCACATGGATCCTCCATCTCCACCCCCAGGCCGAGGCCCAAGTCGCCGCACTCCCAGGCAAGGTCCCATACGCGACGCCCAACTCGTCTTTCCGAGGACGATGAGGACTTTGGCGATATTGGAGCTTATAGGCATGAAGTCCTGCATACAGGCTTCGACCCCCCTAGACCGACGAGGCCCAAGTCTCCGCACTCCCAGGCAAGGCCCCATATGCGACGCCCAACTCGCCTTTCCGAGGGCGATAAGGACTTCTGGCATGTTCGAGTCTATGGGCATGGCGTTCCGTACCCAGGCTTCGACTCCTTCGACACCCGGGGTGACTCGGATGGCGATGACCATACCCCGTCTGATTCGGAAAACGGCTACGACAGCGATCTCAGCGAAGCCCTCTCTGGTTCAGGTACAGATTACAATGAGGGCCTCGATGTTGTCACCCCATCTGATTCTGAAGGAGAGTCGACTGCAAGTCTTCGCAGCCCTCAACCCGAACCGCAATGGGTTCCAACCACAGGCTTCGACCACTTCGACACCTTGGGTGGCTTGGACGACGATGACCATGGTCCCCTCACCCATACCCCATCTGATTCGGAAGACGGTTACGATAGTGATCTCAGCGAAGCCCTCTCTGGTTTAGGCATAGACCACAATGATGGCCTCGACGTTGTCACCCCATCTGATTCGGAAGAAGAGTCGACCGCGAGTCTCCGCGGCCCTCAACCCCAACCGCAAGGGGTTCCGACCACAGACTTCAAGCATACCTCCACCAATCCAAACAGAGATCGTGCCAAGGATCGTCCTGATGTTTCACCCTCCCTGCATACCACATTGGATACGGACTTCAACGATACTGCACCCGAATCGGACGAAGATGACGCCGGGGATTCTTTTGATACTCCTCCCTCTTCGTATAAGATATCGGACGAAGATGAAGACGAAGACAGTGATCTCAGGTCCTGTTTATCCGACTCAGATGGAGATGAAGAAGAGATTGCTCACCAAGCCGCAATCCTTCCGCTCCAAGTTGTCAAGGTGGACCTCGGCGACACGCTCCCCAACTCGGGAGAGAATCGGGATGCTCCACCCAGCTCCAACCCGCCTGATCCGAGCGAAGACTACCAGGTGGAGAACATCCTCAATGCCGTAACCAGTCTACACCAAGTTGCGCATGTGGATCTCGGCGACAGCTATTCCGACTCTGACGAGTCTCAATACCATTCCGACTTTGACGAGTCTGAAGATGAAGATCCGGCAACAGACCTCAGTGCCGCGTTAATTGACGCGTCCCCTGAGGGCGAGGGAGAGGTCGACGACAGCCTTGACCAGGATGCCATCACACCTCCCATCACGAGCCCGGAGAAGCTCGAAAGAGCCTCCGCTATCGCGTCCGTTGCCCTCCCTTTATCACAAGAGGATGTGACTGGACCAGGAGACTCCAAGGCAGAGTCCGCAGCAAGCCACAACGCTTCTGGGACTGAGACTCCTGGCCCGCAGCCGCAGCCTTCGTCCTTGGCTAAGCCATCCTCTACGAAGGCTGTCTGCTCCACCAAGGGGCAAGTTGCTCCTAGGGCTAAGTCACCCATTAATCTCTATCCGGGATTAATTGTCCGGAGACAGGTTGGGGAAGACAAACATCCTCATCTCATTACGCAGAAGGTACAACACAAAGGAAATCCAGCTGTTGTGGCACATCCCTGCACGTCTCGTCCCAAAAAGTGGAAATTCAGAAATCAGTACCAGGAGCAGACAGAGAAACACTACTGCTACCTTGGGGGTATCAAGGGAAAGCATTTTGAAACCGATGGCATTCCAAAGCCAAAGGTGGCCGAACTTGATATCCAAGGCCCACCAATGCCTTATAAGACTTACATCAAACTTGAGGAATACGAGCCTTTTGACCCCAACGACTTCGTTCCGTTTGGGCGTAAGAAGCGCCAGCTACCTCCTGAAAGTTTGGAGAAGTTTCTCAACCTGTACAGACCTACACGGTTGCAAAAGAGTCCTCCTGGGAGCGTCCTCGCCGCGCAACCGGAAATACTCATGTAAGAATCTTCGATCTGTCACGCAAAGGCGTACAGCCCGCCGGCCTCCTCCTCCCTCCGAGCGTCACCGCCAACGGAGATAGGAGTAGAGAGCCCAAGGCCGACTGCACACGCCGTGCCAGCACATAGACCGCCGATTATCCAGCCAGATTTTCGACGAAGTCTTGACCAACAAACTCGGATACTCTTTTGTTCATTCGACATGAGTAGCCAATCTCAGAGGTTATGGATTTGCCAACATATGCATTTCCATTAAGATTACTATGATTCGCTACGGTGGTGTGTTCCTAATCCGCGAGGATGACTGGAAAACACCCTTCGTTTAACATCAGTAACAAAGACGTATACACGAAAAAAGAAAAAAAGAAACCCAGAACTGGAGTGCCCGAGACTATCCGCCATGGCTTGGTTAAAAATTGAAACCAGCCAGGGACGATGGAAAAGCAACCAGATTTTTGGCGTTTTAAGGCGATGCCTTATTGTGACTCTAATTTGAGTTGCACAGATGGGGGCGCGATGAGGTTTGGATATGGCTTTACTCCAGACCTCATAAATTGCGCCTTCATTTGCACGCACGGGGACGGGACGAGGCTTTGAATATGGCTTTCGTCCCGACCCCATTCACTGCGACTTCATTCGCACACACGGGGACGAGATGGGTGGTTGGATGAGGTTTGGAGGCCACGACATAGATTGCACGCTCATTGACACGCATGGGAGGAGATGGGAGTTTGGATAAGGCTTGAAGTCACAATATAGATTACACGCTCATTAACAGGTACGGGAGGAGGAGTTTAAAGTTCTGTTATCAATACACATTCGTTTACGTGCCGACATAAGATGTCTATCTCCTTCATGAAACCTTGGGAGCTGCCCATGCGGTTAACTCATTACTCTACAGTGTGCCAGTATTTGCGGTAGTGGTGATTCGACGTGATCCTCAAGTGCTTCTGGTACTAAGCAGATAACACGGCTCTTTCGATGCGATTCGCTGAACCGTGCCTCGAATTGACTGATAAGCTGACCTCATGAGATAGACGCGCTGGAAGTACCAATTATAAGTGCGAGGTACGCGAAAATAATATTCTTCTGAGTGATAGTTTCCTACTTAAAGCTCTTTTCAACAGCATCGAGAAGCCTGCTGCCTTCCGGCTTATAGCCGTCGACAAATTCCCTGCCATAATCTACCTGAAAATTATCTGTATCCGCAGAAGTTACGTCAGGAACACACCAGCAGAACAAGAAAGGGTATATACTGACCATATGTAGTCTCGGGTTTGGTCCGGCAAAAGCCACAGATAACTCGCCGAATCCCATCGGCCAAATCCAGGCGAGGGTACATCTCGTTAACAGCATTAAACACGTCCCACGAGATCGTTCCAGCTTTATCGAAATTAGGACCTCGAAAGTCGGCCCTAACCCCAAAGGCGCAGGCCTTGACGACTGTTTGTTTGTACAAGGCAATCGTACCGGTAGTATGCAAAGCAATTGCATCCCAAACTAACTGGATCCTATGCTCGTCCCAGTGCTCCGCCCTTCCATTCCGTTGCTCCTCTTGGATCCAAGCACGAGCGGCTTCCGCTCCATCCACCTCGAAGCGTTTGTCTTGGGAAACCAGGCCGCCTGCGTAGTCCCAGCCAAGATCGTGGAAGATGGCGCTAATTGCGTGCGCCTCTAGGTCCATCTGCGGGAGAATACCCTTTGCGTGGAGCTCCTGGTAGACGACGACACCAAGGATCCATGATCGCATCACATGGTTGAACGCGAAGTCATCGCTGTGTGCACGAGCATACTCCTGAGCAGCCCGAACAACCGGCGTGTCAACAACTGTAACTCCCGCAATGACTTTTGTCGCGAGGTCGGGAGTCGCCATTTTGGTCGTCTGCGTAATATCCTGTTTGCGCGATGTAATAGCTGTGTGATGGCGACGAGGTGAAAGAGCTCGTATTGTTAGGCACTGGTGACCTATAACGACAGCATTAAAACTCCTATTTAACCACAAGCGAAAATATTACTTCCGAGCACAGTCGGAGCTTGACACTGCAATGACTCTTTGGGCTAATAAGCTAACCAGCATCTCGGTAATCATGATCACTCGGGATCAAGCAATGCGAACTCTCGAAATCCAGGATGTGGGTTTACGATTAATAATCAACGACTCCCCTTCCGAGTTGGACAGCTGATGATTTGTACTGTAATGCTTTTGCGCACACGGCTTTCGTACACGCTGCTGAAGCAAGATCCGAAGCATTTCGGAGAGTTCTCCTGTATCGGATAATGAGGAATCATGAACTCTGATTACCAACCACTGCAGCGTACCGAGTACGAATCGGCACTGGCGCGGCCCCCCTTAGTCGGTCCCTCAGGAGACACAAAGTTGCCAGGGGGTTCCTGTGTCGACTGTATGTGCATGACCCACGGATTTGCTCTACGTTGTCGGCAGATATCATAATCATTATACATTAAAAAGTCCCCGTGTAATGCAATACAAACCCGTCCCTACTAAAAGCTTCCCATTGCCAGCACAGTTATAGACCCAATTTCATAACCAATAGTATTTAGCTGTCTATCTGTTAGGCTAAATTCATCGGCCAGGATAATAAATCCAGTATACTTGCCTCCAGGTAGATACTAGTAAGGGGTACTAACTACCTTAAGCCTTTTGCTACTAATATTAAGTGCTACTTTCTTCTAAGGTTAGACACTGGATACTCACGGGCGCAAAGCCAGTTTATTTGCACCGCCAGTATTAGTCAAAGCCCTGCGGCTATCGGGGAGCAGACAGCCCGGCTTATCTAGATTGTCGGCGTAATCTTCATAGCTAAGAAGTACAAACGCAATAGGAAGCAACTCTGCAGGACTTAGTACAGCCTGCTCATTATTTCTTAGGATACCGACACTAATATCCCACTCCGCGCCGGCGGGAGAGAAGATAGGATCTATAAGCAGGTCAATACCTAAGGCCGTGAAAGTGTAGGTGAGCATGAGCAGCTGGCACATGTATAACTTGCTTAGTAAATCCCTGCCCGCGTTGGGTCGGGTGGGGTTATGTCATTACGACCGGCGGCAGAAACTTTCCGCCCACCAGCTGTGTAAGGTAGCGCGCCACAAAACTGTTATTGCTGTCAAAAGTATGGGACCCCATGCATTTGCTAGGTTTGTCATGTGCTATAGCCTCTATCCACTAACAATTGCCAATCGTTCGACGTATAATTACTTAAAAAATAAAGTTAACACCCGAGTGAGCTCGGAACATAGACTCCATCAGCTGACATAATGATTCCACATCAAATCGAACCAATTAGATTGCTTTACGTTGAATTTCTATCAACCATTCTTCCATTTCTTCTGACGTCATTTGTCAGCTAACGCAGTCAGCCTGCACCGATTCCCGAAGCGCCCTGCCACAAGTGCTTATATTTTCCTGCACTTTGGAGAGTATACCGTTCTAGTCGATTTGAAAAGAGGTAGTATCCGAACGCCTTCGGCACTTAAATTCTATCGACTGTCACACTGCAGAATCGCCGACGGATTAGTCGCCCTTGCAGCCAACCCTTATGACAGATACAGCACTTATATAATACTGATTACTAAAGGACGGATGAGTCTCCGATGACTCTCGGGTGGATTTTTAGTGTAACTATGCGACACTCGGAACAACATATATATAATAGAACTCAACTCTCCTGGTTCTCTTGCAATTTGTATCATCACCAACCTCCAAATCCTGTTACGCATTGCTTAATCAATCACCACGCGCCAATTAACCAAGACTCATTGAACCGACATATCAACCCATCGTTTACGAAGAAGATAAAATGGCCGAGACTGTTGCCGATCTTATTGCAGCCCACGAGTCTGTTCTCGCTGTGTTCATTTATGACCGAAAAGTTCCTAACCTGATGAGAGTAGACCCCAGGCGTTCGTACCGTTCCCGACCATCGCCGACGTGAACAAGGAATCCAAGCCTCGCCTTACTATCGTCGGTATGTGACCCCGTTTGCCTTTTTTTCCACTTTGTCTGGAGACTCGCTCACCAGCTGCGATACCGTCAGTGGCCTGTGTAGATCCTCGATGTAGCGTTGACCGATTCATCGACTTGAACCTCGGAGTGCCCAATGGTGAAAGTAAGTGAAGAAAGAGGGAGTCGCCTGCAAGGAGACTAATCAGGAACCAGTGGTTATGGTCTCGCGTAATGCCGGTGGCAACATTCGCTTCGCGGTCCGGGATATTCTCCTTCTGGATGCGAGGTTCGCAATCGATGAAGTCGTCGTTGTTCATCACACAGATTGTGGCTCGCTGATGTTTACGAACGATTGGATGCGCGACACCGTCAAAGCGCGAGTAGGTGAGAGTCATTGGGAGGAAATTGACCAAATCAACTGGGGCGCCAATACGGAGTAAGTATCAAATCTATTATGGTGAGGATCTGTTACGTCGAGAAAGTTTGCTAATGCTTGGGTACAGCATGGCGGACAGTGTTAGAGGTGACCTTGAGTGGCTTCATGCCAACAAGGTTATTAGGGATGAGCTTAAGAATACGGCACGAGGCTTCCTCTATGACATCAAGACTGGAAAGGCTGAGGAAATTAAACTTGCTTAGTTACTATGGTTTATAATGAACCGCAAGTAGCTTATCAATATGTCAATTTAAAGGGGATTTCTTTCAGTCCTGGTTTCAATTGTAGTAATTATGAGAGGGCGCTTCCTCTGTTTCTAGGTAGCAAGTGCAGCCATTCTAGTCTGTTGCACAATAATAGCTGAGGCCTCTAGCAAAGCTGTAACACTTCTGGGTCACTTGTTACCTGTAACACACAAACTACTTACCTGTTGCAATCAAACTATATACCCGGATCCAATAACAGAAGTATGGGACAACTAAAGAGATGTAGGCTCTAATTAGATTAAAAGGACTTTCTGGATTAATTGGTACAGTTGTATAAGCCAAGATACGAAATATCTGCCTTGGGCGTTGGACCAAGAAAAGGGGCACAGAAATCAATAGATATAAGAACTTGGAGCAGCCACATAGCTAAGGGGACTAACCACCCTTATAAACCTTAATCAGAATCATAGTGTCTTTAGCTACTGTCACATCTAGGTCTTAGGGCATATAAGTCTCATTTTAATATCTCTTCATAGACAACAGAAAGGCCTCAGCTAAGCTCCATCTGCAAGCTCATCAATAGAGGCCATCACTCCGTATAAATTCCTGGCACGTTGGGCATCCTCTACTACCTTGTTGAACTCCTCAACTCCCGTGCCTTTCCCATCGTAGCCCCACTCCATTCCGTAGTGCACAACGTTGCTGTCGAATGTGTAGCGTCCCCTGTCCCTGCACAAGCCGCAGAAGATCTCCTTAAATTCTTCCGCAAAATGGATGCGCGGAAACGCCTTGCAAATCTCCTTGAACTCTTCATTCGTCATGACCCCTTTCAGGTTCGGCAGGTCATCCGGCAGCCCAAGGAGGTGGAGGCTCGGGCCAAGGAGGTCGCCATGGATGCCGTAGTGGACAAGCGCGACTTCGGGCTCTTTCCAGGGCGCAAAGGACTCCATCGTATGCAGAGCGATGGCATCCCAGGCCATCTGCATGCGGCGGCCGCTTTTGCTCCAGTCACCATCTTTCTCCGGTGTGGTGTCGATAAAGTCGCGAGCGAGGTTGGCTCCGTCAACCTCGAAACGCCTTGTATTCGTCACAAGCTCCTTCGTTTTAGTCCAAGCGAGGTCGTGGAGGAGACAGCTGACGACGACAAGCTCGACGTCAAGCGCATCGCCCAGCTTGGCAAATTCGGGCATCTTCTTCTGGAGGAGGAGGCAAAAGGCTGCACTTCGCAGAACGTGATTCATGACTCCCGGGGTCGAATACTTCTTTGCATGTTTGTAAGAAGATAACACGAGGGGAGTCGTGGGGAACTGTATCCCGGTCAAGGGGAAGGAAGGGAAAGGGTTGGCAGTTGACGATGCCATGGTTGTTAGTGTCGATTTTAGAGAGACGAGAATATCTGAGTCAGTGACTGGAGATGCGATGAATGCGTGCGACTACTTACGACGACGGAATTGCAAGGCGCCTTATATAAGAAAGTATTGGGTGGTCGGATCTGACTAATTGATCAAGGGGCCTGGGAGGATGAGGAATTATGCCGTCTTAATATCCGAGACGCATCGGAGCTTAGGTACACATTATTGATTCGTGGCACGATGCGTGCACGGCATTTGACCATAAGTCGGTTTCCGAACTAGAGCGATTTCAGAGTGGCTTATCAATACATTAACCAGCTGCTCCGTAGCAGCTATTTGGATGCAGGTGCAATTAGTCAACTGAATTATCGTCATACGTTTTTTAAATTCCGGCCATGTGCGGAATTTATTCATAATCAGCCCCGAAGCCATGCAAATTGATAGAAAATCCATTGATTCCAAACTAAGCCATTAGCATTAATCATCATCCCGCATATCCACCCCTGCATTCTTCTTTCGATGCAAACGATCATATGATCAGCGAACTGGTAATTGAAATAACTAGTTGACTATTTATCTCCTTCCAGATTGGCTGCAGAGGCTGGCGACGCTTCTCCACTATTCAGATGCCGTGCCATTAGTCAAGTTTCGTGCCTGCTCGGGAGATAAATAGGCCAACTACTGTCTGAGCGGAATAAGCATACAGCCTAACGGGTCTTGACAAATATGCTCGAATTGCCTGCTTCTTTGGCTGCGTCCGTCTAACAATGCATATATTTACTTTTCGCGGCCTGGTATATTATGCATGAAAGTCGTGGCTTAAAATCAGCCAAGGCCAAAGCCAAGGGTAAAAGGAACAAGATGACGTAAAGAATTCCAAGCTGATGGCCCCCAACTTATATCCATACCTTTTAGTGGATACTAATGCAAGTCTGCAGATGGCTTTTCTTTTTCTTCATTTGTGACTCATTCCTATAGGATAGTTCTTGCAGGAGAAAATCTCTACTTCGTATTATCTTACGCCGTGTCGCAAAGCTGAAAATAAATGAAACATTATGCAGCCACCACCCAACAGCGGAGGTAGATCCATTATAAGTAGTGGCACCGAGAGCCTGATTTTAGGGGTTATGGAGGCCCCCTCACACTTAGCTATGAAGTGATAACTCTGCTTCCTACATCACGTCTTTTGTGAAGCACATTACGCACACCTTACGCACCACAGAAAATCCACCTGCGTTAGTCACAATACCTTCTTTAACTTTTGTTCTAGATAACACGCTGAAAAGTTTGCTTTTGGCTGAATAGCAACGCCCACGCCTTCGTTGTTCGCTTGTCAGGGCCTCCGCCACTATTTGATCAGCGGCACAAACAAAATGTCTCAAACATACGACTGCGACTCGGTGTCCTCTTGTTCAGACCGAGGAGATTCACTCAGCTGCCATGAGACACTGCAAGGGGAGCTACTCCCAGACATCGATTACAACAACGGCGACGACAGTGAACAAGATGCTCACACCAAGAAGTTTTTAGACAGCTCCATGGAATCCGATATTGAAACGGGTGAATCTTTCAACCCCAATAAGCTTTTGCGGTCCCTCCTACAGCAGCTTGTCCTGGACCTACTTCTGGGGTTACCGGCAATTGGCTTTTTCATCTACGCCATTTTCTTAAGCTGGAATGACGGAAAGCCTATCAATATAGATCCTGTACCGACCCTACAGGTTGCTTCCAGTTACGGCCCCACGATTTTCCCCATCGCCTTCGCTGCCGTTGCCTCCAATTTGATGAAGGCTGGTGCTGCTTGGAAACTGAAACGAGGCATTACAGTACTAAGTCTAGAGCTTCTACTGGGCAGTCGGACTATCTTCAGCTCTATTACTTCACCAATGTCCCTGCGTGCCTTCAACAGTCTCACTCCATTTATTCTAGCACTATGGGCCCTCTCTCCTCTCGGTGGCCAGGCAGCGTTACGCGTGTTTGAAGTAGGGCACTCAGCTCAAGAATGGCCTTTCTGGTTTCTCAACATCCACCAAAAGTTGCCTTATGTTCTGTATCAAACTGTCATGCCATCAGCAGAGCTTGCTATATCTCTTGCAGCGTTCACCACGGCACTTGCAAGCCCGATGCATCTCAAAACGGCAAGCCAAGACGTGTTTGGCCATGTCAAGGTACCAATGATCGAACCATATCTAAAATCAATTTCGCCAGGAAATGATGGCTGGTATGAAGTCGGGAAAGTAAACGGCACAACGGAAATTATTTATTCATCCCTTGCTGGAATTCCAACGAGCCCTTCTGGTGGCTTCAAATCGCACGCCAACTACACATTTCGATTGCAGACATCATATTTGAACACGCGATGCAGTCTGGTGGAATATTCAAATGTAACAACTTCTGAATGGAAAAAGATTATCAAACCAGGGATATATCATGAAGGGAATCCAGATGCCCCGCTTAACGTCACGCCTAGCAACTTCTTCAGCAACGGGAGAACACTGTTAATCGAAACCAAGCCGCGCAATAATATGTCGCAGAAGCCCCAGGAGTTGGTCTTCGCCTCTATCTCGCGGGGAACAGTAACAAACGCGACATGCCAGTTGACAACAACGTTTGTTGAACTGGAGATAGCATGCTATCGGGCGGCTTGTGCAGCTAGCTATATTCGACCCTTGAAGAGACCTGATAACGCTACCTTCCTGACAGTCCTGGATGGCTTGGGTTGGTATGGTCAATCCAGTTCATCATGGCGAACTCCCGTTTTTATCAGTAATTTTGTCCATGCCAGTCTCCCCTATGGGGACCTACTCCAATGGAACAATATTTTACAAATCCCGACTCACCATTTGATATTGCCTATCAAAATCCACAAATATCGGGTATAGCAGATGATACTTTCTCACGGCGCTTTTCCCAGTTGTTAAACACTTTCTGGATTACTAGTGTCGCTCCCTTTGATGCTATCAACAATCTCACTCTTCAAGAGCAACGCCCAATTGGCTTCGATATATCAGATACTGCTTCAGATTATCTAAAAACCAATGGTACCAGGACCTCTGACACTCCAGTCCTCAAGGTTCATAGAGTCTGGCTTGGTATTCTTGTTATGGCCTCTCTAGCTACGCTGCTCGCTGCATTCTTCGCATCAATCCTTAATGTGCTGCGACGCGGTCCAGACATCCTAGATTTCACAACGAGACTTATAAGGGACACACCCTATATGAATGTTGAAACTACAGCAATCCCCATGCAGAATGGTGCAGAGTATACGAGGAAGATAAGACACGTCCGTATCTGCTTAGGCAATGTCAAAACTGAACAGGGGAGAGAATACATTGCTATTGGGACTATGGATAAGGTAGTGCCGTTACGGGAGCAGATATCACGACACAACACATCACATTCATAACAAGCCGGCTCTAGCAAACTGATTGACGAAAGGAATGAGGTTGTCCGGAGGAACTTTGGGGACGTACGCACTGGATTGAAGGGGCAGAGACTCCCCTGCTTCCTCTAACTGTTCTACATGCTATTTAATTATCTCGCACCAAACCCGAAGCTTCACCAACCAGTGATATGGTTAATCTAACTTCTGTCTGCTGCTCCCTTAAGGTGAGCAAGTTGCCGGCACAAGGTCAAAAAAACACAGTTTTATCCACAATTCAAGCATTTCCTACCCAACGCTTCCACGATGACCGAATATCAAGCTTTCCAACTTGAAAAAGTTAAACCTGTATCAATATATAAGTAGTTGGCTCAAGAAGCCGAGCTTTTAAGGTTACCCTTCTTTAATTTACTTCGTTGAGCAACACAATGGTGATATGGTAAATTCAACCACTTTATGATGGATAGATTGAATGACAACTAAGCTTTAAGCAATTGGCTACCGCCACTTACCTGTGAGAAACGCTTGACGGCCCCATTGTGAAACACCATCTTAAAGCGACTCTTGTTTACATTGCGCTGCGATCTTCCATGTGATATAGGGTAGGCGGGGGAGCATCTTCTCCACATTTGCCTGGCGATAAAATAAGATTGAGACAAACACAGGTCGAACAGAAAGGGAGAGCTGTATCGCAGCATCCCTTCCGTCTCTACATGTCGGACGCTTGGTTATTATTCTGGCTTCTCATGCTAAAGATACCCTTGTTGTCTGATTGTTTTACCGTGGTCTGAAGGAACGAAGGTAATAACTGAGGGGTTTATCGCAAGACGCTGATTGGCAGGTTTGCGATAGTGACGGAAAATCATCGGGCCAGGTTGGTGTATTGTGCCACTATTCCTGTGTTATTGCTGGAATGGTGAAGCATCATAGAGAGTACGGTAGCAGGGTCGAATAGCAATAATAATGGTAGAGTAGAGTAGTATGAATTCCCAGGATAACTATTTCCGAAATGAAAATGGGAAATAGTAGCAGCATTCATCAATGAACTGGCAGCAGTAAATGGATTGATAACAGACTGAATGATGAATCCTAGTATCTGATTGGCTCGCCTCATCCGGAGCAGTACCCCTGAGAAGCTGACTAACAACCAACATGGATGAATCTGACACAGACTCACGATGACCGGAATTCAGAGATCCTTTCTCTGGCATCTCAATCAGTAGCTGCATTACGACATGCGGTTTCGCCATCGCTTCCAACGAACTAGCCCCGTTATAAAAGTATGCGTCTTTCTGGCATGCCTGATCTTGGTCTTTACTCTCTTCACTCGCGATTACGGGTCCTCGGGGGAAGCGCGACTCGCAGGAGGCAGCCCTAATGCCTACATCTTTTACGCTGCCCAGGACGCATATGCTTGCTCGGTGCTGGTTAATATCCATCTGCTAAAGACGGTTCACCACTCAAAACATCGCATTATTGTCCTAGTGTCCAAGGATGTCTCCTCCAAGTACCGCTCTTCTTTCAAGACCCTGGGTGCAGAGGTCGTCAGAGAGAAGCCCATGCCACTTCATCCCGCCAGCAGCGAATACTATCGCGGCTGTTTACTCAAACTGAGCGCATTCAGGATGCACGAGATTGACTCAAGTTTAAATCGTGTGGTCGTACTCGATGCAGATCAACTCATCTTAAAAAATCTCGATCACCTTTTCGACCTGCCGCAAGCAGATCTTGTCGCCCCGAGAGCTTACTGGCTTGACGATTCTTTCCTGAGCAGCACTCTCATGCTTATACAGCCCACATCAAAGCTGTGGAGCCAAATACAGCAGACAGTCGCGACTCTTCCACCGCACCAGTACGACATGGACGTTATCAACGCTCTTTTTGGAGATCTAGCTGTTCGACTCCCTGGTTCGTACATTGTATTGAACAACCATTGGGAAGACTGGACTCTTCCTCCGTGGTTTACACCCAAAGTCGCCGCCTCAGACTCTGCGCCACCTGAGCCCTCACAACCTGCGTCTGCTGAGGACTTGAATGATCTTCTCGCTCAGTCCTATGTTATCCACTTTACTGCGGTTGGCAAACCATGGAAGTATGATATTTGGACAGTGAGTGAATTGAAACCTAACGTGCATCAACTCTTGCTTCGGCAGTGGGAGGAGTGGAGATTGATCGCGTTGGAGGTGTGTCCGAAAGGGCTCCTTGATCACCTCTGATGTGGAGGATGCTACTGTGGACTTGTGATAGAAGTTGGGATGAGATGTAAGGGATAGAATACATGTAATATAGAGTAACTAATACCCCTTGTGTGAGCAAGATGTTTCGAACGGGACCCGCTAGAGTATAAGTGGCCCGAGTCAAAACATATCTGTGGTAGACCTGTCATGTTATTGTGCCACAGGGGAACGAAAGGTGGAAAGGATACGTGGATGTAGTGATTTCATTCGCGCCATTGAGCAAGTGCTTCAGCTCCGAATAAGTGGACTTTGCGAATAAAATAAGATTTCTTATACCATAATTTGGAAGATGTCGTTAAATGTTCATTGACTGCTACTGTAATCTATCTACTCTAATCACTACTGCTGATGCTGGGGATATATTTGGCTTATCGCCTGTGGCTGCCACATAGTTCCTGGGCTCGTAGCTGGCGTGTACGGCATATGCCCGGACATTTGTCCATTCCAGGGCTGCTGTCCCTGCTGCGGTGCGTTTACTGGCTGGGATTGTTTCGTAGTCGGGGGTGGCGGGAAGTAACTCGAGCCAGTGTGGTGATGCGTCATGGGAGTTTGGTTGGGCAAAGAGGCTGGGGTTGGCGGGTAGTTGTAGGATTGCGGTTGTTGCTGGTACTGCGGCTGGTATTGTTGTGGCGGAGCATTAGGTTGGTACTGCTGCTGATGCTGCGAAACGGGCGGTTGATTGGGCAAGGAGACTGGGGTTGGCGGATAGTCCGGCTGCTGTTGGTACTGCTGCTGGTATTGCTGCGGTGGAGCAATGGGTTGGTACTGTTGCTGATTCTGAACCACGGGCGATTGAAGCGCAGAGTATGTTCCGGTACTGTATTGCTGAGTTTGAGTGGCATTAAAAGCCGCTGGGGGTTGAGAAACAGGACCAGACGGAGGAGGGCCAGGTGGAGGAGGAGGAGGAGGGAGAGACTGGGATTGCTGGGGCTGCTGAGCAGGCGTGGCGGAATAGGTATACTCCTGTTGTGGTGCGGGTGCGTATTGTTGAGGAGTGAATGTATGTTGCAAAGTATTGATGGCTGAGTCTCTCCTTGTCGAGTTCGCAGGTGGTGGCGGTGGCGGCGCCTGGTTTGTCCCCTGATAAGCGCCTGTTTGCTGTGGTGATGTGTAGCTGGAGTAGTTTTGATAACCTTGTTGGAGCCCCTGTGTAGCTGGTTTCTGATACTCTGGCGTGTATTGCATAGCATGTCCTTGAGGTACTTGGACTGGGGTTTGAACCTGCGTTGCGCTTGGCTCCGCAACATAGCTCTGTCCGGAAACATATGACTGGGTTGACAGCACTGAAGTTACAGACTGCGGTTGCGATGTTGATTGAACGGGTGGTGGGTATCCCATCGGCATTTGGTCAGTCTGGCCGGTATGGTTGGGTTGCACCGGGGTGCTCGGGTGAGCCTGTGGAGTTTGCTGGGACATTGACTGGGAACGTCCGTGGTGAACCACTGGCGTTCCCTGGGGTGGTTGCTGGTACGACGTGGCCATGGCCGAGTTCTGGGTTGGAAGAGCCTCATTCATTGATTTCATGTCGTAGACTCCAGACGGCGCGGTTGGATTGTATGCTGGGAGCGTGGATGAACCTGTGCTCTGTGGATAGAGCGGCGTCGCTTGTTGCTGCGACACGGCAGGCTGATAGCCTTGAGCTGTCTGCCCAGTGCAAGGGGGATATCCTCCGCTTGATGTCTGTTGGTACGATGATGCAACTGTACCGACTGGGAATGTAGTTGTCGAGGCTGGATCGGTTGCTGGTGGAGGTGGGACCTGGGAATAGTACTGCGGAGTTGTAGGTTGCTGCCCGTAGGCTGCTGGTGTCATCAGCTGCGGGTCTTGGACGACCTGCGATTGAGACATCGGTGCCTTGAAATCCGGAGTATACGCATTCTGGTTGGGCAAGTAACCCGGCTGGAACTGCGTCTGGCCAACGGCGACGTTGTATGGGGGAGGTGGAAGCAGTTCGGACGGAGGAGGAAGCGGGTTGGAGGAGCTACTCCCACCGTTGACTCCTTGGGGATTGTACGGCGAGATTGAATAGCCAGCCTCGGCTGCTTTGGCGTCTTTGACGGCGGTGAAAACACCGGCGGCCTTGAATGCCTTGAAGGCGTCCTTCTTCTTGAGGCGGCTCGTGTGGGCATGTTCCGCCGCCATTCCCGCTCCGTCAAGCGCCGCGTGGGTAACGATTTTGATGGCAGTTTCGTTCTCCATAATGGCACTTATTCCATGTTCCGCTCCGCTTGTAGCAACAGCGTCAGCGCCCATCGAGCCAACGCCGAGCGTCACCACACCGATAGTCCCGCTAAACGCCACGCTTCCCAGGACATCACGTTTTCGAGTCGTATGCGTCGCGTTGTGCTTGTTGAGGTGCTTCTCGATGATTTCACGCTTCTTGCGGGCGTTGTGAATTGCCGGCGCGGCCATGGCCACGCCGATAGTCGACACGCCTAGAGTGAAGGGAACCGCAATACCCGACACTGCCGTGGAGGTGGCAGCGCCGGAGATAAGGCGCGTGTAGTGCTGCCATTCCCGCTGGAGCTCTTCTGGCGTGAGTCCGTTGCACTTTTCATCGTAGGACTTGAAGTCGAAAGGCATCTTGGTATCCGTAGCTGGATCACTCACAGCTACACGTACAACAGTGACGACGGATCAAGAAGAGAGATGAGGAGCTCAGAGAAGAGGGATAATTGTAGGACAGCGGAGCCTGGATAAACATCCTCATACTCACCCTGCTCGACCGGTCTAGAACCTTGCTAGCGTTACAGAGGGCGCCTTGTAGCTGAAGCTTTGCAGCTGGATACGAATGTCGGACTAGCCACGTTCCGTTAGCTGCATGCTTCAGCCGCACGCAACAGCACGGCAAGGCAGAAAACCCCGCGCGGGAAAGGAGGCCAACTGCCTGCCGACATTATCTTGGGTCTTGATTAGAAATCTACAGTGCAGGTCATCTGTTTAAAAACCATCCATGCCATGCAGGAATGCGGGTCTAGGACAGTAACAGCGTCTAATTCCTTGGCCGACGTGTCCTTGATCCAACTAGAACATCCATCGGTCCTTGCTGCTGGCTGTGTAAAAATAAGGGCAATTCAGCCTTGCCTGGGCTCCAGTGCGGGCCCAACCTTACTTTTTCCGTCTAGGCACACGATAAAACGCGGGAAAAGAGAACTGTATTGAGCAGGGGTCTGGAAAGCCGAATTGAGGTAGGCCGATGCCATGCGGTTTCGATATTTGCCAGTATTGGCGCATATATTGAACGCCCAGCTGAATGTTGTGAAACCCGCCATGTTCCAAATGCAAGGGCCACGGCGCCTAGGCTGTGCCAAAAGAATCCAGGGGTCATGCCAAGCTCCATTTCTTCGACGCGGCTGTTGTGTGAGGCCACGTTTGATGCGAGTTGGTCTGTCCATGGTGAACGCGGTGGTAGAAAGAGTGAGGAGCCTAACCGATTGATGACGAGGTTGGCCGATGATTGCCTGGGCACATATTCTCCCGCTGTGATGACTGTCCAACCAACGAGAATCGAATCTCGTCACACTGAAGCATGGAGACCTTGTCGCTGCAAAGCTAGTACATTTATACAGGCCTCAAAGTCTGTCCATGTGGAGTCTCTGAATTGAATGCGGTCGGGATAAACTCATCGCCAAGCATTGCCCAGGTGACTATGACCCAAGGTACTAAAATAGGTCGCCCTAGACACACTCCACTGGACATGACAGCAGTCTTGGCAGGAATAAAAACATGCTGATCATCGTAGCCAAGCCCTGCAGCTTGTCAGCCATAATGACGCAGGTCCGGGCCAGCTCCAGCGCCAGCCAATTGTCGCGTATGGATGAGCATATAAAGAACAATATTGTGGGACTTAGGTGTGCGCTTGTTTTTCTCTTACCTATATTTTGTACATTATCCTGGTGTAGCACTCCAGCGGTGTCGCTGGCGTCTGCGAAAGACCGAAGCAATGATATAACTACCTTGAAGTGGGGCCCGTCGTTTGGTAGCTGCTCGGTTGTCGACACAATAGCGTCGAATTTCTTCTGTCTTTTAAGAAGAGAAGGAAGGAAGGATTGATCTCCTGGCGAACCCAAGATTGGGATGATTTCTTCTGCAGCGAGTGTCGACAATGCGGCCTCGTTTCGGACCAGCCCGTACACAACCCAGCCGGCCCGTACGAAGGTTCGGCACACGGCACTTCCGACGAATCCATTCGCTCCCGTCACAAAGACGGCGCGAGATCGGGCGATGATTAATTGGCATGCTGAGAATCACTCGGTGTAGAAGTTTGAAGATTAAAATTATGGGATTGTTGAGTAACCGGCTTCTTTTTGCGCATGAAAGGGTTGCTAGTCGTTCCTCATTTTTGTCGGTATAATTGTTTGCCCAACGGAGCTAATTTCCCACAAACGGAGTGACAGACTATCGGTAAGAATCATCAGCGATTAAGGCGCAATAGTTAACCGGAGTTGGTAGCTATTCCTGTTGGATCTTTTTCCCGTACACTGGGTGGTCCGTAATGTCGTGTCAGCCGTTCTTGTTAATTTCAGATCATATTTGGCCAGACCGTCCACCGTTCAAAGCAGGAGCATTCATATCCCAACCTCTCATCTCAGTTGTGAATAATCATGTAACAAATTCGCATACATACTGTCCACAAATATTAATCGAATGTAAGATTATAATATGGAACTGCTCAACTGGATGAAGTACGATGATGGAAGCTGCATGACGTTGCAAGATAAAGCTATTTAACAGGATATTATTGAAAGCATTCAAGTTAACGTGATAGATGACCCAGATTCAACAAATTAACGGTTAAAGTTTGATGTCCATGTAAAAGACATGTCTCTCAGATGTCGATCTTGACAGCTATCGTGTTTTCTGACCAGGGACCCGTAATAAAAAGCCATGCCTTACGCTGCGGACCTTCAATCTTTGGATCAATGGCAACCAATAGGGCTGTACTAGCACTCCGGATTCTCTCTCCGTCATCCTGAAAAAGGAGCCGTTTCTCCCAGCTACCAGTCATAGACTCGTTCACTATACTAGAATCTGGCATTTTCTGTTTCACGAACCACACCATTGCCCCATCCTTTCCCCCAGGATCCCTGGCAGTTGCGGTAAGGTCTATAGCTCTCGATAAGCCAGCAATGACGTATCCAGAAGCGTCGTAAGTAGAATTGGCGAATGGATCAGAGAAGTAGGTGGGATTGTCGATGGTCGAGTCAAAGGGAATAGAGTCAACAACTTCAATTGCGCTGTCTGCGTCTCCAGGTAATCGTGCAAAATGGAGGGTTCCACTAGCAGCGCTACCTATGAGCAATTCGTTGGGAGATCGTCCATGCCCTAAACCGTTGTTGTTGTGTAGCCCAGATAGTACGACAGACGCGTTGACGCTAGTTTCGAGGCCTGCTTGGGCCCCTGTATTAACAGGAAACTGAACTTGGACAATATTTGACCATTTAGCACCAAAGTACATGATTTCAACAGCACGCAAGGGACCTTCGCGATAGTAATGGTCATTGGTGACATAAAATGATGCATTCCCAGTGGCAAAAATGTCATTCGGTGTGGTAATTAACGGGTGCCGGATTGAACGGATGTGGCGAACTGAATCCGACCCGAGGGTATGATGGAAAACCTCGATCCGTGAATGAGATTTTTGATGTGGCGGTTTGGATCCAAGGTGATCTGTTGAGTCTGTATCCACATCAACATGCTCCATGTTTGGAACATGGTTGACAGCAAATATGTAAACTGCATCCCCATCTGCAGACTCGGGATCTGGAATCACATCAATCCCATGCGTGACAAAAGGGCCATCGAAATTCGAAAAAAGAAGGCGACGGGATTTAATGGTCCAGTGTTGATCTCCAGTCGAGGGCGTACGACTTGCCTCTAGATCAATAACGTGTATCGAGCCCCGTGCGTCATGAGTGACGGCAGGGTCGTCGAATACCTCAAGCGGTGGAAACCATGAGAACCTTGTGAGAAAATTATCTTCACATGCTGTAAAGAGAATTTGACGTGGTGAATAATAGTGGAGATCTTCGCAGTGCGTGGTATCTTGAATGGTAATAAGGTCTTCGGGATTGGTAAGTGTCTGGTGTGTTCGCCTCAAAATACCAAACACAGTCAAATGGCGATAGACTAACGGGCCATAAACGTATGCGACAAATATAGGGACAATAATAGTCCAGAATTTATAAAAGATTGGCTTAGTTAATGTCATCTTCCAATATTTCAATAGGGTGGGAGAGAGTAGAGTAAAAGTGAGGGAACTAATCATACAAAGGGTTTTATATTTATTAGCTCCAACATGCGGGGTAGAACTGTGATTCGCCCCTCGGCACCGAGGTATGAAACAATGCAGTTCTTTCCCGAAATGGTGTAGTGACTAGGAATGCATCCTCAAACTCAACGACCGGAATACCGGAGTAGCTCCATCTCTTTAGGTTAGCCGTCATCCGCTGCCATTTGGAGAATGGCAATGGGTCCAGGTATGCCACGATGCAAGTTAGTGACATCTTCCCTCGCTTTCTTACTTTTGAAGTTTCTTTGTGTTGTAACGGATTCTCTCCTTTGGCTTAAGTTAAATATGAGGTTCTTGGGCCGATAAAAGTTAGCGACTGTAACTGGGATTGCAATCACATTCACTGGGTCTGCCAGCCAGGTACCGGACCTACATGTATTAAACCTTGCCGTAGTCAATAAGCAATACTCACCATTTGATTGACTTATCTATCTATTTATGTTGCGTCTAGAAGATGGATTCGTATGTGTGAGAAACTCTTGATATTCTTCCTGCGTAATGAGGGTCTTTGAGTCAGTCTTATAGACGAGGAAAATGCTCATGCCCTCGGATGACCTCGGACAGCCGAAAGGCTCCGGATGCTTCGGAGTCTTTGGCTTTAGCTAGCTATTAACCTGGTCAAAGGAAAAGCTTGGCATAGACCTCGGCCGGCGGCGATCGACACATGTGATGAAGGAGGGAAAAGCCTCACTGCCGCGATAGCTGTAAAAACCCGATATCCCGATCTGTGTGACAATTTAACCTATCTTCTGACTTACCAGTTGCCCTAAAGGCCGTGCGCTACAGAAAGCTAAATATGGCAATATTTGCATCAATTAAGCTATCTTCTTTCACTTTGCGCTCTCCCGACGCCTTGGCTCTGGCGAGCCAATCTCAGTACCCAGAAGACCCTCAGTTGCGCAGTCAAGCTTTTCCCTCTCACCCAAGACGATATCAGCTGCCCAAAGCCTCCCCATGGCCTAAATGTTCACCCGAGCTTCCGCTAGCCATCGTATTGTTTCGAGAAACGGAACCTTTTACGACGACCCACATCACTACCCCGCATGGATACCGAGGCATGCCTTCAGAACCGGGACGTAGCATAAAATCAATCCTAGGTAAGACATTTGTGATCTATTAGAGAGGCATAACAGCTCAGGGGCTCAATGGGCGTTTGAGGGTCTAGTAGGGGGTAAGAGGAAGGAAAGATAGGCTAGAAAAGTATGCGTCAGCTAGGTAGCGTCATGTACGAAAGCAGGCGAGGCAAGGGAGATTAAAGCCGACACAGATACAGCAGTGCGTTGGTCCATAGATCGTTACATTGAAATCACCAAGGTGCAAGCCAAGTAGACAGAAGATTAAAGCAAAGGCTGCACGAAGAAATGAAGAGGCCTCCAGAGGGATGGATAGGAGATCGAGGATGGGAGATCGAGAGAAGCGCATTCGAAATGCCATGGGGCCCTGAGTTTCGACGATAAACTAACTAAGGGTAGACAGCCTAGATCTCTGCCATTCGATGGGCAGATTGAAAGGAGTGACCCGACGGTACACGACCAAGGGGGGCAAGGGGACTGCCTCTTATAATTAATCGCCGACTGGAGAGAGTAAGAACTGAGTATTCATCGAGGCTCTCCCGGTAGCAGACATAGCAGAGATCATTGAATCCGTTAATTAATAAGACATTTGCACTGGCGAAGAGTAACTCCACCGTACGTATTCACCAGCGTGCGCCCAAGCTATTCCCCTCCCACCACACAATCACACAGGCTGGATTTCTGTGTAGTATTTTATGGCGGCAGGGTGCCGGTTTATTCGGCGAATAAACGGGCGAAAGTATATTCCGGATTTTACTTTGATTCGTGAGTTGATGTTAGAAGAGCCTCTAAAATATTTAATCGGTCCCCCGCGTCCAACGTCTCGTCCTTCCAGTACCTTAATAATTGTGTGACTTTAGCAACAGCGACCTTCCATTCAGCAGGAAGCATGTCGTTGAGACTAGATCGTGCCGCGGCGAGTAATAGCAATGCACTTCGTGTACAGGAACGAAGCATGAGCCAAGTCCCGTGATGGCGATGGCGGAATCCTGGCTCATTTTCGTTGATCCGCCGTACGCAGATTTCAAATCCTTTGCAGGCTAGCATCCTAGAATCGGGGTCATTATGCAAAATGCCGTGAATGGCATCGGCCATAAAGGGCCAATACATCATCTCATAGCAGTCCAGAAGGTGGCCGTTGAGGATAAATCGCAATGGAGCGGCTTCTAAATCATCATCGATGCTTTCGGAAAGCGAGCCTTCGAGCTTCAGTGGACTAGGAAGAGAATCAAGCCTGGAAATTGGCATTGTTAGTCAAGTTTCCCATTCGGAATGTAACACCCACCAGCTGTCGGCTTGTTGCTCAAACTCGATGATTTTAGACACTTGGCTAGGCATTGCGCTTCCTGACTTGAACTGGCACATGTGCGTCAAGATACGATTGCCAAGCCGCCGTAATGCAATTTCAGCTAGGTAGAAATACCAAGTTGCTTCGCCCTGCGACTGAAGGCTCTTTGGGGGGGCTGGGAAAAATTCGGGATACCGGAGGTTCCATACGCTATTCTCAGTGATGTTCAGTTCCAAACGTAGTTCACTGCACCCAAGGTATTAGTCAAGGTGGGTAGGGGCAAGGGATACCTTCGATACTCACAGTTCAGACTTGAAACAAGTCCAATAAATACTCCTATACACAGGAGATACATCCTGCTGTGAATCACCAGAAGCCGGATGTAATGTCTGACAGCAAGCCAACGCCTGGATGAACATTCTCCAGGCCTCAAATGGTCTCAGAGTGGTCATCAGATATACGCCAGCCAAGAAGAAAATCTGTGCTTCCATTATGCCGCTGTGGCATAATGCTGGCCCCATCCGCCTTTGTGCGGCCAGGAAAAACGACTCTGCGCGTTGGAACTGCTCCGATTCACGAAATGTTGAGGAAGTATCCGAAGAGGGTTGCGCATCGGGAATTGCAATAGTGCCTAGCGCAAATATGAGGAGCTGGTAGTTGTCAGCCATATTCTCTGTCGCCCTGAATGAGTGGTAAGGTACCGAAAGGCAAGACTCCGCATCCCACCCCAACCCGTTATAAACAGTACTCTTCACACATTCTTCGGTTTGTGCGATCTCCAAGACAGGATTGTAGATGTGGAAATTCTCGAGAAAGCGTTGCAGCAATGATCCCGTATCCGCACTATCGAGGTCTGAGATTGACAACAGACGAGGTACCGGACTTGGATGGCTTGATTGAATGATGCTATTTAGGCTCCGTTGTGGAACATGATTTGGTAGTTGAAGAGCCGGCCATTGTAGAACTGTCTCGATGTTGATGCAGTAAAGCTCAGTGGGAACGGTCTTGACCGGGGCATCGAAACTCACACTCTGTGATGTGGCTTCGGGCGATGTAGCTTCGGGAGACGGAGCACGAGGGATGTCTTGGGGACGGAGAGCTTCAGGATGTGCAACTCTGAAGAGATGCTCGAGTGTGTCCAGTCGTTGGAGTATGGCAAGGCTGGCAGAGTCGAAACTTAAGTGCGGAACTGGCTTAGCCGGCTTCCATTTTCTGGGTCCCTCAGGGGAATCACTTCAATGGGATAAGCTTACCTTGACTTATCGCTCTCCTGATAGACGCACTCGATGCCTAGTTTCATGCACGAAGTACATGCTGGCCGCTCATTGTCGCATTTGGTGCGTCGTCGACGGCAGGTGTGACAAGCCTGTGCTGCGCGCCTCCGAGGATACGCGGGTCGACTAATCTCAGAACTGGGACGCGGCCGCTTCCGCGAAGCACTGGTGTCATCTGTAGACATTCTTACCGAGGTGCCCATGAAAGGGCAGAAGTGTGATCATTCGCGGAATGAAGGATCGCGGATGGAGATGGAGATCCGCGGAAAGCAGGAAGACATGTGTTTTATGGAGCATTGGCGGCGGGGTCACAGTGGATCTGACTCGCATTCGCATTGTGCCAGCGTAACTTAGTTGGGCTGGCTCATTCATGGCTCAGCGGAATGCCGGATAGTTGACATGGGATGTACGGAGCGGTACATGGCTTAGCCCGAAGAAGTAGACGTATGTCATGGTACATTTCACTTATTTGTTGGCGCGGCGCGATTCAACGAGGATGCTCGGGATAGAGGGAACGCTGATGATTGAGCGCCGGTATTAAAGACGGAGATTTGAATGAACTCAGATCCACCTAATACCCGGCTTGAGATCTTGTTCTTCCTCTTTTCTTTCCTTTGCCGAACCGAGACACCTGCACTACTATCACCATGGGTGACATATCTCTGCCCGAGCCAGCCACCCTCCCCTCACACACAACGTCTCAGCCAGGCTTCGACGTGGAGCAGGTGCTGAAGGAACTGAGTAGTAGAGAAAAAATTGGCCTGCTCTCTGGTAATTACTTCCAAGATGGGCCATAAACTTCCGCACTCGTTGCTAATGCAGCTTAGGAATTGACTTCTGGCACACCAAGGCCATCCCGCGACTCAATGTCCCCTCCGTCCGACTCTCAGATGGCCCCAATGGCGTCCGCGGCACCCGCTTCTTCAACGGCGTCCCGGCCGCCTGTCTCCCGTGCGGTACCGGCCTCGCAGCCACCTGGGACACCGATCTGCTACAGAGTGCTGGTAGATTAATGGGTGCAGAGGCCAAGGCGAAGGGTGCTCACGCTCTTCTTGGGCCAACGGTCAATATGCAACGAAGCCCACTCGGAGGGCGAGCATTCGAAGCGTTCTCCGAGGACCCTATTCTCGCGGGAAAATGTGCTGCATCCATTGTGAACGGCGTTCAACAAACAGGAGTTGTAGCCTCGATCAAACACTTCGTCGCGAACGATCAAGAGCACGAGAGAATGGCTGTCGACTGCCTCGTTACGGAGCGAGCCCTCCGCGAAATATACGTCCTACCATTCCAAATTGCCGTCCGGGATGCCAACCCTGGGTCGTTTATGACTTCGTACAATAAGGTCAACGGAGTTCATGTTAGCGAGAACCCAAAGTTCATTCAGAAAATTGTCAGAGAGGAATGGGGATGGGAAGGACTTGTTATGAGTGACTGGTAAGTGCTGTTTTACGGTATAATGTCCTCGGATAACGTTGGAAACTGGATCCACTAACTCTTTCAACAAGGTACGGAACATACTCAACAGTCGAGAGTATTAATGCTGGCCTTGACCTAGAGATGCCTGGCCCATCACGTTGGCGTGGAGACCTTGTTAGCCACGCCCTCATGGCTAAAAAGCTAGAGCAAGAGGTCGTCGATCAACGCGTACGCGAGGTTTTGAGATTCGTCCACCGAGTTAGCAAGATCGGAGTCCCCGAAAATGCCCCAGAAGAGGCGAGAGATACTCCAGAAACCGCGGGCCTATTGAGGGACCTTGCGGGTCAGTCAATCGTGCTTCTGAAGAACACAGACAAAGTACTTCCGTTTACGAAAGAGAAATGCGTGAGTCTAATGAACATCTGGACGCAATATTTGGCATGCATCTGATATTTTCCCCAGGTTTCTGTTATTGGAAACAACGCCAAAACCGCCGTGTACTGTGGCGGCGGATCAGCTGCCTTGAGGCCCTATTATGCCGTATCCCCATTCGAAGGCATTTCGCAAAAAGCCAAAGATGTCCGATACTCACTTGGATCCGAAGCTCACAAAATGCTTCCAGTTCTTGGACCGAAAATGCGAACCTCGGATGGCCGAGTTGGTGTCACTTTCAAGGCCTTCACTTCTCCCGATTCCAACCGTGACCGGCTCCCGGTTGACACGCTGCACCTCGTGGACACTGATATGTACTTTGCTGACTACTACCACCCCGAACTCAAAGAGGATTTATGGTGGGGAGAAATTGAGGCTATTTACGAGGCAGAGGAGACGTGCCAGTTCGAGTTTGGTCTCTGCGTTTTCGGCACTGCAAGGCTCTATGTCGATGGCGAATTGCTGATCGACAATGAGACTGTACAGCGCAGGGGAGGAAGTTTCTTCAATGTGGGGACTGTGGAAGAAACCGGCGTCAAGAAATTGACGGCGGGGCAGACATACAAAGTCAAGGTTATCTTCGCCAGCGGTGCCGCATCCAAGATCAAGGATACCGACGGCGTGGTGACCTTTGGAGGCGGCGGCGTTCGAATTGGTGGCGCCAAAGTCGTCGACCCGGATGAAGAAATAGCCAAGGCAGTTGAGTTGGCCAAGTCTGTGGACCAGGTGGTTCTCTTCGTTGGCTTGAATTCCGACTTTGAGCAAGAAGGCCATGACCGCTCGCACATGGACTTGCCTGGACGGACTGATGAGCTCATCTTCGCAGTCGCCGCGGCCAACCCTCGCACCGTCGTGGTGGTTCAATCAGGAGCCCCAGTCAGCATGCCATGGGCAGACTCGGTCTCGGGAGTAGTACAAGCCTGGTACGGCGGCAACGAGACAGGGAACGCCATTGCGGACGTCCTCTTTGGCGACGTCAACCCCGGCGGGAAGCTGCCTCTGTCATTCCCGGTTCGTGTAGAGGACAACCCGGCGTTTTTGAACTACCGATCAGAACATGGCCGTGTGCTCTATGGGGAGGACATTTACATTGGGTATCGGTTCTACGAGGCCGTCAAGAAACCAGTGCAATGGCCGTTCGGGTGGGGGCTGTCATACACGAGTTTCGTTATTTCTGATCTATCAGTACAACTTGAGAGCACCCCCAAGGGCGGCCTCCTTGTGGTCAGCGCCAACGTGCATAACACGGGTGATGTAGGCGGCTCGGAAGTGGTTCAGGTGTACATATCGCAACGGTCTCCTTCAATCAACCGCCCACCGAAGGAGCTGAAGGGTTTCGCCAAGGTCTACGTGGAAAAGGGAGAGTCAACTACGGCTCAAGTGGTGATTGACAGGAAATATGCCACAAGCTTCTGGGATGAGACGCGGCATCAGTGGACCGAGGAGAGTGGCCTATACGATGTTCTCGTGGGAACCTGCAGCTCAGAAACCCCGTTGAAGAACACCTTTGAGGTCAAGGAAACAACATGGTGGACCGGTCTCTAGAAGCATTGGGTGTCGTCGTAGGAAGAACTGGTGGCCCTTTGACGTACCCACACGTAGACCAAATAGAATGTTGACTTAACTTGTTCGTCCACTTCATGCTGTGCCCAAGTGATCGATCGTGCTACCGGTATGTTGGCGTATGAAGTCACTGAATGTATCTTGAACATGCCATCTCAACCTTGGCTGCTATTCGCACCCGCTGGGACGAGCAGTTCATCATACCAGCTTGAATCCGTGCAGTTTCCGCCATTCCGCGGGGTAATTGAATGAGGGCGGGGTGCAACACGTGAGTAGCGTACATTGACCTTCTTACATAAGGCCAAGTGGGAGACATGTGTATGTATAAGTATGAGCCGTTGGCGCGGCCCACAGGATTTAATGCACAAATACCGCTACATCTACCCTATCCAAGATATTGCCTCCAGTTCATCTGAGCATCAATTCGAGCCAATCTTCAAACTACATTACAGTCATGGATCCTTCACTTCTGGACACCCAGTGGATATGGCATCCACAGTGGGTTGACCATGGCAAAGGCTCAGCGGGAGGGTTTGTCCACTTCCGCAAGTCCATAATACTCCAAGACATCCCCAGCTCGCCACTCAAAATCCAGATCACGGCGGACACAAAGTACAAGCTCTACATCAACAGCCGGTTTATCCACAATGGACCAGTCAAAGGCGACGAGCACCTTTGGTTCTACGACGAGCTTGACATCCAGCCCTTTTTGAGGCTGGGCGCCAACCACATTGCCATCCATGTCTTGCGACTGTACCATGCTACGCCGTACGCAACTAGCTTCCCAAGGATGAAGATTCCGGGCCTTTTTGTTCGGACGCCAGATGTGCTTGAGCGGCGCGCTTTTGGTGTCCAGAGCGACGACAGCTGGGAGACGGCCCTTGACCCAACGCGGAAGCTGCGGGTTGATCAAAAGGAGGATGATTTCCTGCACATCTACGAGGATGTCAACATGGATCGCAGTGAAGGGCTCGATTGGATGGTAGCCCAGTGCCTCGACCTCCCGAAGTCTCATGGAATCAGCCGGCCGTGGGTTCTATCTCCTCGGTTAATCCCACCTTCCAAGATCACACTCGTGGGATTCAAGGCCATCCACAACATTCGAAGCACCGTTTCCAAGGATACCTGGGATGACATTTTAACGAAGACAAGGGCCGGTCAGTCCATCGCAGCACTTCGTTTACCTGCAGGGACCTCACATCACCTGGAGCTCGAGGCCAACCACCACTTGACGGCACTGCTTCGCTTCCGGTTTCAGCGGCCCAAGACGGCGGGGAGCGTGTTGCGAATAACATATTCAGAGTGTTACGAGGACGCTCCTGAGTCGGTTCCGTACGTCCGATGCAAAGGTGACCGCAGTGACTCAAGCAAGAAACTCTATGGACCCGAAGACCAATATTTGTTTGGAGGGTACACTGGAGCTGAGTCTGCTGCCAGCCTCAAATACGCCTCGAATCCTTCACACGAGGAGGTCTTCTCTCCCTTTCACTTCCGCACGCTCCGATACATGGCCCTGGACATTAAAGTGGATGAGAAAAGCGACCTGATCCTGGATGGAATTGACTTAGACATGACGCATTATCCACTTACCGTCCTTGGGGGCTTTAATGTCCCCGAAGTTCAAGAGAACGCAAGCTACCCGGCAATGTGGGACATTAGCAGCCGCACACTCATCAACTGTATGCACGACTGCTACGAGGACTGCCCATTCTACGAACAGCTTCAGTACGCCATGGACGTCAGAAGTTCCTGTTTGTTTACTTACTACGCATCCGGAGACGATCGCATGGCCCGCCAGGCAATCATTCAGTTGCACAACTCCTACCGTCCGGGGGTGGGACTCATCGCGAGCCGAAGCCCGTCTCATCAGCTTCAGATAATTCCCAACTTTTCGCTCTTCTGGATCTGTACGGTCGTGGACCACTTTGAGCACTTTGGAGACACCTGCTTTACACGCCAGTTCCTGCCCGTGTGCGATGGAATCTTCGAATCGTTTTTGAGACGGATGGACTCCAACGTTGGCCTCGTTTCGTCCAAGAAGCAGGCATTGGCAACGTTTTGGGACTTTGTTGACTGGACGAAGGAGTGGAAACCCATGGGCATTCCACCAGCTGGCGAAGGCTCTGGCTTTCAGACCTACACGAATATGCTATATGCGTATACCCTCCAACAATTGGCTGGCATCCTAGGAGCGCTCGGCAGACCTGCTCTCGTAGACGAGTACAGGTCACGAGCGGACGCGGTTGTCGGGGCTGTCAACAGCCACTGTCGGATCGGCCAGTTCTTTACTGACGGACTGGCGTCTTATTCCACCCCAGATCAACCTCTCAGCCAGCACAGCCAGATCTGGGCGGTCCTCTGTGGCGCGACGACGGGCAAGGCAGCCCGAGACGCGCTCACAGCCTGCTTGCCAGCGCTCCAAGTCCGCTACTCTGCAGGGACAGCCAGCCAAAATGCGCTCTCAGATGCACCCGGGGAGATGGTTCAGTCCAGAGATTTCATCCAACCCTCGTTTGCAATGTCCTTTTACGCGCTCCGGGCTCTCTCCGCGGCCGGCGAAACGGTGTACGACGACGCCTTTCACGCCATCTGGGAGCCGTGGAGGGAACAGCTGTCTCAGAACCTCACCACGTGGTGCGAAGATGATGTGACGCAGCGATCGGATTGCCACGCGTGGAGTTGCGTGCCCTTGTACGAGTTCATGGCCGAAGTGGCCGGGATTCGGCCGGCCGAGCCTGGCTGGGCCGTCATCGCGTTCAAACCTCGCACGAGGCTATTCCCAACCTTCAGCGGCAGGGTTCCTCTCGGCGGAAAGCTAGCGCCCGGTGTGGCGCATGTCAGCTGGCACCGCGAGGAGGGAAACTCCAAAATATCGGTGTCGGTCGAGCTGCATCATGTCACGAAGAAGGAGGCGGTAAAGATACGGGTGACATTCCCTGATGGGCATGTGGAGCAGCACGATGGTCCGTCTTTGCATCTTAGTTTTTAAATAACGTAAAAGTTATAGTCTCTGCCAAGGCTTATTGGCAAGTGCAAGACAGATTGAATCCAATTGCATGAATACACTATTGAAGAATACAGATGGCGCAGAGATGTCTCGGATTGTATTTTCCTCTTCTCCAATATCGACACCATCCCCTGAAATCTAGCGCAATCCTGACTCGGAGATGCCCACAATTAGGGAGGTAACAGCTGGGTCTACGGCCAATTAAAGCGATAGAACCCTTGCGTGGCTGTACCCCAATACCACCAAGAACTGAATCGTACCCGGCTTTCCGCGGCTGGGACAGATTACTCTAGACTAGACAAGGCCCCATCTTTTCATACCAGCTCAATTAACCCGGCTTTCCGCTAGCTTCGGCCTAAACCGAAGCCAACAACTGGACTCAGCATGCAATTCCACCTCCCGGCTTTCCGCCGTCGAAGCCACTTCTCCCTCCAATTCGCCGACCTAAGTGTCTGCTGGTGGTGTAAACTTTTCACACTCCTCTTCATTCAGCTAGTCTACACCTCGTGGGCCCGTCTGGAACTCCAAATCCCCAGATCCCCCGATCCCCGAAGCCCCCAGACCACCATTACCCCACACGTTTTCCAGAGTCTGAGAACCCCAGAAACGAGAACCCCGGACCCCAGGACACAGGTCATTGAATCATCATCATCTGATGAATCTCCCCATCGAGGCGAGGCTGCTACAGTAGACCGGCTTCAGCCCAAGTTGCCCCCCTCAACTCGGACTCGTGTCAAAGGCTACCGAGCTTTGCCTGAAAGCTCCTGACCGTCTATGCAACCTGGCTTTCTATATAACACGGCGCGGATCTCTTCCCAGACATTCAAGCATCAGCCAACTCCAGTCATCCCCAACTAGCATCAAGCACAATAGTTGACCCAACTGGCATCAAGCACAACAGTCGACACCAAGAGGGCAACAAGTTCGCAACACTGAGTCACCACTTCTGCAGTCTGCCACCGCAATCATGTCAGCCGCGGGTGAACACTCGGCAGCTGCTGCGATGCCTAGCACCAGCGTCAACACCTCGCGCTGGTGGAAGTCACGAAATCTGCGCACCCTGAACTTGCTGTTGATCTTCCCAATGCTGTCCATCTTCACGCAGGGGTGAGTTGAGCCTTGTTTCCCGTTGACTCGCTACCAGTGACGTTGCTAACGTGCAATCAGCTTCGACGGTTCCATGATGAACGGCCTCCAGTCGGTCGAATACTGGCGCAACTATTTCGGCGAACCCAAGGGCGCGACTCTTGGCCTGTTCAACGCTGCATACCCCATCGGCGGCCTCTGTGCCATTCCTTGCGTCTCGTTCGTCAGCGATACATTCGGTCGGCGTATCGGTCTTGCCACTGGAGCTGTGCTGTGTTGCATAGGTGCTACGCTCCAGGCCTCCGCTCAGAATCTCCCCATGTTCGTCGTTGCTCGCGGTATTCTTGGCTGCGGCACCGTCTTCCTCGGCTCATCCGGAGCTCCCCTGATTACCGAACTGGCCCATCCGGATCACAGAGCCACGGCTACGGCTCTCTTCAACACTTCATACGCTCTTGGCTCTATTGTTGCGGCCTGGGCGACGTTTGGGACATTCAGGATCAACTCGAGCGCTTCGTGGCGTATTCCCTCCGCGCTCCAGGGAATGCCCTCGGTTCTCCAGCTGATCGGCCTCTACTTTGTTCCCGAGAGTCCCCGTTGGCTTGTGTCTCAAGATCGAAATGAAGAGGCGCTCAGTTTCCTTGCCAAGTACCACGCCGAAGGAAATGAACAGGATGAGCTTGTTCAATTCGAGTACAACGAGATCCGGGACGCTCTGGCCTATGAGAGAAGCATCGATCGTGGCAGCTGGATTCAAAACTACGTCGAATTCGTGCGCACCCCGGGTAACAGGAAGCGACTCTTTATCCTTCTATGGACTGCATGCATAAGTCAAATGTCCGGAAACGCCTTTATTTCGTATTACCTCGCCCCAGTGCTATCGTCTGTCGGTCTCACCACCAGCTTGGAACAGACCCTCATCAACGCCACGCAGCAAACCCTCTCCTGGTTCTCCGCGCTCTACTTTGCGACGCTTCCCCAGAAGCTCGGTCGTCGCAAGCTTTTCCTCGGCTCTGGTTGTGCCATCTTCATTTGCCTGGTTAGCATCACAGCTGGAAGTGCCGTTTTCGCCAACGACCCTTCCAACAAGGCTGCCGGCGGCGCTGTTGTTGCATTCCTCTACCTCTTTTCTCCAGCATACAACTTGGGCCTCAACGGAAATCTAGGTCTCTACATTACCGAGATTCTGCCCTTCAACATGCGCATGAGAGGCCAGGCATGCTTCCAACTGTTCGCGACCTCATTTTCACTCCTTTCGACCTACGCGGTCCCTGTCGGCCTTGAGAACATGGCCTGGAAGTTTTACATCATCTTTATCCCCTGGGTTGTCATTGAGTTTACGGTCCTGTACTTTGTCTACCCCGAGACCAAGGGCCCCTCGCTCGAGGAAATAGCATTCATCTTTGATGGACCGGACGCCAACATCTCGCGAGTTGAGAAGATGGATGAGGCTGGGCGCATTGAGATGGAAGAGAAAGTGTGATGCCATGTACTACTACCACAGTTTAGCTCTAGAGATAGCACGCACTTCAATCAATCACACCCTCTGGCAAAAAAGCAACGTAATCTAACGGAGCCTTCTCAGCCCCGTCAGCCTTCCCCTTAATGAGTAGTGTGTCCCCTTTCGAAACCTTGACATTTCGAAACGTGATGCGTGTCGCAGAATGCCCATCAAGGAAGTCGCTCGGCGCGTGGCCTAGTTTATCCTCCATATCACCTTTCCACCAGCCGATCTTTCGAGCATTTATGTATAACTCCCATGTAGAACGACCTCCAGTTACGTCATAGTAGTTCACAGCAACGTTGTACCTCCCATCCTTGAACCGAAGTTTGGTCGAAGCAGTTCCCGTACCGTTGGTGATGATTGCTGTATAGTTGGAGGCTGTCTCTGCAGGCTCAACTGCGATAATGCTATATCCGTCCAGGTCCATTGACTCGGCCTCAATTCTGTAAGGATGGTGACGCACTCGACCGGCCTTGTCAGGGATGCCTGAGAGGTTGCGATAGAATTCATTGATGGCGTCGCGCCAGACGATCGAATGGCCCGCCTGATAGCGCAAGCGATAGAGTTCATGTTCGAAGCGTTCGCTGTCAATTTTTCCTTTGAGAGACTCCCAAACAAACTGAAAGTCCTGCACAGTTTCGGCGCCTTTATGGTGTGCATCGTAAAAGCTTTGGATGACCGTCTTGCCGCTGTGGAGTTTGAATGTGTAGGGGACGTGATGGAACCAAAGCATCAAGTCGTCGGGTGTTGTCTCCGGACTTTCATATTTGGCCGCTACCTCGTCTGGATACTGCCCTGCATTGCCAGTTCCATTCGAGACAGTCCTGTCCATGCCGATGCTCTGTCCATTTGCTCGCGTCCATTGTCCCCACCCATTATTATCCTGGGACGCAGGATTCGGGCCGTAGTGCGTGTACAGAATATCTGTCAGCGTCTGGATACCAAGGTTTCCGCTGTAATTCTCGTATGCAGGCCACGACTCCATGGACATGGTGGTGATGGCTTCGAGGACTTTGCTATCAAGCCCAAACGTAAGGCGCGTCCAATCTTGGAGTATCGAAACCGAGTCGTCGGAGGGATTCCAAGCCAGACGTCCAAAGGCGTACAGGTTAGACATGGATAGGTGACTACCCAACCAAGTTTGGTTTGTGCCAACATTGACGACGCCTGCGTATCCACCCAGCTTGCGGTTGAAGACATTTCCGGTGATGATATCTTGAACCTTTGACTCTTTCCCATCCACACGCATGTCAAAGTCGAATATCGTTCTCCACAGCGGCGGGAGATACACCAAGTGGCATTGCTGTCCAAGATACTCTTGCGTTATCTGCAATTCTATTGCCATGCTGGTTTTGCGCAAATTGGCAAACAGTGGAGAAGCGGGTTCTCGTACTTGAAAGTCGATGGGACCGTACTTGATCTGGACGACAACGTTGTCATCAAACTCGCCGTCCAAGTCGCCAAAGAATTCAACAGCGGCATTAGCGCGATCTGCATGCCAGTCATTCCAATCGAGCTTATCGTAGACAAAGGCACGGAACATGACGATGCCGCCATGAGGCTCGACAGCCTTCGCAAAGAGGTTCGCTCCGTCAGCAAGTGTCCGGTTGTAAGTCAGTGGTCCCGGTTGACCCTCCGAGTTCGCCTTGACGAGATAACCCACAAAATCGGGTATCAGCTTGTAGATCTGGTTCGTCTTGTCGGTCCACCAAGAAATGACCGACTCATCTAATGGATCAAATGTATCAAGCTCTCCCAGCGATTGCGGCGATGCAAAATTGAGCGAGATTCCCACTTGAACTCCCCATGGCCGGAATAAATCAGCAATTTTCCGTAAGCCCTCCAAGTTGTCTTTGCTGAGAAGTGTAGGATCCGCGTTCACGTTGGATATCACAATGCCATTTATTCGCACGGAAGCAAGAAGCCGGCCATAAAGAGGGACACGCGATAGATCATCCTTGATATGCCCAACCCCATCAAAGAAGATGGAAGGCCCGCCATATCCACGCTCGATGCTCCCATGCGTACCGCTGGCGTTGAGATTATCCCATTGATTGGCCCATCGGATCGGAGCGCTGGGGTTCGTAGCATAGGCCACCTGAGAGAAGTTCGCCTGCCCTAGCATGGACAAATATTCGAAGGCACCATAAAGAGCACCCCTTTCGTTTTGGCCCAAGATTTGCACCGAATTGTCACCCGTCTTCAGCCAGAATCCATCTTCCTGAAGCTCGACATTGGAAGGGAGGTCGCCGCAAGCCGACTCAAAAGCCTCTACCGTTCCGATGATGATCGTGCCCTTGGCATGGCAGGCGTTGGTCTTGGAAGCGATCTTGACTTCGCGGCCCAGAATTCCATAGATTCCTTCTTGAATCTCGGATACGGCAGTATCCAGAGGCCCATCGGTTGTTGAACCTAACACGACAATTCTTGACGGTATAGCGTCGGCATGTCCCTTGATCTTGTTCGAGGGCAGTGGGGCGTACCGGAGCCATCCATCAATGCCACTCTCGCCCGACACCACTCCTAAAAAGACGGATAGGAGCAGGATTGGTTTCATGATTGCGCTGAAGCGTGGCTTGGTTAGTAGCCATTCATACAGTACACGATGTTCCAAGTCATTTAAAGAAAGCTCTCGGCTAATACCAACCATGACCCCATACGCACGGGCATACTGCAGATCTCTTCTGCCCCTCACATCACAGCGATCCTCGGGTTAAGAAATATCGCTTGGGTATTAATCCACGAACAGTAATAACGCATCTTTAGGCTAAATAGAAGAAGCTTCTCAAGTGAGGTGATCTGCGTGCGGGGTTGTATATGGAGTAGTTTAAGTTTAAACACACGCTATGGTTATCGGGTAGAAGCGATGGAAGAAGGATGATACATCAGTGGTGGCCTCCTGATTGCGGGGAAAGGTTTCTTTTCACCGCTGTCGACAAGACCAATGGGATCATCTCACCAAACCAAGTTACCGGGTGAGGGCATTTTAGGTCTGTGTATGGATATGGATGCTTTGCGGTATTGTGGGTCGGCCTTGGGCGGTTATATCCTCCCTGTCTTAGGTAGTATTTTTACACAACATCTATCATCAGGTTTGACTCCGCACCGCAACGGTATAGATCGGGCCACCGGAAAGGGTCATCATTTATCCAGATTTGCTAAAAGTCACTATTGGGGGAATGGTGCGTGGAGTGGTAGATTTTGTACATGGTTGTGGTCTGATGGCGGGGAGGAGTAACACAATTTGAATGGAGTGTTTTCTTAAGTCCCCCCGCTGGATCCTTAAGGAGGAGTAACGGTTATTTAGTCACTCTTTTAGGAATGAGCATGGGTTGGATTTGCGATGGGTATGAAATCTTCTTCGATAGCCGAATTATCGTTCAGCAAGGCTATGTTGAAAAGCAATTCACCTCAGTCACCTCAGTATAGGGTAAGCACCGTGGTGGGGCTGATTGGGCTGAGTCTAAACTTCAGCTGAAGAGTAATCGCGTCGCGAAATGCTTCTGTAACGGGGATAGCGCAGGGCAGTCTTACTCGGCTCCGATTTCTTTGCATCGTGCATGCTCCGTAGCTAATGTTAGTGAGACTTAGCTCTCATGTAGCCACTTCGCTCGACAACTCCTTATTCGCAGTGAAGATGCGAGATCATGGTCACTATATGCAGTGTGACCTCCCTACTTGCAGTCGCAATTGGCGAGATTGCTGACTTCCCTCGGCATTGAGTTCTTTATTTATCGCTGCGATGTGGGCCTTTGGGCAAAGGGAATGTTTATATAACATCAAGCCAACTCCCGATGTTAGGCTTTATATCCTCATCCCTCACCTCATAATCATTCCTTTTCACTAGCTCTGCCAAACTGCTTCCACGGCAACCCCAAACATCAAAATGGCACCTTTTCGAGCAACCATCTTCTCAATCCTCGCCAGCACTGCTCTGGTAATGGGCCATGGCTGTAACTCCGGCAGCTGTGTTGCCATAACCCAACCGTATTATCCCCCCGAAGCAGACTGCTGGGAGTACAAAGTTCCCGTCACCGTTACCTCGGAGAACCTCGTGTTTGACTTCCCCGACTGGCTGGATGACTACGCCTTGCAGGACTTCCTCACAGCAGCCACCACTCGAGCCCACGCTGGTTACCCAAGCCCTGTCATAGGAACCAAGAACGAAACTGCTTCTTACACCCTTGCGGCGTCCTTCTGCACCCCCAAGTCGAAGAATAAGAAGAAGACTGTGATTCTTGCCACTCATGGGATTGGGCAGCCTCGAAGCCACTGGAACTCTGCCTATCAGCCTGACGAGCACAACTTTGTTCAACACGCCATCAAGAATGGATACTCGGTTTGGTTCTACGATCGCCTTGGCACCGGAGAGTCTGAGAAGTAGGATATACATCACCCGTGAAGGGTTCACGAGATGCTAACATGGTCCAGAGTCTCCGGGTTTACCAACCAGCTTCGTGTACAAAAGGCGATTCTCGTCGAGCTTACCAAATTGGTCAAGTCTGGCAAGTTTACCGGATCCTTCGGTAAGCCGGACAAGCTGGTCGTCATGGGCTTCTCCTTTGGCTCGTTCATCACGCACTTTGCCGTGGCAGAGAATCCATCCATCGCAGACGCTGCGGTACTGACAGGCATCAACTAGAACACTACCGGTATCAATGCAAATGGATTGGTTCGCTCATTTGTGCCTCGCGTTGCCTCGCTTCAGAACCCACGGCTTTTTGGGACGCTTGACCCTGGGTACTTGACTTGGGTGGATGCGATTGCACAAATCAACACGTGAGTCTCTATTCCTATTGGAATGACCTGCAACCTCGTTACTGATAGGTTGGGCCGCCTATAGTTACTTCAAGTACCCGTTCTATGACCTGCCTACCGCGTCTTATTGCGAGGAGTACAAGCAACCATTTGCGATCGGCGAGTTTCTCACAATCACCGATGGCGAGTTCGATGCAAGCAGCTTCAAGGGTGCTGCTCTGGTGAGTCTGGTAATTCAAGGATGCTTAGGGCAAGCGATTGACATATAATATTAGGCAATCGCCGGAAAGAATGACTACATCGTCTGTGACGGAGAATGCGAGGGCATCTATGAGGAACCGGCGCGAACAATCTGGAGAAACGCCAAGTTTACACCGTACCTGCACCCGAATTCGAGCCACAACTTCAACTTTCACCGAAACGCCACTGGTGCATATGGGGTTATCACCAATTTCTTGAAGTCCAATGGGCTGTGAGTGATACGGGATTCGGGTGTGTGCGAAGCATTGAGCGGACGGAGGCTAGCTGGGCGGAAGTTGTGAGGCCATGGAATGTTGATCGGCACAATTCTTACGTTCTTTAATGATACTTTAGTCGAACTTAGATAGATTTACAATTTAAAAAGATGTCGTTTTGCAAATGAATGGTTCGTGCGTATCTCGTTCGTAAAATTTGGTTCGTCGCGTCTGGCTGATTCGCATAGAGTGAGATTAACAGACTTCATAATGACGCCGTCTACATCCTGCCATGTAACCCAACGCCTTTTTACTCGCCAATTGAAAGATAGACGTGACACCTTCTATCTGAGTAGCTATTGGACACTCGCTCAGTGCTGGCAATCTCCAGGGTGGGACCGGGGGCTGACGTGTGAAAGATGGCGCCGTTGATTCCGACTGCCGTAGCGCTTGAAGGCTTGTAGCGCATGCATTCATACGAATAGCGCATGCAGAAGGGTGCTCAGCCCTACGGGAAGCCCGCCAACAGAGATACAGACACTGATAGACACCAGGGTGCCCTGTTTCTAGTAGCCTAGGGTTCGGGCTTGCCGGCGACTTGGGCTGAATCCCACCCTCAAGGCCTCTCGCGTCAGCCGCAATTCCCAGGATCTGAGGACATTTCGGCATTTGCTATCTACCTTTTCACAGCCACCATTGGACTGTGACGAATTTTCGGAACTTTACAAGGCCTCTAATAAACCATTTCTTACATAGAACGCCCTGACATTCCTCGCGCCTGAACCGACGTATGGGAACCGTTATAAACACAGCATCATTTCTCACCCTCCAACACGTGTTTCAATTCTTAGCGCTCGCTCATCACCGGCTTCATCGTTTGTCCTCGTGATCAATCAATTCGCGAGCATCAAGTCACCGACATACAGAAATCACCAGTCCCCAACACTGCAACGCCTAACCTAAGTCGCATCCTCACATCCGTCCAGCATGGTGGGCGTTCCCGGTCGCAGCAAAGGCTGCAATACCTGTCGGAAGCGACGGGTCAAATGCGGTAAGATTGAACGTCACGCATATGCCTCATCTTCATCTGCTGAACCTCCACAGACGAGACCAAACCCACTTGTCTCCGGTGCACCAAAGGCGGCTTCGAATGTCTCGGTTACGAGCGAGCTCGTCTTTGGCATCATACCTCCACCGCACCATTTCCAGTGACGACACTGCGAATCCCGGAGACTGTGGGCCAGCACGATGCGATTGTGCTAGCAGCGGATCGCATGCCGTCCCCGCCTCCGGAGCTCGGCCTGATTGCGTTCCAAGGCGACTTCTGCTTCTCATTCATGTTTTCCAACTTTGTCTGGCGCTCTTATGGCGCTCTTTGGCTTGATCAGGCCGCCCAGGGCAGGCTTGGGGGCCTCTCGCTTGACGCGACAAAAGCCCTCGCGCAAGCCAACTTTGGAAGACTGAACCACAAGTCTGATATTGAGCTCGAGGGAGTGGTGCAGTATGGACAGTGTCTGAAGACCCTAGCAGATGATCTCGGCAAGTGCATGACCTTGGTACAGGGTGCGGAAGACTTGCTGGTTCCAATCTTGGTGTTGCTGATGCATGCGGTGAGTGGAAGCGTAGAAAACTATGGCAACGGGGCTAACTTGGCTTAGGCATCGCACGCTGATCGCACTGGAGCCATGTTCCATCTCAAAGGAATCGCAAGGCTGTTGTATCTTTGCGGGCCAAAGGCTTTCCAACAACAACCCTATCTCAATGCATTCGAGGCTGCGAGAGCCACACTAGTAAGGGACCGATAACAATACCACGACTTTGAGCTTAGCTAACCAAGGCACTAGCTGATTGCCGGGCTGGTTGGAAAGCAACGGCTCTTCTTTGACGACATCAAGTGGCGAACCGTGCCTTGGGCGCTGAATCCGGCCTCAAAGACACCGCAAAGCGAGCTTCTTGACATCCTCGTTGTCGTACCCGGCATACTGCAGGACCACGCAGCTTCCGAGAAGGTAGCGGCTCTCGAAGCCTTTTCGCACTTGGATATAGCGGAAAGAGTTCAGGAGCAACTAACAATACTATACCAATGGCGTTGGCGATGGCAGGCGGATTCCGGCGACCAGGTCACTGCTGATACCGGCAGAACATGGCAACCCAACGGAGCCGCCGCCGCGGTCTTGGGCTCTATCGGAACTTCTAGGCATTTGAGACGCCTCCGGTTTGGTAAATTCATCGCCGCCACTGAGATAATGCTCTACAACGCGACCCTGATGTGGCTTCTCGCCCTCCTTTGGAAGACGGACCCCCTCGGCGCGGGCGGACGCATCGAAGCTTGTGCGACTGCTGCAATGCCCGAGGACGATGAGACTAGATGCAGGTCATTTGAGCCGTTCCGCCGCCCGGGCGCGTCACTGACAGTTCGCGATCCTGCCATGGAAGTCTGCCTCGCGTTTGAATGGGTGAGCCGTCATCACAGCCGGAGCAAAGACCCATCATTTTTGTACTTGTTTCCAGTGGGCATGGCGATGAGCGTCCTGGGTCAAGAACCAGAAATCAAGAAATGGGCGCAGGCGCTGTTGGAGAAGAGCCCGATTACAGCAAACTATGCCCAGGGCGACAACCCGGCGGGTTTTGGATTTTACCTGACTCCGCAGGCATTGCATCCTGACGAAATCCAGGCCACGCAACAGTTATTCTCGATTCCGGACTTGGTGGCCGTGAACTAGGTGCTCGTCGGGCACAGTTCTATTGTGAAAGATTACCTCTTCATCGGTTAGAAATTGAGAGCTTATCCTATTCAACCTGTCTTCATTCCTCCCAAAGTATATGTGAATTCCTCAGGGAAGAAGGGAGGATTTAACATATTTCAGATGCGAGAATCCGAATTGCGCATTTGGTGCAACTGGGGATAATAAGAGAGACGGAATAGGTACGATTGGTAAAAACAAAACCTACAAAATAGCCTCTATAATTATCTATATATGCCAATCTCCCGTAATCTGCCTGCTAGTATCATTGCTTCTGCCCAGGTCCTCGCGGTTGCCTTTACCGTCTATCATTCGCAATATATCGTAGTCCACTTTTGCTCAGCCAAAGACTCATACATCTTCACATTGTCTCTAGAACTTGACTTCTAGTCAAACCCTTGAAACAAGTCGTCATCGCCAGAGAAAGAAAAGAAATCTGGAGGACAAAGACCGCCAGATGTGCCCGTGCCTTGTCCCTGGTTCGGACTGTCTTGGTTGGGACTCGTTGACTTGGGTTTGGATGAACTGCTCTAATTTTAAATGTTAGAATCATAAGCTTTCATCTTCATTTGTTCCAAACAGGATTCTTCATACCGATTTCTTGTTGCTCTTCTTGCCATCACTTTTCGATTGTTTCTGTTTTTTCCCTCCCCCACTCTTGTCTCTGCCTGCCTGGAATTAGATGTACGCCCTCAACTTGGATATCCGAAGCCCTTACTGGATGATGGCATAGTCAATCTTCAGTATGCGACGTTTCCGAATTAAAAGCGAGTAGTTCAGTGGTTCACAACTGTCGCGATAGTTCTGGTAACTCAGTATCACACTAGCGTCTGATCTAGCTTAAATATTGTCACAATTTCATCGTCATCATCTTTCTGAAAGACCTTTATACAAATGTCTGGGACCTCGGGACCAACTGGTCGACGGCTGGCTCCCTCCAACGAGTATGTGCTCAAAGGCTTAGGTCATGACGAAAGTCTGGGGTGCTACAACATGGAACAACTTCATACAATCCAATGATCTTGTATCGCCAGGGTTGAGTTAAAATTCAGCCTTGGGGAATTGTACATTTGTCATTCCAAATACTCCGTCTGGGAGGGACTTGCGAGCAACCGAGATACAACGTAGGCATCATTTTGCTATCCTCAAATATGAGAGGTCGCAAGGTAAACAGCAGCTGACATTCAGCAGTGAAAAGGCAACAGCTATGGGGGCTTGGTGGATGCGACCATGACGTTTTCTCTCGGTCCAAGCCTCATGGCTCCCGATTCTGCGAGCGACCGAGGGAAAACTCAGGCTAGGATCTGGTATTTGAGATAGTTTAATTCCCGGGGAAAAGGGCAGCCAATCGATACAGGTGACAGGGATACCAGCTCTCTGGGGCTGAAGCGGCTCATTCCAGCCTGTTTCGTCATGGAAGAAAGCATAAAGACAAGGTGGGACTAAGCTTAACATACTAGCCGCGTTATTGCACGGAATCTGTCATGGTTGGCAGGGTTTTAGCTGCCGTAGATGGAGCCTGTCTGAATGATTCCATTCTTCATTCTGTTGGCTGTGCAGTGGAACCCTGAAGCCCTGAAACCCCGGCGTCAGCTGTGGCTTGGCCGACACTGGCGTATTTACGACGCCCGCAAAGTGGGAACAGGATGTGGAATCAAGCAGTGGCTGACTACACCAATCAGCGTCGACTTCAGAATACGACCGTCTCCCAATCTGGTTAGAAAACGCGAGCTGCCTCGGTTCAACATGGGGGCTGACAAGAGTTAAACGTCATGACGCCAACACCAAGGGCTCGGTTGCCGCTGCAGAAGCCACTCGAAATGTATCTCGCTGTGATTGGCCTGTATTTGTTGCAATGCATGGGACTTTGCATCCTCCAAGAGTTCAACTCCTTCATCATTGGCAGATCCCTTGCTGTCGTGGCTCGCAATTACCACCCTCGGTTGACGAGCATGGCACTATTCACTCTACGAACATGACATAGCCCTATCAAGCCAAGGATTGCGAGCTGGTAATATCCCAGGGTCGGAAACGGGCTGGATCCTGCCTTCACTAGCCAGTAGTGGCTCCTCCAGATATCCCAGCCCTACCTCCTCCACGCCACATGATGCACTGGCATCGCAGCGAGTCCAATGGACCCGGACCCAGGTCTTTTTTTCTTGGATCCTTGTTTTAAACAGTTCAGCTGGCGCTGACATGCATAATCACCATATGCATGTACTCAAAATGTGGTGGACAGATGCCGTGCCCTCGATCTATAAGAGTCCATGTTGCGCCCGACGATCTACTGCTTCGTTCTGCTCTGACCAGACACAGCTGGCGCATCGATTCAAATAATATCGAGTCTTTTCTACCCAAACCTCTAAAAACCATCAATTTCCACCACAATGGCCTCCATCCTTCGAAAGCTCTTCCGCCGCAAGAAGCAGCCACCCTTGGTCTGCGCCATCACTCTCGACGATGATGGCCACCCTATCGGCGACGATCCCAATCACAGACACACATCTGCGTGTTTTATCGACTTTGAACCCCTCGCCGTTGTTGAGCTGTTCCAGTCTCAGGGCTGTCAGTCTTGCCCGCCAGCCATCCCCGGCATTCACGACGGGTCGAGCCACCCGAACCTCCTTCTCCTCACTTACGATGTCACCATCTTCGATCACTCGGGCTGGAAGGACACTTTTGCTCAGCCCGCCTGGGACCAACGCCAACGAGCATACGTCAAGAGGTGGAATCGAAACAGCCTCTTCACTCCCCAAGTCGTCGTCAATGGTGCGTCTGATGGCTCCGGTGCGGGCGGCAAGGGCGAAGTCCAAGAGATCGTGGGTCGCTTTCGAGAGATGCAACGGGCCATGGACTGGCACATCTACCTTGACGTCAACGACACCGATGTTCGCATCGACTCTGACAGATATGAGGTGGAGGCCCATGACATCCTTCTGGTGCTCTACAATGCCGGAGAGGAAGTCGTAAAAATAGGGAAAGGACCCAACAAGGGCAAGAAAGTCAAGCACCGCAACATTGTTACAAACGTCATCAAGATTGGGCTGTGGACTGGCGGAGATCTTACTGTGTCTCTTCCTTCGCCCAAGTCATCGATGGAGCCAGGGCAGGACGCTGTAATTCTTCTCCAACAAGGCGCCGGCGGGCCGATCGTTGCCGTCGCCAAAGTTTGATGGTGAGGATGAGGAGCTGGGAGTGTATCTTCTACGTATGCATAGGAATAGGACATGGACAAATTGAACCCATGGAACCACTGCTTCAAGCCGCGTTTATCAATAATATGTGAATTAACAATAATGTTGCTAATAGGCCGATGGGGAAATGACTATACTAGGATGTTGGTTCAACTTCACTAAGGAATTTGATGACATTTCTCAAAATCTGGAAAGTAGTGTTGTCCTCGCCTGATTTCTCGACATCCACATTTCCACCCTGGAGGTCAAATCCATGTTCTCCATCGTCAGGAAACTCTGTGCGTACTTGGATCCCAGCGGCTCGCAGCTTTTCCGCCGCTTGCATACTTGGCTCCACAGGCACAGCAGAATCGTTCTTGCCGTGGAGTATCATAGTGCGAGGGAATTTCGTCAGGTCCCCAAATGCCAGAGGAAAAAGGTTTCTATGCTGCTGGGGGATCGCTGCAACTCCTTCCTTGGCAACAGCTTGACCAAGCCCCTCAACGCCAGTCATGTAATCCAGGTATATGGCATCAATATGGAGAGCCGAAGCTAGCGCTAAACGCGGAGCTTCGATGGGATCTCCTGGATCCAAAGGATACCCAGACAGCACACGCCTATCGTCGTCCTGTCTTGCCTTTGGGAAGTCGGCCAAAATCGAGGCCGTCTCCACCACTGGTTTACCGAAGACATTGGTTCCGGGAGTCGTGTATCGAGAAAAAGTAGCATCCAGCATACCATAGATCAACAAAAGTGCACTCGGTTGTTTAGTGACTGTGGCGGCTGTTGCCAACGCCAGATACCCTCCTGCACTCGACCCTGCCAGCAAAACATTGTCGATGGTGCGACCAAGTATCTGCGGGAGAGATGACAAAACCCATTCATAGGCATCCACTGCGTCTTCAAGAGAGCTCTGTGCTGTTGTCTCTGGCAATAGGCGATAATCTGGAGTCACAAAGATCCATTTTCGAGAGGCGCAGGCATGTAAAAGCCAGTAGGGAATAAATGAATATCGATCGCCAAAAATCTAGAACCAAAAGTCAATGGAGTGACACTCACGGCGGTACTGTCTGCTTACTAGGAAGCCACCGTGATAATGCAGGAGAACCGTGCTCGTCGATCCATCGTCTGTGAGCTCTGGGTACGCGACGTCAATGTTGATGTCGCCATCACGGGCAGACTTGAAGCTAAGCGACTTGGACTTGTAGCCATCCAGTCCATCTAGGGGGAATGTGTCCATGTTGGGAGAGAATGTGTAGTGTGCGATATGGAGTGGGTTGGGCGTACGGCAAATGAGCACCGATTGAGTGACTTTGAAGCTGTGAGGAGAGAGCCAAAAGAGTGCTCAGTTTGGAAATGACGGGTGTTAGAAGATGACCCTGTATTACGAAACCTCTGATAGATTGATATGCTAACCCTAGTAAGAAGAGGGGCCTGATAACCCCTCTTTCGGCCGGTCCGGATAAACGGCACAAGCAATCATCATCATCATCACTGCTTTGAACACTCTCCATTTGATCAAATTGACCGTAACGGATCCCTCAATCGGCTAGCTCGGAACCTCCATTTGATTCCGGGTGCAGAATAAATGGAGCCATTAGGCAGCCGTTTGTTCGGGGTAGGGTAGGCTACTCGCCGAGAATTGAGTATCTCGAGCTTGCCTTCTGTGCACGAAATCGTCCATCGTCTCGTGTCACGGGTATTCCTAAAACTGGAGGGTATCGAAATACGGTTAAAGGGCAAGAACTTCTTGAGTGCCCTAACATCGGAAGCTGGAGGAGTGGACATCTGATTACTGGGAGGCTAGGGGGCGCTAGAGTTGGCGAGTGTCGACAGCGCTGTTTATTTGAGCACATCGCAACTCTGGGCCCTGATAAATGTTGACATATATCGGATGACTCGGAAGCCTACAAACATATTGATTAGTTATTGCGACTGCTAGTTTGGGCTGATATTCCTCTCCATAACACAATCGTTGGTGACGGCGATTGAATTGCGTGCTCAGTCGCTCAAAACAATACCAAGCCACGCTTTGTTAGCATGATTGATACCTAACTTTAGTCACAGAAAGCACAAGAATCCATCTGCACTTGGTATACACAGATATGTTACACCAATGGTTGTCACGCTGAGCGTGAAAACCCTCCGCAGCTAAAAGCCCTTGTCGTGCTAAAGACATTGTCTTTGAGTGGGCACGTAATTCTGGACACGTTACCATACGCGCGGCTCAGCGGCACTATTGCTCTCCAGAATACCCTACATGGCTACCAGACATGCAATCGATGTGCCTCAGGAAATACGGCGAATTGTTCCAGATTTACTTGGCTTTGGGTCACTAGAATGGACGATAATGTAACTGTTTGTGCCGGCTTGTAATCCAAAGCAGATAAAGACTCAACGCCCCGGGTGCTGCTTGAGGACAGTCGAAGTCGGGTCTGGTCGCAAGTGTGTTTCCACAACATTCAAGATATTTTTTCTAAGCGATCTGCGAGCGTATTTAACATAGCTAGGTTCGTACGGCGAGGCCAACAGCTAGACTACTGATTATTGGTCCACCTTGTAGCAGACCCTCACAGGCAATGTCCGTACCAAACAATTGTCAATCGTCTTTGATCAAAACCCCTCCGTCAGCGCCCTCGGTCCCATCGCGAACTCCCAGGTACACAATGTCGTGCATGATTTGTTTCCAAACTCCAGTTTCATTATCTGACTTTTCAAGCCGCCACCAGTACTTTGCTTTGACTAGAAAGCCTTTGCCATCGCCGTCGTCCATCCACATGTCAACCTTCATGCCCACCCAGTTCTCAGACTTGGCTCTACTCTGCACCTCGGTGACGGATGAGAAGCCGGCGGGAATAACATGCTCGTTTGTGCCAAAATCGGTTGCCTCAGCAGTGGTGAGGGGTCGGATGGTGTAGTAATTGGCCTTTGTATTTGAGCCCACAGATTCACCATCCTTCAGTTGGCCAGCGTCGCGAAGGATGCGAGCAACTAGCTCTCCACCTTCTCCAAGATACCGCACTATTGTTGCTGCATCACGAGCGGCGTAGGTGGGGTCTTGACGACAGATCTGAAGACATTTCTCCGAGTAGAAGGCCCCCTTCCCTTCGGGTTCTTTCGTTTGCCTGTACTTGGCGTAGAGATCACAGAGGTGGCCAAAGGGATCTGAAGAGTGATCCGAAGCCATGTTGGAGGTTGAATGTGAGCGAAAGGCGGAAGTGCAGGCATGAGTCACGTACGTATACTGAATCAATCAGTTGGACACGGTGTCAGCTTACTTCTGTCCTAATTAAGGTAGTCGCGTTCTATACGGAGCATCTATACTCCAAATCCTATTACGCGGTATTTAGCCGGCGAATCCATCGCTTGGATTACTGCCCTTTGCATAGATGCAGTAAAGAATATTCTCAATTCTTCACCGATGGTGCCAATGTGCTGAAGGTTGAAGTGAAGGTAGGAGACGCACTTAAGGAAGGCCAGGTTGTTGCCATCTCGGAAGCCATGAAGATTGGAGTTAGCGGCTAAAGGCTCCCGAAGAACAGTACGAGCGCAGGTAATGTACTGCAAATCGCTAAACAACGTAAAATAGGCGCCAAACGGGTACTTGGCGATCAGGGCATTTTAGAGATGCAAAGACAGGGTGGACATCCCAGTATTTAGGGGAGTTATTCGGAGCTTACAGGGGGCATTGCAGGGTACATCCGGAGGCGGATTCAGGTAAGACAAAAGGACAAATTTGTCAATATGCTCCACAACATAGCGTGACGCGCCATCACGAAAGAACACAACCTTGAGCTTACTTTAATTTAAATGTTCGATGACGAGGCATTGAATCTATCTTCTACAAACGTGAAACAGACTTTCTTGGCATCTGCCAAGCTTCGGGGAATTATTACCGCGCTCATCCCAAAGTGGAATAATCGGATCACCAGAAGCCACGAATAAGTCGACCATCACGGCGGTACCACCCAGGATGTTCGAGTTTCACCATGTGGACAAGCCCGCAAAACTAGGTAAAACTCCAGCTTTACGCGTTACTCGCATCCCGCTGTGGAGCCACGAACCTAAGACGAAACAAACCCCTGGTCCACTCTTGCATTGTTTCTTTCCACCAATCTGCGTGAGCCTGGGACGATACAAAATGTAACTCTGCCGGTGTTCTACGTCGTTTCTCGTCGTCAGCGAAACAAGATCCTGGTGCAAAATCCTGGCGAATGGGTTGCCGCGAGTCCCGTGCCAAGTGAAGGCCTCAGCGATCTCCTGGCAACATAACCTCGCTTGGCTTTAAGGGGGATTAGCATGGGTTTAGGCCCGCTGCATTCGTAGATCCCTACGTCTTGAGGCTCATCGATTGCTATATAGAAGGCAGCTAGGACGCTACGAAACAAACACAGCAGACTTGGTTGAGCCATTCACTCTTTGCATTGTTTCCATTCCATTCGTTTTGATCGCCCGACAACCTGGTGTTTCGTCCGATCTTTTTTTATAACATATACACAGATCAAGCCAATCGTTACACCATCGTCACCATCGTCACCATGAAGGCCTCTCTTGCTCTCGTCTCCGTCTTCACGGCCATCCTCAACACTGTTTCTGCCGACGGCGTCGTGGGAACTGCCGAGGGCTTCGCTTCCGAAGTCACTGGTGGTGGCACCGCGACTCCCGTGTACCCGACCACGACCGACGAGCTTGTCTCGTACCTGGCCGACGACGAGGCGCGTGTCATCATCCTCCAGCAGGAGTTCGACTTCACCGGTACCGAGGGCACTCTCACGGAAACTGGCTGTGCTCCTTGGGGCACCGGAAGCGCGTGTCAGCTGGCCATCAACCAGAACGGCTGGTGTGATAACTACCAGTCATCGGCTTCCAAGGTCAGCGTCACGTATGACGCGGCTGCTACCATTGGAGTTACCGTCGGCAGCAACAAGTCAATTGTCGGCAAGGGTACCTCTGGTGTTATCCGAGGCAAGGGTCTGCGCATTGTCGGCGCCCAAAACGTCATTATCCAGAACATCCAAATCACTGAGCTCAACCCTAGCCTCGTCTGGGGCGGTGATGGCATCACTCTCGACTCGTCCGACCTCGTCTGGATCGACCATGTCACCACTTCTCTGATCGGCCGCCAGCACATTGTCCTCGGAACTGATGCCGACAACCGCGTCACCATTTCCAACTGCAAGATTGACGGCACTACTGAGTGGTCGCCCAACTGCGATTCGTACGCCTACTGGGGACTGTACTTCGGTGGTTCTAGCGATGTAAGTCCTTCCTTCCCCTACGACAATCAGACCGAGTTACTCACAATGTCCCCATAGAAAATCACCCTGAAGAACAACTACATCTACCACACCTCCGGTCGAAGCCCCAAGGTCACCGGAACCACCCTTCTGCACGCCGTCAACAACTACTTCAGCGACATCAACGGCCACGCCTTCGAGATCGACTCTAGCACCCAGGTCCTCGCCGAGGGTAACCTGTTTGAGAGCGTTGACACCATCGTCGATGGCCAGGAGGGCCAGGTCCTCGTCCCTGACACCGACGGCTCTGCCTGCTCCAGCGCCCTCAGCCGCGAATGCCAGGCCAACGGCTACACCAGCTCTGGTACTTGGAGTGGTTCCGACTCGAGCTTCCTCTCTGGCTTCTCTGGCTACAACATTGCCTCTGCTGAGGCATACAGCTCCGTTAGCGGCCTGGCTAGCAGCGCTGGTAACACCATCTAAAATGTGAGTGTGTAGCACAACACAGCAAGCTGGTTAGCGCTGGAAACACCCAGTAAGGGGCAAGGACGAGTAGGACAACCAGTACTGATCGGGATCAGCCTCTGTTTTATGTATATTCTTTTTCTCGCATAGTCGAGTACTCGTACAATAGATTCTACTGTCTCAAAATTCCTCTCTTGCTACTTGAAGTCGTATTGCTCCGCGTAGATGGCTGTCTTCGCTCGTCTTGCAGTCCATCTAGTACCCATTTTAGCATCCATATTCATCATCACCCTCAACCTATGTCATCTCTACCTTGGGAGGTCATTTCCCGGACTTGTCATCGACAACTCCATCACCGTCGCCCTGCTTCAGATCGTCGCAAAGCTACAGGAACTTCTCATCTGCGCCAGCCGAGCAGCCATCATCTTCAGCGTTATTCGAAGCCTGCTCGTGTCCAGTACAGGTGTTCCTCTTGGTATGCTTCCATCAAGCTTCCTGTTCGTTCAGATCAGTTTCTTCTGGTCCATGGAGTTTTGGGGTGCTGTGAGATCCAAGATGCCACTTCGCACCAAGGTACTCAGGGTGCTGCTTCTCCTTGTTGCAGGACTCATAGCTGCTACTGCCGGACCGTCTGTCGCCGTTTTGTTGGTTCCCAGAGTTCAAGACTGGGATGCCGGTGGCAGCGAGTTCTACCTCAGAGAAACAACAGATGACATCTCCCCAACCAACCTTAGCGTGGCCCCATCATCAACTCTGAGCTCTCTTTGTCTTAGTCTTTATCAGACGAAGGATGGATTGGGTAGGGCAGGTTTGGTGACGATGGAATTGCTTGATTTCTCTATCTATTGAAGGGCTAGGATCGGTCTTATAGACGATGATGAGGTCGGCCTTCCGCTGCCGCTGTGGGCCCCCGGCCCCCTCGGATCCCGAAGTCAGACCTAGATCAGACCAGCTTCCTAGCATCAGCCCAGATATCGAAAGATCGTCACTTTTAACAGCCGACTTCAACGGTCCCTTATCAGGCTGTCTGACAGTCTTAATGCCACCGACAATGCCGTTTGTCTGAGCGGCGGCTTCACTTCCATCAAGTCCCATGCGGCATACATTCCGAGACTGGAAAATGATGTCAACCTCCGGTCCCCCCCGAGAACCATCCACGGAGCTTTTGGTTCGCACTTGGTCAACATCGAAAGCACACTGCCGGTGATCCCTGCGACGCAGCTCCTCAGATGCCCTCGCGGTGTTGCATGTCAGACAGCCGTGACTACATCCTATCTTCCTACTATGATATATCAGGCTGCGCTCAAATCAGACCGGGATGACATAGTTAGTGCCATGGCCAGGGACTCGGGAGACGCCCAGAGTTGGTCCAGAGCCGAGTACAACTACTATTTCTCTTCGGCGCTGGAAACTCATAGCCAAGTTCCTGTAGTCCGGACCGCGTGTTCTGTGGCGCAAAATATCTCTACTACGGAGAATAACATCGAGTTCCCCATCATGCCAGGATACGCATGCTGGAAAGAGACCACGGCATTCCGTATCCCGAATATCAATAGAACGCCTTCAGACAGTCTAAGATTTACTTGGACTCAGTTGTCCCCTGAATTTGGGTCAACCAGTGCTGGCATGGTGTTTGAGGGTCCGTGGGCTAATAACAGGAACATCCAGGGTCGTTATTGGGTGTTCTATCGATGCTCGATGGGCCAATGGAAAGGTTGATGCCTTACAAGGCTACTCAAAGGACCTTGCTTTCCCGGAGAAATGGAAGCTTCGACGCGGGCTCCGGACTCCTTTCCGACCGCCAATCGACGGTGCTTGGCGTCCCATCACTCTAGATGGGAGTTGGCTTCAACTACTCATGCCCTCTCAAGGGTCAAAAAACACGTTCCAGTCGATTCTTGACAACTCCAATCTCGTCGATGATGAGTTGACAAGTGCCAATGACCAAACGACGAAATGGAACGACGTCATCGAAGGATTGTCAAATAGAACAGTGTATCTGGAACGGGTTACGACACTGATCGTGGCCGACGGCATCTCCCGTTACGGAGCTGACAGAGTGTTGAACATGTCTGGCCCGGTATCTAACTGGAGCTTGCTCGACTATTCCAAAAAGCCAAGTTTCAAAGACGAGTTGTTCAGTACCAAACCAGCATTGCAAAAGCCTAACGGAACCAAATTTGAAACCTTTTCCACGTCAATCTCAATCAATGGTCTCTCGTACAAGGCGTCGTCCGTCACCGACTATCTAGCCATGGCTGTTCTTGTCGCGCACATCGCCCTTGCCCTTGGCCATTCTATCCATCTTCTTTACACTCACAAGACTCAAATGCATGGGATTCAATCGCAGAAATCTTGACTCTCGCACACAACTCGCACCCAACTTCTCAGGCACTTCAACATACCTCAGCTGGCATCCGGAGCCTAGAAACGTACAAGGAGATGGCCGTCGTGCGTGTGACCGAGCCTAGAGACCCAGGTGAGGAGACTTACGGTGGCCGCATCGAGCTCGTGTTTTGTGAGGATGGCAGAAGTGGAGGTTCATCAGCGCCGCAAAGCCGGCTGCCCCCGATATCGCCAAGCATGCCCCAGTGCTCTGAATACAGCGACGGCTCTAGTAGTGGGATTCCCCCATGGGTGCAGGGCAATCACCTAAACTCACAAGGCTCCAGCATCCAATCGCGGCCCTTGCAAAGACGATCAACGGCCCAGCAAGTAAAGCTGTCTATTCGTAGTGTTACTAGAGGATAGCTTAGGGGACAGTGAGAAAGCCTTGTAAATAATTTCATTATCAAGTCGTAGTTAAATGTATTTACTTGTCAAGTATCATAAATGTTCTTCAATCTAAAAACTATCTCTTCATTGTTCCATCCTGGCATCTCTGTCGCCTATGTCCGCCAGCCTGAACCAGACCTGTTAGCTCATGTTGAATTGGAGGCATGTTGGAACACCAGAGCTCCAGGAAGTCACGTGAGAAGTAAGGGGGCTGTCGGGGCTGACTCGGCAGGGGTTTCGGAGCCCGCCCGGCTTGCCCGTATTATGAAACAAGGGAAACCTAACTTGGGTACTTCAAGCAGTCAGGGCATAAGTAATTAATATCTATAATTATCGAACCGGTATTGCTAAACAGCGCCGAGGCGTACTCCGTAGATAGTGCCCAGATCCAACGCGCCGAGCCAGCTACTCCAGGCATACTGGATCCGCTTCGCCGCTCACCACAAGCCACCACCTGTATATTTGGTCAGAGAAAATTAACACTCCTTTACACGTCGCCGTTCAGGTGGTATTGTTGCCTCGTATTTATCCCATCACAGAGGGTATTGACAAGGGATCCCGGTGTGGAACCTGTAATTAGTCTAGTAGGCGTCAGGTAGGCCAAGACAGCCCACCTCGCTTGACAGGGGTCTTCTTGAGACCCCATCTGAGTCTCTTTTTCGTCTATCTAGATGAGGCTAAGTATAACGCTTGGTGGTCTCGGCTCGACGTCCGTGTCCTCCAACCCAGTACGTATAAAGAAACCCCTTCCAAGTTTTTCTTCGACGTTCCTCACGGACAGGATTGCCCGAGCTCGTCCTCCGAGCATCGTGTCTTTCCTTGCCCAACGTTGATCCTCTCGTTTATTCACTTTAACATTCATTCTCTCGTTTATTCGTCTCAATTGTTTCATTTGTCTTTCGTTCTTTTGAGTCCTCGACCCTGGCCTTTCAAGCGACGCTTTATTCTTCGACTTTCTAATTCAAGACCGCCCATTGCGCCCCGTTTATTAATATCTTCTCTTTTAGTTCCATTTAATAGCCAATTTACTCGAAATAATCATGGTTCGACCGACATTCGTGGTTCTAGCAGCCTTCTCATTCTCCTCCCTCACAACCGCCGCTCTGACAAGCTGCCCATCGAAAGAGACAAGTTGGACATCAGACAGCGGCGTCGAATACACCGTTTGTCCCAACACCGACTACAAATACGGAGGCAATAGCCTCCAGGTCGTCCAGAGTGTGACATCCACTACTGCGTGTGCCAAAATCTGCAGCAAGGACCCGCGATGCGTCAAGGCCGTGTACGACAAGCAACGCCGGATCTGCCACGTCAAGGACAATGGCAACGAGGCGACGATGGACTGGGCCAAGGACACGAACTTTGACACCATTCGCGTCAAAGACATCGAAGAGGGCGTCTTCATCGCTCGGTGCCCTTCTGGGACCACCAAATACCGTGCTAGCGGCGGAAAGACATATCAGGTCTGCCGCAACACTGACTACGTTGGCGCTTCGGCCAAGATTATCAAGCGTTGTACCACTATCAACGCCTGTGCCGATCTCTGCTCGACCGTCAAGACGTGTAGAAAAGCCGTCTTTGACCACATAAACAACGTTTGCCACATCAAGGAGGCCGAGCCCAAGGCGTCGCTATTTTGGGTACAGAGCAAGCAGTTCAGCGTCGTCTACGTGCCATCGGATACAGCGCCTTCGAGCAACGGCAAATGGTCCGACATCATCCGCTTGCCTGTCATTCCTGTCGCAGCCTACGTGGCTCCCCAGTTCCCCCAGTCCCAGAAGCTGCTGTTCTTCTCCTCTTGGGGCCCTGACGCCTTCGGAGGTCCGTCTGGCCTGACGCAGTTCGGTACAATGGATCTTCCTACCGGGGCCACTTTTAAACGAGAGGTGGCCAACACCCATCACGACATGTTCTGCCCTGGAATGAGCCAGCTTGGCGACGGCCGCATTCTGATCCAGGGAGGCTCGAATGCCGAGGCCGTGAGCATCTACAACCCCAAGACCAACGACTTCACGCGAGGGCCGGATATGCAGATGCCTCGCGGCTACCAGACATCGACCATCCTGTCCAACGGCAAGGTCTTCACCATTGGAGGCGGCTACTCGGGTCCTCGCGGGGGAAAGAATGGCGAAGTCTTCGACCCAAAGTCCAACAAGTGGACCATGCTCCCTGACGCCGCTGTCAAGCCCATGCTCACCACTGACCGCGAGGGTATCTGGCGCGAGGACAACCACGCCTGGCTATTCGGGTGGAAGGATGGCAGCGTCTTTCAGGCCGGTCCAAGTCCTAGCCAGCATTGGTACGGCACGAACCGAACCGGCTCGGTCGTCGAAGCGGGCACGAGAGACGGAGACGACGCCATGTGTGGCATCTTCGTCATGTACGATGCTGTTGCAGGCAAGATCCTGTCGGCTGGAGGCAGCCCTGACTACACTGGAAGCGACGCCACCAAGCGAGCCCACATCACCACCATCGGCGAGCCCTTCAAGCCGGCTGTTGCAAAGCGAGTGGCCGACATGGCGTTTCCTCGCGGCTTCGCCAATGCCGTCGTGCTGCCTGATGGGACAGTACTTGTCACGGGTGGCCAGCGCAAGTCGGTTGTCTTTACAAACACCGACGGCATCTTGATCCCTGAGCTGTTCAATCCAGCTACCAAGAAGTGGACGCAGCTCGCTCCTCACGCTGTGCCTCGCAACTACCACTCCGTCTCTATTCTTCTGCCGGATGCTACTGTCTTCATTGGCGGCGGCGGACTCTGCTATGTTGCCACCATCGGCGGCTCAACCGCCAACTGTGACAAGACGGCTGACCATGCCGACGGAGAGATTTTCCAACCGCCCTACCTCTTCAACAAAGATGGCTCCCGTGCCGTCCGTCCCATCATTAGCAATCTAGCCCAAAAGCCGGTCAAAGCCGGCAGCACGCTCAAGTTCCGTGTTAGTGTTACCAACGCGTCGGGCCCAGTCAAGATCTCACTCGTCCGCATGGGCAGCGTCACACATTCTGTCAACAGTGACCAGAGGCGCGTTCCGCTCGACAATTTCACGGTCAAGGATAATCAGTATTCTGTCAAGTTGCCAAAAGATAACGGGGTGTTGTTGCCTGGGTTCTACTATCTCTTTGTCATGTCGCCACAAGGCGTTCCAAGTATCTCAAAGACAGTTCAGGTCACGCTATAATCCGGCCGCCTTTGGAAGATGTACACTCATTACTCTACATTATCGTGCCCTGGTTTTCTGGTGCACTGAGAAGGGACTTTATAGAAGATAGATAATAAATAATAGATAATGTTGTAATTTCGAATATGTTATTGAGTATTCTTGACACGGCATGTTTCTGCATTGACGCACTCGTCTGGGGTTCGTTTATATCGCCATGTGTCCCTACAAAGCCGTGATATTAATTGCTCTCCTAGGCTTTCCCCTTACTTTTGGTGTCTTCCAGAGTTACTATAGCACCCATGCACCCTTTGCCGGCTCAGAAAACATTGCCGTTATCGGAATATTTAACCGCTCCGATTATTACCTCTGCCCTCTGAATTATTCCCTGGTATACTGGCTGGGTACTGACAGTCGGCCTTACTATTATCTGTATTGCTATTGTAATATCTTCCTTCTCTACTATAGTATTATATCTTATTACTACTTAAGATATCTTATATACTATTAGCAGCTCTATTATATCTAGTATATATCTATTCTAATAGATAAGTCTTGTAAGATAGTAAATATATTTATCTTAATGTATTGTTGATACTATTGTTGGTGTTTTTTATACTGTTGAGCTTCTAGTCCCCCCTCTGGGTATGTGTGTAGTAGGGCACCCTAACCTCTTGATTCCTCCTATCATAAGACCCTTGTTTTATGATCTAGTCCCTTATCATCTTTCAATTCGGAATGTTCTTCTATAGTGTTACTATTATGCACGAGTTAGTAGCCCTGACCCTCTTTTCATTCATGTTACTTTATTAGTAAAACCTAACCTGAAAAGTTGGCACCCTGAAAAATCGCCGATAACCAGGACTTGTTAAAGCTCTCTTTAATCATATTGCGTGGGCTGGTAATATAATCCCTATTTGATGGTGCTAATTCTCCCCAGGAATGTAGGAAGGCAACCCAGCGTCTGAATCAGAACAAAACCTCATCACCAGGAATTACAATCGTGCCCTTAGATATTTCTACACCGCCGCCAATCAGTTGAACACGCACATCATGGCTATCCTCAGGGCCGGTCGAAACGGACAAGCCAACCTGTATCTTACACTCCCTGCCAACATTATATCCTTGTAGAACCTCGATACTTGCCTCTCCTTTAGTCAGACTTAGGTAGCCTTCATTATATAAGTATGCGGATAACGGTCCTGCGGCGCTGCCAGTCGCCGGGTCTTCGGTAGACATGCCAGGACTGAAGAACCTGGCGTGGTACCGATCGCTACCAGGCTCTTCGGAGTTATTTGCATCTGGCGTAAAGAGGAATAATCCAAAGGAACGCTCATCAGCCAAGCGAATTTGTTGCAGGAGAACATCCCTCTGGACGACGACTTGATTCAGAGCAGTAGTGGACTTGATAGGCACCAGCAGGTGGTGTGTGGAAGCAGTTGACATGACTCGCGGGGCAAGTGAATCATTATCGGGCAGACCGATGTCCTTGGTCTCGAGCCCAATACTTCTAGCGAGTGACTCCAGATCCGGATGTCGGCCATGAGCTTTTGGGGGTGCTTGCGTGATTGCCACTGAATAGAGAGGGTGTTGCCCTTCGCGCTTCGTCCGCAGAATCTGGACCGGCATGACGGCGTCTCCCAGTTCTTGGAAAAAAGTAAACTCGTCAGAATCGGGCGACTTGGTCACAAATTTGGTCTCGGAAAAGTCGAGAAAGCCCGCCTCGGCAAGGTACCACCAAGCGCCGAGGATATTGTGCCCGATGCCCAGAACTTCTCTGCCGTTCGGGAGGAAGGATCGCAGCCGGTAGGTGGCTTGGGCCCGGGTTGGTTTAGAGAAAAATGTCGTCTCGGAGAGATTGAACTGCCGGGTAATCAGCTTCAACTGGGTGTCGCTGAGAGTGCCGGCGAGATCATCAACGACCGCAAGAGGGTTTCCCTTGTACGGGGTTGAAGAGAAGATGTCAACGACGGCAAACTTGACGGTCGACATGGTGGATGATGGGATTTTTCGGGATTAAGCCTGTATGTTCTTGTGGTTAAAATTGTTTCCTGCCGCGGCAAGATTTCCCTTTTTATCCTTTTCAAATGGGCAAGGATTTCGGTGTCGACATTTGAAGGTTGTAAGGTGTATGTGTATTTGAAATCCAACCTGCTTTCATAATGGCCAAAGAAAGGATTGCTAAGCTAATATGACGCAATTGGTAGAGGTGATGTTGGTGGTGTCAGACACGGGCCCGATGACGACCTCCTGTATGTAGCCGTACGACACGGCCACCTCGACATGGTTGAGGCGCCCTTCACGGACGGCCCCTACAGTAGTTCACTATTGCTGGACTTGCCCGTCAAGCCCGGGTACGTGGACGTGGCTCGCTATCTGATCGACGCCACTCCACGATGCAGCCTGGAGAGGGAATGATGACGTGGTGAAGGCGCTGCTGTCACGCGGGGCAAACCCAAACGCATCCAGTCAAGATGGCAGCACGCCGTCCGCCGGGGTTCGTTGGATATAGCGGGATGCCTGCCAATGGAGGTCGTCGACACCAGGCCGTTCGGATGGCTGCTGCGAGACGTCTTAATGGCAAACTGGACGGAGAAGGTCACACGGCCCACTGCGGAAGCATTGATAGAATATGGCGACGACGGCATCCTCGACGCACTCGACTCTGCAGGCAACAGTCCGCTTGTCTTGGCCGTGCGGCGTCGATTGGATGCCGCACTCGTCGACCTACCTAGGGTACTTCTATCTTCTAACTAGTGAAACAGCAGGACACCCTCGCGGTTCGGAAGAGCTCGTGTGCGGCACGGTTCGCGCAAACCACTGCATCCCGTCCGGGGGTTCGGCCACCTACTACTTCGAGGTGGCAGCGGTCGAGGTCGGAGCCGAGAGCTGATATAGATATATATATGAGCTGGTAGGCATCGGCTTCTGCCAGGAGCAGGCGCCACTCGATCAGTTCGTGGGGTGGCCAGCCGGGTCCTGGGGCTATCACGCTGACCACGGACAGCTGTTGACGAACAGTAACGACGGCGAAATGACCGCCCCCAAGTATGAGTCAGGTGACGTCGTAGGCTGCGGCGTACATCTAAAGGACGGAACTGCCTTCTTCACCAAGAACAGCAAGCGACTAGGTGAGTTTTCTCAGCACCCATATACCTCTTGCGCACTTTGATGCCAAGCATCTACATACAAGAGCCAGTAAGAGGCCGGCTAACCACTTGCTGTTCTCTAACTAGGAGGTGCGGCCTTCCGCGACGTTCGTGGCCAGCTGTACCCAGCTGTGTCATTTCTAAGTCAGACCATTGGGGCTAAGTTGACAGTTAATTTTGCGGGACCATTTATGCACGCGGATGCGCTTAAAGACGTAAAGTAATAAGTTTAGATATTTACTATAAGAAATAATTAATATAAAAAATTATAAATAGTACTATTCTTACTTATATCAAGTTAATAAGTAAATTTAAGCGTAGTAAAAATATTATTATTATAAACTTTACTATTTAAATTAGCTTTTTTAGTATTTTTATCATTATTGTTTATTATAGCTAGCATAGTTAATATATTCTGCCCAGGCAAAATTATCTAGCATAGGGATAAGTTGATACTCGCCTTGGAAAATAACATTTCAGTTGATCTGTATTCTCTTGCTGTCAGACCGTCAGCAAACTAAGCATAACGGCGATTCTGCAGAAAAGGCTGAAACAGTAACTGCGGTGGGTGTCGCCGGAGGGGACGTGTATATATTTTTACTTGAGGCAGTTGGTTGTCTGTTCAGTGAACGACGCAGTGGAGGGTAGATGATGATTCTGTTGCTTAAATTTGAGAATAATCAATGTTTCTTATGGAAGCAACGAGTAGCGACATATTTTCACCATTCACCACATATTTCTTCCTGTCTTGACTACAGTGTGAAATCCATCAAGTTCGTCTCCGAGCTTCACAATCAAATCTAGCAGCATTTGATCACATCCAGCACCTCCGATAATTCCGATGCTCACTGGCAGCTGCTCCTCACGCATGCTCACCTTTGAGTCGAAAGAACGAGCCCCAATAGGCACTGCGTAATCTGGAAGCCCAGCTGCAGCTGCTTGCAAGGTGTTGACATACGCCGATGAAGACGTGAGGGGAGAAGTGTTGAGTGACTCGTCTCGATACAATTCAAGGCCTGGTCCAAGTGGGTATAAAACCAGGGCTTCCTCACAAGACGGTAACAGCTGCGAGGTAAACCACTCTCTGTAGACTTGGAGATGACGAACCGCATTTTCGTAGCTCTCATCATCAATTTGAGCAGCAAAAGCAAGGCCGCTGCGAGGGACCGGGTTGACGAAAGGAAATCGCCCGAATTCCTCCTGGTAGTCGGCGATGAAGGGTTGTCCAAGGGCCCGGAACTGATCCCTGACCAAAACTAGAGGATAGTCACTGATGAAAGCAGCGATACCTTCCTTGTTGCCCGTGTGATGAATGAAGGAATTGTTTGTATTGACATGCTCCACTCTGGCTTCTAGAAGAGCAGAAAGGCCATCGATGAACTTTTCGAAGATGGGCATGGATGTTTTGTTCGGGGATGGCCAGAACTCCTGCGGCAAGATGATCCTCTGGGGAAATCTGGTGTAGTTGGCCTTTTTCTCGAGCCAACCCTCGTATGCTGTTCGTAGAAGCCTTGCATCCCGGGCGATCAAACCGGGTGTGTCCATCCTTGCCGAGACAGGGAGAATTCCATCCAGAGGCAAGCTCGCATTAGTGATTCGAAGGCCGAAAAGGCCGTTCGCCATGGATGGCCCTCGAATGGACCCAGTGGTATCAGTTCCCGTACCAAGGTCTAGCCAGTCGTACGACGCCAGGGCTGCTCCTGTGCCGCAGGAAGACGAAGAGGGGCTCTGGTACCCATCACCTCTGGGGTTGAATGGCGCAAGTTGGTCCACGTAATTTGCTGTAGGCACCTCACCGGCGGCGAATTGGGCTGTCTTGAGCTTGCCGACGATGACAGCACCGAGACTGATGAGGCGCTGGAGGGAGAGGGCTGTCTCAGTTGCAGGCGGATAGAGGGCGAAGTATGCTCTGGAGCCGGCCCCCGTCTTGATCCCCTTGAGGTTGAAGATGTCCTTGACGCCAAGACGCAAGCCGGAGAGAGGCCTCTCGGGCGATGGCTTTGGGTAGTAATGGCGTGAAGGAACGGGAATACTGAGTGCCCCGTTGACGCTTTCGCCGACTGCGGCAGTAGATGGCAAATATGTTCCATCCTCACCCTCAATCACAGCCTGACTAAAGGCCATGTTGTCGTCAACGTAGAGTCTGTAGACTCGGGTCAAGTCACCAGAGGGATGCAGGAAATATGGCCCAGATGGCAGGTTTCCGGTTGAAGTTAATATGAGTGTGGTGGTACCGGTGGACTTGAGGTAACGCTTGATGCTAGCCGACACTTTTGCTTTTGCGTGGAGAATCAGTGTCGGGAGGAAAGATTTCGACATGACGTCGTCCCCGTTTAGTAGATTGTCAAGCTGCTGTTCTAGATCTTCGACCTTCGACGGGAAGTCACTAAGATAGGTGACGGGCAAGACATTGCTGAATTTGGACTTGAGGACGTTGACGGACCCTGCAATGGTATCTGGGGAGTAGTAGGTCGTGGCATTGAATTGAAGAACGGTCGATGCTCCAACAAAGCCAGCGAAGGCTAAAATAGAAAATATCATTGTGATCAAGTCTTTTGCACCGGGATGTATTCTTGGATAGCAGGAAAATGTGTTGAACGATGGAATATCAATCATGCTGAGCAGCCAACAGGAAATGACAGGAAGAATGAAGGGACGCGATACGACATTTAAATGATTGACGAGTCTCTCTGTTACAAATGAAAACGAAATGTATGACTGAACATCTGTCGGTGTACAAAATCCCGCCGTGTTTGCCGGGCGCAAGGTATTCCCTCATATCAAGCTATAGGGTTGCTACATTGACGAGGATACCAGAGCGAAGTGAGCACTAGACTAATGCAGCTTCCCGAAGCGATTAATTCGAGAGCATTATGAAACGAAACTCCACTCTGAACTGATCCCCCTCCAAGAGCCACTCTCACCTGAACCAACCGAATGGCCCATCAAAAACGACCTTGGCGCTGGTGATGTTGACGCCGGGCACAGTCTTGACTTTGACTGCTTTCCAGCCTGGCTCCATGGGCGCTACCCCCCGACGGTTTGGCGTAGCCAGTTCGCAACCGCACCGAGAGCGTAATGATTGAAACTTGTCATAGATCTAGGGTTGGTGCTTTGGTCTGGGAGCATGCTGTCTTATCGTTCCCACGTCGTAGTAGCTCTCATCGTGATGGGGTACAACCAGCTTCAACCCAGTAAGCTGATTCCGGGTCACTACTACCGGCATCCCTTGCGCATAGAAGAACAACCCAGGGGTTGGGAGTTGTGAATCGTCTCCGTAGCGGAGCATGTCGCATAACTCTTCTATATAACTGCTTTCCTGCTTCAGTGTCGTGCTTGGCTACGAAGATCGAGATATACTTGCCCTGGGCGTAAGCCTACTGTATAATAGCTGCTATATTCAGGTCCCATCTATCTTGGTTTAGAGGTGCAATTGCCCTCAGTCTATTAGTAAAAGAGAGTTGGGATACTTGGTTATATAGATGACGATATAGCTGTCCGAAACAAATCATCTTTTCAAGATCTCGAGAAGCGAATTCGGATGACGGGGCCAAATAGTTCCGTAAATCCCAATATCAGCTCAGATTCCGTGACTCTAGAGACTGAAGATCAGAATGCTGTTACAAAGGATCCTTGGGCACGGTAAACCAAGCCGGAACTGCCTTCATTCATAACTCATTCAAGGTTAAAACTTAATCATTTTACATCTCCGTCAGAGTACTCTCTGGGTAACAAGGCCAGCCAGGAATATTCACTAGACTGGCAACGCTGACTTTTGGGGTTACTTGATCCTTCCGCACCGCTTTGGAACATGTCAACCATAACTGCGCATGCATTTCACAGACAAATTAATCACTCAAGTCATTTGTTTGGACAGAATGGGCTTGGTGGGCTTAAGGAAATGGAAGTCGCCGGGAAACAGTACCACCACGAAGAAAATCATAGGTGTGGCCCTGGTTACTACGGCAACACCGGTGCTTGCTGCGGTGGAAGTTTTCAGTCGGTAGAACCTCTTATGATATATTCAAGTATCTAATGGACACTCGAGGTCCTGGAAACTGCGATGACTACTATATACCCCCACAACATCGCGTTTACCTGATATCCCTTTATTCTCAACCACTCTTGATAATGTCGGCAGCCTGTAAATCTCAAGTCAGTATGCTTTCTAAAAGATGAGACAATCTCCACTTACCCTCTCAGCAACGGCATATACAGTCGTCATAGTATGAGAAGCTGGCAACAAAGGCATCACACTAGCATCAACAATTCGGAGTCCCTGCACACCATAGACCTTGAGCTTCCCATCAACAACGCCGCCCTCTTCTCTCTTGCCCATCTTGCAGGAGCCAGCTGGGTGAAAGAGAGTCGAAGAGCTTGACCGGATGAACTGCTCCAGATCCGCATCACTCGCCACACTTGCTCCAGGTACAACTTCGAAAGGCTGAAGGGACGCAATTGCCGACGTAGCGACAAGTGTTCGGGTGAATCTCACACCTTCTGCGAGGATTTTCACGTCCAAGGGATTTCGGAGCAGGCCAGAATCGGCGATGGGAGCATCGAAGATATTGGCGGACGATGCCTTCACGCTACCACGTGAGTAAGGATGTTGTAGGCCGAGGACAAAGACACCGTCCGCCCAGATGGCCTCGAGGATTGCCGAATCCGTTTTGGTCAACTTGTCGTTCAGAACCGATTGCTGTTTTCGATAGCCCTTCACAACTTGGGCAGGAGTGCCCGCAGGTAGAAAGGTTGTGCCATCCTGGGCAACGGCTTCGGCATGAATGCTGGCGCTGTTTTTCGAGTAGGTTGAGAGAGGCAAGAAGGCCAAGAAGTCTCCAGTTGGTGAAGTGTAGGGACCTTGCCTCTGATTGTCATACTGAGCTCGTGCCTCAGCAGCAAACGTAGCATTACTGGTCAAATTGTTGCTTGTCAAAGGTGCGGTGACTAATGTATGGTTAGAAACTTAAACCAGATAGCTCGAAAGAGACTTCATCACATACTGACGTTGACCACGGCGAGCAAAACGTGGTCCTGCAAATTCTGGCCGACGGCTGGGAGGTCGACAACCGTGGTAACGTTGATGCTAGAAAGAGTGGCTGGATTGCCAATACCAGATACCTGCAGGATCTGAGGAGTGTGAATCGAGCCAGCTGCCAAGATGGCTTCCTTCTTGACACACACGGACTGACGAGCACCGTTTTTAGAGGCGGCGTACTGCAATTTTGGCTTGTTAGCGGTTTGTTTTGCCGAGGGGGGTTAACTGTGTGGCAGCTCTGACCTCTACATCAGTCACCTTCACAGCGCCGGAAATCTTCTGGGTAACGATGCGCGTTACTTGTTGCCCGGTGATCAAGTGGAGGTTTTGGCGTTTGGTGAAGTTATTGTAGTAGGCTTCTCGGGCTGAAGAGCGAGTTTCTGTCACGGGGTCTTGGTTATGAGGGCAAAAGTATCCACCGATGGGACTGCCGTTGGCTTGGTCCTTTGCAATTGGAATGTTTAGTTCCTTTAAAGCGCCGACCATGTTTTCTATTGAGTGCAAAGAATCGGTCGTCAGACACCATTATCTTGTTAAAATCTTCGAAGGGTTCGGATTTCTTACTCGTTGTCGGCCAGAAGAAAGGTGAATAGGTAGAATGCATATATCCGGAAGTACCATGAGCAGCAGCGTCATATGTTATATTGTACTCGGCCGCGATGGCGGCGGTTGCGGGTGTGAATTTCTCATTCTATGCAAGCACACTTGTTAGTCTCCCTGTGGGTCAAATCATTTCATCGAAGGCGAGCGGATGAGACTGACTTTCTTAAAGTACGGCAACAGGGCACTCCAGTTCCAGCCGTCATTTCCAAGTGTTGCCCAGCGATCGTAATCCGACTTGGACCCTCGGTCGAAGACCATACGGTTCAGCTTAGTAGATCCTCCTACGACTTTGCCCTGCGGAATGGACACGTTTCGACCGCCGAGTGAATCGCTTGCGACGTAGGTTAGATTCCAGTCGTATTTTGTTCCTACGGCGCCGCCGGCGAGGCCCGGGATGGTGACAAAGTCCTCATTTGCGTCACTGTGCACTGGTGAGCTGACTGAGCTACGGGGCAGTGGTTGGACACTTTAGCTTACAGGACTCCGGCTTCGATAACTAGAACAGTCACATCTAGCAGTACTTGTAAGCAGATGATCTAGCGAATCCCATGAATTGATGGGTTGCCCTACCGGGATTCTCCGACAATCGGTTTGCGACTGTGAGACCGGAAGCACCACCGCCCACTACGACATAGTCGTATGCGGTGAGTAGTTGTTGGGCTCTTGTCTTGTATTGGCCTGGGAAGGCTGGAGAGGCCAGAGCTCCTTGTGCTGAAAGAAACACGGCCACAGCGGCCAATTTAGAGATACCCATGGTTAAGAGAGTGTTATATTGATTCTTAATCACGTGGGAACGGAGGGATGATCATGTCGTCGAAGCGATGATCACAGTGGCCGGACAGGCGTATATGTATACCTATTGGCTCCTTCCCAATTCATCATGACACTGCGCCTCTCATACGCTTCTGGAAGCGTTACGGCTTCTTCTGGCCGCCTGTTCGGCAATGCTACCTTTGCCATGTGCCGACCCACGAACTTTAGGCTCCACAAACGACATTACAGGGGAGGATAAGGACCGAGGTACCCGAATTGAAACGATGGCCGAGTCTAGAAAAGGTTAAAACCACATTAACCGTCCATGCTCCCTGTGATTTTTTATCCGAAACAGGTAGGTAATGCTTCTGTAAGCAGCGCAAGAGGCAGTGCAGGAATATTAACTGGAGCCTTTTGAACCAAATAACATCATCTTTAATTCCCTTCCCTCCCTTCCCAACTCTATTTTACCCGAGGCCATGCTAACCGAGGGGCTATTGCCAGTTTTGTCAGTAGTCAAGGGTCTTGGCTCAGCATAAGTTGCATCCTAGCCCAAATCGGACACGGCTTAATTTGAATCCCGTCACAATTGTGGCGTGTAAATGGTTGTCCATATAGCCTACCCTGTAGAATAAGAGTTCGGGACGGTGCGTCTTAAATTGACAGTTTAGCTGAATGCTTTCTGTCAGGTACCGTCAATGCAGGTCGCCTTACTCGGAATTTTTACCTCATTCGTCCGCATGATTATGCCGTTAACGGTATCGCGTATCGTATTAACGGCAAGTGCGGGCCGTCCTTGAAGTGTAAGGATATTTCCTTGGATGCCATCGTCGACGGTGGCTATGAGGTCATCCCTGTCCTTAGCCTTGTTTCTTGGCTCGCGTCGGCTGAGCGGCATGCTAAGCCTACGCTACTAGCTATAGGCCTCATGGTGCTGTGGACGGTGGTTTTTACTTATTATGGGGGTTGCACAGCTTGAACAATCGAGCCAGCTTTAGCGACAATGGTAGGATGGGAACAGATCGATCATCATATGCGTGCTACCCTCAATACTGCACGTCAGCTAAGACTCTAATCTAGAAAACCCCTGGTAGGAATTATGTGAGCCAGGCTGGTGCTTGAGTTTTAGGTAGAGCTGAGCTGAAGCATAAGCTTGGCCAGGGCGCAAAGCTAAGCCCGCCACCCTCTATTTCGCACGTGTTTCGTTCAAGGGAGACTCTCCCCAGTGCGCAGGCTCCAATCGTATTAAAATGTTCCAGTGAATGGCGTCACTATCCCAGGGACCCATCTTCGGTAAGCCGGGTCGCCGGGAGTCCCATCAATCTCAATTGATTGGTGTAGATGACTAAAGGGAGCAGAAGAATTGTCGCTCATAAAGATCGTGTACAGATACCTCCCTGATATGCTAGCCCTAACTGTTACCTAACTTGCGAATTCGGAACATCTGCCTCTATTGGACACACAGTACCCTGCTTTGCAACAGTCAAGTCGATTGGGCTAATACTGTTAATGGTGGTTTTTGGTGGGGTTTAGGGCTTTATGTAATGGCATGATGAGGAAGAGAGTAGAGCGTATGCTCAAAGGAAAGCAAGCCGCACTGGGGGGGAGACACGAGGAACAGCACGGCAACATCTTTGGCTATGTCCAGGGAGACGGGTGCTACCGACATTAGTATCTCGTTTGTCTAAGCACATACGTCTTTGCTTTCTTCATAGTTAATTGGAGAGAAATATCGACATTATATTTTTCTTCAGTCTAATGATTGAGTAGGTAATATTGCAGAAATTGTAAAAATGAGACCTAAACTCCACTCTGGCCCTCCAAATGTTGCAGATAATAAAATACAAGATAAATAATCTTGTCGGAAAAATAGAAGTAAAGCTCGACTTAAGACATCCACTACCCAGTACAGGAATTAAGAAGAGTAAGCAATTCGAAGGCCATCGCCGGTAGTGGGGTTCCAATTGATAGAGTCAAAGTCATAGACTCCAACCAGCTCAAAGGCCTCCCGGGTGCCTGGCTCCTTGCACGGAGTCTTAGCGGTAAGGTAGGTGCTATATGTCGCGTCCCAGGTGGCCTTAGACCCGGGGACAACCGAGATGCGACCCAAATGTATGTTGCGCTGGTTTCCGGGACCCCAGCCGCTAGTAGGGCCTGGCGCTGGGCTGCTGCTTCTGAAGACGTCGAGCTTCTTGCTCCCCGCAGGACTGGCAGTCGAGGGAAGGGTGAATTCGAACCAGCATTTCATGCCACGAGCGGCAGCAGGGTAGGTGAATGTCATCAAAGCAGTCTGGTCCTTGCCACCATTGCCGGAATTTTTATAAACCTCGACGAGGCTTGTAGTAGCGGCGATGGCACCATTGATGGTTGAGTACTGCCAGGTAGCTGAAGGGCTGAAGACACCCGAGCCACGGGCCTCGAGAGGGGCAGCCAGAACAGAAGTGGCAGCGACGGCGGCCGAAATGATAGATTTGAGAAGCATTTTGAAGATGGAAGGTAGAAAGAGCTCAAGTGAAAACCGTGTGTAGAGGTAGATTGGTCTGTGGTGATTGATGTTGATTGATGTTGAGTGATGATAAAAAGGTATTCCTTCTTGACACTCGGTCTTATATATTTGGAAGAGGACGAGCAAACTTACACCATCCGCTCGAATTCTGGGCGTGGACGCTCAGCCTCAGCCATGGCGGGGCGAAGTTGGCGGCATCATAAAAATAGTGTAAATGGTTCACACAGCCCGCGAGGCTTGCTCCGGTCGACTATCTAAGGGTTTAAGGCTTGAGCTAAGAGGATTCGAGCTAGAAAAGTGAAGAAGCTGCGATAGGGCGGCCAATCATGGTCTAGAGGCGTCATGCCGTTGCTCGCTAGTGGGGGCTGGACAATAGACACGTCAAGTTAAGTTGCAGACTAGTCGTTAATGTCTACAACTTTGATTCAGCTGAGAGCGGTAGAGACAGCTCGGCGACCTGTGGCGTCCAAACACTGCCCCGACATCATGGTGGAGGCATCACGAGCCCCAAGCCACGGTACGCCGTCAGCTTTTAACCCTCAGCAGCTTCCCGGATACTCGCTCTGCCACATCTTCCTCACCGCCGTAGCGCCAATCCAATCAATCTCATGGAATGAGTGATCCCCGTGCATCTGCTGGCTTTCAGCTGATTGATGAAATGGTGGGTTCAATCAATCCCCGCGATGGCTCGTCCGATGATAATCGAGACTGGGTTCACCACTGCCCCGCACATAGGGCACCCATCTTCGAAAAGGAATGTTGTACGTAGGACGATGGCCTTGATGCCGTAATGGAAGTTGGAAAGCACATGCCGTTCCGCAGAAAGCCTCTATTGATTGAATGTATGATGCGTATTCGTGTGTATGCCTGGGTGGCTAGCTGAGGGCAGCAAAACGCCTGGTGTAAGGGGGCTGATGTGGCTACTTGTCTTATTTTTATTTTTATTTTGGAGTGAATTAGGACGCCGCTTGAACGTAACACTGACGCACAGCGGTCACTCTCTCTATCCCTCGGTAGTCAGAGTCAGGCCGACTGAAATGACAGATGCCACCTGGTGAAGGCACATTTGTCGAGGAAGGAGACTTTGTATGAGCTCTGCGTCTTCGGCCGACTCGGACTCCGAACCAAATAGCGCTAGACTGCTTTTGGACCCGAAGCCCCCGAAGTCCTCCATTTGCCGCCCTTGAGACGAGGTTTTGAACCCAACACTCGGTCGTCACCTCGGACAACTTTCACCATGACAACTTGGGGATCGATTATTCAGGCCATCGATTGCCCAATTCACCAAGTAACTCATTCTCGAAGCTCCAGTTGCCAGGTCTCTCCAGCTACGCCATGACGTCACCGCCACCAGCCTCTGAGCAGCAGCACAAGCACGCCTGTTCGCTCTGTGCTCGTCGCAAGGTCAAATGCGATAAAGGCGATCCCTGTTCCAATTGCCTCAAGGCGCAGGCTCATTGCCTGTATGAGGCACCTGCTCCACCTCGACCTCGGAAGAGGGCCGCCGATGAAGACCTGCTCGCCCGACTGGCGCTGTATGAAGATCTGATGCGGAAGCACAAGATCGATTTTACCCGCTATGCAAATACCTGGGTTCCCTCTGGGTTAGAAGCCAAGCTGGGGGAGAGCGATGGCCAGATTCTAGTGCCCATCACGTCGGCAACAAGTCCCCAAGCCAAAGACTATCCTTCGGATACCAATGCGTCAAATGTGGAACGGTAAGCTGGCAACCAACAAAAAGAATCCACCTCTATCATGCAATAAACTGAGTGTATTGCAGGTGCTTATGGTCAAATTTGAGCCCAGAGGTCCGTTGTTGTGAGACTCTCCAATTGCTAAGCTGACATGACCGCATCAGCTCAAGTACCCTCTGATGCACAGCTTGCCTCACAAAGATGAACCCTGCTTGCATTCTACGCTACCGTTTCAGTCCAGCTCTGCCAGCACCGAACCTAAACTCCACGAGTTGCACCCAGAGCCTAGACAGATTTATCAGCTGTGGCAGACTTTTGTGGAAAGTGTGAATCCACTTTCGAAGATCGTCCATGTCCCGACTCTGCAGCAGCGCATCTTGAATGCAAGTTGGGACCTTTCCAATGTCTCAAAGCCCCTCACAGCAATTATGTTCGCAATATACACTCTATCTGTCACTTCCATGCCCTCGGCAGACTGCCAGGAATGCTTCGGCGAGAGCAGGGGCACTTTGTTGACCCGCTACCGAGCTGCGACTGCCCGGGCCCTCATCGAAGCCGGATTTCTTACTACGAGGGAACTTGATGTTCTTCAAGCATTTTTCCTATTTCTGCTCGCAGATACGGAGTCCGAGTTAACATCTACTCTAACTGGCGCCGCCATAAGGCTAGGCCAAAAAATGGGCCTGCATAGAGAGAATGGTGACAGCAAGATCTCGTTCTTCGAGAAGGAAATGCGCATCCGTCTCTGGTGGCAATTGTGTGGCCTCGACGCTCGGGTTCGCGCTGTTTCAACTCCAGGGCTTAACCCGCTATCCGAGCTTGGCGACGTTCGCTTGCCACTCAATGTCAACGACGCGGATTTGCATCCAGACATGATCGAGTCTCCTATCGAGCACAAAGGTCCGACGGAGATGATGTGCGTCTTGATGAAGTTCGAAGTGTCCAACTGGCTTCGATCCTCGCCTACAGCTGCCAAAGTCTTCGGGAATATCTTCAGGGGCCATGCGAGAGACAAGATATCCATGGAACTGGAAGATCAAGCCATCAATGAGCTCGAGGCCATCTACCAGGAGAAGTACTTTTCCAACTGGGACAAACGCATACCCCTACATAGCCTCACGCACGCGATGGCGAATCTGGCGGTTTCTCGCATGCGGTTCAAGGTTCACCATCCACGGGGCCGAGCTGTCAGTGGTGGCGAGATACATATGACGAGTGAGGAAAACAAAATAGTCTTCGACTCGGCCGTGACCTCGTTAGAGATGGTGAGCATCGGAATTCGCAGCAAGTTTTCCTCGCAACTGTTTACCCACATGACTTCCAACTTCGAGATGGACGCCTACATCTACGTCATCAGCGACCTACGATGGCGGTGCTCTGGAGAACGGGTTTCTCTCGCCTGGACTCTCGTTGAAGATCTTTTCAACGACCACCCTGAGATAATTTCCGATGACGAGAACACTTTCTTTACCGCTCTCGGTGATTTGACCCTAGAGGCTTGGGAGGCGCGCAGAAAGGAGCTAGTTTGTGGTCAAGGTGTTCGCGAATCTAACGTCACGCCGCAATTCATCCAGTTGCTTTGGGATAAGAAGCAGAACAAACATAAGGAAAGCGACCAGATGCACGCTCTCTTGGACCCATACAACCAAAATACCTGTGTAACGGATGATACCGATTTGTATTGGGAGTATTGTACCGACTTCTTACGATTCTAAAGAATTTAAGTCGGGATACATTTGTACACAGAAGCAAAAGAAAATTTGGTGAATATCTAGTGAGAGATTAAATAATGTTTTCCCACGATTCAGCTGAGCCATTGTTGGAAGTTGGCATGCACGCCAAGTGCACTATAAAATAGCCGAGAGAGCAAGATCGGTGAATGAACTAAACCCAGCACTCCTCGTAAGTTCCAGTAATGAGACGCTGGCGACTTTACTAAGGCTCCAGGCAACGGCAACTTACGACAACTCTCAGTCACCGTAGCTCCCGGTACTTGGGTAGTGCTAACTGTGTATCCGCATTGTTTGGAACTACTGCATGGTTTAATCGATTTGATCACATTGCGTAGGGCTGAAATACCCAAATGGTGCGTATTTTGTCAAGAGCTATCTGATATGTCAATTTCCTTCTAAGCCTTACTGATTTACGGTCATCGTGCCTGCACCTCAGGTTTGGTGAAGAAAAGAGAACAACAGAGTCGATACACAACTAAGGAATGCATAAGGTGAATTACTCATGCAAAAGTTGATTGAACCCGCCATTCGAGTCACCTGGCCAGATCAATGAACCAAATAAACCCCGAGAAAGAATCCTCTGTCTGCACGCGCCAAAAGATCTCTAAAATCCAACCGTTAACTGCGCGGGTTGGACAACGTCGAACCTTATTGGGGTATTGTTCCTTGATTTGAAACATCTCTGGGCAGCTGGCTTGGCAAGTAGTTCCTCCTTATCCCCTTCAAGCCATGAATGAATAGCTGCTTTAGCATCGATTCCAATCTCATACTTTCTGATTCGACTCTCTTCCTGTTCTCCTAATGGGTCCTTCTTGTCACCCAGTCCGAGGAAATTCCATTCAGTGCCCCATATAGCCTCAGAAAAAGTGAATTTCTCCCCAGGGTAGAAAGTTGTAAAGTCTCCTTGGTTGGATTGACGCAAGACCCCGTCATTGGATTCTCTCAACATATCAATCCAACGTAGAAGAATGGGCTTGCGGCTTGGAATCTCCGTCAAGGTGAGTCCTCCTTGGTAGGTGAACTTCCCATTAAATAGTGTTGATGCTTCATCCTTGAACGTAATTGGGCAAGTATGATCGAGAAAGATATCGAGAGTGATTGTAAAAGGCTCTTTAGACTTGATGTCTAACATGGGCGATGAGGTGGAAATATTCACCTTGAGAGAAGGCATTTTGGCGAGTGTTGGGCAACAAGGGCAAGATGTATCAGGGTATTGATATAAAGTTTAATATTTAGCATCTGGCGACCGAGAATGATTGCTGCCTAATTGTTACTATTAATAGCAAATAACGTCCAACCTGAAAATATCCTCGCAGCGGAGGCTGTGCGGAGTAAAAACGTCACTGCCACATGACAATATGCTACCAACAATATGTTACCAACACACTGTGAATGGAAGATGCAATACCATGATCCGACAACCAATCGCAGATCGCTGTCCTTGCAGTGATATGCCGGAGGAACAAACCGGAGGTTCTTTTGTTTTGCCCCCGATTGTTGGTCCACTGGAACATTCCACCAATCCTTCTGCAATCAAGAATCGGCGATCCATTTTCCTACGTGGTCTGACTCAACATCCGGCATATGTAGGCCCAGCCACCCGGCCGGCTTGCGAATATTATGGCAGATACGATGGGGCATAAAGATCTATCTCAAATTTTGCGTCTGTTGCCGTCTCGGGTTACTGAAATTGGGATTATTAATTTCTCACTTAATGGGAACACCAAATAATGATGTAAAGTCACCGGACTAAATAAATAAAAACATCTTCCCGTAGCGATGATGCAGTTGGTTGTTTGCCCAGCCTCAATGGCGAATATCAGGTGTTAACGTTATGGAATATCCCTGCCTTCTATTTTCGTGCTTCAAGGTACTCGTCCGAAAACTGGAGTCTGCCTTGCTGCGGTGCCCTGGTAAAGTGTCTCTTGAGCCATGATTTGAATGAAGCTGAAACGAAGGACCATGTGTTGCTATAATGCTACATGATGGTGTGGATAATTCTCGAGACCATCGCGGACCAACGTTTGGTATCAGTGTGCAATATGGCGATCATTACGCGTGTCGGAAACGAGGAAGAGGCGATTCGCCACAACTGCATCCAAGCCTCAAGTTAATATGCTACAAAGATCAGCTAACGGGCAGACGCCCCATGTATCCCTCAGCCATGAGGGGATTGGCCTTGGTACGTGTGGTTAGAGTTGAAGGATGAAGCTACCCGTACATGAGGAAGGATTAACGGAGGATGACATGATGCTGAAACTAACAGCTCTCATATTCTCCCGCCTGTCGTGGTTAATGACCCAAATAGCGCTGGCAACATTCGTCATTACCTGAATGAGGTACGGGCTGGAGTATTTAGAGGCCTTGAGAGCCTCCATCTCTCGTTCTTTCTAACCAAGCAAGTCGCTATCCACTCAGTCTCTTTACCATTGAACACCTTCAAAGAAAAATACATTTCAAACAACTCATCACCAGTCTTGCCTTTATCGACTCTATTGCCGCGGCGCCATCCTTCAACTCTGCTGTGGCTCGCGACTTGTAAGTTTGACATCAAAGTTCTTCAGACTACGGAAAGGAATATCCCCATGAAATTACCACTAAATTGAGACAGAACAAAGCAAGCCATGCCTAACTTCTCGAAATGGGCTTACGGCGCTCGAGATTGGAAGGAACAGATGGACAAGCTCCTTCTGGCATGACCGGAAGTCATCCATATGGCTATCTTCCTCCATGTCAAGCCCAACCTTGACCTCTACGATGAGGTATACAAACACTACTTCAAAACTGAGAACTCAGCAGCGGTCATGAATGTCTGGCGTCTTTTGTTGGGGGCTGAGGGCTCGGACGATCAAGGCGATGGCACCGGCAATCCGGAGTTCAGCAAACTTAACTTCATTAATTACTCACCATACAATAGTGATCCTTGCGATTATTCCACTATAGCATACCTTAGCGAACCGGATGCTAATAGCGAGCGCGAATTTCGGGTTTGCGACAAGGCCTTTGAGTATCCTCTGATCGTCGACTCCACATGCGATGACCTCGACGATAAAGTCAGTGGTCTGATGAGTACCCTCAGTGGCATTCTTCTGCACGAGCTCGTGTAAGATCACGCTTCTGTTTCCTCCACATTCTCCCCTCGCTGATTGTGAGACTCAGGCACTACAACCCAATTGGCAAAGTGGCGACGGGAAGTCATATTCAGGGCTATGATATGGATGGGTATGGGCCAGTGAACACTCGCAAACTGTTGGATGACCCGGATGTCGGGTCAACAATTACCAACGCCGATAGTTATCGCTGGATGGCCCTAGAGTACTACTGGTCGCACTCGTGTGATAAGTCTTTTGGGGAGGCAGCGAGTAACAAGGACTACCGGCAATGTATGGATGGTGACGATGAAGAATCCTGTGGTATGTAGCGGAGGGGGGTAAAGAGGAAAGCTCTGGACTTTGCATTCACTCATCCTGCATTGACTGCGGAGTACTAGTTAGCATATGCTTTAGAGGCAATATTGTGGGCACGGGTGGCTCCGCCGGTCAAGGGGTACTGCCTGATCCCAACAAGGTGACAGCAAGCTTGGAAATATCTAGTCTAGGGTGAGAGAAGTAGTGAGATTTCAATTTTATGGCTATAACATCGATAGTTAACCCCTCTAGCATCCGTCACTTCCCCGCTAACGAAGTGCCGTTGCCGCAGCGGCTGAGTGCCGGGGACAGTCCAATGTGGCCATAGAGCGTGGCAAAGGCGTGCGCGATGAGCTTTTTGGTATGGGTGGAGAAAGGGGATATATGGAGAAGAAAGGCCGACTAAGCTGAGGACAGTTAGCGAGCTGACGGAAATTAATCAGATTTGGTGACATGTAAGCCATGGCTTTAAATTGTGGCTTGTATAAGTGAGAGCTGATCCCTTGTCTGATCTCCGCTATTGAGGCAACTCGCTCTCATTGGGAGCCTCACGCCCAGTTAATTTACCAACCAGTATTTAACGAGACTGACGTAGGCGCGCTCTTCACAGATTCCATGGAGGAGTATGCAGTGCCCCAAAATCCAGATGACTACCAGCGCAGCCTAGGACAGTGCTTATTAGGGCGGCCACGTACGCTTTATAGAGGCCGGACCGTTTAGTGAGTGTCCATGTTTTCTCAGAGATGTTTGCCCATGGCTAGTGAAAGCGCTAACATTCTTCACTACGGGCTCCACAGTGACACTAGAGCTCAATAGTCTTGCCAGTATGACACTAGAGGCTCAATAGTCTTGCCGATTAATCTGTAGTCTTTTCAGTACATGACGCTAACAGGCCGATTATTCATGAAATTACGTTACTGATGGTAATAGCTGCCACGTAACAGACCGGGGACAGCAGAAGATGCATAACTTAGTTGATACATAGTAGTTCCAAAATTATTGATGCAATTAACTAGGCCGCTTTTCTCCTAAAGCCCTATATAACATCGCACGGCCCACCACATTCCTGTGCTTTCCATTCTGTTTTTCAAGCGTATTTTGTTCGAACTTGCCTAAGTCGTTCGTTCCATTATAATCACTTCACAAAATGCGTTCTCGGGTCCTATTTTCTCTCGCGCTTGGCCTCCTCGCCGCCGACTCTGCTGTTGCAGGTCTATGCAAACCTCCGCAATCAAGTAAGTTCATTCTGCGCATCGGTGTGATCTGTAATGGAGTGTATTCTTACTGGTCATTAAATTAATTTTCTCCAGGCTCGTCTACTGAGATCATCTCGACGACTGAGGCCGTCTCGACTACGACTTCCGAGGCCGTAGTTTCATCATCATCGACTGAATCCTCCTCTTCGGTTGCCCCGACAGCCACCACCAATTTCCGTGTTGTTGCTGGCGATGGTCCCCTGGATGGCTCAGTCCTTACTGCCAACCCAGACACCGACACCATCCTACTTTTCAACCCTACTTCTTCGACCTACTCCTCCGTCACCTTAACTATTGAGCCCGATACCGGTCGACTTCTTCAAGCAAATGGCAATTATATCTGCGCGGCCTATCGCACGACTAGCACCGATCCCGGGTTCCTCGTCAGCTGCTCCATCGAACGTATCCCAAATACTCCGTATGTCCTTTGCGGGCAGCCGACCGATGGCTCACCACTTGTGTGCACTGCGCCAGCTGGCGACTGCTCTACTTCACCCTGTACACGCAATGGTGGCACGTGGAATCAATTTTACACGAAGCCCAACAGCATTGGATATTTCACGTATTTTGGGTCGGGCAGCTACGACGCGTCGTACACCGCTGTTGATTTCGACGTGCAGGTTGTATAGTAATGTTTTCGGGGGAGCGAGCCTTGACACTGTTCATTGAGATTTTTACAGTCATATCGTCATCCCTGATCCACGCGGATAAGCCCAGAGCAAGGAAAGGCGCATGAATTGCGCAAGGACTGTTAAGCTATGCAAAAGTAGTTTGAACAATGCTCGTCAAAAAAGCACCAAACCCTGATACTTTTCTCGCATCAGATCCTCCCAACTCACAGCGTCTCCTTTGTTCCATCTCTGCCAAAGCTCGTCTACAAGCTTGCGTGCTACGGAGATATGCGCAAAGCCAACTGTAACCTCCATGACACTAAGCCGATAGTCTATTGTCAGACGGCTCGCCTTTGTCATGCTGCTTACGCCAGCCATGAACAGGGGAAACAGCATCCGGGCTTCCATCTCTGATCCGGACCGAATCAGTGACAAGACCGACAGTATATTGTCCACTGCTGCTTTAGTCTGAGAATCACCCCTACTCCCCTTCCTTGTCACCTGGCGCAGGCGTAAAATGACCGCCCATTGTAAGGCAAAGCCCAGAGCTCTGGCCTCGGTCATGTCCCGAGACGGATGGATAATCTCCGGTGGTGCCCAGCTCTGCAACAGAAGCTCAATCTCATCTCCTTTCGCCACAGACTCTTCGTTGCTGGTGGATAAAATACTGATGTTCGCAAGTGATTCGTACAAGCTAACTGATACACCGAAGAGCGGATGAATCACACCTGTTTCCGGGGTCAGATCCGTCGAGATCAACCGTAGCTCACTCCCAAATCTCCCGGGAGCCTGGTCGGAGGTGACGGATGCGATGGACGAGATATAGTTATACACTTCAATGAGTCTCTCGGCTTCGGGGTGGGCAAGGCTCTCCTCCACTTGGGAAAGGAGAGCCCTAGCCCCATGAAGATGGAGGAGCCACCTTCTAGAGTTTCCCGTAGATATCTCAGATCCGATCAGCTATGCGAACGTAGCTCAAGACAGAAAAAGCCAAAATGAGGTCAATTGGATGGAATACGTACCTCCGCTAGGCACAGGAGTAGCGTTGCCGCAAGAGCCCAAATGCGAGTCCCAGTGCCGCTTAGCTCGGCCATGACTCCCTCAAGAGCCTTACCTCGATGTATGCATACGTCGTGTTCGTAAGCTGGATAGACTCGAGACAGGTGACAGGCAGTAAGGGCGACGAGGGCATGGCGCACGGAAAAGTTCTCCAATGCCATGGGCACGATGACACTTAGAAATGGATTCATGTGGTCTTCGACAACGACCAGTGCTCGCGATACCGACTGAAGAAAATGGTTTAATAGATGTCGCTCTCCGATAGTCCAGCTCTTCAATGCCTTGGTCGTCACGCCCATCAGGTTGTTGAGCGCCGTAGATGGCAACAGGACGGCCAGTCCAGCCTCATCATCACTGGCACAGGGGAGACCCAGTGTTGCGAGAGCCGTGCTAGGGGCAAGGTTGGCTGTCCTGGCGGTCTCGATGCGATTATCCGTCTCAATTAACGGCAGCCAGTCCGAGAAGAGCGACAGTCGTGGCGAATCGCCTCGGCCTTGATCAGCCGCCGCACATTCAAGAAAGGCATCCGAAGGCAGCAAATTCTCCATCGCAACAGGCATCGCCGCATCTTGGGCATCTGGGCTCAGGCCGGGCGCAGGTGGTTGGAGGCATGGCAAGTCGAGGCGCTCGCAGTCAGTGCAGACAGGCTGCTTCTCGTCGCACTTCTTGCGTCTCTGGCGACAGCTCAAACAGCCCGTCACCGACTTGGTATGTTTGGCCTTGGAGCGTGACTTTGATGGCCGAAGCGGGAGAGACAGCCGGGTTTGGGTATTCAGATGGCAGGGAAGCGAGAGGCGGTTGCATCGCGCACAGGGAATGTGCTTTGTGCAGCGAGCCTTGATTGACTTACACCTCTGGCACGCGGTCCGTCTGCGACCCATCTGTCTGATGAGGTAACAAAGGCGGAGGAGTCGAACCGATTACGTGCAAGGACGATAGCCGATGTGGATTGTCATACTATATTTGGGAGGTCAGATCGGCAGAACGATGACTCGGACATGTGGTAATACGGTAGTTTCCACGAGCGAGCTTTCAAGTTGTCTCTTCCGCCTACGGAAAGCAGTCACCAAGGAGGCGTATGAGCTCAAGTCTTGCCGCTCGTTGGTTGAAGGATCCCAGGAGCATCCCCGAACAGATATGCACGGAGCTTAGCCGACAGACGCGGGGGCAGATAAGAGTGGAGGCGTATCCCGCCTTGTATCGCATTTGGTGTCCGATATTCTGCCTCTATGATATTCCTCCACTCGGATTAGTACAGAATTGTTGCGGGGAACCAGTCGGCTTTCCCATTGGTTGGCATATGCCGTCGTTTAGGTGATAGATGATCGTTATCAGACTTCCCTGAAGCGGGTTAGTGGACGTTTTCGAATCATCACAAAATAGCTAGCAGTTCAGTAGGCCATTTACAAGCTCGGCATTCCATAACTAATCTTAAAACAATGCGTTTGTTGGTCGACTCTGCCTTCGCTCACAATGCACTCCATCAAGATGATATCCACTCACTATGTCTGACGTCAGTACAATATGCAAGATGAAGCATATACTTGTACGCAGAGGGCATACCTAAGACTCGAGAGGGTACAGGCTGTTTGCGCACACCACACAAGTATTCTCAGTTTCGTACACAAGCAAGACCATCATAACATATGACGACTGCAATGGGGAGACACAAGCGCTGGCACTGGGTTTATTCAATTCCCAGGCAGGGAGACGATATTTCTTCGTGACGGCTGCAAGAATATCTTTGGGATTGACGGACTAAGGAAGCTAGCACTTCGGTCAGAAGATGACATTCACAAGGCTAAGGCCCGTGAATGGCAAGTCTAGCTAGGCAAGAATCATGTAAAACCCTCCCCTGCCTTCTACTCCACAGGAATCCTAGGAAAGAAGACTCCCTAGGTTGATTCAGTCTTTTCAATCATCATCTCTGACTTGGTATCTGCCGAAACTCCGGGCTTGCTTGGCACCTCGATGCCTTGTAGAACGCCCGTCTCAATTCTCAAATTTTGCACGTCCTTGGCGTCACGCTGTTCAAGAAGGTCGAACTTGGCGTCAATCTCTTCAAGAGTCAGGCCCTTCGTCTCAACCCAGAAATATGCGACGAAGAGGAATTGCACGACGTCCCAGGCCGCGTTGATCATGTAGCTCTTCCAACCAAGCGGCTCCATGGCGAAAGGCCATACGAAGACACTGAAGACACTATAGCTTACGTGTCAGCTGAGGAGAATGAACAGGGGAGTTGGGAAATCACGCACCCGCCACAGGTCACGGAAAAGGACCAGGCTGCCATCCCGTTGCTGCGGATGGAGAAGTTTAGCACCTCTGGGGGATAGAGGACGGTGAGAGGGGTGATTCCGACGGCATAACTTCCTTGGAAGAGAAAGATGGAAGCCACCACCCCATAAATGCCCGAATTGTTATCGCTTTGTCCATATTCTGCGCTCGTCAGTACGCGGCTCAGGGCAAGAGGTAGTGATATCACGAGAACTTACTCTTGGTCAACCCGCCGACGAGGAACAGGAATATGCTCATGCATCCAACCGAGACAAGACACATGCTCTTTCTTCCGACGACATTCATGAGCGCTGTCCCAATAAGAGCAGTGACCAGACACCAAGCCGACAGAACAACATTCTAGCAAAAGATGATTAGAAGTGCATATAACGCCGCAAATTGCAACCTACAATCTCAAGCTTCGTGTCTGAGTTGGTGATGCCGGCATTTTCAAGCATGTCGCCCAAGTAGTATGAGACAGTGTTGTTTCCTAATCACGTTAGAATTGCTCCTCGAGGAGTCTTGAGAGGGAACAGAGCCTACCGCTCGACATGGCCAAGATGGCGACAGAAACAACTAGCAAAAGACGTCTTCTCGAGCTTGGCGTCCGCACGACCTCGGCGTAGGTCATCTGCTTCCCGCAGTTGCGTTCCCACTCGACAGCTTCCACAATCTGCCGCTGCTGCGAGAGGGCTTCTGGGTGCGTCTTGTCTCCATCGCTATGTGTGGAAGCTAAAACCGTCAAGGCATCGTCCATCCTGTTTCGATGAACGAGCCAGTGAGGAGACTCGGGCACGAAGAATACGACGATACCGCAAAGGACACTGAAGACTGCCTGAAGGGCGCAGGGCAGCCGCCATGACCATGACCCGGAGATGTCGGCCGTGCGGTAGGTAACACCGGCAGCAATGAGGGCGCCTATCTCGGGTCAGCTCCGAACAGTAATGGAGAGTCTCTTGGCTGGAGCAACCTACCGACATAATACACAGAAAAGATGAAACTCAAACCTGGAGCGCGGAACTTCGAAGGTAGTGTTTCGGCAAGCCAGCTGAAGTGGGATGAGCTTTTTGCCACAACTCTGGGATGGAGAGAACAAACGTAGATGCTGCAATTGATGAAGTACCTGACCCAGCCCCAAGAATGATTCGGCCAATCACAAACATGGTAATATTCTGGGCTGCAGTCATGAACAAGACACCAATGAGCTTGAGAATGATGGAGATGATGACGCCTGTACGGCGACCAACACGGTCCACAACGGGTCCCATGAAGGTCGATACAATCGCCCAACCAATGAAGGAGGCGGCAGAATTGAGCGACTTGGTGGCCGTCGTCAGTTTGAGTGTGTCGGTATATGACGGGAGAATGTTGATGCCATTTCTGCAAGAGTCAGCTACACATACGCAGAGCGAGGAGAGGCGATACATACATCAGGGCACTGTCATATCCTGTCGTCTGCGTCATGTACAAGGTCAGTGAGTGTTGGTAGGGGAATCCCTCATTGTCAGAACGTACCGTTGCAAACACGGCAGAGCAAGTGATGAGCAAACCGATGGTCGTGTTGCTCGATTTGAAGAACTGGAAAGGCCCCAGGGCCCCGTCGAAGAAACCCATTCCTGCACAGTTCTAGAAAGACAAGATGGTTCAATGTGAAGCTTGAATCTGCAGTCAATCACTCGGACAACTCGACGTATAAGAGGATTTTTGTGACGATTGAGATACGATCAAAGACCCTGCCACACCGTGCTGCGAGGGACTGATAAGCGAGGTTGCTATCTGGGAACGACGGTAAATTACGAGACTAGTGCAGAACCACAATAGGCGGTGGGGCTTGTCCCTTGATCTCAGTAATCCGGAAAAGTGGGAAGGCCTAGATAGGGGCTGCGGAGGAGTTCGCGGGGTAAGTTATCCGGCTCTGTACGAACCATTTCTAGACGATTCAGCCGAGATACGACAGATGAATTGCACTAACTTCTTCCTACAAAGATCATGATACAGAGCCAAGAGTGCAAGCCAGGCAGGCCAAGCACCGCATTCACAATATCGCTGTTTGTGGAGCAACCTTGAGATGATCGCCGTCGTTTATTAGCGAGCCGAGGCCATGGCGAAGATCTTGCAGGCTGTCAATCACAATGGGATGGACGCATTTACTACTCTATTGGTCAACCCCGCACATTGGGAAATGCCGTCGTTTAGGTGCAGTAGCCGAAGCTCGCTTCCCAATTCCCGACAGTCAAATTCCCGACGAGGTCAAATTCCCACATCCGAAGAGCTACAATTTGTCCGGTATAATATTACACTGAAACAGTTAGTTCAAGGCGGCAATCTTTGCTTTTTTGTGTCTGCTACGCCCAAGCCCAAGGACTTGCTGCAGGTGAATTGAACAAACAACGTGATCACTAAAACGCAATAAGCCGCGCAAGTTGCAACATGTTGCGGCTTATCAATCGCGTTCTCACTGATAGCGGAGGCATTAGCTTCACATGAACGTAGCATATTGTAGTCGCCACTGGGTGGTTTATTGTCACAGAAAACAACTAAACGACGGCATTTTCTATCTAACCGGATATATAATTCCAACATAAGCCCCTCTCGGTCGTTATCGAGACAGCCCATTTCGCTTCCGGCATTCATTTTCTTATCGACTTGCTCCAACATTCCATCTGAGATATCGACCATACTCAACGTTCAACATGACTCCCATTGCTCTCAATCCTCCTGCCGACATCATCCGCCCTGGTGTTGCGGCCTTGAACAAGTAAGTGGAGCAAAGACCAAGCCCCTAACCAGATGCTAACGACGGTTTAAAGAACTTCGTACGCAGACTTCCGAGCGGAGCTGAGGGAGAATGGGTTCGCTGTCTTGAAAGGCGTCGTCCCCAAGGATCGCGCCATCGCATACCAGGAGAAGGCGTACGACTGGGTGCGATCGTTCAGTGACAGATTGGACTTCGACAACCCGGATACCTGGGTCCAGGACAACCTCCCCTTGCACAACAAGATCCGCGTATACAATGGGTACTGCATCGCTCACGAAAAGTTCATGTGGGACGCGCGAATGGAGCCTGGCGTCTTGGATGCCTTCAGCCGCCTCTGGGGGACGGAAGAGCTCCTAACCAGTTTCGATGTCCTCAATGTCACGTTCCCCAACCGCAAAGACCTGCCACTACGGAAACCTTGGCAGCACATTGACCAACGGCCCTCCAAGCGCGGCGTCCACTGCGTCCAGGGCATCATCAACCTTTCTACTTCGGGTCCTGAGGACGGCGGCCTGGTGGTCTATCCGGGATCTCACAAGTACAACGACGAGTTCTTCGACTCGCATGCCGAGAAGTCAAGGGGCAACCTTCTCGCGGATCGGGACGTGTATCTCTTCGACGACAACGAGCTGGCCTGGTTTCAGGAGCGAGGACTGCAGCCGCACAAGGTCTGCGCCGAGCCTGGCGACCTTCTTATGTGGGACTCGCGGGTGATTCACTACGGATCGGATCCTACCGAGAAGAGTACCCAGATCAGGGCAGCCATTTATGCGACGTATCTGCCGGCCAGCCTGGCGAGCCCGGAGCAGCTCGAGTTGAAGAAGCAGGTGTTTGAGCAGTACGGCAGCACTACGCATTGGCCCTTCGAGCACATTGTTCCAGGGAAACAGCACGCGCTGCTAGAAGATGGTACACGGGACCCTCGAGACCGCGACCAGCCGCTTGAGTTGCCAGTCTTGAGTGACAAGCTGCTAAAACTGGCCGGTGTGAAGCGATACTAGTGCTAGGGCTATACTGTTATAGCGTTGGAAATAACCCACTTGTTACGTAGTGTGTTACTATGGAAGCTGAGTATTATAATATATTACGTTTGCTTCTATATTCAGTATTTCTTAACTAATTATTCTATTAACTTTATAAAAGAAGATAATCTCTCTTGCCATGTAGAGATTTTGTTAAGCAATATAGCAAATGTTCACTTTCTGTCTTCTAATTATACACTTTTATAATATTAATATATCTAGGACTAGGCGTGGTACTAAATGCATATCTCTATTTTTTCAGATACTATATAACTTTAATCTATCTTATGGTATTCAGTGGAGCAAAAAAAAAAGGAAAACTAAAAAGGGATGCTATATTAAATGCAATAGAATACTCTAAACATATTTACTAATTCCAGCTATATATACGCCTACACAAGCTTTTAAATAGCACTTTTCAAAATCTTATTAGCAAACTCTTGTTTTTATTCCCTAAGGCTCCTTTATATGAAACCACAACCGGTTTGCCTCTTCTGTTTGTTTAATGGTGTCTGGATCTACTGTTGTAATTAGCTGTAAGTCAGGGGGAGTTAATATTATGTATAACCTTGATTGATCTAGAGGTAGTAAACTAGCAGAGCCTGGGTGGAAATGACGTTTCTTCATACTGCAAATTTTCCACTCTCAAGGCCCGCGCATTTTCTATATAGTTATCCTCTACATCCTCCGTTAGCTCACCGTTATCAATATTCAGTCATGCTCACATACTCTATCCGACTAGCCAGCCACCTGGCAGCTCTGTCCACTGAAAGCCAATACGATCACTCAGATTCCTTCTCCTGGCGGCCCGGCACGAACTGAAACTTGTCTGGCATCCCCGCAAAGTTGGCGTGGATCTCCCCATCACCAGCAATGCACACCATCGGAAATAACCGTCCCGATATCCCCCTAAATGATCCAGCTAGTACATAGTCTTGCGTTAGCACGGAACACTGTCTGCTTCCGATGGCTTCCCGGGGAACACGTTACCTTGGCGCTTCCCATTCTTGGTGAAGAAAGCCGTGCCCTCGACGGGATCGATGCAGCAGCCGACCACGTCGTCAGCCTTGAACGTCTCGCAGATGCGTGAGACGGTCGTCGAGGTGGGATATAGATTCCCGTCATCCCCGTGGTAGCCCCATGACTGCCCTGAGCCCGAGCAGCCGAGCAGCTCCCCTAGGGATTCGTCCTTGTGGCCGAAGCCAATAACGATATAGCTTCTTGAGCCCGAAGTTAGTCAATGCGGGCACTGAGACGGTGCGAGAGAGAGTGCGACTACTTGCCTCGAGGGTTGGAGGTGGACAACTCTGACTTCGAAGTAGGACTCGCGATTGGGAGGGATTGGGTGGTCAGCCCTGACTATACCGTAAGTTGTTAGAAATCGACGTGTACGAAAGGCCAAGTAGTTATCGACCGAGGCTGAGAGTTAGTTAGTGCGAGGCCCTAGGTTCAAACGAGAGGTTACGTTGACAACTCACGCGAGGAATCAGGATGGTCAATGTCTCGTTTCACGCGAAGCCGCGGGCCAATGGTTTCCTGCAAATTCGACGTCTCGCCGCTGCCCACCGCGCTCTGGAGACCGCCATCCACGTCCATCAACACTAGGCTGTGGTCTTTGTCCTCCGCGTTCCATGAGCCGGGCGTCTTGAAATCAGACTTGGGTAACCCGCCGATGAGCGTCGCTCTTTCGTGCCCTCGGATTGCCTCGCTGGTAGAGGCGATCCAGGCCAAGGGCCATCCGTGTTCGTCGAGCCTCTGTGCTTCTGCGCCTTTTCCCAGGAGGATGCTCGCCAACTGAGGATGGGATTCGACAACGATGCGGTAGAGCCATTCACAGTTTCCGTCGGCACCTGGGGTCCTGTCGAATATCATCTTAAATGTCTCCTCGTCGCCGCTCTGGGCTGCCGAGCGGAGCAGCTGTTCGCTGGCGTCGGTCGACAGCCCCTCAAGGCACTCCCTACCGCGTCCATCGGCCAGCATGAGTTCTGTCAGCTTTGCGTTTCCAGCCTGCACTGCGATCTGCAACGCCGTGAGTCCTGACCCGTCGACATGGGTGAGGTCGACGCCCTTTCGCTGTAGCAGGTCCTGAACCGCATCGATGTTCTCCCCCCTGACGGCCAGCAAGAATGGCGTGTCGCCTTTGGAGTCCTTGAGGTTTATATCCATGTCGGGAGCAATATAGCTTAGCATGAGCCGGACGAACTTTGCTCCAGTCTGGTCCGTCGCGGCGTGCAGCGGAGTGCGACCGTCATTGTCTCCTTTAAGGGCGTCCGCACCGTTCCGGAGCAGCTCCTTAGCCACTGTTTCGTACCCGTTCATCGTTGCAAGCCCCAGCACCGTTTTTCCCTCCGTGTCAACAACATCAATGTCATCGGTTCCTTCGTGCTGGAGGATTAGTCTGACAATAGGGAGGCTGTCGTAGGCAATATGGAGCGGCCGCCATCCAACCTCCGACGTAGCTTTTGTGTCTACCCCGTGTTGAATTAGAATGGAGACAGTTTCCACGCGAGTATGGTATGTCGCAACATAAATAGCGGTCTCCCCCTTGTCGTTCTTCGCGTTCTTGCCGGTAAAGTCTTTCGACTCCAGGACTGCCGCGGCGATTTTCTCATAGCCCCTTTTAGCCGCTTTATGCAGCAGTGTCTTGTTTGAGGAGTTCGCAACGTTTGGATTGGCCCCGCTGCTCAAAAGCGTCTGAACAACGTCGGCGTTGCCGGTGACTGTAGCAGCCCATAGCGGAGTCTTATCATCTGTAGCGAGCCCGTCTACCGCCGCACCGGACTTCAAGATTGCTTCAACGACGTTGACTTGTCCTTTGTCTGCAGCGTAATACAGAGGGGTGTGGGAGTCGTCGTCTGTAGAATCTACATCAACTTCTCTCTTCCTCGCGAGGAGATTTTGAACCATCTGAATATGTCCGTTTTCGGCAGCGTAGGACAGCGGTGTCCGTTTTACATTGTCCGTCTTGTCCGACTCTGTTGTCTTTGCCTCGAGCAACAGAGTGCCTACTTCGTCATGGCCGTTCAGAGCAGCAAAGTGGAGCGGCGTCCGGCCGTCATCCCCAAGAATGTTTGGGTCAGCATCCGGGTCTAGAAGAAGCTTTTGCACAACTTCGCTGTATCCTTGCCTCGCTGAGGAGAGCAGGATATCGGCGCGTTTCTTGGCATCTAACGAATCTTTCGTCTTTTCAAGCAGCAGTTCGATAATCTTCCTGTCCGTAGCCAGGTCCAAGGGCGTCTGTCCGTGGCTGTCGACAACGTTTGCTTCTGCATTTTGCTGCAGCAATAACTGAACGACGTCGTACTTTCCCGCTTTTGAAGCAACGTGCAAGAGCGTTTGCCCGCCGTTGTCGCAAGAATCCAGATGATCTTGGCCCAACACTGTAAGAAGGCGTTCCACTAGATCCTCGTTCCCTCCTTCACAAGCGTAGTGAAGTAAGGTTAACCCGGAATCATCGCAGATGTTTGGATCGGCATCTGACTCAATCAGAAGCGTCTGTACCACCTTTATATGTCCCTTTTGGGCTGCCAGATGCAGTGGAACACGACCTCTATTGTCTGTCAGATCCGCGTCGACGGAGCTGTCCAAGAGCAGCTGGACTAGCTCCACGCTGCCAGTTGCCGCGGCCAGGTGCAGCGGCGAATTGCCCTCGCTGTTCGTTGCCATTGCGTTCGCAAAGGCGTCCATCAGAAGAGACGCGATGTCCTCGAATCCGTTTTTGCAGGCCAGATGGAGAGGAGTTTCTTCGTTCAGGCCGGTGACTTCGGCCTCTGCGCCATGCTCGAGAAGAGATTTGACAATATCTGTGAAGCCTTTCTCGCAGGCCAAGTGGAGTGGAGTCAGGTTTGACGTGTTGAAGATGGTGAGCGAGAGCTCGTGTTTAGAGTGGAGGTCACAGAGGCACTTCGCCACGGTGGCGTGGCCATTGATCACGGCTAGATGGATTGGACTGTCTTGGCTCGAGTTTGGGCGGGCGATTTGGCTCTGGGTATGATCTGTGAGCGCCTTCACGATACCGAGATAGCCAGCGCCGGCTGCCAGGTGAAGTGGAACGCATTGTTGCTTGTCCCCAATGCTAGTCAGGCCAGGGAGTCGTTGCGCCCATCTTAGCAGCTCCCAGACGACTTTCTCATGTCCCTTTCCAGTTGCCAGATGCAGAGGCGTCGAGCCGCTATCATCTTGCGCCTGGAGAAGTTCGTCCCACGTCTTGCCGTCTGCGCAATGGTCGTGAATGAGCTGAACTATGTCCACGCGCCCAGACTCTGATGCAAGGTGAAGAGCAGAAGAGTTCCAGTTGTCGACGGCGTCCACTTTGGCCTTGGCGTCTAGCAGGGGCTTGACAGCGGCGGATTGCTGCCAAATGCAAGCCTCGTGTAATGGTGTAGACCCCTGCCTATCGACGATGTTTATGCTGGCGCCCTTATGAAGCAGTCTTCGTATGACGTCCGTATGACCGAAGCGACTTGCCAGGTGCAGGGCAGATCTTCCGAGCTGGGATTTTGAGTCGACCTTGGTAGCAGATATCTCGAGAAGTTTGTTCACAACCCCGAGGCTGCCGCACTCGGAGGCAATGTGGAGAGGTGTGAATCCATCAGAATCGAACGCGACGGTGGAGTATTCAGCTTTGAGAAGCGTTGGGACAAGAGCTGTACGACCGTGTGCGCTTGCGATGTGTAAGGCCCTCGAGTTTCCAGCGCCGTAGTGGAGCAGACTCTTCACAATCTCTTCATCACCGTTCTCGATGGAGATTTCCAGGGGGCTCCAATACTGCCCCACAGCCATGCTGCGTTGGCTGTCCTCTTGGCTATCCTTCAGCAGTGAGAGGACAAGATCGGGGCATCCCACTTCTGCCGCCATACACAAGGCGCCCTTCAGGTCGTCTGGCCGTCGGATCACTGGATTCTGACAGCGCCAGAACCAATCAGCCCATCGGTCGATCAATTGCTTGTCCTTGAAATGCGACCTGAAGCCTGGCCTGACCTTGGACTTTTGGTAGTGTGCCGCCCAATACTGGACCGCGTATGTGACCAGTCCATTTCGGCCCGTCGGCATTCTCGAGAAACCAGAGCCTGGCTTGTTAGCGTCATCTAAGAATGGTTGCTCGTCGCTTGGAATCATCGAGATATAGGTCAAGCAACATCTTGCAATAACCGGGTGATAGTCGACGCAAATTAGACATGTCAACGGGCATCTGCCAGTATGTCGTCTCAACAGGTATTCTTGGAATGTTTTGTGGATGAAGAGGACCTGGCCGTCCCAGATCTCGATCAATCCATCGAAGACTCTCATCAGATCTGAAAAGATATCTTTGGACATGTCATCCTCGATTTGTGCAATGTCTTTGTCGGTCTCGATTGCCAGGGCGACTGAAATCTCTTCAAGGGTAAGGGGTCGGAAGGCATGGATCATCCACGAAAGCACCCTTTGGGCCCAGCCGGAACTTCTTTCCGGGTCGTCGTTTATGAATCGGTCGTAGACTTCGTCTAGAAGCTTGCTTCTCGCCATTTCCAAGGTTGGTGCCCCTTGAGAAGTCCCAGGGGATGGATTGCAGGCTTCGCCGAGGAAGGCTTGTACCGAATCCAAAGCCTTCTTTGCGGCGGAGGCTGTGGATGGAACGTGCACTATATCAAGCAATTCCAAGGTAAGCTTGGCAGTGAGGAGGGTCACTGCCGGGTTGGCGAAGATCTCCTTGATGAGGTCGCTGAAGGCACTGTACGCCGGTCGTCTCTCGATAAGCCGTGAAACGCTGGCCTCCACTACTTCTTGGACGTCCTTTTCACGTCCAATTACAGAATCAAGGTCGATGGTCGAGTCGCTCGCTACCTTGTTGTGTTCTTGTCCAGGGGCTGCACTAGTCAGAATGAGACGCAAGGTCGATTTGGGTTCTCGGCACAGCAAGAGGAGATCGCTGAGGAACCGGACTCTGGAGGAGTCGCTTTCCTCGATTCCGTCCAGAACGCATATTGTATCACCATGATATGGGCAGCTGACTAGAGAGCGGAACAGAACCCATAGTCTATCAACCTTCATCTCGGGCCTCTCGGTAATCGGCTTGGTGAATCGGTCATAGAACTCGCGGACATGGTCGAAAAGGCCGGGCTTACGGCAGAGCAGTTGATGGCTGAGTGACGCGAACAGATTGAAGGCGGTGCGGTGGCGGTCATCCCTGGTGTCGAAGGAGAAGGTGATGATTTCGGTGGGTTGTTTCAAGACTAGAGGCGGCCGTTGCTCGACTTCCTTTGCGACCAGCCGTGCAATGTGCGTCGCCAAGGTCGTGGTCCCCGTTCCGCGGCCTCCTTCGATCCAAAGAATCCGACACGAATCGGGCTCGCACCAGCGTTTGTAGGCCTCATTGTCTTCGAGCCACTTGAAAGTGTTCGGGTGAGGATTAGAGATCCGAGGCAGATGCTCTTTTACATCGAGAGATGAAAGCAGCCTTAGGAAATTGACATATTCCTCTGGGTGTTCTGTCACAGGGTTGTCACAGGGTTAGAAGAAGGACTCATGAGGCTCCAAAGTAGGACAAAATGCCACGCACCAGAAGGACTCGTTGTATGTTGCACAATCTGCTCCAGGAGCATGACGTCCTCTGTTACCTCCAAGGTCAGCCTTGGAAGTTCGGCATGGGTCCTCGGAAGGCTCAAAAAGTGCTCGTTGGGGATTCCAAATGTTGCGGAGTACATGTCGACGATCTACACGCCATTAGCAACATGTTGTGGTGTTTTCAAGCAGCTCAAGGAGGACTTACGGGTGCGGGGGGGAATTCACTGTCTTGTTCGTAGATGCTGAGCATTTCGTATACTCTTGAAATCACCTCGAAGTCGCAGCTGACTTGCATCAGTGTGGCTGATGTTGCCCTGATGATCTCAAGAATGCTTTCATGGTTGCCGCGACCAGATGTAAAGAGAAGCCGGCAGGCTGTCCTCTGCCACGACATCTCATCCACGGCTCGGTGAGGAGTGCCGAAGAAGACCTGCCCAACGAGATTCCATAGGTCAGAATCCAACTACTTCTGGAGGCCTGCTGTCGGGAGCCTTGATAAATCAGACCGAATAGTGACTCACGAGAAGTAACGTTCGAGCTGCAATGGAGGCGTATCGCACGGACTTGATCGCCAACATGAGCGCCTGCTCGAGCATTAGATTCTGACCTGACACCTTTTGCCGAGCACAGAGCTCGTTGGAGGGGCACCAGCCTTCTTTACTATCACGCCTCCGATATCATGCCCGACGAATATGAGGCCACGTCTCTCGTCGCTCTGTTGTCACGTAGATAGGAAGTCAGCGGGGAAGAGACACCCAGGGAACTTGTACTTGAAGCATACATCGGTTGCGCTGTACTGGTCGTTCAGCTCATCCAAGAGCTTGTGAGCCACGTCCGTGATATCGGAGGATGAAATCCCGTGATGACTGCCCAGCTCGTAGTCAAACGTCATGATTCTAGGTCCGTCAATTCGATCAGGTAGGTAGTCGGTCAACCACATCGCGCCCTTCTTGCGCCCTTGACGCACCGTCCAGGTCACTAAGCGATTACCGCCAATTCCATGGACGGCAACAAAGCTGTTGAAGCGCGTAAGTCACGGATTCAGCCACGGAGAATGGTGGAAAGCCAGCCTTACTCAAACTCTTGGAGTCCTGGCTTATTGCGAGAAGGCTCTTTCGACTGCAGGTCGTGGACCAACAGTCCCGGTGAGGTTGCCATTGCTGAAGAGGCTGTGCTGTGTTTTGTGGCGGCTCGTTTTCTCGAGTTTGGACGAACTGAGAGATGAACAGGATAAAATGCGGCGAGCCTGCAGATTAGCTAGACCAAGGCTCACTATGGATTGGCCGGCTCCCACACGGAAAGGCAGGGAATGTGCTGTAATCTCACATTTTTTGCGTCGTGCTTCGGGTGACGCAAATGTGCCACACCACAGTCACGCAGCCCAACAGCCGAAGGATGCCACATGGTCGCCACTCATTGGAGGACTCGGGGCGTCTGCCCTTCCAGGGAAAGTATTGAACATGGAAGCGGAACAGGGTCACCCGATTCACGCCACCATGAAAGGGCTCCAGGGAACTCAACACTCCTCCGAGCACTCATTTTGTGTCTCCAAACAACACGAGAGTATACAGGCCACGATAATGACCACTCCCAGTGAAATATACGAGGTCTATCCCCTCGAAGACGAGGAACTCGTCGTGGGCCTCCAGCAGAAAGGTGGACATGTCAAGAGCAGCGAGCTTGGCCATCTCGGCACGATCGACAGGTCAGGCTATTCAATCGTCTTCCAGCGCCTATTCGAAGTCCACGGCAAATGGGAAAAGAAGCAGTCCGACAACGCCAGCTTGCTAGCGATCAAAATCTCTCCCAGGGTCAAGAACCACGAGCACCACTTCAAGCAACTTAAGGTCGTCCTGACTGTCGAGCTTGCAAAGGGGACAATTGGCAATGCCGAAGCCCCGTCGTTCGACTCATATGAGCCGGGACAACAGGGGGCCTTCTTCTTGAAGGAGATCTCGACAAAGCGAACAGACACCGTCGAGGGAAGCATCCAGCTATCAGGGCAGGTACCCAGCGGACCTTCCCTCAGCGCGAATACTTCCAAGTCTCGCTCGGAGGAATCAGACCAGCGCCGCATACATTCGATATCTGCCAAACCGTCGTGGGCAGCTGGGAACACGGAAAAACCAAACCAGATCGAATGGACGTTGAAGCCGGCCGAGAATTCGGACGGCATTGGCGACTACATGGTTGTCGCTTTGCTGGTTTTACGGGCAAGAGGATCCAAGTTCCAGATCAGAGCAGAGAGCAACGCCGACATCAGTTTTTTCACGGACAAGCTGAACGTCATTCCCTGGAATAGCAAGGTTCGCATGGGGCCGTTTGGTCCAGCTCGAGACTCGACCAAGCAGTTGTGGCCGCCGGCCAAAGTGAATCTAGACGACAAGAATCTGAGCCAAGCCTCAGCGGACAATATACTAGGCAAGATTGCCTTCGTCCATGTGCCAGAGAAGCTGGCACCTCGAGCGCTCTACAGCGAGAGTGAGTCGACCCAAGTACCACAAGACTCGACACTAACGATCAAAGCTGCAGCTGAAGCTGGCGTTGTCATTCCATCCACCATAACGCCGCCGTCAACGTCGGCTACTGCAACAGCAGCTTTCACTGCCACGTCAGCTGCAGCTTTCAAGTCAGCTGCGGGTGACCTCGCTGACGCTGCACCAACCGTCACCGTCCTTGATAAGGCTTCGACGACAGCCGCAGCACCTCCTGTCACTCAAGAGCCCTTGAAGGTACAGCCTAGCGGTCCTACGTCAGGTCATTCGGCTGTTCAATTGCCTCGTTCTTTTCACCAGAGGCCAGAACCAAGAACGCAGCAGCCCCCCCGTTGGTATTCTGCTGCCAATGCCAATTCCAGAGCATTGCGCCACCGACGGATGGCATCCCTCTACAGGCGACTTGCCCAGCTGCACATGGAGGAGGCCGAAGATGCGGAGAGGCCGGACATGGAAAGTTATGCCGATCAGGCTGAGGCTGAGTGGGAGTGACGTGTCTTGTAATTTCAGCCGCAAGGGTACTGAGCCAGTCAGATGTTGAGTTTAGCGACCCGGTGACGATAGTATTGAAAAGCTGCAGCGGCGTAATCTGATAGTTGCCCACCAACTTCCCGAAGTAGTTCTTGGCACACCGTCTCGCTCCCGACTGGTCTCCTCCTGGCCGCCCGCCCCCAATATGCATAAGCCATCTCATGCACCTCTCGTGACACCCCGCAGCTCCCTTCGCCCCCAGAGCCTTGTGAGTTTCTTTGGGGGACCCCGTTATCTTTGGGAGATTGGTTGGATGAGATGTCGGGGCATCACCACGGCATTCTTCCGTGAGACATCTTGATACAGCTATAGCTGTTGGAATCTTAACTGGCAAAAAACGTGCCACCAGTGACTCCGAGGAGACGATCCTCTTTCGAACCAGAGAGCTATGTCGAAGAATGCGGCCGACGACCGGGACCAGGATCCCCGAGACCGAATCGCGAATCAGGCTCGGATCACCAACTTTGACGACGACAAGGAATTGGCCAAGCTCGCAGCGAAGTTCAAAGAGTATATCGAGAGCTCTGCCGACAACTACGAAACTTGTATCGCCTACTTTGCCCAAAACTGGCCCGCGCCGACCAGCTACAACGCCGCCGAGAACGTTGCCCAGGAGTTTTACCAGAAGACAGGATATCCTCTGCTAAGATGGCTGATGGACGAGCACCCGAACCTGTTCCTGGACATGGGCGGCACCGATCAACATTTCCTGGAACACGCTCTCAACAGGGGAAACACCTTTTTTGTCGACTGCCTGGTGCACATGTCCCAAGAACACAGCTTCGATATCGGCGACATCCTGTCAACCTTGTTTGCAGACCAGCAGAACGGCCTTCATGTGGCAATCGCCAAGCAGATGTCGTGCTCCGTTGCCATGGTGTCGAGGTGCTCTAAGGAAGCCCTATTGCAACGAAACAATGACAACAACCTGCCCCTTCACCTGGCCATGAAGATCAGCGGCAGGAAGGCCTCTCCAACTTTGAAGCTCTCGAGGCGACGCAAGGCACCGTACCAGCCCAACACGTCCTCGCGGAGGTCAACCTTTGCCGATTATGGCGATGGCGGACTGAAGTCCAGTTCTTTGATCTCTGTCGACGGCCCCGGACTGGGAAGAGATAACGAGGCTAGCTTCTTCGACCCCTGAGACGTGTACGACGAGATGAAGAACAAAGCCCTGGCCATGCCCAAGGAAGACAGGAAAGAGTTCATGGCGACTTTACTGACGTCGGTCAACAACCTGGGAAGGTCGCCATACCAGTTACGGGTCCACACGAAGCTTAATCAGGGCAAAGCGACGAGCACCAAGGACAGAAAGGACTTGAATGTCGCGGAACTCGAGTTCCGAGAACGGATGAAAGGCGACATATACGAGTTTGTCGACAAGATCTCCGATGTGAGAAAGGCGCTCTACGGAACCGAAGGTTGGTTTATATATCCTCATTCCAAAGCGGGACAGAAAGTAACAGCAATGCTAATTGTTCACAGGACCTGGTATGCCTCCCAAACAGACGTGGTGCAGGGAACTGTGACGCTAACCCCTTACCTAACAACATGTAGAGAAAGAACTGTTCCTTGACATGTCGGACTTTAGCCACCCGTCACACGACTTCGCCAGCTTCATAAAAAGTCTCACAGACGACCTTCCAGAGCCTGAGGAGCTCGGGGAGTCCGAGGAGTCCGAGTCCGAGGATGATTCGTCGAAACAGCAGCCAAAGAACACGGATGCTTCGCGGCAGCCAAAGAATGGCGATTCAGTGCGAAACACCATTTTGACCAACGGAATTCCGCTGTCGGACATGGCTCGTAAGCAATCGAAACGTTTGTTAGATTGGGATAATATACCTAGGCCCCCCAAGCCCTCCAGGCTCCCCAAGGTTCCGAACCCCTCAGAAACTCAACTAGATAATTCGGCGGAGACAGACCTCATTAATTTTGAGGACACTCTCTTCTACGTTTGTCTACCAGATATGGAGAGCTTTAAAGATCCACCTCATGCCGAGGTCAGGAGACTCTTCCAGTGGCTGAGCCACCGAGGAGTAAAGACAATCCGGCATCTGAGCATTCCTGACAATACGACGACCCCAATGAGTAACGTTCTCGTAGAAGAGGTTATCACGCAGCTCTTCAAGATTGAGAAGTTCGAGTGGAGGAAGCTGGACATAGATCTCACCGTTCTCACCAAGTCGAAACATGCCGACAAGTTCACGGAGCTTACTCTGTATTCCAGCGGCAACTGGAGTGTCCTGTATCATTGGGCGAGTAGCGAAGGTTTAGTGAAGTTGAAAGGCGTGCGTGTCTTTCCACCGTGCACTGTCGATTTATCGCGCTGACTTGACCATTTTGGTGGGCTAGTTGACGAAGGTGACGATCATCATCGTTGAACTCCATCCATCGAGCGTGAGTTGTCCATGGCATTTCACGTAAACAAACCAAAACTGACAGCGATACCTAGGATCGATGGGCCAAGAAACGACACAGATTCTTGACGAAGAAGCATCGGAAGAGAATTGATGATATCCTCACAGGATTGAATCCCTCATTTACGTGGGATGTCCAGCTGCAGGGGAGCTGGAACTATCCAGTGTCACAGATTGCCGCCAGAAATGAGCCATATGTCCCCAGGTGGGTTCTTAATTCCCGGCGGCTGGGATTACGCTTACCCTCGTGGATCATAGTCTCGAGCTTGCCGAGCAGATGAGACAGTGCCACAGCTATCTGCGCCTCCTTAAGGAGCCAGCGGACTCATACCCATCCACAGAAGTGAGATACTACCGGCAGAAGCTGAGAGAGATGACGACACCACCAAATCAGGACAACCCGGACAAGAGAATCAAGGTTGCTATTATCGATAACGGGGCCGACAGGATCAGGATTCGCACGACCGGGAAGAAGGCCATTGCCAAGGGAATCTCCTTTGTAACCGGGGGAGCGGAGAGCGGCAACCGGATTTTGCCCTGGTGGATGGTATCGGATCCGCATGGCACGCAGATGGCGTCTCTCGTTGTCAAGGCGAACCCCTTCTGTCGTCTCTACATTGCGCGTGTAGGCAGGGGCCGGAGGGATATTCTCCCCGAACACGCGGCCGAGGTACGAAAGCGCCCATCACGCTGCTCTCGCCCGGTTACACAACCGACTGACTTTCGATGCAGGCCATCCACTGGGCGATTGAGCAGAAGGTGGACATCATCTCCATCAGCTGGGTGATGAAGAAGAACCACCCGGAGCTGGAAGAGGCAGTGCGGCGGGCACTGAAGCGCAAGGGAGAGCACCCGCACCGGCCCATCCTCGTCTTCTGCTCGACGGCCGACGAGGGCGTCTACTCAGGGACTGTGTACCCAGCGGCCTACGATGGCGTCGTCAACGTCGCGGCGACGGACCAGTACGGCCGCATGACGCCCGCGTCTGCCAACGGCGTCGACATCCTCGTGCCGGGGCAGGACATCGTCGCCGAGGGGCCCTCGTACATGGACAAGTACATCACGTCCAGCGTGTCCGGGTCGTCGGTGGCGACTGCGACGGCTGCTGGCATCGCGTCGCTCGCATTACTACTCCTGCGCACCTTCAACTGGAACCGGCCGCCGGAGAAGGCGACGACGGCCGGGCGGAGAGGCTATGGCGTCCGGCAGCAGCCCCAGCTTCTGACGCCCGAGGACCAGGAGCGAGCCGATGAGGCGCAGCTTAAGACCTTCTACACGCGCGATGGCATCCTCGGCGTCTTCGATCGCATGAATGCCCACAACGCCGGCGCCCAGGTCTCCAACCTCTTCCTCGCCGAATCCGATGGCCTCTCCAAGGCCTGGGCACACGGGCAGTTCAAGGCCAGGGAGTCCCCCCAGCACCACTCGCAGACGCGGAAGAGCGATGGCTAGTTGAGGAATATCGTCCTACCTGGATGCTCAATGCAACTAGCCATGATACCGCGTCCCGGATGAGATCTATGTCACGTTGGTCTCGGGGCAGAAGCCCGAAGAGAGGACTGGGTAGTTTAGATCAATGGGACCGAAGTTACAAGACATTGTTGGACATGACAAGTGTCAGGCGACTAAGTCGTGTGGAAGAAGGTGGAACATTCCACAGAGAAGGTGTCCTTGTATGTCGCCACCGACCTAGGACAGTTCACCGTCTGGGTTTTACCATTGAGCGAAGTTCCTTTGACCCGAACAGTTTGGCCACTAGCGGACTAGATCTCAAAGGCCAGCGTCTACCCGAACGTCACAGACTTTAGGCATCCGAACCTCTGACAGAAATTGTTCGACTCAGAGTTAGGGCAATTGTCGCCTCCAGATGGTTGTTTGTTGGGATTCTGCTTGGCCCCGTTAGGCCCTCTAGTCAAACCCATGGGCCGCAGCCGATGCCAGGAATATTTCCTCCAGGTGGAACAGAGAGAACCGACAAATATCCAACCTCGAGGTTGACCTTTGCCGCTTCCGCAGACGTTGCTACCAAGATGGCTACGGCGGTAGCTAGGCTAGGTAGATGCATGGTGGACCAGGTATAGTGGGTTGAAATCGTCTTCTAATGTTGAGAGGATGGGTGTGCACCGAGAGCGACTAATATCTGACTGTGAATCGATGGATCTCACTACAAGAGAGTGTGTGAGGCAAATGTAATTAGATCAGAAGGCCTTCATCGGGCTTGCGGCCTTGTATACTCTTGGTGCGACCTCGTGTGCTTGGTATAGCCGTGCTGAGAACATTCTGCTATGCCCATAACATCGAGATGACCCACAATGTAGTCTCTCATTTCTCCACATCTCGTGTTAAGGCGCCTGTCCCTTCATCAAGCTTCCGCCAAGAACCGCGATTAATGACACAGTCGTCGCGAATAGATAGATCGTCTCGGTGACAGAAAAAGTCTCTCGTGTTGTACCTCGTATGACTGTTCCCGAGCGTGGCGTCCCCAGTAGCAGTGCCAACATCATCGGCACCATTACAGACTATGATGTCGTGCCAGTCAATGAAAACGCGGCCATTACAAGCTCATAATTGGCGGGATCGTTTGAGACCTCCTGCTTCAAGTAGTATGCGTTTTCCAAGTCGAATTGGTCATCCCTGCGCATATCGCTTGGCTCTTAGTCAGTGTCGATCTCTCCTGCAAAGTAATAGAGACTTCGTATTCGGTGAATTAGATAAGTTGCACTGGAAGTTTGATCATACTTACTAAGGAGCAATTCATGCCCGATCCTGCCGTGCTTTGCGCTTTTACTGCCTAGGCACGCGCAGTTTACAAGACAGCTAGGTTAAAAACCCAAAGGGGGACCTTTTCTAACCCACCAGATGTGCTAGTACCCGGGATACTACTGTTAGACATTGCGCGTATTTGGTCCATTGATCCAGATCAGTGTTTCCATGTTGTGTTGTTCTGACTTTTGTTCTCTGAATAACTGGTCATCCCAAGCCCCCAAAATTGCTGTATGAAGTGTCAGCGCATAGTGCTACTACTTCACTCGACTATGACTACAACCTGCTCAACAAACAAGACCTTATTATTCATAAGCATAAACCGGCTCCTATTCTACCCCCTGCAGCTAGACTAGACCCGATGATCACATAATTATCTAATTATTCATAATATTTTACGAGTAGGATTGTGGAGATGATGGCCAGGGTGACTGCTAATACGAGGTTCCTAGTTCCACTTTATACGACGACTGCATAGAGGATTTTAACCCTCAGTACCAAAAGTCCCGTCACTGAGGTAATCCTCCCTGCAAGTGTCGTATAAAGGCCTTCCAACTTCGGCACCAAGTACAACTAGAAATGTATATATAGGATATGTGAGATCACTGCTTCTGCTAGCCACCACTCCTCAAGAACCGCAGAGCCTTCAAGGACTTGAACAATTCGAGCCCAGGTATGTATATTGCGTTGAGTCCTTACCTATTCACCTGTCTAACTAGTCCAGTCACGTTTGCCATTCGATAAATTTACGACTTCTATCGCGATGCATACCTCTTTCGCAATTCTCGCCGCCTTAGTCACTACAGCGTCAGCTAGGACGATCAAGGTTAACACCTATACTGACGGGGGCTGCAAAGATTATTTCATATCGTACATACCAAGTGCTGATGGCAACTGCCATGACTTTCGCGTACCCCCGGATTTCAATAGCGCGAACATCGCCAATTGTGACTTCCCGAATGGGCAGTGCATTTGCACGTTCTACACTGGTTCCAACTGTGGAGGGACAAAGAAGACAGTCATATATGGCACGAACGACAACTGCGCTTCATCATGGGGTAATCCCTATCAATCCATTCGATGCTACATTAATCACGACCCTTAATAAGACGACCCGCATCTACGAATACTGTGGTTCCAGGGAGAGAAGGACGTTGGGTAAAACAAGGACACCATGATGTATTTAGCAATATTGCTTAAGTTGCAAACACGTAAAGCGATCATGAGGCTCCATTGTGATTGCACTTTACTCGCATGTTGACAATAAACTACCGATATAGCCGCTTCCTACTTGTGAAGTCCTCTTGGGACAGAACGGTATCCCTGTCAATTCTCCAACAACCAATCTGTCAAAGTCAGTTTATGTTGAACTGTAAGGTTTAGCGCGCTCAAGCAACTAGCGGTGTTGCTTATCTTATTAGCTGGCGCAGCAACTGAAAACAAACAATCACCCGATCACGTCCATACACACCATCATTATCGTGGTCCTCAACGTCACTCAAAGCACAATCGCAGAACAGTTCCAGCGCAGCTTCGTTAAAGTCACCATTAGTTATCACGCCTTCAGTTGCATGGAAGATGTTGCTAAGCAACATGAATCTAGGCTCAAGCGGTTGTATCAACCTTCGTGATATTGAGAGGCTCTTGAGAGGCATCATCGATGACAACGCACAGTGTCAGATACACTTTGAACTCGTTCCGAATTCTGAATATTGAAGTCGACTGCGACTATGTGGGACACTTTGGGTGGGAGGAAGAGTATATGAACGATGGCAACGCCAATGCTATTTCCCGCCCCCGTCACAACTCGAATGGAGTTGCCGCATAGCTATGGATTTAGTCATCTAAGCCATGTGAAAGCTTTTGATTTTCACATCTGGATATATTCAAAGGGGCCCGTCTCATGAAGCTCATGCCGACGATGAGGGCGGTCTTCGGCGACCTCCGGACACGTCCGTTATCTGACGGAGCTCGCCGGAAGTCATCTATCATAGAAACAACCCATTAGCGTGGGTGTGAAAACCGACTTAAACCCCAGATGGTATGGCCTTAATGTCTTATCCAAGAAGCCGTCTTCCTTGAAAAGCAAGTTACCAAAAAGGGCAGATCGCCGAACAAAACCTGCAGTCAGCTTATCAAGCGCCATACCGGAACTTTGAAGTTCTTTGGAAATATAGAGCGACTGGTTAAGAGCCTTAACTAGCGGTTAATGCGGTTTACCCAGTCAACATGATGGTATCTATTTGACTTCACGTTTTTTAGCTGTACATAATGTTATCAGGTAAACCGTCAGATTAAACCCCTATCGTAGTTGCAAACAATGGTGGCGCCCACTTCTGATTACGCTCAGTGCTGATGGATACAGTAGCTTGTAGAAAATGATTGTTGTAAACTTACCTTTACCTTGAACCGTCCAAATATGAGCTGGGGCAACCGTGACGTGTACAACGAAAACCAGGAGATGCAACATTAGACCCCTTCATCGAGAGTTGCTACTTGAACTTGGGACCAGTAGATTTCAGTTTCCTGAGTGGCACGCATCCACGGCAGCACATTGGCAATCTCAGGAGAGTATCCAGACCTAGCCCAAACGGCCTCACCATACTTGCAGAAAAGGAAATGGAACAACACACACGCGAGGGAGAGTAATGTAAGAATAGAATTGGCCAAGTAGATTCCGAGGCTATCTTCCACATGAGTCGTAACCTCGAGGACTAATATCCTACTGAATTGTAGATACAAGCTGCTGTTTTTTCTCTGACCAACAAACTATCTAGCCAATGAAACAAAACCATCAATCGCTCAGCTGGTGCCAGAGCAGCCAACAAAGTTGTTTCCGCTGGCACCAGTGTGGGTAATAGCACCAGCATACCCACAGCTAGTGCTAATAACCACGCGGTCGGCACCGGGAGATCCTGTAATAGAGAATCAATTAATCAAACTGAAACACAACGATGCAAGGACAAGGGGACATACCGCCGGTGTAAACACCGCTTGACTTGATCGGGAACTCTTGGTAAGGGCCCTTGACAGCAAAGGTAAAGCCCTCGTAGTTGTTGTAGGTGTGAGGGTACGTGGAGGTTCCAGCAGTGTCGCCATCCTGGTAGTAGGAGCAGGCGGCGTTTGCGGCAGCACGAACTTGGGCAGCCGTGTACGAGGTTGAGCCGCACTTTGTGGCGGACTGGCGAGCTTCGATAGGGCTACCGAAGGCAACACCCAAGAGGGAAGCCAGAGGAACGAGGGCCTGAGGAAACGGTTATCACTAAGCCCAATGTGGTTTTTGTCTGGTGCAATCCGAACGAACCTTGAGGACAAGCATTGTGTTGGATGGATTGAGTCAGAATTGAATGTTGGTGGATAGAGCGAAGGTGGCAGTTTGGCAGGTTCCTTGGCGACACTATATACTACGACGGTTATAGATAACAGGCAATTCTGCTACCATACGGGGGTTTCGACACCGAGACCGAAAACGGCAGGACATTGCCAAGCGATGGCAGGTGGTTCACGATGCCGGTCTAATTGGCTTCAGCGATTGAGATCAGGAACTTAAATCGAAACAAGCACCTGCTGGAAATGGTCATCAAGCCGGCTAGATGAAGCTGTGGCCAGTCAAAGACGCTCGTTGCATCGTGGGGCCGGTCGGCTCCGTCGGGATCGGCAGATGGATGGGGAAGGCTGTTTCACTAGGGTGTGACCATGTGGTTATCTTATCTCAGTTAATTGGCGACGGCTGAAATGGCCAAGGAAGCGGCATAACAGACTAACCTCCAATGTCCACGTCCGTTGCCGTCATCCGTTCTCTCGCCCGTCCTCTCCCGCGTGTCTACGTCGGGCTCTTTCAGCCACGATTGAATTTGTCTCTTCGACCAACACACATCACCTCCTTATCTCACCTTTCATCTCCTCGCATCCCTTGTCACCGACATTTCTCCTCGGCCATCATGACTGATATGGCCGCCGCCCTCGCCGCCGACGGCGCAATTTCCGTCGAGGAAACCGCTCAGAAACTTGCTGCCCCTGCCCGGAGCGCCTTTGAGAAAGACGGCGACCTGGCCAAGGTTGAGGACGAGCTGGCCACCCTGTGGTCTGCTGTTCTTACCGCCGCTGAGCAGACCCCGCACCATCAGCAGGACAGACTAGTCCAGGTTTTACAGGCTATCAAGGAGATGCCGCAGCCCGTTCATGAGAGCAAGAAGCTTGAGATATGGGGAGAAGAGCAGCACTGGAGCCAGCTTCCATTATTTGGCGCAAACGCCCGGGAGCGCTTGGATACTGGTATTGTCATCTCCTAAGAAAATGACGAGTCCCGACTAAGATGCAACATGAATAGCTCGAGAAAAATCCCCTGCCGCCTTTGTCAACCTCAACGCCTTCTTCGCTCGTACGACCGCCGCCGATGTCAACGACCTCAGTCTCTTTGCCGTCTGGATTTTCCGTGAAGCGCTCGAGGACCCTGAAAAGGACGAAATTTCGAAGGTCACATCGCCAGAATTGCTACAATCTGTTTCTGTATGGTTGGTTTACGCGGCTGAGCTACTGGCAAAAATGAGCAGAGAACAGAAACAATTCGATGGCAAGATGGCGAAACCAGGAAACAGTCTAGCAATGTTTACGGATAGTCCTGGCTGGAAGGGCCTCTGTCAAGAGAGGTGGAAGATTTGGTTGGATCGTCTCGCGTCTTTAAACGAGACTGAGATGACAGCAGAGACTCAATCTTTGATCAGTCTGGCATTGGACAACGTCTCCAAGGTGTAAGAAATGTCGGTAGCACGCTAGCTCGCTGAACTAATTTAGAATATTGTGTGAGCACTTAATGTTATCAAATAAATATCTTAGCTCTGCCAAGTAATTCACAATGAGAATAACCATGAGTGAGGGCGTAAAACATGCTACAAGCTTGTAGAAGAATGCTTAGGCCTAACTTAACAAGGGCATTTTATTATCGTGTCAACGAAGAATAATTCAGTAGTCTAGGGTAAGTAGAAGACTAGGCGCCGATGACGGAATATCATGACGTCATAACGAGTGATGTGGTCATAGCGCACCTGGAATCACTGGCGACAGTGGATCCGTGGTTCTGCCGCCGGTTAAACAAGACCCGTAATTTACCCGGGCTGTGACAGACGGCCCAGTTCCTGTTCCAGAAATAGCATCGAGGGCTCCGTAGTTCGTAGTTGGGATTAGGGGATGCCAGCATATTTATTCAGACGTCGAAAATAATACTTGGTAGTCTACCCAGGGTTAAGGCTTTGGCATCTGTCCGACACAGACACAGACTGTGAGGTTACACGTACTTACAGCAAATATCCAAGGGCGATGAGATCAAGTCACGTGACACAATTTCTGTGAATTGGAATACTTGTAAGTAATATTATTGTAAGAATGCCATGTTTAAATCTCCGTGATACTATAGCTCTTGTATTCTTCTCATTGGGGAGCGTTGTGGTTTAACGACTTGCCACTTGGCCGTTTACCGAAGGCCGAAGGCCGATGACATACTGCAACGAAGGCCGAAAAATTAAGGGCCGAGCTCCCTAACAAATACCAGCGGTGAACCCTCCGCATTCCGTTTCAGTTTATCCCTCTTTCATCACTTCCATTCGGCATTATCTCCAAAGTCGGTCAAATCAGTAGCGGTGGTATTGCGACATCATTCCGAGCTACTGCGCATCCCCTAAACGAAGCTCAATTACTGGGACTTTACCATACCAAAAGTCCGAATCCAACCCCGCCAAAATGGCAGCCATGGTGAGCAACCCTTCCATCTATCATCAGGCAACACGTCCGATTTTCTTCTCCCAATTTCTTTCGCCCTTCATCCAAGTGGTATCTAGGGCTACCAGACACTCATCCGCTACTCTCCAGTGTTATTTGGCTTCTAACCCCCCCTGCAGGACCTCCGAGTCGGTAACAAATACCGGATTGGCCGCAAGATTGGCTCCGGATCCTTCGGCGACGTCTACCTGGGAACCAACATCATCTCTGGCGAAGAAATCGCCATCAAGCTTGAGAGCGTCAAGGCCAAGCACCCACAGCTCGAGTACGAAGCTCGCGTCTACAAATCGCTCGCTGGCGGTGTTGGAATCCCATTCGTTCGCTGGTTCGGCACCGAATGCGACTACAATGCCATGGTCTACGATCTTCTGGGCCCCAGCTTGGAAGACCTGTTCAACTTCTGCAACCGGAAATTCTCTCTCAAGACGGTTCTTTTGCTTGTGGATCAGCTTATTTCTCGCATCGAGTACGTCCACGCCAAGTCCTTCATCCATCGCGACATCAAGCCGGATAACTTCTTGATGGGGATTGGAAAACGAGGCAATCAGGTCAACTGCATCGACTTTGGCCTAGCCAAGAAATACCGCGACCCAAAAACCCACTTCCACATTCCGTACCGCGAGAACAAGAACCTGACGGGCACTGCACGCTACGCCTCCATCAACACGCATCTGGGTGTGGAACAGTCCCGCCGCGATGATATGGAATCGCTTGGCTACGTCATGCTGTACTTCATCCGCGGCTCGCTGCCCTGGCAAGGCTTGAAGGCTGCCACCAAGAAACAGAAATATGACCGCATCATGGAGAAGAAGATGACGACGCCAACCGAAGTCCTATGCCGCGGCTTCCCCAACGAATTCGCCATCTACCTCAACTACACTCGGTCACTTCGATTCGACGACAAGCCCGACTATAGCTACCTGCGGAAAATCTTTCGGGATCTCTTCGTTCGTGAAGGCTTTCAGTACGACTACGTGTTTGACTGGACCGTCTACAAATACCAAAAGAATGCCGAGGCAATTGGCAAGGCAGCAGCAACAGGCGCTGGACCGGCTAGAAAGAATGCGCCCGAAAACTACTAGGCATGATGATGATGATGCAATGAAATGCAATGCATACACATTATGGATCGCCCATCATGGTCATGGACGAATACCCGTCAACTAATGGGATAATTTACGCAATAGCAGGCGGCGCACAGATGCTACATGACGGAGCCAACTTTACGTCGACTCCGTGCCTGCATCCGTATCAGAGCGCCGCATCTTCCAGCTGTGGGCGGTTGTGCTAGCTACTCCAGGACGCCCGAGGGAACTCGACCTGACGCCCGTGTCCAGACTCTGGAGTCCAGGTGTCAAGTGTCTCGTAGTTGGCCTCAAGATTGAAGAGGATGGATAAGGTCCCAGATTGACAACGACCAGAATGCAAATTCCTTTAGATAGATAATACCAATCATGTCATTTTACATCATATAACTGATGACGTCGCTTGGACTCCCACCTGACCCAAGGAGCAAATCCTCGCCCATGTCGTCGTAAAGGTATCCAGGCGAAATTTCCGTCGGCCAGAGTGGTATTTCCGGGTTTGCCAAGGTCCAATCTACAGACATCAACTGATCGTCCAGATTATCGTCTGTCCGAGTTGAGTCCTGGTGTAAAGACTCAATTGCCGCACGCTTCTTTCTAGCCTTCTTCGCCAATCTCATCAGCGGTTTCCAGAGTTCATCTTGTTGCTGTGTCGGGGATCCCCAGCAGCCAATTGCAAGATCGATAGCGTTCCAAGCCTTCTGCGCAATTTCCGACCTGTTCGAACGAACGAACAATTCTTCGATTATTATTGATATTGCGTGCCAATGAACGTAACTGCAGGGTTGTCTCGCCCAGCGTGGCCATTCCCATGTCGTTACGATCTCGTGAGAGCACTCGATTGTCTCGATGGATGCGTCCAGCAATCGGTCTTTGGCGGCCGCTGATAAATCTATCGAGCCGGAGGACAAAGCATGGTGATAGATGAGTAACGGTGCTTCGGCAAAGAAGAGTTGTGTGGTTAACGCCGTAAATCGGTGGAAGGAGTGGTCGTCGACACAGTTTTGCATGTATTCTTCTTCCAGTTTTGCCCTACAAATGGCTGTCATTTGTTGCATATCTCCCTGGTCGAGTGTATGTTTGCTGTCGGGTCGTGCCAATTTCTTCATCAACATTCCAATCTCGTACTTAACCAGAGTCGGTGCCATATCGCTCATGCCGGTTCTCGAGGGCGGGTATGCCACGCTGGCAGGATCAAGGTCAGAATCGTTGATGTTAAGCGGCAGCACCGTGTCGGGAGGTTCCTCAGTTATCAGGAAATTTGTCCCTTGGTCCAATGCGGTTCTTAAATCCAGCAGCCAGATGCTAAGCCAAAGTCTGAGGCTTATTTCGGTATTATAAGGAGACAAATCAGTACCTCGGCGGACTCGATGTATTCCAAGGCCTTGTGCTAGTCGAACGACGAGTGCGGTCATTGTCCAAGTGAACCGTGACTGGTCGCTTTCGCGCAGACAAAACAGGAACAAGACAACTGCCTGTAATGTCATCAGGTCTGAAGACGACATGAACTCAGCCCTGGCAAGCGATTTCTTCGTAGCAAGCCGATATTGCGCAACCAAAGTTTCCTTGTCCTGGCCAAGAAGTTCTTGTGCCTGTTCACGTATTTAGTAATGCCAGTGGAGTATGAAAAGTGACCTTACTTCATTTGGTGTCATGGAGGTCACTGCAGCAAGGTAGATGGCGAACATCAGCGCATCTTCAGATGGGCTCAAGGATCCGATGTTGCGCTGTATTTCTCTCATCAACTGGTTCATCGACGGAACGTGAAATATCTTGATTAGAGGATCGACATTCTCCACAAATGTCTGCCAGTAGAAAGGTATCTCAGATGGTGAAGGATGTGGGCTGCTTGGGCCATCATCAGGCGGGCCGAGTATAAAGGCTTCATGGTCGATGTTAGTTGGGGTGGTCTGCAAGAGGCGGTCCACAGAGTGGTTTTCGTCGTTTTCTGAAGCAATCTCCATGTCTTCGTCCTCACTATCATCTGGAACGGATCCCGGTGACTCTGCAAGCTACACAGTCGTCAGTCGCACGTACTGCGTACTGCAGCAAATGATGCGGGGAGCAGAAGTTGATCGCGTACCAGCCGTGTTATTGTTGCCAAACACGATGCATACACATCCCCCCCGTTATCCCTGGACGCGGCTGATGGACTTCCAATCTGATAAAGGGGTTTTGGTGGCCTCTCTCCGAAATACAAACAGCGTTCTATCCACTGCTCTTTACTAGATACGATTTCGTTGAAACCCCGTATTGGACGGGTCCTTGGGAATGCCACTGACGCAGAGCTTGCTCCAGCCGTATGCCCTTGAGATCCTGCAAACCCAAGAACAGTTTCAGGGTCGTTGTTCCGGGCACGCAGAACCTGTGTCAAATGCTGCGCGCCTTGCTCATGATTGAGAGACGACTTTCCAGCGTCGGACCGGCGACCGCGCGGCGTTGGCCGAGCTCGCCCAGGCGGGGGAAAAATACACGCAACCCCATTCTTAATGCAATTAGAGCACGGGGATTCCTTATTGCATCTGACTTTCCGCCGCCGGCACGTTGTACAGGATCGCTGGCTCGCCTTCTGGCCATTGTCCGCGGTGTCAACAGAGAGTTGGTTTGACACAACGATGCTTGGACTCGACGCTCGGTCGAAGAGATAGTCGGAATTAAAGGGAGGTGATGGCATTTTACATGGCAATCTGGCAAGCGCGGTTATTCGCGTTGAGGGCCGTATTCTGGTGGTTCAAATGCTCGCTGGTCCACCATGTTCTGATCGCGTGTCAGCGGTCAGTCGAAAGCTGACATGGGGATTTTGCGCAGTCACGTGAGCGACGGAGATGCAGCATCGCCTCTTCCTTGGCAGAGTGAGGTCGTTTAAACCTATCACTTTAATACTAGAGTTCAAGCTGATCACTTTATAAAAGACACCAGAGTATTTATGTAAAACTATGGTTAATCGAGTTTCAACGGTTGTTTAATATTAGAGATTCCTCTATCTCGGCAATCATCCGAGACAATGTTGCTCGGTGGGAAATCAACACTTGGGTCCGCAAATGAACATAGAAAAAAAAAGTGAGACCAAGTTTGAGTCACCAGTGTTTTTAATGCAAGTTTTCAGCCCTTATTTTTGTATTAATACAGCCCCTAATCCGCTTCATCCCCATCCATACGTTCCTCTCAACTTATGGTCGGAGTAGTTACACAACATCCATTCCCCCAGTACTTGAAGAGAAAATCTGTTGTTTTACCATCAAAGTAGCACCTTTTCTAGTCTCCAAATATGCCATCCTTACATGATTACTGCAGATAAAGCCTTATTACGCTGCCGCGGGCTGAACAACAGTAGTCGTGAAAGTCGCGCATGTGTTTCCAGACGTGTCGACCGTCACCTGCGCCAGGTCATCATGACCGCTGGCGCAAGCCCCGCCCGACGCCGTGAGCTCGCCATTGTTGAACGTAACAAACTCAATGCCCTGTGCGTTGCAGTCCTCGGCGCGGAAAGCGGTGCCGTTGAAGCCGACGCAAGCCTGGACGTTGACGAGATCTGGTCGGAATCCAGCTGTAAAGGTTCGCTGGACGCGCAACACATTCTGGCCGTTGAGAGTTGTTGGAGTGATCTGGCGGTCGATGGCTGTGTTGACACATGCTGCGTCAACGATTTCGCCGTTGTTTCGGAAGGTCAGGCACTCGTTGCCTGGTACGCCGTTGACTTCGAAAAAGACAAGAGTCTGGCCGTCTGCCGCCGTGGTGTCGCCGCCATTGGCAGCACCGTCTGTTGCTCCATTGTTGGCATTATCATCGACGTTGTCTTGCGGCGTGTTGCCGTTATCAACAACATTGTCTTGCGGCGTGTTGCCATTGGCAGCACCGTCTGTTGCTCCATTGTTGACATTGTCATCGACGTTGTCTTGCGGCGTGTTGCCATTATCAACAACATTGTCTTGCGGTGTATTGCCATTATCAACAACATTGTCTTGCGGCGTGTTGCCATTATCAACAACATTGTCTTGCGGCGTGTTGACATCGACAGCACTGTCATCGCCAGTGTTAGGACGGTTTCCGCGGTGCCTGGGGTGAATCGACATGGCGGAGGCCGCAACAACGAAAGAGAGGAGCTGGAAAAACTTCATGATGCCGGAAAGTTGGTATGACTGAGCGAATAGATATTGAGGCAATAGAAATGAATGGGTGGGCCGGCCACTAAGAGAAGCGAAAAGAGATGATGAAGAGAGAAGCGATACTAGATTGGCTGATGACTTCTTGCTAACACGGCAGGAAATTCCAATTTAAATATCTATTCCGAGTCGATTTTACGAAGCCTTTTTTCTCCACTAGTTCCCCAGTTGAGGGTTGTGGGGATGGACTGTCAGTTTCACATTCGTCGCAACCCTCGTCGCAACCACCCCTGCACAGAGTCGCACCAACGTCTGCGGTTGCATCTTGCGGCTAAACGATCATCTGAGACTGGGCGCTAAGCCTAAATATTAATAGACTATTGGAGGCTTTTATTAAAGATGGCTATGAATGGCGGAATTGACATGAAACTTTGAGCTGCCATTGGAGAGTTGCCAAGCAATTTCCCGCAGACTGGCACTGCATGACCGGCATGTTGGCTCCACTAACCGGAACGTTCGGTTGCGCTGGGTTTCTTAATATTTGGGCTAGCCATATTGAGGCTCAAGTGTTAGATGTACGAAACTGATTCTCGTATTAACCAGCCTTTACAGTTATGGGACGGAATCGCATTGTCGCTACGTTTATTACTGTTCTATCTCGGAGGTGAGTGATTATCTCAGATATTATCGCGCTATTAAATACATGGTGCAGGATATGACGAGTGCTTCTAAATAAATTAATAGTTATAGGGTAGTTGATACCATTATTTAACAGACTATTACCTTAGCTCTCTTTGGGTCTCTGCAATTATGGTATACCCAGAAATAAATTGCAATAAATTTCCTTCAACGAGGAATGGAAATGAGTAGTCATAAACAAAAAACAATAGAAGAAGATTGGTAATGGTGGCAATGGTGGCAATCACAGTCTCACTTTGTAGCCTCCAAGTTTGCAGCATCCCAATCAGGGAAAACGCATCGCCCCTGTCAATCTCCAGCCCCTCAGATAAGCCACAGCAGTCTTCTCCTTTTCTAAGCCACAGGTGGCAGGCGAGTCGACGCAGCTCCCCGTGTCGGACTATCCCATTATAGGCATAGTTATTAAACTGCCTTCCCCGGATGTAGGGCAACTTCTATGGAATGAGATACTAGAAAACACCTGACGATCTCGTACCACACCGACTTTGTTCGCGTATTTCTTCCCACTCCTTCTTCATGGAGGACTTTACCAACAACCGGAGCGCAACGATACGGGCCGGCCGGGTATGTGAGTATTGTAGGAGAAAAGGAGGCTCTTATATATTAATAATCATAATAGTAATAACAATAATTAATTTATTAATAATAATAACAATAATTAATTTATTAATAATAATAACAATAATTAATTTATTAATAATAACAACAATAATCAATTTATTAATAATAATAACAATAATTAATTTATTAATAATAACATTAACAATCAATTTATTATTAAATAGTCACTTAGGGTTAAATGCCTTATATACTTGTAACGCTCCTTCAATAGACTGAACCAAACCGAAAAAGACAGTTAAAATAAGAATAAGAATTGCAACCCAGAAAGTATACCACTGAACTCCGTTCCTCCGATCACTCCACCACTGTTGCAAGGTGTTCGGTCTCGCCTCGTCGAAAACTTGCTTCAGGATGACCAAGCGATCGTGCCAGTAAGTGAAGTTCTCGATCTGCCTCTGATCCGTATCCAGATGCCCAACCTCGATCGCATACGTGTCAAGCCCGCGGAGTGAAGATTCTTGAAGATACCAAGCTCTTGTGTCTTGGTCCCACTTTGGGAAGAGAAGGGCAATTGTATTCAAGGTCTCTGTGATGAGTTCCTTAGGATAAAGGGAAGCGTCCCTGACATCCAGTTTATTAGCATCGTGAATCCAGAACGATCAGACCTTTCGAGCATACCTTTGCTGCCGCCTCAGGAATGAAGCGTGGTGAAAAACGGCAACAACCTTATCATCCTTCATCAAACGAAGGTGGTCGGCAAGGTTCGCAGTCCAAGCGACTTCAATACCTCCGATTTTCCTCAAGTTACGCGCATTGAAGACCTTTTCAAGCTTGATGTTGTCGTGGCCAAGCTCTGGCTTCTTCCCGAACCTTTCCACAACGAAGTCTCGGAGGCTTCCTTGAACCCATTCCAACTGCTTGCAGCCGGAGTACACATATGGTAGGTTTCCAAACTCCATCATAAGATACAATCGAGCTGCCAGATCGATTGAGTAGTCTCGCTGGCTGTCTGCACCAGAGGTACTAGTCAAAAGTAATATCTCGTCGTGTGTGCGGTTATCTTTAAATAACTGAACAATCCTCATGATATCTTGATGCGTCTTGAGTGACACATGGGTGCCGCCCTCATGTAGTGCGATAAGCTCACATTGTTTGGCGTAGTATGTAAAGAAAAAGTTGAGACTAGCGATTTCTGATCCAGGAGTGTCCCATAAGGCAGCGGCTATATGCTGCTTGAGCTTGTGGCAGGGCTCACTACAGTCGATTACCTGGTCAAGCATGTTGATGAGACACTGGACTTCGTCTTGAGCCGGCTAACCTCAGAAAGCAATCCACTTCGATCCTTTTATCCATGTTTGTTCTCGCGACGCTGACCCCTCACCAAATCAACCTTGCACATTAGATCCGATGTGTGTCGGCTGCTGAATGGTCCAGCTTCTGCAGCCACTTGGCACCGTCTCCATTTTTGACCAGCAAATTAGAACATATATGCAAGGTTATGCCCACATCTGTGCTTGTTTTCGCAACACTGACCCCTCACCGAATCAACCTTACACATCAGATCCGATGCGTGTCGCCTGCTGAATGGTCCATCTTCTGCAGCCACTTGGCACAGCCTCAATGTCTGACTAGCATACCATATCATTTATACAAGGTTATTGGAAACCATTTTCTCTTAGTACAGACCGAGGATGAGGCAGAAACCTAAATAGACTGAGAGAACCCCCTCCAGTGAATGACGCCTTGCCCTTGAACTCCACTACCCACTCAGCTCTCCCAATGCTGGTCCTTACACCGAATGGCACATGATGTCATTTTCGAACTTGCTAAGGCACCGCACTGGAAAGTGGGATAATCCCGTCGAATCTCTTGGTCCCTACATTGGACTGCTGAGCGCTGCGCGCTATCAATGCTGGGAAGCTAGCGGGAAGGCTCGTGAAGCCTTTCAACAGCTGAGCCCCGAGATCAAAGAGCTTCTCGAAGCATCCAACATTCCTCCTGGAGAAACCGTCACATGGTCAATTTACATGGTTGGCCGCACCGAACAGACAGCGTCTCCAAAGGTCCTCATATGCTCGACGGAGAAAAAAACGAGGAAGCATATCCTAAAGTTGATCAAGGAGAGCAAAATCATGAGCGAACATCCAGGGATTGGGCTCGGAGATATCTCTGTATTACCTGACCGTCAGGTTATCAAAGAACTGGCTCGAGACGCTATCCAAACTCTTCTCCCTGTTGATCACGACGCAGAAGGTGCTGTTTTAGCCGAAGACACAGAACCATCCATGGGAATGCGACTCTTTGTCGTCGATTCAGAAGACTACTCCCTGTACCCTATCACAGCTGGCCCACTTCTAATGCTGGGTAATGCCTTCTGCATATTGACCGCCGCCCATCCATTCAAACGTCTCGATACTGGCGGTGAGGTCTGCGGCGATCGCGAACTTGGTATCGATGATTGCAGTTTCGAAGGCATAAGCGATGATGATGATGATGATGATTTGAGAGACGAACCTGAACCGAACCGAACATGGAGCGACACGTCCGAGGAGATAGATTGTGATCAGACCTCCCTCACGGCCGAACTTGAAAACAGTGCCAGCGAAGGCTCGGACACGTGGTCTGCGAGCTGTCCAAAAGACTGCCCGACTGACGGCTCTGACTCCACGTTAGACTCATCAAAGCCTGGGTTTCCCAACTTTTCTCGACTTCGGTACTTTGGCCAATTGATCCACAGCTCTCTTGATGGACCCCACCAATCACTGGATTATGCTTTGATCAGTATCAAGACAACAATCCCCAAGCGCTTCAACACCATACCACTGGTAAATTCGGTCACAAATATTGGAGAAATTGCGAAAGGTGATGTTAGCATTGTAGCTGCCATGCCACAGCATGGGCTCGTCAGAGGGGAACTTACAGCCACGCCATCCTTTATCAGGTTTCCTGGGCAGAGCAATTTCCAGCTTGTCTACCCCTTACGCCTCGGTGTAGCAGTTTCGAATGGAGATTGCGGGACTGCAATTCTTGATCAGCAGACGGGCAACTTCTATGGCCATATCGTTGCAGGCGGTCCTGGATCCCGGATCGCATATCTCGTTCCATCCAGTGAGGTTGCCAAGGACATCGAGGCTCGATTTGGCCATAGACCAGTTCTGATGCAACCAAATGGCTTGCATCCTCTACAACCAGGTACACGCCATTTAAACTGTCTTTTACTATGCCAAGACTAGTATAGAGCTAATGTGTCTACTCAGAACAATGCTTCACATCCAAAGTAGGCTCGGTTAAGCGTTCCAGGATCAAGAGGAAGGCGGTAAACCAAATCGTGCCTCAGGTAGAACTAGGGGTGGATTCATGGCCGAAAGAGACCCTGGAAAAACTGCAATCTGGCTACTCCGCCGTCGCGGGTGAAACCGTTCCTGCTCTCGATTACTGGACAAACAAAACAGGTTTTGTTGAGTTTTTCATGACCGAGCCCAAAGCGATGGAACGGATCTCGCCTCAGGTAGCAATAGTTCTGAATTTCTGCCCCGAGGAGACCCTGGAAGAACTACAATCTGGTTTCTCAGCCGTCACAGAGGAAACCGTCGCTCTTCTCTATGACCGAACGAATGATGTGCAAAAGGCATTTGGCAGGGAGTACCTTGGCCCTCTCACTGCACATCAACTCTGGTTGGCGTTAAGTAAAAAGGTTACAATGCCCATCCAGATCTCACCCAGAGTATGGAATACTGATTTTATCTAGCGGTTTGAACTTGACGAACACCAATTTGCAGAGACGAATGATCAGACCCGTCTGGAGAAATCACAATCAGCGATATTGAGAGCTGACCGCCGTTCAATGTAAGAAGCCTTTGTTATTATTGACTCAAGTTCTCTTGCTACCCTTATTAGATTCATTACGGATATAAACCGCTGGGCCATGATGGCCATCATGTCAACAGCTACGATCGAGCAAAGTAAGGCGCTGAGAGATACCTTTTATCGATATTTGGCCTTTAAAAGCTTCATTGGCACCTCTATTGCAGTAAGACTTTTTATGGGTTTTCAAATGACAGTATCCAGCGCTGATTCGAGTATAGCCTAATGGCCTTTCGAATTCCTTTCCGACTTTCCAGCTGGCTTTTGACCTTCCTTTCTATGTCTTGAGACAGGCGCCGCATAACAAAGCGCCACAGGATCGCCGACTAAGAGCCGGCAATGACACTCTCAGAAAGGTCACAGATTTGACTTTCCTTCAAAGACCGACGGGATCCACACCTCTGGTTCAAATCGACTATCTTTGCGAGGCCCAAGTATCTGTTCTCATTACCGGATCATATCCTTGGAGATGGGTAGCATATTGTTTTGTTGACACCTACTTTGACTCCGAAGAGAGAAAGGAGAGTGTCGATTCCTATAATGGTGAAATCGAAATCGCCAAGGACTCTCATGCAACCTGGCAGACCGATCCTCTTATCATCGGGGAATACGATGCAAATTATCCCGTGTCGACACCCAGAGAGTACTTTTTGGTTGTTTTAGACTCGAGACTACGGCACGTAAAAGACGAATGGCGTGTGCTGATGAGGCGCATGAGTGAGATGATCGAGACATACGTAAGATATTCCTCCAGTTTATTGGCTCTTAAATTATTTCTCGTGGTTATTGCTGCTAATAAGACAGGTGGACACATATCGACCCAATCGACTATCTTTTAATCTTGACAATCGTCTGGCACTCGGCCAGTTCCGAGTTTGGGAGGTCAAGACAGGAGAACTTTTGCGCCGGTTAAGCCACAACTTGACGTCTACAATCAATCAATTAGAAAGGTTTCAGGCAGACCAGAAATTTTCCACAATCACAGGGCCTGCAGCTGGTTGTGTTCCGACAATCCTCGCCAACACAGAACAGCTAAGGATCGACTTAAAACGCCTCGAATTTCTTCGCGCAGATTGCGATAGATATATTGAAGCCGTATGTAGCTGCGTCTATTTCAAGTTGATAAACTGACAGACTGTTAAATAGCTCACCTTGGACCTAAGTTACGAAGTTGAGCGTCGCCTAGTATTTACTCCAGCTATGACTTCCTTTACGCTATTTGTAAGCACTATGCTATAAATTCTTTTCACTAGCCATTACTTACCTGTGGTTTCTCTTACATTCTCCAGATTCTTTCCCCAATTGCATTTGCTGCCGGTGTATCGTCCATGGGGTACAAGAATATGCCTGTGTCACTCACATCGTTTCTAAGCCTGGTTATGATTTTTATGGTGTTAGTATGGTTGGCAGTTGGGATTATGCTGAATTGGGAGCGGATTAGGAGCATCTCTAATATCAGGGTATTTAGGCGTTAGGTTAGAGGGTAAGTAAAATACAACAATAATACGCTATATGGCCGGACGCACCTCTGATATTTGTTGCTTTCATTTCGGCCTTTAGAGGGAGATAGAGTTCTATAGTCACCTTAAGTTTTTCAATATTGGGCGTCGTTATGTCGGGACCTATTGGCTTATTTAATGTTATGTCTTGATTAAATTATGGGATTTCCAGTACTATTATAGAATACCAGGCACCCAGTATGAAACAACTTAAAGCTCGGATTTTTCAAGCTATAAAGTTCTTTCTAAAAATACACAGCTTTTAATTTCCTCTATTATTCTCTTAAGACTTAAAATCTTTATTATACTACTCTTATGATTACTTAAAATTTATAATTATACCCCAAAGTAAATAATTAGAACTTAGAATAAAAAAGATATAGCTATTACTGCAGCTCATTAAGGTATTACAAAAGGTAACCAGTTAGACTAGAAACTTTAATCTATCTGAGCAAACTGTTAAATCTTGAGTAGACTGGGTATATAGTCTGTATTATTAATGCTATTATTGGTATTTCCTTTTTAACTGTTAAGCTTCTAGACCCCCCGCTGGGTATGTGTGTACTAGGGCATCCTAACCTCTTGATAACCTAAAATAAATAACAATAACCTAAAATATACAATAACAAAATCAGAACATATTGCATCTGGCTCATACTCCCCATGATACAGACTCTGAGTACCTATTCAGTGTACTGCCATCACTCAGCTGGGGTGCGACTATCTGGTTCGCGCGGCGCGGGGAGGTCGTAAGAATCTATTATTGCATCCTCTACTAAAGTTAGTAAACAGTACTCAATTATGGTGAGCTAGGAAGCTCACATCATCGCTGGTGGTGGTGTCGCTGCCGATGCTGCTGTCGTTAGCGGTCGCTTCGGCGTTGACCTGAGGCTCTTGTCCAGGCTCGGCTTCAACTTCAACTTCGGTCTGAGCCTCTGTCGCTCAATTGGTTGCATGACGACTTACTTCGATCGTGTACCGCTGAACAGAAGCGAGTTAGCATTATTGTGTCTGCGCGTGGTGAGAGTGTTTGGCGTAGATACCTTGATGTAAGGCCCACGGCGACGGGGACGGGCAGTTGTGGCGGTGACGACGGGGGTAGAGGGAGACTTCATCGAAATAATAACACAAGTCCTGGTGACACTGTCATCACAGGGGGTAAAGTAAACTGACCGGAAACTGCAAGGAGCGGCGCAACCGAGTGCACGAGCACTTGAGCCAGCGTTTGGAACTAAGATGCAAGACGTGTGTATGGACTATGTGTTCGTCTGCTAATCACAAAATGGGATTACATCGAGTTCAACAAGGACTGCAAAGATGGTTTCGACTGGCCCTAAACATTTTGCTCCGGGTTGTAAGTCTGTCTTCTGCGTTCCGTCCCCAGCATGCCCTTACTCTCGCAACTGGTGTAGATGGTCTGCCCTTGAAAGCATCAAGGGCTGGGTGACAACATTCCCAACAGCAACCTTCGTTACTGGTTGTTTCGTCCATTAGCATGTTCCATTAGTGTTAGGCAACGGACGCAAAACCCTGAAAAAGTATTCGTGGCCCACAGGGAGATTAATTGCGTTATAAAATGCTCCAGCCTCTAGCGGCTTGCACCGCCAGTACATCTTCCAAATGAAAGATAGGACGGGCACCTCAGGTTCAGGATCCATGTGGGTAAACTTGCGAGTCTGGCCATCCCACATATAGCTTTCAACGTATCTGTTCTTCCCGTCGGTGAAGATATGATGATTCTCAGGTTCGCATGGAAAATTGTTGTAGACAAAGTCGGGCGTATATCGACCATCATCCTCTCGTGAAGCTTTGTAATTGGCTGGAAGTCCCCCGCCCCGGTCGATGAGCCACATACGAGTCCATCTCGGGATAAAACCTCTCTTCCAGGCCCAGTGAGCCCGCATAGCCACACCTCTAGGTGAAGCTTCTTCGAGGAACTTAAGAACTGACGTCGTCGTTCTGCCTAAGCCCTTGGCCCAGCTGTCGTCGAACTCCAAGGCAAGATTGATGTCGGATGCTTCAGGGAGCTGGAAGAAGGGGAGAGTTGTAAGAAAGATATCCCATCGCATGGAGACAGATGCAGCCATGTCTTCGGGCGCAAAGCGGAGACAAATGATGTCGCGTTTAGATGACACCTTGACGTAGACGCGCTGCCCTTGGTGGTGTGCCATGATCATATCGCTGCGCTTAGAGGGCCGACTCGGGGCCTTGCGATGATGCTGGAGGCAAGTCGCCCGGGATTCCTTGCACGCAGTCAGGAGACCAGCATCCCACAGGTAATGAAAACGGTTGGCCTCGGTCCAAAAACACGTTCTCCGGAAAGATTTCAGTACTGGCCGTGTCCACCGTCTTCTGTTGGGCGGACCACTGAAAACTTTTCCGGGCTCATGGTCATAATAGGCATGCATCATTAGTTGCAGGTGGCTCTGTCGATATCCGTCATGGTCAGTGTTGAAAAGCGAGTAGTAGTGGATTTTTGGTGTCTTGTCGGTGCAGATGGCCAATTGCCAGATCGTCCAGCGTATTTCAGGCGGCAGTTTAGAAAAGAAATGAAAATGAATCGCGAACTCTGGTCTGTCCGCCTCGCTAGCAAGAAACCTCGTCATCTTTTGGTCTTGGTGTTTCCTCTCGTCGGGGTCGGGCGTGAAAGACGCAGCGTTTAATGTATGAGTACGGAAGACAAGTGGGCAAGGATGGCGATGTGTAACGAGGCTCATTTATACTCAACATATGATGAATAACCCGTGCTTGTACACTTTTTTAGATTTTCACAACAGACTTTCAAGTGGGGTGGATAGTTGCAGGGAGGCCAATGCATACTTGGTTCTTAAATACAATAATTGACGAATTTAGTCTGGGGAATGGAAAAGGTATCATGATATCTATCTGTCCTTCGATAAGGGAACCTAATTTTTGAATTTACTGCATTTTTGTTGCGCAGGTTACAGTTGCCAAGGCCCACGTTTGGGTTTCAAGCTGCTTTTTTCCATCTGCCGGAATCCAGTCTAGCTTTTCCGCCCCCTTCTAACCTTTATGTCTACTCAGAAATCCCACGACCCAACCTCAAGAACGCCCTAAGATCCTCATCCTCATCCGCCCTCTCGCCCTAGCTGGCTATCATCCGCACCACCTCCACGCAACGCAAGAGCTCCTCGAACGAGGGGTCAAACGCCTCTGCGCCGATGCTGTCAACGAACTCCTGTATTGATACTCGATGTCGTGCTGGCACGAGAGGTAATCGAGTAATCCAGGTCTTGTGCTAGCATGGTCTTGTAAGGTTCGACGGATAATTAAAGTGGACATCATGAAAGTTGAAGAACTTGGATGATTGTTGGAAAGGAAGTTGGCCTCTCGACGATAGGAGGCGGCTCTCTTATATCTTATTGCTCAAAATACGGTTATTATCTTAACGTTGTTACCTACAGACTTATCCCAGTGCCTATTCTTGAACACGCCTTGCCACCTAAGTCAAACATAGTATTATTATAGGCCGTACAACACCCAAACTTTATCCGACAGTCAGGTGTATTAATATTATGTTTGAAGACGTTCAGGTAATGTGTCTGATACACTGGAGCCGGTCTGGCTTTTCTTGGCGTCTTCATACATTATATCGACGCTCCTTGTGCGTACAATACCATTATATGTCATGATCTCCTCCTCAGATCCCGTTGGTGATACACCTCGAATCTCGGTGTGTGCTTGCTTTCGTGACGGGTGTAGGTCACTGAGCATGTAATTGATCGAGTTGGTCTGGCGATTGCGTGACGCTTTGGTACCACCTCCATACGTTGCATTTGAGAATGCGCCATGCTGACTGCTGGCATAAGGTTGGTCACTGGATTTGCCTGAGTTGTTGCCAAATAGTTTAGGATACCAGCGACTAAAGAGCGGTCGGAGGGCGGGTACGGAGCAGGAAACGATGGCAAGATTGACCTCGACAACTGTCCAAACGTAGGCAATGTTGTGGTGCTTGGCCTTTTTGCCTAAATATAGCAGCTGATAAATGTTGACCAGTCTTATGATGGCGACGACGGGGACACTGCGTCAAAACCGATATTAGCATTCTGATGAGTGAAGGGAGCGACTCTTCCAACTTACAGAGTGCCGACGGCGAATATTCCCAGCACCGCTACCTTTGCTCCACGAGGCATCCGAAGGCCCAGGAAAATCCAAAAAGGCAGTATAAGAATCATTACATCCATCAAAATAGTCAGGGACGATTGGATGATGTGGAAGCTGTTGTCGATGCACCTGGTGTTGGGGTCTTTCCTCAGCTCCGGGTGCCAATTCGTTTCTATCGGTACGCACTGAAACAGAGCAGCGAAAAAGATGGCGACGGCGTGAAGAACAGTGGCGATGATCAGTCCCCAGATGGTCCGGTAAATGGTATTGTTGTGTCCTTGGAGACGCAGGAGAAAGACCAAAATAGAGCACTTGACGAAGGCCAGGACGGGATTATAGCACAACTGCTCAAAGAAGTTCCACCAGAGACCTGCACTGGGGTCGTATTCTGGAACCTTGTCTTCCTCCCAGCCGTAGTAGTTGAGCTTGAAAACTGGTAGGGGCAAGTTTGTAAGCGCATGGCCTTGTATGGTATGAAGCGATCGAACTCGTGCTAGGATGCGTACTTACACATGAACAAAGTTGAAGACACTAGAATAGAGGCGAACTATACCGAAATCAATTAGCACAGTGTTGGTTGAGGTGGCTGCTCTCGAATCATCAAGAGTCGTGGCGCAGCCAAGACCTTTGCGCAGTTGCTTACCAGTCCTGCCCCGCAAAGCCAATCATCTGGGGAAGAAATGTCAGCACGGAAAGCTCATGAGTAGAGACAGACGGAGTTGGGGGAAACTCCAGGTCTGATGCTACGCAGCTCCTTGGAATGGAGACAGAGGACGCACCTAATCCCACAGTACGCATCGTGAGGCGAGTGTAAATCCGGAGAGCGTAAACTACGATCGACAGGGCCGGAAAGAAGAAGATGACGAAGAGTCCAGTCCGCTGCAGCGACGGTGTGGGGATCTTGGAAACATCGGGATAGGATCCGGGGCCGATGCTCCTCGGCCAAATTGTCGAGTCATCCATCCAAGAAGCACTTGAGGATCTGATGATCCGATCTCTGGCCGTTGTCGTTCAGAATAAGGTGGAACACTGTAGGCAATACCTGAACCGAAGATCTCTGGGAGCCATGGGGTTTAAGCAATCTGAACCAAGAAAACCCCAAGTTAATCATGTGCATGAGACATCCAGATGTCAGCCCCTTATTTCTCACCCTAGACGAGCATACCCTGACTCCGTCCGTGTGCTGCAGGATCTAGCATTAAACATCGACGAGGATTGTAAAACTCTCGTTACCGGAGGCGTTGATCAGCGCAGTCCTACTGTATGGGGTTTAGAGCAGGGCTAATCTGTGTCATACATGGTGTGGCATCGACCATTCGTCATCCGAACTAAAGCGCTGTCGCGATTGGAAAGCTTTTTTCTCACCCCTCGACATTTTAAGTCTCGTTTGAATCGCTAATCGAGCCATTGCCTTGTCAGAGGACACGTAAAGTCTTGCGAGTGTATATATGGGTTTCTTATAGAATGATTACATCGGTCGAAGGGACATCGTATTCGCATGCCTTGTAATACACAAGATATTACATTGCCTTCGACCTCTCAATAGTGTTCGGCCAATATTCCCAGCCTCGTACAGATGTTGAGTGGCGAGCTGTTGGAGATAAGCTAATGCTACGTTGGGCTCTATACGCGGCTTTTGACGGGAAGACCCTGACGTGTGTCAACGCTAATTGGAAAGCCCCCATTCCGTAGCCCGAGCGTTCTGTGTTAGGCGAATGGTGAGGTGAGTTACTTACTGTGTTTGCTGCCCTGCCCTGGACCTCGTCTACGCTGCTTCTTACTTACAAGGATAAAGCTAGATATTACGAACGACTATCATTTCCAATATGGGTTAGCCTTGACCGGGTGTCAAACGGCAGATGAAGTGAAGGTGAAAGATCTACAGTCGATCGCACGAATCTGGGGCTTCGGCAAAGTAGTCCCCAGCTAGCCTTAACGATCACTACTGAATCCAACGGTTCGTCCGTTGCATCCTTGGAGCCATTTGTGGAGGCTTCCTCGTTCCCCGAATCCCAAGTACCACACCCAGGGTTATGCCGGGTTGCTGTACCCGGTAGCGCGGTTTGGGACTTTGAGGGGACTGGAAGACAGGAAAAGCCACTGCGGAGAAGCATGCGGCATTATTTTGACTGTGCGAGACAAACGAATCAGTACAGTACCCGTTTAGGCCGCTGCTTGGATACGCAAAGCAGCCATAATAACCAAACGAGCAGTGTTCCCGATTTCTGGGAGACTCCCTCCAATGCCTTGGTATTACCTTGCCGCGATGAAATAATCTCTGTGCATTTCCAAAATACCTATCTCCAAAAGATGTGAGAGTCCAGGAATCTCATGATTCCTTGAGAGCGGATGAACCTGTAACCGGCCAGCATTGAAAATACATCATCCAGGGGTCCATGTAAGGTATCCACACTCGCCCCTGTGTCTTATCCAGCTCGCGGAGTATGGATTCAGCGTCTCCCTTCGACGTTCTGATTAAACAACGCCGATGACCCCATTGAATGGTACTGTAGGGAGCCTTGGAAATCTATCTATACGGAGATTGCAGGATGTGGTTTTCGGAGTGCAACTACGTGGAGTTTGTTGGCCGAAGTTGGCAGATGCCGGTAAGGTAATAGGAGGCTGACAGATGCCCGCATCGTCAAGTCGTCTCCCATGAGAAACATGAAATTACCGATGCTGTGGAATAGTTCACTCGGGTTGTGCTGAAGATTACTCCGTATGGAAGGGACAAACGGGGGTCTTGAACGGGCGCAGACATCAGTTCCTGCAGGCCTTGCTCCGCTGATCTACCACCTACATACGTATGTCTCTGAGTGCACTAATGCAGCCGACTTTTTGTTTCCTCCAACCGCGTTTACTATCCACTGTTATCCAAGGATTGCAGCTTTTCGATGATCAAAGTCGTACCATTAGGTACTTGAAATGCCTTGCTGATCAAGTCAAGCCCTACTGTGAGTCCCATGGTCTGCATGACTAGATCTGAACTTTGATTTAGTACCCTACAGTACCTGATCCAGGGGGAGACGACGGCAATTGGAGTGCTCGTTTCACAGACTGCTGGGACATCGGTACAAGAAACCCCATGTCACGTATGCCACACCGTAATTTGCACCGTCCTCCGTAGCCCAACTCCACGCAACTTGACGGCAGAATAAGCATAATATCCGAGTTAAAACCGCAAATTGAACAGGCCAAGATGCTTGGGGCCACTGACTCCTGCATCAAACCATCATACCAATCGCATGGCAGAATCAGGGGCAGGGGTATTGATCCAGCTTAGCTTGGCCCCTCGTGGCACCAAGGAAGCGGATCCATGTTACCCAAGCCGCTTAGTCGGTGACCGGTTGCCGAATGAGATTCTTCCATAAATATTGTAGCTTTTCTGTAGCATTTGTCCATCTTTCGCGACAGGATCACTGATCTGCGGAAGCCCCAGCTGTCTCACAATGTTTATCCAGCGTTCGGGTTGGTTGGCTGCGGCCACATTGTCGCTCCTCCTGTGCTCCTCTAATGCTCAAACCATCACCGTCGATGGCGAAACTATCAGTATGTTGCCACCCCTCGTTACATGTAGATTGCTTCCTTTTTTTCCCTATAGAACTGTCTACTGTCAATTAGGGGATTCTCTGGTTGCTATGAGAGAGCTATTTTACTAACTAAAGTGTCTCTTGAACAGAAGCGGACGAGTCTAATGTCGCCCCAGCGGCGAATGTTTCTTCGGCGACATCTCAACAGAGCTTTGACAACGTCCAATTGACCGAGGACGTGTTGGCTAATCTCACGGATTTTAAGCTCAGCAACATTTCACTCTTCTACTTCGATGATGACTCCGTTGCCGAGAAACGGGCCGTCGATTCGAAATGCAAGACCATGCCTGGCGATCTTCTCTACCCCAACCGCATCGTTTGGAAGGTCTTGGACATTCTCAGTGGCGGGGCGTTGATTCAGACGGTGCCTCTTGGATCTGCCTGCTACGACGGCGAGCATTATGACGAGGCGAAGTGCCAATTCCTCATCAACAATTGGAACAAATCTGACACTCAGTGAGCTTCTCCTCGTTCCGTTCCCTAGGCGCTACCATACTGACGGGTCGCAATAGCGTCGTGGATCCCTCGTCAGTTATGTCCCCTCTCTTCGAGGGAGCAACTTGTGAGCCCCAGGGCGCTTCTCTCGGCAAGAATTGCACGCTTGGAGCGTTCCCTACTTACTCCCTCAACATCACCAACGTGGCCCAGATCCAGTTGGCCATCAACTTTGCCCGGAACGCGAACCTGCGTCTCGTTGTCCGCAATACTGGCCACGATTTCCTTGGCAAGAACACTGGAGAGGGCGCTCTGTCAATCTGGACGCACCATCTCAATGAAATCGAGGTCCTTCGTGATTACGAGTCCGCTGGAGGTCGATACAAGGGGCCGGCTTTCAAGGTTGGAGCTGGTGTCGTGGTTCATGAGCTCTACGAGGCTGCGGAGCGTGAAGGCTTCACCGCTGTTGGAGGCGAGTGTCGTGTAAGTGGAGACATTGGCTCCGTTCATTTATATCCTTGTGCAAGGACTGACTCGTTCGATTCTAGACTGTCGGTGTAGCCGGTGGTTACGCGGTTGGCGGTGGTCACTCTCCTGTGACTCCCATGCATGGCCTTGCGTCAGACCAGATTCTCAGCGTTGACATCGTCACGCCCGATGGCCGCTTTATCACCGCGGATGAGACGCAAAACAAGGACCTCTTCTGGGCCCTCCGTGGTGGAGGTCCTGCCACTTGGGGTGTTGTCACCTCCATAACGGTCAAGGTCCACGAGAAGACAGTCTTCTCCGGCATGACGTTTGTAACAACCACAAAGGACATGAACATCACCGATGACACCTTCTGGAAAGCCATTGAAGCTTATTGGCGACGCTACCCTGAGTTCTCTGCTGCCAAGAGCTACGGCTACTGCCGAATGTCGGGACTCGCGGGCGGAGGCTATGCCTGGAGATGCTTGCCTTTCATGGTCCCCGGAATGAAGCTTACTGATTTCAAGAAGCTCGTCCAACCACTGCTGGATGAATGGACTGAGCTCGGTGTCGATCCCAAGGTCGAATTCTTTGAGCATGATGGTCTTTATGATGCTTGGACTCGTCACTTTCCCACCTCCGTTGTCGGTAACGCTTATGCGCGAACGGGGTCTCGTCTCTTGCCTCGCAAGAACTGGGAAGACCCAGAGCTCCTTAACAAAACGATCCAAACAGTTCGCTCAATCGTCGAGGATGGCGCGTTCCTGGTTCACTATAACATCAACGCTGATGAGCCCGAGAACACAGCAGAGAGCTCTGTCAACCCAGCTTGGCGTGATGTCATGATGTTCAACATCATTGGTCTGATCTGGGATAAAGACACGCCCGAGGCCGAGGTTGCTGCCCTTCACGAGAAGCTCACCAACGACCTCGTCCAGAGGATGAAGGATATCAGCCCTGGTGCTGGCGCCTACCTTAACGAAGCTGACGTGATGGACCCCGAGTTTGCTCAGTCTTTCTTTGGATCCAACTACGCACGCCTGTCCCAGATCAAGAAAACGATTGACCCCAAGAATGTCTTCTGGGCTCCGACTGCTGTGGGTAGCGAGAACCTGTATATTACTGGCCAGGAAGACTATGTGACAAAGCAGACAGGCCGCCTTTGTTACAAGAACTGAGTGTCACAGCCTATACACAGCTACTAGGCAGTGTAGTGCACTGCAATGCCAGCCTCTGATAACTGTAATGATAGATGTTAGATTGATACCGGATTTACGTAATATTCTGATGTACCGATATTTTGACTTGGCCAGGGGAGGTGAGATTGAACTGGAAGCCCGCAAGGACAAGAGTGGTTAAAGGCATCCCAGATCAATACAACCACTGGACTGAGGATCCACAACCGATTTAACAGTCAACCCTTGAATTGAATGTGGCGTACCGTATCCAACACTAGACTCTGATAACTGTAATAATAGCACCTTGCATGGCTGCAACCATAAGCCTTTTTAGAGGTTGTAGAAAGTGATATCGGTCAAGGAAAATAAATTCTAATAGATCTTAGTCGAAAAGTGTGATAATTAAATTTATTTCAATTTTTATGCAAGGGCGGAGATGTATGTTCTTGGTGGGAGATGCTATTAGTGCAGACAGGGTCGGAGAAGGACAGCAGATGAGATCCCACATGGATCATCAGGGAAGATGTGGCTAAGTACTTACCAGAGGGAGGATTAGACAGGCTCGAGGACATAACGCAGCCTATAGTATAATATCCTCTCCGGAAAGTGTTCAACAATGTAGTCTTTCCTCCAGTTCCAAGCTGCCCCAATAGGGCTTTTTCTGGACAAAGGAGGCCATTCAAAAACCTGGATGACTCTCCGCCATCTCTGCGAGCGTCGCAGCGGCGTCGTGACTGGGGGCAACATCCTGCATACAGAATTATCTTATATTCTATGGATAGACAAAGCTAGTCGTCCATGGCGGGCATGATATATTTAGAATAGGTGTCCAGGTTAATAAAGCCACAATCATCCCCGCCAAAGCATCCCCGGTCCTTGCCAAGAAACCCTAGCGCATCTCTCGCCTCAGCCGCCAGATATTCACATCCCAAATGAGCTAATAATGCAAGGCGTCACCAGTACCAAGCCCATTCGGGCCTGTTTATAGTGCGACACACATAGCCTAGTAGTTGAACCATGACCAGTGTTTGTCGACGCTCAGGGTGTGGATAGACGACTGCAGCGATAACCACATAAAATGCAGGTGTTCCCAGTACACGCCGAAGAGGCTCCTAGATGTTGGTTTGTTAGGCGGAGACTATATTAGACTTGTTGAACCTGAATCAGAGGATAAATGCCATTATATGACAATGAACTATCGCCCAGGGCTTGATCAAATGACGGCCACAGTGGACAGTATTGAGGCTATCAGGAGGGGCATGCCCCTTGCAGAGCTGGCACGCAAATTCCTTGATGCTGTCACTAGCACTCGGTATCTAAGACAGCACTACTCCTGAACAGATGCGCTGTGCATCATACGGGGAGATGACGACGGTTGGGCAATGCAATCTGTAAAGATGGCGTTGATTGAGTCAAATTCCTTACCATCGCAGCTTCCTCAATACAACGCGACAGAATGAGATGTGCAAACCAGTGCAGGACCAATAGCTAGCCTAGGAAGTCTTGAATGCAAAAACCATTATAGCCTGAGAGATGTGCAAACCAGTATAGCAGTACTATGTCTGAGGATGGGAGATAATTTTGAAGAACAACAAAACAGCGGATAACTGTCACATGTGATATTTTAGAATTAGAAAGATGCGCACTGGCAGATACCGAGGTTTCTTAACGGCATATGATCCTGAACTATACCAAGTTGAGCTCCGCAAAAAGGTGCCTGGCTTGACCCTGGCCTATAAATATGATACTATTGGCTAAGGGCCTAGGCTCTGTGCCGTATTCCCTTTCGGTTTGTATTGGCAGGGAGAGTTTGTTGGAGCAATGTGACTCGTAGCACTCGCTCGAGTAAAAAAGACAGTGCAAACTTGGCCCTGTTTCGCAATTGGCTTCATTGTCTTCTTCTCTTTATGTCTAATGCTGAATTTCTCGTCAGAGCAGAGGAACACAGCGTTGATGGGCTACTGCGAAAGAGATTCTAAGACCGGAACAGCTACGGATACAGGACCCTAGTATTTCCTGAACCGAACTCAGCTGGGAACTTAGCCTATCATAGGCAGTCGCTAGACTTTGAACACCGGCGATATTACCCAGAATTCACCACATCAACCGAGTGAGAGTGCGACGTTGTCGCGGGGTTGTCTAGCCACTTTGAACAGCGGAATGCGGGGAAACAGGGTTCTTGGTTGCAGCAATCGCCTGATGGAGTTAAAACAAGTCGGGTCGTTACTACTTCTGGCACATGATCTATTACGCTGTCATCGTTCACATGCAATGCCGACGATGCGAAACGAGAGTTGCATCTTGCGGCCGGTCGGCCACTTTTAGTCCCTGACTATAAACGATTTCGGAGCGGGCAGCGAGATCCGGGGCCCCATGGGGAAACAGTACCGCATTCTACTTGTTGAGAATCAAGGAATGACCCTGGGAATGAACTTTGGGAATGTAACGGGATGTACATTGAGATGAACCAATTGAGGAAAGCCAGGTTCTTTTACTGCAGAGTACGTAATGGTAACATATGATAACGCTGAGTCTTTACGCGAGGGAGAAGGTATAAATATCGCGCGTGTGTCCTCACATTTGAAAAGGCCAACCAGACCAATTACTCTATACCAACAACAAGTCAAGACTCCTAGAATCATGCAGTTCTCTACTACTTTCATCATGGCTGCCCTGTCTGGCATTGCCTTCGCTATTCCTCAGGCTGCGACAACCGCATGCGCTGCGACCTCAGCTATCCCCACCTGTGGTGTAAGTTAACTCCATATCAGTGGCGTGCAATAACGTCCAGATGGAGGACCTGCTAATTGGGTTTGCCAAGGTTCCTTGCATTACCTCCGCTGCTTTAGCCGTTGGTTGCTCGAATATCGCCTGTCAGTGCAGCAGCTCCGCCGCGGTTCAAGCCTCTGCTATCAACTGTGTCATTAGCAAGTGCGGACTTGTAACGGCACTATCTGTGCAGGCCGCCGCCGCCGCTGTTTGCACAGCTTGTGCATAGATGGATTGGGATGCCTCAAGAGGGCAAGGAGGCAAGGGAGGAGCTAGTGGCGGGTGTGTGTCGATTCGATCAAAGGAGACCTGTGTAGTTCAGGATTCTACTGCATGAATTAAAGTCACTCTACCAGCTAGCCAACGAGGTAGTGGCAATTAGCTATTGCAGTCACGGACGTGCCCGATAGAAGTGAATCTATATTCGCGTATTGATACTACCCATATATTGCGTGTAGTCTGTTGCTTTCTGCGGTTGATCAGATAATGCTAGTCAAAACCGTAGAACGGCACCTGTTTCAGACGAGAGCGAGGGAGTAACGTAGCTAGGGAGATGATGGAAAATCGTCTAGGCATTAAGGATATCATGTGTATCTGCTTGGTATTGACTTACCTCACCACTAATTTTTCTTCTTTTTCATCAAGTCACGATTTCTTCCCTTAATCTTGTGGTAATATTCAACAGCCAGCTGCCTTTCAAGAGCAAATATGTGAGAGACTTCGTCTTCTGGGACCACATAAGTGATAAGAGTTATATCGACAGACACAAGAGTCTCTTGTATGGTCGCATCACTCTCCTAGTCATACGCAAAGCTACGATGACACCTGATACCTAACCCTGCGTGACTTCGGCATTTTTGACCTGATGAAAGAAGTCAGTATCAGTATTGATACGGGCCTGGAAATCGTTGAACTTGATGACATTGCTGGCTGGCTTCGCTGACTGGCTGCGCTTACCTTCCCGCTGTGACAGAAAACAGTGGCTTCTTACATACGATGCGGCGCCTATCCAACGGACCGATATTCGTGGCTCTACGTCGCTTCTACGGAACCATCGTGGTGATCCTGTCGCCAACTGCTTCTACAGAGGCATGTTACGGAGTTGAAATACCAACATGAGCCTCAGTGCGCGGGGCTTGTGAATCGTGACTCTGATGGGACAATGTGCATTGGAATGATTCAAAAGTTCTTACACAACATCAAGTGATCTAGTCGTGTTTGGTAGTCATCGTGCCGCCCTGGTCTAGGGTTTGGCTAGACCGTACCACTCCATACGCAAGCTATGGCTCTGGTTGCTAGCATAGTCTATGCAATTAATTCGCCACGCTGAGGCAGGGGATCAGGCTTGACTTCTTTTGTGAATCGTAGGGGTGCTAAGATCTTTCCTCGTAGCCGAGAGCACCTGCGAAGAAAAGTATCTCTGCGTTCAACTCAATCATAGAAGGCAGTCAAGTGCTGTAAGCAGCCATGTGGAGGCCATCACCTAGCGTTATGCTTTGTGTCCCCTGGAACTACATTGATATGTATCATCAAGTTGACAATGTCAGACTGCTCTATCTTAAAGCTAGTCAAGATACAAAAAACGATCCTCCTTAAACACATCCTTCCTCAACATCTACCCTAAAAGACCCAACAGCGGCTCTTCGTTCAAGGGAAGCTCCAGCGGTGCTTTGGCCGCGGCTAGATCGAAGGGTTGAACTGTTCTATCAGTCGACGCACCACGTCCACACTTGCGGGCAAATTGGTTATCCAAAAATTCCAGCCATGCTGGTGCTGAAGCAGTTAGAGTCGCCGAATGATCGAGTCCGGGATATCGGAGCAAGTGGACTTCGTTCCCTGATGCGACAGCCTTGTGATACGCCTCCACAGTGTCTTCGGGGAGTACCGAGGTGTCATTCCAGCCTTGTATAACTAGAAGTGGCCGAGAAGCTGAACCACCCTGTGCTGGCGCATTGATCGCTTGGAATTGCTTCAGTGTCTCATCTGCTGCCGGGTTTTCGTCGGACGCAACGAGTTCCTCCCGTGTCAAGTCGAGCGTCATGCCCATAAATGCCAAAGTACAGGACTGTGCGAGAGTTGCAAGGCTAATCCTCCGGTTCATAGCTTCACCGATCCATGGAGCTGTATAGTTGGGAAATGCTTGCCTGACTCCGTATGCAAGCATACCCATCTCGGCAGTGAGGACAAATTGATGAAAATCCGGTCGAGGAAGAATCGAATCGAAGACAACTTTCACAATGTCGTAGAGCTTAGCTGCCGGAGATACTGCAACCGTCCCAAGATATCCTGAGCTGGCTTTTTGCACAAGAGGATGCTCAGATAGCTTCCACACCGCGGCGCCTCCTTGAGAGTGACCCACGCTCATCCATTCTTTGGTGAAAGCTCCAGGAAAGGCTTTGCGAGCAGCCTGTACCGAATAATACAAATCGTTTGCATGGGCGGTGTAGCTGGTATATTTGTGTGACGTGAAGTTGTTGCCAAGGCCGGCGTAGTCAGTTCCCACCATTGCGTACCCGCGGAATATGAGCGGGGCCCAACTATCATAGTTGAAGAGGCTGGGAGAAGATGATGGCGCGCAGCCACGAAAAACACCAATAGTACCGTGGGCATACGCGATAAGGGGGATCTTTCGATGGTGGGCAGGCTTGGCAAATGGGAATGCGATGAATCCAGTCGAGGGTACAGGGCTTCCATCTAGGTCCCGAGAAGTATATTGGAATCGAAAAGTAGTCATACCAGCAGGGACATCTAGCTGGGAGCTGTTGATCGGCATGAGTTTCAGCAAGTCGCCGGGAGTCGACGTGGAGAAATTATTTGCCGTTGCGTAGAAGTCAAAGTCGAATGCGGTTCCGAGCGTCTCAAGGTCGGCTGCGTTGGTGATGGCTAGGATTTCTTGGCATGTCTCATTACACCCGTATGATAAAGCCACTTCTTTGGTTATGTCGAAGTTTGATGCTTGGCCTAGTCCTGTCTGAGCCTGAGCTGTCGACGCCAGGAACAGAATGGCGAGCCCCGTAGAGAGAATCATGTTGAGACTGAGACTAAGTTCCACAAAGATGTTTAGCAGATGCGTGAGAGGGTGAATTTGAAGAGTACCTGGGAGAAGGAGGGCGCATGCATTTATACCTCGAAGACTGGATTGATGCGGGTTGATCGGATGGTGCCGTGCTGAGGAGCTTATGAGATTGTGTCATTGATGATGTTGGATAATTAGATCGAGGGCAACGGCAATTAGCCAAACAGCGCATGAGAGCAAGGGTCGCCTGATATTTTCCATTTCCGGCTCAGCGCACGCATAGCGGATTGGGGAGGAAGGTAGACTAAAGACTTCTGCACTTCCGTCCTTATCCTCTTGGTTGCCGCGCGTCGTGGATCGCATTATAAATGGAGCCAGGCCTCGGAAAGTGATGGTGCAATTGAGGCTTAAATTCGAGCTACGGCTAATGCAGGAGTAAGCACAATCTTGTTGTCACTCGTCCCTTGTTCGTTCTTGCAGGGATCGCATGATTTATCCTTAATCGGGATAAGTCGCGGATCTACGAAGCACTCCGCTCATCGATATGCACTCTCGGACGTACCGAGAACTCAAGGTTCTTTGCCCGAATTCCAGCCCCGAGAGATACTTGACGTCGCTAAATGCTATTTTCTGTTGTGCAAGGATCGCGCAATCTATGCTTGATCTGGATACGAGCTCCCGACTATCCTTGTACACTCCACTCCCAATACATCTCCATTTCTGCTTTCGTTGGGGTACCAGGATCTTTGATCGCCACCACTTCCGAGAGAGCTGACAACTTTTTGATCTTAAAAACAAAGCTCATCCAGGTGTTCTCGAATCTCTCTGAGCTATTGTTTCCTTCTATTCTTACCACAAGCCCACCAATCTCCTCGTTCCATTGGGCCTGCTTGGATTTTTTTACCCTACTTTACACTTCGCACCGGTATCGTACGACCATGCCTCAGACATGCTATGGTCAGTACATGTAGCTTCGTATCTTTCATGCCGGTTCTCTAATTCATGGTTTTATCTAGCGCTCGAAGTCCACAAGACTATGTGGGATTTCTGCCCGAATTTAGCAGCATCCTATATAATGATGGTAGTTTTCGCTCTGGCAACAGTTGCACACGTCGTCCAAGCCGTCATATACCGCAAGCCATATTGTTGGACAATTGCAATGAGCGGACTACTCCAGGCCTCGGCATATCTTTTTCGCATTCTCAGTATTGGAAACCCGACGAGTTTAGGGCTCTATGCAACATGGTTCGTTCTAATACTGGTATGTATAAAACTCTCTATGATATATGAGTTAGCATCGCTGAATCTCGAAGATTGCGCCAATCTGGACCAATGCATTTGTATACATGATTTTAGGTCGGATGGTCTGGAATTACACAAAAGCTGGCAAGCTTTTAGGATTAAGCGCATGGAGACTCGGGCAATTCTTCGTCGTTTTGGATATAATGTAAGTCATTGATGACCTGCAAAAGTGATGGGCACTGAGTTGAGTACAGTGCCGCACTGGTGCAAGTTTATGGGGCAGCCACAGCTTCTGACATTACGTCAAGCACAGACGTGATATTGAGAGGTAATTGGACTCCGAATACTACATCTCACGTCGCTGACAGGTTACCAAAGGATTGCACACTTATATGGCAGGCATTGGTGTCCAACAATTCTTCATATGCGTTTTCTTCCTATTCGCAATATACTTTCACAAAGAGATCAGGGGAAGCGCGCCTATAAATGCACTCCTCCTACTCTATTGCTTATACTTTACTGTCATTCTTATATCTGTAAGTTGAATCCTACATTCACACATGAGAACACAGTTGTGAGGCCACCCACTGATATAACCATAGGCTCGAATTTGTTTTCGTCTTGTCGAGTATGCTGGTGGCCTCGATAGTTCGATTCCTCGACATGAAGCTTACCAGTACTGTTTTGACTCGTTGCTTATGCTGATTGCATCATGCATTTTTAATATTGCACACCCTGGTCGGATAATGGCTGGAAAACAAGGAGACCTTCCGAACAAATCGGAGAGAAAGCGACATGCCATGGGCTCTGAAGTTCGTGGGGGCAGCATCTCCCTTTCCAACCTGGAAAATTCAGACGCGTAGTTTCGGGGAGTGGACGGTGAAGATACATTGAGTTACATTAAGTTAATAGATTTAACTAGTATGCTATTGCTGATGATGCAATTCAATTGTGATAAAAACCAAGACTTTAGCCAGTCTGACCTGGTGGCTTGCTACCTGGAAGGATGACATGGGAGTCCTAGAAGTGCAATTCGTAACAGGGGATAACTATAGAAGAGGAAATTGAGTGAGGCAATAATCATTCAGGTATTTTCTTCAGTACAGATAGAGGCAGTATTGAATTGTGAGTTTTCTACTTCAATAAGAGTTGAGACTAAGAACGACAAAAGACGAACTACTTGCTACTCGGTGATCATACAGACAGATCGCCCAGTCTACTTTGGCCCTTCACTAGCACTGAACTCGACACCGAGAGCAAAGCGAAATTTGCCGAATCTTTTTAAAACTTCACGGGTGTTTATCACGACAACACAGTTGTATATATCACCCTAGTCAAACCAAAGGCTAACAAGGGAGAGGTGGGGGCCTAGGCCGGAGGCTTAGTCAGAGAATCTAAGCTCGTGACGCTCATCTAAACTTTGGCCACTAAAATCTCCTCCACTCAACCACGGCATTAAATACCTAACCACTCAGCCTCCCCCCCAAGTCATATTTTTGCCGCTCTGTGCTCTGCCGAGCCTTCACTTATCGTTGCGCACTCCCGGCGGATTTGCCTGCTCCAAGTGGCAATGTCTTTCCCCGACCGCAATTCCGCCAGGCGCTCCAAGCCATGTGGGCCGTGGGACAGCCGGCGAAAGGGGCATCGATGCCAGAACTGTCGAAGCTCTCGATTGGGAGTATGCGAAGTCCCAAGATTGTTCCCTAAGTCACTCACTAACTGACTGACTGTTGCCCATAGTGCGATGGAGGACGGCCTTGTTCGCGTTGCCAGCTGCGCCTATTACCGTGCCCTGAACCTAACGAGCCTTCGGAAAGGGCGACGGTTGTTTTCTTGGACCATTCCACGGGCCCTGTAATCTCCGAGGCACAGGTTTTATCCGAGAGAGACGCCCCGTGTATCGACTCTTTTTTTGCTTTCATGGAGCTGAGCTCTTCCCCGTTTACCGACCCCTTCTCGCGGTCCAGGCTAGCACATTTCTTGGACGAATCACTCCCGGTTCGGCTTGTCGTTTCGTCTATTGGTCGAGTCAGGCTACACTGTATAGAAGCCACATCCTATGATGATCCCATGAAGACGATGTCTTGGGTTCCAGCGGCGCGAAATAAGATACGTCACCACTTGCAGACGATAGCCGGCACTGTGAATCCTTCCCCCGAGACGAAATCTCTCATCCTGGCGCTTACCGTGTTGAGCTGCATTTTCGAAGTAAGTAGAATCGGGTTGCAATGACTGCATATATGGAATCTTGAAGAAATGGTTTCGCAATGATAAACTAACCCTATTTTAGCTCATGATTGATATCTCCGGCTATGGTGCCATTCTGGTCTTGGAATCGCTTCCAGTGCACGTTGTTCAATCTCTCCATACTGGACCGCTTTCGTCACAGTTTGACATCGGTCTATTGGCCGGGTACCAATTTATCCAGGCAGCTCTCTGCCTCATTTGCGATCAGGATACCTTTCTCGCTGGCATACAGTTCTGCGAGCCAGCTGCCAGGTCTGAGCTGAGTCAAAATCTAGACATCACCGCTGCATACCGTTTGTCTCGGCTCCTAGTACTTCTCGCTAGATGCAATGCCCGGTTAGCATGGAAATCTTGCCATGTAGGACCCGGCGAAGCTGACCAACTCTTATAGTTCTATTCAGTGGCTTAAACAAGCACGAGGTGTTGTGCAAGTCGGGCTTCCAGATGGACCCAACTCTGCCTCTTTTCAGAAAACTCTAGGCACATCATTATTGGAATTCGGAAAAGGCGTGTTCGAAAACGCGCTTGAGGTGCTTGAGCTGGCAGACAATATCCGTCCGAACCCCGCTGTAGGCCCCGTTGATCCTGAGGGATTTAGCTCGGCCCTTACAGCTTTCTATCATTGCGCTATTATTTCTGTTGCTCGACTGTTTACAGATACGCTATGGGGATCTGTTGGAAAACCCCCAGCAGCAGACGAGATGCCTCACCTGGAATCTCATGCACTGACTGCTCTTGCTATCATAGAGCGAAAGCTTGTGTCTGTCGGTGCTGAATCCCTTTTCTACTTGCCGTTAATGTCTGCTATAGCACTGGAGATCCGACAGCTAGATGACCAACGACGAGTTATGAAGATTCTAAATGATGTTGCTCTAACGGGATTTGTAGTAGCGAGAACATACAAATCTGATATGCAACTAGCGTGGGACTTAATTAATAATTAGTGACCTAATCTGGGGTGTTAGCAATAACATTCAGGGGAATATAACTAAGGCTCCGGGCTAGCTAGGTCAAGAGATATACAAGGGTAGCATTGCTTGCAGTTTTGAGAAGGGGATTATTAGTTTCAAGACCTTGCAAGCTCTTTTTTAGTTTTGGGTCTTGGAGTTGGCTATATAATTAGCAATGTTATTCTTTGAAGTCAATAGGTACATGCCCTGGGCTCTTTCGTGTCAGGGTTTGTAATTGGCATGCTTGTTCAGGAGGCAGAGTACTCTTAGTTTACGTTTGAACAAGTTATAAAATAGCAGGTGTTAAACAGTAACTGGGGTTGGAATAACGTCTCTCAGTCTAGTCACTTAATTGACTATCTGAAATAAGCACTGCTTGCCTTGACCAGCCCGTTTCCATTTTCCTTGACGAATCCATTCCCATTCTCCTTGACAAATCCATTCCCATTCTCCTTGACGAACCCATTCTCTTTGACCACCCCATTCTCCCTAAGTCTCCATTGTGCCATCACGGATCTGGAAGCGCGGTAGTGTCTCTCCAGCCCTTTGCAGATTGCCCTGGCCACCGGCTCGACCTCATTCGGATCGACTCCGACGGAGATTCTCATATACGGATCCTCGTCTCGGATGAAGGGGCACGACGGCCAAATGCGAGTGACGGAGAAGCCCAGGCCACCGCCCTTTGTCATTGCAACGCCCTCTTCCTCTGCGGCCCTCAGGACCAAGCCAGTAAATGCATCCAAACTCGGCCGCTTATTCATCTGGTCCCCAAAGAGCTTGATGGTGACGACGTTTCCGCCGTGACCCCAGCCCATCTTGCGCCAATGGGTCGGGAAATTGAAATCAGCGATGGTGGAGCTCCTCTTGTCTAGGATGTGATAGAGCTTCTCCGCGTTTGTGGTGAGCCAGTGCATCCGCGACTGATGGATGTTGTAATCGATGGGCGGCAAGACATTTGCCTGACGTGAATATAACGTCGTTCCGGTGACTTGGCGGATGAGGCCGACGGTCTCATGGTAAACCTCTGGGTAGACGACGAATCCACACATGACGATGTCCATACCCATCTGGATGTACTTGTGGGCACTCTCGTAGTAGAGGACCTTTGGGTGGCTGGGCTGATCAAACCAGTCGTACACCTGCATTCCACCCGAGATCAGCGTCCCGTCGATGATGAGAAACCGATCCGCCCAGCCTTCTCGGCCTTCCACGAGCTGCGCAAACCGCCGTATGTCAGTAGTCTCCAAGCCGAGAGTGTTGGCCATAGGGTCGAGGTAGACTGCCTTGGCGTTGTGCTTCTCCGCCGTCGCAATGATGTCCTCGGCGTCAAACGTGTCTGAGTTGACGACGCGTACATGCGAGACCAGCCGCAGGTGCTCGAAACACTCGAAATACAGGTACGGAGAGATGACAATTGTGTCGCCCGCGGTGAGGACCTTGCTCATCAAGAACTGATGCAACACCGTGAAGGCCGCCACGCCGCTCGACGTCAACAACAGCTTGAGAGGCAGCTTTTCGTTGCCCAGCCCCAGAGCCTTGAGGAGTCGGGCCTCAGATTCTCGGACATCAGGCGCCCCGTAACGGTCATAGTTGAGGCCGTCTGACTGGTGGTAAGAAGGGTCAAACCACCACACGGTCTTAGACTGGTCGTACGCGGGACTGGCGCGCTCAAAGAACGACCCCAAGCAGGACTGCAGCTGGATCAGAGCGCGGTAACGTTCCTCCATCTGCCAGGGCGTAAGGGCGAATGTCGACAACGCCGACGACGCTTGGTTCTGGCCCTGGAGGTTCTGCGTAATGGCCAGCTGCATCTCCAGCTCTGAAGTAAGCTGCTCTAAACGCGTGTATGTTTGCAAGAAGATGTTAATGCACCAGTCATCGGTGCGGGCGGATATCTCTTTTTCAATGCGCGCGCGCTCATCAAAGCGCTGTTTGATAGTGGCCGTCGCCGCCTTGAGGCGGGATAACAGATGGGACCATGTTTCGACGATGGACAACTTGGGCGTTTCGTATGACTTCAGATCTGTGCGCCGCGACAACTGCCCATTGGGGTTGGCGACTGCGATGGGATAGGGAGGGGCCATTGAGACGACCATTGATGAGACGGGGAGACGGCAGAGAAGCAAAGTAACCCTAACCCTGGATGGTGCTGCTGTTGTCACCTAAGCGTCCCAGTTTTATAATGAGAAAGGGGCCGCTGTAAACCCTAGTACCATGGCAAAGCACCGCCAGGATGAGATCTGTCTGCAATTCTTATATACGAGTTTCTTGCACACGAGTGGGAGTTGTTAGGAGAGCCGGGGTGGGTCAGTGCCAGGATAAGTCGCAAATGGGCCGGCCCGGTGAACTCGCAGATTCTGGAAGGATTATACGGATGAGGTAATTAGTTGTCTTGTTTCTCCTCTCACTAGCGGTGTACTTACATGGAACTATGGAGTGAACAAGGAAGTGAGAGGCTCGGCCTGCAGGGGTCTCAACCGACCTTCCAGAACAAGAGAAGAGAGGCGGCCGGTGTTACACGTCTACAGTATTTGACGACTTGCATCGCGGCTACAGTCTCTACGACTCGTTGGCGCGTATTGACAGGAGGCCTGAACGGTGGGATTTCTCGACGCTAACATGGCCTGTTCCCAGGCTTGCAGCGCTGGGGTTCTTCCACGCAAACATGACCTGTTCCAGATTTATCCAGCGAGTCAACAAGCTTAGTATAAATAAGCCTAGTACAACTTTCTGTTCGGGGCCATCAGACCTCGGCCGTATAAGAGGACTATCACATTATCCTCACACCCTCGATGACCGAAGCTTGAACTTGATTCATTATCAAAACACGATGCCTATCGCTAACGGGAGAACCATGCCTATCGCTAACGGGAAGACCGTGCCTATCGTTAATGGGCACAAGGCCGCTCATCGAAGGCCTCACATTTTAAATGTCCTCGAACGACGCTATGATGCTCGCTTCTACGAGTCCATCGCCGCCATCATGGCCCTGCGCAACTCATACCTGCAAAATAGATTCATCTTTGTCCGAGGAGAGGACATGATTCCCATTCTGGCGGGTCTCGGCGCCAGAGAAGACGACTTCGACGCCGTCAAGCAGATCAGCGACCTCACGGGACCTGATCCGACCCTCGATTACCGCTCGGTGACTTATGGACGCTACTGCATCGACCCCGAGACACGAAGTATCCGACGGCTCGAGGCGCAGCCGTACACGCTAACGGTGCAGGAGGACTACAAGCGCCACGACTCTGGGATCCCCAGGATGTTCGATGAGACACCAACGGACATGCAGGGCAACACGGTCGTACAGGCCATATTGCTCTTCAAGTCACTCATCTTCCAGGGCGTCCCTGTCTCGCCCCGCGACGGTCTAGACTATTCCTCCCCCGCTTGGATCTGCACCATGTTCAACGCTCGCACACACACTTGCAAGGACAGCGGCATCTTCGGCGAACCGGCGCTTGAAGGAGTCCACTCGGACGGATCTGACCACACCATGACGGTCTTCCTAGGCAGCAAGAACATGCGCCCGGATAGCGCCGTTACATTCATGCACGACAACCAGGAGACGACTGGGGTGCAGACATGGGAGACGAATCCCACGCTGATCCGGGGCCGTGTGCACCACCAACACTTCTTGGACACTCTGATGTTCGTGGATCACGAATACAAGCACAGCGTTACATCAGTGTACCAACTGGATACCTCGCAGCCCACGAGTAGGGATATGTTAGTGGTGTTTACGCGGCGGCCGAAACTAGACGGGCATGTTTCGGGTTATGCGGATACTATGGACCTCCACCGTACAGCACCGTTGCAGATGCCTATGTGGCTGCCTTGATAGCGTGGGTTTGAACAGAGAGCCAATGGCCTGTCGTTGATGTAGTTTAGGATAACATGGAACTGTGTGTTGTTAATTACAAACGCAGAGCAAATAGCATGGATGAGCGTCTTGGAATTGCAAAACTACCTTCAGGCAGAAAAGTAAACTAGAATAATTCATCACTGACTTGGCCAGTTGCAGGCTTCAGTATACGTGTCTGTTAATTCGTTTGACTAAGAAAAAGGCGACATCTCGGCAGTTGTTGTGGTTACACCTCACACTGCATTGTCCACCAACTGCATGTGTCTATGGTGGGTCCTTTTGGAGAATTGCGTATAAATGCCCAATTGCTGCTCTTAACGTAATATGTCGGCACAAAGTTAAATCAGCAACCTTGCAAATTGCAGTTGATCTGCGTAAGCAAGAATGGATACTCGGCCCAAGTAGTAGATCATTGACCTTCCGTATCAAGTAGTTCTAAATATAATAGTAACAGGAACGTAGAGCACGTATTCATACTAAGAGATAAGGAGGCTCTCGGACTAAGCACAAATCCGAGTAAGAGAGGGGCGTACGCCAAAATAGCGGGGATTGATACGCAGTAACCAAGAATGGATACTCGCGCCAAGTAGCACAGTATTACCTTCCGTATCAGGTCGTCCCAAGTATAATGATGAATCATAAATGGACGGCGCTTAATACCCACAGACAAGGGGCTCTCGGCCCCGAAATTTACACAAGTCCGAGGAAGAGAGGGGCAAACGCCAAGATAGCGGGGAAATCCTCTCCCACTTCCATTGACAAATTGTTATTAATTCTATTTTCCATCTCCATCAAGCAGAACATCCGAGGCACCCGGCCGCTGCGATGCATATGCGGCCGCTATAATGCACAGCGCCGAGGTAGGCAGACGCCGAGGGAGGCAAAACCCGGTAGTGCCAAGGTCAAATGTCGCTTCCAATTCCGCGCCTATGATAGACACATGCGTGGCGATTATACGACCTCACACGTCGGTATGGGAAAGATCAGCACGGGCGATGTTACCCCTAGAGTAACCCCGCCGTTCTGTAGCTACAGTAAGTCTCCGAAAATCCTTCCTTGTAGATTCTAGAGTTTTCTGCGCGCTACGCTGCCCCTGTCTGCAGCCAGTGGGCCGGGGGAGCGATAAAGAATCCTACAGGATCAATCCGCCTAAAGCTGCGTGGTGGATCAAGGAGATGGGAAGAGATGATGTGAGAGAGAAACTTATGGCTAAGAGTCTTCGCTATCTTGTGGCATTGGGTCGAAATTGGAAATCACAAGTAAAGAAATTCAAGAATCTAATGGAGGCTTTTAGAGATTGATGATTTGGGGGAAAGGGTAGTTGTATTCTGATCCAGATATCTACGTTGAGAAATATTAGTCCTTATCAGTGGGGTTGAGCTTGGTGTGGGGAGCCACCGCAGGAATTTATGTATGCTTCTATACCAAACCATTGAAGGATATCGTGTCGCCATCTTATTAGGAATTCTTTTACAAGATACTTGTATATAGGGGGACTACCACATATAAACATAGCCACGTCTCTCTAGAGACATCTTTCTGTTGACCTTTGAGAGACGCTGCATTACACATTCGCAATGTCTGACTGGGCAGGTTTGAGCCGGATTGGCTTAACTTGGACTCTGCTAAATATTCCGAGTATAGTCATCAGCACCGTTACACTTGTGAGTAAGCCCAGCCAATACTTTGAGACACGGTACTAAAAAAGAGAGGTTGTTCTCTACTTGGTGGGATGCTGTGGCTACAATGTCTTGTTCCACCCTTTGGCAAGATACCCTGGCCCTCGACTTCGAGCGGCGAGCAAAGTGCCATATCTAGCGGCAATGTGGACGGGGTACCACCACCGTGCTATGCAGGAACTACATGAAAGATACGGTCCCGTTGTGCGGATTGCTCCGAACAATCTTTCATTCATCAATCCCCAAGCATGGAAAGACATCTACGCCCACAAGAAAACGCGCGAGCAGGAAATGATCAAGGACCCTGAGTTCTACGTGAGAAACCCCGACGCACCCACCATAGTCAACGGAAACCGCGAAGAACACGCGCGTTATCGACGCCTGTACTCTCCCGGGTTCTCAGCACGCTCCCTGCGCGAGCAAGAGCCGCTGATCCAGGGCTACGTGAACATGTTCATCAACGGCCTCACTCGGGCTTGCGAGCACGGCGAGACGCCAGTAGACATGGTCCAGTGGTTTAACTTTGTCACGTTTGACATCATCGGGGACCTCGCGTTTGGAGAGCCGTTTGGATGTCTTGAGGATGGCGCGACCGACTGGCTTGCCAAGTTGAACCAGATTGAGGAGGCCCAAATGCACTTTCGCATCATACAGCATATCCCTTTGCTGGGCCGGTATGCGCGCCAGATTGTGAATACGATGCTTCCCTCGGATGCCGTGAAGGGATCAGAGGGGCATCGGAAACTCACCCAGGAAAAGGTATCGCGTCGAGTAAACAACAACGCCTCCCGCCCAGACTTTATGGAACACATCCTGCGCCAACCCCCCGGCAAAGGCTTCACATTTGAGGAGATGCTGAGCAACTCGGCCACGCTAATCCAGGCAGGGAGCGAAACCACGGCTACGCTGCTGTCTGGGGCGTTGTTCCTCCTTCTTCAACACCCGGACAAGATGCAGAAGCTGGTGGACGAGTTGACGGCTGCGTTTGAGAGTGACGATATGATGACGATTGAGAATACCGAGCGTCTCACCTATCTTGCTGCCGTTCTCGAAGAAGGGTTGCGTTTATATTCACCGGCTGTAGCAGCATTTCCACGACAAGTCCCCAAGGGCGGAGCCACAATCGATGGCGAGTATGTTGCAGGCGGGGTATGTGTTCTTGACACTACAGAAACTGGCATGTAGTAGTACTTAGTAGTACTGACTATAATGATTCGCCATACCTGGATTTTACTAACGATGACGACTTGAGTAGATGTCAGTGGGCGTCAACCATTACGCCGCCTACCATTCACATCTCAACTTCAGTCGACCGGATGATTTCATCCCAGAACGATTCATCGACGTGGAAGAATTCCCGGACGACCGACGAGAAGTGCTGCAGCCATTCAGTGTGGGCCCACGTAACTGCATAGGAAGAAGGTACGTAATACCATCATTGTGATTTGCTCTGGCTGACTCGACACAAGCCTGGCCTATGCCGAGGGGAGACTGATTCTAGGCCGGGCCGTGTGGAAATTTGACATGCGGTTAAGCGAAAAGGCGGATAACTGGATGAGAGACCAGAAGGGTTATGTGACGTGGTTGAGGCCGGAGATGGAGGTTTTCGTGAAGCTGCGCCACGGATGAGTTGTAAACGGCGCAACGAGGTGGGGTAACCCCGTCCTGGGTACTACATGTATGTAATTGATGTTGACGAGAGACAAGAGGCACCGTAAGCACCGTGCATTGTGCATTGCGCAATATGCCCATGCAGTAATGCGGTGGCACCCCTGCGTTGACGCTTTATTAGGAAGCTCGGGATGCGGCACGAGCATTAGTTACCCCACCGAAGGATCAGTAGGATCGACAACCTAGAGATTCAAGCGGCGAGCTATACTCTCATACTTGTATACATAAACCCCCTTGCTGCGCCTACGCGCCGTTTATCTCTTTTATTCCCGGCCTTCCTGTCCTGGTTATGCGCGCCCGCACAATACGCTCGCTTAAACCTTCCCCGCTCTTCGGCAAGTCTGTCTATGATATCATTGATATGTAATTCGGAAAAGCAATACGCTCCACATTTCACGGTACCAGACCGAAGCGGAAGTCCACGGCAAAGAGCCTGTCCCCAACGGTGAGTCTGAGGAGAGCCGTGGCCCCGTGCTGGTCCACCAAGTGGTCGCGTCGACGGGGAGAGAGGAATTAAGGCAAAAAGTCCAACGACAATAGAACTAAGTGGTTCTCTAAGATCATCTAAGAAGGAAGCCACTGGAATTGGCCATGCTTATAGCTTGGCTTTATCATGACTCGGACCTCCTTCCTCCCACGCGTCAACACCCCTGAATTCGAAATACTTGTTCCATTCCGGATCGTTGATCAGCTGCTCCGCGAGCTCTGTCTCAAACGTAACGTATACTTCCATCCCCTCGTCATCCCCAGCTGGGCCCTTACGTGGCGCGTAGACAATAGCTTGGCATAGAGGCACCCCGCCGAACAAGTGTCGGTAGGCAGCGGGCTCACCGAAGCCAAAGTCGAATGTGGTGATACGAGCATGCCGCCAGTCGCTGACGAGCAGGGCCATAGGCGGGAAGGAATCAAGGTTGATTGACAGGTCCTGCTTGTTACGCACACGCGCAACTTTCTGTAGAACGCTGGCCAGCGTATCGGCAGTAACACTATCAGTCATTTGATGTGCATAGTTTGCTAGCTTAGACAAAGGTGCCTCTGAGGTAATCTCAGCCAGAGTTAGCTGCGGTACATTAGACGTAGCAGATGTAATGTCGATTTGTAGATTGCCCTGCAGTTTGGCAGGCAACGGAGGGTCGGTAAACAGCTTAGATATGCTCACGCCTTGTGCCCAGATTGGCTTAAAAGCTGGGCCGGGCTTATAGAGACGCTCGCGGTTCTTAGAGAGGACACGCCACATAAGGCCGCAGACGGCATTGTATGTAGTGATCCAGGAGCCATCACTAGGCGAAGCAGCCTTTTTCAGCTCCGCAGCCTTGCTCTTGGGCAGATGGAACATTAGTGCCTGCGAGTGCCTGTGCTGCGAGTTGCGAGGGGGGCGAGGAGGCGCGTTAATCTGTTGCTCCTCGGAGATCGAAGGTCTGTCAAATCCTAAAGAGCCATAGAGGCTGCGATCAAGACACTTCGGGTCAAAGGAGGGGAACTCGGTCGCATTTGCAATGGCATAACAGTTGTCTGCCAGCTGCTTCGCAAATGCGGTCCAGCCCACAATGCCATTGGTATAATGGTGGGTGTGGATGTTCAAGATAAGACCGCCGGGGATAAAGTTGGCTTTGAACGATGAGAGAGCAGGGCTGTTGTCGGGGTGGGCTTCTGGCTTATTGCCGCAAGTCATTGGAGCATTGCTCAAGACATTAATATCGCCAAGTATAGGCGAGAGGAAGTGAGCTCGCTCGATCTCAGCAAAGGATGGGAATTTGTCCTCAGGGGAGTCAAGATGCTGAATGACAAACTTGACAGTACTGGTTTTCCTCCGGACGATGGAGTGGTGGCCATCATCGTCCCTCTCAATGGTGCCAACAAGGTGTCTAACCTGGCTGAGAGTCCGCTCTATACCTCCCTTGAGTAATGCTGCAGCTTTGCTGTCAGAGGATTAGCAAAATTGTTTTCTAGGCAAAGGTGATGATTTAGCACTTACGGCTTCTGCTCATCTTCTAACTTGAAAAAGAGAGCTGCGTTGGTGTAGGTCGTTGTCGAAAAGTAGTCAAGGGTGGAGAGCTTGAATCGCTCCTCCTCTGGGTCATTCTCCCAGCCCAAGGGGTGAAGTTGGAATTCCTGGACACTAGGCATAACGTCGCTTTGAGGCGGGGAATATGGGATTGGTATCTGGTGTGCAACAAAACGATACAAATAAACTGGCTGTAGTATTACAGGCAATGCTCCAGAGCCGTGAGGGATATTAGTAAAAGTATGGCATCAGCGGGGAATGGCTAGCTTTAAGGAGCAAGGATGGTCTGTGCAATATTGGGAAGGCTTAGGAGGGGTGGAAGTAAACTGTAATGCGTTTGACGTTACCTTACTCAGTAGGTAGTACAGGCTCGTATGACAACCCCTGTCAGCATGGATTATTGCTCCTAAGTGCGCACTGATATTCTTCCATGCCGCCCTGGAAGATAACGCCGCTGCAAACTGTTGGGAGGGATTTCTCCGGGGGTAAAGAAGGAGGGGGCGAGGGGGCGGTGTAGAGGAACCCTGTTGTTATTGTGTAACATAAAGGATCATCCGGTGACTAAGCTACTGTTTGCAATGAGTGAAATGGTGCAAAGATTATAGCAAATATAGGTTGTGTAGATATATAGTTTACAGTTGGGTAGGTATGTAAGGTTTAGATATCCTAGAGATTAACCTAAATTCTATTAATATAAAAATAGTAATACTAGTTAAATACTAATTAATTAAACTATTAACAATAGATATTGAAATATTTATTAGCTTTACATATATTAAAAAATATTACTCACTACTCAAAACTGAGCGTGAATATTTAATTTCATACCGCTGTATCTTGTACGGTGTAACAGCAAGCGTGAAGAAGAAGGCTCAGATAGCAATTCCAGCAATTACTCTAGCAGGAAGCTTTGACCTCTTCCACGAAGTGGTATTGTCATGGCTCATTTTTTACTCCTCTGTTATTGTTCAGAGTGAAATGGAAAAGGATGATGTGCTTAGAACAATCTAAGAGGTAACAGAGGTGGTGGGGATTGCATCAACCGTCTAGAGATGGAATCTTTCCAACGGATTTGTAAAGGAAACACTACGTGCCAGTGATATGATTTGAGTTCTCGGGCCAGAATGCTGTTACAGACACTACATCAAACAACTCATGCGAGTTATAGTCTATTCAAAATGGTGACATAAAGCTAAGCATACCTTCTCAAACTTTGAGCGAGCACCATAAATAATCATCAGAGCGTCTGGGTCGTTGATACTATAGTTTCCAGGTGCAATCCGAACAACGCGACCTTAAGGTTCAGTTAATTAACAACGGAACATAGATACGACCAAGTCTAACCATATTTCTGATGTAGCATGGGATTAATCTTCTCAAATTTGCCTCCGGCATACCGTACCCCAAGCCATAATTTTGAGAAGCGCGCCAAGTTAGGACCAGGTACTTTGTGTAGCGGATCTGTAGACCAGTGAAAGATAAGGTAGGACAAGTAAAATAGTAATAGGATAACTGCTGCCCATGTGGCAGTCATCGCGTCTGATCCAGCTGATTGAGACTGCAGCCATGGGCGACATCAGGTTAGACAAAGGCCGACTGTAGATAAGAACAAATAAAGAAGCTTGGATATGGGAATATTGCCAGGCTGTGGACTCCACTCATCCCCGGATCCTGTCTTCCACGGGTTCCAGATTTGTACTCCCCGGGTAATTTATTTCAAGATATCCGGGGAATTACTGCTCCTCGGCTACTTCACCTGGTATTTGTTCTAACCCCTTAATTTTCAGGTAGCTCCGTTTGCGTTTATATATTGGAGTTCTTATTGAGAACACTTAGTTGCTGAAAATAGCTGGCTCAGTGTGCCATGTCGTCATTGGGGGTATTCTTGACGTGCCCGTGACGAGGATGTACGAGAAAAGGACGCATTTCAGACAGACAAAAGATCACTTCTGCCAGCTGTTGCTTAATAACCTCGTAGTGACGAGCAACGCAGCATACCCCAGTGAAAATTCAGGACTCATTCCTATTATAGAGGAGTGTGAGAGCCACCAAGTATCGTATGATCCAATGACGATGATTTCTTTATCTGGGTCTGCAGATACCACTAAGTTCACAATCTGATCAACAGGCGACTAGTATGATCGGATCTAATATTATTTCGCCTAAATGTGAGATGGAGATGGAACGAACAAGAGAAACTAAAGAACCTAATAATCCACCCAAAACGTAACTGATAGTGACTATTATAGCAATACGTCCGCAACAGTAGGGAAGGCAGAGACTAGGGATGATAGAAATGAACAAAATAGACAAATTGGACAGCTATTCGAATTTCCACCTCCCCGACCAATTTATATACCCTGTCGGTGGGGTTACTCCATTGGATGGATGAAATTACGCTAGCAGCACAATTCACCCTGCGGAAGGCGTTCCGGAGGTGTTCGGAAAGCCCACCGTGAGAGCTAACCCGGCCGTTCTTAAACCCGTGGCTAGTTCAATCCGGGGCGCACCATCGGCCACGCTAACCATACGTTGAGGTGTGTTGGATCCAATACCGTCAATTTGACGAGGCAATAAGTAGTGTTCATAGCGATGATGATGTTAATGATTGCTTGGGCCCGGATGGACTGGGCTGGTCAAAGAGGGGTCTTCTGACGCCCCCTCTGACTAAGGACATGATATCGATCAATCAGAAGTTTCGTAACACAGGGCCAATCTTCCAAGAGGTGGCTAAACCTCACATATGACGGAAATGCAGATGATTTGACAGGCTTATCAGGTAGTGGTGGCTACTTTAACCCTACGCTTCAATTGATCACGCAATGCTTCCTCTTGCGGGACAAGATCCGTTACTGATGCCCCACCTATCTAAGAGGAGATGCAGGGGACTGATTAAGACTTCGGGAACGCACCCGTAGTGGAACAACACTTGCCTTTGTTTAAAGGTTGCGGGGTATCTTTGAAAGCAGCACGCGGGGGAATAATCCAGCTCTGATTAGAAATGCCAAATCGGGAGAACCGACCCGGTCCGACATGGCAAGTTGTGTTAGCAAAGGCTGTCGGTTCTAGTCCCATGGTGGACTGGAAGCGTCTCATGATTGGGTTGAATTTCTCAATATCGGGACGTGGATTCGGGGCTTCAGAATATAAAAGGAGTCGTTGCCCTACCTTCAGAAGCATCGCATTTCATAGACAATATCCGCGATCCAGGTTTATCCAGGTCAATCACGTCGTTCCCACAACTCGATCCATACATCGAGCTTTTGTTTTTCTTCTCCCTCCCACCGAAATGCCGGCGACACGCATCTTCAATACTGTCGGTGTTCACGCAGCCGGCGAAGTCTGCGATGTTGTAGTTGGGGGCGTTCTTGATGTCCCCGCAAAGAACATGTACGAGAAAATGATGCATTTCTGGGAAAAGGAAGACCACCTTCGCCAGCTATTGCTCAACGAACCTCGTGGATGTTCCGCCATGTGTCACAATCTTATCCTTCCACCATGCAACCCAGAGGCCGATGCTGGATTCATCATCATGGAGCATGAAGAATACCCGCCTATGTCTGGGGCCAACACAATCGCTACGGCCACAGTCTTGTTAGAAACCGGCATGGTCCCGATGAAGGAGCCGGTCACCGAGGTGAAGCTGGATACACCAGCTGGCTTGGTCACCGTCAAGGCAGAATGTGCAAATGGAAAATGTACGAGTGTCACTTTTCACAATGTCCCGGCATTTGTGTTTGTCCTTGATAAGGAGATTGACGTTCCTGGAATCGGTTCCGTCAAGGTCGATGTTGCTTGGGGCGGGATGATTTATGTTCTTGTTGATGCTGCCTCTGTGGGCCTCAAGATTAAGAATGTGAACGGTGCGAGTCTTGTCAGTATTGGTGAGCGTGTTAAGCGGGCTGTTCAGGAACAGACAGACTTTGCGCATCCCGAGAACCCCAAGATCCGGGGTGTCACCGTCCTCGAATTCACAGAGCCTCTCATCAACGAACGAGATGGTAAGGCGGCGGTTAACACGGTGGTTGTCTCTCCTGGAAGACTTGATCGAAGTCCCTGTGGAACAGGCACCTGTGCGCGCTTGGCCGTTCTTCACGCGAGGGGGCAGCTTGCCGATGGAGAAGCCTTTTATCACCGCAGTGTAATTGGCACAGAATTCGTCGGTCGCATCCACGGCACAACCAAAGTCGGAGACTATCCTGCTGTGTACCCTGCTGTTACGGGCAGGGCGTGGATTACGAGCTACAAGCAAGTTGTTCTAGACCCAACAGATCCGTTTCCCGAAGGCTTTAGGGTGGGAGATACGTGGCATTTAGATGAAGAGCTAGATGTATGAGCAATGTGTTGATGGGTATAGTTGAATTGAAGGGTTCAACGAGGAAAAGCTCGTCATCCGGGATTGTACTATCACCAACATCCCCATCATGGACTACAACACGCCCCCTATCCACACTAGGAGCCCCGCTCTGCAGAATAAGTTGGTTATGTTTCAAGATAAACCCTTTTGTGACACTTCTCAGCTGAAGAGCAAAGATCTTCCTTTCGCTGGAATGGGTCTTGAAGATGTTTCCCACCGCGTTATTTATGGATCATGCAGCCTGTGGATTGCCAGTGCCACCCAGCGGATTCGGGACACCAAGCGCCGAACTGATTTTATCGAGAGGGACTCAATTTGTCCAACTGCGTCCTTTCTCGCTGTTGCTCCCCGCTCCACATCATAATCCTCGCAAATCATGACTCCAACCACCAGGCAAACCGCACTGCCTCCCATCATCATATCAGAGACCGTAATCCGTTGAAGGACAGGAGCCTTGACTTCGCTATCTTCTTTAACCTTATTGAAGAACGTCTAAAGCTGCGGCAGTCGCCGGTACGGGATAAATTTGCTGTTCAAGGAGATATCTTCATTCGTTCCGCCCTTGAATGAGACGCCAACGAGGGAATTGAGCACCACATTTATGTCCTGCTGGTTTGCTTGGCAGTATTTCAAGACGAAATCATTGAATTTGCCATCCAGTTTCTTTCCATTAGTTTACTTTGTCAGATGTGACTCCTCCCGGGTTCACGACACTGTCTCGATCAATTCTCCCACCCAATCACTAGCGTCCTCAACAACCACAGTCCGCACAGCCAATCTTTCCGATATCAAGAAGCTTAAATCCGCCTCGAAAAAGAAATACCATTCGAATAATCCCTCGAAAGATGGATCTTTGACCAAAAAAAGTGAAATGGCCTTTCTCTTCGAAGAAGACTTCGGCCAAGACGGCCTTAGAACCGAGCGTGACCCTGGATGCAGTTGCACAAAATCTAGTGATACCGCGAGTGTCGGTTCCTAGCTCAGGTCTTTGCAACTTCATAGGTGACAGCCTAAAACGTGCACAGGAGCATCTTACTCTTCCACTCGATCCTCACATCACCCTCTCTCGGGTCGATTTGAAACTGCAGCTGAAACTCAATCGTAACAACACGGTCAATATGGCATGGACAATCCCACTGTCTATTAGAAGTCAGTTCACGAACACGAATCATTCAGCGCTCTCCACTGAGGAAAAGCTTCAGTTGGCGTATCTAGTCGGATCTAGCCTACTATACCTACACTTCACGCCATGGCTAGAAAATTCTTGGCACAGTGGAAACATCTACCTACCTGGCCGAAGCAACGGTGAGGTAGTAATTGAGCCCTTGTTAGCAAAGCGGCGAAACGACGGCTGTGCCCTGGAAGCCAGTCATGGACCCCACGAAACTGGAGCTATTTCGACTCCCATAATTACATCATTCGGACGATTCTTAATTGAGTTATGCCTCGGAGCCCCTTGTGGTCAGATCAATAACGTTTTTCTCGGCGGAGATGAACCGTTCCACGCCTCAGACGTGGATGCCCTCATCTTTACCCACATCCTAGGTTGGGTGGAAAACCTAAAGGTCGTTGCAAGGGATAAACCTTGCCATCTTGAGGGAAATTCCTATTTCGACGCTATTCGAGGCTGGTTTCGTGGGAACTCCAGCCCAGAGTTGAGTAATTGGACTGTGTACAACACCGAATTCCGTCTTGGGGCTTACAAGGACATTCTTCGGCCGCTGCAGTTCGCCTTGGAAGATTTTCAAGCCCGGCAAATCGAACCATTTAGACCACTCATTACGGCAGTAGGAGAGGGTTTCTCTCCAAACGATTCAGAAGAACAGATGTCCCCGTTTATGCTATTTGGTTATGGGGGGGTAAAGGGCGGCAAAGTACAGGAGGATGTCTCGTTTGAGTTGCCTTTGGCATGATACGATGAGTACGTTATGGAAATCTGAAGCAGTGTACTAATCATCTCAATAGGGTCAAGGATGCTAATACGTGGTTTCTTAATTACGATTTAGCGATTTCCAAATTGATAAGCCGGCAGCGACCAGAGTTGCCACAAAATCGAATTCGTGTAGCAGTCTTGGACACCGGAGTCGATGTGACCCACGACCTATTAAGGGCCGCTTCAACAAACGTCAAATTATCTACCAAAACTCTGTAGGGCCTGCGACCGAAATTCCTCAGGACGATCATGGTCATGGAACGCACGTTAATACATCGATTCTGCAGAAAGTGGCGCAAAATATTGATGTTTATGTCACACTCATCTCGCCGAACGGGGAAAAGTTTCAAAGCAATCAGGTCTAAAAGGCGAGTGTCCACATTGTGGCTATATGCACTCTAAAAGACGAGTCCTAAACCTAATTTGTTGGCCATATGCTCAAGAAATACAAGCTAACTGCAGTTTTAGGCTCTCGAGCGGGCTGTCCAGGAAAAGGAGGTCCATATCATTTCCTTATCCTTCGGTTTCCCAAATGTGGACCAAAGTTTAGAGCCAATTCGCCCCGCCATACTCAAAGCCCATGCAGCCGACGTGCCCATATTTGCCGCAGCCGGGAATAAAGGCAAAGGCTACCCTATCTCGTTCCCAGCATGTATGGATGAGGTTATATCCGTCGGTTCGACCGATGGCAACAGCAAGGCGAGTGATTTCGTGCCAACTCTACAGCCTGGGAAGCGACTATGTGCTATTGGTGAAGGAATCAATGCGGCTTGGATCTCTGAAGGCAAAAGGTCAGACAGTACGATGGCTCAAAAGGCCGGGACTTCTTATGCCACCTCGGTAGCTGCTAGCGTGGCTGCTATGATTGTGGACTTTGTCCGGTCACGGTGGAGTGGAAGTGGGTGAGGAGAGATTTGAATTCCGGACTTTGAGGACTAAGCGTGGTATGCTAGCTGTGCTTGCCGAAATGATCGAGCGTGACCAACAGGACGCTGTGGAGTATCTTGCACTTTGGAAACTATTTAATGAACGCCGAGCGAAGCCTAGGAATGACTTTCAATCGGGTGTTCGTGGTGAGATTATTGGGACTCTGGGGAATCTTTATTTATTGAGTATACGCTATTCTACCCATATCTAGGCCTATAGAACTCCTACATCTAATTCAACGAGGAAAAACCTAATAGCTATTTCTAGCTTAAGGGTGAAAACCTCGCTGCGGTTTCGCTCTGCTACCCCTAAGGGCTGTATATCATCGTCGGGTCTGTACTAGTGATCTCGTCACCAGCCTTGTCCAGGTTTGCAAGTTGTGCATTTACCCCTCGTCTGGCCTCAGCAGCCTCAGGGTCGTAGAGGCGCTGTTGGGGGGTCCCTTCGGGGTCGCAGCGGCCAGGGCTGGACCCCTGTATCTCTCTTCCCTTTCCTCTTCCAGCGCTGGTCCCGTCTGGAGTCGCTGCGGGATCGCACCGCCTCCTCGCGGGTCCCTGCTTCTTCTTGCTAGCTGTACGGTCCGGTTGCCTGTATGTTAGCCCCCCGGCTGTTGCCAGTCATACCGCCTGGGGAATCTTTAAAATTTGATTAATAATGGAATTTGTGTGGAATACCGCGGATTTTGATCGACTCATAATGTTATTCGCTCAGTGGCTCGAGGACCTGCCCTGGACGCCATTTGGTTGAGCTGGCCATATCCAAGGTTATTCCTGCGTTGGTCGAGGAGCGTGAGATTGAAGCGTCTGCTACTGCTTCACGGATCTTTGACATCTCCAATGTCGTAAGTCAAGCTATTGATGATAACCTACAGAATTCACTACTAAGCAATAGATAAATGGTCACGATGACCAGTTCGATGCATATTGCTAACCCAATATCAGTTTCATCACGCCAGTGTTTTATCTGATCTGACCGCCTACAGCCCCGAACTAGCGAAAGCGCTCTCTAATCACATGCTAGCCCACATCTACCATGAAAGACAAACATTTGGATGAGATGATTGCTAGGAGTTTGTTTTAGTGGGGGTTACGCCTAACACAAAATTATACGCTATGAATTTTGCTCGACACAGGAACGAGTTCGCTCAATAAATGTTCGTTTTGCGTAAAGTAAAGTGCGGTCCGGGAGATCGGCTGCCCCTACAGCTAGCAAAAGAAGGGCTAGAAATCTGCCCATTGTATTTTCGAGGGACATTCCCTAAGCTTCCTCAATAGAAACCACCGATTCTTACACTCTAACTTGACGGATGCAGCGGATGCAGCTGCAGTTCAACACCTTGCGCATCCTACCCTACAGCTACCGACATGAACGTACCTGCGTGGATATTCTCACCTCACCTCACCTCAACATGGCTGCAACGATGCACTCTGTGCTGAAAAATCACTGCCTTGTTGGAAAAAAGGAGGTCGTTGGGGAACCACGAGCTGCTAACTACTTGGCATCATCATGGTCAAACGGACGACGTCTCATTGTGTGGATAGAGCATGTCACTGTGTCGCTGTATGTCGCTGCGTATCGCGCCGAAAGGCCCGTAGTGGGCCAACTTGGATTTAGTTTAGGGGTTGTTGAGGTGCAGTATAGGGGTCACTCCCTAAAAACTCGGCGGCGATGGCGCTGGAAAGAGGGACGGAGAGTCCTACGGTACTTGCGAATGGACATTCTTCTCCTTTCTACGGATAACGCCCGCCCTCCACTCTATGCAAGCCTCGCCAGTTGCTACTGGAAGCCTGAATTAACACGGCGCTTGTTCGGGACCGGCGGGATCCAGTGCCAAGCCTGGTGGAGAAACTGTTGGGTGAGATGGGCCGCATGGGACGCGTGTTGGTGGTGGCGATGCTCAACACGAGCTGATGTATTGTCGAGATTGCTCAAGGGCAAACAAACTTTGCCTCATTTGCTTCTAACGTGATCAAATACTATGTACCACTCCGTAGACATCCTTCTTGCAGCGGTGTAGTTATTAGATGCTCCCAGTAAAGGGTGAGTCCTTGCGGCGCTCCCCGGGCTGTCATCTCACCCCTGGCGAAGCCTAATCAGGATGAAACGTGGGGCCCGATGCAGGCCCAGTGTTTAATTCTAGGAGTTAGCCGACGTTTCAGTGTGATAGGTATCGTGGCACTGCATTTTGCGCAAGGCAAACCCGGGTAGTAAGCAGGCGGTGCTTGGAATGGAATCAAGGGCAAATGCGGGAATCAACAAGTGTTCAATTTGTTCCGTCTCCTCTACTCTTCGATCTACACATCTTGAACGGTTCCAACGCCTTTGCTCACCCGGGGACCGCTTTTGAAGCTTTAACAACCCCCGGTCGCACCCCCTGTACTACCCAACACGACACTAGAGGCCGGCGCTTCTAGGGTTTGCCGGGACGCTTGCCGGAGATGAGATGGAGCGCTGCAGGAAGAATCGGTTATGTAATGAATTGACTTGACGTTTGGCGCTTGGGGCTTCTAGCACGATGCTCGACTGCCAATCCCAGAGATGGGATGAGACAAAGTGGCCCCATCCTCCCTATCAACTTGAGGTTGCGGGCCGGGAGCCCCCTGCGCGTCTCATCGAATACCCGCCCGAGACCAGATGGGACGAAACATGCGGGCTCCGTTTTGTAATCAAATTGAAGTTTGTTGGCTGAGGCTGCTGGGATGGCGTCGAATGCGCACCCCAGAGATGGGATGAGATGAGACGTCTAGGCTCCGGTCCGCAATCAACTTGACGTGTGGCGTACTGCCGAACCTGGTAATCTACGCAGGCATCATGATGACCAACGGGCCCACCAGGGCTGCGAAGGAGTCGAGGTTCGACATATAATAAAGCCCGAAGCAGTCCCCCAAACACATTCTGATCTCTCACCCTCACCGCGTCTTGTCACTCATTTCCAGATCCATCTTCATTCCTTCCAATCCACGGCAGGAACCGTCCATTCATTCACTCACTCAATCCACTCATTTTTACCATTTACCCACAGTCCCGGCGACCAATATCTCAAGATGCGTTTCTCCGCCTTCGTCGTTTCCACTCTGGCTGCCAACGCCGCAGCCTGGCGATTCCCCCACCGCCCTCACCATGTGTACACCGAGTACTACACTGAGGTTGTCACCGTCGGGGCTCCCACTGCCACCGAGGTCGCTGTCCCCGCCACCAAGGTCTCGACGACCGCTGTGGTCCCTGCCGCAACCACTCTGGTCACCAAGAAGGCTTCGTCGACCAAGGCGGTTGTCGCTGTGCAGTCTACTGCTGCCGCCTCCTCCTCCGGCCTGACCACCGATCAGCAGAACGCCCTTGACGCCCACAACGCTGCCCGAAAGGCCGTTGGTAACGCCGACCTCGTTTGGGACGACGATCTGGCCGCCGGTGCCCAGGAGTGGGCCGATCACCTTGTCTCTCTCGGCACGCTGGAGCACTCTGGCACTGCCGACCTGGGTGAGAACTTGTACATGCAGTCCGGCAGCGATGCGCCCTACCTCAACGCTGTCGACGCCTTCGTCTCCGAGAAGAGCCTCTACAACGGCGAGGCCATTTCCTCCACCAACTACATGAGCTTCGGCCACTACAGTAAGCGATGGCGCCTCTAGATAATTGCGTAGTGCACCGGCTAACTCTTAATAGCCCAAGTTGTTTGGGGTACCACCACCAAGCTCGGCATGGCCGTCGCCAGCGGTAGCAGCGGTACCTACGTTGTCGCCCGCTACTCCGGCCCCGGTAACTAGTAAGTAACCATTGACACAGCACTCACTGAACTGGCTGACCATGGATTTTAGCATTGGCGAGAAGCCCTACTAAGGAGCAAACGTTACATACTAAAAGCTGGAAGGTCCCGCCAAGCGAGGGGCCTTTCACGGCGACAGAAGTAGAGGGAGGAGTAGAGGACGGATAACAGGGGTTTGCCGTGTGTATAACTGCCTTTGCTCATGTTAAGTGCTTGTCGCTGCTTCTTCCATCAATCATCATCGCCCTTAGATGGCGGGAGAAGCCGGCCTGCGAGACTCGTCAGTATTCATAGTTTAGTCAAATCGGTTATAACCCCATCCAAACACCTCGCATCGTGAATGAATCACCATGAATCCCATACTATTGATATTGTCAATAGTTTCAATATTGCACGGATACCAGTTGGACCTGCTGATTCTCTAACCATTTCCCATCCCAGAGTTCTCACACAGCGCTCAGTATGTCCAAGGTCCCTTTCGACAGTGTTGTATTATGCGTGGAGATAGGAAGTTTACAGCACACTACAAACTTCCAGTCCGCTGCTAGCTGAAGCTTGGGGACCTAAACTGGCCCATGCCAGCAAGACTTGGGTACCAATACTGCCTTATTGTAATTTTGTAGTTGCAGATACTGACAATTACTCGTCTTAATACAGAAATCCCGTCCAGTGCATCAATGTCAGATTTATGACTTTGTTTATACGGTTAATCTTCGTTTGGATATATCTCAACACAAGGCCTTAAACTGGGAGTGGAGACTACGTGTAGATATTCAGGTGTAAAACAAGATAACGCGCTTATTTAATCCTTTACCTTTGTGGAATTGACCAATATCACACTTTCCGATTCAAGAGCCCTGCCAGTAGGCGTCATAGATGCCAAAGACCTTGCAGGTTACAAGACTCCCCTTGGCGCTGCGATCCTTGACAGGCATAGACACGATTCTCACGTAATTAAAATATCCTTTCTTTTTTTAAGATCCAGCCTCAGCTGGATGTATAACTGTTTGCGTTTCAGTCAAGGTGAAGATTGTTCAAGCCGTCAATTATGGATTACTATTCTGGTACTAGGCGTGGGCTAAATGTGTGCTCCTATTGTTTGTAACTACTGCGTGGCTTTGATATATCTGTTGATACCGAATAAAGCCAAAAAAGAAATAAAGAAAGTAGATTACTATGGCTAACATGAAGCATGTGTAGTTGAAGTTGAGGGATGCCTTATATTGGCTCTCGTTTTGTCCCAGTGACAATACATCGTCTCCTAACTCTGCCCCCCTCGGAGAGGCGAAGACCTTAACAGAGACGCAGTTAACCCGCAGGGTTCATCGAATAGTATATAAGATCGAGACCATTGTTCCGCTTCCTCGCATACATCCCGTAGTCTGTCTGAGTACAGGTTAGCATTGTAGCAACGTATCGTGTTTATGAGACCAACTCACGGCTTGACGACCCTGAAGTAATATTTCTTCAGATGAAATTCCCGATTCATGTCATTTGGAGCCTGTGGAAACTTCTCTGTAAGGCAGTACTCTACTGCGTGCTGAAATCATCGTTCTCGTAGGAAAGTCGCTCGGCGAGAGAATATACTCCCAAGCCTGCATAAGAATCGGAATGTGGTTTTGTTCCACGCCAAAGATATCCGGGAGGATTGCCACCGCGCGTCGTTTGTCTGAAGTCGGAATAACTCGTCTCGGCTTATCCCAAGCTACTTGAAATATTGCTTCATGTTGAAAAGGCGGCAAATGATGTGAATCATGTGCCGCAACCTACGTAGATTTCCCCTGGACTAGGGCGGTATTTCTGAAAGAATTGTCGATCTTGAGATTCTCCGGGAAATGGGGATGGCTGGGAAATGCAGCATGCAGGTGTCAAGCAGTTCCCGAGGAGTTGATTGTCGCTAGTCGCGAGTTGCTGAATACTGAACCAGGTCCGATATCCTCGTTCATACATGGTCCGCACGGCCGGCGGACTGGGACGGATCGCATCTTACATTTTTGAGGGTGTATTTTCGGTGCAACACTATAAAGAATTGTACTATTGTTTCAAGAAGCTTGAGAAGCTAGCTTAGGGAATTTCTCGTCGCAGTGTGGGAAGTGATTAGCTCAGCAGGGCCGTACAGTTTTGTCCATTTTTGGAGAAGCTTCAGCTGATTACGAAGTACAACCAGCGAACCAGGGGCAGAGACTTGCCGCCGTCGAGAGTAAGAAAAATGCAGTGTGGAGTGGTTTCTATTTTTCTTTTTACTAGGTAGTGATGAACGTCGCCTGGCCGCCCTTCTATATTTGATCGATATCTTAGTTCACGTACGACTTTCTTTAATACTTCCCCAACTATGTCAAGTCTATGTATCAACGCGTCCGAGGCTGAGGTCCTACTTCAGGATACTCTTATTACCTTGGAAACTATTAGAAGCTCAAATATCATGAGCAGCAAAGTGCACATATGCATGCGGGATATGTTGACTTGCTTGCCTTCATTAGCGCTTGCGGCCCAAGGTAGTCTTCTTCTGCTGACACGAGCTTAACAGACTGGGGGAATCTGGACCAAGTCTTGCCAATTGAAGGACATTCAAACCGCGTTTTAAAATAGTATGCTGATGTAATCGCTTTCTCTCCCCGTTATGGTAATCGCCGTGTGTTCCCCTCAAGATGAGCAACTTTAAAATCGCATGCATCACCTGGTTTTGTTGGTAGCTCAAGAACCAGTGACACTAATGGCTTCAATGGATTCGTTGTCATCTCACGTCAGCTTACAGATAGGAGGATCGGGACTGTAAGCGCTGGGTGGGGAAAGGATCGCTGGGGATCGGATTGAGTAAGCAGATGCACCACATTACCTACGTATATAAGAAGTCAGAAACCCTCGGCGAAAAGATTTCTTTGCTGTTCACAATTACAGTACTGGTTTACTTGCCATCGAGACAAATCAAGCAATCATGACGACCAGCCAAACCCCCACCGATCTCAGGAAGATCATTGGAGAAACGCTGAGAGCCTTCATATTCGCATACAAGGACGGTGGCGAACAAAACGATCCTGCCATTATCAACCGCGATGTCACCGCAGATTGCACCCGCCATTTGCTCCCAGCCTCCCTAGCCACATCCCTCGGTGCTCCAGCCGACTTCGTCATAAGTAACGACGAGTACCAGAAGCTCTTTGCTGCTGACCTCAAATCCGGTACGGTGCAGAAGATCGTCATTTCGAACTTGACTATCGACGTTGAGGCTAGAAGAGCTGCAGCCACTACCGTCTCCGATATGGTCTTTAAGGATGGCGAGACGATTGTGATGGAGCACTCGTGGATCCTGGATTTCACTGAAGATGGTTCAAAGGTCAAGAAAGTCATTGAGTTTTGTGACCCTAATTCTGTTCATCAAATGCTGGCCAAGGTCCATGCGGGGGATCAGGAGGCGGGGCCACAGTCAGAGCAGTGAAAAAGGTTTGCCATATTTGCCATGCCATGGGTGCTTGTCCGAACCAGCACAAGGTTGGTGTGAGACGAGACGAATAGCTCTAGATCAATCGCAACCATTAGTCAAAGTGCTTTTGTCTACATTCTTCGGTGACAGTTCACAAGTAGCTTCTCTTGAGTGATGGTGGGAGCATTGGCACCGGAATTACGCCACCGTTGCGACCAAGTTTGTTCGGATCCCCGCATTCACTCAGAAGAATCTACGAAATGGTGAAATATGCTACGACACAGACGTAGTTGAAGAGCTACGCAGATGCGCAGGAGTGCTTGCACACCGAGCTTCGTTACCCATTACAGCCGCAGAGCCGTTTTCGACTGGCTCACTCTGATCGACGACGCTCCCGAGCAAAGCAACCTCATCGATCGTCGCCAGGCAGGAACCGACCGGGGCTTTTGGACTCAGTGGTATTTTGGAGGTGGCTACAAGCTGAAGCAGACGGTATTCTGCCCGGGACGAGCATGAATGTGTTGGTATGGCTTCGGCATAACTGTGTCGCCCTCAAAAAGCAGGCGGTCTTTGCTTGACAATCTTACCGTTGTGATTGAGAATCGTTATTCATTTTTGGCTGGTTTCTATGCGAGCCAGATGGGTTTCGCACCGGATCGACGGGGATGGCAGTAACGGCCTACATCAACAAGCTCAAACATTCTCACTGGTTGATACGGAGATTGCATACAAACTGAGCATAAAGAGCGATTCTAGATTCAATCCAACTAAGAGACTGTAAAAAGTGCGCAGCCTTTGGTTATAGCTAAGGCCCCTAAGTAACTGGCAAGATTGGATAGCCTAAGCTCCGAGCGATAGTTGCGGAGTCCGCTCATTAACTTCATAGTCATACGCACATGCACGCACTAACTTAATTCAGGTTGCTTGAAATCACAAGATGGAAGCATGTCAATTTCCCCGACACTATTCTTTGTGACTAGTTGACATATCGATTCAAAAAGTCAATCTGAGCCTTGATGTTATCCCTAAAGTGGTCTCCGATATAAATATCAAAGTGGCCGCAGTCTTTTAGGTAATGTAACTGCTTCGGCTCCCTAGCTTTGCTGAAGGCGTCCATCTGGGATGAGGTTGACACCAAGACATCGTTACCAGGAATAACCATTAGAAGAGGTGTAGGGGAAATCCTATGAATCATACTCTGTCCCTCAAACCCGAGCATATAGAGCTGAGTTTGAGATGTGATGTAGTTCCCCCAGCGACTACCACAATCCTTTTGGCGAACTAGTATATTGTACGCATCTTCGGTCGGGAACATTGCGTCTGTTTTCGACGGATCTGCGGACTCTCGATCTGGGGCAATCAGAGGGACAGTGCCAGGTTTCAGATCGGATACGATACGTTTTCTGTCCTCTAGTAACTCCGGAATGCGATGCTTGAAAGCCAGAGATCGAGTTTCGCCAGACACAGCGGGGGCTTGAATGATGGCAGCCTTGATACGCTTGTCTATGGCTGCAGCATAGATGACGTTGCCGCCCGAAAAGCTACTTCCCCAATATACTATCTTCGTGGGGTCGACAAAAGGCAACGTTGTGGCGTAGTTGAAAGCATCGTAGTAGTCGGTTTGCTGCAGCGCCGGGTTTGACTCTTGTCGGGGCAAGCCATCGCTGTCCCCCCAGTTACGATTATCGTAGAGGAGCACGGCATATCCGGCGTCATGGAACGCAGAGGCAAACTCTGGCAGCAAAAAGTGGCGCGTGCCACCGAGCTATGTACAGCAGGTTATGTTAGCATTATCAACTTCCGAGCCAAAGGACCATGAGAAGAAGAAAGAAAGAATATAAAGATGGAGGGGGTAGCCTTACACCGTGGGTCATTATGATGCATGGTGAAATTTTCTCTCTTGGGTAGAACCAACCACGAAGGATGGTGCCATCGCAAGCTCTGAACTCGATATCTTTACGTGGTAGAGACATGCTTACTGCAAAACGTTTGACATGAGCGAAATAATTACCAGGGAGGTGACGATATTCTATCCTGGAGATAGTGGGTTATTAGTTATGATAGGCGCAGACTGCGAATGCTTTGGTACGGGTTCGGGATCCTCGGGATCTAGGATACCCAAGGAAGGTCATTGAGGCCCCGGCGAGGAGTTAATGTCGGCGCCGCTGTCGAGGCTTTCACCTACGAAGCACCAAGTACAGCTAAGAGCCGAACAGCCGATCACGAGGAACGGATCAATAATCAGAAAAGCTATCGTTGGGGCTCGTCTCTGCTATGCTGACCATGGTTGAGGTTCCTTAGACCGAACCGTAACACCGCTCGAGTGTGAAACTCTTAGTCTGTCCACTCTGGCTGCGTCACCGTCGGCTTGTTTAGATAATCCTCCGACGAGCACTAATGTAGAAACAACGGCATAGAAGTCGCTTGCTCTGACTCGCATTCTTTGGATACTCTTGATTGGGCACTGATATGGAGAAGCCTCGGCCAAGCTGTAGATCACTCCACCTAGTCTCCACCCCCGGAAGTCGATCCGCACGAAGCGGCACGAGGACGGGGCGAAGCGGGGCCAACAAACAACAGGTCATGATCTGCATTTTCATGGTTTCGTCCGCGCACCCGCCTGGACGCTTCATGTCTCTTGTGATATGACGCCGTCCCAATCGATGGTACAGCCCTTCTCCTGAGTGTGTTGAATTGCCGCAGAAAAGGTGGGGTTGCCGAGGTACAAACTAGACAGATGTGGGTTCGCTCCCTCCTGGACTCACCAGCCAGCCCTTCAACCATTATCCATACTGCAGTGTAATTAATAATCAAAGTCAGTCGAGGCAGTCCAAGTGTTCGAACCGTCGGGCAGTGACGCAGATGGCTGGAACCCATCCGGTAAGACGGGCCTCACGTACCCGCATAATCTCGCAACTACTAGGAAGCTCTCGTGACGAGTAGGGCCCTCAGGTGAATAGAACATACCGTGGATACACAGTGAAAAAGGGACGAGCGTAGTTGAGCCACCAAGAAATGTACTTATCCATCAATCATTCCTTGAGAATCACGTCGTCGCCCACCGTTGCTACGTTGCCATCTTGAGTGCCATTATTTCTCTTCAAAATATAGCACGAGGTGTCGTTTGAGATAAAATGGCCACCATGAAAGCAGTTGGCGTTTCCGCCTATGGCCCTGTCGATAATTTCGAATCCCGCGACGTTCCACGACCTGGAAGTCCAGCCGGCCGAGATGTTTTGGTCAAGCAAGTATTTCAAACCCCATTCTAATATCCAGTTTCTAATAATATGGATAGAGTCGAAGCGTGCTCTGTTAATCCAATCGATACCAAGATACGGGCTGGAATATATGATGACGCGCCAGGTGAGGATTTCGTGTCGGCTTAAGTTTTCCCACTAACTGAGCAAGACTACTACAAGTTTGCCCCGAAAGGGTTTCACATCATCGGATACGATGGTGCTGGGACAGTGTTGGAGGTCGGGCCAGAATGCAAGCTTTTCAAACCTGGTGACGAAATCTCCTGGGTGGGCCATACAATTCGCCAGGGCAGCAATGCAGAGTATCAGCTGGTCAGCGAGTTCCACTGTGCTCATAAACCCAAGTCGCTTGACTTTGTCGAGGCAGCGAGCTTTGGATTGACTTTCGGAACGGCCTACCAGTCTCTCTATCACAGACTGGAGATTAAGCCCCGTGAGAATGTTGGCATTCTGATTGTAAGTCACCGCTATCACGATGGAGTGACTGGGATTTAGACGTCTAACGTTGCACGTTGGCTAGATCAACGGAGGAGGCGGAGTGGGAAGCGGTGCCATACAGCTTGCAAGAAACGTTCTGGAACTTCCAGTCGTGATTGCTACTGCGTCCCGGCAAGAAACGATGGACTATTGTAAGCGCATGGGTGCCACTCACGTTGTCAATCACCGGGAAGATCTTGTCAAACAGATTGAAGCCTTGGAACTAAAGGTCCCGATCAAGTATGTTGCTTCGATAAATGTCATGGTTCATCACTGACCTTGCTGTTTCAATTTACTAGGTATGCCTACGTTCTAGCGAGGACTGAACAGTACGTTGATGCAATCGCCAAAATCTGCGCACCCTTTAGCAAGGTTTGCACAATTGTGCAAGCCGACATGAGTCTGTACGGAACCGAGTTCATGTCAAAGTCAATGACTTTTTCTTGGGATTGGCTGGGCTCTGCGGCCTATCATCGCACCAATGTGGAAGGATACCATGAGATGTTTGAGACACTCTCGCGTCTGATGGACGAGCGGAAGCTGGTTCCAACCCTTGGAAAGCGGTACAAATTGACTCTGGCTGGACTAAAGGAAGCTCATCGGCAGATTGAGTCTCAGACAACGGTGGGCAAGGTAGGTCTGGGGGTGAATGAACCAGGCGATGGTTCTCCATTTGCTTAGAGTTTGGGGATAAATGGCTTATCTATATATACGAATAAATAGAGGGTATTGACATATTTGAAATTATTCACTTTTCTTGCAGAAACCGCTGTGCATAAGCATTTGGGGTTGTTGTGAAATTATTTTGATTTGCCATTAGACGAGGATGCGTAACGAAGTAGATGGATGAAAGCTTTCAGTGTCTTCACCACATTGTGAGGCAAAGTGGTCCTCCTCTTGGTAAGTGCCGAAAAAGGTACATCTCCTATCCGGGCGTGCCGGCTCGAACACCCACTGGACGACACATACCGAAACTCGGGTGTGGCTGATGGAAGGAACAGTACGTAGTGCAGATCCCTCCCGGTGAAACCGGCGGGTGACGCAAGTGACTGTAACTGGCAGTCGACGTGACGAACGAGCTAAAATAACTCGGTAGTAGGGTTACACCTGAGCGTGACCACGAAGTCGCTGGCCACTTACCGACGCCATTAATGTCCACCACGATCCACCTCGGTAAGGGAAGGGGGCCCCACGCGCCTCATTGATAATACTGTGTTAGATGGTGACTTCGGAGCTATATAAAGTTGAATTCATGTCCCAAAGTCCAGAACTTCTCACGTCTGAAGCTCTTTGATCTCATAACGCCTTGGTCAACATAACCGACCAACTTTCACGGATTCGACTACTATCCAAGTACACTTGTCAAACAAACGTTGCACGCTTCCACCATGCCTCGAGTTGTCAGCCAAATTTCCGGCGCTCAGTGGGAGAAAGATGGCCCAACGACTCCCACTGGAAGATTCTTCAAGCAATATGCTGATGCCGTCGATTCGAGAGGCTACGATGCTGGCTCGGGCCTCAAGTTCTACTCGAAAGATGTCACCTTCCACAACCAAAATAATGCTGTGTATCACGGGGGTGATGAGATGTGGGCCTGGATGAAGAAACTCTTTGGAGTTTTTGAACGCATCCATCACGACTGGGTCCAAATCCTCGAGATCGAACGCGATGACGGCAGTAGCCAGATCTACAGCCAGAACGTTCGCAACCTCTGGCTTCGCGGAAACAAAGGAGAGAAGCCCACTGTTAGCATCCCGATGACTATGATTGCCATTATAGGGAAAAGCGACGATGGGAACACGCCCGAGGGCTTGCATTTCAAGGAGGTCTGGCTTTATTGGGATACTGCTCTTCTTTTACCATTTCTTCCGGAGGAAGCTGTTGTCTTTCAAACGTCAAACATTCTGCATTCCGGAGAGGAGGAGGCCTAGTGCAGAGAGTAGGAGGTCTAGTGCAGGGAGGAGGAGGTCTAGTGCAGAGAGGAGGAGGTCTAGTGCGGCTCGGGGAATTGAAGACGACTATACTATCATGGTAACATTTTGTGAAAGGATCTACTTGCTTAATCATGCTCGAGGCACAGACTGTCAATGCGCAACGATGCTGTCATCATGTAGGCTCGGTGTCCGTCACGCCGTAGTAGATACCGGTCAACGTGAACGGATCCTCTGGTTTTGTGAATGTAACATTTCGCTGAACTGCGGTAACGATTATTCCCGCGGAATTGTCTCAGGTTCGCTCTCGCACTTAAAATCGAGCGTGATAAAAACTGTCATGCTCGATGTGGAGACGTTGGTATCGGGTGCCGATGTGAGTGGACCTTGTCCCGGACTTCACCTCCGGAGTGGATCTTGGCCCCGAGTTGCCTCGGCTCGCTGGTGGGGCCCGGCATTTGCTCGTATGAGGAGTCTGGGAGGCGACACTTCGAACTCAGACTTGATTACTATACAGTATACTTGCAGCGGAATGAATTTGTCACCGTACCGTTTGTCTTTCACCGCATTGGCCTGGTCGATCCTCGTCTTTTGTCTCTTATTTCATCGATCCGAAGGGATTACTGAACATGCCTTCCTATCCCGAGATGGCACTCAAGACTACTACGACGCATGCGAGTCTCGGCTATAATAATGCAACCTTTGACTATGCTTCATTGTGCCGACGCAATCATCACCCCAGACGCCGTCCCAAATACCGCACTTGAAAAATGAGTCTTCAGTACAAAGTATTTTTCAGCAAGCGCGCTTCAGCCACGCGGACAGGGCCTGTTGGTCACGACAACCTAAAATGGGTTCCCACAACTTCTACTTTGATCTACGGTGTCAAGGATGCGGTACTCGTTGACGCTCAGTTGACGTCGGAAGCGTCCAACGAGCTTTTAGACTGGGTCATTGCAAGTGGGCGCAATATCACACATGTATACGTCACTCATGCCCACGGTGATCATTTCTTCGGAAGCGCACCCATCCTGCAACAATTTCCGGACGCCGTCATGGTAGCGACGCCCGAAGTCGTGGCCAGAATGAAACTTGAAATTACGCCGGACCGCTTGACTGGCCTTTGGGAAAAGCTGTTCCCCAACCAGCTTCCCAAGTCCTTTAAAGTCGCGCAGCCACTTGATCAAGACCAATTTGAGCTGGAAGGCGAGAAGCTTGTAGTGGTCAGGACCGGCCATACAGACACCGATGACACGACAACGCTCTGGGTTCCTTCCATCAAACTTGCTGTGGTCGGCGATGCCGTCTATGCAAACACGCACCCGTACTTGGGAGAGTCGGGAGAGGCCTCGAAGAGAAACGAATGGATTGCGGCTCTGGACAAGATTGCCTCACTTGGACCTGAGCACGTAGTCGGCGGGCATAGCGATCCAAGCAAGGGGTTTAGACCCGAGGCAGTTCAGGAAACCAAGACATACTTACAGACATTTGAAAAGCTAAGTACTGAGACAAAGACGGCCGAGGAGCTGTATGGGCGCATGTTGGAGATATACACAGAGCACTTGAATCCTGGGTCTCTCTGGGCAGGTGCTATATTGGTCAAACAAACATAGCTTAGTCCTGGGCATCTGACGAAACAAGTGGCCTACTGCATCAATGATTGGGAAGGACTGGCTATTGAAGTAGGAAGATAGTACAATCATCTACCCGAATCTGTTCATCTAGGCTTCTGTTTGACGGCGTGAAATTGATTCATTGTTCAAGAGCATTGCAAGGTGTTGCTTAAAATTATAGATTAATAGTAACTTGGGTTCGCGGATTCTACAACTGGAGAGTAGCTTGTTAGCTAAGGCTTATAATCACAGGAGATCGCATCGATCGAGTTTGTAGACGCTCGTTTGTTAGTTGAAATGAATGGAGTTACATATTGTCTAATAACAGTGACAGCAGTCATCTTAGGCGAGTTTTTAAATAGGAAACTATCCAAGGCTTTCCACAAAGTTGACCACGTCATCTACCAAACGGTCAGCGTAACCAAGCATGAGAACTACGAATAAAGTTAGTAACATATCCCGAGAAATGGAGGAGATTTAACAGACCGTGCCCACCACCTTCGTAGACCGTGAGTTGTGCCTTTGGCACCAGCTTTTTTACGAGTTCTGCACTCGCTGCAAGAGGCACCCCGCCATCACTCCCACCGTGGATCAACAGAAAGGGGTGATCAAAGGTTTGCCCAAAGGCATGTATCTCATGTGATAAATCCTCGGAAGTGTAGATTTGGAGACACCGCTCGACCGCCATCGGGTCAGCGGCGAAGAAAATTCCCTCGTAAAAAGAGAGCTCTTTCTCCGATACCGAACCGGATGTTCCGACCCCAAAAGGACCATTGAAGCCATTCGCTATGAAATTTGGTCTGTCATTTCTCAACGAAGCGAGAGTCAAGTCCCAAACCTTCCTCGGCAGGGCATCGGGAAACTCTGGAGAGGCGACGGGATGAGGGAGACAAGTGCTAATCCAGACCATGCCCTATTACTTCGTTAGTCTACCTGTATCAAACACTTGACTCATATCAGGCATACACGGCAATTCGCCTTGACATAATCGCTCTTGGAGTGTGCAAGAAGCGCCTCGCCCGTGCCCATGCTCGTGGCAACTAAGACGAATGGACCTGGCTGGAGTTTCTCTAACAGGTCCACCACGTCCTGCGCCAACACATCATAACCCATCCCGGCTCCAAAGGTATTGCCGGTCCAGTCACTTTTACCGAAGCCGCGCCTATCAGGTGCAATGCAACGGAACCTATAGGTCTCACAAAGCTTGAGCAACATCGAGTCGTACATGCGGGATGAGAGTGGCCATTGGTGGAGGAATACGAGTGTTAGGTTTTGTGCGGCTCGAGATTTTGCTTTTGCTTCAAAGGGAGGCGGCTTTTCCTCTGGACTGTAGCAACGATAGAACAGTTCTGCTCCATCGGTGGAGCTGAAGTATCGAGGCATGTTGGGCTCTACCAGCGGAGTAATAGGCTTTGAAAGTAACAGTGATGGCGTAGAAGTGATGCGAGTTAGGTATCTGAGCCGGTGTAGCAAGTAAAGATACTTTAACTTGGATTCTTTAAGACACCATTAGATGAACTGTTCATCCCGCATCCTTCCCTACATTTGGCTGACTAACGGGATGGCCACCGATGAAGCTTGATTAGTGTTTCAGATTACTATTCAAGGCTTTGAAGCATCCCCTGGATCCAATAAAGCTGTGGGGGGCCGAGGTCGGCGGCTACCCCGGACTTGATTAACAATCAGGATATCGTAGTATGTCGAGGATGGGAGGTAGGTGTGGGGTGCCGAGGCTCGCAGCTTTCCGCCCACTTTTCCTGAGTCAGTGTCCCTGGGATCGGCTTACTGTTTCAAGGAGGAGTCGTTGTCACTCTTTGATCGAGATACCTTAAGAGTAAAGCCGAAAGAGGCCAAGGCTGGTGAAGAAAAAGTCTCTGAAGGTGGTTGAGGTCATGACATCATAGAGGGCTCACGTAATATTAATATCCGATCTTACCTTCTTAGAGGGGCAGACTCGCTACCAATCGGGCTGTACTATCTATAGGCTTCTTCCTTCTTCATTCGTCTTTATTTCGAGCTTCTTTTCATGTGGTGTTTTAATTTCGAAAACGAAATGCAATGAGGTGGAATACCAGATATGTGTTACCTTCGGAGACATGAGCAACGCTCTCATTGCCACGAAAGCCCACCGACAGCACAACAACCACGCAATCGTGCCTTGTGTGAGGCTGGTACATCCCTTTGCCGTCAATCTCGATCAAAGTGCAAGTCGCGAGACGCAAATTTAAGTGCAAGTAATCAGATAGGCCCGTGCCAACGTCCTTCGGATTATGGTAAGATGTTATGAAGGCTATGTCCCAAATTATCATATTGTAGCTGGAGTGCTATACTGAACCTGGAGTGCTCGGAGCTAGTGGCTAGATGGTCCTTGATGTTAGCTTCGGCAAGAGGCATGTTTTGAAAGGCAAGGTCGATAGTGCTACCATAAGGGTTCGTGGGTATATTGATAGTGTTCAGAAGCCTGAGGTCGTTATCTAACGCCAAGGAGGCAATGCCTTTACCATAATCTGCTGACCGGCCTGTTTATTATGTGTTGTGTTTTGCGTTGAAGTTTCCGCCACAAGGTAGCAGTCCGGGGCGGGCTAGTATACCAAGAGGTCTAACGCAATAGTATGATTTTGGTAGTAGAAGTTGACTATTGTAATGTTATTAACTATAAGCCACAGAATATCCTAGATTAGAAATAGCTATTTCTGATCTATAAAAAGCCTAATATCCTAGCGGATATATGTCGTGTCAAGTGCTTGAGTTATTCTAAATGTTGACTGGAGATAATGGATTGTATGCTGGGTGGGTTTTAGTTAGGTAGTGATAGTCTAATACTGCTGTCCTTAGTTTATAGAGGAGGATAATATTAGGACGTTTGGAGTCGGCAAGTCCCAGGGCATATTCTCGGGCAAGGGGGACCTTTCCAATGTTAGCCTAGAAAGCTCAAAAAGTATTATTGTCGTTTTTACATGCCTTTAAATGTCTAATCATTTAGGCTCGAAATGAGGACAATACGGTATTCTTGACGCGGCTGGGCTGGGGGGCAGGGAGCTTGATTGCTGTTACGATCTGCGGTTGTCCTGTTCTAGCTCTGGGCTGTGTTGCTGCAAGTTTGGGTTGCGTTGGCAGTACAATTCGACGCCTAGCCCCTGGGTGATATTTCTTTGTTCCCTCGTGAAGAGATGGAGCATGCCGTGCGTTCTTTTGGGGCGAACCGGGCACGTGGTAAAGTCTACGGTATGGGGTGGAGTGATAGAAGTTGGTTGCCCCTGGAGACGTGGGGTCTGTTGTGGTCAATTTTGGCGAGTGAGAGTGGTATTCGTGGCAGAGGGAGCGGTTTAGTAGGGAGTGTTCGTTTGTTGCGAAGTTGGCGGTGATACTTCTCCACGACCGTACTTGATTATCTATTTACGTTTTGACTTATGCTCCTTGTCTTTGCTTCGGCTCTTAGCACTTGGATTTTTTCGTTGCTTGTCGTGTTGCCTAGGTTATAAGGTTGCTTGCTGACTTGCTGATTTTGTAACTGCGACTCTTAACTGTATGGGTAAGAGGGACGAGCAGCGTGGCAGATTATTGGAGAAGACGAGAAGGGCTGTAGGTGATAATACTGGGACTTAACAGGGGCACCATCAGCTGGGCTCCTGATTGGATCAATGCAAGGAAGATAGGGTTCATTTGTTGCGAAGGATATAAGGGGGGGTATGCGGTCCCACAAGGGACGTTCGTCTTTTTGTGACATCATTGAATGAAAATGAATTAGGAGGTGTAATTAATAAAACGGTGGTGTTTTCATGGAGTAACTGGGTAATCACAGGCATAGAATGGAAACAAATGGCCTAGCGACTATGGCCGTGGACGGTAAGTATAATGGCTGGGGGACGCGTTGTCCCAAATCCACAAGGGGGGAGCAATTCAAGTTATTATTCTTCGGCTGCATTACAGTTTGACTACAATACACTATTCCTTCTAGCTTTCGGCTGGGTATATATTTCGAGACCGATAGTTGACTGCCTGATCAGTCTGAGTTGCTTAATAACGGCGTTGTATTTGACTAGAGGGATTAGTCGGACTAATTAGACTTCTACGGTGGCTTATATTGGCGGCAGCGGCATCTGGTGAAGGTATTGTAGAGCTGCAAGAGGGCCTTCATGTATTCGTCATAGTCCTTCGAGTTGTCGACAGCGCAGGCGCGAATCGTGTTGACACCGAGGTCGGCAAGAATGTGGCCGAAATCCAGCACGTACCAGCGCACTAACAGGTGTGATTTGAGGCAATGGAAAATAATAAAAGTGCGGCACCCGTAAGCTTGCGGCATCCCTATCAAATACCTTTCTGACACCCCCTCTGACTAGGGTCATGATATCGATCTATCAGAGGTTTCGTAATACAGGGTCATCCTTCAACAGAACACTAAATCCGTCATCGAATTGGCTGTACGCGATCCGACAACAGATCAAGTGCGTCGTGGCGTCTGCCGTGCTGTCTATATGCATGCAGCTAGCTGGGTATGGGCCAAGTCTACGAGGCATAGAGCAATAATGCACCACCTGTCATTGCATCCAGCTGAGCCTCAGGCTGATGTTCCGCCTGGATCATTTTGTCATGCTGATGACCAGGCAGGCCTCGCAGCTCATCGACCACGACACGAGGCACCCGGGCATCATCTCGCGATGGCTGCTGCTAAACCAGCCGGTCTCGAGTCGAGGATCTCAGACCTCGTCGTCGAGTCGAGGATTGAAGCGGCCTGGGATCCCGAGGCCGAACAAACCACGCAGATCCGCACCGTCGTCGGTGTCTCGGCTCGCCGCCGAAGGTTGAACTCGGAGGAGACGTGGAAGAGGAAGCGTATTCTTGGACGCGGCGCCTACGGCACTGTCTGGTTGGAGGAGTGCATCGCTAGTTCTGGGCCGCACCATGGAGAGTCACATCTTCGTGCCATCAAAGAGATCCACAAGCGTCCTCATGTCTCCTCCGCATCCGAGTTCCACCGAGAACTCGAGGCTATAGCCAAATTCTCCCACGACAGGTTCGCACACTGTTTCGTGAGATCCTTAGGATGGTTTCAGAATGATGATAGCCTCTTTATCACTATGGAATATCTCAAGTATGGGGACCTACAGCAATATCTCACCAAACCATTCCCTGAACCTGAGGCCCGACAGATATCCCTCCAAGTTATTGAAGCCTTACAGCTCATGCATGAGAACGGCTTCGCGCATAGGGACCTCAAACCCAGCAACATCCTCATCTTCCAAAAAGGCCCTGCGTGGTGGGTAAAGATTGCAGACTTTGGTATCTCCAAGCGCGGCGTCGAAGCGTCCACAGTATTACGGACTATGGATATTGGCACTCGCGGCTTTATGGCCCCAGAAATACTTGGCCTGTATTGTCCCGATGACTTTGACGAGGAAGCATTTGAGGCCGACGAAGCCGCTCACGACGCTCTGGCATACACACCCGTCGTTGATCTATGGGGACTCGGCGAGATTACGCACAGGATGTTGACACAAAAGCCGGCCTTTAATACCCGTGGCAGGCTTTGGTCTTATGTCACCAAGGGCACACCTTTTCCCACCAGTGAACTGCGGGCTGTCAATACAAGTGCGCAGGGCATCAGTTTCATCCAAGAAGTCATGGCTGCATCGCCCAAGAAACGACTGACAGCGGCGACCGCCATCGGCCACGATTGGCTCGAGAACCATGAGTTTCTAGACGAGACACGGAGTCGTGCTAGTACAGAGAGGTAAGACTGCATTACCGATGAACGGCAGGATTGTACGACTACTAACGTTGTCCTTTCAGTGCGCGGGAGCTATCTCCTAGCGTGACTTCCATTGGCTACGAGCCATCTGCACAGTGGACTGAGATATCCCAGGAGGCCGAGCCGACGGTGAAGCTCGGTGAGGACGAACCAGTGACATCGGCGAGTCAAAGCTCAGCAGTAGAGAGAGTTGAAGCGATGGTACGGCAGAGTGAACAGCCCTCGGCTTCTACTGCCATTGTCACTGAAGATGGCCCAAATATGCGTGGCACTATCAGCTCTACTAGTACTGCTTCTGACTCACCCACTTCCTTTAATCAAACGATAAAACGGCAAAGCGAAGACATGTTTCATACCTATGGCACTCAACCGTCGTCAGGCACTGTTATGGCTGCTGAGACACATACTGCCCCTTCCGCTTCGTACTATCAGCGAGGGAATGCTTCAGGTCGATCATTGGAAGACACGTCACAAACCTCGGGCAATCAAGCGTCGCCAAGCACTGTGGTGGTTGATGAGACACATGTCGACTCTTCCGTATCACATCGCCAACCAGGGGGTCTCTCAGGCCAAGCGGCAGTGAAGGGCTTGCTAGGATCTTCAGAGGCTGTTGCAGCAAACTCATCCCGGCTAGCAATCGCCCTCGGAGGAGGCCAAGCGGTGCACTCCCCTCGGAGCGATGCTCCACAGGGCTACAGCAACCACGAGGAGCCTCGCCGGAGCGAACTTTACATCGATGCTGTGCCTCTCTGGAGCGACCCACAAGAGAGGGCCAACTCAAGCCCCGTCTACCACCAGAGATATGAACCCAAACAAATGCCTAACCGTCCACCTACTCCAATCCCATCATCCGTCCAGGGGTTGCACCTGAACTCGGCATCTGAGTCCTTAGTAGATATACGACGGCCCCCAACCGGGCCCCGACCTAGAATGTACCAGGCGGATTGGCCCGTGTCGGAGTCCTCGGAATCGGAGTCTGAGGGGTACGACCGACGCCCTGTTGGCTCCAGTCAAGAAAACCAAGGAGTGCTGCACAATAATCACAAACGATTTACGGATGCGTACGACCAGGACGAGTACCGAGGATACGAAAAGAACAGTGGAACCGCAAAACGAGTTATGGACTTCTTTAGGAGACGAGGGAAAGCCCGAGGCGACCAAGATTGACGATGAATAGTGTGAGAAGCACCCTGGAGTTTGCGGCGTTCTGAAACAGTCGAGATTCCTGACGCCTAAATATTTCAGTATTAATTTTATGTTTCCCTGTCTTCCGGGATCATACAAGACCATATAAGCAGCCAACAATAATAAGGGACGAAACAGAGGACGTCCATGGCACCGGAAAGTAGCCAGTCGCTTCGAATTCGCAGTGCACGTCACGGCGTAAGGGTCAACTGATGCAGAGGCCGGGACATGACCTTCGTCGGCTGAGGTTGACATCAGCCCACGCCAACAAAGGGGACGTAAACGAAACAATCTAGGAGTCATTCCAGGGAATAGCGATCTCTGTTTTATAACTTCAAGTGATTGTGTTGTAGATCAAGCAATATGACTTGCTTCCCTAGCCATCAACAAACTATGCGGTCCTTCTTCTCGCACGGCCTTTCTAATCGACTTTCGTGTATACCGCCGAACAGGGTCCCTCCAGCTCGACCCTCACCGCCGCTAAGCTTTCTGCCCACGTCTGAATATTCAAATTTCGCGGGCATATGAGGTCTCACATAGCCGCCTCTACCTTAACAGTCCTACCTGGCGTCGTCGGCGGCCTTTCCCGCTTCGAGAATGGCCTCTTCAACCAAGATTGGTCCTCCGAAACCAAAGCGGGAATAAGGTCGGGAACGTCTCCCCGAAGAGAGAGGCATCAAACGAATTGAAAAATTGATCCCCGCGATAAACATAAATTACGACTTAGAGTCGTTAGCATTCTCTTCCCGCCTCAGGCAACGCAAACACTCCATACTGGGGTATAAATTGCCAAGCCCGTAGGTACCTACAGGCACCTATAGGCACCCATTGTATAGATGTGCATACCTATAGGCAGTGGCAAAAGAGGAAAAAGGTGCCCGAGGTCCACGTGTGGCTAAGAGGCGGGCGACAAGGTGACGTATTCGTCCAGTCCATCGGTTCCACAGGTTACTGGCTGGATATCCGTGACAGGCTTTGCAAGTGCCGAGCTCATTACCCGCGGTTCTCATAAACCTGAAAAGCCTAGTACTATTCCAGACAAAGGGCCAACAAGCGGCAATATTTCGGCCGTTCTTTTCCAACAAACAGGCATGATGGATTAACAAGATGTGCTCGAGAGACCCGCAACTCCGCGTGGTGGTGTGGCTACCATTGTTTGTGGAACCCCATCTCCTTTTAGCGCCATCAGCTGCTCTGTAAATCGGGTGCTCTGGAAGAAACGGCCGGTTCTTCGCAGAAACCTCGGGTGATCGGACAACCTCTTTTTAGTGCGGTGTCGGCGAAAGAGCAGCCTTTCTTAAGAGGTGCTCGTATGACGTGTGGTGTTATCGCTCAACGAGGGCATTCGGAGTGCGTCGCTCCGAGATGCCGGAACTGGCAACACGTATTTCAACACACTGCGAGAATGTAAATACTTTACTATCGATATTGCTCGACTTCAGTAAATTAATCAACCATGCCCAGTTCCCCGGCTTCTTTCACCTAATGGACCCAAGTACTCACGACAATCCCCAGACTTGTGACATGAGCTCACCCCCTCAGCATCAGTCCGTGGCCAATTCCTCTCACGCATTTTTTCCTTCTTCCCCGCAATTGTCAAATGTTCAAAGGGCACCAGACCAGCGGGTCCTCAAGTCGGGGAACCCCATAAACCCCCCTGGCTCCGAGATATCCACTTCGAGGAACGGATGATCCCCGCTCATTCTTGACCCTTCCCCCACAATCCGAGGTCCCCTCCCCCGCCAGTTTCCCACGTTGTCGACTGTTCTTAGTCTAGGCTTAACCACAAAGGCCGTTTATGATTTGTGAGGGAGGGCTTGACCTCCACAGAAACCAATACTAGGCCGCCTGACCAACAACCGGACCGAATTGTCTCGGTCCGCCCGGTATGGCGACGAGAATAATGTGAAGGGGCTTGGGAGTATCGCCGAGAACATGCCTCTTCATCGTACGGACTATGCAATTAGCGCTTTAACTGAGCCGTACATTATCCGAAAGGGATGTTGGAAACTGGGAATAGAGAGAACATGGAAACGATATAAGAAGAACGGTTGATGCCGTGCTGTAATGTCTTGATTCTCAGCTCCAGGCTCTTAAGACGTGCTACTTACAATCCTCACTGTCGAGATGGCTCCCTCGTTCATCGGCGCGGGCATTGCCCTTTTAACAGCTCTTGCAACCGTCCAGGCCCAAGATGTCATCACCGAGGACTCCTACTTCTTCGGGGAGTCCCCTCCCGTGTTCCCTTCACGTGAGTTACCATTTAGCTTATCCATCTCATAATCAAGACCTCGAATTGCTAACTGGCATCTCCCAATAGCTGAGATGTCAGGTGCTGGGACCTGGGCAACCGCCTATGCCCGGGCGAGAGCGCTGGTGGCGCAGATGACACTAGAAGAAAAGGCAAGCCTGACTGCTTCATCCTCGGCCACAATATCTAACATTTTCTTGGGTAGGTCAATATGACGGCAGGAACTTCCGCCCCTAACGGCTGCTCCGGGACCATCCCTGCCATTGATCGGCTGGAATTTCCCGGAATGTGTGTCAGTGACGCCGGTCAAGGCCTCCGAGGTACCGACTTTGTGAGCTCGTGGCCGAGCGGCCTTCACGTCGGCGCATCGTATGTTTTCCCACTTTACCCTTCAAGAACATTTCAGTTATGGATCATCTGACACATTCGCCTTTGTAGCTGGAACAAGGAGTTGACTTACAAGAGAGGCATGGGCATGGGTGGGGAGTTTAAGAAAAAGGGTGTCAACATGCTTCTGGGTCCTGTGGTTGGTCCGCTTGGTCGAGTTGTCGAAGGTGGCCGCAACTGGGAAGGTAAGTTTGAAATTTCTCTAGTAGAATCGTCCGGATGGCTAATATCACATAGGTTACTCGGTCGATCCATACCTTGGCGGCGCTCTGGTCCATGAGACCGTTGTAGGAGTTCAGGGTGTCGGCGTCATAACGAGCACTAAGGTTTGTCTATCTCATGTAGACTTGAACAGGAAGCAAGGTACATATCACTGACGCTTGGAGTAGCATTATATTGGAAACGAGCAAGAGACGGACCGTAACCCAACCGCCAACAACTCTGCTCAGTCCAGCAACATAGACGATGTCACGCTGCACGAACTATATCTCTGGTATGAATTTATGCTCAGCGGATATACTCTTCCATCTAATTCCATAACAGGCCTTTCCAAGATGCCGTGCACGCTGGCACTGGAAACATTATGTGCTCCTACCAGCGGATTAACAACTCGTATGGCTGCCAGAACAGCAAGACGCTCAACGGCGTACTGAAAGGAGAGCTTGGCTTCCAGGTAATCTACCATTTAATCTTCCACTTTGCTCTATGTAGTCTGACCAAGAACAGGGCTTTGTGGTTTCGGACTGGTTTGCGCAACACAGCGGTGTTGATGCGGCCCTGGCTGGGCTGGACGTAGCGATGCCCAACGGCGGAGTTTATTGGGGTGATAACCTCACATTGAGTGTGACCAATGGGTCTGTCTCTGAATCGAGACTTAGCGATATGGCTACTCGGTAAGTTGGTATCCATAACTTAGAATAAACTATCCCACTAACAGATATCAGCGTCATCGCCTCTTGGTATCAGATGGGCCAGGACAAATCCTTCCCCGCCCCAGGCATTGGCATGCCCGCCAACCTCTCTCTCCCGCACACTATCATCGACGGAAGAGACCCAACAGACAAGCCCATCCTGTACGCGGGCGCTGTAGAGGGCCACGTCTTGGTCAAGAACACCAACAGCGCACTACCCCTGAAGCGGCCGAGGATGCTCTCCGTCTTCGGCTACTCGGCCAAAGCCCCCGACAAGAACAACTATGGTGGCTCTACCTTTACAGCTTGGGGCCTTGGTCTCGAAGCTGGCGATGAGGGCATGTCTGCCGCTCTCACAGAAGCCTTCACGGGATTATCTAAGAAGCCTGTGTCGGCCATCGCTATTAACGGCACAATCCTCTCAGGTGGCGGATCAGGCGCAACGTCGCAGTCGACTTTCATCTCACCGTTCGATGCCCTCATTTCTCGAGCTGACCAGGACAACACACAACTCTTCTGGGACTTTAACTCACCCATCCCGGACGTCATGGGCGCAAGTGATGCTTGTCTGGTCCTGGGAAATGCCTTTGCAACTGAAGGCGTCGATCGTCCCGGTCTCCGCGACGACTACACTGACGGCTTGGTCCTCCATGTCGCCAGCCGCTGCGCAAACACAATTGTGATCCTGCACAACGCCGGTATCAGACTGGTCGACCAGTGGATCGACAACGCCAACGTCACCGCCGTCATCTACGCACACCTGCCCGGCCAGGAGAGCGGAAAGGCACTGATCTCACTGCTCTACGGAGATGAAAACTTCTCTGGCAAGCTCCCGTATACAGTGGCCCGGAACGAGTCAGACTACGGAGACGTGCTGCACCCGGATCAGCCAGAGGGCCGCTTCGTCAAGTTCCCGCAGAGCAACTTCTCCGAGGGCCGATACATCGACTACCGACATTTTGACCGGGCGGCCATCGAGCCACGCTTCGAGTTCGGCTTCGGACTGAGCTACACGACCTTCGGGTACAGCAACTTACAGGTCAGCAACATCGCCACGGCCAACACGGCTGCGTACCCGACCGGCGCCATCGCCGAGGGCGGACAGACGGATCTTTGGGACGTCGTGGCGCGTGTGAGAGCCGACGTGACCAACACGGGCAGCGTAGACGGCGCCGAGGTAGCGCAGCTGTTCGTCGGAATCCCCGGGGCCCCGGCGCGTCAGCTCCGCGGGTTCGAGAAGCCTCAAATCGTGGCAGGCGAGACGACGACGGTGACGTTCGACCTGACGCGGCGGGATCTGAGCGTGTGGGATGTCGTTGCGCAGAAGTGGGGGCTGCAGAGCGGCAGTTATCAGGTTTATGTTGGTGGAAGTAGTAGGAATTTGCCACTGACGGGGAGCTTGAGTGTGTCTAATGGAAACTCTACGCGGCGGCGGTGGATGAGGCGCATGGCTTAGAGATGAGGTGAAGAGGGTGATGGGAGATGCGTGGGAGGTTAGCCAGGGGTACGAGATTGTGGCCAAGGGGTAGGAGGAAGGACGCCTAAAGATAAATAGGTTCTAGTAATTTAACGCACTCTTTTAACAAACATTTTCAAAACTGTTGAAGGCTCTAGAGAGATCTGTTCCCTCACATCAGCAGTGAAGGGTCCGCAACCCTGCTCTAATTACGCACCTAGTTATCCGGCATATTGAATTCAACAGGCTTGTATTTTTAGCTTCTTCTAGAGCCGCAGTGGGACGTGATGGAATCATTTACGGGGCGCAAGATGAAAGAAGGCGTGAGCTGCAAGATCATCGAAGGGGGACGAGGTCTCCATTTCGACAGCGTCTTCCATCAACTCATAAGAAGATGTCCGTCTGGGACTCTAAAGGCGACTTATTTTAACCTCATTCTCTAGGTAAATTCTCTAACAAGGAGAGGCCTTGCTGAGTAAGAAGGAAGCAGAACAGCAGGAATGTTTGGAGGGAGAACGAGAATACTTTGGGGATCGTAATGAAGGCCAACCCACGACAACATCGCTGAGCCGGGGGGTTTTGACGTATAGAAAGAAGCGACATGGGAAGAATCTAACGTGTCAAAATAATAAACTTTCATAATTAGTTCATGAATGCTCTCAAATGCTTGTCGATTCTCCTGTTGTATTCATAAGAGCAACTGTAAGAATGATCCCTATTCGACCCGGGTTGAATCGTTCCGATTATCTGGGCGCAGGGGGGTGAGATAGCATCAAGAACTGGCCCCGGGAGTGGTCGTATTGTTTGCACGCTCTGAGCAACCCACAACCACGCTAAAACGGCTATGACCACATGTTCTTCGGCGTCAATGTATCATCGCACGGGGTTCTGCGGCGTGATGTAGGGATACATAGCGTGGATCGGCGACCTTATTATCGCATCCACGTCATCTGAGCCGGCGTCGGGAACAACCGCAGCTTTCCAGATGCATCTGCCGGGAGTCGGCAGAGTCAAGGATATTAACGGCCAATCATTTCATATACCGAACCGTGGTGTATGTTGTAAGCTAGCAGGGGGCAGGCCAAGTTAGGGTCGTGACATCTCCCGTGCTGACCGTCCGATGAGCCAGTTTGAGGCTGTTATCATTAGCTAGACTTCATTTGCGTGTTAAGGGCTAGCCGATCCCGAAACTTGCCCTTGGTACTCATATGACCTCATGCAAACACCCCATGTCTGCGTCATATTATGAGAGATGTCAAGCCTCGTCGTATAGCGTGTCCACTCAGATCGTCCCCGAGAGCAAGGTATGCTCAGCTCGCGTGTCTACAGGCGCTAGAGGCTAGGGACACCTGGCAATCGACCAGACAATATCGAATCACGGTGACGTACATGAACAGAACATTGGGGCCTTTTACAGTGGCAGGGTGATTACGAGTCAGCTGAAGCAAGACATCACTCGGCGAGACTGCTCACATAGCAATCCAGCTCATGCATCGGGTACCAGGAACGGCGGCAAGTCTAAAATAAAGCTGTTAAGCTTAATCTTTGCGCATACTTGTATTGAGTCGTTTACATAACAAAGACAGTGTCTTGATAGCGATAGTGGAAACATCTTGCCGGATCCGAACTGAACCCAATCTCCAAATGGCATCTCACGTCTTGACTCCCCGTCACTTCCTCCGCTGATTGCGCTACTGCGACTTCTCTCGGAAGTGGCTAGGCCGACCATTCTCACCGTAGACAATTTCCAGCCTAGGATCTTCCTTGAAATCACCCATGGGAGCGCTCATCCACTCGCCATCTGCCATTAAAGCAACGGTGCAATGCCACGGAGTCGTAAATCCAGTTTTAGTGTTGAGCAGGCTCATTGTTACTTTATGCTCGCCCGTGGATTGATGAATAGAAAGGCGCAAGTGGTTTGGAAATGTGGCTTTGACTGCCCTCGTGAAAGCCTACGTGAAAGTGTTAGCAAGAGTAATTACGGAAACACCCATGTAACCGCCATATGAATATACTTGCATATCCTCGAATCAACATTTGCTTCGCGAGGTACTTTATGTCCCTCTTGTAGCCGTTTCGTGTTCTACCCTCGCCTGTCGGGAAGATATACTGCAAGTCTGATTCCAAGAATCTTCGATAGCCACAGTATGTCATAAGTGTATCAGGATTGGCAGCAATTTCATCGTCAATGTTGATATCATCCTTGCCAAATTTGTTAAGGAAATATCGGCGAAAGTTGGTGGCGTTGGCAATGTAGGTGATCTCTTTCAGCTCCTCCGGGATAGGAAACTTAACAAGGTCTTGAAGTCTGGAGAAGCGAATGTTGTCGAACCTTTTCTGGGCAGACATTGCCCGCAAAGCCTCCCCGTATGCCCAAGTATCACGATCCGGGATACTTAGTAAGTCTGCCGGTGTAAGGGGTAATGTTAGCAAATGACTCTACAATGAGCAAGGTAGCTCAGATACTGTTGTACAGACCATTGTAAACAAGACCGTCTGAGATGATAACAAGCTCGGCGCCAGGTGGATACACATCTTCAATCCGCGAACACATGGTGTTCAATCGATCGAGGGCCAACTCCTCGGCTTTGTCGGGAAGCGTACCGAAAACTTTGTACACCTTGTTTGCCGATTTGAACGGGAATGCTGGGAGACACATTTCCACTTGTTTCCCTGCCATAACGAACGCTTTGATGACTGGCAAGAAGTTGGGCATACCTGCGGTGAGTCGCTCCATGGAGTCATCGAACTTGTTGAGGGCATACTCGAAGATGATGGCCAAGATCTTGGTCGAAGTGTCGGCCACCTCCATCGCTGTATAGGAAGCATAGTCGGCTTTCTTGTCTTCAAGCACGACTCCCGCGACGGGGCTTGCGACTTGAGACAGGACTTCCATAGTGGGCAAGAATGATCCGGCGAAGTCCGAAGTGAACAAAGTGTGCACTGGAAGGCTAGTGCCGTGCTCGGGAAGGGAGCTCTGGACGGAAAGTGGACTGAGAGGGGGGATTATAAATAAACAGATGCTCATGCTCAGAATCACGGGACGTGAACACGATAAAATGAGTAAGGCAGTTATCAGTAACATCCACTCAATTCTGCTTACGCACAGCACCAAAACACCTGATCCAACAAACTGTACTCCTGCAGGTGTGTCTGGCCCTCCCATGGCCGAGGAGAGTTAACCGGTTCGTGAACATCCCTGCAAAACGGCCTCAGCATGGGGGTAGGGCTGGCTGGGTCCCCGACAGCATGGTTCTAGCCCCGTATCAAGTCGACGTATAGGAGGGTTTTATACTCGGGGTTTCCACTTATGTGTGCAGTTACGGTCGGCTGCTAATACGTGAGATCAGCTTACAGTCGACGCACCGAAAATAATGCGGACTTTGCGGCCAGAAGGATGACAAGCCCATTCCTTCGCAGCCCAACTGGGGACGAGACCCGAAGACTTGTGCGCGATTTTGAGAAAGTTTGAGCGCTAAAGATATCGACATACGCTACTTGAAAACTAAAAGGTCAGCTTAGTGTCTATGCCGAGAACTTGCAGCATTTGAGTGGTCGCTTCACGAGCCAATCCAAGAACTGCCGCATACTCCAGCTAAACATTATACGCATTGTATGTATCCACTGCCGACACGTGAAAATGATCCTTTTAAATCTTGCACAAACTGCAGTGTGCTCGCTGATAGCTGAACAGGCTTCAAAGGAATACACATTACGCTTACCCATCCTTTGACAATGAGGGTGGCGTTGAGCTACAACTTGGAATACACCTGGAGGAGTTTGAGATATTTATGACAAATGAATGATTTCCCAATCATATCAAGTATTTAGACAGCTAGCTCTTCATAGTGGCCATACACTTTTTGGACGCTAGTTCAAAATAAGAACGAATTTGGCCGTATTGTAGTTGATGAGACTTGGCCGCCTGAACGGCAACAGTTTTCGTGTAATGCCGCTTGCATCCTCAAGGTTGGCCAGGGTGCAGACATGTTAATATAGCTTAGGCAGAGAGAGCCGCTACTAGGCTCATATTTGTGCTAGCGTTAGTATCTGGGGACCTTGATTCGGCCGCGTGGTGATGTGCGTCGACTAGAGGAGAGCGAACGGATAATACTAGAAGTACACCAGATTGAATAGATACGAGTAATACACTGTCCCTTCATCATTCGTTCCGTTCCTTAACAATCTGCATAGTGAGAGCGCGTGCGTTGGCATATTTGATGTATTAAGTCCTCTGCTGAATCAACTTCCTCCAAACTAGCCATTTACTCCTGCTTCTTCTTGTTCAACCTCTTCTTAGGCACGCGCGCTAGCCAGTACACCAACAGCGCCGCCACAATGTTGAACAAGACATATGCCCACAGAATGCCAAAGTTTCTCCACCGGTCGGCATAGCTCGTGCTTACGGACTCGAGGTACTTGTTGGTGTCGGAAATAGGGCAGTAGAGGCATTCAGCCGTAGCATTGTCGTCCAGAAGGTAACCGCCGACATGTTGCATATAGACAGCCAAATATTCGCCGCAAGTAGAGCCGTTGGTGGGCTTGAATAAAAGGATCTCATTGTCCGCACAGACAACGTTGGTGTTCGCTACCGCCGCCGACAGCACGCCACCTACCATATACGTGAATGGCGATATGCGATACATGAAAGTCCAGAAACCCGGGAGTTCGCCAGGCGAAACAAGAACGCCACAGAATATCAAACATAGCGTGAAAAATAGATCAGCCAGGGTTCCGCCAGCCTCAGCTGCCTCAAAGCCAGAGACCATCAAAGTTGAGAAAGTACCAGCAAAAATCATGAACATAAGTAGGAATAAAAAAACCAGTAGTCCGCGCTCCGTAACTTCTCCAGTTGGTTCGGCATTGCGGTAGAGCCCGACAGGGTAGTACCAACAGAGATACATAAAGACAGCCATTAAGCTATTCCAAGGAATTTCGACGATAATTTGCGAGAGCATGAAGACCTTCCATGAGTAAACCTTGGATGGCCTCTCTCGAGCTTCGTACAGAGACCGTTGAATAACGAACTGTGGCATTGACTGCTGAACAATTTGACCAAAGATGGTGATCAAGTTGAAGATGGAGAACATTTGACTCTGAAGACCCTGGATACTGTTGGGGGCTTTGAAGAAGATGAAGCCAATAAAAAGCGAGATGAGCGTACAAAGAGCTGTTTTGGCATAAATATATATGGGGGTACGCCAGTACTGCTGGAAGACGCGGAAAAGATTCTCACGGAGTTGAACCGTAAAGGGAGCTGAAAACTCGCGATAGCTGCCAGGGTCCTCATCCGCAATGTTGGAAGAACCTTGTTTCTCTGTCTTGAGCTTCTCTAGTTCAATTTGCACGTCGCGGTATTCGGGGCTCTCACGCCACGTCTTGAACCAGTCGATATCAGTTGTCGACCCAGGGGCAGCTCCAATGACCTCCAACATCCACTCGGCAGGGTTGGCAGTAGCCGGACAAGCGCCACCGCCATTGCGCTCAAAATAGCTGATAATGGCTTTTGAGTTCTCGCCAATATCCCCAAAGTAGACAGTCTTTCCACCCTCAGCTAGAAAAAGCAATCGGCCAAAGCGTTGAAATAACATCGATGAGGGTTGGTGAATAGTACAAAGAACAGCCTGGCCGGCTTTGGTCAGCTTCTCGAGAAGATCTAGGATAGCCCAAGATGTCTGTGAATCAAGCCCAGACGTAGGCTCATCAACAAAGAGCAATAAAGGCGGCCTGGCTGCAAGCTCAACAGCAATCGTAAGACGCTTACGTTGCTCAACATTGAGACCTTCGCCAGGTACGCCAATGATAGCATCGGCGTATTCGTCCATATCCAACAGCCTAATGACTTCTTCGACATAAGCAAGCTTCTGCTCTCGAGGGATATTTGCCGGCTGACGAAGAATGGCGCTGAAATTCAATGCCTCTCTAACGGTTGAAGTCTGTAGATGAAGGTCTTGCTGTTGCACATAACCGGTCTTTCTCTGGAAGGACATGTCCCGAGGTTTGCCATCAACAAACATTTCACCAGTAATGACACCCATAGAAGTGCGATCAGCCAAACAATCCAATAAAGTTGTTTTCCCAGCGCCTGACACCCCCATCAAGGCGGTCAAAGTACCAGGTTTAACCCAACCATCAATATGGTCTAGAATGCGTCGAGGCTCCTTCTTGATGACAATATCGTAGCAAACGTTGTGCCATTGGAACACGGATGTCTGTTCCTGAAGCATGACGACTTCCTTCGTATCGCTGCGAGCCCACTTTTCGGTGATGATAGGACTGATATTCGTCACGGCAGCCTCGGGATCATTATGTCTCTTCTCAGCAAGCTTGGCTGCGACGGGTTTGTAGCCACGTCGGTAGACCAGCACTTCACCTCTGGACTTCTTTGCAGAGACCACCTCAGCAGTAGCCATATAGCAGAACATGAAGACAATGGTAAACGCAATGATGATGCCGAAATTTCGCCATCGATGCCCCCACGCATAGTTGAACGTAGAACTTGTGTAGTCATCGCCCAGGACATAGCTCTGGCCCGGTCTAGACCCGACGGCCTTGCACACATGGTTTTCCCCATCAATATTGGCGTACTGGGAAAACTCCCCGCTTGGAACGTATTCGTCGCAGTCAAACTTTCGGTCATGAAACTCATTGACAATGAGTGACTCAAAAGCATACGCCAAAGGGTCGAGATAATGAAGCCATCGACACCAATCAAGCATATAGCGCTTTGGAATCACAAATCCCGTGAAGATGATCAGATCAAGCATCAAAAGACCGGCAGGGACTAGAGCTTGAAACAACGAGCGAGAAGCGGAGGCGATTGTGCGGAAGATCATAGACATGACCAAAACGGTGGAGAACGAGATGAGCAGGAAGAAAAAAAATGGCCCTGGCTCACGCCGAAGATTTGTCATGAAATAAAGGGAGACATTGAAGACAATTGAGGTCAATATCTTGGCCGGCATATCACAAAGCATAGAAGCCACTGCCTCAGCTGAGGGGTGGTAAAATGCATATCGGCTATGTTTCTCGACAATAGGGCGTTGTGCAAATAAAGTCAAAATCTGCATAATATTAGTTCGATGTAGGTAGCTGCCGTACAGGAATGTCTATTACCTCGAGAGCGCTAGAAAAGGCATTCAACAAACAGGCAAAGAAAATCAAGGCTCCACGCTGGAAGAAGCTCGATGAGGTTTGCTGGAGGTTGTAGAAAATACTACCAATGACCAGGGACATGATGAAGTTTCCGATAACGGCACCAACTGTTATGCCGGGGTCGCCTGTAAATCGCTTCCAGCCACGCCACAAGCACAGCTGGATCTGTTGCATATATGTCAGGATGTAAGGTGACTTCTTGCGCTGCCCTTTGCCCTGCTGAGCCTGCTTGGATGTCCGAAAAGCTTCAGCCGCAGGACCATTACTGGGGTGGTCAATCTTATACTGCTCAATCTCGGCCTGCAGGGTCTCATACTGGGCGCTGCTTCTCCATGCGGCAGCAAACTCATCAGGGGTTCGGGGTGCCTTGGCTTCGAAGCCAGAACGGATGATACGCTCGTCAGGGGCACTCATAGAAGTAAGGAAATCAGGGGTAGTTTGGCGTGCTGGACAATCAAAGCCAAGATTGATAAAATATTGCTTAGCTTCATCAGCACGACCGAAAAATATCTGGCGGCCTTCATACAGCACAATAGCCTTATCGAAAAGGTCGTAGGCACTCTGTGGCGATTGATAAATAGATACACAGGCAGTGCTCTTAAATATCTCAGTCTGAAGACGCAAGGTCCTACAGAACTCAAGGGCATTGGCAGAATCAAGGCCACGAGTTGAGTTGTCCCAGCATTGCAAAGGAGCTCCAGAAAGTGCAGCCTCAGAGATGGTAACACGCTTGCGCTCACCCCCAGAGACACCACGGATATACTCGTTGCCCACGCACGTATTGATAGTGTGGGAAATACCAAAGACGGCCATAATAACATCTCGAAGGTGATCGGCAAACATGGCTTTCGTGATACCCGTGGGTAGGTGTCGTGGCTGGCGGGCGTGAGCGGCGAATGTAAGGGTGTCGCCAACAGTCAGCATCGGGAAGTGCACGTCGACTTCGGCGGTATAAATTGCTTCACCACGGTGATGGGTATGCATTTCCTTGGCCGTCATTCCTATGCGGCATGGTTAGCTTAGTGTTGCCCGTGAAGAGGAACCCAGAATGGAGTTTCTGAGTTTCTATTCAACGTTCCATGTCCCATGTGGCACAGACACCACCAAACCGAGGAAAAGAGCGTATACATGTTGGTGGCTGCATATTCTGCTCAGCTATGTAAAGGAAAATGTCGAAACTTACCCTGATAATTGAAATGTGAGCCCTCCTCGACATGAATACCGTTTGTCTCGCCGGCAATAGTCTTCAGGAATGTGGAGCAACCAGATCCTGGCGGCCCCAAAACAACAAGCATTTCACCCTCGCGCACCAAACCGTCAAATTGACTGAGAATGTCGATGCGCTGGCGGTTGTCGCTCACAAGTCGGCGGGTCATACCGGCAAGTGAGAGCCAAACATTAGCCACGTCCTTCTGATAGTCTGTGCCGGCACCAAAGCCGTGCACATTGAGGTTCTGGAAGCAAACGCCCGTGGAGCGAAGCGATGTTCCGTCCTCAGAAATTATGTCAACAATGGCCTTGGCCCATTCGGCGGCGCTGAAGTTGGGCGAGTTGGGATTCAGGGGAGAGTCGGCCTCTGCGATAAAGGGGTTGCCTTGTGGACCACCCCTAGAGAGGCACGAGTAGGATCTGGCAAGGACTTGGATGGCGGAGGTTCGTCGCTCTAGTTCGGACTCGTGCTCTTCATGTTTGCTCGGAGTTTTGGCCGGCGATACGGACTTGTCATCGTTCATGGAAATAGTCTGCGTACTGGTAGCGTCGGAGTTGTTGGCTTCTCTCGTGGCGGGCTCGATCTCCTCCTCTTTGCGGGTGCCAATGGGCGTCGTGATCCGAGCACTGGGGCCAGGGGCATTGACCCTCTGCCTACATGTGGTCGCCATGGTGTTGCGCGTTCGTTTCTTGTCGTCGATTGCAAGCCAGGCGTGCTTGTCGTTTTCCGTTGTTGCTTATGCAGTGACCTATTAAGGGATAGTCGGGGTGTTGTGTGAGCACCCGCCGCCTTGCACGCTGATAAAACGGTTCGCAAGAATAGTAAATATCGGAGAGGCAAAATGAAAGGGAAATAATGGGAGTTAGGAACCCCCTCAGGCAAGGACAGCAGGACGGGAGAGTGCACGTAAGGAATTAGGACAAGGGCAAAGAGATCCAAGAGTAAGAAATAAGCTCATATGAGCTCGATGCGAAATACCAAAGAGGGAGAGAAATTTACGGCGTATGCAACCGTTTCCAACGGGACCCCACGTTCAATGGCCGGTCATGTCACGCACCTCGAGGAGATCCACCTGCCATTCCAAAGCAAGCTCACATCAGCTCAAAAACCACTTCAAGATCCGTCATCTTCCGAATCTGTAGACTCCGAATAGAGCCCGGGAGTCCGCAACACTGGTCCATCAGCTCTTCATTGACATTCAAGGCGGAGTATCACCCTCCCGGTCCTTACAACCCCAACTTACAAGAATGACACACTACGTTAGTTTACTACCACGGACCGTCCCATTCTACCCAACCACATATTAATTAGTCCTCGTTGGGCTTCCTATGCATACGATGGCAGAGCTCTAGGCTTCTTAAAACTCCGCCTAAATGGTGGGCCAGTGAGCCGATTCTCGGGCCACTCCGGAGCGGCATCATAGATTAGCAATTCACCCAGCGGCGGCAGCGGCAGTTTGCGCAGGTTTTCGTAAATCGCCCAATGTACTAGTAAGTGCAGGGGTCTTGGACGTACGTACTATTACCCCGGCCATAAAGCAACCCACCGGGCGACGCTTTTGCACTTATCTTCATCCGTCATGCGGGCGGAGGAAAAGAGAATGCACCGGGATTGGCGGGCGTACAGCTTATTCCTAAGACTGAGGGTAGGGACTTGATTGAGCACATACAGGGTTATGTAGACCAGCCAGTTTAGAAATCTAAGCAATCCAATATGCTGGCTACGTCTACAGGGGTCGGTGGAGGGAAACAACAGCTCGAGGCGCTTGAGGACGCGAGGATGTCAACATATGTATTCAATACTCCATTTCAGCTACATCGAATGAGTGATCATCAATTGAGCTACGTATTAGAATATAAGAATCGTGTTAAATACTTGTTACATTGTGAACCCTTATTTTTCCAATCTCGCTTATTGTTCTTACATCGTATGCAATGCCTACAGGTGATAGTGAGAAGGTTTGAGGCTGTTACCATTGGTCGGATGTTCTACACCACCTCACCCAAAACGGTCACTATGGAGTAGGTCCTTGTGCACTACAATGTTTGATAACACCTTTACATTTGACTTACCACTTCGATCCAGTGCCATTTCGAACTTTGATGCCCGGATACATCACTTTTCCTACACCAAACATTCTACCCGACACATTCTAGTCTGATCCGTCATCTTAGGCCATCACCACTAGCGGTGTCAACACCCAAAAGGCGCACTGCTTACCAAGTGTCCGAATTTCGTGCTGTCGTGTGGCAGACACTCAATCAGACACTAATCTGATTCTTGGAGTGAGCAATCTGGTTAATGGGTTTTGGGCCTCCCTTGATACTTGGTGATACCAGAACCATGGCTATGGCTACTTTTGTCATTATCCCAGGCGCTTGCACGCCTCCCGTCATGTTCCAGGACTTCTGCAACTTCGCCAAGGGCCAAGGCGTAGCAGTTGTTGCCGTCCAGCTTGCAACTGTGTGTCGAACGCGGGATCAGCCTGCTCCAGGCATCAGCGACGACGTGCAGGCAATTCGCCAAGTCGTCGAGCCACTACTAGATTATGGCAAAGAGGTCATTCTCGTCACGAGTTCCCTCGGTGGAGTCCCAGGCACCCAATGCTTGGAATTTCTCTCTATTACAGCGCGGTCTTCGCATGGTCGAAAGGGAGGCGTCGAGAAGATCATCTACGTGACGTCGATGATACTTGAGCCCAACACTTCGGCACTGGACTTTTTCGGACCTGATCCTCCCCCTATTTTTAAGTCAAATGTATGTTTTATGGTGGCAGTTCGTCCTATCGTGCCTAAACAACCTAGTAGTCCCCGTGTATACTTACAACTAACTCTGTGAAAAGGGCGGTGATCAGTACATAGAGTGGACGGACGAGATCGAGGACGGTACTCAGACCTTTTCCGACCTCCCTGAAGAGGAAGCCCGGAAGCATAGAGCGAAGATGGCCAGATTCAACTCCAGACTGAGCTTCGAGAATAAGCTGACGTATCCGGGATATAAATATGTGCAGGTACATTATGTTATATGCGAGGAGGATAGAATTGTTCCCAAGGAGGCACAGCTGGCGCTGATCGAGATTCTCAAGAGACATGCTGTGGGGAACGTCACCATTCATCGGATTTCATCAGGGCATTTGCCGTTCGTCTCGCGCCCTGAGGACACTCTTCAGATCTTACGAGCGGTTTCTGGTGGTTAACGAGCCAGTGCTCATGTAGCTCCGAGGCAAAGCCACTGGCTAGTGGGGGGTGTGGAGGGTTCAGGAGATGAAAACAGCTCCGTGTGCTTTTGGCAGTTTGTTTAGTGTAGTCGGCTTACAAAGCCCAACAGATAGACGCCTCTATTGCTATTAGTCTCAACACCAAAGGACTTGGCCAGGGACCGTTTCATTGCAATTTCTTTCCTTGTACCTTCTGTCTTTACTTCTTCATAATTGTTCCTGTCGAGGTGTATCTAGTCATTACTGATTCTTTACTTATGCTATTAATAACCTCATACAGTGAGACAGCCAACCAGCGATGATCTAGGGTTGCCGTTCTTCGTTTTCACCTTCCAAGAGCCCTCGCTCCTCAGCGATCGGTTTTCTTTGCTCCACAGGCGCCTTATTCTGCAGGCTAACCCATACAGCTGCTCCAATGATCAGTACACTTCCAAGAAGGCTTGTGAGTGGCGGTGTGGTTCCCCAAACAACACGTTCGATTATAAGTGCGAAGATCATTTGGCTGTACTGTTGGCCTGTTAGCTAAGCGGTGTGATGTTGTACCCTGGGAAACTCACGATGAGATTTGTTGCTCTGCCTGCTTTCTCCCTCTTCAGTCCCTCTGTTAGGAAGACTTGCAGCAGGAAACCTGAGAGACCAATGGAAAGAAGAAGAGCCCTGTATACGTTAACTCTCGGTTCTATTCCGTGTTATTTCCGATCGCATGCTTACCATTGTATAGGAGTTTGAGGGATTTCGAACTGAAGATCCGGATGAATCATGATAATGAGGAATGAGCTGACAGTGGCCAACACGGCGAAATAATTGACGCTCACTAGCGAATGGGCTCGCTTTCCGATTGTACGAATAATGGCGTAGGCCGTCGCCGCTGAAAATGATCCCAATATCGCGCAAACTATCGCAATGGATCGCTCGGCAGGGGTTGCTTTGACTGGAGGAAGTAGCCCTCCTTGAGGGCTGGCGTTGAAATGTGAGGAAGCCACGTCAATAGAGTGGAGGGAAAGACTGCCATCATCTTGACTTGGGAATAGAAAAGCCGGGCGAGCAATAACCAACACCCCAACAAATGCGATAAAGCTGGCGGAAGCTTCCTTGACAGTAAATGGTTCCTAAGTTGGGGAATTAGATTCAGAGATCCACGAGCCCATACATTGGTCTGACTTACGTTGAGAATAACCCAACAGACGAACGTCGTCAGGGTGGGGATAAGAAACGTGATTACGGTTGCGTCGGAGATGTCGAGGTATGATAGCGAATCTGTTTCCATCTGTCAGGACACACTTTCTCAATTTGGTGCGTGTGAAACCTACAGTATAAACCAAATAATCCTGTCGAACCCGCCATGCCCCGAATAACGAGCAGTCCTCTGACGCCGCGATGACCCCAGGGAAAGTCTGGGACTTGCTGGTACCACATGTACAAGGACCCAATAACAGCGGTGGTCAACATGCGCACGAAAATGATCTGCAGGGCATGGAACTTTGTCTCAAAGCCGGTCTCCAGTAGTCGGGTTGTCATGGACATCTGCCTAGTTAACGTCGGTTGTTCGCCATTGTAGATAACTGGTTGCCTGTTTACTTACAATAGAAGCGAATATTTGGGCTACAAAAACGAATAAAAGTCCAATATTCTTAGCGTAAAACGCCTTTAGTGTTTCCCAGAAGGCGTTGTCATGGCTTTCTTGGCCGCATGCCGCTGTCGTAGTCTCATCGTCAGAGACCGGAGGGGACGGCGGGCCGGCGTCACCTGCGCTCTGAAGCAAGGGTGCGGATAAAGTCGAATTATCTGGCCTCGACGCCGAGGGATTCACTGTTCCATAAGACATCCTTGCTGTCTGTCTGAAAGGCTCAGAGGCGATGGTAGACTTGTTGTCTTACTTTTTTTCGACAGAGATTCACAGTCGTAAATTTCTTTCGGCTACCCCCGGTTGCGGGGATTGGTGACCGATTGGCTGGTACCACGGTGCTAATGATACCAAATGCACTGTGTTGGCAGCCAATATGGACTGTGAATTGAAGCACAAGTAGATCCACTAAAACGTGTAATAAATACGACGGCCTAGGAGATGTTGAAAAGATTTCCTCATTCAAAAGATGATACAAACGCTGACTACCCAAAACAGCCCAAATCAGCCCATCACGGCCACTCGACATACCTGGCACGGCTCGAAGACTGCTGGAATATCCATGGGCGAATTGTCAATTGTGACGTCAGGAGATGCAGCAAAGATAGTTTGTTTCAGGTATTCCTACGTGTAGCGTACACAGTGTGTTGGGTGGAATTTTAGATAGCTCGTTCTCCTTCAATATAATCACCTACAAGATTCTAAAAATGCTTTATCGCATCCACGATCGGGCAGGGAAAAAGTAGCCTGTATCCTTTTTATTACGGTGTGAATTTTGCAGCTTAATATGATCCCATACCTCATAGCCTCAATACATAATATGTACATGAGCTTGTCGACCGATGAGACCAGGAAGACCAAATACAGTAAAACACAGAAGATGCAAGCTTTGCGCGGCCGTGTAATCAAGGTGCGGACCCATATGTCGACCGAGCGTCTCCAATAATCGACCAAAACTCTTCCACAAACTCTTTCTGACCTTCCATAGCCGGTCTCACTGCAAGATATCGTCGGTTATCAATTGGTGGATTCCAGTTGCCAGGGTGCCCATCAACCATGATGCCTCCAGCCTCAGACAAGATGCACCAAGCAGCCGCAACGTCCCAAGCCCAGCAGCCGCATTCCCAAAATGCATCTTGCTGTCCAGCTGCGACTCTACATATCGCAATGGCAGCAGAACCAGTACATCGAAGCGAATTTACAAATGCGCCTCCTGTAGCGGTAGTCCGAGCCAGCATCGTGAATACCTTTAGGTTGAGGTCAAAGTTGGGTCCTTCTCTGTCACTCCCCCATTCAATGCCGATACAGGCACTTCTCAACCCGTCTGAAGGTGACGAAACAAGAGGGAGCTTCTGAATACCGCCGTCGAATTGTTGGATAAAGGCACCTTGGCCACGGACGGCGCTCCATAGCTCCTCTTGAAACGGGTTAAAAACGACCCCGACCGTTGGCTGTTTTCCGACAACGAGCCCTATTGAGACACACACCGCCGGGAATCCATGGACGAAATTCGATGTGCCATCAATAGGATCTACTATGAATGTTGGCTGATCTGTGATCTCGAGCCCGACTTTGTAGGATTCCTCGCCGACGAAACCAAAGGCAGGATACCGCTCCCTCAGACGACTGCGGATTAGTATCTCCACAGCCTGATCCGTTTGCGTCACAATATCTGCAGCTAGGAAATGTTTAGTTACTGAGAAGTCGAACGGGTAATGAAATACATACTGTTCTTCTTGGATGTGGTTGTAAGCGAAGTCGGTTGAGCATGCCGGACAACGTTGCCCGCTTCTCTCGCAACTACTATTAGATAGTTGCAAATATCCCGCAATTCGTCGTCTGTCATACTGTATAATTCCTTTGGGTTGTAATAATCTTAAAAATAATACTAGACAAGAGCGAAGTTCGAATCTCTTGCTTCTTTATACTTCCCCTTTGTTCGTCTACCTCGAGGTCGAAGAACGAAAAAGTGGAGTATCTAGCGCTGACATGCTCAACACGCCATCCCCGATGAGTCGGCAAGAGATAATTCACGCATACATAGCTCGCTTAGAGATAAGCCCGACGTTCAGGCCTAACGCAGAACGGTAACAATTCAGCCGTAGTGCAGCGAAAGCACTCGCACGTGGCTACACTGATACTCGCTCGATTCGAGCAGAGACTGAAAACAGGCCCAGGCGAAGCGAGGGAGGCGATCGGTAATTTCTCGACAACTTCCTTCTTATCGTCTCCTCTCCCAGGCGATCACGACTAACCCGGTCTCTTTATCCACACAGCGACAATGCACAAGCCGATCGCTTCTAGAGCGCTCCAGCATGGATACCGTGGTCGTGTTCGGAGTGGATGTCTGACCTGTCGCTCCAGGAAGGTGAAGTGCGACGAAGCAAGACCCATTTGCAACAACTGTACAAGGCTGCAGCTGCAATGTACATACAAGCCCAGGAAAGCTCACCAGGCTCTTGCTAGCCCTCTCAATCCTGGCAGCACTGCTCCCGGCCAATCGTCACGCGTTAATGAGACTGCTCAATCCCCAGGGCCGCAACACGACTCTGGAGTCCACCCGAGTCCCCCATTCGAGGATGCACACGGACTCGACGCTGGCCCTGAGGCATCATCATCTTGCAGTGCGAGCCAAGAACCTTTTCAGTATCCAGACATATCAATTGTGGATGTAACATCGCGCTTGGAGAAGGCTCTCCAGGGTCGACGGGAAAACCCGTGGACTTCCGATGACAGTCAAGCAGAGGCTGATTCGCCGGCGACTCTAATATCACGCGACATTGAGTTGACCACCACAATGGATCTTCTCGCAGCCCGCGGCAAACCTTCGCAGCTATCTTCGGCATTCTTCCTGGAAACAGTTGACTGCCCTGGGATCACCCCCTTCGACTGCGTCAACTGGCAGACCATGAAACACTGCGCTGTCGAGCTCGGGGGATCTTGCGAAGCAATTTCTTCAGCCATCACTGCCGTTTCAGCATTATACAAGGCACAACTATACTCCTTGTCTGTAACCAGAGCGCTGTCGCTCTATCGTTATGCGAAGGATGCTGTCCAGGAGCACCTGAATAACGAGAGCCATGACTTTGGCAGCGCTTTGGTTGCTACCTTCCTGCTATGCCTGTTCGAACTGATTCACTCTGGGGAGACAACCCCAACACTGAAAGAGCCAAGCGAAATGTTCCTGAAGGGATTGAGGGACTGGGCACAGTATCCCTCAACTCATTCGGAGCTGTTTGTAAGACTCATAGCATGGTTAAAGATAATCAATCGGATCACTTTGCGTGGAGGGGGTATGGGTCTTATATCGGATGGTGTTTACAGTCTATTCCCCGATTACGACGGCGCCATACCCAACATCAAGCCACCCGCGAGCTTCCATTCAGATTTATCAAGTCATTTGTACCAAGAGCTCAGTGTCCCCATCTTCAACTTCTACTACCGCCTCCAAATTCTGTCTGGGGAGATTGCCCAATTGACGCATTATCACCGTTCTCGAACCACAGGCATGGACCAGGAGGAGGTGGTTCGAGAAATAGCAGCTATCAAGTCCCGGCTCCACGATCTATGGCACAGTCGCTGCGCTACCCAAAGTCAGACACCAGAAAACCTCCGCTCACAACTTGCACCAAAAATCGCAAATCTCATCATATCCCTTATTGGCATCTGTGATGCTGCGTATCACGCGGAGATTGTTGAGATAGACCGTGTGCTGGGTGACCCAGTGTCTAAATGGACAGATTCAAGGGAATCAATACAGGCAATTAGGGATATTGTCGATGGTAATGGGATAATAGACGAGGGAGTTGACGCAGGAGAGCTCAACCCCGGTTATCTTCGTCCGTTGTTTCTATATGCAATCGAGTGTATGGACCAGGAACAGAATCAGTGGGCAGTAGAAAGAATCACCCAGATCCAAAGCCCCATTTACCGAAGCGACTTCTTTGCGGCATTCGGCAAAGCGCTCTCCGACGCCCAGGCGCGAAAAGAAAGACGGGTGACGTCCAAATATTTCTGTGTTTGGTATTTTGGTGTGCCCCCTCCATTCATGTAGGCCTTTTTTTTTTTTGGAAATAACGCGAATTCGCCGCAAGCTTGGCGAAGTCATAATAATAGATCATATGAATTAAGTTCCGAAATATCACCATCAACTCTATACTAGGGTCACACAGTTTGGTGGTTGGAGAAGCACTTCGTGCACCCAGGGGAGAAGAGAGGTCAATATTGCCAACAGTTAATCTGATTTATGGAGCGCGAGTCAATCCGCATCAAAGATGGGACAAAGAAACTTAACACCTGAGAACACGAGAAAATTTGCCTTCCAAAGCATCCAGTCAGAAAGAACGCAGAGATAGTGAGAGCCACTGCGACAGTTTCAACAAGTAAATGACGGAAGCGGAAAAAAAGATGCTTCTTCAAGATACTGAACGGAGTTGCAAACTTAATAAACAGCCTACCTAGCCAAGCATCCAACTATACTAAAACTCCTGCGTGTCTGTCAACACAGTCACAACAGTCTCCAAAGTTCCCCAATGAATCAAGTGTTGTCCATAAATTTCTCTCCTGTCTCAAGAGATGCAGGACACTCTCCCAAAGTCATTGGTCAGATCCTTTTCTCCTCATCCTGCTCTCCAATTGCTTCAATCAAATCCACTGGAGTCTTGGCGAAATGACGTGGTGCAATCTTTCTTTCGAACAAGACATCCATCTCCGCTGTCGTTCGGTCTTTGGATTCTGGAACGCAGAAAAAAGCAAAGACGGCAGAAATCATACATCCTCCCGCCCAAAAGAAGCCGGTCTTTGCACCCCAGTTCCACGCCGTCTTGTTCAACTGATATGGCGTGAGAGAATTTGCAGCAATGCTTGTGACGGAATAGCTCCAGCGAGCTAGGACGACCGACTTGCTCCGGAGGAGGGCCGACGGGATCTCGGCGCATTGCGTGTTTGTGAGGGTCCCGATGGAACAGTTGTAAAGGAAGTTGGAAATGATGAGAAGAGCGCCAATTGCCCACGGGTACGCAGCCTTTGAAGACTCTGCTTGTGGCACCCCAAGAGCGCCGATTAGGACCATCAGAACAAACATCATGCCAAGACTCCAGAGAAGGATGGTGCGACGGCCGAAAACAGGCAAAAGAACCCACTAGAGAGTTGGTATGATTAGTCCAAAGTTCAAGGGAAAAGCTGTGTAGCCTGCTGGCGCGATGATGTTGATGCATACCGTGAAGAAACCTCCTGCTAGAGCCAACGAATAGCCGACAATCGTCATGTTAAAGGCCTGAGTAGTCGGAAGGCCGGCTTGCTGAAGAAAGTATGTGGAATAACCACGCAGAGGATTACCGCTTAGAGTCTGCATGCAGTAAATCCCAATAACGATCAACGTCCTCCGGAGATCGACACCTCTGAAGCATGCCAAGTAAGACGTCTGGGCATTGATCGTGCGCTCATGCTCCATTGTGACCATCATTAGAGCCACTTGTTTGTCAATATTGAAGCCAACATGGCCACCAGATGTAAGTCGTGTTAGCACCGCTTTGGCGTCGTCCAGTCGGCCCTGTCGAACAAGCCACCAGGGCGACTCCGGAGCAAAGTGCAGGAGCGGAATCAAGAGAACGGGCCAGACCCATCTACGTTTCGAATTAGTGAGAAAACAGAGCCGCTTGCAAGCAGTGAGGCTTACTGTACTGCGAAAGGAATCCTATACGCCCATTCATCCTCTAATGTGAGACAACCTCGAAGAATGCCTGCGCCAATGAGATGGCCGATAGCCTTTGAACTGTTAGTTACATGGCACAAGTCGTTTGTCTGAGGTTTCATACCCAGCAAAAGTTGACATATGATGTAAGATATGGCTGAAGGCACACAGGCGATATCTCCATGGCGTAGATGACTGGGGTTGTCTGAAATAGTCCCAGCACAATTCCTGCAGAGAACGTAAGAAACCAAATGATACGCAAAGCTCTGGATGAACTAACCGAACAGAATCTGTCCAACTTCGAGAACTTCGAGACTAGGGGAAAAGAAAGGAATGAAGATCAAGGCAGCAATCAGGCTGAGGCCAACGGTCATTGTTTTGCGAAATCCAAAACGCTCGCTAACATACCCGGCGAGCAAAAGACCAATTAGCTGACCACAGGCCGACCCATTGCTCAAGCCAGCTTGCCATGACGCAGGTATTTCATAAGTGTCTTCCCCGACAAGGTGTCCGTATTTCTTTTTGAATGCTGATTGGGCAAACAAGTTGCCAACCAGCATGGTGTCGTATCCTTCCATGATGATTGCCGTGGACATGGCGAGGCTCCAGAAGACGGCCTTGGGGCGCAACTTGAGAGCGTCGAGCAGACTCAGGTTATGCTCTTCAGCAGTGGCGTCCTGGGCGTCGGTGAGCCATTCAACCATGGTGGCCTGTGGCTCGTCCGCCTGGGTTGGTGATTTGGAGTCACCCATTGCAGGTAAATAGTACACAGGGCACTTCAAAAGAGGAATGTGTAAAGCGGGTGAGATTTATGGGATGAGAAACTGCTGGTAATTGATGTCTCCAAGTTGTCATACAACGGGCTGAGGAGGACTTTATATTGAATTGCCGCCCCAAACCATCTCAAGGGCAGAGCAAGATGTTGCTGGTGTTTCCTGAGCGTTGAATGCTGAACCAGTGGGCCCAACCTCCGCTTCACTAGTGGTGTTTCCGGTTAAATTCAACCAGTCAGAATCGTGGGGTTGACGGCGTGCTCAAGCTCAGCACCGGCCGTTAAACCTTCATAGCGCAACTAGACCATCAAGACTGGGGTCTGCTTATCTACAGCCGAGCACTTATCTCCAGGCGAGCTAGCCAGGGAAGCTAAGTTCAATTCGGATGTTGACTCGGGTGTGACCACGAATGGACTCATGGGCCGACTTGCTAACCTGGTCGTTTACCACCGCATCATTCGATGGCCATGCTCGTGAGTCGGCTTGAGTCATTGGCCTTGGATTAGCTAGGTATGGATTGGATACCTACTATGAATCAAGGCCTTGCTTACCACATTGCCTCCATTTCAATTGAAGGCCACGTGGGTGACTCTGGCAGACAATCGAGCTTGAGGGTCTTTCAGGAAATGGAAAATCTAGCCTAGTACCATTGGGATAGTCTGATATAACTGCAGGGCAGTAACTGAGGAGTAAACGTTAGGAAGATGCGAAAATGATCATCTCATATGCAAAGCTTGATTGTCGATTTTTGCCAACCACAGAGAAAATTCGCAACTCAATGAACCTCCTAGCAATAACGCAAACTATTCATGTCCTATGTCTAGTTTATGACACGTCCCTAAGAATTAACATGTCCTCGACGTACTCTATTCATCACTGTCCCACAAGCCCATACTTCTATTCCCTCACATCACCGAGATAGAACAGTCTAGGGTAGGCGAACATGTTCTCAAAGGTGCAAAACTCCACGGCCCCAAGTTCGAATTCCATGTTAACCGCAGGGAGAAGCTCCGTAAACACCTTGTTAAGCTCGGTCCTGTCTTCCCCATCAACGTGTCGCAGCCAGTAAGCAATGGTGACGTGAAACTGGTACGTCAAGTGATTGGGTGCTCGGAAGCCCATAGTATCTGCAAGCCTGTCCCTGAGCTTCCTCATTCGTTGCTGTTCCTCAAATGTCGCACCCTCCACCTCAATCCCAACTCCGACGACTGCAGGGTCAAAGCCCCGGACACGCATTCGGTACGGCGGAGCTAGGCCTTCCTTCTCCAGCTCTGGCCCGAGTTGTCTCAGGCTCCGCGAGAACTCCTTAGTGCAGATCTCAAGGGGCTCCTTTTCAAGCCCCGGTGGCCACATTCCGGGCTCGCATTCCGTTTCACGAACGCCATCGAAGACGGTCATGTGCCATGATTCTTGAGGCACAAGACGAATCATCCGGGAAAGTGTCGGGTGAGACCCCGGAGTATCGTGAACAAGGTGAAGGCCGGGCAGTAGAGGGGAGCTAGCTGGGATGTGGCAAACGGTGGTATTTCCAGGGTATCGTTGAACAGCGCCATCTGCCGAAAACTTGATGGGAACGCCCTCGGGATATGCTGGCCGGCTAGTAGCGGCCACGGTAGTGGTCATTGAGGACGACATCGTTTTGTAAGTTCAACAGGAAAAGATTGTAAGGGAAAGTCGTAACGTGGAAGTATGCTGTCTTTCTTCCTTGCCGAGAACAGGTGCATTCCCTAATTTTATACGTGACAGCAACAGCGCAACACGCGGGGTCAGCGGGAGCTCTTGGGGCATTTCGGCACTAGTAAGCGTCGGCTAGAGATAAGTAGGCGATGACATCGAGTTTCGTCGGTAAACAATAGTCGCTAATTAGCCGATCTAAGCGACCCATATATCTAAATCAAATAGCCTGGCGGAACAATGAAGAACCCCTCCCAAAGACACGATCCGGCATACCACGTGCTGATTGACTAACTGGACTGGGGGACTCAGGATGAAAGTGGATTCTGGCCTTGGGTGAACGATTTCGCTAGTGCTAACATCCCTGACCGTGCCAGGTTTTATTGTTCATTTACACTTGAATTTAGGCATAATCGGTTTCATCATGGTGCCCGGCTGGAGTGTGTCTTGCATTGTGAAGCTGCGGCGCTGACGGGGCATTAATCATATTAAAATCCAGTCCTAATAACATGTAAGTAAGATTTGGTACTCGGAGACCAATACCAGTGGCTCCAATTGATCTTCATTATCCTAAAGATCTAAACCAAATTTTTATCATAATTAGAACCCAATGATTAGAGGCTTAGAAGGCAATGGTAGTCCATAGCGCAAGGTTTTGTAACATTTTTGTCCAATCTGAGAGATAACCAGCCATTTATCGCCCATAACTCTCACCGATACAATGCTTCCCAGAGATCCTCAGCTAGATCGTTCATTTCAAACTGCTTTGGGAGCAACTGACTGATATCTCCGCCCTGTGCTGACAACTTGAAGATATTCTCCGAATTGTTTGCATCATATATGCTTTCCATCGCTAGGAATTGCGCCGCAGAATCAAAATCCACCCTCAAAGTCTGCCCCTCCGCCTCAAGTAGCATCACTCTGTGTTCCAAGAAGACACGGATGATGCCATCCTTGTTGCGTTCATTAAATGGCGTCGAAATAGCTACTTCAAAGGCCGTGTCGCCCCAGAAATCTTCCACGTCCAGGTCGCTATCAGCGTCGAGAAGACTCTTGACCACCATGAGATCCCTCTTGGATGCTGCGAGATGAAGCGGAGTCTGGTTGAAGCCGTTTAGTATGTTGGGGTCGGCGCCTGCAGTTAGAAGCAGCGACACAGAATCCTCGTCACCGAGACTCGCCGCGGAGTGGAGAGCTGTATGACCTAGGCCATCAACTCGAGCGTTGATGGTCTCCTTATTCGGACTAAGGTTGATTATGCATTTGATACCTGCATGGTGGCCGTTCTCGAGGGCCTGGCGTATAGCAGTGCCGCTACGCCTGCTTTTGATGTTGGGGTCGGATCCTTTCTCAAGGAGAACCTCGACTACGCCCACGTGTCCTCCAGCCGAAGCTAGATGAAGTGCCGTGTTTCCTTGCCGATCAGTTGTACCAAGGCTGGGCCATGCATCAATTGCCTTTTTCATTATGTCGAGTCGCCCACTTCTGGCGGCGAGAAGCAATACTTCTGGTGTGGAAAAATCCCATCGAGTGCCATCATCAATATCTTCTGACTCTGTGCCATATATGTCATCATCTGGTTCGGCAACCTGTGAGATCAATCCCTCGTTTGATTTTGCAGGTTGTGCTTGCGAATTTATGCTCTCTGTCTCCAGAAGTTCACCAAACTTGGCGTCGATCGATGCCCGGTGCTTGTTGAGCATGTGTGTTGAAAGTCCGCTGGTTTTAAGATCGGTCTTAAGAGTCTCCCATATAACTATCCAACGGAGGATCACGCCATGACGCACTTGGTCTTTACTTTGACGAAATTTGCGGGATGCAGATTCTTGGGAAGTGTGCGATGCAAACGCCATTCACACGGGAATGAACGATATATTCCACGCCACGTTACGACTGTCAACCCCATTCCTTCCTTTCACCGAGAAAGGAAAGCCGGAAACGATATGCGTTCTCAATACGTCAGATTGAGGGCGTAGGATCTTTCGGTGAGGGTTCCTCGTCATCACCTTGACTATAAACAGATGTGATAATGCTACAAAGTACCAATGCAACTCAAACCAACGTAGCCTCTGCTCTGCATCATTCCCCGGTGATTCTCATGTCAGCATCTAGGTGATAATTGCTCACTTCCCTATATGTCAATATTCATATAACGGTTACTGCATCCACCTGCGAGATTTCTCTTGTTGGTTCGGGGGTAAGTCACCGGATACCCACTGCCAAGTGTGGTGTCAATATGTCTGATATGTCGTGCTGCCTGGATTACCTGCCAAGGCTGACACAGGGCGACACATCAGCGGCCTTCACTTCAATCCTTAGCATCACATACAACCAGTCCTTTACAGTTATGAACGTGGTGCGACCCTAAGCTCGAGAGTCCTTGATGTTTTCTCTCGACGGTGTAATTTGAACTGTTACAAATTCAGAACCGGCTGCATCCTACCGCGAACGAGGCCCAACGACCACACCCGCGCAGTCTCCCATCCAACATGACCAACGCAAGCTCGGCCCATGCGACGGGCGCAAGCAACAATGGCATCATCGCCGACGACATTATGCTGGCGCCCGGATGGGCACAGGAAAGTGCAGTCTGCGAAGACCAGGCAGACAATCCAACAGAAGCTGCAGGCCCCGGCCAACAGGGTCTTTCCAGCTTCCCTAATCTGTCCAGGGCTCGAAGTGTCCTTTTGGTCGTTACTTTGTCGAGTGCGGGACTTCTCACAGTACGTCGTTTTCCCTTCTCTGACTCGTGGGATACAAATGTACAACTGTATGGGATGATAACCAAGCAATCTGTAAGAGTAGATCCTGAACGTCCAAGCAATTGTCGTCATGCTGCCCGATCTGAGCGAAGCAGTTGGGATCCCGTCCCAGCGACAGCAGCTGGTTATCTCGATTTACAACGTGTCCTCGGGCTGTCTCATGCTCCTCTGGGGCCGCCTCGCCGACGTATATGGGCGCCGCCTGGTATTTCTCATTGCCTCGGTTCTCTTCACGATATCGACTCTATGCCTGGGATTCGCTACACATGAGATTCCGTTCTACATCATACGCGCTATGCAGGGCCTTAGTGGCTCTGCCATGATCCCCTCCGCGATCGGTATCATTGCCAACGCCTTTCCGCCTGGCAAATCACGAAATAGAGCCTACGTGACCACGTCGGCTGCTGCGTCGCTCGGATCGGTGTTAGGTAGTATCTCAGGTGGCGTTATCGGTGGCTTTCTGTCGTGGAAATGGGTCTTCTGGATCCCTGCGATCCTAGCCGCGGTTACGACAGTTGCCGCCTTCATTGTCACCTCTGAACCTCAGATACGGCACAATATCGTATCCAGCTCTCAAAAGGACGAGAAAGGGTACCTTAGTATTGACTGGATAGGTGGCGGGCTGCTCTCGATCGGCTTAGTACTCCTGCTCATCTCTTTGACGCAGGCTGATACACTAGGTTGGAAAACATTTTGGATTCCCCTACTAATCGCCGTTTCAGTTCTAATACTCATCCTGTTCGTATACTGGCAATATCGTCTCGAAAAATCCTCGACTCTACAGCCCCTCATAAGGATATCGATGTTCCGAAACTTGCAGTTTTCTGCTTTGTTTGTTGTGGTCGGTTGCTTCTATGCGGCTTTTAACAGCTTTCTCGTCTTTGTGACATTCTTGTATGTCCTATACTGTTTTCCTATTCTTCTTGCTGCCCTTCCATCCTAGAGTCACTGAAAGCCTCCGCCATTAGTGACTTGTTTCTCCAAAGGCAATCACTGATAGCGACTCGTGTTAGTTACCAAGATTATCTCGGGCTTGGAGTCCTAGACACTACTCTGCGTTTTCTGCCCTCCGGCATCGCTGGACGTAAGTATTACATACCCTGCCTAGCCAGAAGGAATATCAAGGCCTTAACCACGTTCAAGCTTGCTCACATTTTTCTTTCTCAGTTGTCGTGTCATTTGCCGTTTCGCCCGCCCTATCTCGGATCCCGGGGTTCTATATCCTCGAGTTCGGTCTACTGTGCGGCGTTGCGTCTCCTTTACTTTTTGCGATCCCGGCAATCCCACCCCACACGACGTATTGGGCATGGAGCTTTCCTGCTATGTGCTTGTGCCTCAGTGTTGAGGTGGTTTGGCCCGTAGTAGGTCTACTCATTGCCGAGAAGCTCCCACAGGAGGATCAGGCTCTTGGCGGTGGACTGTTGCAGACGGTGAATCATATCAGCCGCTCTCTTGGCCTAGTTGTCACCACGGCAATTCAATCGGCCGTACAGGGCGAACACAAGATCAACGATTCGCTTGGAGACTCAAACTTCTTGCGTGGGCTTCAGGCCGCCCAGTGGACGAATGTCGGGTCAGCAGGGTTTTCTGTAGTAGTTGCCGCCGTTTTCTTTCGCAATCTCGGCCGGTCTTGAGTTACAAATGCAATACACTGCACTCGTTGCTATAATGCCAAGACACCATTCACATTCGTCGTGAAGGGATCGGACGACTTTGGTCTTTAGATATTCAGTTGCGCAAGGCAGATAGATGGCATCAAACCGCGAGATCCTTGCCACTTCTTTTTTTTAATCACATATCCGCTACTTGAATAGTGATGGCTAAAGTATATGTCGATCAGAAAAGTAATAATCTGATGCAGGGCCTCGCCCATCATGGAGTTAGGTAATTGCCAAGTGCATTAATGGTTTATGTACAGTGTTATTCACTCAGAAACCACCAACACTACATATACCAAGTCCCGGGAATAATAGACTACGCGAACATTCGGCGATGGCATTACAAGTGTTTTTGCTTCGAGCTCAATTTAGAGGACGATCTTAGCTGTATATTCAATATTTCTCGCAGCCGCCTGATTGGTCGTCTGCGACTACCTATCAACAAATCTACAAGATGACAGCAGCTATCATCTGAACTGATCAATCTACCTCAAGGTTCAAGCCTTGTAGCATCGTGCGGAAACGAGGTCGTCTCGCGGATGTCAGATAAGCCCAGAATACTCTGTAACAAGCGATTGAGCCCAATCCCAAATCCTCCCTATAATGGGGCCCCAGCCTCATATGCACTCAAGAATGGCCGCCACTAGGGTTCATTGAGGTCGAAGGGCGGATTTCGACTCGCCATGGCGGCGCGTAGCACCTTGTAGTCGTTGATGGCCTGGAAGCCGCTGGCGGCTTCTTGGCCTCCTAGGATAATATCGAACGAATACGTGAGGGGCTCATCGTTCTCTTCGGAAGCCGGCTGGACATTGTAAGGTCGCAAGTGCTTGGGATAATGAGTGATGGAGAAGACGTCCGTCGAAGCGCCATAGATTGAATCAGCATTGGCCAGGTAATTACCGAGAGCCTTCTCTTCCTCCCAACTGGACTCTGTTAGCAAGGCTACGCAACACTAACATGTAACTGCTTACCTCAAATCGTCCTGGGTGTTGGTCTCGAGTCCTAACTCCTCACGGACGATCCGTTTAGCTTCGCTGAATGAACGCGAGGCAGTTTGCCGTGCTCATCGACAGCTAGCTTGAACCTGCCCGCTGACGGAAACAATCTCCTTACAAGAGCAAGCTGATGGCGGTACTTCTCCCTTTTCTGGAGGCTGTCAATAACGTGGATGAACAGCGATTCCGCCCACTCTATGACCTCCAACCAGCTATGCTCAAGAGCGAACACAACCTCAAGAGCGGTGAACTATGGCTCGTCAGTTAATATCCCGACGTGCAGGGGGGAAAAGAACCAAAAAATAAGAGGCCTGAAGGTGAGGCCGCAATCAGGAGACGCGGGACTTACCTCAGTCAAGTGTCTTGTCGAGGGACTAGCTTCACGGCGGAAAACTGTATGAATCTCGAATATACGCTCCAGTCCAGCCGAGAGCGCCTGGCCCAGATGAAGCTCTCCGGTTTGAGTCAGATATGCTTTCCGATCGTTAAAGTAAGGGACTTCGAAGTAGTCGTCGTCACCTGGAACCTTGTACCCAATCAGAGATGGCGTAGTGATGTAGTCGAAACCGTGCCCTGTCAAGTACTCGACGGTAAGCTCGTAGATACCGGAGAAGAGCTTGATGATAGCCCCGTTGGAGGCGACGCGCAGGTCCAGTACGCGATTGTTGAGCCTTTCATTCAACAGAAGGGCATCGTGCTGTTCTGGCTCTTCTCCGGGGGCACCATGACACACGGCGTTATGGCGTAAGTCTTTGACCGCCGCGCCGATAGTGGTGAGCTTCCACACTCGGACTAATGGTAGACCGTTGATGTTGTTGGGGCTGTGTCGAACCTTCACGTCGGGCACGTATGAGCCGTAGACGCGCACGAGAGACTCTCGGTTGATGTTCACCGCGGCCTCCAAGGTAGAGCTTTCTGCGATGGTCCGTATCCGTCATTATTGCTGCATGCAACTCGGTGATGCGACTTGTGTCTTCCTGTATGAATCCCCGTTCCTTTGGTCCAGGAAATTATCCAGAACACTCAAAAGCTACTACTATTGTGCTTTGGAAGACTTAATTCGGGCATTAGTCGCAATTATTTACACTTGGACCTGCGTGACCGAGGGTATTATTGAGGCTCCCTTCATTCTAGCAGCCTGTCCCGCCTTGGGTTGATATTTTGGGCTCATTAGTGCTAGAACTATTATCAACATGCATGTACTTTGTAAACCGATAAGATATTCAGCATCCTTCTGTATTTCATTGTGTCGTACGACTGAGCGATTATCCTTGCGTATCTGCCTCTACCTCTTTCCAGCACCTAGCTTGAATTATTTTAGTCCTCGCCATTTCCGATATTTGTTGTAAAGTTTAATTGACACTATAGCTGCTGAAACATTATCAGGGAAACGGCACTCGGCACCGTATTTGCATCTATGTACTGCATTTCGCCTCACCGCCGACATTCCAAAAAAGTTGGCCATTCTGCCGCGTCAGCCTGTGGAGAAAACCAGCAGCTTGCATCGAATATGGATCGGAAAAATTATGGTTAAGTTACATCACAGTTGGCGGCTTGACCGGGATGAAGCGCATTGTCCAAGGAGTTTTCCAATTGAAGGCTTCTCATTTGCCGATTGATGGCGAGTATCACAGCCGTACTCCCACATCCCGAGGCGCGTATGCTAGACAGCACGGATCCCGAGGACCAAATAGTGGGTTAACAACATTAATTATCCACATAATTGAGACGACGCATTGAGGTTCGAATCTAGGGGATGACGACGCTGCCAAGAGAATAGAGAAATGCAGATCTTCAAGTCGAAAATGACGTTTCCAACAACTGACCTAAAATGGGTTTTCCAAACTAATAAATACAAATGCCGGGAGACGCCCTTTAACAAATACTTCATTAGCAAAACAGTCCCAACATTTCCCATCGTCTTCATCTACCTTTCTTGACCTATCTGGGGACCAAGTTTACTCTTCATTGTCAACACATCGAAACCATGAAGCTTTCCACAATTCTCTACTCCGTTGCTTTGATCTCTAGTCAAGCTGCTGCCCACCCTCACCATGACGTTTCTCCTGCTCTCGCTAAGCGTCACTCGAACCTCTCAAAACGATGCGCCGCCGGGGCCGCAAGCTTGAACGAGAAGAGATATCAGAGGCGCAACAAGATGAAGCGTGATCTTGAGCAGCGAAGTGGCAATGCAACCTACGAGATTACTACGGAGGCTCCATACTACCAGGTTATTCAGAACGATACTTGCGTTCTAACACCTGATGTTACCGCTGGTCCTTACTACTGGCCGCGATCGGAGACCCTTCGTCAAGACATGTCCGAAAATCAGCTAGGCGTGCCTTTCCTTATGGATATCGGCGTTCTGGACATGAACACCTGCGAGCCTCTTCCCAATGCTCTCTAGTGGTCTTCTGGCACTGCAACGCGACTGGGAGTTACTCGAGCTTCACTGGCCGGGATCCCAACACCGGTTTCCCGGACCTCCTTAACGAGCTGAATATTACCGACTTCGCCATTGGTGAAACAGACCTTCACACCGACGATACAACCTGGTTGCGAGGGATGTGGCCCACAAATGAGGACGGTATGATGGAAATGAAGACAGTGTTTCCTGGTTTTTACATTGAACGCACCATTCATGTCCACGCACAAGGTAAGGCTAAATTCCGCCAAACACTGGACTCTAAATCTGACCTCGACCAGTCTACACTGACTGGGTACTTCACTCCAACGGCACAATCTCTTCCGGAAATGCCGTCTCTACAGGCCAGCTGTACTTTAGTGAACCCCTTTCCGAGCAACTCATGGCCCTGGAGCCCTATACCAGTCACACGGAGATTGACCGAACCACTAATGATGTTGATACCGTCTTTTCTAGCAGCACCGATGGAGGTTATAATCCCGTATTCGACGTCGTCGCAACGGATGGAGAGAATGTCGAGAATGGCATGATTGGATATATTACCATCGGGGTGGACTCAACTGCTGTTGATGCGGACGGATTGAGCCTAAATTGATTATTGTTGCGACAATAATGAGTCGGTTGTGCTTAAATATCCAACTTTCTATTTCTGAATTAGTTGTCTTTTGGTAGACTATGGAGAAAATTAAGAACGTACCGTTCGTCTGGTCTCAGCGGCCTCAGGGTCGTAGAGGCGCCATTGGGAGGTCTTTCTTACTCCATTATCCCCTCTGGAATCGCTAAGGTGTCGCAGCATCTCTTTGGGGGGGGGGGGGGGGGGGGGGGGCAGCAGCTGTCTGTTGTATGCCCTTATACCCCGACTGCCTGTGGCCCCCCTGCCGCCGCCAGTCTCGCCGGGCTGGCTTTTCGTTCTTCCGGTCATGTGACCGACGTGTGCCGGCGCGTGCCTGGATGTATCGCAATGATTCTGTATGCTACACCTGGTCAGTGGCAGAGACCGATACTGCTCTGATCTCACCACCTACGCGAACTTCGCCTTGGGGCTAGTCTTTCAGCAGCTCAAAAGCTCCCCAACTTTAGTTCTGCCGCCATGGACGGCCACGACATCAGGGCGCGGTTCGCCGCCGCCAATGCACTCCTCAAACGCGATACGGTGCCTGTGGTAGAAGATGCTCGTGAGCAATTCAACGACATGCTACAGCTTTGTCGAAGAGACAACCTCGGTGTACGGGACATCATTCCCCACCTTCTGCTGCGCCTCGGTCGGGACCAGGAGTGCTACGACTTTCTCAAGTGGTGGGCCACCATCGACAACAAAGATCATGACACTGGCCGTTACGACTGGAGCGATGCCACGCTACCGTACCTGGACATTCGCGGGGCCGACGTTTTCGAGCCCGCCGACATGTTCTTCTCAGAAGCTCCGAGCCTCAGTCACCTCGTGGCCCTCACCCTTCTCAAGTTACGTCTCTATCTCGACCTTGACGCATTTGACGCATATTACGATGCTAAAGCTGGGCTCGAGTCTGAAGATGGATCCGGGTCTGAAGATGGGTTCGGGTCTGAAGAGTCTTGTCTCAGCATCGATCGGCCCGTGGGTAGGCTTGTACGAGCAAAAATACAAACCATGGACCCGGTTGACATCTCGATAACAGCTGAGACATTGAAAGGCCAATACCGCAGGCTCTTTCAGGTGGTACGTGAAGCAAATCCATTTTTCTGGGAATCTTTGGTCGCGAAAGAGACTTCTTCCCCAGCATCTTTCTATCGCCCCGGGTCTAAAGAAGAGGCGGATCTAGTTCTTCATCAGTGTCAAAGTGCCTGGCAGGACACTGAAGATGCTGTCCTGATGGTTAATGCGGAGAGACGGAGACTCGCCCTCACCCGCGTATATGAAGGTATAACCGCTGCTGTTAGCGTGGGCAACGCACCATGGGAAGATCTGAGAAAGGGGACCGGAAGGGTGTTTCCATCGAGGTTCGAGCCTCCGCTGCCGACGTCCCACCCGGCTGAGCTGTTCCCCTCAATTCCTATGGGCCGCAGCCAGATCCTCCGGTTTATCTGTCGCAATGACAGAAGAAAGATCCTCGTATACGCCGACGGTGCTTGTTCAAACAACGGGCAGCTGGATCCTCGCGCAGGCTGGGCCGTCGTGTGCGGAACGCCTGGAAATGACGAAGAGAGAAACCGCTGTGTTGTGTCCGGTCGGCTCGAGGACAAGGGCCCATTTGGGGATGACAGCGTGGCGACTAGCAACCGAGCTGAGCTGCGGGCAGTCACCGGCGCGCTGCGTTTCTGTGACTGGCAGAATGAGGGTTACGACAGTATTGTTATTGCAACCGACTCATCCTATGTCGTTGATGGCGCCACCGACTGGGCTAAAGTGTGGGTGCGCAACGGGTGGAGGACGCGCAACGGCGGCTATGCCAAGAATAGAGATTTGTGGGAGCTATTACTTGGTGAAGTGGAAAGATGGAAGCAACGGGGACTGAGTGTTGGTCTGTGGAAGATCCCAAGGGAGCTGAATGGCGATGCCGATGCGGCGGCGAAACGGGCGGCGCAAAATGGAGCGGCCAAGGCTGAGTTTGGAGATATCACGTTGGGCTCTTCGCAAATCACGACGGCCAGGACCGAACCAGCTCGTGTCCTTGCACGGTGCATTGAGCGTGAGAATCTGTTCGAAGCTTGTTTTGGAAAAAGGAATAGAGAGATCAGCAGCCTGGTACACTGAAAGGGAAACATTGAATGAGGCTGCAGTGGTGTTTGCCAAGATTGCGTCGGGCAGGCTCGGTTATATCGGGGATGTGAATGGAGAAGAGCTCTCGAACACGGCGGATTTCGCTATGTGTAGGCTTCTGAACTGACTGGACTGATTGATTTTTGAACGTGGTCACGAGGAATAGCAAGGATAATTTAGCTAGCCCTTTTAACCCCTAACTTGCTGTTCGAGTAAACGACTACGTGTTACTTGTAATCCGTAATAAGAACAACATTGGGCTGAGCTTTTCGGAACTGAAGTGAGTGCAACTTGATTAATCTTGGAAAAGAAAATAGCAAACTCTGTCAGTATTTTAACGGCCTTAAGAAAGTTGAGGCGATGTTTGACAAACCAGGTCTGAGTATAATATCAGGACTCCCATCGTGTAGTGTAAGCACCTGAGCTCTCTTAATTAAAATGCTGCCGGTTCAAATTTGTTACGGCCGTCAGTGAAGGATGAGTAATGTGAAGGATGGGCTCGGGTACTTATAAAACAACGGAATGATTTTGTATCCATTTGGTACTTGTAGAAATACGATTCTCATCGCGGAAAGATTCCGGCTAGAGAGGCCTGAGAATCAAGCGTGTTACATAGAGCTATTTTCTTATGAATCTCAACACAAGTTCATGCCTTGCTGAGAGAAATAGTAGTAGACCCAGATCCCAATGGAACAATCCAGCCGCCTCGCCCCTCAGAGGCTCCCTCCGCCTTCACTTGCCATTTTTCACCACCAGTCGACTCTACCCAAATAACAGCCCTTGAAGCTTCCGGCGAGCCCTTCAACTGCGATAGACTAACTGCAACAGTACCCTTGGCTGAGTCGAACGTGAACTCCTCGATGGACCCGACGTCGACCGTTACCAGTACCTTGAGAGGCCCGATGAAAACCCTCTTCCGCACAGCATCTTTAGGCTGAACAGTCACACTGGCACCATTCGTGGAAAGAATACCTCCAAAAGCAACTAAGCCCAACTCCTCATCGTTGGCGACGTACGTGCCTGAATTCAGAGCCATGCCGATGAAACCACCACCGTAGTCGCCGGTGATACCATCCCACTTCAGCGTATCGGGGAAAGAGTGGAAAGCAGCGCTGGGGAAGCCGTCTTGGTTGATGTTGGACAGCGGGGCAGCTGAACCAGCGTAGCCGACGCGTAAAAGGTATGCGTCTGACGGGTCATCGCGGAATGCTGACAAGAGGACTTGTGCGTTGAGACCTGAGCCGTAGTGATGGATCTGACGCTCGATCCTCTTGAGCTTGCCTCCGTAGCTTGGACTGTGAGTTGATTTGTCTTGATGCGAGAGAGAGTCCACTTACACAAAGTCCCAATATCGCCGGGCGTTGCCGTTCCAGCCCCAATGTGGCACATTGGGCATGTAGCCTATCACACTGTTGATGGTCTTCTTCTCCGACTCAGTCATGCCAAAGTGCCTGGAAAATTAGCATCAGCAACAAACAGAGAGGGAACCACATACCTGGTCCAGTAGTAGACACCTTCTTGACCAGTAGAGTCCCAAGCCATCTCACTTCCGTAAGGAATCTCCTGCGAATCCCATATCTCAGCTCGCGCCCTCATTGCCTTCTCCAGCTCATCGGCGGCAGTGGCATTTCCCTCGCGCTGGAGATCCGCCAGAACTTCACCAAACACAGTCTCTCCCATCAACCCGAAGTCGTTGTACCCTACATCGGCCTTGGTCATTCGGAGAATAGTCTCTCGGGCCTGACTGAGATACCAAGTCCAGTCCTTGGAGACGAGATTTGGGTACGCTCGGGCAACGCGGTACAGGGACCAGTATGCTGCTACGGGATGTACGTAGTTGTATGCGCGACCAATGTCAGAGGCGGCCTCCTTGTTCCAAGATGTCCAGCTGGTCCAGTCGATGTCCTTGCGGTACTCGTAGTCCACATCGGCTGGCTGGTAGTAAAAGAGAGACTTCTGGACTCCGTAGTCTTTCCTTTGGAGGTTGTCTCGGATGACCTTTTGGACAAACTCGTCGAGCTTTGCAACTTCCTCGGCGTCAGGCTGGATGACTTGCTTAATCGCTGCTGCGACGTATGCACCGGTACCACCCTCGTCACTGAGGCCGGCGATCCAAACTCGCGGGTCCTGGTCCACGATCTCTCCCTTCTCATAGTCGTATGTCATCACGGAAGGAGACCGCTTGAAGGGATCAAGCGACTCGTTGAACCATGCCTTTGTAGTCAGGAATCTTCCCATATCGCCAAGGGTCTCGGTAGTAGACTTGGTCACAAAGTAGTGAACAGTCTGGACCTTCTTATCCTTATAGACGATAGTCACTCGAACTCGGCCCCATGCCGAAGAGGAGGGAGTAAGTGTGTACCGACCATTGCCACCATCCTTGACCTGGAGTGCACCCTTTGGTTCAACAGTAACAGAAGAGACTGTGCTGTCGCTCTGAAGAATAAGCTGGGCTGGCAGATCTTGTGAAGTGATGAAGCCCGGAACACCAATAGCGACAGGGCTTCCCGCCTTCCGAACGCCCTTGTCAAAGTCGCGGATGCTGTCCGCCAAGGAGAACTTGACGCCGACTTTGAGCGACTGGCCTGGCTTCAAGACCTTGGATGAAGGCGTGTTCCAGGGCTTTTGGCCCTTCCACTCATTCTCTGCCCAAGCCTTGCTGAGGACCTGCCACTCATAGAAACCCTCAAAGGTCTGGCTTCCGTAGTACGTAGGCTCCCTGCTAGCCTCCTTGAGGTTGCGGTACGCCTCAAGGGGAGACGTTGTACCGCCCAGCGGCGTTACTAAAAGAGCTTTCCCGGTACCTTTGACAGGGGCGACACGGATTTGGCCCGCGTCCATGCCGATGTATGGATCGGAGAGAGAGCAGTGGGATTGCATCTCGGTAGCTTCTCTACCGCTGAAAATACTGTTGAACTCGGCTGGGAATCCGAGGCTACCGATCTCGATGGACTTAGTGCCGGTGTTCTTCAGCGTGAAGCGGAGGCCGAGATCTCCTGAGACGTCAAGCCACTCACGGGCGATGCTAAGCGGGCTATTCGGAAGAGTCTTTTCCAGGCTAGACGCTGCGAGAATATTGCTTCCGGCAGGCATATTTTTGACTGGCTGACGCTTCTGCGCGGAATCGCCATCAATCCAGGTAGTATCGTCTCCTTGTCGGTAGCGATATGTGATATCGCCCCAGTGGTACTGGCCATTGGCAGCACGATATTTGAGAAGATCATAGGGCAAAAAGTCAAAAGAGTCGCCAGCTGGAGAGAGCGAAGCTAGGACTTGAGCATCATGAGCAATCTTGGCCTTGAAGTTGCCAATGGATACATCAATGAAGCCATTGTCAAGACCTAGATCGTCTGATTGGGCGTGCGCGCTGCCCCCAAAGAAGTAGGCAAGGGCAAGGATCCTGCCGAGCTGTTTGAGAGTTGGCATGGCGAATTGAGTGTGCTGGTGCTTGCTTTGCTCGTCCTAATTCAATGCATATAGAACGGCCCCTTTTATAGCGTGTATACCAAGGTGCAGGATGTTCGGGCCGTCGCAACGTCCATTACATCACAAAAGTCCCCCGCAATGGAGAAGCGAACTCATCGAAGCGTAACTATGTAGATCCCTCAAGCACATCACCCACCCAGCTGCCATTGGCACGCATCTACTATGGCAGCAAATCATGCTTCTAAACAAGCCCTAATAGGAAATTTCCGGGGAGCTTTGTCCTTGAAAGGAGGAACAGCCTCCGGACCTGCCAAATTCATATCCAAGTCAGGTGTTGCATACCACCCTCCAATATTCTCTGCCGATCTCTTGCCCTATTCGAAACGCGCAGGTCCACCAATAATTGGAGCGCATTTAGACTAACTTACGATTACGGGGTTACGAACTCAGGGTGCTTTGCTAGAATACGAGGCATTTGAATGTCAATGTAACGTATCCATGTTTTTTAGTATTAGTGAAAACATTCGTGCGGTTAATTGGTGCCCCATGGATGAGATATTTTCTGGCAGTGCGGCGGCAGTCCTCGGGGGAGTATTTTTTCGAACTGGTCAAGACCTTTTCGGTATTCTAGGATCTCGGTCGCACTAGCATGAATCAAAAAGTCCGCAAGCTTCCAATATCGTGCGGGAGACATTCACTAGCGGAGGGTGGTTGCTGGTTGCCGGGGCTTGTAATGCGCTCTCTGTTGGACAGAAAAAGGAGTCTTGCCTAATGGTCCTAGAAAGTATTGGCGATGAAGAACTCACTGAGTCTGCTGGTGATAAGTTGATAGCATCTCGCACGACACCGAGGGCATTCTCGAGGTCGGCTTCCTCTCCTTGTGTCGCATATCTATCCCCAAGACGGAGCGCAAGATTATTCAAATACATGGACGGTCCGAATAGTCGGCTATTGCTGCATCAATGGCTCTCTGCGTGATTTGAATACGCTCGTCGAGATGAGCCATTCTGCTGGTCTGAAGATACCGGTCGTCGAGCGCAGTACCAAGATTGTTCATGTACATGGCTCTGTCAGGATCGTCGCTTGGAGTGATCTCTAAGACTTGTCGCATAATACGAACAGCGAATTCGAGATCGGTGATTTCTTCCCCCATGGAAAACTGCTCCACGAGTCGGATTCCGTAGGTAGTCAAGCGCCCTGCCCTTTATTGGGAGTCTACCGGTGTTAGATTGACAGCTTCCCTGCTAAGTCGGATGACTTCTTTGAGATCGGCTAGGTCGACTCCTAGCAACTGATGTTCACAGCCTTCAAAGGAACAATATCGCATGCAAACTCACACCTCTATCTATTTTCGATGTCGACGGGTTGTATTATATTCCAACTATTTACAGTTCAGGCTCGGAAATTCTTCTACATCCTAATCGAAGGAGTATATCTGTGCGCTGGGTAATTCAGAGCATGTATAAATGCTGAACGTTTATCTAGTAAGATTAATCCTACTTGCTTGCAACCGACTGGATGCAATGGATATAATTGTAACGCGAAAAGAGCACCATATTAATAAATCGCTAGATGACAGTGCAAACAGGACAGAATAAACATTACGATACAGGAAAAACTAAACTAGGCCCCAAAATCCCTCGAAGACAATCGTGATATCTCTTGAGGCCATCCCTCCCTGCGAGCCGAGCCCAGGCTCGCCAAAAGCAGCCGTCACTTGAACACCGATCGTCCATCATGTCCAATTTCGCCTAACTTGAGGCTGAAAGCCCCTGCCTTTATTCGGAACTGGACCACATCAAAACAGTGCACCCAAGCAGCCAATCCAAAGCAGGGCGGTTCTTTGCGATCCCCTTGCAAGAGGCCGTTGCTCAGAGACCGCCGCAAAATTGCAGGTGGTTTCGTATGAGACTAGCCACAGCAAATGAGCCACCACGCTCAGCGAGAGCAATGGCTCCGTCGTATCCAGTTTTGCCCAGATCACGACTGACTGCCCCTGCGCTTAGTAGGAGCTGAACGACATCAAGACGGCCCATCGAAGCAGCAAAATCCAAAGCAGATTGTTCGACCACATGACCGTGAGCGGCATCGACAGGAGGCCAGTTAAGAATGGCGCCATGGTCAAGAAGCATAACCACAACTTCCAGATGACCATGAAATGCAGCGATTCCGAGCGCAGTAACACCGTTCTCGGAATAATTGATCTCGGCGCCCTGATCAACCAAGAATCGGATCAAATCCAACCTAGTGCTCAGGTCCTCCGTTGCGCAGTGATCCCAGTCGCAAGCAGCCTGCAGGGCTGTCCGCCCAAAATCTCCTGAAGCTGGCTTGTTGATGTCAGCTCCCCTCTGCACCAGCAGAGACACCAACTTCAGGTTTCCTCGTGCAGCCGCGGCTTGGACGGGGGTAAATTGGGCCAAATCCTTGCGTGTTGTTGTGTATGCATTGACATCGGCGCCCGCCGTCAGAAGCTCAAGTGCTAACTCGTCACGGCCTCCGACATTGATTAGGCAAGAGAGGGGTGAGCCACGAGTAACAGACGCACCGTGTCTTAGGAGTAGTTCAAAAAGATCCAATCGACTAGAATCGAAATACCCAGCGTGGCTGAATATCTCATATCCGAGGCATGCTTCCAATAAATTTGCCTGTGAGATGGCTACGTCTCGAAGACTCATTCCAAAATGTAGGAGCACGCTAAGTATATCCATACTTGTTGGATTAGCATCCCTTGGTTTGGAACGCAAAAGCCGAATTAAGAAGTCAATGTCAGTTGAGTCGACAGGATTGGCCTGCAGCTGTGCACCACGGCGAAGGACAAATTCGATCATATTGCAATTTGCGTTCCTGTGCCGCCAGCCATGTCCCGGATAAAAACGGGGTTGAGTTCTGTGTTGAATCGCATGGGCGATCACAGTAAAAGACCCTTCAATTGTTTCGATTTCGGCATTAATATTCACACCAGCTTCTAGCAACCATGAGACCGCTTCATAGTTGTTCAAACGCACAGCTGTAGATAATGCCAGAACAGCTCGATTCTTTATGTCAACCCCATGGCAAGCAAGAATCTGCAAATGGCCGAGTCCTGTCTCCGCTACCGCCCTCTCCAGGACTTCTGAGTCGATATCTGCCCCTTCTTCAAGAAGAAGCTGCAAAATGGTTGAGAAGTCCTCGTCGCAATTAGAAGGAGTTGTAAACCCCACTAGACGGATTAAGGGGTTTTGAGCTGAGCTTTTCATCGATGGTAGTTTGATCTTGACGCCAAACTCGAGCAGTACTCGAATAAGCTTCATGTCAATGTTGTAGAATTCTCCGCAGATGAGCTGTTCAGCAAGCATCAATTCCAGAAACCCAATACCTTGCTCAGAATTCATTGGGTAGAGTAGCTTCAAGTAGTTCGATAATGCTTCTTTGCCTTGCTTTGCAGCAAGGCAAACAGCGGGGCGTGTAATTTCAGATGGTGATCTTTTGCTGGATCCAACCACTTTGTCATAAACCTCTCGGTTCACGAAGAAGATATATTCCAACACCGATGGCCAGTTCTCAAGCTGAATGTTATTTTGTTTATAAAACAATGAAGCTGGCGAATTCTCGTGGAACTTCATTTTCGTATCGACCTCGAATCCATTTTCCAGTAATATGTCTAGAACTGCGCGCTGTTCCTCATTGCGGAGACTGATTATACATTGATTTCGAGTTTGCGGGATGTAAACCGATCCCTTAAGCGCGAATTTCAAAAGTAGATTCTGCCAGTCATCGTTCACACACCCATTCGCCAGGAGCATTGCGCATTCCGAGTTGCCGTGAAAGACAGCATAAATAATAGCAGGCTCCATGTCGCACATTCCATAGAAGGAATCATCAGGGCGTTCCTTGCCAGGGCAAGCTCCTATTTCGAGTAGACGCTGCACAATATCAGGCGTATTCATCGAGGCAGCAATGGAGAGATAATTGCCGCCATCTGAAAGGATCCAGTCTGGGTGTTGAATACCAATGTCAATGAAAAAGGTAAATTCATTCGTATAACCAAGGCTGTAGGCAGCAAGAATTATATTTTCCCATGCAGCCCTGGCAGTGGGAAGATCACTCGTAAGTAGCTGGAAAAGAATGTCCCGGGATATCCGTTCGAAGAGGATCTTGAAAAGTTCTGGACAATGGTGGTAGTGGACCATACGATTCGATAAGTCATAAATAACTCTTGCCAAGAAATGGTACGTGTTGAACTCCAATGCAATATCTGTTGAGGGATGGATCTCATCTAGGATGGCGGAGGCGGCTGGAGTCGATGTGAATTTCAGGATGTTGAACGGGTGAAGGGAGGATCCGAGATTCAAAAAATCAGTTCTCAAGTCGAGGCCAAAAAGAGACTCATGTGCTTGTTTGTGGTTCTTGGAGAGCTGTTGCGAGTTGTTTACTCTCGCTATTGTAATGTTAGTTCTTCTATTCCTCGGCGGTGATTTTAAAACTACAACACATACCCAATTGTGTGACAATGAACCTTTTCCATGGAATGGTTTCTAGGAAAATCTTGTAGGTCATCAGACTCGGGTCGAGAAAGACTGCGCCCTTGGGGTGTTGTTCCAAGGGAACTCCCTCATGCGGTACCCTTGGCATTGGCTGGCAAGCATTTGCTTGAAGGCCCCTCGCAGCGAAGCTCGGAGAAGGCACCATAGAACGCACTGGGGCTGGTTCGCTTAATGGTGCAACATGTGGTGTTGACGGTCCTGCGGGGGATGGTGTCCGAACATCTACGCCGTCTGGGAGCGGAGGAGGCGCATTTCGGCCTAAACAAAATCTGGTCAGACTTGGCATTCCCAAGGATAAAAATGGCATAACTTACTACTACTAGCCGATAAGGCTCCGGATCTTCTCATCTCCTTCCAGGCTTTCTTCCACGGTATTTCTGTGCCATTAAGGTAGACGCCTGTATCTTTGCCGTCTCTCTTTCGCAAATGTTGATAAACAATAGGCCAGTCATCTTTCCTAAGCTTTTTCCGTAGCTTGAATTTGTCTCGAAGGTTTGTTTCGTACAGCCACAGACTACCAAGCTGGTTAGTCACGACGATAAGAATAACCAGAACGGGCTTGACTCACGACATTTGGGGGAATGCATAGTCTTGTTCCATGATTTGCTTGACTTCCTTGAGAGTTTTCCGCTGAGTCTCATATAGCCGACGAATAACCGGCTCGTGTGTTTCCCATATGTCTCCCTCAGCATTGGTAAGACGGGGCTCGGGAGATGGCATGGTGGAAGATTTATGGGAAAGGGGCTTAGAATAAGTCAAGATTGGAATAAACTGAGGATGGTTGCTGGTTGACTTGTAGGGAATGTTGAAAGAGATGTGGAATGAGAAGAGCCGGGGGATGTCAGTCTTTTATCATGTTGCAGTATGCCGCCGCGATTTTCTCCTTAGGCATTGTCATAGAATGCCTAACGAATGTGCAACGTTGGGCTTGTCCAAAATCTGAATCCCTAACAAATGTGCAACATTGGGCTTGTCCAAAATCTGGTGGCAAATCATAGCACTGCCGTATGCATGTTCTTATTCGTCGGGAAAGAAATGCACCCAATAGCCTGTCGACACTTGTGTTGGGCTGCAGTGACACGCGGAGAAATTGACGAAGGCTCTGGCTAGCTGGACAAAGAGACCAATAAGGGTGGTGTCTCTTGCAGTAATTGGGGGAGGACATTTGGCTTCCATTTCCTAGACTTTGGCCCTTGGTGCCAGTTGCATCTACGCCCACTAATTTGAACATTATATTTTAATAAAGATGTAACCACACACTCCCTTTTACTCAATTAATATCAGCTACTCTTTCTGTTTGATAACTTCCTTTTAAAGTCAGATTTTCAGCAGGATGGATTGCTATATCTCAGCTACCCTAAATACCTTAGGGTATAGATATGTTGCAGACCGGCATGTTCACGGGCATCAAATCGGTCCCTGGCATGTCAACAATGACAGCGGCATATGTCGCCGAGAAAATCACAAGAATTCTCTACAGCGGCAGGGCTTGCGTTGGTAGGCTTTGCGCGTTGGGTGCGTGTTTTGCCGATTTGGATGAGAGTCTGGGCCCAAGACATTACTGCCATTGCTTTCAAGGACGTCAAACCTCATGACCCTTTTGAAAAATCGCATGAGGGAGTCAATCTGACTTTTGCATGAATATGCTGAGGGAAAAAGCTTGGTAGTTTCATGGCCACCCGGCCTGGCCGATGTGGAGATGACGAGGGAGGAAACTCGAGCTGGGCGATACAATATGCTCGAAGTATTGCAGGTCCAGGGGTCTAGATTCAATCCAGCTGTCCTATCAAACTTCCATCTTGGGAATAGCAAGGTCTGCAGGGATTGAACAGAGACACCACTTCAACCATGATTCTTCAACTCCTAACTTCTCACTTAACCCGATGATCTGCTAACCAAGGTAGACGTGTCCTCTCTTTTATTTGATCGGGAGAGCATGAGACCCAGGGTGACATGGATAAGGCGGACAGGCTCATGCACTTCAACCCAGCTCTTGCCCTGCGGGACCCGAGCTATCGATTGTGGTTCAGAACCAGATACCGGCCCCTGCCTGTTTCAAACGGTGATACCCGTGTGTTTTGCTGGCAGTGCAAAGACCTGTTTACGCCCGCTGAATTAGCGAATTTGTCCCGAGCCCGACCAATCCCAGCTCAAGGGCCTCATCGGGAGACCAGTTCAGGGCGAACAAGCTTTCACCCTGGCCACTTAGCGGTACAATACAACCCCTGAAAGTTCGACCCGGGCCGTGATATTCAGGGGTTGTATTGTACATGCCGTGATCCCGGTCAGTTAGTTCAGTTACATCGAGAGCTCAATTACACCTCAGAGGAATCTCTCCAGAATAACTTCAGGGGCCCTATAACACTTTACTCTTCACTGCCAACACGAGGCTTCTAGAATAGAATTACATAGTTGGGTTGAAACACCTCTGGTGTTTCCCCAAGTTGCGGCATTTTGGATGCTTTTTCTAGACTCTTCATCAGCAAGGGCATTTCAAAGCTGCGTCCATACCGGTCGGGATTGGCAGCGCTGACTCAGTGGGAGCACGAAGATGTGGCCAGGTCCCGAACTACCTCTCTTCCAGCCCCATTTCCAACCGAACGCAGAATGGACGAGAAGAGTGTTAATCCAGGATCAGATCGTATTTCAGGTTTTAAAGGTGTTAATCATGGCCAAAGCGCAACCAGGGAGCTCACCCGGGCACCCACTCCGATTCCTCCTACACTGCCGGACAGGGTATATTTGATCGAAACAAGGATCAGGTCTTCGGGATTGCTTGACAACAGGTGCAAGGGGCCTAGCATTGGAGCTGTCGGACCGACGCGTCTATCTAAATTTATCTCATCGGCCCGACAAAACGCCCAAGTAGTCTTCTATCAAAAGAGTCTTTTGTGACATTGAGACTATCATGACGTAGGAAATGATAGAAGTAGTTGCTTAGAGCTTGTCCCTTGCTATATTGAAATATTAAATCCATGCGTACCATAATAAAAAAAGAAACAAAGCCTTAGCATTTTAAGGAATGAGTCGTCTTATCAGCGACTTGATCAATATATATACTTGTGATCTGCCGTTCATTCTAAGATTCATCATCATACTGACAAGCACTTTCCTTTCGCTTTCGTTTACACACTACTCGCCTTCGCGCAACTTTCATTTGACTTACAAACATTCATTCAGCTACTCAAAATGATCTCTCGCTTCATTTTCAGCGCCTTCGTGGCACTCGGCCTGCTGATCGGCATCGTAAGTTGAATCCCTTAGAGAGTCTTTAGTTCTAGAAGCTTTACTTACCTTTCTTCCTAGATCTCTGGCGCACCTCTACTTGGCTCACGTGTGACTGAGAATTCAATACTTGTATGTCATCTCCGTAAGATATTAGACTGGGGACGTATCTAACAATCCCATGTAGGGTCGTACCGAATATCAACTGGTATATACAGTGCCTACTAAGCGGTCGTCCTTGTGGGAGTTCGATGTCTACTCAAACGGTTACGATGGCACCAAGGGCAAGGAAAAACCGGCCGACGGCGTCCAGGTTGATAAGGTTCTGGATAATTTCACGATTGACACGGCAACTAAGACCCTGACTGTCCTTTCCGTCTGGAATAAATACGATAAGACCCCGAAGCGTCTTAGGCTGCGACAAATCCTCCATGATTGCTGGAAGAAGACGGGCCTCAAGCCCTTGGAGCTCAAGGTTGTCCAAGGAAAGATGATCCGGAACCAGGAGATGCAAGACGCTTTGAATTTCTGCCGCGAGAATCTGGATCTAGGCAACCGGGATAATTTCAGGGTAAAACCCGACGCCAAGGGAAAGGAGTGTTGGGATCGGCTCGACAAGACGGTCTTTTCGAAGATCATTAAGGGGGCTATTAAAGACTTTGGCCCCAGCAAGACGCTTGTTCAGATCGAGCTGGACAACACGTTCCTCGGAGACAATATTCTCTACACCTTTAAATAAGCGTCAGGGGTGGGGGGTATCTACATACACCTTTTCATTACGAGAAAACCGGCTGGGCGGCGTGGGGTGCGCACTCAAAGGGAAATCAGGGTTATTAGATAGTTTAGATGGGGTGTCAAGAGGGGTTTTTCCCTCCAAGGGGAGGTTTCCTCGGAACCAATAGACAGATGAAAATTACTGAAACATTACCTGCTCGGCAGACCGTTTTTATCATTACGTCAAGGGTGGACTGTGACGGTCATGTGTCCCAGTGTAAAGAACCGGATCATGATGGGTTAGGTCGGCAGAGTGCTAGAGAGATGTTACTGGGCGTGGGTTTTGTCACGCCTGGTAAGCAACACTCGGCGAACCCGGGGAGCTGAACGTCTTCTAGGTCGCTCTGTGGTAGTAATCTGGAAATAGTTCATCTACGGCTAAGGTCATAAGCGACCTATCAGCATCAAAATATCAAGCGCTTCATATCAAAGCAGAAATGCGAGAGGGCGCCTTGGATAAGATTCGGGGTAGACGAGATACGGTTACACGGAATCCGTGTGGTGACGTTATGTCTCCCGGCTACTAGCCTGGATTGAATGTTGGCGAGCCAGGCTGAGTGAGTCGAGGCGCTATTTTCCCCCACAGATCGACTTGTTCGCTCGGGGGTTTGCTGATACAAGGTTAGCCGCTGTGTCTCTTACTGTACGGAGTAAGTCGTGCTCGGCGATGCGGCGATTGGCTAGTCTGCTTAGCCGCCGGTTAATACAGCGATGAAGTGGTGGCTTGGAGGAATTATATCAATAAGGTTCGTTCACGGAGGACACGAAACGTATCCCTTTGGGTGTCAAGGCAACACCTGGGCGGCACGCTTGATGTCGTTCTTGATAACTGCACACGCTGGCTGTCGCAATATTATATGATTGAACGTGGAATTAAGCTCCGTCGCTACCTCGAAGAACTTATAGACATAACGATCCAATCGAACAGGAAGTCGACCCGATCTCGATCCAAAGTCGCAAAATCGCAAAGCTCACTTCCTCCATATCTTGAGGAAGATAATCTCCTTACTGATGCAGATTGGGAAGCTTTGAGCTGGTTTAGCAACATTCTCGCCATATTTAATTCTTGCCTTTTGAGACTTAAAGATAACTGTCAAGTTCGGCTTCAAAAAGGAGGTGCAGAAGCACAGTACGGTATAGTTTGTCAGGTCGCTATTATATATAAGTTCCTCTTATAAACATTAGAGAGGGTAAAGGCGGATGCAGTAAATCGACTAGAGTCCAGCTACCTTTCTATATATATTAACTCTATATAGGCCAAACTTAATCAGTACTACACTAAGCTCGATAAAATACCAATTTATTATGCAGCTACTATTCTTCATTCTGGAATCTAATAGGCGTTCTTAACGAGGGCGTATAGCAGAAGGGACAGTTGGATTGAAGAGGCTCGACATCTCATCTAAATGCTTTGGGAGGAAGAGTATCGGGATCTCCCCGTTCAGTGGGAGATTGCTGATAGTAATCTTCCTGTAGCTGTGAGGGCATAGGAGTACAATCCCTTTAACTCATTCTAAGATGACCTTATGTCGTATCCGAACTCCGAAGAAAAATCGGTTGCCGATGAGTTCGAAAGGTGGCAATCTATAAAGCAGTACACAATTTTAAAGCACGATAACTCTCTGGAATACTGGTCAACCAAGCGGTTTGAGTATCCTCGAGTAGCGAAAATGGCGATTGATGTCTTATCAGTCCCTACACTTGGTGATTGGGTACATCTCGCCAATATATTCACATTATAGATGACAGGACTAGGCTTCGGAGGAGTAGTCATTTGTAAATCGAGTTGTGGACTCGGAGGGCTGAGAGATGGCATTCTAATATACAGTGGGCGTGCAAAAAACCGACAATTTGCCGATATCGCACCAAAACAGTATATTTTAAGAAATCTATAATAAATCTATAATATCGGATTACTTATTTTCTAAATATATTTACAGATAGTCAGAAGATACTAAGAATTATAAATAAAGATATAATATTTAATATAATTTAATAGATTTAATTAGAGAATTTAAGATAAATCAGATTTTACTCTACTGAATTTATTTTTACTACTTAATATAAAAGTATATTTAAAATAAAATAAAAAGAATATTAAAAAGGTTAAAAAGAAAATAATATATCTATATCTATACTCTAATAGAAAAGAAATACTTAAGATTTTTAAAGTCTATTGTTATTTTACCTAGAATTATTAAAAAGTATGCCGTAAATAGTTAGTGTAATTTCCAATTTTAGCGTTGTCGTTTTTTTGCACGGAACTGTAGCTTGAAGACAGACAACATCTATCCTAACTATAGCCTAGATATCACTTCGCAACTGTGTATTTAGTCTCGTTACCACGTGTTTCAGATGCCAGTCGTAGGGGTATGAGATAGGCGACATTGCTACCAAGGGTGCCGGACATGCAGTGCTCGGTCGCACAAAAGTACATTTAGCCGGTCGGGGTTAAAGGGCGTTGCTCCATTATCGTATAGACAGCATGAGGAGCCAATGAGGTTGAATATTTAAGTTAATCTCTAACTCGCTCCCCACTTGGAAATTTCGTATTTTCAAATCTCCAGAGATGATCTTCGGCCGCGGGGTAGCTAAAGGAGACTAACATAATGGGAAGAGGCTTGCATGTTGCCATGTCAAGAATGCCGATATCGAGCAGTAGAGGGGCTCCCACTTGATATAAGGTCGCAATACTTAATAGCACAGCAGCTCGGTCGCATGTCAAGGTTCATTTTTTGTTTCCGGGCGAACCGGGGGTGAATCACTTGAGAGGCGTGCAATCCGATCTTCAAGGACCAGCCGGTTAAAGTAGGTGGGCGGAAGACGAGCTGCAGCTGCAGCTGCAACTGAACCGCCTCAGTGTGCTGGGTGACGCCGTTGGAGCGGTTGAGGCAAAAGACCTGTAAGCGGGGATGGGGGCTTACTGGTTAATACGGCTAAGATGGGAAGATCTATATACTTCGGTGCCGTGAAACAGAGGAGATCAGGCGGCTATAGAAACAGCTTAGTGCCAGTGTAGGAGAACCACCATGCCAACATATCAAATTGATCATTGGGGCGCAAAGCACCGCTATGGCTCTGGCCATAGCTTCGGAGGAAAATGCGACCCTGGCGCCGGGTAATTGCAATCGTTTCGAAATAATTACCTGAGCAAAAACTTCATTTGGTAGGACCTCTGACCCCTCTTTTTCTTCCCGCAAGATGGCCCTGCAGACGAATAGTGCTAAATCCCATTGAAGAACGGAGGTTTGACTCCGTCAGAAGTCGTATGGTTGATAGTTCAGAAAGGAGGTGCGGCGCTGATGGAACTCGTATCATTAATGGTTATAAAGTGTCGTGCTATGGATGATTTATTCACCTATTAAAGGGTCAATATCCTCAGCCAATTGACCTTGCTTTGCTGCCAAGACCATCGTTGAGTCCGACTTCTCGCAAGATCTTTTCTGCAAGCATGCTTATTCCCAAGCAACTCACGGCCGTAGCCCTCGGCTTCGCATCCTTTGTACTCGGCCAGAATTTCAACAACCCCGTACTGTGGGAGGACCTAGCCGATAATGAAATCATCCGTGTTGACAACACGTACTACTACACGGCCTCGACGATGCACTACTCGCCGGGTGCCCCCATTCTGCGCTCGTATGACCTCGTCAACTGGGAGTATCTCAGCCACGCCGTCCCTAGTCTTGACTGGGGCACAAAGTACGACTTGACCGGCGGCCAGCAGGCTTACATCAAGGGCATCTACGCCTCAACCTTTAAGTATCGCAAGAGCAAAGGGCTTTGGTACTGGATCGGCTGCATCGAGTATTCGACCACCTACGTCTTCACCTCCACGTCGCCCACGGGGCCGTGGTCGCAGAAGGCCAAGATCGCCACGTGCTACTACGACGCGGGCCTCTTGATTGACGACGACGACACCATGTATGTGGCCTATGGAAACACCCAACTGAGCGTTGCCCAACTGTCAGACGATGGACTTTCCGAGGTGCGAAAGCAGGCTGTGTACTCGACGCCATCCGACATTGGCACCTTGGAGGGCAGTCGGATGTACAAGAAGAACGGAAAATACTACATCTTCGTAACGAAGCCAGCTAGCAGCCAGTACGTCCTGCAAGCTTCCAGCCCATGGGGTCCGTACACGGTCAAAGCCCTCGTCCAGAGCGTCTCAGCCCCTGTCTCCGGGGCTGGCAACCCGCACCAGGGAAGTCTCATCGATACACCGGACGGCAAGTGGTATTACATGGCCTTCATCGACAACTATCCTGGAGGCCGCGTCCCAGTCTTGGCCCCCGTCACCTGGGGCTCTGATGGCTTCCCGGCTGTGACACTAGCCAGCGGCTCTTGGGGCTCGTCGTATCCCTACCCGGCGACTCCGAAAGCCGTGCAATCGACACTCGGCACCGACTCCTTCAGCGGCTCGAGCCTGGGGCCAGCGTGGGAATGGAACCATAACCCGGACACGACCAAGTTCAAGGTCGCCAACGCCCTGACTCTCAGCACCGCCACGGTTACGAGCGATCTGTACGCCGCCCGAAACACACTGACGAAGCGTATTCACGGTCCCAACGGAGTTGGTACTGTCGTCATAGACTTTACGTCTATGGCTGACGGCGACCGCGCCGGTTTGTCCCTGCTGCGGCAAACCTCAGCATACATCGCCGTCCAACGCTCCGGCTCCAGCTACTCCATCGTTATGTATAATGGCCTCACCATGGTGCAGAGCACATGGGCCACCGCGTCGACTGGATCGCAGGCCGCAAGTGTTTCCATCTCCAATCGGAAGGTTTGGTTCCGCGCGACGGCGGATATTCACCCCGGCTCCGGGAAAAAAGGGTCATTCTCGTACAGCCTAGACGGTACAACGTTTGTGACGTTTGGTTCGGAGCTAACCCTGGATAATAGTTGGCAGTTTTATATGGGATATCGTTATGGTATCTTTAACTTTGCAACTAAGGCTATTGGTGGTTCAGTTAAGATTGAGTCTTTTACTAGTGCATAAAAGGAGGATTTAGTTATTTTTTATATTTATGTTCAGTTTTTTTTCAACTTGTTTACTCTCCATGTTATATTTATTCATAAAGATAGATATAAGGCCTAAGCTTAGCTTACATAGTACTTGGGTCCATTGAGATTTAGGCGAACGAGCCTGTAGCTCTGTGCGAATGCCAACACTGATTATTATTTCAAGCGTCGGGAGACGCAAATTGAGTGTTGTCCAATAGGACGTGCAGTCGTGAAGTCATGCAGTCATCAATCCCGGGGCTTTCCAAGGCTATCCTCGTCCAATGGCTGTCACTGTCTACTTAAAATCTGACGCTGTCCAAAATCTGGGTCTGTCCAAAATCTGGCGCTGTCCAAAATCTTGGCCTGTCCAAAATCTGGGCCTGTCCAAAAGCTAGGCCTGTCCAAAATCTGGGCCTGTCCAAAATCCGGCCTCGTCCAAAATCTGCTACTCGAGTGGCAGTGTCAACACTGACTTACTAGCCGACCATACGACAGGAAGGAGTATATATTAAGGGTGCGAATGATGTCCATATCAGGTACTTTCGTGCTTGATCCGTCACATCAATTTGACCGAAACTCCCCTCGGGTGTTCTCTAGTCAGCCCCTCAAATGACTCTTACTCCAGAAGCTATCGTGGGAATCGTCGCTCTCTTCATCATGTGTCTTTCCGGAATCCCATTTCTCGCAAGATTGTTCTGTAGCAGATTCCGCTCCTCCAGAGCTTTACCTGTGTATCAGAATATGATGGTACCCACGCCTTATCAGAGCTTGCTTTCGACATACCCGCCTCGCCTGACACGGGCCGCTTCTCTTCCTTGGGATTTAGGGCCAGCTGGCGAAGCCAACACGAATGAGCTATTCCTGCTAGAGAGGGGAATCATGTACGCCAATGTGAGTAACCACCCGCTTCTAACCCACTCATCACGGAAACTAATCGCAGAGCCAAAGAGAACCATGAGCAATGAAACCATCGTGTTTGCAGGAAATATCGCCGATGCCTTCCCAAATCCCGAGCCCTTCGCCCATTTCAGGAATCAAAAAATGAGTATGGGGCTATCAGCCATCACACCGCGAGCTGGGTAGGATAGGAAGGGAACAGTCTTCGGGATAAAATACAAAATAGTAATTTTCAAGCGATTATATTTCTTTATTACATTTCCCTCTTCACATCCATTATTTCGAACAACTCACAATATGTTGACGAGCAAGCATACTTAACTGTCCCCAACTCGAGTGTCTTGGATATACATGGGTGCAATCAGGAAAACGTCAGCCAGGGGGAAAGCCAATATCGTCGGCAAGCATTTTGGTCGAGTTTGAGGGTCCAGATGACCCCTATCGTCCTATGAACTGGCCATTCCGCAAGAAAGTCATCGCAAGCATTTTAAGTATTTGAGCCGACAGAACTGGTCTGCAGCTAGGCACCACGACGGCGCAAGAGGTCGAGCATGTCGCCATCTAAGTTCCACAGCCAGTACCGTCTGAGAAGAGACCACTGTCGACTTTGTCCTTGGATTGCAAGAGCGATAATAGTAAAAGACCTTCGAGTTGTTTCGATTTCTATTAGTGTCAGAGCGAGTCTAAGTTAGCGATAGATATCCTGGCCAAACCCCCTTCCGCGGCGGAAATTGACGCTCTTTCAGCTATGCAATTCTTATCACATGCCTTGTATGTAGCCTAGGATGTGTCCTTGGACTCGAAATCCACCACGTAGTGATTAGCACAGGATATATCCTTGCACCTTTGGAGACGATAACAGTCGAAACCCCCTGTGAAGGAATCCGGGTCTAGCGCATCGCACCAACTCACTCCAGGAGCATGTTTTTTGACACTCGTTTTCCCAAGATGGATAGTTTTCTTGTATCCTATACTGATACAGGATAATGATTCCCCACTACAAGAATGGTTAATGCGAATTGATGAACGCTTGGTTGGGGAAAACGTCGTCAATCGGTCGTGGGCGACACTCCACCCCCCCGATGCGCAAAGTCTCAGATGCTGCCTTGGAAGGAATCCTGTGTCCGTCGTTGGGGTCGGATACCCGTGTTCCCAATGAAAGCTCTCCGTAAAGTCCCAGCCGTCGGGTCCATTATAGCGGAGGCAGTCGCACTTTCCAAACGGAAAGCATTCCATCTCCGGAAGATGCCCAGCGACCTGTTCAGGAGCAGTGAAACCCCGCCGCATTGAGGCGGTACTTTCGAGAGAGTGTTCGCATCTCCGAAGCTTTGATCGGGTTTCCTGGGAAGGTGGTAAAGGCCCAAGGTCCTGTGTGTGGTTCCCAGCTGAGCTCAAGCTGAGCTGACTCTTTATCGTAAGCCGTGAGTCTAGCCAATGGTGGTGAAGGCTTGCAGCCGAAGTTGTGTATTGGATCTGTGCAGTACTTTATTGCGGTGCCCAGATCGTCCGAATAGCGCTGAGCTTTCGCCCTCCATTCGATTAAGTGGGGTTCAACGTCTGCCCAAGTGATGACCTCATGCTCACATAGCCGTATATGTCCTTCTCTGCCGATGCAAATACGAGTGCCCCGAGATCTCTTTTTCTGATGCACTGTCGAGATATTGACTTTGGGTGATCATGCCGGCAGCCAGAGAATGAAGAAAGGTGCCCTGAGAAAACAGGTTGCGAGAAATATTAAATCTGCCCCTTGATCTCAATCTGTGATTCTCTTGGCATGTAATGCATAACGCATCTCTGCGCAGTCGAGTGCAGATCTCTTCAAGTTGAGTATGATATGTTCCGTTGAAGCCCAGTTTTATAGTTACGCCTCATGGTACGCGTAAAGTTGTCCATTTCTTTACACCAACCAGACCTAGGCTCACCATTGGCATTTCCTGGGTGATAAGAAGTTGGAAATATATGGCCCTGGAACTCTTTGCTGTTGATGAGTTTTCGAAAGAGTCGGGAAACCTGTTGAAGACAGAAGAATGTCGGTTCATCATCGTAAAGTCGGCGAATAATCATCAAGAAGATTTCAGGGGGTAGGTGACATATCGGGCTATAGTAGCTGTTGTACATGGATGCAGCAACGGGAGAATCCATGGTCTCTTCAAATGCAGTATGTCTTTTACTTGAATTTTCCACTGTTGAATGGATGCTTTGTCAATGGGGGTGACTGACATAGCCGGATCTGATGTTCTGCATTTGGGTTGTTCCAGTTGATGAGATGGCACTTCCCATATGAGCGTACTTGACACAGCCGGCTCTGATACTTCGCGTGTGGGCTGCTCCAGTTGCTCAGATGATACTTCGTGGACAAGCGTACTCGATAAAGCCGGCTGTGATTGTTCGTAGTTGAGTTGCCTCTGAATCGGAAAAATGGCCCCAATAAAAATCTCAATCAAAGTTTGAAGCAATTCGTGTAGAAAATCCATGATAGAAGACATTCTTGGCAATGTTGAGTTGTAGATGTGATGGGATGCAGGGAGACTATGGTTTGCGATGGGTCGCTGATTGTCTTGTGGCCTTGATGACCACAAGGGCAGCAAATGGATGAAGAAGCAAAAATAGTGAGGGGGGATTGGACCTTTTTATGGTTCATCGACCATAAATTGGATTTATTCCCAGGGCGGTTCTATGGGTCCGAGATGCTGATCCGTGGGACGTTGAAAGGTTGATTCGTGTACCTAACTGGATATTAGAGGGCAAACCTAACAAACGAACTACAATGGGTACACGTTACTGGTTAAATTAAATTCTATCGAGGCTTTATCAACCGATTGCTACAGAAGGCAAGTGTGTACTGGCTTTTATCATGCCTCTTAGGTTACTGAATGGGCTCCAACAACAGTAAAGCCCGTCTAAAAACACGAGTGCAAGGAAAAGTCCATGGGCTGGACTAGTCGCCCAATCGAAGAAGCTTTCTGGCGAGAAGAAATTGCGACGCCAAGTAAAACCATCGAGATTTTGCTGGCCATTTTGCGCATAGTGTCTAGATCAAATAGAGTGCTTGCAGAGACGGTTGGCGATCGGTCTCCATCTCGTGTTATTCCCCGCTGCTTGTAAGAGATTGCGAGGTGTCAAGGTCCACGCCAGTCCAATCGGTCGGTTGGCGTCTTTCAGTCTGGCTCGTTCCCGCCGTCTCCCGCTTCCTTTCTGGTTGTGGCCACAGCACTTCCTGATGATGCCTGAGATACACCTTCCCACTGACCAGTTGCCTAAGTTACGAGCTTCCGTACCTACCTGCCACTGGACATTCCTCTCCAGCCACTACAATCATCTTCCCTTCTCATTGTAAACACGCATCATCCACCTCCTGTCGGAAATGACCAAGACATCAGTGTCTATCTCGCATCATCTCTCTTTTCCTCCCACTTTCTCAAGCCAAAATATCTGTTTGCCGATGGCTCCTTGGAATCTCTGTGAGTGTCTTGTCGCTCTTTGAATCTCTCTGCCTCCAGTGTCTAACCACCAGTGACAGATCCGCGTTCCTACCACATCGCCATCCTTCATCGTCTGCATCTGCCGTCTGCGCTCTCGTCCGCGCTCTCGATTGCATCCTCCACCGCATCCCCGACTGTACCGTCGTCTGCATCGTGTGCACCCCACCGCGTCTCCCGTGCGTTGTGTGTTCTTAGTCCACTCGCGATCCCGGGGGCAGATGGACGAGTCACCAAACACACACAACGTACGCTGACTGAAGCAGAGAAGATTTCAAACCCCAATCCCAACTCCATCACTCCGAGACCCACGATGATGCTTTTCGGAACGTATGCCGCTCCGGCGGCGGCCGACACACTCCCAGGTCTGCGTCCATTGGATTTGATGGTTCCAATCCTGGAGACAATCCGAGATCACGTGGTGCCATGGTTCTCCGTGGAGTGGTTCCGTGCGATTGCTGTTCGTCTGTTGACCTTGGTACGATTTTGCTTGGAGAACGGAATACGGCCGCAGCCGGGCGCCTGGCTAGATGAGCTGAAGCCCAACCTGAACCTCGTGGCTGGTTTGCCTCTACCATCAGCTGGCTCTACTGGCTAAGTTATCCTCCCCGTGGCATCTGGACCCAGATGTTACCAGTTCTTTTTTGGTGGAAGAGTTGAGAGCAGCCCGGACAAAGGCTGTAGATGCCGAACGAGACGCCCAAGCTGCGCGAGATGATAAATTCCTCGCGGATGAAATAGTAGCTGCTGCCACTCAGAGAGCTGATATCGCCGTGTAGCACACTGCCTTAGGGCTATAGTTAGGTAAATATAATCAGATCAGACCTAAATTTTATAAATTAAATTCCCACGTATACTAAACTTCGTAAATACTATGCTTATGTTGTTTAGGAATAGAGTACTTGGTGAAGCGGCAAAAACGTCCAAGCCGTGCTAAGCGAACGATCGAACGCGGTACATTGCGTGAGATCAATACCTCTCGCCAAGGTGTTGACGCGATTGCTACCCCAAAGCCAAACTCCCGTCCATGATGATCGGTGCCTTTACCTCTACTGCGGTGTTGTTGTTTGGATGTGAGTAACACGGAGCCTGTGTATATCCAATTCTCTCGCGTATTGACGGCAAACTAGGAATCTCATCTGATCGCATGAGCTACTGGCCATCCACCATTTAGATTAAGTTTGACCGAGCTCAGATTCACAACCATGTTCCAGTCCGTTGAACTATCATCGACACATTTACCCGCTGGGTGCAAGCTCAGTGGTTGCGAATACGTTTCTGCGGTCGCTGTTTGCCGGTGCGTTGTCTGTCTTCGTGATCCCATGTACCACCCGTAGGAGTGGACTGGGATATGACGATATCTGGGAGCACCGTAGCCGCGTTTATCCCTAGCTATCACGGCTCTGTGCATCGATCCGTGGTGTTGCGTGTTTGCATGCATGTGGGACGGGAATCACAACCCATGCTCGCAGGAATGCGGCCCTATGTTTAGTGCATTCCTGAGGGCATTCAGTGGGCATTCAGTGGGCTATCTCCCCCATAATTCCTATCGTCGTAGTGGACATTCCCCTAAAACTCCATGCTAACCCACTGACGCCCACTAAACACAAACTGAGCGGCCACTCGCAGCCTCAACACGTGTCCACCTCATCAACATCACCACCACCCTCACTCGCACCTCTCATCCGCATCACCACCTCCCAGCGTCAACAGCCAACAATGGCGCCCTCTCCAGCGTCGCAGTCCACTCCGGACACCACCAATCCAACCCCTACCGCCACCCCGTCCATGCTCAAGGGCGCATCCCTCCTCATCATCCTGCAGCTCGCCTCGCGCCTCGTCACCTTTGTCGCCAACCAACTCCTGCTGCGCTTCCTCACCGCGCCGCTGCTGGGCCTGTCGACGCAACTCGAGGTCTACTACCTGTCGGTCCTGTTTTTTGCGCGCGAGAGCCTGCGCGTGGCGATTCAGCGGCAGGGCGCGGGGGAGAGTCGAGCCGATGACAAGGATCGGGATGATGTCGCTGCGGCGCGCAAGGAGAGTCAGGCTGTCGTTAACCTGGGATATCTCGCCATTGCCCTTGGGAGCGTCGTCAGTTTGGGCCTCGGCTGGATGTACCTCACCTACGCCAACGAGACAACTCTCACCACGCCATATCTCGTGCACTCGCTATACCTCTACGGCCTCGCCGCCATGGTGGAGCTGCTCTCAGAACCCTGCTTCGTCCTCATGACGATGCGCCTGCAGTTCGGCACCCGCGCCGCCGCCGAGTCCATCGCCACGTTTCTCCGCTGCCTCGTCGTCTTTGGCTCCGCCGTGTGGGCGTCCAAGCAGCAGCTGGACCTCGGTGTGCTGCCCTTTGCGCTCGGCCAAATGACGTACGGCGGCGCACTGCTCGTCGTCTACCTCGTTTCTGGATATCGCCTGGCCTCGTCCATGGGCTTCTCCATCTTCCCCAAGCCCGTCACAACGACTGTGGACGTGCGCTTCTGGGGATCATACTTTGACCGGCCGACTATGAGTCTGGCGGGAAGCATGATGGCCCAGAGCGTGGTGAAGCACCTCCTGACGCAGGGCGACACCTTTCTCGTCTCTCTCCTCGCCAGCGCCGAAGTCCAGGGTGCGTACGCCTTGGCCAACAACTATGGCGGACTTTTGGCCCGTCTGCTCTTCCAGCCCGTCGAGGAGAGCAGTCGAAGCTACTTCTCGCGGCTCCTGTCGTCGCCCGAAGCACGCGCGCCAATTCCAGCAGGCGACAAATCACCTGCAAAGCCTTCACCAGCCGTGACGGAGGCCAAGACCAACCTCCACATACTCCTCCGGCTATATATCCTCCTTTCCACCGTTGTCGTCAGCATTGGCCCCTTTGTCGCCCCTCATCTGCTTGCGATTGTGGCCGGAAAGCGCTGGATTGACTCTGGCGCGGGTGATGTCCTGAAAGCGTACTGTTTCTACATCCCCTTCCTCGCTCTCAACGGCCTGACCGAGTCATTCGTGGCATCAGTCGCTACAGAAGCAGAGGTTCACAAGCAATCGGGCTGGATGACAGCCTTTTCCGCCGTCTTTGCTACGTCGGCGTTTGTCTTTATGAGTGTCTTCCCGCTGGGCGCCATCGGACTAGTAGTTGCCAACATGATCAACATGTTCTGCCGAATCGTGTGGAGCGGCGTCTTCATCAACCGCTTCTTCAGCCGTCATGGAACCGACTTTGGCTTCTTGCCATTCCTGGCCAACGGTACTACGGGTGCGGTGGCTTCACTGGCCGCCGTGCTTCTTCACCAGCTCAAGTCTCCAGACACAAACGATGGACCGATCAAATCTCTCATCAAAGTTGCCGCAACGACAATTCCTGTGTTGCTTCTTATGTACGTATTACAAACCCGAAAACAGAATCCCGCAGCTCTAACCGCTTCGTAACAGCCTATTCTTCGAGCGCCATTTTATCCTCGAGTGCCTCCAATACGTGCGAGGGCGCAAAACGGCCCAGAAATGATGCACATCGCAGCAAGCGCTCTAATCAAACGTAATTTTGGTAGACTTGGCGTTCATGTCGACATCCTTGAAGAAGGCACCGTACATGTCGTGCGTCTTCTTCTTGACGGTGGATCCGAACTTGAGTAGATCTTCGGGGACCTCTTGGTTGGCACCTCGGAGGATGTTGATGAGGCTGCATTTGTAAGTGATTTGTCTTTGAGTTCGAGGCGGGATACTTACGAGCCAGAGTGGGCCTTGTCTTGGACGGTGAACATGGTGATGGCCTCGCCAGTCTTGCCAGCACGGCCAGTTCGGCCGATACGGTGGACGTAGTCTTCGATGGTCAAGGGGAACTGGAGAGTGTTAGAGTTGAAACGGCAGGGGAAAAGGAATAGAAAAAGGATAGACAAAAGGACACATACTGTTACGTTAATAACCAACTTGACTTCGGGGATATCGAGACCTCGGGCAGCAACATCAGTAGCGACCAGAACCGGGGTCGCACCAGACTTGAAAGCCTCCAGACTCCTCGTTCGCTGCTCCTGTCGCAAATCACCGTGGATACCGGCGACACGGATGCCCTTGCGCGCCAAGAAGCCCTCGACGCGAGTGGCCTCCTTCTTGTAGAGACAGAAGACCAGGATACGGTCGTCCTTTTGCTTGCCCTGGGTGTGCTCCTTGAGGATCTGCAGCAGACGGAACTCCTTGTCGCGGCCGTCGACGACCTCGACGCGCTGGGTGATGCGTGCGTTGGCCTGCAGCTCGACAGAGCCGTCGACCGTCTCCTTGCCGCCGGAGCCAATGGTGATCTTGACGGGGCTGACCATGAAGGACGAGGCCAGGGCCTGGACCGACGCGGGCCAGGTGGCGGTGAACATGAGCGTCTGGCGCTGCTCGCGCGCCGGGCAGGCGCCCAGGATCATCTTGATGTCGTCCTCGAAGCCCTTGTCGAGCATGCGGTCGGCCTCGTCCAGCACGGCAAACTTGGCGCCGCTCAGGTCGACGGTGCCGTCCGACATGAAGTCCTTGAGGCGGCCGGGCGTGGCCACGATGATGTCAGCGCCCTTGCGCAGCAGCGCGCGCTGGTCGTCCTTGGAGGCGCCGCCGTACAGGCACACGGCCTTGAGGTTAACCAGCTGCGCCACCTTGACCAGCTGCTCGTGCGTCTGCATGGCCAGCTCGCGAGTCGGCGACACGATGACGGCCTTGGTGCCCTTCTTGCCGACGGCCAGCACGGCCTCGACGCAGGGCAGGGCAAAGGCCATGGTCTTGCCGGAGCCCGTCTCGGCGACTCCGATGGCGTCGCGGGCGGACAGAGTAAAAGGCCAAGAGGCCGACTGGATGGGCGTGGGCGTCTTGTAGTTGGCAAACGGCGAGGGCTTCTTCTCGAGGAGGTTGGTGGAGGGCAGCTGGTGGAACTCGAGGATAGGGCGCAGCGACGGCTTGTCGGTCTTGGGGTCGGTGATTGTGATTTCGTTCTTGGTCAGGAACTCGTCGATGTCGGCCTGGGCGACGTTGGACAGGGCCATGGTCTGGACATAGGCGCCGCCGCCAGAGGAGACATCGTCGGCCTCATTCACAGCATCGCCAGACTCGGCCTTGACCTTCTTCTCCTTCTTGTCCTTCTTCTTGTCCTTCTTGGACTTGGGCTTCTCGGGCTCGGCGTGGGCCTCCTCGTCGGTGTCCCAGGTGTTGACGTCTGCCAGCTGGCGCTTCTTCTCCTTCTTCTTCTCCTTGCGCTCCTTCTTCTCCTTCTTCAGGCGGGCCTTTTCGGCGGCGGCTTCGGGGTCCTGGACTTTGGTCTTTTTGGCGGGGCGCTCCTCGCTTTCGGCGAGGGAGTGTTTGGTCGCGGCCATGTCGTCTGTGTGTGCGAGAGAAGAAGAATGCGATCCGATTGCAATTGTCCGGCGGGTTGAGCGTGTTCCGGCGAGTGGCTGGGAGTGAGAGATCGACTGGTGGGATGGTTTCTGCTTTTCTCTGGGGAAAGTGCAAGAAAAAAAATGGTTATCTTATCGATAAGACGTTCCTGGTGCGCAGTGAGGGAAGCGTTTTGAGTGGATCTAGCTCGAGCGGGCCGACCCACCCGGGAGAGCCAGAGAGTGGTCAGGATAAGGGAGACGATAAGAACTGATAAGAGATACCCGGCGATAAGAGGGTACGTACCTTGGGCTTTGTGATGATGCATCCCAATGAGGAATCCCAATGAGGCATGTTATCTGCGCCCAACCGTCCGTCTTGATTCCGTCGCATCCCTCTTCATTCCGCGCCGGCTTCAACCGATGAATCATCTCCTCTCCATTACCTCCTCCTAATTCCCTCTTCCTGAATGGCCTTGTATCTCGTCTCATGCTCTAGCGCCTCGCTCACTCTTACATTCCCGTGGTTAATGGGACGCACACAGTCCGTCTAGTGTCAGGCACCGCATGTCTAGTGTCGGCGACTCCAACCTCCAACAATGCGTAACATGACACTTGCCGTGGCCATGTCCAGTTTGTGTCCTCTCTTCTCTCTGTTGATGTTTTCCCTCAATTCCCCTTTCCCCCTCTCGTCTCGTTGCTCAGCTGCAAGTTGCCTGCCGCCCCCAACGAGGCCAACTCGACCGGTCCAAATCGCGCATACCAGACCTGCAAGTGCTGCAAGTACTCCGCGTACTGCACGCACTGCAAGCTGTACAAGTTCTGCAACAGACACGCTGACGAGAATTGTGGCTCGCTCTGGCTGGCTCCCTTTTCCCCACGTCCTGCTGCCGGCATGTGGCACATCCAGTTGTCCGGTTGCTATTGACCACTGTCCGCTCGGCCACTCGTCCACTTGCCACCCTCTGTGAACCGGTCTGCAAGTCTGTGAACCTGAAGCAGCCCTCACGAGCGAGTGCTTCATTGGGCGCCCATGTCGCTCCGCTGCAACACCGCGTCGGGCCGTCAACAGCGCATGTCGATGACAGGCAGACAGACCACTCGCCTGCGCATCAGCGAAACAAGCTCGCCCAGGCGCGTGATCTGGATGGCATAACAGATACAAGTGTATGCGAGATCCCCCAGATGTCAGTCAACACGTCAATTCTCGTAGTCCCCTCCTCCTCACTCTCTTCAACGGCTCAACCCCCTATATGGATGTCCCCTCGCTATGCCCAACCCCCGGACGCCCCGACATGTACGGCCTGGGCATCCGCGTCGCCTTCTACACCCAATGGCTGGCCGCCGTCATCTTCGAGTACTTTGACGAGGATGATCTGCCCGACGTCAGATTCCTCGGCGCCTTTCTCTCCGCCGCAGCCACCACCAGCCTCGTCGTCCAGCTCGCCCGCGATCGCCTCCAGCCCATGGACATCTACATCACCCTGCTGCTCGCCATCGGCATCTTCTTCTTCTTCATGCCGCTGCACGTGTGGCGCATCCTGACGCGCTGCAACCCAAACCTGGATCCCTTCCAGCTGTCCAAGGAGCAGCACGGGCTCATCTACCAGGTCTGCACCTTTGTCCTCCTCGCCACCAACGCCGGCGTCGCGACCTGGTACTATACGTCTTACTTGCCAGATCTGAACCGGTCTTGCCACCAATACGCGTTTGTCTTTGGCAAGACGGATCTCGAGGACAAGAGGTACATTGTCTTCAGCGCCATGTTTTACATCTGCGTCCTTATTGCATGCGCTGCCTTTTTGTTGTTTCATCCCTGCTGCCGATACAGTGTCGAGGTGGATGACCGCCATTACAGCAGAGTCAGGTATTTGGCTGAAATCCATGGCATGTAGAGTGACTCACACCATCTAGGAGATCTCACATTCGTCTATTGCACGAGGCTCGCACCTTGATTGGCTTTGCCGTGTTTGGTGTTCTGGTTGCCGCCATTGAGCTTCCTATTAATTGGAACCACATCGACGACATCGACGATTTCACCACCTCGGCCCAGCTTATTCCTTTCTTTTTAAGTGCCGGAATAGTCCTTCGTGTTTGGATCCAACACCACGTCCGGAAGCACGCCAACGTATCGTCTGACACATCTTCAGATGAGACAAGTCACGGTCGCCGCCGCCGGGAGATGGAAGATGTTGAGGTAATTGGAGAACCCTGGCCACCTGCGCCGCCACAGACATATCGGCGGTGATTAGATAGGATTGGAACTAAGCGAGCTCGTCCTAAGGATATTGCAGAGAGGGGTGATAATGAGGTGTTTGATCAAGGTCAGTTATAGGTAATAGACCACCCAGAATCTGCATCATCGACAAGAATGAACCGCGTATATCCCATAACAGACTTCTCCCAGTGTCCAGATTCCAACAACACTTGGCTTATTTCACTAGTCAACTTTGATTGTAAACGGCGCCATAACTTTGCACTTCCACACTCAGAATACGGTCTTCAAACCTAATTCTAGACCTCTTATATGGGTCCGCTACAAACCCGTCCTATCACGGATTGCGAGGGAAAAGCTGCAAGTATCAACACAGACTAGACTTGCATTGATATCCGACGATTTACCGCCCACATGAATCCATTCCTCCGCAACCCCGCATGCCGAGTGTCTACCAGGTTGGATATTCATTCCCTTTCCAAATTCGTCCACCATTCGGCTGTCACTAACACATTTGGTTGTACAAGCCTCTGCAAATATTTTTGGTACCCGACATTTAGAATTCCCCGAACGCTCGCATAATCCGATTCACCAACTCTACGGCATTTACCAATGGCTGAAGCATTGGGGGTCGCTTCGTCACTGATAGCCATAGTAACAGTCACAGCACAGTCCACCAAGATATTATATGAGACGGTCCAAAGCTTCAAGACACATCAGGCCACTGTCATACAACTGAATAATGAACTCATAGCCCTTGGTAAAGTGCTGGAGTCTCTGAAAGACCATGTGGCTTCTGACGGCACTACTTTTCTTCCGCTGGAATTTCCTCTACGCCAATGCGGTCGAGCTTGCCAGGACTTCAAGCATGCAATAGATAAACGCACCAAGCATTCCAGTAGCTCTGGGACGAGTTTTAGAGACTGGGCGAGGTTGAGCTACATGAGAAGCAGTATTGGCGATTTCACCACCATGTTGGCTGGGTACAAGTCGACAATAAGCATCGCTTTGGCCGACGCAAATCTGTATGCTATCCAGCCTGCGCAAAGAGCCGCCTAACATGTGCTAGGCGTACCGCCAAAGTAACTCTACAGGCGCTGAACGATTACAAAGATATGATTCAGGATACAAAATACGACCTCGAAAATCACCTGTCAGACATAAATAATAAACTGCAATCATTTGCACCCCCTGGTCGAGAGCAAGCCATGACGGTAACTGCCGACATTGAACGAATATCGAATGAGAGGGATGGTATCGAGAGGTGCCTGACAATTTGCAGCCATTTTCTCGAACACATCAACACGGTACATGTTCAAATTAACCCGCCGCAGCCACCCTCAGAGGGGATCTCGTCCGTCACGCCGCAAGATCCGACACTGGCGGCCACCATGACACTTTCGACAGTCAAGTGCTGCAAGACAATAGTCACAGACCACATATCACTGCTGCAGGGTCTTAGAGAGAACACGGAAGCCAGGTTACACTTGGAAGCCAGGAGGCCGTCCCGAGACATGGGAGCTGAGACTGAGCGCGATCTCGAAAGGCTGCAAAGTGAGGTCGACAGCACGAAGCAGCGCTTGGCATTCTTTGAGGATGCGTCGGCCCGGGCATCGTCTGGCAGGGTGCATATCGTGGAGGACATAATCGTGGGCAACAACTCGGCGCAGGTCTGTACTTCTGCGGAGGATCTCTGGTCGGTGAAGAGAGCGACGGCTGGGCATGGGTCGCTGCAAATTGTGGGTTCGCTGCCTCCGGATATTCTTATGGAGATCCTTAGAGGGCAGAACGAGCGACACTTTGTTCAAAATAAGGCACAACCTGTTCAGGACGACTTGACAGGTTCGACAGCAGCCGAGCTGTGCACAAGCACAAGCGGTGGGGGTTCATCGACAATATAATAAATCTATTCAGGCCTCTGCGGCGGTACAGTCCCAACATTTCCACCCCCGGGCGCTCTAAGAGTATAACCAGTGCCGTAACTCCCAAAGCCCGTTGCGGTCGAAGTCTCTCGGTTGAGCGAGGTCTGGCGCTGGTTGATCATCTTGGCGAGTTCCTGGACCGAGGCGTCGTTCCACGCACCGATGACCTGCCATGCGTTCGCCCCGGCCTCGAGCTTCTTGGCGTTGTACAGATGGTCTTTTGTTGAGACCAGGAGCTGGACGCCGTGATCGCCCACCTTGACGTCCTCCAGCTGATGCGTGGGGCGGGAGGACGGATCGGGGGGGTCGATTGCGCCGGGAGATTGCTGTCGTTCGGGGTTGGGCTCCATTGATGAGGGATTTTGTGGATTTTGAGGCGACTTGGGATAATTCTGAGTAAAAGATGTTGAAGATGAGGGAAACTTGGAGAGAGTTGAGGCTCTCACGTTGTCCGGCGCCAATCGCGCAGTTTCAGGTTCACGCAACCGAGTCACATGAGCGGGGTAAATCGAGGTACCTCCGTCGCAGAAGATGGGCGCCAATTGACAATATCACCACAGCAGAGATATAATAAAGGTATGAGTTACACTATCGATCTATTATCTATTTGACACATTGAATCTCTGGCAATTCGCACCGATTAAATCAATCCAGTTTAGACGTATATTCATTTGATGTCTTTCCCCGCCTCCTGTCATTATCACATCATCGTCACTCAACAAAACAACTCCTCCACTTCCTGGACGGCCTCCCGCAGCACGCGGCAGATGAGACCCAGCTGTTCCTCGGTCACTGTGAAAGGCGGCGCCAGTAGCAGATGGTCGCCTCTGACGCCGTCAACAGTTGCGCCGCCGGGGTACAGAGCAACGCCCTTCTGGAAGGCAGCCTGCTGGACGCGCACCCCGAAGGCCAGCTTGGGATCGAATGGCGAGCGGGATTGTCTGTCCTTGACGAATTCGACGCCCCAGAAGAGGCCTCGACCTCGGATGTCGCCGACGGATTTGCAGTTTTGTAGTTCGGCGCGTAACATCCTCTCTAGCAACTTGCCCATGCTGGCACAGCGCGCAACGAGGTCCTCCCGCTTGACGATCCGTTGCACGGCCAACGCAGCAGCACATGAGATGGGATGAGCCTGGTAGGTATGTCCGTTGTTAAATACCTTCGTGCCCTGTCGGAGAACATCAACGATCCTGGTGTGCATCAGGACACCGGCAATGGCTGCGTATCCACCACCCAGGCCTTTCGCAATCGTCATGATATCCGGCACGACGCCCTCCTGCTCAAACGCGAAGAATGTGCCTGTTCGTCCCACGCCGCACATGATCTCGTCGAGGATCAAGAGGATGCCATACTTGTCGCAGAGTGCCCTGACTCCCTTGTAGTAACCCGCCGGCGCTGCCACACAGCCCAGAGTCGCACCGGATACAGTCTCTGCGATGAAGGCAACCACCTTCTCAGGACCGACTCGCAGGAACTCAGCCTCTAACTCAGCAAGCAGCCTTGCTGTAAACGCGGCTTCGGATTCATTTTCGTGCTTGTATTGGTAGGCGTAAGCTGGCGAAACGTGGGAGACGTTGGGGTAGCAAAAGCCCTGGTAAGGCGCTTTGCGAGCCTTGTTGGTAGAGATAGACATTGCAGCCATGGTGTTGCCGTGGTAGGATTGTTGTCTTGAGATTATGTGAACGCGCTGTGGTTCATTCTTCTCGTAAAAGTACTGGCGGGCCAGTTTCAAAGCTGACTCAACCGCCTCGCTTCCACTGCCAACGAAGAAGGCTTTCTCCAGACCGAAGGGGTTGCCTTCGAGAATGACATCGGCTAGTTCCTCAGCCGGGGCAGTAGTGTATGCCTGCGTGTGCACGTAGCTGACCTTTCGGGCCTGTTCGACCATAGCCTGGGTGACTTCTTCGTTGCCATGGCCGATCAGGGCAACTGCTGCACCGCCACAGGCGTCGATGATGGTTTGTCCGCTGGCCAGCTTCAACTCGATGCCGCTCGCTGACTCTACCATTGATGGCTTTTGAACGAGGGATCGATGCAAAAGGTGTCCTTCGTGGTGTGATTTCACGGCAATGGCCGGAAGGCTGGTGTCGTCCCTTGAAGGAGCCATCTGAGCGAATTGAATTCAATTGCAAATGTGAATAATTGGTTTGATGATTCTTGCAATTGTTGCAAATATGTTGGAATGAATTTGGCATGACAAAGGTCCAAGCAGCCTTAAGAGAGGAATATTTATTCAAACGCAAACCCGAAACCCGATGCCTTCGTCGGGAGTGAATGGATTGCGGTTCGGGTGAAAAGCCAATCAGTTTAACTCAAGCAATCCGACCTTGCCTTATCTTGTCAAGCTTAGTTCACAGGAGATGCGCTAGTGCTAGCGTCAAAGTTCGATTTTGCAAAGTCCCATTTTCAAGATAACACCGGTTGTCCAAACCCGAGAACCGAAAGCCGAGCTCTAGGGTAGCTTCATTTATCCACGGAACAAGCTCCCTTTAACAGTGCTAAGGCAGGTTTGCTTACCGACCGCGATACTGGCGAAGGAGAGAGATGATATTAATGGTGCATAGATTTTCGCCCGTTACCTACTAGAAAGGCATATTGTGTGAAGCAAAGTGGAGATGAATTTTATTCCTAGACATCTAATATTGGACTATCTAGTTTGACCTTCGGCGTTGGTTGTCCTGTCAATTAGATCCCTAAAGCGTCATAGGGAGCTGAGCACTGATCTTGAACGCAATGGCAAACCGCGGCGCAGAGAAGATAATTTTGCTCCCCTTGCGAATGAAGAATGTCTCACCCTCATGGAGGGTTTCCTTCTTGCCAGTTTCATCCTCGACAACAAGCTCGCTTTTGAAGATGTTAGACTGGTGAAGGATGCCGCAATTGACCGCGCTCACCTCGAACAACGATGCCAGACTCATCACAAGGGTGCTCAGGAGTGGCCGACGGCTCTCCCGCAACGATGCGCAGGAACGAGCTTGAGATGGGGTTGGTGGAGTCCTTGTGGGAGCCAGAGACTTCTCCCCACCAGACATTCTTGCCTGGGACGGGAAGCTGGGATTGTGTCAGTCGGCTGCCATGTTCCAACCAGTGGAGTAGAACTTACAAGCGCAATTTCGTATTGCGAGTTGTCGGGAGTGACTTCAAACATGATGGATGATGGTGAGAGTAGTTGGTAGCTGAGTGGTGTTGTGGTTGACAGAAATATGTCGATTGATCTGCTGGGAGGGCTATTTAAGGTCAATTCGGAGCCAGCATCGACGCGATTTTACCCCATGATCTCAAGAAGCCGGGGTTTTTACTAATCACTGGAGATCTGCCGAATCTGAACTTTGCTGTCAGAGATGCCATTATCTCTCTCGGATTGCTGCTTATCTCGAGCTAGCGTAATACTCCGAGCTCCGAGAACATCTACCAGGGCATGATGGTTCTGTTCCTTGCCCTTAGACGCCACTGCTTCTCCATAACTCTCTTAGGTCCATCGAATCCCTTAAGAACTTAATTCAAGGTATTTAATACTTTGTATAAATCCATTAACTCCATCGGAATTTAAGAAAACCTCTGGTGATTGCATCATGAAAGAATTGCGAAGACTACACTGATCGCCCAATCACTCAATCAAGTACTTAATTCAAATAAAGACGCGTCGGATAAAATAAAGCGTTCAATATTGATGCCTGACAACACATTTAATGTGTATATTTGACTCAGACTGGTCGAGGTTTCTGGTTGTAGCTACTGGGCGGCGAAATTCAAATAGAGAGATTCAGGTTCGACGCCCGACGCTAGGGTAAAAGCGCAACTGTTCAAGTTCTTATCATGCTAGCTACGTAAAGGCATTCACTTCCATCATTTCTCGGAGTCTCCTTGTTGCACCGGGGTATTATCCGGCTAGGTGACCGTGAGCTTAATCGGAGGAACTACAGTAGAGGACTCGACCCACCGAAAGCTACAGTGGGTGGCCAAAAGTTACGACACATCGGAGGTATCAGGTACCAGCCTTTCCTAAATAGGAAATATTTAGTTAGAAATTATAATAAAATTCTATCTAATTATATAGAAGAAGTCGCTATTTATTAAAATTCTTTTTTTCTAATTATAAGATTTAGTTATTTAAATATATATATTTTAAATATTATGTATTTTAAAGGATTTTAAAATCTTATAATATTAAGCTTTTTAAAGTATATTAAGAAATATAAAAATAATATATTATAATTTAAGCTATATATATATTATATAGAAATAAAATAGATATATTATAATATAAATATATAGAGTTACTAAATCTTTTATTAATAGTATTCTAAGGTTAATATAGAGAGATTTTAAGTAATTTTTAGCTTTATAATAAATAGTATTTAAGATAATAAAAAAGAAAAAAAACCTTAAATTTAGAAAATAGAAGTTAGAAATATTATTATAAGCTATTCTTAATAATTTTATCTACTGTATATCTCGAATTAAATTTAGATGTAAATATAGCATTTTGTATGTATACCGGGGAATGTGTCGTAACTTTTGCAGCCCCACTGTAGTTATGTTGGCGGGTTCTCGGTGTATTTTCTTACCGACTAACAACTAGAAGTCAAATTATTTCATCGATTGAAGAAGCCGAAACTCCACACTAATACCGATAGGAGAAAAGGTGCCTGCCTACGAGCGTTTGCCGCAAGGATGGCTTCGGCACACCTCGGACAAACTTGACCACGCAAGTGGTCAAAATGTTGGCTACATTTCCATGCCCATATTCTTCCACGCGACTTAGACCTGGGTTGGAAATGAAGTGCACTTAGGATATCTATACTTAAATTCTATCTCTACCTGATTTATTCCCTCCGGCGTACAATCTTCCCGATGATTTTCCTTGCTGCCTGTTTCACTTGATCAAACACACTAGGCTTTTATATTCCTGAGTGCCGAGGAGTCGGCTCTAAAGAAGTATTTATGGAAGAATAACCGGAATCAATATCCACTATCCCTTTCTCCTCACGTGGGTACTGCGGGTAAATTGGCTGTCGATTGGTGTCTTTCGAGGCATAACCGGATTCTAACGGTGCCTTGCTGTGCCGGACGGAAATATCTACTTCAACCGCTTCAAGCGGCAAGCGTCCACTTCTCAGGTACTCTTTTAAACAGTAAATGTCTGCCGCATTTGGAATTCCTACCGATCTAGCGCCAAGCTGGTGTTGAATGTCGTCGAATACCTGAGAAATAGGGATGACATATCCTGAATTGAAAATGTCTGAGGCGACAAGGTGACCATACAACTCGAAGGTTTCAGAATCCACTACCCACGACCCTGAGTCTCCGTCACAGATCCCTAGTATCTCGGTCAGTATTTGAATAATGGAACAGAATATGTAACAAACCATTCTCGTCGTCAATAGTGATAGTATATGCGTCGACGAAAACTTGGCTAGGTCCAACAAGGATTCTGCCCGACGACGATGACAGAGAACCCTTCTTGACTGTGCGTCCAACAATCATGAACACCGAGCGGATTTCAGTCTTCTTGGGAGCACTGTTTGAAAGAAAAAGTGAATCCATCGCATCTACGGGCACTTTGTTAAGACCGAAGTCAACAGCCCTGTGAAGCTTAAACAACGCCCAGTCGTAGGCTTTGGTCGCATCGTTCAATATCGTGTCCGGTTCGATCATCTGTCCAATAATGGATAATTTCTCAAACTCCCAAGCATTGAGCTCAGTTGGCGAACTTAGTGGGGGAGTGTTTGTACGTGACTGGGCCCTGAATGGAGCCAGGTCAATTTCGAACTCCTCGTCGTCATCATCGTCGTCGTCGTCATCATCTTCGTCAACGTCGTCATTGCCGACGTATCCGTCATCCGTCCTTGCATTGACGGAACTAGTGTCGTCTCTGTCGTATAGATCGTGAAGGACATGTCCGGCAGTCGTTCCATAAAAATAGATTTCACCATTTTCCATGACTACCTTGATAAGACCCCCACACGTAGCTTTTCTGGATTGTCCAAAAGGGCTTTGCAACAAAATTCGGGCTCCGCATAGTGTCGATTCCCAACGATCAAGGAGAGCATGATCACCAACAACTGTCGCCATGCTGTTAATGAACATTATTCTGAGTCTTGGGGCTTCGGGAATGACGGTAATGTTGAAGGGCTGCTGTCCCGAGATGCTCGGCTGGCACATTTCGGTGATCATCTTCTGCTTGGCAAATAGCTTGATGCTAGGATGTTGTTCACGGTGGCAGAAGATAGCAATCTCGGCCACAGCATCCTCCTTCGTCTGACCTATCATCAAAAGTCGCGTCGACATTGGTCTCAATCTGGCACCCCGCTTTTGGCTTTTAGAAACATGCTCTAGGAGAAGTTTCTCAAAGTGAGGTTGAATGCCTACGAATCGTTCGGTTGCTGATGGGTCGATGGCGAGATCGAGGAAGGGAATCTTGCCCTTTTTCTCGAGTTTCCTACTAGGAAAGGGGAATGAGATGGAAAACCCAAGGAATTTCCCAGAATCGCTCTGTACTGGAGTGTTCGTATCAGATATGCGGCTTCCTTCCCGAGTGGCATATCCGGAATCGGTGCCATCGTCCGACGAGATGCCTTCCTGGTTTCCAGGTGTTTTGACCCTATTCGGGATTTCGCATGGGACTGTGGGTATATTTGCAGTCGAAGCCGCCATTATGGAAGATATCAAATGGCCTGGACACGGCTGATGTGGAACGACGTGAACATGAGCGATGAAGCGTTGTAGGTTAACCGAGAGTTGTGACGGGAAAGCGGGGTCATGAGATAAAAGAGAAAGATCACATGAAGAACTTCAACATCATGCTTGGGAGTATCATCTTGTGATTGGTGGCCTTGTTGGCGGCCTCTCAACAACCAGGCTATGTGGACGATAGCGCCAAGGATGTGAGGCAGCCAAACGCCTCATGGTTCGCCTCAAAAATGCGTTGCTGCCCGACCTCTCAATTCTCATTGGTTTCTCTCTGTTGGGCTCTCTCAGCAATTGTGGTAGTAAGATAGCGTGACGGATGTGAGGCGAACGCCCCATGCTGCGCCATAAAGGGAGTAGCTGCCTCTGTTCCCGATTCTGGAGCCCGAGAAGCGGTGTTAAGATGCAGGCACTAAACAAATAACAGCAATGCGAGACGCGTCTATTCGCAAATTTAAGCAAAATGGCTGCACCGACCTCTGATTTCTACCCGTTGGCAAATGTCACGCCTCAGGACCTTGCCGAGATCTGCCAAGTCTTGTGGGATTGGTCGCCATGTTCGCAATGGGTTGGAGGTGAAGTCTGCCCTCAGGTGTCGGCAGGCTGCGCGTGCTCGCAGGCAACCAAACTCGAGCCCTTCTTCGACTTGTATCGGAACATCACCGCGTACTATCTCCCCGATGCGGTTGGGAGTTCTCACCCTGCTCTACGATCCCATGTCGATCTTCGGGATATTATTGTCCTGCTGAGGGGGAATCTAGATGAACCTCGGATACACCTCACTACCGAATACTTCACTAAAAGAGAAGTAGAGGAACGCAAAAGACCGCCGCTCAGCGACCAGAACCGGGCTTTCAACCTGGCCGCTCGAATCATCACAATGGTCCAGCCCGCAGCTGAAAACCAGTCGGACGGGCTGTTGGAGGCAGGGAGTCAACCTGCCTTGTGGTCCAGCGATAAATCTCTTGCAGCGTTTATCGGCTCCGTTTTTCCCAAACGGGAGCATCCTAACTTATCTGGTAACAGCGATGTCACTGCCACTACCAAGATTGATGTTTCGTCCATCATGGCCAAAAGACTGAAGAAGGTCGCCAAGTTGAAAATTGTTCCGACCGACGACTTGACCAGCCATCTGTCGCTAGATACAAAACAAGGGACCGTGTCAATATTTCATCACACAAGCGTGCTCAAAGAAAGCCTTAGCAACGGAAATAGATATCTCGGAGCAGGGCAGAGCTCTCAGGGAGTTGCAACGACAACCAACACTCGGTAAGTGGGCAAATGAACACAATTGATATGACTTCATATCAATCCAGCTAATGAATCAACTAAATAGGTCAAATATTCCTCCGCAATTAGCAATTGAGACTCTTGCGACTATAAAAGAAGTATTGTTTCCCGATGACTCGGTGTCACAATCAATGCTCCGCAGTCTCATTTCCAGAGAGAAATTTGACCCAGACATCGCCCGTATCGTCGATTCGCCACTTCACCTTCCTGGACCAGATGAGCCAATGCGATACAAATATTGGGGTTCTAGGCTATTAGATCTGTACGATGAGATTGAGAACCCGACGCCTCGAGGATTCTTCGAGAAGTGGCTCGAGCGCAAAAGTGGTGCGAGGTATGCGATGATGGCGACTCTTATCGGTCTTTTCATAGCCATACTGCTTGGGGCGCTCGGCCTCATTGTCAGTATCTTCCAGGCTTGGGTTGGTTGGCAGCAATGGCAGCATCCTGTGTGATGAATATGGGCAAGGTCTGTGGTGCAAATGGGGGATAGTTAGTGGAGAGAGGAAAGTGATTTAATGGGGATTTCGCGTTGGAAGCTGGACATCATAGGAGTTGGTTAGTTCTGGGAACAAAACGGCATCGTTGTAGCGATGATTTGACAGTTTATTTGGTCCGTGAAGTAGACTGCTGCGTCATATATTAGGTCGTAACAACCCATTTCCTACTCCTCCTCCAACTCCGGTTTCTGGCCAATCACCACAACTCTGTAATTTTGATAATCAGCTTCACAGTCTCAAAGAAAAGGATATCGTCATTAAAGAGTTGCCGTAGCACTTACACTTCCCAATATGCATGAACCTTTCGATTGCGCATCTCAGCTCGTACGTCGGTAAGGAACACCAAGATTTCCTCTCGGCTCATACCCAGCCCGTGCGCTAGCAGGACTGAGCTGATAATCTCCAGGTTTCCTTCAATGTTTGCCAATGTCCAGAGCCCAATTTCCTTGTATTTGGGATCCTTTGGCCATGTGTTGGTAGGCCATTTGAAAACAAGCCGTTGGATGTTGACGAAGCCCTGTGCTTTGAGACGGGCTTCGTGGTTCACCCCTTCATCGAAGCGACGTCCAAGATTTGCGGCGCCTTTGACGGTCAATTCGTCCCATTTGTTCAATGGAGAGTCGGCATCCAGGGTTCCGTCGTCGCATCTGGCAGGGAAAGTTGGATCGATGACTTCAATCCAACCGCCGGGTTCCAGGGAGCTATATCACGGACATCAGACTTAGGTCCTGGAAGCATGTGAAGGAAGAATATCCACCAACGAGGCAAATCGTAATGCTCTCAGGATGATTAGATGTAAGGCACTTACTCCCAGCATTGACGCGTAAATCTGTCCCAGTCGGCAAAACTGCCGGCCATAAGGCGGACAAAGATGTAGTCGAAAGGCTTAGTCCAAGTCCAGTCTTTTTCCACATCATCAACCTCGAAAGTGCAGTTGGGCGGGACGCTGTGCACTGATGAGACACCTATTGAGTGGATGTGTTGGCCAGAGTTATTACTCACAAGGATGGTTGGATAGCGGCGATATCAACACCAAAGACCTGATGTCAGATTGGCTATTAGTTGCGTGCAAAGAGCTAAAAAGCGCCAGCGTCATACCTCTGCATGAGGATGATCATCGGCTATGAATCAAGAGTGAGCCCAAAGTTTAAGAAGGCCTGTATTTGAGGACTTTTTCCTTACCAAAGTCGATCGCCCACACTCCAGTGCCAGTGCCGATATCCAGTACACGTTTGGCTGTGTCAGCGTAGGGAGCAAAGTATTTTTTACCACCAAATGTCAAGAGGAGATGGTGGTTTTGGAGATCTTAATGAACTGTGAGCTTCGGGTCCATCAATTGATTTAAATGTTGTTACCTAATCTCTCAGACTCGTGCTACCAAGAGACAGTCAGTGAGCTCCTTGCAATTAATTTAGACAAGAGTATTACTTTATCACTAGGGAGAAAATATTCTGTGATGATGTGATTAGCCAAGACTGTCGACAAGCAAATGAGGTGGAAAAAAGCCGCAACCTACTCTCGTCTCGGTGGTACCCACGACCGTCCCGCATGTGGTACTCGAGGATGCTTGAGCGCAAGGACGCGGTTGAAATCTCATCATCGGTCTTAACGACATAAAGCAAACTCGTAAGCGCATTGAAATATTTACGGCTTAGTTAGGAGCTACCCACCACACCAATGGCCGAATCGTTATCGCCCACATCCGCTTCCTAGAGTCGTATCAGCTCAGGGAGATTCAGTACTGCTGCAAAGCGGGCCGTTCCGCAGTCCCACGCACCAAAAGAGCCGGCTGATCGACAGCGGGGTCAACACTTCCAGGAGAGTTAGCACTGGCCGGCGACGCAGACTTGCTGGGCGAGCGGGGCGAATGGGACGTCATGTTTATCTCCTGGACGCTGTAGCCTTTCAGAATGAGAAGCAACAGGAGAGACCTAACATTGGAATCGAAGAACGTGCGGGGTGTTCGGCTTTTTGACACGTAACCCTTGGCATACTTTGTTGGTGCAGGGAATTATCCGGATAGCCTGATTCGGGTGACGTGGCGCACTGTTGGTCCAGGTTTGCAGGGCTTGCTTCACTTTTGTATGGTGGACGCTGCTTCTGGGTTACATCGATGTGGCAGGGATTCAGTCATCTCTCCGGCTTAGCGGCACGATTGGCTTTTTGTCAAGTTCCTCGGTTCAAGGAGATAACATCAATCTGCTGCATTGATAACGTTGATCCGGGCCACTCTCTTCAACATGTGACGTTTCTTCTATGAGCGCTACTATTGAATATATACAAACATCTCAGACAACTCTCCCGGCGATTGACCAAAAGTAGATCTGGAGAATTAATCTTGTTGCAATGGCGTGATCCTGATCATATTCAGTGATGTATAGGAATTAAGAAGCCGGGGATTCGGCATTTACCAGGTTACTGGTGTTATTTGACGGGGTTGAACAATAGAACTCATATCAGCTACCAGAAGTCGTTGCAGTGCGTCATTTGGCTTTATCTGCGCCTGGTGGTTGAGGGACATCCTCAAACATTTTGGTTCTGCAGGGAGCTGGATTGAGTTCTTAACCCTAGTTGTCGACTAGGTTTCAAGGATTGCGTTAAGTGTTCGCTAAACCTGGCACTAGGACCGGGAGACCCCCAACTATGTACGTCGCTATTAAGTCTGTTGTTGACCTGTGCTGCAGCAATCACATCCCACTCACGTTGGACTTGCCAGTTGGCAGATGCAAAAAACTGTTATATGATATGTTTCCCTGTTACGTTGCCACAAATATCAATCGTTGCCTATACTTAATGCAAATGAACTGCTCAAATCAACCAATGTTTGTTTCCTAGCCATTTATTAACCGTCATTTCCGTCCAGCACACATCCTCATTATTGCTCGCGTTATGCTTTGATATTTCTCTTGATTCGCCCTTGTCCATATTGCCGACAATGTGTGGCACACACAACCCGGCAAGTCAATAGCCAAATCGCCCACATCCATAAGTCTATGTAATTCCATTTGATTCCGTCATGCCCTTCATACCAGCCGCTTCAGTTGCCTTTGCCCCCTATAAGGCACTGAGTAGTGCCGTCTCTTCATCGCAATCCCTATCCTCGTCCTCGGTGTTTTCATCCATTAAGTAGACGCTCGCAATTGAACCACCAAGCGTGATAGCGGCATTGAACCACCAGGCAAAACCAGAGTATCCCGCGTCAAGTCCCACTGAGTACAGATACCCAGCTACTATAGGGCTGAAAGCTCGACAAAAGCTTGCAGTTGCGGCCGCGAGGCCATTGATAGTTCCCAGACTCGTCTTGTCTGAAACTGCATTGATTAAAAGGATCGCGTTAGCAGGATATGCGATAGATGAGTAGGAACACCTCCAGATCAGAATCACATATACTGCGACCATTCTCAGACTCTCAGGAACCAGAACTGCATACGGCGCGAAGAAGTACATGAGCCAGTACGTGAGAGCCAGAAATTTGAACAATTTCAAAGGGCCTGTCCGGCTGACCATGAACGGAAATAAAAAGGCAGTAGCGAAGATGGAGTAGATGCCTTGCATAGAAAGGACAAAGCCCACTTCCTTGGTATCCATGCCATATCCATCGACAAATTTGAATGGCCAAGACAAGTGTCTGTCGGTGCGTGATTCGGTACTCAGAACCACGGGAAATAGGACGTCGAAGGTCATGGTATGGCTAACGAGGTTAACGGATAGTCCGAGCCGCTGGTTTTGAACACTCACAATGCGAGAATTCCGTAACAAACAATGTTCAGGATAACCTGACGATTGAAGGCGGGTCCGGGTTTCTTTGACAACTTTAGGCTGTCTTCAATTGGTTGTATGATTGGAGAAAGGAGGCTTGGTTCAGCCTCAGCAGTTGACCTTTGCTGGGTGTCTACTGGCTTAGAACTGGGGAGTAGCCGCGAGCCAAGTGATAAAATCCAATCGCCGACCTTCAGTGCAGGATCGGGACGTGAAATGGTTGGATTTGTTTCTTGGAAAAACAATGCGCCAAATGAGGCACCCACAAAGAGTAGAATGGCGCTGCATAAATTTGGCAGCAGATATGGCCAACGATCCCAGATGGAGCCTTTTTGGAAATAATCCGGGTAGCTGATGCAAGGTCGAGCCAGAGCCCCTCCAACCATGGGACCAATGATGGATCTGTAGGCTGTTAGTTGAGTGCAATTGACTGTCGTATAGGTGAGCTTACCCGATGCCCCAAACTAGAGGCATGATCATGTATGCACGAGCTTTGGCGAAATTAGAAGATTCTTAATAAGATAAGCTGGATTTACTCACCTTGATGTTCTTTAGCGGTGACCATTTCACCAACGACTGTTTGCATAACGCTGATGTTCCTATTCGAGCCAAGTTAGCAATCAGGACCCGGAAGGAGGGAAGGTATTCACGAACCCGTTCAAGAGCCCCGCAAGAACACGAGCGCATAACGCGGTCATCATATTTGACGAAAGACCTAAGAGGAGCATGCTCGTGGCTGTACCAAGCAGAGCAATGACGATGACAGGCTTTCGGCCGACCTTGTCACTGACGCGACCCCAAATTGCGCCAGTTGAGAACTCGGCAAGGGCAAAGACGGTAGTCATCATGCCAGCATAGGTCGAAATCTGATTCGGGTCGTCGGTTTCATGGAAATCTTCGATCATGAAGTATATGTACGGGAAAATAGAGGTGAATGCGATCGGCTCACACAGTCGACACAACGCTAAGATAAGCGGAGAGTTAGCGATATGCAGTCTAGATGCACGATCGAGTCCTCTAGCTTGGATAATGACGTGGTTTTCGCTCTATCTGAAGCAAACTCACCCAAAATGAACATTTGGCGTTTGGGGAATGGCGGTACGCCGTCTGCAGTTCCGATGCTTGGTGCACCGCGTTGTTGAGTCATTGCGGCGGTTGCGTTCCAACAACCCAATGAGGAGTAGGAAATGGAATCAAGGCTGGGGTATCATGCAAGTTCTCGTTAGACTTGCGCAATCAAGATGCTCTTTCAAGTGGCCTTCCAACGTCTTTTATTGGCGCAATTTCGGTCGCTTGGACCCTGGATCTTCACTGCCGTCACAGATGTCTCAATGCAATCCCAAAACGGGGCCGAGACGAAGGATTCCAGCGCGTCGCCTCTAGAAAGGCAGAAGGACGGAACGACGAAGCTGGAAAGACGCAGCAAAAGTTGCGGAAGAATAGATTGAAAGGAAGATAAATGCCCTCACGGTGGGTCTCAGGGTTGTAATCAGCGGAGGCTCCTGTCACCGCTTCGAGCGTCTTGCGCTTGGCTTGTCAGACCGGCCCGCAACTCCGCCAAGTTTACGCCGTAAATAGTCTACAATGTGAGTGGACCCGCCGTCGTTTTGCCGGACACCCACTCGCCTGCAGGAGGTTATCAGTGCCTAATCCGTGGATCAGTTACTGGCCGGGCGGAGATATCTGCAATGAGGCCCCCCATCGGCCCCGTAATATGTGAAGAAGGCGTGCATCACATGGTCTGTCGAGTCGCACAAACCCGGATTGTGGGTGGGTAAGCCTGACAATAATAGTCCGGAGACTGTGTGTCTAGTCCTTCATCGGCCGGATCGGCAGTTCATTTAATTTGCGGCAGGGGAGTTGAAAAGGCCGCGGTTGAGGCCAATCCAGCTTGCACCACAGCACAGTCCTGTGAAATGTCACAAGATCAATAATTGCGTCGCGAGGAAGAGTTTAATGCACTATTCACCTGAAGTTATCGCGAAGAACCAGAGGGGTGCAGACAAACTAAACTGATCTGCAACCACTTCCGATACGTCATATCTCAACCCCGCCCGGGAGTCGGTGTGGCTATTCTCATCCCTGCTTGACAGACTCTCTAGACCAGATTAATTGAGGCCATCCCATGTTAAGTTCAAGGCTGCGGCGGTCACATTCCATCCCCGCTCCAATCGGAAATGGCCCGGTCCCTCCTCCTCCACTATCAGATCAAGTGGCCATCCCCAGGTTCGCCATTCTCTCCGGGGAGAACTCCCTGTGATGAAGCACAAGGGTCCGCGTGTTGAGTTCCGTATTCCTCAACTCCACTGCCGTGTGATTTCTTTTGTCGGCCCGAGCGCGTATCTTGGATGCTATTCCGCTCCCAATTACTACTGGTGCCCGTTTGACCCCGATGCGCACGCGACTATCGCGCGGGATGGGCTGCATCGTTCCCCGGGCCCGCGCAGCCAAGCCTCGACCAGAAGCAACACAAATGTTCGCGAAGCATGCATGTCATGCAAGGCACAGACTGACAGCTGCCAAGAATTCATACATCTGCCGGTCTTCTCCACCGGTGCCGAATTAGCCGTTCCAATCTTGTATGGAACCGATGTGGGAAGAATTGCTGCCATGCTGTTGACGCCGCTTTGTAGTCGCCGGAACATCGTAGTCAACGCAGCGCTAGCAATAGCAATAGCCACGAAGATGAGCCTAGACACAACGATTTCGGTGACCTTGGTTTTCACTTGCATGGAAATTGTAAAATCAGATTTAGGGCATGTAGAAAGCCGCCCATACTTGGTTATGTTCAAGAACAAGCCTCACCTAAATTCGAAGTTCTTGTCACCGGCGTACACTCTGTTCTAGCCGTACTAGCCATGTCGATTTTCCAGGCGGTCACTCTCCCAAGTGTCTTGGCCCCTGTAAAGTTTACTTCAAACCTGGTTTTGTCACCGACGACGCCCAAATGTTGGGAGATACAGGGCCCAGAGCTGATATGCATTTATTCCTGTTACAGGGTTGGTACGTGTTCTTTCATTTCTGGTAGGGTAAATCGACTTCTTCGAGTTTCTATAAGCTGGATTGTTGGGAATGTGCCGACCGTGAGTTCCGCCGTTTTCGACCGGCCACGTATCTCGCCTGTTTCAGATTTGCCTACCTCTCGGCAACCTGTCGGCAACCTCCCTCATTGGATCAGGGAGCTTTTTATATGCTGCAATTATGCGTTTGGGAGGGCCTCGAGGCCGACTGCGCTGATCAGTTGCCTGGAACAGGATGGACTCGTGGCACTTGATAATTTTCATATCCTCAATATTCCCCAGCTGCTATAATTGACACGGAATGAGGAGCAGCTCTGTCGTCTGTTGAACGACTTGAATTGCCACGCTCATCTTGTCACTTGTTGTTTGTCTCGCGGGGGTTCTGGCAGAAAAGGTCGGCGACCTAGAAGACGCGGTGGCGACCTTGGACTAGCTTAAACGTGAACAACATAGTCACGTGGAAGCGGTGACTAGAATAAGACGCCGCGGCATCTTCAAGTCGTTGGCATCCAACCACGGCGTTCAGACGCAGCTATAGCCACTTTCAACGCACAAGTATCAATTCAGTCACTCAATACAATGTCTACAAGCGAACAGGATCAGCAGACAGGGGTGAGGCAAGAGCAGCAAGAGTCACAGGATGACGAGCAGCAGCTGCATTCTCGGAGCCCCGACGACACCCCGGCCACTGAGAGCGCCAGACAAAACCGCACAGCATGCTTGAACTGTCGCGCCATGCGGCAGCGTTGCGACCGAAACACGCCGTGGTGAGTGTTCAAATCTATATCCCGAGACGGGGCGTGGACTTGGTAAGGACTGACACGTGTAGCTCGCGCTGCCTTTCACAGGGACGTCAGTGTCGTTATCCGGCTGGTTCCAATCGTGGCCGTAAGCTGGGAAGCATGAAGTGGGATTCACTACCCACGATGACCTACGGGTAATTTTGTTCGCTCAGCTAACCCAAGGCTAGCAAACCTACGACTGTTGAGAAGCTACTATCCCGAATCAACGAAAGCGGCGTACGAGACCAGGTGGTTGCGGCTCTGCTCAATTCCAACGTGGACCGCTCGAATCATGTCCTTTCACCTGGACAAGCCCAAGAACCCACTTCCGCTGCCGTCCACGCGGATTCTCTTCGTCCCAGTGACCGTCAACCGGCTTTCAACCACCATGACACCGAGTTTGACGCCCGACATTCCCTAGTCTCTCCCTTGAACATGATGGCCGCTGCCGTCGCGGCTGACATTGTCCCCTCCCCCCAGAACTCCAGCCCGCAAATAGGTTGCTTTTTTAAAAACCAGGCCGGCCGCAGAGGGGTTGCGGAAGTTTATGATGAGCGATTGGCTAAATATTTTGGTAATGTCTCATCCTCTACTCGTGCCGTGTCGTACAATACTTACCTTTTTCACTGTTCAGCCCCTCACACAACTCAGCAGACGGACTGGCAGGTTTTGGCCTCTCAATCAGTAGACCACACCTTAAAGCTGGAAACAACAGCTTGCGATCCTATCACGGCGCGGCTGATTGACCAAAGCGATGTCTCGTGGTATTTCAAATTGTTCGCCTCCATTACTCGAGTAGACTCTCTCACCTTCGTGTCTCCAGGCTAACCAGTTATCTCCATAGGTTTTTTAAGATACGCAACCCAGTTGTAGGCTTGTTGGACCCGGTCCTACACACACCTGAATATGTTTACTCTGCATCCTTCACCCTCTTCTCGGTTGTTTGTGCCCTGGGCTGCGCCGTCTCGGTACGCCCCAGAGATAGAGTACTATACCCTGCGTTACTATCTTTAGCGGAAGGGAGCATGAAGTGGTCCATTGCGGTTTCGGTCAAATCTCTCGAGACCATCCAAGCCATCATCAACATGCAGTATTGGGCACCAATCTGCCAGAGGCAATCAGACGATCCTTGTTGGTTGCACTTGAGCCATGTGAGAATACCAAACCCGAATTGCCCTGGCTTACGTGGAGGGAACATGATATTGACGTGACCACAACCTGGGTAGGCTGCACAGCTCGCAAGAGAATTGGGTATTCATAAACCCGCCACTGTTGCTGACCAAGTTAATGCCTTAGCCCCAGACGCGGCCGCTGATCACAGAGAGCGGCTTCTACGAAATTTCGAGAGGACTTGGCTTTATGTATTCATCGCCGACAAGAGCTTTGGTATCATAACCGGCCGCCCTATAAGCGTGTCCTGGAAGGAAATTCCAGCCTCCGTGAGTGAGTGGTGGCAAAAGCCAATGACTAGCCCGCACGATCGGGTCATCTGTGGTATTGTGGAAGTAAGGAGGCTCTTGGTGCGTGCTAGAAACTCGAATACCCGCGTCAAATACCTAACATTGCTGGCTCGCAGTTGGTCGCCTTAGAACAACAGAAGCGCACAGAACGGACATTGAAGTCTATCCTTGACTGGCATTCACATGCTTTCGGAACTTTGGACCAGATCCGTACCGCCCGATGTACCTCTGACGGTTCTGCATCAGCCGAGTTTCTCCCGATACTTGCTTTCTACATGGACCATAGCATCCTGGTCCTTAGTGCCCAAGCCTTGAGAGATATGACTGCCCTGGATGAAACCATGACATCGAGTGAGCTATTGGCAGTCTCTCAAAAGACATTTAATGTCGCCAGCCGAGTTCTCGACCTTGTACTTTCCAACCCGGTGTTCCGCGAGCTCATGTTTGGATTCCACAACAATATGTACATAATGATTTGCCATGCAGTCACGGAGATCCTTCAGGTGGGTTTCTTCCGACTACTATTAGTATCATTGGAGTCTTAGGTGGTGCTGACACAATATCTGACCCACAGGCTGTTAAGCGCGGTGGTCTAACTTCCACGGACGTTGCAGAAGCTTCTTCCAAAGTGCGTGCGATTCCAGACCACCTGGAAGTGATCGCGGAAGAGCTCCCACCCACGTCGGCAGCAAATCTGTACATGGGACTCTCCAAGTTCTTTGTGTGCAAGCTTGACAATATTGCCAGCGCTGGAGATGACCACAGCGAATGCGGAGGCAATGCCCAGGACCCGTTCGTTTCCGACTGGTGGAAATCTGTAGACATTGCTTTGCTCGATTCTACCGCCTGGATTGATATGAATTTCCTCAGCTCCGAACCTCCTATTATCAACACTGAAACCTGGGATGGTGCAGAGGACCCGAGTCTAGGCGATTTTGTATTCCATTAATCACTCCAGATATGGCGATTGTACGTATCTGTCATTTAAAGAGAAACGAAGTGGACCCATGCCGGCCACTGTTCAAACCATCTTCACTTGTAGTTAGATTATTAACTAAGACTCATCTCCAATCAATATACGGTGCATGAGTTTGATCTGCGGCGCACTAGTTAAATGACGACGGCATGGTATACCTCGGCAGTGTCCCCCTTATTACAGATTGTGATTATCTGAAGGTTGATTAGTAAAGAAGGCGAAGCATTCCGATGCTTATTGGAGTGGCTATACTACCCTACGTGTCATTTCCTCGTGAGAAACATGTACGAAATTGATAAGCACGTTGAGCCTTCGGAGACCTAGTGGAGCAACCGGGCTTTACATCGGCGTTCTAAGTGGGGCCGCTCCGAATGATTCCCGCCCTGTTTAAGCGGTAATCGTGGACCTGACCGGTGTCCTGATTTATGTCCGCCGGCAAATTTTGAGCTTCGCCCTTTCTCCGTTCGGTGTAACTAATGGCCCGGCTCTAAAACTGGCTTCGTTTGTGTGTTACGTTCCTTGACCTTTACCATCAACGTCATGCTTACAATTACAACGTGTAAAAGTCCCGCCGTCGTTCGTATCAAGTTTGTCAGAATCAGAGGGTGATCATTTGTAATCCGTGAACGACAAGTCGTTCGTATCAAGTTTGTAAGAATCAGAGGGTGATCGTTTGTAATCCGTGAACGAAGGTATAAGTTAAAGGATCCAACATGGACACTTAAATTATCTCACCAAGTTCAATACACTAAACATCCTAACCACGTATTACACGGCCGTCATACAGTCATCTCTCTACTTCTTCAAGCTTATCTTCAACTTTACCTCAGCCTCTTCAACTCTACTTCATCATGTCGGCGCCTACCTCGACCAAAGCTTGGACTGTTACGGGCATCCACAAGGACAATTTTGACGGCCTCCAGCTGATCAATGATGCCCCTGTGCCCAAGATCTCCGACCATGATGTCCTGGTCCAAATCGAAGCAGTTTCGTTGAACTATCGAGATCTCGCTATCCCCAAGGTGATCCGCGGCTAATTATCCTCCATTGATCTCAGGTACTAACTACCGCTGGCAGGGACTGTACCCATTTGCCATGAAGACTCCCGTCATTGCGGGCTCCGACAGCGCAGGCATTGTACTTGCAGTCGGACCCAAGGTTACCGACTTCTCCGTGGGTGAGAAAGTCTGTACGCTCTTCAATGAGTTTCATCAGACCAATCCAATCACCCCCGAAGCCGTCGGAAGCGGTCTTGGTGGCGCTGTTGATGGTACTCTGCGCAAGTATGGAGTCTTCCATGAGCGCGGGCTTGTGAAAGCACCTTCGTCGCTGAAGCCTGTCGAGGCGAGTACTGTGACATGTGCTCCGCTGACTGCCTGGAATGCACTGTACGGCCTTCAATCAAAGGCTGTCAAGGCCGGGGATTGGGTCCTGACGCAAGGCACTGGTGGTGTAAGCTTGGCTGCAATCCAGTTTGCTTCAGCTGCAGGCGCCACAGTGGTTGCCACAACTTCATCAGACGAAAAGGCAGCTACCCTCAAGAGGCTCGGAGCAAGCCATGTTATCAACTATCGAACAACTTCCAACTGGGGCGAGATTGCTCGGGGACTGACGCCACAGGGACTTGGTTTCGACCACATCCTTGAGATTGGAGGCGCCGCCAGTATTTCCCAGTCACTCAAGGCCATCAAGCTCGAAGGAGTTATCACGATCATTGGATTTCTCACCACGGCCGATAGCGATAAGCAGCCATCTCTGATGGACGCACTGAGCCATATCTGCACGGTCCGCGGCATCTTTGTTGGTTCGAAGCAGCAATTCGTGGAGATGAACCGAGCTATCGACTCCGCAAAGATTGTCCCTGTTGTCGATGCGAAGATATTTGCTTTCGGCGATGCTAAGGCTGCGTACGAGTACCAGTGGCAGAGGAAGAACTTTGGAAAGGTTGTGATTCAGATTTGAGTGATGGATATAGCTCAATAGTTAATGCCATATATAACACATTGAACCACGGTGACCCCAAATTCGTGCTTGTATGTGAGTTATTCAAGTGTAATAAAATGATCTATAGTATTGGATCATCTAAGTCTACTGCCGGGTGAGATATGTCCGAATATCCTGACATTCGTCGAGATCTGGTCAAGAGAAAACCAATTAGATCGTTTACGCAAACTATTACGTCTAGTAGCATTCATCAGACGTAGATTATGTCACAAACTGTTAGATGGCCAGCGTGACGCTTCCACGGTTAAGAGCCAGCCTAAATCCCTGCTTTAGTTGTTACAGCTGTACATCCTGTCCATCGGTCTTATGTGCGGATACGTAGTAGGCCCCAATTATTCTCCGCATCTCTACTGGCGATCTTCGATACCCCTGAGCCAAACTCGGAAGTGTCACGGCGGCCGCGTTGCCTCAGTCCAAAGCCGACACTAGTTGATCGGAGGTCATATAAATCGCTCCGACATCCGACCTCCGACCTGCATCTCCGCCACGGTCGCCGACTAAAGTGGAACCCGATCGGATCAATTTCTCATCGTATCAATATTCGTGCAGGCTTAGTCCTCGGCATTGGCAGTCGTCCCAGTTGAGATTCGGACACAGGGCTCATCGGGCTTATACGAGGGCCCGTTTGACTTACCGCTTGTTGAGATTTATAAGCTCACCGAGAAATATTATTGAGTAGTGAGGCAAATACTTAATTGGGCTCCACAATGAGCGTCGATTGATGAAAAGTGACCGAGAAGGCCAATGTGTATAAGACGTTAATCGGCTGTCTTCATTTTGTCACGAACCTTGGTGACAAAGCTGAATCGACACAATATCATCCATTTTCTACACTCTTGCACCAAAAACGTTACTTTTGCAACAATGAAACCAATCACCCTATACTCTCACCCGTACGGCCCGAACCCTTGGAAAGTAGCTCTGATCCTGGAAGAGATTGCCATACCATACGAAACCCAATTTGTCGATTTTAAGGCGGTCAAGCAAGAGCCTTACACCTTGCTGAATCCCAATGGCCGCCTTCCCGCGATCGAGGACCCGAACACTGGCCTTACCCTTTGGGAGTCTGGGGCGATCGTGGAGTACCTCATTGGGCAATACGATACTCGGAGAAAGATAAGCTATGATGGCTTTCCCGAAACACATCACCTGCGACAGTGGCTCTTCTTTCAAGTCTCCGGACAGGCCCCTTACTACGGCCAGGCCGCGTGGTTTTCTGGCTCTCATCCCGAGAACATCCAGAGTGTAATCGATCGCTATGTGACGGAAATTCACAGGGTGAATGGCGTCTTAGAAAAGGCTCTCGGTGATGGGGATTGGCTTGTGGGGGATAAATGCACGTATGCCGATCTCTCCTTCATTGCTTGGCAGCGTTGGGCGCCCAAATTTGGCGGGGAAGACATGTATCAGAAATTTCCGAAAGTCGAAGCTTGGGTCAAGCGCATGGAGACTCGGGAGACGGTTCAGAAGGTTTATAAAGACCAAGACGAGGCCATGGTGAAGGCGGAGGGCAAGTTTTAGATCGAGCTGTCATCGTAGAATGATAGCGTATTCAGGGTTGATTAGAGAGCAGTAGACTATTATCCGTATACTACGTCTATTTACTTGTTGTCTAACACTTCACGAAGGGCTATTGGCTCCAGACTGCCGATATTATCGTTCATATTTTGACCTGGTTCAATCATGCAATTCATGAAAAATACATTTGCTAGGGCTATTGCCTGACACGGCCTGCATTCAGCCAGCCACATGATGAGGGCCGGTGATGCTGTATTACTTTGTTGACCTTTCGGTCAGTATTTGCCCTTACAGGCCGGGGAATTATTGAGTAGAGTACAAAAGTCAAACCTCTAGACCGGATCCAATCATACCCTGATCCATCGAACAGCATTCAGATCCCCATTTGTTATTTGCCTTTCTGCTCCTCCTCCATTGTTGCTCTCCTTCGAAGACTGATTCGCTTCGTCATATTTATGCTCGTTTCGGCCGATATGCCATCCGCGCAGACCAAGCATAAACAAAGCTGACGCTATGAACATGAAGCCTGTAAACAGCTGTGCACCAAGGTAACTCCCAGTACTAGTGTAGATTTCCAAGGCAATAGGTGCGCCGAGTGTCGAAGGGATAACCATTGCCAGCCAGAGGATACTCAACCCCGAAGGGAGATTCTCAATTCCCAAGACCTCTACCATAACAGGTGTGGCATTGACCCAGAATACGCCGGCAGAGAGTCCGACGACGAGAGCGAAGAGAATCAGCACTCCAAAGGACTTTGCGTTCACCCAGATAACCAAGGACGTGACGCCTGTCACAAAAGTCATCAATAAAGTGATGTTGAGGTGGCCAAACATATCGCCCAACCATCCAATGCAGGGTCGGCCAATCGCCTGACCCAGCATGAAGAGTGCGGGAATCATAGAAGCTTGAGACGAATTGAGTCCTATGGCATTGGCATAATTCGCCAAAGTGAAAATAAGGACAAAATAGCCGAACATATTAAAGACGCCGAAGCCCAAGATTAGGAGATACTCCCTCCTCTTTAGCAGGCTGGTGTCGAAAGCTAGCCGTCGAGCCTGTGTCGCCTCGTACCGTGTCTTGATAAGAAGGGTGCAAGCAACATTCGCTACGGCCGAGACGATGGCCAGGATGCGGTATGCCCACTCTAAACCTAGGTTGCGGATCATGGCTCCGGCTGCAAGGGAGTAGGCAAGACCGCCGAGCCCTGCGCCTGCAACGGCGACACCGTTTGCGAGGGCACGTCGTTTGTTGAACCATTGAGAGATGATGCCATACGACGGGAGGAAGAGCAAGCCCATTCCTATTCCAAAGAGCACTCCTTGCGACAAGAAGAGATGCCAAATCTGGGTCGAGAGACTTGCACAGACGAGACTGGTAGACTGAAGAATGGCGCCGGCGAGCATAGTCGGCCGGGTTCCAAGCTCTCGTGCCATCACAGTAACAAGCGGTGAGATGAGAAGCGTGACGCCGATACTCAACGATCCAACGGCGGCGTACATCAGTGCGGACGTGCCCGGGAATGTGCTTTCTTTCACATAGTGAGCTAGAAATACCGAGTAGGCGGCACTGATACCCCAAGAGTTCCCGTTGACAATGGCCACGGATGTCGTGACAACCCACCCGTAGCCTCCATCTGGGGCTGCGATAGGTAAAGTTGCGTTGGGCTGTGATTCGTCATCGGGCGAGGATGTGCTGGGGATATCTTCTTTCATCGCGAGTACTGTGGGTTGGACGTTGAAGAGGCAAGTAGGGCAATGTAGGCTGCGCGCTCTTGACCAGAGAATACCAACAACAAAGACACGATAATTATAACAGACTATGTAGTATGGAAACCATTATTAGGATACAGACGAACATCACCCAGATTTAAACCGCGATGGCCGAATAATTTGCCAAGGGAAATGAATCATTGATGGGTCTACTCGGGTAGGGTCGTGGTTCAAAAGAAGACGCCGGCGTGGTAAGCGGACACCGAGAGGCTTTGGTTTAGTACCCGATGCAGGACCAGGTGTGGATACGGTACAAGACAGTATTGGCTTTATAGGAAGATGCAAATGCTATGGAACATGGAACCGGTTCTCACTCACGGCGATGTTTTGGCTGCTATGTGAAACTCCACACCCAACCGAAGAAGGTGTTTCTCTCTTGACACAAGACGAAACAGAAGGAGACTCCAGTCGATACTCTCAACTTTTGCCCGGTGTATCAGTCACTCCCACACCGGCCTTGATACAAACATCTGATCTGGTGGTACAGGCATGACTGTAGTTGCCGATGCATATTCAGCTTTTAGGTAATAACACCCGAGCTGCCTCTCAATACGAGTATTGATTGCCTGGCGACATTCGTAAAATGGGTCTCCGTTCGGCCTCTAATTTTGAAGAGCGCTACGAGAATTCTATGTAGCGTGAGCCACCGTAGATCGCCGCTAATGTAATCCATCTCCACCCTTTCAGACATGAACCTCCCCAACGAGAAGGAGGCCTGTATATAAGTATCGGTCCCTGCTGTCACTGAGGCCGAGTACCAGCTGATCGGTACACATTATTGTCAATCCCTTTCTTCGTCCTCCAAGCGAATTGTCCGGCAACATGGCATTCACGCTGGAGAAAGCGGGCAAGGTGCCGTCCAACGAACCATGTCATGACCTAGGCGACCACAATCGAGCTATCACCACCGAATCCGTCGATGCTCAGATTTGGTTCAACCGAGGTCTCGTCTAGGTCTTTTCGTTCAACTACAGAGAGGCGTACGGCGACAAAGGATCAAGAAGGAGAAACAAATGTCCAAACAAAAGAAGCAAGAAATTCACCTCCAATCTTGAGCTCTACCGCCGTAGCCGGTTAGGAAAAGGTCTCACGACATCCATTGCTTCGGTGGGTATTGCCAAAAATGAAGCTTAAAGTTCCGAAGTGCGTCAAAGCTCGTCAGGCGGAATAAGATGTGAGAGCTTCGGTTTCTGAATGCCTCTAATAAAGGGCCCAATAAATGGGGAGATTCGGTACAATTACCAGACATTTCGCTGTCAGCATGAAATCTTGATACCCTTGTCAAAGTACTGGCTGGCCAACATCTGGAACGAAGCTAGCCAGCACCTCGGCAATGGCACCAGCCTTTCCGCATCCACTCTCACCCTTCAAAGTTTGGATGATTGTGAGTACATTCGACTTTCACTTGGGCTAAGTCGGACCACCCATTAGCTGACCGACCCCTTACCTGACCGCCCCACTTACATAACAACTAAAATCGCAATTCAACTTCACTTATAGATAAAATAACAACTAAAAGACCTAATTGGTCCATTTCAACTGATTTTTAATAAACTAACTAATTAAATTTCTAAATATCAAAAAATCAACCAATAAGAACAAAGAAAAAACGAGCTATTCTGAATCTTCAACCTCAGGCGTTTTTATTTGCCTTCTTGCCCTCTTAATATTCCGGATATCTTGAAATAGTCTATTTGGGTCTTTATAAACCCGTCCTCTTTTTCTAGCCTTTAATTGGCTTGAATTTTGATCTTGGACTTTGATTTTTTCTTCTAATTGGGCAATTTGGAACTGGAGTCTATTAAATCCCTTGCTAATAGTCCGTAACAGCTGTCTTATAGTTAGGCTAGCTAGTATTTCCTTCTTATAAGAATGGACTAATGAAGCAATATCTCTCGAATTGCTAGGGGTTGTAAAAGGGATGATTTCAGACCTCTGATTCATTTTTGGAGAAATAGGAGCTTCTGATTGGACCGTAATTGTATCGTTAGGGTTGTGAATAACGAATTTACTACCCATTGGCTTTGATATATTGATTGGCTACAACCCGGCTCCTCTCCAATCTGATAAGGTATTTTTAGTAGTAAGAGCCTTCTTTCTTGCCTCAAAATAGCAAGTAAGAAAGTCTTCCTTCCTAGTTGGGCCAATATCAGTGAGGGGATTGGCTAGTATTAAGGCGGCTCGATATGCAGCTTTAAGTAGCCCAAAGACTGATATATTAAGAGGCTGAAGAACGTGGCTTGTGTGAGGCGGCAAATAGAGTAAATAGACCCTATTGGTCACACAAATACGCATAAAATCAGGCGTTATATGTAATCCATACCCATCTAGGATGAGGAGCCTCTTCTTATTGGTTCGGGCTGGCTTAGAGCCTGGAAGGAAGACTTCCTGCAGCCAAGTAAGGCCAATTTCGTTATTAGTCCAGCCCTTATCAGACGATATGAATTTCTAATTGGTCAGAAAGTCCAATTCCTCTGGAAACCATTGGTGTTAGACGTATTTACCTTTAAAGACGACTAATGGGTCGAGGCACCTTCCTATTGCAGAAATAGCCTTAAGAATAGTTATCCAATTAAGATTATGTGGCTATTTCTTAATTGTCGATTGGAGCTCTAATTGGCCAACTACAAGCCCGTTAGTTCCGAGCCCTTAGAAGACTTCAGTTTCGTCAAAATTCCAACGGTTGCGTGGAGGGATCGATTTGACCCCTGGTTGGTCCAATAGGTCATAGAACCCACGAATAGCAGCTGGATTTGCTCCATTTATCCTTTTCCGGTTAATTCCCTTTCCTTTGAGTGTTTTTATTCGCTGGTTGCGGCGTAGGAAGCCAGTCATCCAGTGCTTTCCGAGTTGTCGGTTGACGCCACTTTCACCCAACAAGGAAGTTGCCAACTTCCGGATCTGGCTATGAGTCAACGCCATTCCGAGCTTATCTTGTAAGATGAGCTAATTACAGAGCTGGTCTTCCTGGTTCTTAGAAAGCACCTGACGCCATTCGTGGGCTTCGTTGCGGCTTGGGACGCCATTGAGCTTGGTCCGTAGGGTTGAATAAGGAACAACGCGCTCATTGGCTGCTTTTCGCATTGATAGACCATTTTTCACATCCTGAATGGCTAGTTGGAGGTCTTCTTCGGTGTATTTAGGCATGAAAATAACGAAAATAAGGTTAAATTGACCAATTGAGTGTTATTGAAGGAAGAAACGCGTGTGGCTAGAGGCGCGTTGTGGTTGACGCGTTGTAAGTGGGGCGGTTAGGTAAGGGGTCGGTCAGCTAATGGGTGGTCCGACTTAAGCCATATTATCCAGCAGATATCTTGATATCTTCGCCTTTCCTCTCCCGATGAGAGCTATTCTTACTTGACCTTGTACTTGACCTTGTGTACAAACTCGCTGGCGCGGATACACGATTGAAGATGGCTAACAGTCTTGGAAGGGGGCATATGCGACAGCTTTATTAATCCCATTGACGATCTAAAGATGATTTGACTTTATTCTTCACAACGGTTTAGTAGAATAGAACGCTCCGACGCAGCCGGTCCAACGGTATCCCGCTTAGCCATACAGGGAAATGATGCCCGCATTTACGCTCACGTACTCAGTTGTGCGATGCTGTCATCTCTCTGTCATCCTCTGTCAGGCGCCCTAGCAGCCTTAGTAACGTTCCATTGTGGAAAACTTTGCGGGTCCCAGTTGGGATCAAGGCCTATCAGGGCAATTTAGACGGGATATTTGAGAATAATGACTTACATAATCAGTTCTTCAATCACACTAGTGTTCGGTTAGAGATCAGTGGCTGCAGCGTTCGTCAAGAACGTTGCCATTGTGTGGCATAACGTCATAAATGGCAGGGAAAATGTTGAGAACGAGTATGGTTTAATGCACTAACGAAACTATCATCCTATATTATATATTCGACGAACGAGACTTACTGCTTGGGGCTGAGAACCAGTGCACCGGACGAACACGCTCCCGCTGCATCGCGACTATCATGGCGTACTTCGACACCTCTCCGCAGAGAGTCCACGATGCATCGACGCTAGGCCCCCGGCGGCGTTTTACCTCTTCAGCAGACCCTGAGGCGAGCCTTCCCATGTATCGGAGTAATGTACATCCGTTTGCTGGTCGAATTGGAGCCAATCAAAGCTTCACCCTCGACCGCAGCGATGACGGTGAATTATTGGAAAAAGAGCCTGATGCGGCCCCTCTCATGCCCATCAAAGAGTTGATGGACTTGGGACCTTTGCTCCATGTCAATCTTTGGAAAGCTGCGTTTATTGAGGGTGTCGGTAGGAATTTTGATCCGCCTCTTCTCGTCTCCCATACTGACTGGACAACATTAGGATCGTTGATGCTCGTTTACATCACCACCTGGGCTAGCACCTCTCCTGCAGTGATTCCAACCAGACCGACGGCTCAATTGGGAAACTTCAACAACGCAGCGTTTCTGGGACCTCTTATCGGAGGTATTACGAACTTCGTTTTTCTTTCGCTCTTCATATCCTCGTTTGGAGCTGTTTCTGGTGCACATTTCAACCCCCTCATCACCATCGCGACATTCTTCGCCCGGCTGTGCTCACTCCCGCGCATGATTCTGTACCTCTTTTTTCAGATCGGCGGCAGTGTATTGGCCGGGTTGTTGGTGAGAGCCAGCTACGGAACAAGAGATTTTCAAGCCGGAGGCTGCTGGATTTACCCCGACGAGGTGCCAGTGCAAGATGCTTTTGTCATCGAACTTGTCGCGGCGACTATCCTCCTATTCCTGGCGTTTGGAGTGGGCTTAGATCCAAGACAGAGCCAAATTGTTGGCCCAAGTTTGGCTCCATTTCTTGTTGGATTGACCTTTGGCACCTTGACCTTCGCCACGGCTTATACCAGATATGGTTATGGAGGTGCTGGCTTGAACCCGGCGAGGTGTTTAGGTGTGTTTGTGGGCAGTAGATTCCCGACCTGGCATTGGGTACATTGGTATGTCGTCCTTTACAAATTAACCGATTGGAGACTTCTAGTCGTCAGAATGCTGTGGACTAATGATTGTAGGGTACCGGATATCTTGGCTTGCGCGATACACGGACTCATCTACTGCTTTATTCCTCCGTGGTCTAAGGACCCCATGAGCGGCCATCCTCTTAGCAGATGATGCATGTCCAATACTGAACTGGGGCATTTACTCGACAGGCTCTGCAATAGATGGGAAAGGTTTACAGGAGTCTTCTTGTGATCACGCGGCAAGGAAAACTCGCAGTCGTTTCGGCGCAATCAGGATAAATACTGGGAGAAAAACGGTTGATGTTTTACGGGCAGACAGGACGAGAAAACTAGATGGATCAGGGAAATGTTTATGCCCAATAGATAGGAGACGGCAGAACTGTGTACAAGCGCATCTCGTTGAAAGTAAATTGACAAGTCTAGTAGTGTTGTAGCCCACGCACTATGCTGCTACATTCGGAATTCTATCAAGGTTATGTTTGCAGAAATCTAAGCTCTCCCATTTCGCACGGCAATAAAGATCTCTAGACTTGGCGAGTCTATGTTCGCCTATGGTTTGCAAATAGGCAAATGCGGAGAGACAAAAGTCAGCCCATGAATTTGCCTGCACCTTGATCCCAGTGGCTCATGGCCCCTCGCCACTGCGTGTGTCCCAAAAGGTTGAAGCGACATGCGGAGGGTGTGCATATCGCCCAATGACACAAGACTTGCGGTAGAGAATGCTACCATTCCTCAGAAAATTGACAAATTGGAGTAATGGCACCACCGACAATAGAAGCTCATGGAATCCATGGCTGCCATAGCCTCGCTCGTCTCAACGGCCGATTGCCGTCACACCGGAGCCTAATAACGAGGCTCGGGGATCTCTGTATGAACATCTCAACTCTTTTATTTCACTTTCAATTTATTAAAATCCTTTGCCTCATAATGGCCGAAATCCTTGCTCTTGTTGCCAGTTTTACTGCCCTCTTGCAACTTGCAAGTTACGCCAGGAAGTTTGCGCGTGCGTTGCACGGTGTCTCGCGAGGTGCCGGGTCCGCCATGGAAGAAATTGAGAGCTTTGCAAATCAAGCCCGGAATTTTTCTGTGACAATTGGACTAGCCCAGGTTTCCCTAAGTGACCACTGCAGGAAGTACAAGGACTCCCGCCTTCTCGCCTACATCTCGAGCAACGAATTGCTCGAAAATATGGCTTTTGGGTCCACTCGGAGGCGCCTTTACGATGCTACCAGACGGGTAAAGAAACGCATGAGGAGTAAATTTACGTTGGTAACGGTTCTCGGGTGGATGTACCAGAAGAGCTCAGTCAGGGAGTTATTTCCCGAGATGAATCATATTACAGTCAGTCTCACTCTGCTAATGTCCACCGCCACCTTCGAAGCGGTGAATTTACAGCTTGAGAATTTACATTCGAGTTCTTACGCTGAAAGTAAACAACTCAAGGAAGAGATGTAAGTGAAAGGGCGACGCTGAATCTCACCATTGCTCAACGCATACGTACGTCTTGCTTCTAGCAAATATCTGAAAGGGGTTATCAAATGTCAACTCAGAACCATCGATCGCCTAGAAGAACAAATTGAACGGGTTCATGGGCCTTCGTTTAAGTCGCTCGATTCCACGGAGTTTGTTCATTCTGATGAACGAAGCCGCCATGCACTTTTCGATCTCGGAATGAGCATAATTGAACGTGGAAGGGTCCCGAGAAGTCCCAAACGTTCTAGCCATTCTTCTGGATATTCATCAGAGAGAGAGCGATCTCCTTCTCTCCACACCCCATCATCTGGGGATGGCAACACCTACAGATCTGATCGAACTCTTGACTTGCCGTGCCGAACAGTTTTACGTGCGAATGAGGATTCCTGGAATGAGAGCACAACTGGCTACGTTCAAGCTATGGATGGCCAGATAAAGAATGTCACTGCTGTTGTGGGTAGTGCCTTAGACGGAAACATCATCTCCATCGCCCAAATGCTGGATTTAGGACTCGTCATTGAAGAACGGACAGGCGGTGGAATAGATTGGCTGGACTTTGGAAATGGAAGCCCAGAGATGAGTATGGGAAGTGTTACGATCACGTGGATGCATAGTGACCACGAAGCCTCACCCCAGCCACCGATTACGCTACAATGTGAGGTTACAGCACGCTGTCAACGAGGTCTAATGCTCGGAAAGCCGTTCTTGGACAAGGTCCGTCAAGATTGGAGCAGTCAGAAGAACCAAGGGAGGACAGATCTCATGTCAAACGAAGAATCTAGCTGATATATGATGAGGTGAAAGACCTAGGATGTGGTATGTGCAGGATGAGAAATGCTACCGAGTGAGGGCGACAGGAAATAATTTGAAACCGGTATTCCTTAATTACTTGATATACGATATTGCCTTAGAGGTGTGTAGCAAAAGGACAGTATCTCTGAGATGGGGGTATTCTAGCTTGAAATTGATATATTTACCAAAAATCAAGATGTGACTTGATATGAACTTCTATATTCTTTAAATCTTTAGATAAAACCTCTAACCAGCACCAGCTAGCCTCATACACCGACTTTTTCATGGTCGGTTTTGGGATGCTTCTTCCTTGACCCGCCAAAGCCGAGAACCGAAAGCCGAGTGGGAATCCACCGCACAGTTTTCTTACTCCGTACCGTAAGCTGACCATGCAATAAATACGTCCCTCGAAGCTATTCTTTTGGATCCTTATATCATTTTTAATATTTTTGACTGGTTTATTTAATTCAGCATGGACACGCCACCAAAAGCCGAGACGCCTGTATGGACGGAGTTCTCTAGTTCAGCCTCTGAAAAGGGCAACGAGACCGACCGCTCACCGGATTTCTTGCCTCCGACTCCGCCCCCGGCCGAAGATGTCGTATTTGACGGCTTGAAAGGATGGATCACGGTCTCAGCGGCAGCATGCTCCCTGTTTGTATATCTTGGAGTCATCTACTCTTGGGGCATTATGCAAGTCAGACTCGTGGAAACAACATCCTCGTCATTAACCACCCTCACATTTGTCGGCTCCCTGGCGACGTCATTCATGATATCCATTAGCATATTCTCCGGTATTTCTGTCCGCAAATTTGGGTATCAAAAGACCGCTTTGGCCGGTGGTGTTCTCATGGGACTGGGCGAGTTTCTTGCCAGCTGGACCACGGAATACGTTGGCGCGCTCTTTGTTCTCCACGGTATTTTCTTCGGTATCGGAGGAGGATTGTCCATTTTTGTATGTCCCTCACAGTTTCATCCCTAAATTTGCAATAGCTAACAAGTAACCCCAGGCATGCTCGACAGCACCCCTAAGATGGTTCAAGAAATATCGAGGCTTGGCAATGGGTGTCGTATTTGGCGGCGGAAGTCTGGGATCTGCCGTCATGAGCATCGCCACCAACCTCCTCGTCAGGAAGCTGGACGTTGCCTGGACGTTCCGAATTCTAGGTTTCATGCTCTGGGCCATCTGCATTCCTGCTTCGTATTTCATTCGACAGCCGCGAGGATCTGAGAACTCCACTCTCAAGCTTCAATGGTGAGAACCTTGTGTCTCTACTACTACCTTTGACGAATCCATCTAACATTTTGCGTAGGTACCGTTTTAAGGAGCCCAAGTTCCTCATCATTGTGGCCGGAACTGCCCTCTCATGCTTCCCTCTCTTCATTCCGCCATACTTCATTCCCATCTTCTCCCGGTCCATGGGCTACTCCAACCAAATTGCCATCATCACCTTGGCTGCATGGAACTTGGCCTCAACTGTTGGTCGTGTTTTGGCCGGCTACGCGGCAGACTCACTGCTGGGTCCAATCAACAGCTTGATAATCTGCCTCTTGTTTACGGGTATTAGCTCGCTGGTCATTTGGCCACTATCCTCGTCAATTGGTGTCTTTTCGGTATTCCTGGTCCTCAATGGAATGGGATGTGGTTCCTTCTTTAGCCTGGTGCCTCCTGTTATTGGCGCCACGTTTGGTGGCGAAAACACTCTCGGCATTTTGCCTATTGTGTGGACAACATGGTTTTGCGGTTTCTTCTTCGTAAGTAATGATTTGCGATCGCCAAAGCTTCAACTGATTATCTTTCAGGGTACACCGATTGCGTCAGGACTCTATTCTCTCTCAAGGGATGGTCAGGATGTGGCACAGTACAGACCCGCGGCATACTACGCTGGAGGCATGTCGATAATCGGGATCTTGTTCATTGTTTCCATTCGCTTGATACACACTAGGAGAATATTTGTCAAGGTATAGGGGTACATTGAGTACAGAATCCCCTCTTGGGCCGTGTCTTTCAGTTCCGTTAGCTAGCCATAAAGGCTCCAGAAAAGTCAGCCTCCTCCAACATAGACCACCAATTTGGCCATAACCCCTGATCATCGACGGCGTTCCCCAAATCCATGAGAGGTTGAGAATTTGAATCTTGCGAGTTTCCATCGAGATTCGCCACCTCCCGTGTCAAAGTGTTTGCTTGACTTGATGCATCTTGCTCGGCTCGGTGAATTTGCTGGATGTGCTGATCAGATCTGTCGATAATCCGGAACTCGTGGACCGATTGATGAAGGGTCTCAAAGTCGAAGCGAGACTTGCCTTTGTATGGCCGACTATCAGATGTGGCTCGCTCATATAACAACGACGAATTTTGAATGGTTTTGATCTATTAATGTCAGCCAAAGTCTGTCGCTTGTCCACAACGACCACTTACCCAACCAGCACCGAGGTCCCAAGCATGTTGAAACTCTCGAAGATACTCGAGGCCCTTTTCCATGAACTCCTTTGCTCGCGGGCTGCGATTTAAATTCATCCGAGGGAATCGGTAGATGTAGAGATTGACAAAGCACGCCGAGAAAGCACAGAAGCCAGAAAAGGGTGTCATCACCGGTATTCCGCATTCAGAGGCTTCACTAAGTAGGCTGATGATGAGTTCAGCCGACCCAAACATTTGAAGAGCACTGTCATCCCACCACCCAGCTGGTGCTTCAGCTTCGAGCAGAGGGTGGTCGATTGGACCACGGGGCGTTAATTCCGGGGTTGGTAAAAAAGGAAGGTATTCCCGATGCAACATCATGACACTGAGCCCCATTATGTTAGTAGATATTCTAAGCCTGCTTGCAATGCAGAACGAAGTGTTTACCTCAGATAGTACACCAGGTTCAGATAAATGAATGACTCCCCAAACCCGAGGGTCATATACACGGCAACGCTATTTTTTGGGTAATGCAATCTGCTGTGCTGTCCTGCTCTCCAATTTGCTAACCGGCTTTGGCATACTGCCCAAGGAGAGGTTGGCACCCAAGGACAGTTTTCAGGCGCGCACATGCCCGGTGCACGCCGGCCGTCATTGAACACAAATGCCATTACCTGAGCATAAATATCGAAGCCGCTTGCAATTATCTCGAAGTGGTGAGCCATGTCCAAAATTATAGGGGGGCCATTCCCCGTGGGCATTAAATGTTGACCCTCTGGTGTAGGATGTGTTGCGGTATCTGACCCAAAAGCAAACTCGACAGATGTTGGAGGACGGGGGACTTTCAAAGTTGCCATTTCTGACATGAGAAGCATGCGTGGATTATAGGTCCCTGAGTTTATGGTGCAGTCCATTATAAAGCAGGCCCAGTAGGTCCTTGTCTCAGCTGCCGCAGAGAACTCGTCCAGGTCGCTACCGTGCGAGATGTCGAGGGGAAAGGGGGTGACACGGGAGCTGTGAAGTGATTGCATCATCCGAATCGCGATACCTGATTGATATAAGCTTAATTCAACCAAACTTACGAAAGGCACCTACCACAGTGCATCCAAGCCTTGTGGAAGTCTCGCACGCCCCATTCGTAAATCGTTAAGATGAGGAGCACTTGAACCACGATGACCTTTGGTGGCTGGAGGATGCAGTCTGACAGGATACCTCGGGCGTATGACGCCAGCATCTCCCGACTGGGCAAATCCTTTGCCCAAGCATCATTACGCACAGATGGTTGCTTCTTTGTTGCAGCTAGCACAGTCGCTAACAACGCCTTGCCTTCCATGGATCGGGTCGACTGGTACTCCGCCATGAAAAGCGAAGGTTGGAGTATCCTGAGCTCGGGAAATTTGCTTGTAAAGACGTTCAAAGCCTTGAGAATGATGCCCGTCGGAAGAGCTGCTAGGTATTCGTCGATATTGTTCTCATCGCTGGTTTCTACTACCTGGTGGGCTACCGGGCATGGTGTGAGATTCGATGATCTATCTTGAGGGGCGTCTGGAGGCTGTGACGCCGACGGTCTCTCAGATACTGCAGGAGGGATAGGACTTGGTGACACAGTAGACACCACTCTCCTTGTTCTTTTTGACGCCCTCTTAGCTGATGGAGCACGGGGTCTTGTGAGCTCGCATCCCGACCTGCTCAGCCTCTCGCATTTCGCGCAGGGTGAGATGCCTGAGTTGACGCATTTGACCTTGGATTTACTAGTAGTTCCTGATTAGCCGGTTCAAATAGTCTTCATGCTCCACGTAAAGCGTCTCGAGGCGCCCCTTACCGGCAGAATTCGCAGGACAAACTGGATCGCATTATCGCCGCGGATCAAATCGTGACGCGTCGGCTTTGGAATGAAGGGATTTAGTTCCGAAAGCCGATGGTGGAGATGTCATCAAATAACTGTGGACCCTCGGCGAATTCCATTGACTGACTCGGGAGCGCTATCTCCAACACGTGATGTGACATGGCCCTTGAATATTACTAGGGTCACCTACCTATTTAGTGAGTGGTGAAGTAAAAGTTGGTTTGTTACGTTTGCTGACGCGTTCGGCAAGATCTGTTTTGTGAGAGTTTAGAACTTCAGTCCTAAATACAACGCATGTCTGTGGTGTTTGTTTGGTGTCTAGAGACTAGAGATCATTAAGCAACTTGTATGAAATGTGATATAGTCAACTGTAGTTTGCGGCCTCTGCCAATGGGGAATTTCTTTAATACCTTTCCAACGGTCGAGCTTGGTAATATGCTTGGAGATTTAGGCGACTGTGACAGAATTCAGATGCATGGTTGTATCTTGCAGGATTGGCGTTGAGATATTCAAACCGCACACGGTTTAAACTGGAAGTAAAAATATGAAAATCAGCCATTTTTTAAAAATTGTGTCTTCTCCTATACATGAACAGAAATGGAACAAACCATTCAATTCGAAGCAAAGGTTGGGCACTACACGCGAACACTTCCAGACTATAATCCATATGCTACCAACCTGAACAGGGGCTAAGACTATGTAAAAAGCAAGAAACAAACATGTCGAAAAGCTGGCCAAAGCCAAGTCAGATATGTACTTATGAAAATGCTCACATGGTCCTGCCTGTAGGTCGTCGTGTTTGGATCAAGGAGACTTTGGTCAGAATGCCGGTGATGACGCTTCGATGGTGGCAGAGTTCTTCGCCGATTATCATATGTCGCCATCAATTTTTGCCAAAATATTTTACTTAACCCCAACGATCAATTCAATAAGTGCCTTGTCCTTAGGTCGGTTGGCATTCTGTTACAAGAGACACACATTTGGTCGCTTTGTGTGGTTCACAATGCGCTACGCCATTACCCTGGGGAAGTAGCTTCTGGCCCCCAAACGTTTGATAGAAACTAGGCTGGTTGAGCCTATCGATTGTATGCAACTATTGAATTGAGAGCACTTTGTGTAACACTTTCTTATACATTATTGGTCTTCCTTGGATCCACCTTAACCAAACGAGGCCACCAACCACCGCGTCGCTGGGGTGAGAAACCGCAGACCTCACAGACCTCTGCGTTTCGGGTCGGGGAAATACAAATTCTTCTGCGATTGTCTGGGATTTAAAGGAACGAGTGCCCGCACAATTGATTTTATTCTCTCCAACATTGAAAAATTCTTCAACTCGAGTTACTCATTCCTGCCTTGTCAAATTTCTCCTTGGTCTCCTGCCGACTTCTCCCTGCATTGCCCGCTTCAAGGTCTGCATCAAAAACATCATGCTTCCATTCCACAACAGCTCGTCCGACTCCAATCCGGCGGATCCTAGCATGTCAGCTGGAGCAGTCAGCCCAGCGCACACTGCAACACACAAAAAGCTTTCCCTCAGAGTGAGTCGAACAGCAGTCATCATTATGCGCTTGCGCGCAGTGGCGATACACGTGGGAGTAAACGAACAAGGCTAATCAATCCTAGATGCCGAACGAAGGCGCGACTACCCGTGAAGATGACCTATCTGGCCCTTTACTCCTAAATATGGGGCGCGGAATCGAAGCGCATGAATATGAAGCAACTCCATACCCGCTCGATCTGGGCGGAGAACCCGAATTCAAGGATCTGCCCCGGCCTGGAGCCAACCGTGAATCCGTACTGCCGTCGGGCCCCCCTGAAATCCCAACCACACGGCGCTCACAGACTACGTCACTGCCTGAACCGTCGGATGGGGGAGCATCATTCTCGGTGCCCGTGGATTGCCCGTCATCAGCAAACCTTTCACATCGTGAAATTACAAACCCCGAAACACAGACGACACATTCAACCTCCTCTGACATAGACAACAGAGCCATTGGTCTATTTCCATGGAAGTACCAATTTTCATGGGAAGATTCCAGTCTGTTATTCGCCAACGAACCATTTAACGTGGACGGAACAGCTCAGACGCTATCGTCTAAAGCCAGTCCGAATTCAGAAATCGCATTTACGACGCCTCCCGTATCCAATCCCAGGTCGAAAACCAGCTTACGTGGTGATCATGAGTCTTGGAGCTTTCTCGGTACGGGCTTGTTTGGTGTCCGCGCTTCAACCGAATCCTGGGCTGCGAGCGATGTAGCTCGAGATCTGGAGACAGAATCCGAAGCATGGGCGGTTTCCAGTACCAACTCCACATCTAACTCCATTTCCAAGAGAGATCTCGACCCGCAGTTCATCATTGCCCACGAAGACGTCATCGATCGGTTAGTCATGTTACTTTTTGACGACTATACGAGGTCCTACGCACCGCAGAGATCCCAGAAACCAGGCAGTACAACAGGAAAGGACCAGAGCGTGTCTCACTCAGACTGCGATTCAACCAGAAGAACGGAAAGAAATGGTATACCGACTAAGCGAGCAAGCAGGCAGACACGACGCAAGGCGATCAAAGGCTCTGGGGAGAGCGAAGACGGAGACTCTCCCGACAAGGGGAAAAGCACATCTGGCACTCCACGCTTAAAGAAACCACGCGTCTTTGCCTGTCCATTTCTAAAGTGGAGGCCGGAGTCGTATGTGGCTATCTGCACAAAGAAGATGACACGCATTCGGGACGTGCGGGCCCATCTCATAAAAAAGCACTATGTGCCGTACTGCATTAACTGTTACAAGGCCTTGGCAAACGGCACTGCATCAATCCATGGCTGCATTAAAAAGCCTACTGCACCAGTCGAGTGTGTCACGGACGAGAAACTCGAAGCAATCAATGAACGCGCCGATAGACGCAAGTCCCATGAACAACAATGGCAACAGTTTTACGGAGTACTCTTCCCAGGTGAACCAATGTGTCTCGACCCGTTCTTGGATTCCGTCGTGGAGGAGGAAATGGATGAACTCACAAGCTATGTCGAGCATGGAGGGCTGGGAGAGCTTCTGAGAGAAGAGATAAAAATCATGGGGTTTCGGGGCGAGACCGCAGCCAGATTCTACAAGGGAGCTATGCGGAGATTTGTTCCGAAAGCAGCGGCACTGCTGCGTGCATACAACAGCGAAAGGCATTCTCATTGTGACGTGCTGGGGAAACCAACGCAAGACTACGACGAGACGGCGGCATTTGCCCGCTCTTACCAAACCCTAGATGCCGATGTGCTTGCTGAAATCGCCTTGCATAGCACGCAGCACCCCCCGGATCCAACCACAGCTACACATACGTTTTCGTTTGAGGATTTGAATGGACACACAACGACATTTGGTGATCAACGAAGCATGGACATGGACAGCATGGAAATCCCTGACACCTTCGATGTGGTACACCCAGAATTTACTGGATCTGAGTCTAATATGTGGAATACCCCTATTGTCTCCGGTGAATATCAGACAGATGCTGAGTTTTCGTGTCTACTGTTCTCTGAGGACGAGACGCTTGAGACGGGGAATGCGGAGGGGTCCATGTGGAATATATGATGCCAGTGTTAGAGTGCTTCTGACCTATTATCGTTTAACATATCAGAATTCTATGCATGAGTACTTTACAGTGTTCAAAGTATTATCTACGAATAACGCATGGTATTCAATATCCAGTGACAGTGTTTGATGTTTGTAATACCATGATCCAGCCTCTCTTATTAATGCGAGGAAGACCGAAACCAGGAGGCTTGGTAGCAAGGATACGTGCGTCCATATCCCCCGACTCCTAATCAACTATTTGACCATCTAGAAGTGGGAAGTTACATCGATGTCGATACTATTCTCCGTGGGGTTTGCCGGGTGGTTTGTAGACGCCTCACATTGAGGAAGCCAGCCCTTCCCGGACGTCATACTCACTCATTTCTGTCTATTCCTCATCGATTATTGAAACTATTACATTCTCACTATTAATAATTATTTCCATTTCCTCGTACTGAGATTCTCAAGTGTTTGTTGCTTAAGAATACATACGCGGCACGCCCCGACTCAGCACCAAATGAGCCCACAATCAGTACCGTCACTCCAAATCCTTTCTCGAGCGACTTGCATCAGATATGTTAGTCCTTCTGAACAGGTTCCAAGTGGACTTGCAAGCTGGAAATTCAGTACTGGCTATGCCGCGCAGCTCGGATTGATCCGACAGTATCTACGGAACAAAATCTCTCCTCGACAAAGTTCACGCGGCATGCGGTATCCATGGTAGGCCAATTGGCATTTACGAATTAATTTAGACTCGTTGAACGGAATGTGCAACCTTGAAATGCATCCAATGACAATTTTCATGCACCCCAACACCTTATATGCTTTTGCCTGGCACTCCAGTATGCAGTAACCTTCAATCGATAATTTATAGCATCAGGAGGCCAGCTGCCACAGCAACGGCCCCGGAGTAACTGAAAGTCAAGGCGCTCGCAGCGTTCGTCTCGGTTGAAGAAGAGCTACTGGACGTAGCTGTTGAACTTGGTACCTCGGCCGTGGTGGCTGTGGAGGTACTGTCACCACTGGATTTCGCAGAGACATTATCGTCTGTTTCAATAACGGAGTCAAGACTGGTGTGTATGTTAGCAACCCAAATTCGATGGGCAATTATGTCAACAAAAGAGCTGGCTGTTCGGTCAAACTCACATGTGAACCAGTCCGTTGTTGGTTAGGACATTGGCCTCGATGACCTTGGCGTTATTGAAATAGATATCGTTGCCCTTGATTCGGACAGTGATCTTGGTATTATTCAGGCTGTTGAGAACCATTCCGTCCTCGAGGAAATTTGTGTATGTAACTTGCTCCAAAGTGTGGTGCCTTTAGAAGCGGTTAGTTGGTGGTGTATCAAAAAAGAAAGGACGGGGTAACTCGTAACGTACAAGACTGTTCCGGCCACTTCATTCTGGGTGCCCGAGACCTGAGGATTTCCCGCGTTCTTGAAAGCCTCGGTCGAAGGAGCAAGGCAGGTGACATTGAAGGATGCGTTGATTCTAGGCCATAACCCACTCTTAACCAGCGCCTGGTCCATGGATTGAAGGGTTTCGTCCGGATAGGATTTAATTGTCAGGGAGCAATTCTTCGGCGGGACGAGAACGCTACGCCAAATATGTGAATAATGCATTCAGAGCCATGGTTCGCAGAGTATGGGGAGACTTACCTGTCAACGACCTGGAATGTGTTCACACCCTTGGATCCCCACGTGGCATCAACCGCCGTCATGCCGACATCCTGAGCCAATCCCGCTCTGATATTTACCACAGGGCCAGCTCCTTGCCTCTTCATGCGACGGGAACTCTTGTCCTTTTGCGTGGCAAACACGACCTGGCCGGTGGCCTTCTCTCCGTACGCCTGCTCGAGCTGCGGTCCAGCGGATCGGTTGTTGTACTCGGCTCCTTGCAACAATGTCGGCACGGTCATTCCATTCGGGGTATCGAAGTCCTTGCCCTTCAATGACGCTGCCAAGGTTTGATACGAGAAAAACGTCTGAATTTCGCCCAAAGTGAGCTCTGAGACGTCTGTGAGGCCCGAATCTCTGAGGTAGGTGTTGATTGCGTCGTCGGTAGGAACCAGCACGGTGACGTTTTTCGCGTCCTCTCCCACGATGTCTTCGAATGACTGGCCAGCTGCGCCGAGCAGGGAGCGAAAGATGCTGAGGTTGGGATAGCCCTCGAGAGCCGACGAGAGCTCCTCCTGCGGTTCGGCGGATTGGGCGCTACCGGCGAAGCACAACAAGGCGACGCTCGCGGCGAGGGGAGACAGTGACGCGCGCATTCTGACGGTTGGATCGACAATTACCAGGAGGAAGAGATGGTCAATTGCGACCGAGAGCTACGGCGAACAGCCGTTTCCACAGCTCCCCTTTTAATGAGCTCCCTCCCCTGGCTGCAGGTGGCGGCATAGCCAAGCCCATCTCCAAGTCCAGGCGGAGTCGAGGCTTGTACGCCTCAGACGCCATGGACAAATAGCGAGAGGACGGCGCAGCCACTGCAACCCCCCAATAAGCCAGTCAATGCGAGCTGTGTCAATCTGACGTGAGCTGAGACTGGATTTTAGCTGGCCGGGGACCAAAAAGGAGCCCAGCTGAAATTGAACAATCATACCGGCCGCCACTAAATTCTCACCCGCGTCTGGACCATTGGAATCTCTGGGACCTGGTGGCCTTGCCCCGGTCTAACCTGGCTTAGGATTAGTCTGAACCGCCCTCCCGGCCTGGAATGGACGTTGGAGAGAGTAACTTATTCTCAGCAGTACCGAGACCCGAAGCTGACATGACGCCAAGAAACAAGGTAGCCGGAACCCTGGCAATCCGTCTCGTAATTGAGATCACCCGGCAGTCAACGTAAATGAATGCCGTGGATACATCTGACCGTCTTCCAATGCGAAAATTAAAGCCATCGGCTTCTTCCATGCCGATGGCTGAGCTTAGCCTCCAGCCCTGCGCAGCGAGCGTTGCCTTATTCGGAAATAGCTGCAAGCCAGCGGAGGCGATTCTCCTCATTGTCCCAAGCATGCAATACTCCGTCTCCATCCGGACGAATCCGTTCAAGCCAAAAGGTAGGATAGTCTCGTTTAATACCCGCTCGGATAGATCGCAGCAGCGCTATTGATTGTGCATCGTGGCAATACATGGTCAGGCGCTCTACCTAGTGCCCAATGGTCCAACAACTTAAATGGTAAGCTTTTCCCGTACCCTGGTACGCATCATCCCTTACCTTCAGCCCCTCTTCACAGCCCATCATAGTACTGGGCTGGTTGTTTCTCCAATACTGGGGATATGGTGCTATTCGCACCCCGGTACAAATCCTTTCCTAAGCCTCGGCTGTATCCGGGCACTTGGTTGACTTATGTGTGCAGTCGGGGTGTCATATGTGAAGGCTCAAGCTACTCTCATGACGAAATTTAACCCAATAAAGACAATCAATCATCATCAAGAGAGACAAATGCTACTGATTAGTCTTATTTTACATTTGCTAAAATGCATCATTAAGAATCATTTTAAGGATTGCAGCATGGGATTAACTATGCAAATAGTGATGTACATCTGTGCGAATCGCAATACTCGACAGGTGAGGGCCATACGGAGCACTGCAGCTTGGCTACATATAGCCATGTCTTTCTGGTTGATGACATCCAATGAAATGGAGCTATTCTTGGTAACTCTCGAGGTAATGAAGCGGGAAGTTTAGGTGTCAGGTGAATATAATGTTATTGCTTATGTGGGGGAATATTTAGCTGCCTGATATGTGTCTACACACTGTTATGGAAGCATATGTCACTTGTGGGGTCACTTGGTCACTTTCATACGTCATCTTGATGCGTCTGTAGCTATTATTGGAGACCGGAAACAGCCACTTCCGTATCCCAGCCTCAGGCCTTCAACATCTAGTTCTCTGTCCTCAGCCTCAGTGGCTGTAGGAGACTTCCATCGTTTGGGAAAAGATAGGACTTTGAAAAAGAGCTTCATATATGGAGATATTTGCCTGCCTGGCCACGCCATTATCAGTCGAAGCAGCAACTAGGTCCGTAAAAAGTAAGATAATGCCACGGAGGAAATTCTCAAGTCAACTCATGGTGCCTATCTGCTAATATCTGTCGGAATTGCATGCATTATGCGTGCATAGGAACACGGTTGAACATTCAGAGTACCATTAGGGATCATTATCAACAATTTATCGTAGTGTTATATTCCATTATGCGGAGTGTTTGATATCGCTGTTTCCTTAATTCATTATATATTTTCTCAAAGCTGCAACCTTTATATGTCGCATTACTAGAGCCTGAGCTGAAGTTCAATGTGGTGTGTGTACAGGGTAACACATCACCCCGTGCCTCGAAACCAATCCCCGCCATCAGGGCCTGAATTCCACAAACGTAATTTGCCCAATTTAATCGCTAGTGTCTAACTGCTAGAAGCTGCAATCATCTTGCCTACCATATCAGGCAATGTGTCAGCAAAAATATCTACCTGTCCGAATATGTCGGGGAGCGCCTCGCCCTTCAAAGTAGTACAATAAGCCGCATCAAATCTACACCATTGAGGTCGATAAAGAATGAAACAATAAGAATAGGTGAATATGTACCCCACAGTCTTTGCTGTCGATGCATCCCACAGGTGTGCAGCTGTAAACCAAGGCTTAGACCCATCGGCCGAGAGCCTTTTAAGAATAGGCTCATAAGCCTCTGAGGTTGGCTTTGCAAGCCCTGCAGTGTCGTAAGAGAGAATACTCTCTATGGGCATGTTGACGCCTCCCCGCGAGAAGTATCCTTTCGCAGGGGTAATGTCTCCTGCCGTAAAAACAAAACTGTGAAACCGGCTTCACGCAGCTTGCTGATGCACTCAGCAGCTCCCTCTCGAAAAGCCTGTTTCTTCGACGAATCAATTAGAACGCAACATCCTCCCCGCTTGCGAAGGAGTGCGGGTCTTTGATTCCGGCGTAATGAAGGCATCGGTAAAATAGAGCCTCAAAGACTTTGAAGAAAACTACGTAGCGTCCAGACATGGAAAGATACGTGTACTCACGCTCGGCCACCTCCAGCCAGCAGCACCCAAGAAGGTTCGGGTGGATGCCGCGGGCGCGGAATCGCTCGCCGAGTCATTCATCCATGGCTTCGAATAAATACTCCTAGGAGACGAGCGTGCCGACAACGTCAAAAAACAATGTTCCTTGATGCAGATATGGCTAGGAGATGCATGAAATTTGCGGAGAGGGTATGGGATAAGTTGGGGTTGATCAATGATTGCTCGGGTGAAGAATACTTCGCGGCCAGGGTCCAGGTGCTCCCTCAAATATTGACTTCTCGTAAGTGATGCGTAGAGTCTACACTCTGCAAACATGTCGCACTTTGTTGCATCATCGTGTAGATGCTCCACTACTGAGTCCCGGGAGTTGGTCCGGTCGTTACTTAAGACCCAGCATCTATTGCCAAAATAGGTATTGCCAAAATAGGCATTGCCAAAATAGGTATTTTGTTTCCGGCCCTTTGGTGGATTAGATGTACCTGAGGGGTAGGTGCTCCGCGATCGGACCAGCGATTATCCCTGTTTCCCGGCGTATCAATCACGGGAAATACTTGTCGTATACAGTCGTTCTTATCAGGTTGTCCGGTCGGGGCGATTGAACATTCGCTGCTAAATGTTCCAGATAGTAGCGGGCCGATCAATTGTATCTATTGAGGGGTAAGTGCTACAAAACCGGCCCGGCGATTACGCCTGTTTCGTGTCGTATCAATCGCTGCGAGATTGTCCATATACAGCAGTTCCTAGTAGATCCTCTGCGAAGTGAAGGGCACATGATATTTTATCGAGTCAGTCTTGAACTAGATGTAGCAAGGAGGATGTACAATGTTTGTTTAACGGGTTAATGGGTAAATACTACCAAACCTTGTGCCAGTAAATTGGCCACGGCCAGACTAGACTGAGATGGGGGAAAACGGTCTAAAGTCTAGTCTACGTGGAACCCTTTCGTAAAGTTGCATAAGGGCCCACCTGCAATAATTATGCGACAATATTAGTAGAGAAAACAGTCACTCATGGCATGGGCTCACGGACGATGTACGGGTTTGCTCGCTGACTAAACACTTGAGACGAGATCAGATAAGCTAAAATAATAAGTGAAATCCCATTTACGCTCAAAATAGTATCTGGTGCACTGATTGATAACTGGGAACGGTGGAGTTGTGCAATACTTTGACTGGGTCCGCCCACCGGCCCGGGTCACTACCTCGACCATCAAGGTGTCGGGAGCCTCAAATGAACTTAAAGAGCTGACGCCAACTTCAACTTGACCAGTAAATCATCTCCATGCCAATTCCACACTACGCAGATACTTGACCAATACATCGATTTTCCACAATGCCTCTCCCAATTAACAACCCTACCAAGTCTTTCTGGATTGAGGGGGCCGCATCCCCTCTACGAGACTTTCGCTCCACCAATGACCTACCAAGCGAGACAGATGTCGCTATTATCGGTAGTGGATATGCAGGAGCAACCACGGCCTACTGGCTGCACAAGGTAAATAGATAGCCTCATATCAAGTTTGTCAAAAAGATGCTAATTAAATGCAAGCACACGCAAAACAGCCCCGTAAAGCCCAAAATGCTGATGCTCGAGGCACGGGATATTTGCGGATCTTCAACTGGTCGAAATGGTTGGTTTCATGCTCATTTGGATATCTTCAACACTAACGGAAGGTTAACTAAGGGGGGCAATTGAGACCTCATGCGTACTCGCGCTACACACGGTGGTCGAAGCGATTTGGCTCTGAAGGGGCCATGGCGCTCATTAAGCATGAAATGGCGCATCTGTCTGCCTTTAAAGAACTTGCAGATGAGGAGGGCATTGCCGAGGAGGTTTGCCTCAAGTTTGGCGAAACATTTGACGCAGCAATGTCGGATGAAGCGTGGATCCGACTGAGGGGCTCTTATGAATTGATGAAAAAAGACCATGGGGAAGAGAACGAGGTGGTCAAAGTCTGCAGGCTTATTGAAAGCTCCAAGGATGCCGAGGAGTTCACCCAAATGAAGGCATGCCTCGGGGCAGTAGTACACCCTGCCGGTCAAATGTGAGTGCGCCATGTTACTTTGTGGACATACCTGAAGATGACTGACAGCTCGCAGATGGCCCTACAAATTTGTTCATGCCATTCTTCGCATCGTACTTGAAGCAGGCAATCTGAACCTCCAAGCACACACACCGGCTTTGAGCGTTTCGGAGCGAGACTCCGACGGCTGGATTACTGTTAAAACGCCGAGAGGAGACGTGCGAGCAAAGTCAGTGGTACACACGACGAACCGATGGGCCTCCCACCTCTTGCCGGAGTTTAGCAACCTCATCGTTGCGGACAGAGCAACTCTGGCGTCTATTCCTGCTCCAGAGGGTTTCATTAGACATACTGGTGCCCAGCATTGGGACAGCGTCGTTAACGTATGTGTACTCCGGAACGCGACAGGTTCAATAGCTAACTCTCATAGAACTATCATCTCCAGCTTCCACCACCGTACAACAATATCATTGTTGGCGGAGCTAGATCCGTTCTTGTTCACTCTCCGGACAAGTGCTACCTTAACGATGAAGAGGACCAGCAATTCGATGGTATTCCCGAGTTTTACCAATCTTGGCCTGCATCAGACGTGGTCGGCTGGCCAGGAAACAATCCAGCAGAGTTGTGGAAGGGTGTTAACGAGGGCGGTTGTTGGACAGGTGGTAAGTCTTCCGGCGTGTCTCATGCCGTATTAATCGCCCACTAACACTATTGCTAGTTGACTCAGTAAGTCTTGACGGCTTTCCTTTTGTCGGTGCCATGCCGAGTCACTCTGGACACTTTGTTGCGGCAGGATTTTCAGGTCACGGTGAGTGTTTGTTTCCGTCGCATCGATTTTATACACACACTAATGCAAGCACCCAAGGCATGCCTCGAATACTGCTCTCTACCGCTCACGTCACACCACTTATCTTGGATGCCTTGGGTTTCCAATACAGCGCCCCATCGCTTGTTGGACCATACCCACCACTGCCGAAACCGTTCTCTGCTACGTCCGAGCGAATCGACTCCCTTCAAAAAGTAGACGCTACGGCTATATTTGAGCAAGACACGACAGATGCTGTGGAAAGTGCAAAGAAGCCGTTTTGCATTGGCCGCAAAGTTGATTCACGCCTTTGAAGTGTTAGGCGGGATGACAGAGTAGCTAAACTCTATGCTTGAGCGCACACCCTTTGAAGTTCATGGATGAGAACCAAAGTTTGGGAATGAATGTCTGGTGGATATGTCCTGCTGAGACAGAGTGTGGGTACATTGGCTTATTTCCTGTTAATGTAAGACCAGGCGACTTGCTATGCGCATTGAACGAATTGTCGCAGATGGTGGTGCTTAGGAAGAAGGGGGATCACTACCTGTTTGTAGGGACGTGTCGTGTTTTTGGACTCACCTCTGAGAAGCAAGTTGCGGATACGCATCGTCAAGGAAAAGAGGTCGAGACTATCAAGATTCGATGAAATTGTCAGAACAGGTTCATCCCTTTGTTCCGTTTGTTTTTAAGCATACGAGAAAGCTGTTTGTGAAATAGGAGGCATTTGGGGCTGGGGGATGGATGGTTTAAGGGCTGATAGTATCATCAAGGGTCGCTAGTGTTGTCAGGTTTCCCGTCGATTTTCAGACCCAATGCATTGTAGAATCCTAAAGACCCCAACATATAACCAGTCGTTCTACCTTCCTTGCATCAGAATAAGAGTCATGAGACATACATCTCTTAACGGTCCGAACCAGGTGCTAAACCCACCACAAGGGATTTAAATAAAGATTGATGTTCAGGGTAGATAAGCCTTACAGTTATCACGTCAATTTAGCCGTAGAAACGAAGTTTAATCAGCGATGGGAACTGTAATTCGCACTGCTGCACCCTCTGTTTCCAGAACCGCTCTCTGTATGTATATAGATCCCCCTCCCCCCAGGAGACGACATTTCTTGATAATACATAAGGACACGAACCGTCTTCACGTAATATTCTCGAAAGTGTACATGTAAGCCCCTGCAATCGTCCCGGCTATCTTAATTGGCCTGGATCTGTTTCGAGGTTGGTACACCTTGTATCACTCCATCCTCACCTACATCAATATCCATGCTGGCAGGGGCCTCCGGCACCAATCGGATGAGGAATACCATGCAGGGGATAGCGAGAGCTAGCACTGCGCAGTTGACATAAAACGGAATTCGGGGATCAGAGGTAGAATTAGAGTTGATAGCGTACGAGACAGCTTGACCAGCCGTTTCGAAGGCGCGAAACAGGCCGCCCGTGCGAGAAGATGATCCAACATCGGTGGAAAAGGTGCCTAGAATCCAGTATAGAGACAGTTGAGTCCAATAGCCGGTGACAAATATGATCAAGTACGGGAGGTAGGCCTCGGCCCATCTCTTGCTTGCACTTTGAGAACAAAGGGTGTCAGCACCTGGCCCAACAAATACTTGAAGATCAACTCACAGTTCGTAGTCCAGTGCGGCTGTGCCCTTTCCAAACTTGGAATATTCGACGCCAATCCAGATGAAGCAGGCCGATTGGGGAATGACCCAGAGAGTGAAAGCAAGCCATGCTCGCTTAGACTGCGCCCAGCGCTTTGTATCCAACAGTTTCCCGTAGGCAATGACTGCTGGAATGGTGATTGTTGCTAAAAACGGATAAGTAATATTTCAACAGTGGCAGTGGCAGTGTTGAATTCACTTACGAACAATGAGGGACGACAAGCTCCGTGCGCGCACTGAAAAGTGTAGCGAAAGATATGTGCCCATAGTTCCACCATAAAAGAATGAGTAGAAGGCAGGGATAAAAACAAGCCAAGTCTAATATCAAGGTAAGTTATATGCCGGAGCAATGATCGATGGAAGTTGGCCAACCTTTCTGTACTGAATATGCCTCCAAAGAGCTTTGAACTCTTGCTTCCAGGTGATTCTTCCAGCGATGGGGATTTTGGAGCCATCGCTACGTCGAACGCGCCTGGTGGGCGACAGTAGGAAAGCCCAGATTACACCCGTGCAAGCTATGCATTCCAATAATTAGAAACAGTTATCAGGTCAAGATATTAAGACGACCCTACCAAAACCAACAAAGATGAGGTATGTAGACCATGCAATTCCTCCTGCAGAGGACTGGGTGTTGTTCGTGGAAAAATTGATGGCGCCACCAATAACGCTGCCCGAGTTTCGCATCGCAGACCAAATGCCTGGGGAAATTTAATTAGCACAGCTCATAGATGGTAATCGGCTCTGACGTACCTAAATAGAAACCTCTATCGTTTTGATATGGGTACGACAACATTGCGGTCGTCTCTGCGACGTAGAGGAAGCCTGAGGTAAATCCTCCCAGGATCTATCAAATTGACCATTAGATTTAAGACTCTCAAAGAGGGAGGTGTATGTAACTTGCGTTTGAGAAGAGCAGGTACCAGTCAACACCGTATTTCGCGTTCACGTAGTAAGCCGAGCCTGACAGAGGCATGGCCACAGCAGCAATCATGCACGACCACTTGATACCAAACTTGTTAATCAAGGGCCCTCCAATGAGCGTGACCATACACCCAGACGCGTAATTGAGCGAGTTGGCCAAGTTGGCCAAGTAAGGGCTGGAGAGACCACCACCTCCCAGGTTGGAGATGGCATCGGCCATCGCTGGGCCAACGAATGAGAGGCTACGCAACCATTATTAAAAGCCAGATTTTGCGTATTGGGTGGCTGGTTGCTTACGCTCCAAACAGGATCATTTGAAACAGGACGCTCCTGTAGAATTTGGTGACGGACGAAGCGCGCAGATACGCGTCGTCGACCTCACTACCTTGGCCTCCATTATCGGTATAGCTGGCTACAGTGGCGAGTTCAGCCCTGTCAGCAATTTTGCTGTCGTCTTTTGGTTGTGAAGTCGCCATGAGGAACAGTAAAGCGGAGACGACTAACGGGTCATGGAGGAAATGAGAAGCACCAAAGGGAACCTAGCTTTATATTGATTACTATTTGCGAGCCTATCATTCATCCATCCTCCATTAGGCGAACGACTGATCAAGCGACATGCAAGATAGCACCTCCACGTCCATACCTAGATCGATCACCTGGCTTCCTTGTAACATCAACTTGAATCGATGAAACTCAATTGCTACCAGATAAGTCGAACCTTGCTCTACATCAATCCCTTCACCGGCTAACGGTACACTTTCTGCCGGTTTCAACCGGGCCGGGACCTTTGCTGGGGTAACTTAATCGGTCAGACCTCCTTTGGTATCGAGCTGCCTAGGACCGGGTAATTATTTCCGCAATCGAAATAGTCGGATTGTGTTAGCGGCAGGCATGTCATTTTGCGATCGGCGGAACACGAGTCGCGTTATCTCCAGCTATCAAAGGCCCTGCTGGAATTCGCCAGGGATTCTTTGGTAGCATCCCGGGACCGGCTATCAATGATATACGACGACTCGCGGCTCGTCTATTCCTAGGGTCCGGCCCGGAGCGTTCTAGCGACTCAGCGGAGTCGACCAGGTCATGATATAACAGACGACACCTAGCTTGCTACAGGCCTCCCATTTCCTCCCTATTAGAAATCACCAAGTCTACGCTTTGCCTCAATCGGACTGCTATCAAGATCATGCCGCCTTCCCCGCTCCCCGTCACGAACCCCACGACCTCCTTCTGGAGATCGTCTCCACACCTCCTGGACGATTATCGGTCTACCTCTGACGTTCCCTCGCAAGTGGATATTGCTATCATTGGTGCCGGTTATGCAGGCGTGTCGACAGTGTACCACATCCTCGACATCTGCAAGCGTCGGGGCACCGTGCCTCCTAATATCGTGATTCTTGAAGCTCGGGAAGCCTGTTCTGGGGCTACCGGTCGAAATGGTATGTTATATCCCTGAACTCGCCTTTTCCAGACTCCAGTCTCAAATAATCTCGTCATAGGCGGTCATCTCAAACCCGACCCCTCTAATCGGCCGTCTAGTCTCGCCGTCACCCATGGCGTTGACATTGCTTCGGAGTGTGCGACTTTTGAGGCGCGAAATCTTTCCGCGGTGAAGAAGACGATAGAAGATGAGAGCATTGATTGTGATTTCGTCTTGACACGTGCGGTCGACGTAATGATGTCAGATTCCGTCTGCAACAAGATGAAATCCGGATTCGACATGCTCAGAAAGAATGCCTTCCCAGGGATGGAAGATGTGCACTTTGCGAAGGGCGCGGACGCGGAAAGGGTGAGCCGAATACCACCTCACGCATATGCTCATCGTAGCATGTCACGATGCTAATCAGAACTAGTTGTCAGGCGTCAAAGGGGCCAAGGGTTGTCTTTCTTACTCCGCGGGGCATCTGTTCCCATACAAGCTCATCCTTCACTTGCTGAGCAATGCCATTGACGCTGGCGTGAATGTGCAAACACACACACCTGTCACCGGGGTTACCAAGTCGGCCGACACGGAGGGCTACTTCACGCTCACAACACCACGGGGCTTAGTCCGAGCAAAAGACATCGTGTACGCAACCAACGGTTATATTTCATCGCTACTGCCCGAGTTTACCGATACAATTATCCCATCACGGGGGATCTGCAGCCATATTAAGCCTACCAAGAATCCTGCACCCTTCCTGCCGAACTCGTACATGATTCGCTGGTCAGACACCAAGTACGAGTATTTGATCCCGAGACCTGACGGCAGCATCATTGTCGGAGGGGCGCGGTCCGAGTTTTACCACGACCTGGAAAGCTGGTACAACAATGTCAACGACGACCTGTTGATCGACTCTGCAAAGACCTATTTTGATGGATATATGCAGCGTGTATTTCAAGGATGGGAAGACAGCGGCGCTTACACATCCCAGTTGTGGACAGGAAGTAAGTTCACGTGTCTAATTCAAGCTGTTGAAGTAACTACTAACAAAATCTGCAGTAATGGGATACTCATCTGACTCAATGCCCCACATAGGTGTCGTTCCAGGAAGAAAGAACCAGTTCATGCTTGCTGGGTTCACTGGACATGGCATGCCACAGATATTTCTCTCGGCGAAGGGAATAGCGTCAATGGTGATTGATAAAGTAGATTTCCCGAGTACAGGTATTCCAAGGATATATATGGCTACACAAACTAGATTGGATAATCCAAAGAACTCTATACTAGATGGCTGGAGGGAAGTACACAAGAAGCTGGACAATGCTAAACTATAAGGAAGGGGCTGCTTATACAATGATACGAAAACTGTTCGTCATTCAGCCAAATCGTGCTTTGTGATGACAATTCATTCCCATTAATCAAGCAATTTCGCCTTATTCATTCATGTGCTTCCTCGGCTAGACCAGCCCCCTGAGGGAATAAACTTTCCCTGTACTTCGGTACGCTTGTGCCCCTGGCCTGAGCTGCTCTTTACCGCCCGTCTCAAGGGCGGGTTCACTCTTTGTCCAAGATAAAGAAGAGATAAGGGTCCCGACGAGTCATACAGTCGTATTCACGGGATTTATTCCATGCAGCTAGGTGATGACATAGTTTGTATCTAACAAGACGTAGCTCTTCCTGTCAATAACCAAGAAACTAGTACCGCCGCAATAACGAGGCCTACATTGAGAGGGACAAGCCGTACATTCATACACTTCGAGCCTTATAGACTGTAAAGAGTACTGGTTCCGCTGAGTGCTTTTGGCCCAGAGAAGCTTACCGTGGACAGCTCTTATGCCGGCGAGATGTTGAATCGCTGCTCTAGGATTCTGTATCGAGAACATCCGTCGGGATCAGGAGGGTGGCAGACGGGATCAGTAGCCGTCCCGTGCGATCGGTAGAGATTTATGACTTGACGTCACCGACAGATCATATTAGGTTAATCCGGAGGAAAGGGGAGGGGGTGGTGACTACTCGACCAGGCCGAGACAATCATCACCCCATTCATTTGTGGCTTGTGGCTTGACATGTGAGCAAGACTGAAAGGCTCCAGTATAAGTATATGAACTAATGTACCCCCTCGCTTCAATTCGTCGTCCATTTGCATCGACCTGTACCCTCTCCAGGAATACGTCGCATCTGACTCGTATCAGTAAACACAACCACAATCAAACCACATCCCTCATTCTACTTCAAGATGTCGCGCGAGACGAGCGATGGCAAGTCCCACAAGGCAATTTCTGTATTCTTGCGCTTGGGTGAGCTCTGTTCCGCCATCATTGTCTTGGGCATTCTCAGTCGCTTTGCCTATCTACTGTCAATTGCTGAAGTACATGCCGATTCGAGGATTGTCTACGCCATGGTGACCGCAGGGATCGGCATCCTCTTCTCTCTTCTGTTCTGCCCCCCCTTCGACGGCCTCTTCATGGGCTTCCCGTTTGATTTTATATTGTGGATAATGTGGCTGGTGGCATTCTGCCTGCTTGAAACGGTACGACCAAACCCATCATTCCCATTCCAATGCTCCATTCTAGGCTGGCCGTCGTACTTATCATCTCCGTGAACAGAGAACATCCTCAGGGGGCTGCTCTTCTCGCTGGTTTAACAATTATTGGGGCTACTACTGGGGCCGCTACTGGCACGTTGGTCGCGTCGGAACAGTCAACGTCAACAGGGCGGGATGTGGCGAGTGGAGAACAACACTGGCATTTGCCTTCGTCGCTTCTTTCCTGCACCTTATCAGTGGAATTTTGGTGAGTAATATCCTGCGTACAGCTTAGATTCTGAAGACTCGTCAAAGCTAATCACATATTCGCAGGGAATTTATGTCTTCAAGACATATGTCCACGTAAAGACGACAATGCAGAGCGCGAAACATGTATCGGAAAAGCTCTACAAGTGAGTCTATCACGGCCATTATACTACCTGGCTTCTCCCAACTAATCACTATTCTTCTACCAGGAGCAGTAAGAAACCACCACGCGGTTCTGATCAGATTCGGGACGTTGAGAATGGAACAAGCACTACCCAACCCCCACCCAAGGACGAGATGCAGCATGTTGGTGCTCATAATTAATGGTGGCACTATTCCTCGATCGGACATTGGCTCGACCTTCTTGCTTGTTATAATGCCACTATGTACTTGAGTGCCAGGTGAGAAGGCTGAAACGACACAGATTGGATCTCGCTGCCGTACGTGGTTGATTGGAAACACTGCAATAATACATCATGGTTATCACTGACCGACAGTGTTCTCCCGTGATAATGTCCCAATCAATGTAAAGGCTTGTGAGAGGAGGGTACACCAACGACTCCATGTGGCCAGCGGGCAGAATACTGGGGAAATTACATGCGAGCCCAATTGAAGCCCATGGAGATACACACGGAAATATCCGCCTTCCTAGCTGAAATACTAGGACAACTTCGGCTTGCGTCTGAATTCCCATTACTAATAGCAATCTGGAGTTTACTCTTCGCCGAGACACAAGTTCTGAGGCACCAGTTTACACCTCAAAGGATGCATACATTACGATGGTGGGGTGACACGAGTGACAAGTCAGATGTGACAGAATCCAACTAGTCGATGTATGGCACTTGGCTGCATATGTGGCGCAACTCAATAGTGTTGTGGTAGAGAAACATTCACCGTGCGGTGTGAACCATCGATCATGGAGATCCTCCTGCCATGCTCCGTATGTTGATCCATACAAGGTGGCTGTAGTCTATTTTGTGAATGAATACATCTCAACAGAGGCGGTCGAGACGAGTATTATCACTGCCACACTGCTTAAGAGTCGTTGTCTCCTTGCCGTCCCAGTATGGGTATGCACTCCCGTGCCGTGTGGAATTGGTTCAACTCGTCAGCGGCTTGTGGCTGAAGTATAATCGTGACACGTCCACGTTGAGCGTGTGGCCCAATTATGTTCAAGAGACGAGGTGCATGCCCGAAACGTCAAAGGATGGGAATTCGTGAATAGGACTAATGATGCTCCTTTGTGCAAGCCTCCCATGCCGGACTTTCCGCCATTGTCCGAGATATTCCCATCAGCGCGTGGCCACGTACAATTTGCCTTGTTTAGTTGACCCTCAATAATTATTTCACATTCATAATCCTATTGAGAACAGTTTTCTGTATCGCCGATACCGCTATGTGCGTGAGGGGATGTTTTTTCGGGTCGTGGTCCAAAAGTATGTCCATAGTTGCTGAAGCTGTGGCCACTGAGGCGACTTTGAATCCCTTTTCTCCAAGCCACAACCCATGATCATTCCGAATTCGATATGCTGCCCCTACTGCCGTACTAATCGCCTTCTCTGCAGTATGCTTTTCAAAAGCATGATCACTTTTGCTGCGTTTCCTTGGCGGATGTGTCTTTTTCCGATTGGCTGTGGGGTGGCCGCTCGTCCCTGGTGTGATGCTGTGTGACCGTTGGCGGTGAGATTCATGAGTATGGAGGCGGGCGTCGATAGGTTTGCTCTTTGGACTCGATTTATCGCTAATGTCTCCCGAATTTCTTGATTTCTGGTGCCGAGCATGGTCGGGTGGGTCGACTTTCATCAATGGCAAGCCATGGGAGCGAGGGCTATTGTGCTCGTCTTCATCACTCCAGTGACGGCGTCCGCGCCCTCGAGCTCGGTATCGTGTATGACCATCGTGTTCCATGTTTATGGGTAATGACGTTAATGTTTCATGAAAAACGCCTGCTATATATATTTACCATGATTCCGGGTGGGAAATGGCGCTCGTTACTCCTCACAAGCACAACATTTTACATGTGCATTATGCCAAAGAATGAGGCACCATCTCATGATATTAACAGGCCGGAAAGTCTTCATTAATTACCAATGGCAGATGAGGCAATGGTCATTGAACCTTGCCATTAATTGATTCCAGTCAATACGGAGAAGTAAAGCCCTCAATGCCATCTTGCTCTAGCGTTGCCGTTGGAAGAAGCGAGGAGATTGAAAGACACCTTGCAGCAGGGGCCAAGACTGCCACTCTCCGACAGTGCAGGGATGCCCCTTGTGACGTAATTCTGATGGTGAATTCATGACGACTTCGAAATAGCTCCAATGGACAAACACGGGTTTTCGAGCTAATGATGAGACAAAATGGCCTAATCAGATCCCCAAGCCTCAGGCATAAAGTGCCCTCAAACTCAAAACAAAGGAGGCTCAAAGTCATTCGCTATGGCTACTGATCCACATGCCCGCGATCTCGATCTCGAAGCTCAAGCAGCCACGTGTTTAGCCAGAACAGCATGGCTGTTCTGCATGACATCCATGTGGTAGCACTACGGCAAAATGTCTTGAACACAATGCACCACCAATTATATCCCCGAATCAGGAGCGATTGCAGAATATAGCTGCAGGACTATGCCTTGAATTTGTTATCCAGAATGTATGTCGGCAGTTCGGATACGAGACTCCGTCCGTAGTGTTGTGTCCCAGAGTCAGAAGATACTCAACTTTCGACGCCTGATCATACAAGTCAAGTAGATTAATGTCTGATAATTTTGATACCACGAGAAGGATCGTATTCTTGCATGATCGTCAGGGCACTCGTTGTGGTGGCTCTAAAACCACACCCACAAATGTTTAGCCTGTTGTTGATTCCCCGCACTAGGGACAAGCGGATGATCCTTTGTCTTGGCCACCCTAGAGATCCTGAGAAGGTGGCATGTGGCGCTATCTGGTAGAGCACATTGGCTTACAGACTCAAGGTTCTGTCAGCTACTCAACTGTCGATTTCCTTTGAATGCTGGGGTGGCATTCGCAGAGAAAGTCTACGTTGGAAAGCCCCGAGCACGCCCGACCGGCGTCGGAGGATCGCCTTGATTGGCTTCACATAAGCGACCTGAACCCTGACGCGTACAATAACAAGTTCATTGGTCATGATGCAGTGTGCAGAAAACAGGCATTGTCCTTGTTGGCGAGGCACAGGGCCCTGATTAACGGCGACGGCTTTTTCCCTGCACTTGATAGCGTCCTGGAAATTTCGTCGATCAGGGCCACGTCGGTGGCGTACTCTGTGGTGTGACATATCTCCGTGGCTTGTCTGGCGGTAACTGTGCCGATAGGTCACTGTCGTAGCCGCATGAGAACCTCTGCGGTGACATTCTTCACAAGTTCCGGATCAAATCGGGTTTGTTAACCTCGGCCTGATGCCGTTTCTGTTAGCTACAGATTGAGTATCCATGGACTAGAAGCTCGGTGAAAATTGCGGACCACGGCTTTGCGGGAAGTGCGAGATGTGTTGTGAGAATCGAAGTCATGCGATGTCTAATGCGCAGCGTACACCAATACTGCCATTCACTTCCACCGAAAATGCTAGCCCTTGGAAATCCAGCCCAGTTTGTGCATGAATATGCCACTCTTTAATGACACGGTCTTACTCGTTACTCGATACTCAGTTCCTATCTCTAATCGTCCTTTCACATGATCTCCAACATGCTTCTTGATCGCCACTTAAAAAGAAAAAGACAATATCATGAACCTGTGAAGCCAATAATCAGCATATCAATTCTCTTCAAGGGACAGGGTAAATCATACATAACAAGACACATGGCCCCCTCTAGATAATCGCTCTGCCCATCACGGCATACCTCTGCGAGCAAAAGCGTTCCAAGGAAGATGGAAATCGTTTCCGGTGTTGGAAAGTGCAATGTCATGGGGGATTTCGATTGAATTGCCCACGAAAACAGGACCAGGACAGGGGTTACAAACAGAGCCACGTGCATGCTTCGGCTGATTGCAAAGTCCATGGCCTTTGGCATCTTATTCTGGTAGGCAGCCACGATTGCGTCCAGCCGAGATGGACCATCCGTTGCAAGGGGAAGAAGAACGAAACTCGCCATCCGATCACTGATGAAACGGGTATCTGATGCAGCGTCAAGTGTTCTTACCAGAAAGTAAGCAGACAGCGACGTCAGAGCAAGATTTCCGACGAGGAGTATTGCTTCGGCCATGCCAATCCAGAAGAGTTCTGCCATTGGTCGGTTACTCAACGCGTCAAACGGATCCATGAAAAGAGCTCTGTGTGATCTGAGCCTGTAGTGCAGATAAGTTGCGAATAGTACGAGAAGAGCTATGGACACTGAATGAGATACCCTCACGAGCGCCTCTTCGCAATCATCGTCCACTCTGCATTGCGCCTCGGAGAGGGCTGATGGAACAACGAGGGCACTCGATGCGACGATCATCAGGGAAGATGTTGTGGACGCATAGGATGTGCTGAAATTGGATTCTGAGTGGCGGATGCCAGCGATGAAAAAACACCATCCAATAACCTTGGCAAGTTAATAAGCCCAAACGAAAGGAAAAGGAAATGAAGCTCACGAGAAGAAGGTTGGCTAATACGCTGCCGAGAATACATGATTGAATAACACGGATGGCATTGTTTTGAATGGCTGCCATGCCAACCTCATTCATGTTAGTATATAGATCATTATGCTCTAGTAAGACTCACGATGAGTAACGGCGCATTGTCAAAAGTGGCATACAACAGTCCTCCTCCCACGGGTCCCAGGACAGCCGATAACCGGCCTAGCCTGCGCTTGTTTAGCCTGGACAGTGATGCGATGGCAAGGAAATTTAAATTGAAGACCAGTGTTGGAGATTTATCCAGGAAGCCAGCGGTTATCCCCAGGGGGGCAAAGACGATAAGAATATTGATGTAGCTGATGGGTTTGAACATTTGCATACAACTTCGTAAACATTGCCGGCTGGGACGAGGGCTTTGGTCAGATGAGAGCAGAGAAGATCTCTCGTCTGCATGTTCGTAGGGCATGGGAAGCGCATCCATTGCGCAGCTCTTGGAATCCTCGGCGATCCGTAGTTGGTTCTGTTATTTCGGCTATGGGTCAGGGGTTTGCGCATTGCCTCTTTTGAAGGCCAACGAACCCCCTTCAACACCCGGTGCGCTCAGTGGATAATACAATAACCCCCCATCGTGAAGATTTGAGAGATACACAGGTGCCTGAGGAAGGAAACGTCACATGCATGCTCCTACAAATTGTCACAGTTGCATAGAATGGTCTAGACTGTGGTGTACCTCGTACACGCACTGTTACTGTTCGGGGACCTTTGCTTTGTCTCCGCAAGCCACAGCTAGTGTCTCACTCGAAGCCACCAATCTTCTATTGTAGAAAGGCCCGAGGTGAATGCAATACCGGAGTCTATTTGTGCCATTCGGTAAGCTCGCCGAGCTGAACGGGGGTTGACTTTCCTAGCGTAGCTCTGAGACAGGGAGAAAAAACTTGGTAGGATTGAGTTACTTGTACCTCTTACTGTGGCGTAGCTGAAATCGACATTCCTGTTCCAGTGAAAATACAATGCGATGAATGAATGACACAGCAGCAGAATTATTGCGTCATTCTTGTCGGGTGACATGTAGTAGCAGCAACTCAAATTCTGGCGGCTGAGCTTTGGCTGAACCATCCCGTGAATGTCAGCCAGACGGCAGGACGGCTCCAGCCTCCGGTAGCGCCTCGATGCAATAATACCCGTGAAGTGGAATACTACATGAAATACTGTATGCAAAAGCAGCCGGGAAAGTCTCACGTCAACACCAGAACGATACACATCCAAAATCCAAATCGAAATCAAGCAGCACAAACATGGATTTCTCCGACTTTGAAGAGACAGACGACATATTTTCTGGCGATGAGGAGGACATGGTACCGGAGCCTGGACCCAGCGCACCATTCCAGCGATGCGACCATCTACCGTGTGCTCATCCGATGGGCGGCGTGCTGCCTCCATGGCTTGGTCATGGAGGCAAGCTTGTCGGGGTTGTCGATGTGGGGAGGTGAGTTCTTGGTGTCTAATTGACCTGAATTCGGCTGCTAAACTACTAGCAATGGCATCCGATTCTCCATTTCGGAGCTCTCCTCTGCACTTGCCCGCATCCTCCCGACCGTTCTAGTCTATCGATCGTCCATCTCGCTGTACGATACCCAGTTCGACCCTCAAACAGGCAAGCGCATTCCGATTCCCGCCCATATCATTGACTCTGTCTGCACCGTTCTGGACCGCTTTGTCGTGATATGTGAAGATATTGGAGTTAAACAAGAGGATATCCATGTTGTGGCGACAGAAGCGACCCGTACTGCTTTGAACTCTGCTGCTTTCATCAAGGCAATAAAAGAGAAGACAGGGCTAAGTCTCAAACTCCTGCCCAAGGAAGAGGAAGGCCAGATTGGAGCGCTTGGTATTGCCAGCGGATTCTCGAACATGGCCGGGCTAGTCATGGATTTGGGAGGAGGCAGCACCCAAATATCATGGATGATCAGCCAGGGAGGCGAAATCAGGACAAGCCCACACGGAAGCTTCAGTTTTCCCTACGGAGCGGCTGCATTGACGAAGGTACTACACGATATCCAGCACGGCAAGAAAAAGGAGGACAAGGAAGCAGCTGTGAAGCAATTCCGGACGGAGATGATTAAGAATTTCAGGGATGCATATCATCGCCTGCAGGTCCCAAGAGAATTGGTCGAGACAGCCCAAAGAGAAGGTGGGTTCCAGATCTATCTTTCCGGAGGTGGATTCCGCGGCTGGGGGTATTTGCTGCTTTACCTAAATCAGTCGGGAGAGGAGCAATACCCCATCTCAATCATCAACGGGTATACTGCCGGACGAAAACAATTCGAGGATACCGACACCATTGAAAAGATTGCCAAGGCTGCCAAAACCGTCTTTCGAATTTCGGATCGCCGGCGCTCTCAGGTTCCCGCCGTGGCTTTTCTCGTCAATGTGCTCGCCGAAGCTATTCCCAACGGCATCAAAGAAGCACACTTCTGCCAAGGCGGTGTGCGTGAAGGATACCTCTTCAAGCAACTTCCGATTGCAGTCCGACAACAGTCTCCATTAGAAGTAGCCACGAACTACTTTGCGCCAGACTCGCGGATCGCACTTCAGCAATTGCTCAAGAGTGCCATCCCAGCCCCATCGGCGACGAAGCGCTTCCCAGAAGCGTTCGGCCTTAATACTATTGAATCGTTTGCGAATACAATGTATGTGCACATGTTCATGTCGAAGGAAACGGCGTCCACGACAGCATTGTATTCGACAAGCGTCGGACTGATGTCTACCATCCACGGCGTATCACATCGAGATCGAGCCCGGCTTGCGTTGATGTTGGAGTCACGATATCAGGGAGAACTGCCACCTCGCGAGCTTGCGTTCCGTGAGTTGTTGCGAAAGCTCATCACCCCAGAGGAAGTCTGGTGGGCTTCGTATCTCGGCAGAGTTGGTTACTTAGTGACCATGCTATATCCAGGCGGAAAGATCCACAAGTCATATCCCAGGGTGGTGTTTTCATCCCAGTGGTCGTGGAACCTTGGTAAGGATAAGAATAAAGAGGGTTTGTTGCTTACAATCTCTCTGCAAAGGACCCAGGAAGATAAGGCCAAGATCAAGGAGACCCTCCAAGGGCTAGTTAGAGCAATTGAGAAGGTGGGTAAGAAGAAGAACTGGATTGAAATACCAAAGGAAGATCCCTGGGGGTTAAAAGTAAAGGTTGAGATTGTCGAGGAAGGAATTCTGGAAGATGTGGAGATAGTTTAGTTAATTTAAAGAGTATAGACTATATTCTCCTCCGAGCAGACTATCACAACCGTGGGGATGCAGTGTGGCACCCACGCTTGCATTATCGTCAACTCTGACGTGCACCGCCTTTGTGCAATCGCCATCTTTAATCCCCTAAATGTGAAGACGCCCGAATCCTGTGTGGACTTTCCTTCAAGACTCATCTAGAACATGCGTGGAATGGGGAAAAAAACCTGGCTCTTCTCGGTATTTGCATCGGTTTGTCGACCCGGACTGTTTCGGGAGTTGGGATATGGGCTATGTGGCCCCTGAGCTGGCATGTCCACTACATCAACGCGCTCTTCTAGATTCAATAGGATGGAAGAAAAAGATGAAGTTTGCCATTTCAGTTTGACTTTAAACTAGCCATGATCATATCCGTGATAATATACAACGCTTTTTATGCGACTCTACCCTTACAGTCGGCTTGGCTTAATCAGGTGAACATTGACAGGAGAAATAGCCTTGCCAGTCTTCTCAAAGGACAGGATATTCTCCATGCCCAGCTTCTCGAAGCCAATGTGCGAGTCCAATGAAGCACCCGCGTTGTGGGACAGAAGCTCGACGTTCTTCATCTTGACGAGCTCGGGGCTGATGTGAGGCTCGTTCTCGAAGACATCGAGACCGGCGGCAGAAAGGTGACCGCTCTGTAGAACCTCGACTAGGTCGGCTTCGTTGATGAGCTTGCCACGCGCAATATTGACCAGTCGGGCGCCCTTCTTCATCTTTGCCAGACCGGTTTTGCTGAGGAGAGCCTCGCCGGCGAATGGAGTCGCAACCAGGACACAGTCGGCCTCGGCTAGAAGAGTGTCGGAGCTCTTGTGGAAGACAGCTTCGAGAGGACCCTCGACGTCCTTGGGAGCCTGTACGACGTCGTTGTACAGGATCTTCATGTCAAGAGCCTTGTAGGCCTTCTCCGCGATGCGGCGTCCAATACGGCCAAAGCCAATGATTCCCAGGCTGAAGCCCTGCGGGTTCCGGGAAACGGGCGCCAGGTTGCGGTTGGCATCCACGAACTGGTCCTTGTCGCCTGACCTCGCGGCAACGGCGGACCAGGATAGCAGGCGGAAGGTAGAGATGATGAGCCAAATGGCGGCGTCAGCTACCGACTCGGTGCAGGCGGCGGCAGCGTTACAGTAGACAATTCCTACGTCGATAATCAGAATGGTTCAAGAACAACAATTGAGAGCAGGAGATTTACCTCGGCGGGCGAGAGCCTCGGTGTCAACCCAGTCAAAACCCGCCCCGGCGCTGGCATAGATCTTGCACGACGCGGGCAGCAGCGAGACCAATTCGGTGTCCCAGTTGCCCATCTCGCCTCCCGTGTTCCAGAACGGGCGGTAGATGGCCATAAAGTCGCCAAAGGCCTTGGTCTTCAGGGCCTGGATGAACTCGGCGCGCGACATGCTGTAGGAGCGGCGCACGTCGAACTTGGCCTCGAACTCCTTGTAGAGGTCATGGTTCCAGCGGATGTCGTCGCCGAGCTGCAGGACGATGGGCTTGGTCATTGTGACGGTGTTGATGGCTACGAGACGGGTGGGAGAAGAGACAATTGGGCCGAGATGAGTCCAGTTGAACAGTTGAACGTGGAGTAACTTTGTAAGGGGCTACGATGAATAAATACTGATCATGCCACTCAATGAAGCCCAGCTGCTTCACCGTTGTATTCTGTACGGATTGTCTGCCGAGTCGCGGGCGCCGGATCGAGAAACCCGACGCCTGGGAAAAGCAATTCTGTCCGAACGACGCCATGATTGGCTTCAATTCCTCAATGGCCCACTCCCAGACTGTGGGGGTACGCGCTAGATTCGGGCTTCTTTCCGAGCGGAGGCGGAACGCATCGACTTTGGGCTCGTGACGATCGAATCACCTTCAAGATTCGGGCGAGACGCAGACGTCGCAGAGCCGCCCGGGCGAATGGGCGAATGGGATTCATAGTGAGTACTAATTGAAGTCTTCTCAGAGAGAAAGACTACTGCGGCCTTCTCCCGAGGGGTTGGCTACGCTTTAAATAGTGTCGACTTGGTTTGCGGGGCCCCGGATGAGTGAACGCACTGATTGCCGAGAGGTCGATTCTGCAACATTATCACTCAAGATTTCCTCTGGTTGCTATTCTAACATATTGAAGGCCATCAGATGCCTTGATCAGCTTCTTAGCCAGTCGCATTCGCCTGAGCAGCTCAGAACTGGCCCTCGTACATCCCGAACTAAATTGATGGCCATCGCTCCAAGTTTTGTACTCCCAACACACCGACAACCAGCTACACGAAATAATTTCACTCCTCCCAAGCCAACACCAACCAGTGAGAGCTCTGATCTGTATGTTCAGTGTCGGCGCCCCTGATCCACTTGCTGCTACCAACGAAGATGTCGTCCTGCATTCAGGCTGCACAATACCCCAGGTGTACGACACAATGCAAACAAGATGATGCAGCCCACTCCTGATAAAAATACCGCCTAATCCTTCTTTTGAATCCGGGGAAAACTCAACCATACCAATCCGACTACAACAATCAAGGCCACGATAATAGGCTGCAACACCGCAACACCCTTGCTTGCGGCAATCGCACCAATTGCAAACGGAAACACCGTGCCGCCGGTACCTCCCATGGCCATGGCAAATCCAATGGCACTCACATGGATATGCTTGGGGAGCAACTTGGCCGTCACCATGACCGCTCCGGGGAACATGGGGCCCAAGAAGAAGCCCAGGAAAGCAACGGCAACGGCGGACACGATAAACTTGGGGACAAGCCAAAATAGAAGCTGGAGGCCAATGCACAGGACGAGATATATCGTGATGCACACCCGCTCGCCGTACCGCTCGGTGACAAACCCGAGCACAGCACGCCCCAGAGCCTGACCTGCCCAGAAGCCAGAGACGGACGCTCCTGATGCATACGGGGAAGCGTTTCGCACTCGAAGCATAAAGGTCACGATCCATCCACCCAAACCAACTAAACGCGACTATTAGATTAATGTGTTCAGGCTGAGAGCTAGGAGACTTACCCTCGACACCCATGTACGCGAAGAAGAAAAGCGAAGCCAACCAAGTGACTTTCGACTTGAGGGCCTCTCTCGTGCCAGCTCCCGAAGATTCATGTGCGTGTTCGGCATTGTAGACGGCTCCCGTCTTGTGCCAGAAGTTGATACTGAGGCCGATGAGCTCGACAACTGCAATCCCGACCTATGATGATATTAGCGCACCTCCCTCATAGGTGGTGCAAGATTTATTACCATGATGTAGTAGTACGTGTACCAAGGCAAATCATATGTGACCACCAGTGAAGTAGCAGTAAGGGGAGCAATCAAAGCGCCGATGGAATAACAAGCGTGCATGAAACCCTGGATGGTGTTGGCCTTGTCCATGTTACCAACCCACGCACAGAAGCACGCGTCGCACAGGCCGTTACCGAAGCCGCTGATCATGTTGCAGATAACCAGGACGGGGTATGGCGGGTGAGCGGCCAGGGCGGCAAAGGTGATGAGGTGGCATATCGGGCCCATAATGGCAACTCCGCGTTGGCCGAATCTGACGTGGATGCGGGCATTGGTGAATGCGGCGATGGAGTAGCCCGCGAAGGGGGTGAGGAAGATGAGAGAAACGACGGTGTAACTCAGGTCGTAGTAGGTTTCGAGCTATCAAATTATGAGTACGTATCACGGTGAGTGTTGTGAATGGGTAGCGCGTACGTATGGGATCAGAGCCTGGAGAATGTCAGCTTTGAAGTATCACAAAGTATCAACGGAGTCGTCATACGCCAACAGCAGCATCATTCATTCCAGCAACGATAAAGGTCAAAAAAGCAAACCCAAGCTTTGGAGCATTGCCCTTTGGGTAATTCCATCTCTCCAGCTGGGTTTGGGCATTTAGCGGTGGCACATCGGCGAGGGCATTTTCCACGGCGGGCTGGTCGTCGGCAGTCGACTCGCCGAGACCCTTGCCTGAGCTCAATGGACGGAGGTGAATAGCCTCCAGTTGAGAGATGTGCGTGCCATTCTGGGTAGTCGTTACAGTCGCCATGGCAGTGTGTGAATTGCCAGAGCGATAAGTAGTGAGCGGAAAACGTGGTTCGGCTCATTGTCAACAATATATCATCCCCAATCGGTGACTCGGCCCGGTGAGCCGATGAGGGAGAAGATCATCTCGCGGACTGTCGCTGTTAACGCTTCAGTTAAGATTGTAGGTGGATCATGCCAAGAGCACTCGAGGAGATACATTAGTTCGCACACTTATTTGGCTCGCAATCAAAGTATCAGAAGCTCGTATTGGCCCCATCCATACCTTAAGCCTTATCTAAGCTACTCCTCCGAAGCTCAACCGGAGACGCGCGGAGCTGCTTTCCGAGGAATAGCCTAATGTTAGGGAATTGTTGTCCGAACTTATCCCCGAATATTTCCCCGGACCTACCCTACGTCAGAAGAGGGCGTAATGTATGTAGAAGGCGTCAAAAGCTGGGACAGGCGTCGCGAGATGAATCTGGCCTGCGGAAGTTGCCTTTGGTTACAATATCGATGTTTCTGTTATATCGAATGTAGCCATTCTTGTCGATTGTGTAACATCCCGTCATTTCTCTGCCACAATTGCCAACCTGCAAAGTCTTGGAGTACGAGAGGTTTGCTACCTGGTTGGTTGTAGGCATTATTCCGGAGCGTTTTGTGTTACACCACACCGTTCCTATTATTTTCTTTTGCATCCACGTCGGCCTTGTGAAATATAGACTTTATGCTCTTACAAGATGACACAGACAACTGGCCTTCATCGTCATGTTATGCTCTCTAAATGAGTAATTCAGATGAGTAACGTAAGTGCGGGGTCGGCCATTGAATGGATCAACTAAGCATTGATGATCGTTTCACACAGACTGCCAGACGCAGCTGTGCAATTAGGATAAAGAAGTCCATTTGCTCTAGCACCCTGGTCAATCGCATGGCTCAGCGGGGTGAGCCAGGCATTCATGTAGGCCCTGGTGGTGGCCTCTAATGTATGAATAGGCGTGTGAGACCGGCTGCTTTTGCTATTTCCTATTACCTAGCTGCGTACGTTAGGACGCGACCGCGATGCGAAAGATTGTTTTAGTCTCGCGTGGAATAACACACAGTCAGAGCTGTAGAAATGGTTTCAGCTACATCCACTAAATTTTAAACATATACCACCACCCACCGTATTTGGTTGCCTCGAGCAGGGCAGTGACAGCATGTTCTGACCAAGCTTGCCTAGTGGCCAGCCTTTATTTTCAGCTCTATTTTATCAATGCGCGTGGCTGCGTCCTAGAGGAGTGGCGCACTTTGCTAAGCTGGTCAATTGTCCAGCTTTCCACTGCGTAGTCTAACTATTAGGCCACAAGCCGCTTTAACCATGCCGTGTTACCCGTGTGCGCCTACGAGAATGGGTTCACCGACATTCAATAAGCACTTAGAAAATGAGGCGCTACTGTGGCGTCGCCGGATCTCCAAGAGATGTCATCGCTCTGGATCACCACCTACCAACGAGATGGGCCTTTCAAGTCTAGATGGGCCCTTTTAGGTCTAGAACATGAGGCTGAGCTGTGGCGTCACTAAAATGCCAGCAAATGCGACAATTCCGTGTGGTCACGGCCTCTGTTTATCGTCGTTTCCTTAGTCCAATCTAGGTAGATGCGTCTTAAAGGCTAGCCACCGCCCACCTGATTATTCCTCAGGGCGGAGGATGTCGTCTTGACGAAACTCTTCAAGTCCAGTGAAACACGCATCCATCCGCGTCTTCGGTCACGCCCATTCCAAGATGCATTCCTATCTTCTCTCCTTGTTGTCCTTTGCCGCCTTGGCGGAGGCGCAGTGGCAGAGTTGTGCAAAGCCTTGGGCGCCGGGGATTAAACCCGGCAAAAGCTTCACCATTGACGCTCAGTGCCACCTCTTTCCGGGCTATCCCAAGAAATTTGGCAAGACAAAGGTCACCGTGTCCTACACCGAGAAATGGATCGCCTCCGGAGCCAGGCCGGAGCAAGTGGCAACGGTGCTTGAGAAGACCCTCGACGACAGCATAACCAAGTACAGCGAGTTCGCCACGCTTCCGAAAGAGGTCATCGTCATCATCACACCCGCGGTCGACGGAACTACCCTCGCCGAGACCATCTACCCAGAACAAAGGAAGTCGCCTTGCCAGATCCAGACATTCAAACAATGGAGCCACGAAGCAGCAGGTGCAGACGTTCCTCGAGCCTTGCAAGCAATCGCGCACGAGCTGTACCACTGCATCCAGCTCCTTGAGCTGGGGGATGTACAGGACCCTCATTGGGTTCTTGACGGATCCGCAAACTACTTTAGCAACGTCGTCTATCCAGCTACGAACATGGAATGGCCCAGCAATGGTTACAGCTACAAGCCTGACTCGCCGATATACGCCCAGCCCGGATTAGACGCTTACGGGACTAGCATATTCTTCCAATCTCTAGAAGCGACAAAGGGTCTCAATTATATCAATGAGTGGGTGCTAGTAACAGATCCGACACCCGCCAAGCTGGAGAGGAGGCGTCTCTCAACGCTACCGAGCTTCACCGATCTATTTTTCTTGTTCGCCAAGCAGTATTCGCTCCAGTCTATCATAGACACTAGTGGAGTTCCCATCCCCGGCCTACCGAAGATCGAACCACACAGTGCCAAAGTCACGTTCAATAAGGCGGGAACTACTGGTACTGCGACGCTCAAAGTTGTCCCATTCACGATTCACGTCTTTAAGCTCACGCTCAAGGCCGGCCACCCGGCCGTGATCTACTCAGCTGCCGACAGTGAGCAGCGACTGGCTTATCGGGACCCCAGCAACTCGGAGTGGACCAAGATGCCAAGTGGCCCGCCATCAGGATCTGCGGGAGAAGTGGATTGCCACGACGAAGGTTCTACCCAGACAATTCTCGTCTTATTCGCGTCCACCGCAGACGCCAAAAGTGATACAGTAAAAATTACCATCAAACGTCAACCTAAAGAAAAGTGCAAGAAGAAGGGACCTGGTGGATTTGTCCTCTATCCCCTGTTTAACGAGAAGACGTCCGGTGCTGTCTGTCCGAAGGGGACACATTTTTCTTCCGTCGCGGCCTGGTGCTGCCCTGAAGGGATGGAGTTGGATCTGACTGTCGCGTCAGAAGTCAGCATTTGCTGTCCCACTTGTAGGTTGCTCATTTTCCAGGTTCTGGATGTGTCAGCTAATGGAAACAGCGGCGGACTGCAGTAAAGCCATCATTCCTGATCACCTCAGATGTGCGGATCCCAACTGGGTGCTTTGGTCGCAAGACTTCAGACAGGTCGGATGCTGCATGAAGGGCTACGTCCCGACCTCTCAACGGTACTGTGTGACGGATACCAGTCAGCGCGGACCTAGATTTTCGGAGGTGGGTTCATCTGAAATATGCACTACGTGAAGAGAAGAATTTACTGACAATGCATCATCAGGTCCCGCAAACCTAAGGCGGCTAAGCCTACACGAGCGGTTGCTACCACGTAATACGGCATTTGGCAACTTCGGCTGTAATCCTGGGTTCTTAACACTCTATTTGTTTCCATGATGTATTCAAAGAGATTACGAATTTATGTGTCGAATCGACTTCTGATATTTACTTAATAGTATTGAGCAGCTGTATCAGGGCGTTTATCGCACTTTATAGCTTCAGGCTCAGTATGAAAATACCACTGAACTTGACTATGTAACGATATTTAGTATTAGTGACCGTGCAAAAGCCAACATAGGCTCTTTGGATCTAAGAAGAGGTGTTGCGGGTTTTGCCCAGGAGCAGGGAAGACGCTGAGCTAGTCCCTCCAGACTTAGCGTTAAATATATTTTGGCTCTCCCAACGTGCTTTGCTGCGATGAAACCCGGAGTTGCGCAACCCAGGGCGAACTATATACATTCAAGAGTCAATGCCGCAATTCATTGAGCAAAAACAAACTTGAAAACGTAAATTATAGGGCAACAAAAATGCTTGCATCTGCAGGCTAGGGCAGCTATGTAAATCCCTGTTGCCTCCAACGATCACCTACCAAGTGTTTGGTCGTCATATTGCCGATGATGTTGACGGCTAGGTAGTAGTCGCCAAGGGTGCTTGAAGTTACTGAACCACCGACCGACTTACATGACGAGGCTAAAGATTTGCCATTGGAAAACAGTAATGGGGGTTAAGAGTTGACAAAGCAAGGTCGACCAAAAAATAAAACCTGAGAATTGCCACTTCATTAGCATATGAGTGTCAAGATACAAGGAAGGAAAGACGCTAGGCCATCGATGTGTCAAACTACACCAACAATGGCACTACTGAAGAAGCTTCAGTCTATGACCGACCTCCTTATTATAGTTAAGGTCATCATGAGTGTCAAGAACGCTAAGCTCGCCATGAAACACAAGGTCCCCGCTATTGTCCTCTCTAACTATGGTGGTCGCCAGCTCGACGGGCTCCCTCTAACAATGCGCAACCAGACTTAACGTCTCTCTCATCTGTCACGCATCTTGTATAAAAGTTTTCAATGTGACGAAGCTGCTCTTGTTCTGAATTCAATGAGCGATCTCGAAACTTCATCTCTTCAAGCAATTCGTGGTCACTTTTTGATAGAGGTTGTGGTTATCCATCGTGTCGCCCTCAGCCAGCTTCTAAAGGCTACTAATCAGTACAGCAGAACCATTTCTATACTTCGCCAATCATATGTACCTTGCTGATACTAACACTTTGGCATTGCATCTATCTCGTTCCCTTCCTGATTTTCCTCTTGTCCCTCTGTCGGCTGATTTATTCTAATTGACGTGAGGACGTCCCGAATCTTATCCTGGCGTCGTTGGCCGGGTGGATGCTAGGAAAGCAATGATCAAAGCGGAATGAATAATCTAAAGATGCGAATGATGAAACGGGAAATCATCTCTGAAATGAAAAGCTCGCATCTGCCGGAGAGGCCACAGATGCTGCTGTGAAGCTCGGATCCCCGACCATGCCACAGGCCGTGTCTGGTCTCGACTTTGTCCCCGCCCATGAAGGCCACCTCGGCTACGCATGGCCGTTTACATGTGCTACAAGATAGAAGAACATCTTGAGCGGTACTTGCTCACCCGTAAGTATGTCCCTCTTCCGTGGGTTTCGATACTGAGCCTCTCTATAGATACCCGGGAGCGGTCATTTGGGTGTGTTTGTGGCCTCATATTCTCTAGACGGTAGGCCCTTCTCCCCTGTGCCCTTCTCCCCTGTGCCCTTCTCCCTCCGCCCGGCCGACATGCGTTAGTCTAATAGCTGCGACGGCTGGGTGCTTCTGCTGTTACCACGTGCCTCTAGGGATCTCAGTCTGCATTGCTGAAGCCCTCATTGTTCAGGACCTGCTCCCAACATCACCCACATGAGACGAGACTCTGCGACCGAGCGACCAGCCAACCCCCCACTGACCGAGTGTCTTGCAACGCCCCAATCCTTTCCATGGCTGAGGGTCAGCTGTATGATCAGAAACCACCCTTGTTCATTGTGGAGATAAGCTTAATGCTTAATGGCTGAGCTTATCAAGTGGCACCCCGAGCTAATTTTCAGCTGCCAGCGCTATCGATAACCACCGTTCTTGGCATCCATTTGATTGCTCCTCATCGACGCTATTGTGGCGAAGGGAACGCCGTGGCGGTGACACAAAGAAATGATTGGGTGCATCAGTATTGGAAGAGCGGCGTAAACATTAACCCAATTTTAAGGGATGATCATATGAAACCCATCCCTCTCTGCTGCCTCGGATGTGACGGGCTTCCTTTCTCTTGCAACACAAAACGCGATGAAAGACTTTGCGTCCTACGCCAGCTTTTTAGGTGCCGCACTATTGCAGTGCTGGCATGCTCATGCCGAAGGTAATTCCTAGATTTTGATGTCGGCAAGCTCGTTGGCTGACGTGGTCCTCGCTAGATTGCGAGCCCGGCGCAGGCTTCATCTCCCTTCGGAGCGAATCCGCCCTTGACGAAATCACTTCCTGTTCCACATTTAACGGCGACATCTCGGTTTGGTTCGAAAACAGTGAATGGAATAGCACGACTATATACCTTGGGGATATCGAGAAGATCAATGGAACCCTCAACATCTATCCAAGCTACAACTACGACATGGTAGCAGTTGTGGCGCCAAACTTACGAAACATTACAAATGACCTCACGATTTATTACTACAATACCACTTCCCAAATATCTTTGGTCAATGCCACGTTCCCGCGACTTGAATATATTGGAGGGGCGTATGTTGCTCGAGTTGGAAGCGACTCGCTCATTCTTGAACACTCGGACAACTTGTTTGTCGACGGCTCATTCCGGGTCTGGGATAGCATGATGACGGCTCTCAATGTATCGGGCCTCGTCACCACTTCATACCAGTTCAACATTGATCAGAATCCTAGTCTTTTCAGCCTGGAAGCGAACACATTGGAGAGGGTCGGAGATTTTGACCTTTACATTGGAGACAATCAAAAGCTTGAGCGCATGGAGTTTAACAACTTGATTGGTGTGAATAGCACCCTCTCTGTCACACTCAATCCAGAGCTCGAGAAGATTGAGTTTCCGAAACTCGAGTACGCCCGCGCCTTCAAGTTCACGGAAAATGGGCGGCAAATCCAAGTTTCGCTTCCAAATGTCCTCTCCGCTGGAAATGAAAACAATACCGACTTCGTCCAGAGTCAGTTTAGTGACGTGGTCAAGTTGGACTTGGATAATCTCGTCAACGTTACCGGTGGCATAATTTTTTCCCGCAACACATTCAGCTCATTGGTCCTGCCGTCGCTGAAAAACATGACGGGGGAGCTCACGGTTGAGGAAAACCAGGTCCTCGATACCTTGGCCTTGCCACGGCTCGACCAACTCGGAAAACTCGCGGTACAGGATAATGAGCTCCTTTCCAACGTGACAGCGAATAGCCTCAGGATTGTCAAATCAATCGAAATGACTGGCAACTTTACCAACGTGGAATTCTTTGCATTAGAAAAGATCACAGGCGACTTCGTCTTAGAAGGAGACCCATCTATGGACTGTTCATGGTTTGATGAGCACCTGTTCCAAAAGATTGTGAAGGGTTCGTACAGCTGCGAAGGAAACCACACGAAGCCGGAACAGGAGAGAAAGCCCTCCACGGGGAGCCTAGATAGTCAAGAGGAGGAAACCAATGGTGATCAGGGTTCAGACTCGTCGGCAGACTCATCTAAGGACAACAGCACTTCTGAAACTTCCACGGGTGGGTTATCGACTGGCGCCAAAGCTGGAATTGGCGCAGGTAGTGCTCTCGGAGGAATTGCAGTGCTCGGAGCACTCCTCTATGTGTTCTGGTGGAGGCGAAGGAAGGGGATGAGTTCAGTGGCGCAGCCTGAAAACTACACTGGCAAGCCTGAGCTGGATGGGACAATTTCACCTGGAGCTAGGGATGACATGTTGAAAGCAGAGACGAAAGACGGTATCTCAACAGTAGCTGGGCTTCCCGAAGAAGGAAACGCCGCGCCTGCCGAATTGTCGAGCGGGATAATGGAGCTAGATGGTAGGGAAGTAAGAGCGGAAATGGGTGGAAATGAGGTAAAGGATATAAAGGAAGTTTGATGATATGAGGGATGATAGACCGGGATAACGAGACTTGGAGATAAATATATAGCATGAGCAGAAGCAGCTAAATCGCATCGGTTTTTATCACCGTTATCAATGAGCTTTCGGTACAAAGGATTGAACACCATAATGGCGGAGCAGTGAACCGTCTTGATTTCTGTTTTGTGCTTTTCGTCTTGCCACAGCCTGTGTGAGATGGCCTTTTAGTCTTATTCGTCCTAAAATGCCTTCCCTTCCGTCGTCTGGATTGTGCCAGTTGGCTGTCTGCAACTGGAGGCTCTGATCCAGAGAGTACGGCAATACCATGAAGCAGAGCCTTATTTGCAGGCTGGGACTAGATTATGGAATCACGTGTTCTGGTTATTATATGCGCCCTGAAGCATGAGATTGGCTGCCTTACTCGCGACTTTGACGCAGCCACAACACGTGGAACCACAAATGTGCAATGATTTCTGCCCATTACTTATAACGCAGCCTAATTTCCATCTTTTGCTCGGGCAAAGTTTCACCGCGACATAATATCCCGCAACCTTCGCTGATTGAGCAGTTATCTCCAGGGGAATCAAAGCTGCAGCACTCCAACGCCGTGACAACCTGCTCCGAGAACTCCTTGTTTCTTTGTGTGTATCAAACCCTCCACAGCCGCTGATCATGCCGTCGAGCCCACCCGAGATACATAACGGGGGGGTAGCGAGAAGCGCCTCTGCGGACGTATCCTTCCGCAATTCTGGCTCCGGCACTCAATGCGGCAATGTGGGCGACGGGCCTCAAAATGTCAATTCTGGGCCCGGGTACCAATTCAATGTACAGAAACAGTATATTGGTAAGAAAGAATGGTGTATTTTATCGATAGCGTAGCGCTAATGTCCCGTCGAGGAGTCCCAAGTTCGGAGGAAGCAAAACTGCTTCCGGAGTGCCAAAAGTCGCTGGCTTTTCCTGAGATGAATAATCGACCCAACGACATTGACGACGCCGTCGACGGGACATGCGAGTGGCTGCCTCTACACGAGACGTACATAGACTGGGCCGGCTGCGATCGAGGTCTGCTCTGGATCAAAGGCAAGCCAGGCTCCGGGAAGTCGACATTGCTGAAGCATGTACTGCGGAGAGTTGAAACAAAGCCGGACATGGGAGATGAATCCATCACTCTCTCGTTCTTCTTCCACGGGCGAGGCTCTGAATTGCAGAAAACGCCGTTGGGACTCTTCCGATCGTTGCTCCATCATCTTCTCACACTGGTGCCCGACTCATTATCACTTCTCGTCGTTGCGTTTAAACAACGATGCATTACCATTGGCACCGTGGGCAAGAAATGGCAGTGGCACGCGAGGGAGCTGAGGGCTTTTTTCGAGTCGTCGCTGCTGAAGGTCTTGGAGAGATGGTCCGTCGTGCTCTTCGTCGACGCCCTGGATGAGTGTGGCGAAGAAAACGCAATCTACCTTGTCGAGTGTTTCAAGTCGCTCATCAAAAAGCTTCCTCCCACCACTTCTCGATTTAGGATCTGCTTTTCATGCCGTCACTACCCTATTTTAGAGCTCGATTACGGATCGGAGATATGCATGGAGGATGAAAATATGCGGGATATTACCGTTTTCATACAAATCCAGCTGTCTACGCTTCGCATCAGCTCTGCATCAACGATTGCAGACACAATTACATGTCGAGCGCTGGGAGTCTTCATGTGGGCGCGCCTTGTCGTGGAACGCGTTCTGGCGCTCGAGCGTAGAGGGGAAGGGCTTAAGAAGATCGAGGCAGAAATCCAGCGTATCCCTCCAGAGTTGGATGCTCTGTACGATGAGCTCGTCCGGAGTATGGAGGATATGGCAATGTCTCAAAGACTGATCCAATGGATCTGTTTTTCAACAAAACCACTATCAATAGAGGAGCTACGATGGGCCATGGCCATGGACCCCGATCACCCGCACAAGTCAAAACAACAATGCCAGGAGTCAGAGAATTATGCGTCGGACAACAAGACAATGGAGCGGAGGATCAAAACGCTCAGCTGTGGCCTTGTCGAGACGGTATGTTCGTTCGACTGGTTGAATTCCAACTCGAGTACTGTGCAGTTTATCCACCAATCGGTCAAGGACTATTTTATCAAAAAAGGCCTGTCGACTCTAGCGGCCTTAGGCGGCAGCGTGGTGTCAAGCTCCCTAGCAGTCGCTCGCGCGCATTACAGCTTATCCAGGACCTGCATATGCTACTTTGAAATGGAAGAGATCGCGGGGTGGCTAGGCTTTGACGAGATTCACCTGGAACCCGAGTTCCCTTTGCTGCCCTACGCCACAACATCGTGGGTGTCCTTTGCGAAACAAGCAGAAGCCGGAGGAGTATGCCAAGACGATCTTTTGCAGAATATAGGCTGGCCATCAGAAGATCGTGTGCAACTCTGGGCACGTACTTACCGGACAGTAAGGCGCTCTTCCGCCGATTGCCCATCGGAAGGAACAAGCCTACTTCACGTTATATCAAGATATGATTTGAAACAACTGTTGTCACTCATTTTGCAAAAGGCAGAAAAATTGGCACTCGATATTAACTCCCGAGATAATGATGGATGGACCCCATTGTCATGGGCTGCTATCAAGGGCCACGAGGCCGTCGTTAAGCTGCTGCTCGGTACAGGCAAAGTTGACATCAACGTAAGTGATAAGGATGACCGGGCGCCGCTGTCTCATGCTGCCGAGCATGGACATGCGTCCATTGTCAAGCTCCTGCTGGATACAGGCAAGGCCGATGTTAATGTAAATGGCCCCTTTCTCCAGACGGCGCTGTCATATGCTGCTGGGCTTGGACACGAGGCTGTTGTTAAGCTGCTGCTCGCTACAGGCAAGGTAAATGTCGACGCAAAGAACTGCCTTCGCCGGACGCCGCTGTTGTGTGCTGCTGAGCATGGCCATGCGGCCGTCGTTAAGCTGCTGTTGGATACAGGCAATGTCGACGTTCACGCAAGAGACAAATACTACAGGCTGACGCCACTGCAGTTGGCTACCAAGAGGGGCCACGCTGCTGTGGTTGAATTATTACAGCAATACTCGTTAAGCTGTAAGTAATTGAGCTGTGATGAGCGTAGCAGTGACAGTCATTCACAGTTAGGTGTCGGTTATTATCATATTTTTGTACAGCGTTCAGTAGTTTCAGCATAGGTCTTTAGATATTTCATTTATTGTACTATCATTGGCAAAATTTACTCAATAGGCAGTTGCGCGTTTCGTCATGCAGGGCGGTCTTGCTGAAGCCGCCAGTTAGTTGCACCTTCGGCAAGCGATATGTGTTTACTTGGTGCACAAGGAGCCAGTCGATATTTCCCCGGGAAATTTCGATAGGCCCATAGTCTGTCAGAGAACCGAATATTCTATATGCCCGAACCGAACGGATTATCTTTTTGCGAAGTTGCTAGCGCTATTATTTCCGATGAATGAGTCGCAGGCTTAAAGCAGGAGGGTGTACACGATTGCATATCTTGAGAAAGTCAACACTGTGCTGAAATGGAAAACTCGACCACTGAAGACGATGCTTGAATCACAACGGGCAGGAATGGGCATTTTTGAAATGAGAAAACCATCGAATATGTGATATTCATGATCTCATGCATCCACCGAAGTTTAGATCCTCAATCTTGGTAGCGTCCTGGCTACAGATGACATTTCAACGCTTATCATGGTTGTGTTGGTACATTCTCGCGCTAACTTTCCCTTCATGATTTTACAACCCATCGTTAAACTCGAAGTCCTTATTCCAGCGCTATGAAATGTTAGTCTTTGTCCGATGTGGTCAGATGTTGCACTTACCGTATCCCAACGCCGCGCCGAGTTGACAAACCGCAGGTCGGTGCCGAGTCTGATGCGGCCCTCTGGGTCATGGTTGATGGTAGAAGCGTGGATCTAGTAATCTGGTAAGTATCTGGAACCGAATAAAATGCGTCAGACATACCATATGCGGCGTGTGGAAGACGACGTCTCCAGCCTGATAGTCGCTCACAAGCCACTTCTTGCCGTGCATTCTGCCAAAGTCCGCGGGCCCCTCGGCCAAGAAGCCAGTGCTCATCATGTTGGCATTGAAAGCGTACCGCATTTCTTCATCGCTCATACCAGCCGCCTTGGCCTTGGCAGCAAAGTCCTCCTCAATTTCCTGACCAAGCTTGTCACCGCCCTGAAGGTAGATGAGTCCACCACCCTGAATCTTCACATCCCCCATGGGAACCCACGCCGTCAATGCGGTTGGCTCTCCATATCGCATAAAGGATTGGTCGTAATGGACACCGATTGCTCGGTTTCCGGGGGTGTTGTTTCGAAGCAGGGTTCGCCGCACAGCGAGAGTCGAATCTCCCCAACCGGTCAAACGAGCAGCGAACTCTTTCAAAGCCGGATGGTTGCAGAAACCGCGGACGCTGCCATCTTCAGAGCCGGAATACCAAGGCTCAGTGTGCGCCTTGAGCGCAGCGCTGACGAATAGCGCCGATCGGTCGGTTGATCCTGGCGGCGCGTTCTTGACGCTGCCAGCTCCAATTCCAGGATAGTCGGCGGGACTGGCAGAATCATCAAAGATGCCTTCTACGGGCTTCGTGCCAGGCTTAATGACCCCGCTTGGGGCGAGGGATGTAAAGTACGCTTCGCGCGCAGCCAGAACATCCTCGCGAGGGAGCAAGCCTCTGACGAGGACGTAGCCGTTGGTGATGTATCGTTTGTAGAGATCCTCAATAGGGTCGGTAGTGTATGAAGACACCATCTCTTCAACTTCATTCGGCGCAAGAGGACCGTCGTTGACGTGCAGTTGCACGCCGTGGATGGTCGGCTCGGCTTGAGCGTGGGGCATCTTGAATCAAGGCTCGGGCGTAGGTATTGTCAACCGAAGCTAGACGCCGTGAGATAATATGGGCAATGAAATGAAGAAACGGACAGTTCTGCGTACAGCTGCGAGATCAAGTCTTACAATACACACCTCTTTATAGGTTGCTTATAGCGCAGCTTTAGCGTGGAGCAGAACGCGAGTCCCGCGGCCAAATCTTCCTCTTCTGGGCATCCCCACGCCGACCGCACAGAAAGTCGGGGGAGGCGCTGTCATGTGCGCGTGGAGAAGCATGTCTGGCGAACGAATAAGCCTGAGACGTGCTTCGCGATGGAGTTGGTGTGGAAGCTTTCCCCGTCGACGTGGAGAAGGTCCGGCGAATTTACTCCCGTTTGGGAAAATAGGCAAGTCGCCACCGCGATTCTTGCGTCAGGGGGGCCTCAATTATTTCCGATGTTTCCGTATTTGGCACCTTTGATTGAAGATTATCCCCACAGTGAGACGAATCTCGATGAGCTCACAGCCACTAACATCGACTCTTTTCATCAGCGGGGTAAGTTAAGCGGAAGATTTCTTGGAGGCTTATTTGGAATTAAATCGAGCATCTGCATCGCGGCCGACGAGCTAAGCCTGATATTCTATAAATACTGGACTTGTGATCACCTTCCCTCCACTAAACTCCCTTCCAACAAAGTAGATGGCCTGATTCTCCCCGGCGACGCGCCCACTGGAGGTGGGAGAAAAGTCGCCCTCCACTCGCCTTGGAAGCGGCACATCTGCTAAAGCCTCAATGGATACAAAAAGCTCCGCACCGCCTGTAATTGGGAGTTGCTTCCCGCCAATACGGCTGGCTTCGGCTGCAGTTGCGAGCAGATTGAATTCCGGCTGCGGTTTATGCGGATTGCCAGCCAGGGCGTTGCCAACCTTGACGTATCCTCCTAGCAGCCCTGATATGCTGATGTTGGAGGGCACCTCAGAGTCTGGATGGAAGAAGATGTCCACGCCGTCAAAGTCGCCGCTTGTGTGCGTATTGAAGATGACTTGGGTCTTCGATCTCAACTCGACCACTTCTTCAGGGTTGTCCACAACGCCACCGAATGGCTGCACATGGGAGATTGTAGCATCGGAGACGAGAATCGACCCTTGCCAGGCAGCTTCTCGATACCTGTCGTAGAGACGCGCCCCTCCCCATTTCACACGTATCTTCCTCGGCGTCGTAGGAGGTGCTGCTTCCGTTGCCTCTTGCTGGAGATTGCGATGGAAGATCTGCCCGCTGGCATCCCAGGCCTCTACTGAAGAGAAGCCGTTTGATCCATAAAAGCCATAGCTTAGGGTGACGGTCTCGCCAACCTTTGCTGTTATATCGTCGCCTTGGATCTGGCCGTCTTTGGTACGCACGAGGCCAACCAGGCGCTCTCCAGTTGTGGCGAATGTTCTCCTCGCTCGAAGTGCCGTTGCTACATCAGCCCGCTCCAAGTTTTCAGCAAAAACACCTGTCAGTCCTCCCTTTGTGCCAAACACGGCTGTTCCCGGGACGCCTCCTCCGCATCGACCTCGGTGCTCATCGGAGTTGGCCGACACACCCAGTTTCCATCCTCTTTGCACCGCGTCCCGAAGAAGCCACTCGAACAGCCCCCAGGCACTCCCGATTTCGAGAAGGCGTTCAAGTTTGGGATGGTGCCAGGCGAGGTTGCACCGACGGCCTCCAACGTGGGGAATCAAGAGGTGTTTCTCGGGGGCGTGGGCATACGTTGCGTAGACTTCGTCCAGTGGCCATGCGCCTGGGGTCAGCTCTGCTGGGCCGTCCTCATTCCACTCAAAGCTTCGGGCAACGCTTCCATTCTTGTCAAGAGGAAACTCAGGCTTTGTGATGTTTGGGTCATCCAAGAAGACGACGTTGTGATCCCCACCAGCAGCAGAGTTGCCACACCACTCTGTGCCGGGAAACACAACAAACTCTCCCCGAAGGTTGATGTCCTTGATAATTTCGAGAGTCTTGTCCCATTTTTCCGCCGTGATGTTGAAGTCATTCGCTGTATAACCCACGATATCGAGCCCGGCGACTTTTTGGGCATATGAAAAGTTGTAGGTAGTCGAATTGGTGCCCACAGTGTCATCGGAATGCACATGGAGATCTGCAAACAGAGTGCGAGGAACTGGAAGCGATGCATCAGCCGTGATGTAATCTGAGGTTGTGTGGATGATGTCTCCATTCCGATCAACCACTGAGACAGAGAGAACATAGTCGCCATCAGCAGGCAGAGAGGCGGTAGCATTTGTTACCGTCCACCCGTGAGCTGGGAAGGGAAGTTTTTGTTCCCAATCAGGATGGCTAGAGTTCTCTTTTGCAATACTGATCCGAGCCTCCAGTCCCTCGATGTCGGCCGTCGCGTTTCCCCAAGCATCCTCAGTATGAACGTGGATTGGGAAAGGCACACTCGCCCTGACAAGGCGTGGCGAAATGGCCTTGACCTTGGAAATAGCACCAGGCTTGATGGCCAAAGCAATGTCTGGTTTGATGGGGGCAAACCTGGAGGTTCCCACTGGGTCAATATACCATCTCATGAGAAAGCTTTCCTCGACAAACGACTGAACGCGGGTGCCTCGTGCCCCCCACCGTCTATCCCCCAGGCGAACCACAATCTTGTCTCCGGGGTTCATATACCCGTCAACAATGTCAATGATGACAGCCTTCTGAAAAGGTCGTTCGTGGCCTTTCTGGTCAAACCGGACCGCAAGTGACTGCACCGTTGCGGCGGTTTGGCCAGGATGGAGATCACCAGGAATGTACTCGGCCGATACATAGTTGTCCTGTCTTGGATCCGACGTCTGAAACAGAGCCCAATCCGAGTAGAACTTGAAGGTGCCCTTGATCCAGGCTCCGTCAGCTAGCCCACTTGCGCCAACTGTGTATTCGACAATGACTTCGGCCCATTGGCCGGCAGTGAGTGTTTCCGTATTGCATCGTAGTGTGCCAAGAAAGGGAAGGCTTTTTGTGTATTGATACAATCCCGTTGGCGCAAAGTACTGCCCGGCGAGGGCGACGAGCTCATTGTCAGATAGTGTCTTCATTGTGATTGCTGCTGTGACGTTGCCGTGAAAAGCATTGAATGAAGCTAAAAGTGAGGGCACGGGAATATCAACTGAGGTAAATTCACTCAAGGCGCGAGATTCTCCAGCATTATTAGACATCTCTCAGTGATTGTCGAGTAGTGCTCTGCTATTGGTAGTGCCAGCTGCGGGGTGAAAGACGACGAAATGTGGAATACAAATGACGTGATCCCTCGGTGAAGGAGCTAAAGAGATGTGGCTGTTAATATACATAGCGCGGCTGAAATCTGAGATCGACAATGCGACTATAATGGCTGCGATGAAGACGCAAATGATCAAGAAACTCTTGAGGCGTCATAAAAAGGAAAAAAAAACACCTGTCGAGCCTGGAATTTAGTGACTACGACCTACGACCACTGAGCCTGTCAAGTTGGGATCTGTTGAATATTGGGGTACAACTAGAAATGGTATTGGGGTATTGAATCAAATCAACAGAAATTCACCCAGTGGTAAAAGTCTAAAAAGAGCCTAACGAGCGCTGGCTATTGTATTACGGCCATGAAAGTAATCATAACCCTGGCTATGCTGTGCCTGATTTTGGCTCCTCCGATTGATGCACATTTACAGTGGGCGTGAATTGACAGGGTTGGATACTTCATGCTAGATTGTGACGTGGATTCGCCCGACACGAGTGCGATACGGAAATGTATATCACCGTGGTAACCTTGCAGACATATTACCAGTTGTATGGCTGTTTCTTGTACCCCATGCAAAGCATCAGCCAGAAATGAACAGTAACGGGGGGCCATCTCTGGCTACTCATTTCAAAACCGGGAGCATGTTGGATGCATTACAAACGTAATGCTCTCAATCTCTGACCATGGAAACTTTGGTTTAAATTATTTTTTTTCGGTTTTGCATTTTAATTGTCGGGGGTGCTTTTTAGGCGGGAATGATCGCCGTAGATGTCACGTCAAGGATTATTAGAACAACCTTAATAAAACCACTTCCGAACCCACTCAGTAAAATCTCATTCCGGATCCCGAGAGTTGAGATCTCACCGCCAGTGAGCTGTCGTTAAGCGATGACTAAGGAAACTGGAGCAAGGGGTTTTGCCCACAATCCCTGCAGGGGACCTAATCTAGGACAAGGCTCCCTGGTTCGCGCCCTGAAGGAGATTTGATTTTCAAGCGAAAACTTCCGACTTCAGTGTTTGAGCTCCTCAGGCAGCCAAGGCACTACTTTCTGACTTGGGTGTTTTCAGAACTTCTTGATATAGCTGCCACGTCCTTTCGCCCATGACCGATCAAGACATCTTGTGGTGATTGAATGATAACCAATAGGCTCCGAAATCAGAATCCCTTATGCCTTCAAAGGGGTTATCATCATATCATCCATTGCTTATCTAGTGATCGATACGCAATCGAGAACGTGCCGGTAGCCTCATGCTTTCCCCTGAAATCACCGCCAGCCGGCGACTTCCAAAAGAAGAAGAACCGTCGGGTTAGGTTTATGCCAAGAAATACGTGTTACAGGCCAAGGCTTAAAACGAGGCTTATTCGTACAGCCCCCAATGCCTCAGCTCCCTGCCAGCCGTGCTCCGCCCTCGGCATTCCTTGGAGGGCAGTGTTAAAGGCGCATGGATATGTATGCATATACGAGGGTAGGGGTTACAGGCCTGCTTGATAGGCCACGCCGGTTACTTCGACCAAAAGGCAACTTGACCAACAGACTTGAAAAGTTCCCTCTTCTAGAATGGTGGGGCGATACCGGGACTCTCCCATCAGGCCACTGGGCGTAGAGCCTCCTTAGGTGACACCCCTTTTATGCTAGCTCAGCTTCCCCTCTAGGAATCAACCTCAGGGACTTGATGTGTTTTCTTCTCCAATGTTGAAGTTTGGGAACTCGATTCCGCGGCTCTCACGGTTCGCCCTTCGACACGTCGTCCTCATAGTCGTGGTTCTGTTCGTTTTCGCCAATGTGGTCCTTTGGCACGATACACAGTTCTGGGATGCACCCAACCTCCGTCAACCCGTCGGCGGGTCCACGCACCCGATCCAGAAACTGATGCTCGACGCGAGAACGCGCCACGATGAGATCCTCAGCAAACGCATCACCGACCTCGAGACAGCTGCCGCCGAATACCGCGCCCGACGAGGGAGACACCCACCGCCTGGGTTCGATCGCTGGTTCCAGGCCGCGCTGGATACGAACGCTGTCGTGGTCGAAGACTACTTTGACAGGATATACAAGGACTTGACCCCGTACTGGGCTATCGAAGACTACACGCTAAAGAGGCGATCCAGCGCCTGGCACTTTGTGGTCAAGGTTCGAAATGGCACGGCGTTCTCGCAGGGCAATGCCGCTGGCAGAGTCCCCTGGCTCCAACTATGGACAGACCTGGTGAAGGAGTTTGCGGAACACCTACCGGACCTCGACATGCCTATAAACTACATGGACGAGTCTCGAATTCTCGTGCCCTTTGACACGGTTGCAAAACTGGTCAAAGAAGAGGCGGAGCAGAGGAGGATGCCTGCAGTTGAAGAGGTGACGACCCAATTCGAGGGCCTGCAGAAGATCGACGAGGGGAAGACCGGCCCGTATGACCCTAAGTGGTTTGGCCATGACCAACAGTACTGGGACCTCGCCGTTCAAGCTTGCGGCCCGGACACTCCAGCGCACGGGGTGGAGCAGTTGAAGGATTACGCTGGGCCGGCCGAGTTCCCGCAGAATTACAGACCACGCTACGCCTACAAAGGGTTCGTCCAGAATAGGACCGCAGCAACAGACCCGTGTCTCCAGCCGCATGTCAGACAGCTGCACGGCTCGTTCATGAAGCCCACCAGCCTGTCGACTACTCAGGAGCTGATACCCTTGTTTGGTGGTTCTAAGCTCCCCATAAACAACGAGATACTCATCCCGGGCGCCATGTACCTGAGCAAGAGCGAGTTCTATTCCGGAGGAGAGAGCTTAGGACCGTCATGGGCGCGGAAGAAGGACGGACTCATATGGCGTGGTGATGGCTCGGGCGGCCATACTTGGGAGCACAGTTGGCATCATTTCCAACGACATCGCCTAGTCGACATGCTCAACGGCACTTCCGTGTCTCACGCCGAGGCCGAGGGCACCCGGGCAATGACCTTTGAGCTCCCTTCACAAGAGATATACCCCAATCGCCGCATCAAGAATGGGAAGTTAGGCGCTTGGCTCAGCACGTTTGCCGACACTGCATTTGTTCACTTGGTTCGCCAAGGCCTTCCAGCTTTCCAAAGAAATCCCGATGAAAAAGCAGTACTACTACAAGTTCCTGCCCGACGTCGACGGCAACTCCTTCAGCGCGCGATTCCGCGGCTTTCTGCGTTCCACCAGCCTGCCACTCAAGGCCACCGTCTACACCGAGTGGCACGACGATCGTATTGTCCCCTGGCTACATTTTGTACCCCTCGACAACACATTCCAGGACCTTTATCCCGCGCTGGATTTCTTCGCTGATGGCGATGGACCAGGGGATGTCGCTGCGCGGTTCATCGCCGAGCGCGGCAAGGAGTGGGCTGAGACAGCTCTGCGTAGGGAGGACATGCGGTTGTACGTATGGCGGCTGCTACTCGAGTGGGCGAGAGTTTGCGACCCTAACCGCCACACGCTTGGCTTCGTCGACGATTTGGAGGAGAAGAAATGAGCAGAGGCGAAAGAGTTCGAAGCTAAGCAGCAGTCCATGAAATCTAGTGGACTTATTGTGAATTGTAAGAGGGATTTTAGATGGAGTACAGGTCTAGAAATGTACGGCCAGCAAATGGTCAACTGCGTACCTGCGAGCGGCTCCCTTGAAACCCGATGTCAAGGGCTGGATTGTAAGGTCTTAAAGGACCAGCCCAGGACCGAAGGTATTGCTTTAGATACGTATATTGACCCTTGGGAGGGAGCATAATTTATTATACATCGCGCTGGACGCGGATGTTCGAGTCCGTGATCCGGCTTGAATGCAAGGGCTCAAGACAGAGCTGGATGCACCACAACTCTATCATCTCAACCTTTGTTTCTCCTGTGATTAGTTGCGGCCTTAGCTGTGTACGTAATTATATTATTCCTACTACGCGTAGCTTGATCTATCAAGATTTATACCATGATGTTTGATCAAACCTGAGAAAACTAATCAAAAAGAATATGTATTAACGATGGGTTGAATACTGTTGAGCGGGCGCTCTCGAGCTAGTTGCACACCCGTTTGTCAGTATCGACAATGAGCAGACCATTTTGAACACCCTCTGGAGAGCAGATATTTTAGAAGAGGATTTAGAAGGCAGTCCCTGTTCGCCCCCAACTAATATCGCAAGAGAACCTCTGATGGAATGGTTTGTCAATTTGGAGACATCGAGTCAGGACACAGCAAACAGCATGACATATTCTCATATGTCATTTCATCTGCGGTGACCATCTCGGCGCCAATAGTTGTCGGGGAATGTGGAGTGACCTGGGGTTATGCGCATCCGTACATGAGCAGCTACTTAAACAACTCGGAAGCACATGGTCAAGAAGCGACAATGCCAAGTCGCCAGCATGTGGGCCAAGTGTGTGACACTTTGGCGCGGCTCGAATTCTTCCAGAAGTGTCGGCTAGTATATATATGATCCTTCGAACCGCCTAGCTTCACGTTAATTCTTCCATTCAACAGATCTCGCTCGCTACCATTCCACCTTCCTTTATCATACAGCTTAGCAATATTTTCACGACATAGACATCTTCGATCGGCCCCGTCTTAGTGGTTACACGCCTCCTGCAACCCGTCCGTTGAAAACCTACCCATTTTGGCAGACCACCTTTATCAAATTCCCACCGGGAATCGCAACAATCGCCACGACATTGTGCAACCCAGCGACCGAAAGCAATATGATGCCCGACCACATTCAAGAAACAAGCGCCTCCGACGCCGACTAGGCCAAAAAACGGCTACCCAGTCACAAACCCGCTGAGAACTTCCAGGAGGTCCCATCCGAAGTCGCCGACAACAGCAACATCTTTAGCCAGGGTGGCAAGAATTACCGCACCCTTGGGAGATGAGATACAATCTGAATCCTATTCATAAATCAAATCAGCCTCGGCGTTCTCTCTTTGCTCTCTGTCATGACGATCCTCAGAATCGTCCCCGGAATCATCGCCATCGTCTGCATCGGCTGCCTCACATGGTACGCGGCCTACGTGCTACTGCAGTTCTACAGGAAACACCCCCACGTGGTCAACATGGTCGATATGTGCACAGTTGTCGGCGGCAAGAAATTCGAGATCTTTGCGGGTATTATGAACGTAATCCAGTTCATATTATTCGGTTTACTTACAGTTTTAGTGCCACCTTTTGGTTCCATATAAACTGGGACTATCTATTCTTGAACTAGAAGAAAATTGCACTCACGGCTCTGAATGTTTTCCTAATTATACTGTCTCTCTTTGTCCACGGGGCTGGACTATGGTCATCCGCTACGGAATTAATTGATTCCTTCGATTCAAACGATGGCACCGTTAAGGGTGTCTTCTCTTGTGGAAACAACGCTGTTTTTTAACTAAGACGCTACGCGCAGCGTATTTAAGCTGCTCGATAGCCTAATAGAGTATCATATCAAAAACATTATCTTATCTTTCCATTGCATCCCGCGTTGTGCTACACGAGCGTTGCAGGACATGTTACGCTAAGCCCAAGAAGTTGGCCAAAAACCTGATGTGCCCGATCAGTTCCCTCTTTCAAACTGGAAGACACACGTCTTCGTATTTGACACTATCGAACCGAACAACATCGATCGCGATAGTCAGCAGATGCACTTGCGAATACGTGTGAATTTCAAATTGTTGGGGATCGCCCAGAGCAGTCCATCTCAGAACCGTCACCACCCATATACCACTCTTGTCATCACTGAAGAGCCAAAGGTGACCACCCCTGCGGAGCAAGGTCGCTGATGCATGAACTCAGCTGCATGAGCAGGGGACCTTGGATATCTGCCATGACTAACGGTGTCGTCAGCCAAGTGAATCTGCAATGTCATCATTAGGCCATGGTTATTAACCGTTCCCACGGCTTTTCACACGGTGACGCCCCCGAAACTAGGCGGACCAAGAATCGCGGCTCCCAAACTACAACATATCTACCAGCCGTCCTGACAGATTGTCACATGTATCGGGATATCGGATTTCTGCGGTTGTGACGGAAGTGAAGCTTTCCTTCTGTCATCATAGGCGTCCATCGCCACTTGCCTCGCCACCGGCGTCATCATTGGATAAGCCCTAGGCCTAGCTTTTCCTTGATTTTATCTATATCTAGTTAAAGCCAAAGACTCCGAAGGATCTGGAGCCTCTCGGCTGTCCGAGGTCATCTGAGGTCATCATCAGTCTCTTCATCTATAAGACTGACCCAAAGACCCTCTTTTAGATAGGAAGAATATCAAGAACTTCTCGCATACATGATCATTTCCATCTGCTAGATGAAACACCTTGTCACAACGCAAGATGGCGTTCATCTGAACTACACGCAGAGCGGACCACTTACCGGCCAGAAAATTCTCTTCATTCCTGGCTGGCGACAAACCGCGGCAGAATGGAAAAAGCAGGTTGAATACTTTTCATCAACCGGATACCGCGTCACTGCGTACGACATGCGCGGACACGGCGAGTCTGAGAAGCCGGATTTTGGGTATCGCATTAGTCGTTTCGCGGCCGACTTGAACGACTTGTTGAACCAGCTCGATCTCACAGAGGTCAGCATCGTTGCTCACTCGATGGGCTCTTCTATTTCATGGGCGTGGTGGGACCAATACCCCGATGCTCGCAACCGCATTAGCCACTTTGTCTTTGTCGATCAATCCTCCATCCTGACTGCCGACCCTCACTGGACTGAAGAGCAAACGAAGCAAGTATCTGCTCTCTTTGGCCCGACCGGCGTCTATGATCTTGCCAACGACATGACTGCCCAGACACCACCCTTCGTCAGGAGCATGTTTACCGATTCCATTTCCGAGGCCGACTTCGAGTGGGTTCTCTCTGAGAACAAGAAGATCAGCGACAAAAACGCGGCTACTCTTGTGATTGACCACGCCTTTAGAGATTGGCGTGACGTCCTCCCCTTGATATATGTCCCCTCACTAGTCATTGCGGGAGAGGTCAGCGTGAATGCAGCGCCTGGTATCGCTTGGGTGGCAACCCAAATACCTGGTGGGAAGAGCTATACTTTTACGGCTGAGGAGAAAGGCAGTCACTTTATGTTCTGGGAGAACCCCGAGAGGTTCAACAGTATTGTTGAGGATTTTATCAGGACCTGAAGTATTCTATTCTTCTACCCAATTTTTTTATATGCTTGCCCCTGTTAGTAGCGTCTATATCGTCAATAATCATGACCTTCGTCATTCAACGTCGTATCCTGTCTGACGAGCTTGCTCTACTGAGTTCGCAACCGACTTTTGTCACAATTTGCTGCACAATTTGGGTATGGTCCGTGCATTGATGCAACGTAACAGCCAATTTCCTCGGCCACTGTACTACCAACATGGGTTCCCATGCAACTGCAAGAGCAAGAAACCTGTCACATCTCAGCCCCGACTAAGAAAACATGTCTGTCAGCTACTTAACTAGTGAGGAACACGGCCGGACTCGTAGAGGCGCATTCAGCATCCAATTCACAGTAGGCACAAAGAGCACTTACCCGTCTGGGGAGCGGTGTATTGGCGTGACACAAAGTGCAATGCCTAGAATCGCAATTCCTACATCGCCCAAAAGCAGCTAATCGTAATACACAGTAAGTACTTGGCATGTAAATTTACCTTTTGCATGAATACCAACCCATTGTCTATGGTGGTCAGTTTCCCCGAAGCAGCGTCGTCTTCAGAACTGTCTGGGATGGTTAATCTGACCTGTAATTATTCACCGGCGATGTAGCGATTGTGGCACGGTGGTGCTGAAGATGTACAATAGTTAACAGAAAACTAAATGTAAATTCGCTACCAATCCCAAATGACTATAGAAATGCCCTTTCTATGTAAACTCCTGTTTATTCTCCCTGGTAGCCCCAGAGACGCTTGCGCTCTAAACCCCACCACCGTGCGATTGCCTCGGCTTCAATAACCCATTCCGAGGCGTCGCTATTATATTTCCGCCTTGCAGACGACGCTAAACTCCCCACCGACCATTTTAATAGAGGATCCAATTCGAGGGGATCATTCTCCAGGTCGGTCAATGTGTACACGGACTTTGCGTCCAGGGGCATGACAAGCCTCCACGGTGCGTCTGCGGACGTCACCGAGAGCATGCGCCCTCCGGCATTGATGATGCCGAAATTCCATGCGCGTCGGCCGTTGTGCGATGCTTTGTACTCTCGTAGAAAAGACTGGCCTTCGTAATCTTGCACGAGGTCGGATGCCGCAGCGGTGTCGTCCTCGTTGAGCGAGCCAGTGTTGATGAGGAGGTCGAGGATGGTGGGTAGAATGGACAACGATGTGGCGTTGGCGTTGTACTGGACTCGAGGGAGATGCGGATGCCTGAAGGTGATGGGAACACGGAAATTGCTTATATGCCCATTCTCGTATGTGCCCGTCTTGGAGACATCCTCCTTGAATGCCTGCCCGTGGTCGCCCACAAAGACAACGAGCGTCTCGTTAGAAATGCCGTGGTCGTCAAACATCTGCATCATCTCGCCCAACCAAGCGTCATTGAAGCGGACCGTGTTGAGATACTTGTCAAAGTCCTTGTGCCACCTCATCGTCCCCTTTGTGTCCATATACTTGGTGGACGGGAACCATTTGGGAAGCGCCCAAGGGTGGTGAGTCGTGCTTGTAAAATGCGAGAAGAACATCCTCTTCCCCTCGGCCTTGGCCTCTTTGATGTAGTCCTCCATGTGTGATATGAGGGTGGTTTCGGGATACCCAAAGTAGTTGATTGTCTCCAAGTCGTCGTCCTCGGTCGCATCATTATCGATTCGCGTCTTGGTGACGATATTCTTGAAACCAATCTTTTTATCAAACTTGGCCTGCCTGTCATACCCGTCGGTTACGGACTGGAAGAAGGCAGGATACCATTCTTGCTGTCGAAAGTCGCTGGTGGACCGGTTGTCCTTCATCCTGTTGAAGAGTTCCAGCACTTGGGGGAGACAGGGCTGGTAGCTCTCCGTCTCGGATTCTTCGAACTTGTCGACGGGCATGGGCCAAGCGCCGCAATGGATAGCAGCTAGACTCTTGGTCGAGACAGAGCTGGTGGTAAATGCGCCGACAATATTAATTCCACCAAATCCGGGCGTCGTGGTGTCGTTCCATTCCGGCAGGTCTCGATCGTAAGTCGAACCGTTGCTGTTCATGAAGTTGCCGGGCTTGCCAGTGATTTTCTCAGCGTTCGGCGACAAGCGGGATACTCGAGCATTGGCTTCGTCTCTTTCGTCTTCGTCGTTGGCCTCCATGATGAATCTGTGAATATCAGAGCCCTGTTGGATGGGGAAGAGTTCTTCTCGCAGACTCTCCATCATGATCAGGGCAACATGCTTGATTTTGACGCTATTGTTACTAAGGGCTGTTTGCAAAACTTGCAGAATGTCAGTGTCGAGATTTGTAATCTTCATCGGATCACCGACGGGGTTGTAGAACGTGTCATTAATGACAGGAAAGTCGCACTCGAGAATCTTGTCGTCGTGAGCTGAGTGGCCGGACTGAACAAATTTATTTGTGGCGGTGACATTCGAGGAAGCGCGGGTTTTGGATGAACGAGAAGCCCACTTGGAGAACCCAGGCGGGATCGGATCGGGTAGCCAATCTGGAATCGATTTTCGATAGCGGTTGACGACCATATTGTTAGTCCCTGGCGCCCATCCTCTCGAGGTGTCGCTGGGGTATTCCCATTTCGACGTGTTGGTGAGTTCCGGAAAAGGCCATTCATTATCGTTCATGAGACCCTGTTCGGCGCAGTGGTCAGGCTTCGGCTGGAACATGTCTAACAGAGGAAACGGCAGTGTTGTAGATATATGGTTGTAGGGCATCGAAGGACGGACAAGGCTTGTAACGGCGAGGAAGATAAGGAAGCCGGCGATGAGCACCCAGGAACTTGTTTTGCGGAAGCAGTTTGGGCTGCGACCAACCGCATCCATCCACTTTTCGCCATACACGAGCGCGACCGCTTCCCCGGAGTCGGTTTCGAAGTCGGATTCATAGTCGGAATAGTCTTCGGAGTCTTCGCTCCAGTCCGGCTGGCGCTCGACGCGCCGCCGCGGTCGAGGGTTCCGGCTTCGGGGACGTCGTACGGCTGATCGCCAGACTGCAGGGCCATTAATTAATATTGCTTCGTTCAGGATTGGAGGACGATCAACGTACCGAAGACGAGAGGTGCGCCTATACCGACCAACAACATGCCGACAGCTCGGTATAGGAACGCCTTTGGGAACCATGCCACCAGCAAGATGGCGAAGCCAGATGCCAGGACGGCAGTGAGTCCGCTCATCAAGACCTTGATTCCTTCGGCATCGTGGGCAAAACTACCAGCGTCTTCCCACTCCACCTCGTTGCCGGTCTCGTAAAAGAAGCCGAGCTGTGATGATGCTGCGCACAGAATAACGAGCCTGGATCTCGAGTATCAGTACCAGATGATAGAGGAAGGGACTAAAAGGACTGCACATACGTCATTAAACACCCAGCGACGCATAGCGCAAACGAAAGCCATCCTCGCTCTCGTCGGAACACCAGCCGCGCGGTAAAGATGACAAGTGCATCGGGGAGGAGGAAGGAAGGCAAATAGACGATGAAGGAGGCTGCGGGAACGGTTGCGGCGTGAATATACAGGTGGACCAGCTTGGTAAATGCCAGCGAGACGACGATTACAGAGAAGCAGTAGGGAACGAAAGCAGCAGACATCCTATCGGGCTCCGGCAAAGATGAGAAAGAAGAATAACGGCGCTGTAGAGATCCATCGAAGACAGATCTGGACATGCGATTAAGTTTATTCTCGGCGTGTTCCGAGAAGCGAAGGGGAAGCAAGGGGATCAAAGGGGTCACGAGAGAGAGCAAGGGGACCAGAAAAACACCAAGCTAAAAAGGAGCACGCAGGGCAACATGGGGAGCATCGGAGAATAAAACAGGCAACATGTCGCGTGCCTGGGGGCCAACTGGAGACCCGAGGCGCGACAAAGTACGACACGGCCTGTCACCGGCCGTGATTTTCGTCCCAGCTGTCACGGTGTCAGACATCAAAAGTGCCAGCAGGGCTGAGCAGACGGTGGCGGTCGCGGGTGTGTTGTAAGCTCGTATTCAGGGCCCGGTTTAGTGCGCTCTCGTGCGTCCTGTCCTGTTCTGTCCTGGGCGAAGCAGGCATAAGTTAAGGGGGTCGCTCTATATTACCCGTTCGTATACAAGCGAATGTGCGACACCAACGCCGCCATTCCCTGTCTAGCGAGACAGTCTCAGGGTTCCCCAAATTACTGACCTCAGAGGAGAAGGACTCGACGAGAACACGAGCTGAGCCCCTGCGAAGAACCCACCGCCAGCCCGCCCGCGGTGGTGGCCCGCTTCAGGCGTGGTGTCGGCGTAGCGAGGGAGGGTCAGTATTAGCTCAGGGAGGCGAGCAGACAAGCATTCGGAATTCGGATCACTAAAGCGGTGCCTGGCTCGCGCTTAAAGAGGGCTGGAGCCAGCTGTTGGTCAGGGCGGAGCATCCATGATCTCATTGTTTCACGCCTGCATGACCGAGGAGGGATGAATGGGTCAAAGGATCCAGGATCAAGGATCAGGGCCTGGTGAGCAGGATAATCGGGCTCCTCGGAACAGCGGCTGCGGTGGCGTGGTCATCCTCAGCGCTTGTCCAACGTGTCTTGCATATTGGACTGCGAGGGGGCGGGAATTGCGGAACAGGGCTGATTCAATCAATCCATCGCGTGCTCAGCTCAATACAATACAACAACAATAACTGCAAGCCGCCCGTCAACGCAAGCAATCTTTGCGCTTCCCTCCTCGTCCGGATTGCCGTCGCCACAAAGATCGTCGTTGCGGGGAATGCTACGCTACGTTCCGTGAAAGGGCCGCAGCCCGAGGCGCCCGGTGGCTGCAGGCGTGCTCCATGACGCTACAGGGGATCATTCCGGCCTCGGTTGGAGGCGGCCGAGAAGGATTCCATGCCCTAGAAGAGCACAAGTGTCAAATCAAGGCGAGCTAAACTTACGTACAAGTGCGACGTAGTAGTCAGCGGACTTTCACCTCCCTGTCCTTCATTGGGCGTCTGGAGTCCGTCTCCTGAAAAACATGTTTACAAATCAAACGCGCTGCTGTGACACTCTGCGACCTCCTTGTCTTGTTTTGACTCGCACATCAATCACAGTGCGTGTGGCAGGGATGGCCTCAAACAAGATGCCAAGCTCACCGACAATGAGGAACGCCTGTAGATTCAACGCATCCTGTGAGACCCTGCGTCAAGTCTGACTGCCGACGGCGAACCAGCCCTGATGAGATCGGTCGCCGTTCCATTCCAGAGCTGTGTCAAATCTGAAGGCTTGGCCCCCAGTAGCCGCCCCGTGGCAATGCCTTTCGGTAGCCACAAAGTCTCAGACGCCATTCGGTCTCAGGGATGCGTGCAAGGAAAGGTACCTGAGCATCTTGAAACCTAGCAGCTGTTGGATGCCCGCAGTTGTTAGATGCCCACAGTTATTAATACTCACCGCTTGCCTGTTGGCTCCGACTTAAGAAAGCCACGCCCACTGTTTTTGAAACAGAACATTCCCAACATCCCTCGACGATCGCCATTAATTCGGTGCATGACAATACACCTTGGCAGCGCCCCGTTCAGCAGGCGATTCCCCGTGTCTTCCCCCGTGAGATCATGCTCACAATTAGGTTAGCTTCACGGGACCTTCGGCTGCCTCCCTGGCCACAGAGGGCCCCAGGCTCAAATTAATTACGGGGCTGCCCGTTATAAACTGAATCCAGTCTATGAGCTAAAAATACGAATAATCCAATGTTAAGCAATGCTGAATACGACTGGCCGGGATTCTTCCCAGTCCGGCGTAGTGTTCTCCGCAACATGATCGGCGACCGGATAAGACAGCGGCAGTTAATATATTTTGCACTGCCATCAACGTCTCACGCTAGTATATCTTCACTGTTCTAGTAATAGCGAACCTCCTTAACATAGTCCCTGTCCAGTCGAATACGGCTCATCACATCCATCGTCCGCTCCATGCTTTGCAACGCGTCACGGCTCATCTCCTGCTGAGCTCGTATGTACTCCAACTCGTTTACTCGGCGCGTATCCTCCAACTCCCGTTCGTATCTCTGCTCGAGCTCCTCCAGTTCCTTGCGCGCTTCTCGGACTTCCCCAGACCCCGAAGACTCCGCCGATATCCGGCCGGAGCCGTCTCTCCCAGATGCTGGCGCTGGTGGTCTTGGCCGACCATACGGGAGGCTTTGCGGTTGAGCCGAGGTGCTTTGGTGTGGCCGTAGTGGTATTGAGAGGGTCATGTGCTTAGGCTGAGTGTTGGAGGCGTAGAGAACCTTGTATCGAATTCGCTCCTTGGGGAACCCGATTGAGTTATATCACCGTGCTCTCTCCAAATAGCAGGCCGGCAGTTGTGGAACAAGATGTTTGCCTTTTCAGATCCCATATCCGGGTCAGCATATGTATCGATTTTCCACAGCTTGATGAACCCTCTACGCGTGACCATAAGCATCTGTGGTTTTTAAGGTCGGCGAACTTGTTCCCACCTGATTGCTGTCAACGGGATGGCGATGCATAAGAACGTAGTCAATCCCAAATGTATCATAGACTCGTTGGGAAAATTTGTCGGCCTCGGTCTCCTTGTCAGGGCCCTTAGCCTTGTGCAATGCATTCTTCCCAGCCTCGTTAGTTAAAGCTGCTGGCTGGGTCACAACTACGTCCTTGATTTACAGAAATCAACGTCCAGCGAGTAATCCCAAATATCCATGCAGGAGGAGTAAGCCTCCGGTGTCATATACCCGATTTTATCCGCATCTAGGCAATCAAAAGTCGCCATGGTCAAATCTATGAAGCTCGGCTTCCTCATGGGTATCCGGGTCAAACAACGTAGTCCACGGCTGCGTGGGCGCAGCCGGGGGAGCCTGAGCCACATGTGTCGGGACTGACTGTGTCACTGGTGTCGAAACCGTGCCACTTGTTTTATGGAGAGTCGTTTGGTGGCTTGCTGAGTGAGATGCAGTCACGATTCCAAGGATGGTACAATCAGCGCACAGGTCATAATCATAGCAATATTGGCAACGCAGCCGGACTTTTTCGGCTGGTATATTTTCGGCGCGCCATTGCAGATGTAGAACGCCATTTTACCAATGTCTCGACAAAATGAGGTTGTCGCCGAGCGGTCAAGATAGACGGCGCCATCAAAATATTTGTATCCTTTGTCCAAGTCCCCGAGTCGCCGAGTCTTAGCTGACGTGAGACTAACGCTATAAGATCAATAGCGCGCCACAGGACCGATCTTACACCATCACTATTCCTATAATAGAACTGACAATGGCTACATAATGACTCTAGTCACCAGCTGACTAACGCGTTTCAACTAGTCACACTGTTTTTCCCAAGACAGCCAGCTCGAGTTCGGCTCAGCCGGACTAGAGTATAGGGTAAACTACACAATGCGAGGTTGAGATTTGGATGCGAAGCTCATAACGTCCCCATATACTGTGTTCGCTACACTCAGGTAGCATACATGTAAATATCTCTACCAGGTTGAGCTGCGCATTGTGGATACCTGAGCTGTTCCTTTATTGCTCTAAATAGGACCTGTTCATCCCTGTATTCGCATCTCGGCATGCACTCACCCTGCATCTAAGCTTGACTGACTTGCAACTCCATCTTGAGAATCGGGCCTCTAGGCATGTAGTCTTTCCATCAGCAAATCCCCTCAAGAACTCCAAGTCGTAGGTTTGAATAGCTAACTGCAATCGACTCTTCAGAAATTCTCCCGAATGCACTACCTACTAACACACCAAAATGGCTAGTGAGATGCAACTTATCTCGGCCGACAACGAGCTGAACCTCGCCATGCTATGGAGGCAATTATGCCTGAAGAACATGTTGACCTATTTAGACCCAACAACCTTTTCTCAGAAGACCTTTTGGAAAGGCTCAGCGAAAGCTCGATAATTTTACCGCTGTTCTGGAGCTGCATGGCGTCCGTGTCTACCGCCCCAAAGAAGTGGACTGGCTCAAGGTCGGTGGTTACATAGGATTTATGCCTCGAGATGCTTTGATGACGGCCGGTAACGCCCTCATTGAGTCACCCTTCCCTGGCGCTGTCGTCGCTATGAGACCAAGTTGGCCTACTCGGATACCCTCGACGAGCTCTCCAGCAGCAGCTCAGGGAGGATTTGTCGAGCGCCTCTCATCGTTGGCAAAGATACCATTTATGATGGCATGGGTGATGGCACCAAGCACGAAAACAACACCAACGAAAATAGCAGCAAATGAGCCATCAATAATGGCTGTCTAGCATTCGATACAGCCGACTTTATGCGTTTCGGGAAGACTATCCTCGGGCAGATCAGCAATGTTACCAATGAAAAGGGAGTCCAGTATGTACAGGCCATTGTGCCGGAAGGCTACACCGTGGAGATCCTAGAGGCAGTAGAGGAGCATGTTTCGATACACCTGGATACCACAATCCTCCCGCTCCGCCAAGGACTCCTGGTATACTCCCCCGAGCGTGTCACTGAGGAGGCCCTTCGCCGGCACGCTGTCTTCGACGACTGGGAACTTTACGCCTACCCATTTACCCTAAATCCTCGAGGGCCACCCAGTCCGTCCGCGTACATGTGTTCGCCGTGGTTAGTGCTCAATGCGCTGAGTTTGGACGAGAAGCGCATCTTTGTCGACGAGATGAACACTGAGTTTGCGACGTGGGTTCAGGGTAAATTTGGAATAGAGCCAATCTTATTGCCCTTCCAGCATGTCAATTCGATTGGAGGATCCTTTCACTGTGCTACTGTTGATCTGGTTCGGTCACCGTGAGGAAGGTAATGATCTAGAGACTCACAGTCTGACTACTTGCTCTCATTGACTTCTACTGGCCACAGGGTGTTGAATGTGGCTACACATTGATGGATTTCACATCACAACTTCAGCACCTGCGCAATTAGGCACATACTGGGCGGTTTTCAGGGTTCAATTGTAAATATTGAAAACACACAATTTGGTGAAACAAAATGTAGCTAAGAAGTTTATACCGTGCAAACCATCATTCATAACAACTTCCATCTCTGGAATCGGCACTCTGTCCGTTTCTCCCCTCCCCTTGTTCGTGCCTCCGTCGCGAGCGAAGAGGCTTAGCACGCGCCCGAGGGGATCACAAAGCTCTCCGTGCGACTCGAGCTGCTGTAAACGGCGCCGGAACCCAGACCTCGCTTGGCAAATGCTGTCCAGAGCGCGCATCGGTTGGCTCCGCCAGTGAGGGCGGTGTCCGCATCAATGATGGCAGTTCGGGCTTGGACCATGTTGGGGTTGCAGGGTTGCCTATAACCTCGTTAGTTTTCTTGGTGCAATTCAACAGATTCAATAGCTGCCAGAAGAATCAACTCACAGCGCCATGCCGTCAATAACCAGCTTCATAGCCAGGTACTTTCCATCGGTGGGAACACCGCTGGAGCTGAAAGAAGGCTCATCGCCGTTATTCTTTCCATACTTATCGATCAAGTTCCACAGCACTTCATACAGAGCTGTGGCCCAGTATGTTCCGATGGCATGGACTCCAGAAAGGGAGTTGACACTCTTGTAAGTATAAGGGTTGGTCGTTAGGCTGGTGCTGTAAGGGTAAGCCCGAATGCCGGCGTCGTTGTTGTAGACCCAAGCACCCATGACCTTGTTGGTAGAGCGAGTGTCGCCAGACTTCAGGCTGACTGCTGTGGCCATGAAATCACTCCATCCCTCGCCCATGCCACCAGACTCAGTGCCCGAGAGACAAGCAGAGTTGGCAGGGCCACCAGTCAGGCGGTTGGACACTGTGTCACCATCAGCATCAATATCAAAGGCAAAGTCAACGGCAAGCAACAGAAGTCTGCTTGAACTTACATCCATGGGTGTACTCGTGAATCACCACTCCAGCATCAAAGGAGCAGTCCCTCCTCGGGGTGCTGTAAGTCCACAGGTACATTCTCATTCGGCCCGGGGACCCATCCGCAGGGGTAGCAAAGTTGGCGTTGTTGGTACCGCTGCCGTCTTGAGCATTCAAGATGACAAAATCGTTACCAGTACCGCCCTGGCCGTTGTTGTTGATCTCAAAGTTACCAGCCCTCTCAGTGAAGCCGAGAAGATAGAGCAAATCATGGTACTTGTTTGCGGTGTAAAACAGTTGACTGATGGAAGCATCACGATAGCTAGTCGGGTCTGTCATGCTCGTGGTGTAGTCGTACTCAAAAGTAAGACTCGAGCTGGTGGGACGATAGTTGGTGAGGTATGCCGTTCCTCCAGAGGGGTTTACCTGAGCGATGCCGTTGTTGCCTCGGGTAGTGGTGTAGTTGGTAGTGCCGTCAGACACCCAAGTGAACTCGGAGGTAACACTGTTCCAGGGGTCCTTGACGACAGAGCGAGAACCCTCAGTGGGGTCCATAGTTCCCCAAGGACTGGAGTTGACGGTGTCAGTCTGCAGTTCAACATTTAGAAATTCTAGGTTACTTACTAGACCTGGTAGGTGGCGAGATCGGCAACATAGTCGACAACACCAAAGACCTTCTCATTGGTCGAAGCGTCGATATAAGTCAGGAGCCAGTTGTCCATGACATCAGTCTCGACTCGCCAGGTGAGTACTAGGCTGCTATCGGGCTTGACGAGATAGACGAGCTTGGCCTCTGGAGCAGAGACGGTGCCATCGGTGCCCGTGAAAGTGTAGTGCTCGGAGTCACCCTTGGCCTTTGCAGTCGCGTCGGCGGTGTCAACGGGAAGGGCAAGAACATCCACAGCGCCCTTGAGGGCATCAACAGGATCCGAAACGTCGCGTTTGGCGAAAGGAGACGGCAGCTTTCCGGTGTAGAAGCTGTTACCGTACGAGAAAATGGTGCCGTCAGCAGCCACCTGGCATCACGTTAGCTTAATTCACCATTCTTCCTCCTGGTGGAAAATACTCACATTCACATTGAAGTCAGCATTATCAACATCAATTCCGTTGACAGTCTGCTTGAAGTTGACGTGAGCAATTCCGTTGGAGCTGACGTAGTGGTCGTCGACAATGCGGAAGGTTGCGCTCTCAGCAACGGACTTGACCAGGTCCTTGGCAGTCTCAACGTAGGTCTCTCGCTTGGAGAGAGTCATGGGTGGGTCTGCAACCACCTCTTCGTTGGCGACATACTCGGAAAGCTCGGGGAGTCTGAAGGAATCCAGATCAATGCCTCGCTTTCCTAGTGCAGCACCCTGGGGTTGGCGTCTGGCCGGGTGAGCTTGGGCTTTGTTGATTGCTAGCCCAGCAAGGCCTAGCATGAGGAGAGATCGCATCATCGCGAAATGCTTCAAGGACGATTGGCTTATCTAGGGAATAGATGGTGATGAGGATTGTGGCAATGAGCTAGCCTGGTTTCCATCGTCATTGTAGGCCATCACGATACCTTTAAATACTCAATATCAACAACCCATCTTCCTTGCTACCCCCATACTATCAGTCTGCTCTTCCACGATCCAATTGAGCTTCCCCATGCGTTCGGAACTTTGTCAACTCACTCTCCTAGGGAAGGTCGGTGTCGGATACCAGATAGCCCGTCTCCATCGCCGGCAGCAGCGGGGCTAGGAACTTCTGCTTCTGCGACTGGGATCTGGGGTCTCCCGCTCGGGAGGCGTGCGATCGAGACCAAAAGCCGATCACAAACCGGGATATAGTAGGCCTGGGCAATGAGGATCCCCCACCCAGCGGGTCACCAGTGCCACTGAAGTAGGAAAGAGAAGTTCCAACCTTCCAAGACGGGCCACTTTTGTTGGCGACAAAGGTATCGTACTATATCGAAATGTTATGAGCTAGGGAGCGCTTAGTTCTGATAAGGTTGTTAACGCCGATGACGATTGGGGCCGATCCATGCGCACCCGACTAGGTATGCTTGCTAAGAGTCCCTGTGATCTGAGGCAGTCCACTAATATCACAGAAGCATCGACTACAATGTGCCAAGACGACTACGCACAACGAGGGGTATTGTAGGCGGGGCATGTCGCAATCTTTGGTCCTTGGCGGTAGAGCTTAGGCCAAGCAGCGAGCATTGTGATCAAGATGCGAAAGCCACGGGCCGCCCTATCTATTTGGCTCACGACTTGGTACTTTAATTACTAGGATTGATGAGATACGCATATGTCAGAGCTATGGCCGGCCGTTCCCAATCCTATAAGATCACAAATTAGCTCTCATATAGCCTTTAGGCTATGGGCGATCGTATGCTTGCTGTCCCGAAAGGGAAGCTCGCTGGTTCTTAGCAGCACCAATTAGCGGCGGCAACTTCGCTGGAAGACCCTTTAAGAAGCTCACAAGCGTCAAATCATCTGTTGATGACACGATATAAACTCTATTCGTCCACTTGCTTTATTTTCCCCGGCCATGCCCCTGAAAACGCGCATCTCGGCAGATACCACGTCAAGCGGGGGGAGACCCTAGACCTTCCTGATCGGGTTGTCACTCCCGGTCGTTGTAACCACGTTATCATAATTAAGCAGGTGGAGAGATCTTGGCCGCTCTCTAGGCCGCTTGTTGGTCAAAGGCTCAACCGAGGTGGAAAAGCGACTGCTTGGATTGTCTTGGCGGTTGGGCTTGGTGATGCCATCACATCGAAAATGGTGAAGACACTAGTGCACTTGATAGTTGTTATGCAAATAAACGAAGTCGGTGAGGAAAATAACTCTATCAAAGTTATAATGCATTTAAAGAAATTAAGCTATGAAATGCTTGTCAATAATTTTGGTCATAGATCCCGCTTCACCACTCTCAACCGTGTTGGTCGGGCTGGTAATTCATCTTCTGTACCCAACTGTCTTCGAAATTCACTTTCCAAATGTTGCGCTCAAACAAAATACTCCTTCTTAAACAAGGTGATACTCATGCAACATCTGTCCAATTTGCGACTCCTCCAGCTTGTGAATGAAATATTGACGAATGCGCTCCGGCAGCCACGCGGCAAGCTCCTTTCCGTCTCGCAAGTGGCAGGTGGCTTTGAGCAAATGCCGCACATCGTATGTTGAAGCGAAGACTTCGGGCACACCACGATCGACGCCAGCAAGCTGATACACTGACTCCATGGCGGTTCTGACCGAGTACTCTGTGGTGAAGATGGTGTCGCGCGTGGTCTCGGCAAACTGCCCAATGAAGGCAAAGTTCTTTGAGCCAGTTGGCACAACAGCTGGTCTGTCGCCTGCCTTTCTAGGCATGAAGAAGGACGTGACGTACGGCATCATGACGGGGACGCACTTGGCTGCCTCTGCGGCGAGGGTTGGGATGTCCGACTCAGGAACTCCCATATGATACAGCCACTCTTGGGTGATCTCCTGTCCAGTACACTCTTGCATCGGCTTCTTGATGTAGTCGCCGGGCTGCTCAACGAGTAGTCCATACACCCACACGACAATCTGGTCCTTTGGCTGGTTCTTGAAATGGGGTTGGCGGTTGACAGTCCAGCTCATCAACCAAGCTGAATCGCGAACTGTGACGATACCACCCGTTACCACCTTGCCGCTGAACGGGTCTCGTTTGCAGATTTTCTGGATATACTCCGGGATGCGCTTGTCCAGAGTGGTCACTGTAGCTGACTGCCATTTTGTCGCAGGTATGTTGCCGCCAAAGACGTCCGGATGTCCAAACTCGTCGTGCTTGGATGAGATGCGGCGCCATAGATCCCACGCCGGTGCGTCGCCTTCATGAAGCGTTGCAGCCGTATTCTGATCTCCCAAGCCAGAATTTTCGGTCAAGGATCCAATGGTCATGAATAGTAGATCATTGACTCCCAGATCCTTGTCAAACTTCTCGCCCGCCTTGATTCCGTGAATACGCGTCGCCTGCTTGTCGTCGCCAGTGATGTCGAAATCGACATCCTCAATCTCGGTGCCAAACTGAAACACGACGCCATGATCCTCCAGCCACTTGTGAAGTGGAAGAACTAAGGACTCGTACTGGTTGTACTTTGTGAATTTGAGGGTTGAGAAATCGGGCATGCCATGGATGTGGTTGACGAATCGGTGGAGGTACAGCTTCATCTCAAGCGCCGAGTGCCAGGTCTGGAAGGCAAACATGGTCTGCCAATACAACCAAAAGTTGCTCTTGAAGAAGTCTTCGGTAAAGACCTGATCAATTCGCTTGTTCTCCACCTCTTCTCTCGTGGCGAGGAACAGTTTGATCATTTCCTTTTGCGCCTTCTCGGTCAACGTGAAGGCCGTTCCGGTTTCGGCATCCTGGCCGCGCTTGACAGTAGCTCTCTGCAGGGAGTAGTTGGGATCTCGCTTGTTGAGCCAATAAAACTCATCCAAGACGCTCGCATCCTTCTCTTCGATGGAGGGAATGGAGCGGAACAGGTCCCAGAGACATTCGAAGTGCGATTCCATCTCCCGGCCGCCCCGGATGACGAATCCTTTTTCGGGTTCTTCGATTCCATCCAGGGCACCGCCGGGGATTGCCAATTCTTCGAAGATGGTGATGTTTTTGCCAGGCATCTGGGCATCTCGGATCAGAAATGCGGCAGTGGAGAGGCCGGCCAGGCCGGATCCGACAATCCACGCCGATTTTTCCTCGATTCCCTCGGGCTTGACAGGTCGAGCAAAGGCTTCATAGTTGCCACTGCTATAGTACATTGTGAATGATTGATGGATTGAAACAATTGTAATTGATGAGTTGTGTGCTGATCCCGTGTACACTCGCGATGAAGTGAGGATATTTATAACGATGCATCTCCCCTCCATGACTCTACGAATAGCCCCATTACTCGTCATCACGATCAGATCATTCAAGTCGGCAACCGAGTTTTACAGCTGCCGAGGAAGCAGTTGAGAGGCTTGATCACATGCGCAAAGTGGAGTGGCGAGACCTGCGTCGAAACACCGGCTTATCACGAAACTCCGAACGGGACTAAAATTCTCAATTCAAGAATGAAAACATGATGTTTTGGCATTGGCTCTTTTAGCAGCCTGTATTCTTGGGAATTAATTCGTCCGTTGTAACAGGAGGGTGTTGCGACGAGACGTGTATACCTCTCATCGAGCTAGAAGCGCTAATTTCGTGACGTTTTTGTACGGAGACGTCACAAAACATCAATCCTCCAACTTAGGTCGGAAATAAATGACATCATGGTACCGGAACCGAAAAAAATTAAACGCGCGTTGCGCATTCTCTGCGAGTCTCGTGGGATTCTGGCATCACTCCACGTGCTAGAGACGGTGTGGAGACCACAGCGCTAATATTTGAGCGAGCTGCCCATAACCATGTGACCATCAGGCGACAGAGCCGAAATCCGGTCGGGCCCACATATTCGATTGCTCGTCAATATCGTACAGCTCCGATTCCGAGGCATAGATGCATCCGGCGACTGATCGGCCATCAGAAGGCTCGGAATAATCGCATGCAATCCGCCCATACGCTACCTGTCTCGTGAATGAGACGCAGCGTGATGCCAAACAAAGGCGATGGGGGCGTGTTCAGGTGGACGGCAGAACAAAGCTCCAGACAGGCGAACCTGAGACAATGCAACTGAAGACGTTTTTTGTTGCACACTCTTTGAGAAGTATGCTGTTCTTCTAAACCAATCTGAATGAAATGTCAATAGATTTGGGGCCATAGCGCGTCAAAATGGCCATATAACGTCGCACACGTTTCTGTATCGTTGGTTTCAGTCTCCTCACCTTGACAAGAAAAAGCCAATACAGGTTTCAGAACAAAAGCACGAGTTCACACACACAAACACAAATTGGCCCTATCATCAAAGATGTCTCGCGATTTGCAGAGGGAGATAATGCATCAACGCCAGTGTGAAAGGGCATTTGATGTAAGAGGTTACATGAACTCACCAGGATCTCACCATGAGCTGACATGACAATAGAGTGGCCCAAAACCCCTGCCATTTTACCATGCAATACGTAAGGAGCCCCGTAGCCTTTTCTGCAGAGAGCTAACTAGGTAGCAGCCCCAGACAAAGTAGACAGGTTGTCGACTTTGCCAACTGAGCTTCACCTCCGCATTTTTTCGTACCTTGATTCGATTGACGACATGAGAAATCTTGCAAATACATCACGATGGTTTTATATTTTATTCGACGAGGAGTTGTACAAGGAGAGTGGTCGGCGCATCAATTGGCTCCCCCTGTTTATCGGGGCGCAGAAGGGCGACATCAAACTGCTGGAAAGATGCGAGCACGCTGGCGCGCCGATGGACACAACTTGGCAACTCACTCACACGTACCTTGATGTGGACTTCTCTCAACATTGTCGTCCAATTCATGTGGCTATCGAACACAGGAAGGTTGCCGCCGTCAAATGGATCATTAAGAAATATCCCGAGTCTGCAAAAGGACCCGACTATACGAATACGTACGGTTACTTCAAGTCGCCGCTAGAGACGGCGATGTGTGCGTCCCGAGTTGATATCGGATTTGAGACGTGGTCTTTGGCAAGAAGACAAAAGGCGGAATTGAACAATAAGAGGATCTTTGAGGCCTTGCTGGAAAAGGGTGCGGACCCAAATGTCAAAATCGCGAAGTACGCCCATCCTTTGTGCTTGGCTTTCAGCATTGACGACGATATCATCCGACATGGTATCCCGTATATGACGTTACTTGTAGAGAAGGGGGCCAGCCTCAACGTGTTTTGCAGCTGCAGACAACGTTGCACTTTGAATGCTTTACCAAACCAGGAAAAACCACCTGTCAGCATATTTGCTAAAAAAGCCCTCCGCCAACTCACTGCATTAGATATCAGAAAACTTATCTCGGAAAATTCACTTTGCCCAACCAGCCTCAGTTTTATGGAAAAATTATTTGACTTCGCTGTCTATTTGAACCTGGAAGCAACTGAGGCGACGGAATATAGACGGTATAGGGTAGCTTACGGAGGGCGTAGTTGAGCTCTGGTGGATCAGGATGTTAGGTGCCTTTCACACAGCGAAATGTACGATTAAATAATGCCAATTTAGGCTGATTGAATTAACGATAATTACGACCTTAATACTGTCGTTATAACTGGTAGATTGACTGTATTGTTCATTATCTAAGTCAGACCGACGAGGGATTTTCTTTTATCTATTTGACGGGTCCAACTGTAGTTCAACAATATCACACACTGCTGGAAGTCACTTCGGCGCCAGAAGGAAACGATTTGCACAAGAATTTTTTTTTAGAAATTTGGTTGAAAATAATTATGCTATGAGGTTTACGCAAATTCATTTTTTGCCTCAATCTGCCCAAATCGCCTGTCTCACGACCCGAGCGACACGTCGCCAACCTACAACTAAGCTCTTTAATCAATCAGCACCGTTAACAAAACTGCTGCCATGATGTAGAGCTGATGTCGTATCAATAACATTTCTACCAGTCCGTCCATTGTCCGATACCTAGTGGGCTCCTCATTCCGCACGCCTCGAGTGATCGTACAGAATCCTGTAGACGTCAAAGGAATTGACGATATCTTCCGGGGTAATAATATACCACATTGCGGGCTCCGTAGAAAATCTCGAAATAAATATCGAAGCTTCTCGTACTGTACCCTCATCGAGGGCGGCAGCGTCGCGGGTCAGAATGTTCCAAAGGTAACGGTCGGGGGTTGGGACAAGATGCGATTTTCTGATAGCCTCGTAGAGGGCGATTGCGACACGAATCGTCGCTTCGTCGCATTCAAGGTCGGGAATTGCGGTAGTCTCCGTCTTCGGGATCTGAAGCACTCGCAAAGCAAAATCGGCCTTTGAATGGCATTCACAGTAAGCATGGATCTCGAAAGGGGTTTGTTTGGGAGGGGAGGCATAATACCATTTGCTGTTGTTCATTCTGTGCGGGGCGGGGAAACTTGTGGTCCTTAATTTGGTGCTCGCGCAGAGAACGTCTCAGCTCATCAATCAGCTGCGTGGTGATACGCCGGGTTTGACTCCTGGTCGCTGGCGGGGGGTCACCTCGTAGGATGAAGAAATCGGGAGCGGTGATAAGAGACATGATGGCTGGTAAAGCTTCGAATGAATAATGTGGTTTGCTGTCAAACATATGTATGGTGTCAGATGGGGATGGGAAGCGAACGGGAGGAATAGAGGAGTTTTATACCTAGAAGTCTGGCGCGGTAATCAGACGGCCAACCATGTTCACACCAGCCACTGTACATGGAATCAGGGCCACAAAGAGAAACTTGTTGAGCGGTATGACTCCATTGGGGTAGAACAAAGACCGAGCAGGCAGATTGTTCAGGCAGACGGTGGGATCTGTGCCCTTTCGCCGCAACAACACCTGGCGCTCTGAAAGCGAATCTCTCATCCATTTTATTATTGATCATAAAAAGGATAGAGCTAGCAGAGGTCGGATGTCCACCAGAAACACCCACGCGGAATGACCGGTCCCGCAGAACAAAGAAGTTGTGAGTCGTTGGGTCAGCGTCGCAGGGGCGGGGCACCCATACGGCGGCCTCGTCGTTTCAGTCGCAGTTGGATCGGAAATTCGGGGTTGAGACAGAGAGTTTAACAAAAAAAGCTTGTCAAAAAAAGAGTCATAGGTGAAGGCGGAGCTGGACATGGGTTGTCGGCGTTGATCGGACGGTGATCTTTGGTAGGCTTGCGAGGAACGAGGAGCATCAGAGACACCAGGGATGAAGGAAATGCACCCCGCCGGCACGGATTAACTTGCGTGTTCCACGTGTAGAATTTTGGCAAACCGGAAGAACCTGTGGGAGGACAGGCGGTCAAGATTGCTGTCCCGTTAGCGCAGCCCTGTACGACTGTGTCTGGGCTGGTGGTGATTGACAGCAGGGGTGAAGCTGGCAGCTGCAGTTATAGCCCCTGCGTGGGGATGCCTCATGGCGGAACAGTGGAATTGCTGCTGTGATTTAGTGAGGGGAAAACTATTCAGAGGTCCAGGGGTCCGTAGGTTGATGCTGAACACTGGGGTCATGGCTGCCGTACAGAGCGTCGAGAGCCGTAGATGAACTCCCAGGCAAGGTTTCCACTGGCGGCATTGGAGGCGGCGCGTGAACTTCAGTAGATATGGAACCCAGCACTGACAGGGCGTGAGGCTAGAGCCTGGCCGCCAGGTGCCCTCAGCCTCCATCAGATTGGCTGATGCGTGGAGGTTCCCGCCTTCCTGGGACCGACCATTCACCGCAAGAACGAGGCCATTTGGAGTGCTGCGCTGCCGGACAGCCCGCAACTTGGGCCCGGCAAGCAACGAACAGAGGCGATAGAACCAGACAAGCTAAAACTGTTTGAGCTGGGAGTGAGATGAGATGGATGATAGACTGCGAGAATAGGATGAATCTGACTGATAGGGATTGCATTTTAAATTACTAAAGACTACAGTATTATCTTCCCAGAGAGCAGATACTATAAGATCCTGACGCTCTATTTTGTATAACAGAGGCAAATGCAGAGGCTCTATCAGATGTTCCGGCTGTGGCTGATGGAAGAGCCGGTCGCTCGAGGCGTGCAACATTATACCGGCCGGGCCAGAATAAATCACACAACTTGCCAATCTGACCAGGCAGATCAAGGAGAGGTTTTTGGATAAGCCTAGGAGCAAAACCTGGACAGTTGAGTCGCAGCATCGGGAACTGAACAAGCCTGGGCGAGCGAGAGTTGATACTGAAGAAGGGCAAGGTCATAAGCCTTCTGAGCATAGACAGCGGATATGACCCCCGTGACGAAGCTGATGATAGTTAAGATCCCAATGGCCGTCGCTATCCAGAAGGTGGCAAACTGGAGCGCGTTCTTCCCATCTCTTTTGAGCATAAACTGGTGCGCTCCGACCGGCACCTCGTCCAGCACCTTACTGAGCTCCTCGACTCGTTCTCCCCAGAACGGGTATTTGCTTAGCTCCACCGTCCTGGATTGGCCGCAAGTTCCAAGGCCGCCAAAGCTTTTTCCATGCTTTCGAAGAAGCGACTTGGTTGGATGATGATGCCTGGGAAAGAGGAGGTTGAGCGTGTCGATGGCCTCTTCTGTGATCGCCAGGGGTAGTGCCGTGCTGTCCCTCGACCGGCGGTGGTTACGCAGGCAAATCTTGTGCTCGTACACCGTGAGGACTCTGCTGTCTCTGTCTAATTTGAGATGGTCGGCTAGATTGTGAGTCCAGAGTATCCTGAAGTCATGGTTGCTGACGAGGTTTGCTACTGTCAAGCTGTTCTTGACACATCCTTTCCTAACATCTTCCGTGGCAGAAGCTGTTTGGAAAGAGGCGTTGACCAGAGAGATAACACTCTGATCGTCGGCCCAATGCAGTACCCCCGATAGTCCGGCCGGTGGGGACGACCGGATGTCTAGTGTCAACCACAAGCCGGCGGCTACATCGATCGCCTTTGAAAGTGAATCGTCCGATGGGGTTTTAGGCGACAGACTTTTCTTGACCTCTCCCAATATCTCCGTCCTTGGCGACCTCTTCAGGCGTCTGACATCGTCGATAACACTTAACAGATCTTCCGACGTGATCGGGTGGAGATCGCTGGAGTCACTGTCCACGACGTCGAGTTTGGCATTGACGCGCTCCGAGAGGCTGGCGTACATGCCCCCTTCGGCGCGGAACTCCTCGGGCGAGATTCCAGGCCACAAGGCTTGCGCCAACTGCAGATCGCTACGTGGATGCGCCACTCGATGTTCATTGTAGGACGGCTTGAAACAACCGAGGGCCATTGTGGACTGCTTGGTGGTCGACTTGAGTTGTCCGAGCTGGCAGAGATGATTCGGGCAATCGTGTCCATCGTTCGAATCCCCCCTCCCAGATTATTTCTTTGCCAGCCGTAAGAACTGCACATTTGTCGGTCACGGTCACGGCCACGGCCACGGCGTTTTTCCGACGCCATGATAAGCAGCCCTGATATTTGATTCGATACCAGCCCGCAGAGGAGCTGCAATGGAATTACAATGCGGAGTAGGTCACCCTGAGGCTCAGTGGTAGGAAGGAGTCGTGTGCTGCGCCTCCGCCATGTTTTCGACCTGCTTCTGTGACTGACGGCCCAGAGACGAAGACTCAAACTGAAGAGCTCTCCAAACTGTCGCTTGTCAGACAATCGCTCAACGATAGCCTCGACGTCTCTACTCAAGACTACCGTATTGAGTCACTCTCTAGAGCTCATGACTACTGCTGGAAAACGCCAGCCTTGAAACGCTGGCCATCCGACCCCGCTCCTCCACGCCGCTCCAATACCGGTATCCGAACGACCTCACTCTCGGCGGACGGATGCTTGGAGATCCCAAGCTATACATGGACTCCCACGAATTTCCCCTTCGTCGCCAGAGCGGGATTGGCGGCGGTGCCTTGGTCAGTCACGGTCACATCCACCAACATGAACCCTTGATGTCTTCGCCTGCGATGCCGCAGCATTCCATGCCATGCGACCGAAGTCACCGACTGCCCTGGATCGTCACAAACGCCGACTCAGGATACTTTCCCAGCTCTCCAACTCCTCCCTGCGACGACGCTGCGACATGTGATTCCATCGACCAGCCACCAGCTAGTTGCGAGCACGTCCAGGCGAACCACGATCTCACATCCTCGAGTACGGAGACACCCGAGCCGCTAACGCCGTCCGATGAAGAAATTCCGCTATTCGTGCCGTCCCGAACCCTGCAAGCATACACATATTACTCCCATAACGCCTATTGTGCGCGTCCGTCCATGATCAAGCTACCATCCGAGGCACTCAAGAGCTGGAACGAAACGCTGCAGAGGGAATGGGACGTTGAGCTCAATTCCATCCGTTCTATTGTGGTCCGCAAATGCGGCCGCAAGTCTCAAGTAGAGTCAAAGATCGAGAAACCGGAATTGCGCCTGTCGGGCCGCGCCGCCACAGGGAGCAACGGGGTGAATCTGTCGCTGGCCGTTTGGATACTTTGCGGCAGTGGATGGTGCCGGGACAAAGTCAAGAAGAAGCTTAGGGAGCTGTCTTTGTTTCAAAGCTGCCATTGGCAGATCGAAGTGCAAGAGGGCGCGTCCGTATACGGCGCCATCCAAGATTCCGTGCCGCTGCAGAACCTCGACCTCGGGCACCCTATCCGGCTGCGAGAAGACACGGAGCTGTACCTCCACGTCGAAACTCCTGAGGATAACGAGTCGGCGTGCGGAAGACTTGTCTGCTCCACAATCATGACCCAGGGTGTTGTGGCTGAGCAGCGTCTCTCGAGGCTCGGCGGCCGGATTAACATCGCAGACGACAGACTCGTCGTCACGACCGCCCATGGTATGCTGGAACACCTCATGGCTGTGCCTCAGTCGTCTTCAAGTACCTCGGAGTCGTCTGGATCATCTAATAGCGACGAATTTGAAGAGTCAGATACCGAGGACGAAGACTGCACGGCGGACAGTGGTGATGGTCAACAGGATGGCACCGAGACTTGCGAGCCTCACCGAGACAGACTTGGATACAAGAATCCCGAGCATGTATCTTCTTGGACGCCAGCCAGGCTTGGGGGGCCGGTAAACTTCCTCGGGATGGGGACCGACGCTTTGGGCTCTGATACACGCGGAAGCTGGTCTCATCTGGCTGTAGCAGACACCGACTTTGCGCTCTTGGAGGCGCCGGAACTGAATACCGCGAAGAACACATACGCCATGCATAGTAACCAAGACTCGAGTCCAACGTGGGTGAGACACTTCCCGCATAACGAAGGCATGATGTCTGGCCCGGTCAAGGTTTTGGTGGACGATGACCAACCAGAAAACGGCTTCATCCTCCCTCAGTCGTCGAGCATTTCCGTACAAGGAATCACTGTAGAAACTCAAAAGGTTGAGCTGAGAGAGCCACTAGGTAGGTAACCCACAATCTTTGGAACGCAGGCTACGGGCTCAGAAACTAACAGATGTCGTAGCCAGGGGCACCTCGGGGTCGTGGGTTGTTCGAGGTGAAACACTCTGCGGCATGATCATTGCCATCTACGACCACGAACCGTTTGCTCAGCTTATCACGGCAGAAAAGCTGTGCATGGATATTAAGGGTTCGTATAGACACCTGGTGGACGTTAGCCTCCCCTTCAGAGCTGATTGCTCTCGCCCCGGCGATGATATCGATCTGACATCGGCTCTGGACCTGGCGACCTATACTGAGAGTGCTTACCTTCTAACTGGCCATTTAAGCTCGTGTCCTGATCCGGATACCAAACCCGTGTTGGGAGATGTCAGCGCTGGGATGATCGCTAAGCCTCAATCTGACAGAGGCATAAGGACACCGAACCGCGGACATGACCCTCAAGAATCTCCTAGAAAGTCTCCTCCCGCTCACATACCTACGAAATCAAATATCGACGTGATGCAATATTGTAGGGAGTCAGTTGAAAGCAAAAGGGCGCTTGAGCTACAGCTCGAGGCCCGAAACTATGAGAACCAGAGGTTGCGCGAGTTCAACGACCAGATAGTCAAGGAACTTTCTGACTACAAGGCCCAGGCCAATGCGAAAATCCAGGCTCTTTTCATAGAGTTTGAGTCACGGTACAAAGTGTATGAGTCTAAAAACGCCCTCTTCCAAGCCATGGGGGAGCAGGCTGCGGAGATGAAGGGCAAGATGGACGCCTCTGAAGTCTTGCAGGAAGCCACGGCTACCGAGGTCGAGAAGCTCAAGCAGCAGCTCAAAAGTTCTGATGCCAAGGCTCAAGCCGGCTTAGCTGCTGTTGGTAAGACTATGACGGTGGTAATGGTGTATGTAAGTGCGATCTAGTCGAGTGTTACAAGCTAGTTGCTTGTCCTTAGAGCTTGCAGGGCATCTCACTCACCATTTCCAGGTTTTCACCCCTATTGCATTCGCAATTGGTGCATTGTCATTGCAGAAAATGGTCACTTACATGCATTTACAACCGAATGGCAGATCGTTTATCATCCTGGTTCTTTTCTTCCTCGGCTGGGTATGGTTCGCTGTCCGGATGCATTGGAAATGGAAGCAAATCGAGGATAGTATAAGAGACATAGTGAAGGCAGAATTGTCCGAGACAGATCTGGAATATGAAGAAGCATAACACGAAGTTATGTTATATACTTGAGAAATTCCCTCGATGAGGGAACCTAATGTTTCAATTTACTGCATTTTCGTTGTGTACGTCACAGTTGCCAAGGCCCAAGTTTGGGTTTCAAGCTGCTTTTTTCTTCTTCTGCCGGAATCCTGTCTAACCTTTTCGACCCGTTCTAACCTTGATGTCTAAACCTGCAAATCCCACGTTCCTATCTTAAGGTCGTTGACTGCAGACAGCAAGGTCGTTAACTACAGACAGTAGTGTTGAAGTTAGAAGGGTTAAATTAAAGCTTCAGGCGGAGACTAATATATAATAACCTTATTATTCAGCTACTGTTTCTTCTGGTGTTGGGTGTAGTACTTACTGTTTATCTCTACTATTTGAGAATACTGTATAGCTTTAATCTATCTGATAATATTAAGTAAAGCTATAAAAAAACTAAATACTTAAGAAATTATTATATTACTTAATAAAGTAAATTAAGAAAAGATAACTATAATATATAATAATAGCCTTCTATTAAAATCTTTACTGATAGTAAACTTTTAACTTAAAAACTCTCTATCTTTAAATAACTTATAAAATAGCTAAATACTAATCTCTTTTAGTAGTTTTAATAGCTTTAATAGCTAGATTCTATTTTAACTTATTTTATTAATTCTTTAAATTAAAAAGTTTAATATTTAATTATTATAAAGTATAACAGTCAGATTTAACCTAAGGGTATAGAGTAGGTCTAAATATAGAGCATATAATCTAGTGGATTAGGATATTATAGTGAGCAATATAGATTACAGTCTGGTAATAGTAGAATAGTAGATTTAATATAACTAAATATATTAATAGCTAGTAATGCTATCTCTATAAAAGTGCTAAATAAATATACTTATATACTAGGTGACGATTTATGGATTATATAAGGCGTTAGATTGTAACGATCCTTAGATTGTAATAATTCAGAATTATAGGTACGATCCTTAGTGTGACGCTCTATATGTAGTTGGATGGAAAAAGTGGGTATATTATAGTTCTGCCGGTTATAACTATCTGGTCCCAACCTGAGCTATAATAATTAAGTATTAATATTAAAGCCAGCCTTATTATAAATATAACTACTTTATTCTTTCTATCTAACTACCTATAAAATACTAATCTTAAGATTATAACTATAATTTTAAATTATTATAATTTTAAGATTACTATAATTTAATACTTCATATAATCTATAAATTATTACTTAATATATAAAATACTTATTTAAGTATTTTATAAAATAAGCTTTACTAGCTATTAATATAACTTAATTACCTAGCTTACTATACTAACTATATATTACTAGATATAATACCCTTACTTTACTGTATTACTCTATTTACAGTAATTATACTATAACGTACACCTAAATATTCTAATTCCTACTAGAACCTAAACCCTACAATCTATACCTACCCTGCACTAACAATCCAGAATAAGCACGGCCGTTACATCTTAGTACTTTAATATTGCTGATAGGCACAGTAGGGTTTAATAACAGCAGGCCTAGCCTGATATACCAGCTACTACTTAAAGGAACTGCATCTCCAAGTTATTAGATGGGCATGCTTTTCCCCAATTCAATTCAAGTATACACAGAATTTATCACGAAACTTTAGGAGCAGACAAGCTATAAATAACTGAAAAATTGAGCGCGAAAGCAATCGCAATTCCTAATTGAGCAACATTGTACAGGCCAAAGAAAAGACAACTCTGGGGCTAAATCAAGCCTCTCCATCCTGATACAAGCCCTCCTCAAGTCCCTTGATCTGCAAGGCGAGCAGCCTCGAATAGTAGCGACACATGGCCAAGTTTCCACCGTGGAACCAGAAGCCGGGATGTCCACTCCGCTGCCAGATTGTCCGCATCTCTCCCTCGTCGTTGAACCCCCAAACATCTCCAACCTTGTCCGCCACCTCGTCGCCAAACATGATGCGCGTTTGCGTTCGCATGTTCTGGTAGCCCGTGGCAAAGACGATCTCGTCGCCTTCGAGCTCGGAACCGTCGGCAAATCGTAGTCCGTTGGGGAGGACTTCGGCGATTTCTTGCCCCTGCTTGACCTTGATCTTGCCGTCGGCGATGAGCTGGGAAGCGCCGACGTTGATGTAGTAGCCGCCGCCGCGCTGGAAGTACTTAAAGAAGAGACCGGCGCCGTCTGGGCCGCGGTCCACCTTAAAGCCGACCTTGTCCAGCCCCTCGAGGATTTCCTTGTCGCACTCGGCTTGGCGCTCTCCGACCTTGATCTGAATCGCCTTGAGGACGGGAGTGGGAAGGCCGTGGATCAGCATATCGGCATCATCAACGGGCGGTCCGTCTTCCGAGTAGATGCCCTTCAAGGCAATCTCCGTGATGGCCTTGGAGGACACGACGTGTGTGGTGGACCGCTGAACCATGGTAATGTCGTAGCCCTTCTCCAGGAAATCCTGCGCAATATCGTGGGCCGAATTGCAAGAGCCAACCACAATGGCCTTTTTGCCATGGCTGTTCTCTCGAGCTCCCGGGAACTCGGACGAGTGGCATAGGCGATCGCCCTTGAAGTTCTCAATGCCTTTGACGGATGGCTGGTTCTTCTTGCCCGAGTGGCCTGTTGCTTGGATGAGGTGACGGGGGTAGAATGTGCGGACCTCGCTAGTTCCATCTGCGGCTTTGCGGTTGACGATGACAGTCCAGAACTTCTTCGCGTCGTCCCATTTCGTGTAGACGAGCTCCGTTCGTGTCCATACGTTGAGTTCGAGGAGCGTGGCGTAGGACTCGAAGAAGTCGGCCAGCTTGTCTTTGGGCGTAAAAATGGGCCACTGGGCGGGGAAGTTGAGGTATGGCATGTGGTCGTACCAGACTGGGTCGTGGAGGACCAGTTGGTGATAGCGCTTGCGCCAGTTATCGCCGACGCGCTCGTTTTGGTCGATAACGAGAGTCTCGACACCGAGCATCTTGAGGCGGGCAGCGGCTGTTAAGCCGGCCTGACCACCACCTGGGAAGAGAGACATTAGAACAGGAGAGAAATTCGTACCGGGGTTAACTTACCAACTACCAAGACGGACGGGTCACTACCGTCGTTAAAGTTGGCTGCTAGGGCCCTCTTCTCGGCCCAGTTCTTTCGACCAGGCTTTCCACCGTGCTCAGCGCCCTTTACTCGTCGCTCGTTGATGATCTCTTCGTAACCGCGAAGCTCCTCGAGCCTAGTGTACAGGGTGAAGATCTTCCACTGGCCACCCTGCTCGACAAGGCGCGCAAGGCCAACACCAGTACCGAGGACCGTCTCGACGGCGACGAAGAACTGAACGCCGGAGACATTTCCGGAGGCGTCGATGGGCACAATCTTGGGAGCGCGGACAGTTGTGGTACCGTCGACGGCGAGCTTCTTTAGTCTGAAGCCATCCTTGGAGCCCGCACAGCTTTGAAGAAACTCTTGGATGCGAGGCGGGCTCTTGACAGTGCGGAAGACCCAAGAAAGCGCGAGGTGGTCGCGCCAGTAGCCGTCATCGACAAAGAATTGCGATAGCGCGGCAAAGTCGCGCTTGGCTAGGACTTGGTTAAAGCTGTCGACGACGGATGCAGCCACCTGGGCGGGATCAACGGCGGCGGCAATCTTGGGGGCAGAGGGGAACTTGGCGACGGGGATGTTGACGGATCCAGGGACCGTTCGCATATGTGAGGGGACGGATTGAACCGGCTGGACGTCTACTGTAGCCATGATGAAGAAGGGGATGTTTCAATTGATGGAGGATGGAATGGGTCAATTGATGGAGGAGGGAATGTGTCAATTGATGGCTGATGGAGATGGTGATTGCGGGGTGAGATGATGGAGGATATCATGTCAAACTGAGCTGGATTTCTGCCTCATTAAGTACCAGATGCTCAGCTTCTGTCAAGATAACAATGAGGCGCAAACCACACTCGAACTTGGGATATCGTCATGTCCGCCGAAGTATCTGTCGATTCCGCTCGACCTCCCCCGCGCCGTCATTACCCCATACCCCAGACTTGAACCCCGCACTCGAGAGCATCGGAGTGGAGAGCGGAGCCGATTGAAGTTGGGCGGAGCCGATTAAGATGTCTCATTTTGCAGTCGGTGCCGATCGACAGAAGCCTCTAGTTCAGGCGGATCCGACGCTAAGCCAGCTTGCATGGGTTAAGGTGCGTTAGTAGCGTTACCAGGATTCAGATTGAGTGCCACGTGCGATTCCAGCAAGGATATGTGTCTGTGAAGATGGATATGGAGAGAGATGGGTGCAGGAGGCAATGCAGAATGCCAGGTGGTGACCGTCTGTTCGCATCCAACTCTGCAGCGAACCCATTGACTGACACGACAACTGCTCTCCCTAATTCCTACCTGGGATAGACGAAGCGACGTATCCAAGCTGCTGTTCATCTCACTCAATACGTGTTGGGGATTGAAGCCTGCAATGCTCCAAGCCTCTTCCGCGTTCCACGATAAACTTTGAACTAGAAATGAAGCCGACGTAGGCTCCGCTCCCACTAAGCTCAATACGATGCCCGACAACACGTTGTTTCCGCTCCTTAATTCCTCCGATCGGAGACGCATTTCACCTGAGCCGCAGGTCATTTCACGCCATGCGTCTGGGGAATCCGAGCCCTGTGGAATCAGCGTGAGATTACCACAACACCTATTGGTCTGCCATGCCCAAGCTGAATTGTCGCGGGCTCCCTATCCCAGCCACAGCGCAATTGAACCAACCCGTCGATCAATGCCCTCGTAATGAGGCGTCCGTCCCCCGGTACCCCAGACGCGTCCATTCGGATCAAGGGACGTCTGAGCCAGTTGCCCTTAATCACGGCAGTTCACGTACACGTACATGCCTTGAATGCGGAGAAATTACGAGTATATGTTTGGTCCTTCGCCTCCCATCGTCTCGTTCTGCATATCATATCTTGTTCTCAATTATTGTATCCGATTCATCCTCATCCACCAACGCCATGTCCAGACAGTCCAGCGATAACAGCAAAGTCCACAATGAGCATCGCGATGAGATGCTGGACAGAATCCAGACCGCCGCTAGCATCTCGCTCTCGCCTGAGCTCTTTGAGCAGCTTTACCTAGCACCGCAAAACCAAGTCAAGGGTCAGCTCCGGCAGACTTTGGGCAACCCAACACCACTAGGTGAGATGGAGCCTTTCTGCGTATACCGCCGTTCTGACATGAAAAAGCACTGGGGGGTTTCTTGCTCTGCACGACGCCCATCTCCATGTCTCTCCTGGAATGGCAGGGTGCTGGCGGATTCGGAGCCGGCGCAAATGTGTACGTCCAGACATGAGAAATATGTCCCCCGGTAGCTAATGGATCGCGATAGTGGCTCTTACTTTTACCTGGGTGGTCTCATGCTTGTACTGGGAGGACTTGGCGAATGGCTTCTCGGTAAAAACCAATTGCACAGCTTGCTCGCTCTGCATACTGATATCCAACCTAGGAAATACCTTTCCCGCCACTGTCTTCTGTCTCTTCGGGGGCTTCTGGCTCACCTTTGGTGCCACCATTGTTCCTGGATACGGGGCCTACGGCTTATACTCCACGACTGGATCTGCCGCAGACGGGTTGAGTGAGCAACAGTTCTATGCCACGTTTTCCTTCTTTCTGGTGTCCATGACAATTCTTTGCGCCATCTTTATGGTGGCGAGTATTCGCACCAATGTGGTGCTGTTTACCATCTTCCTGCTGCTTATTCCTACCTGTAAGTGGACGCATTGTTTCATTTCATGCCAGTAAGCTGGAGCCATACTGACTTGGAGCGATGTGTAGTCGGGTGCCTGTCGGCCTCGTTCTTCGCCGTTTCGCACGATCTTGCCTCGAGCGCAAAGACATTCCAACACGTCGGTGCCGGTCTTCTCCTTGCCGTCTCGTTTTTGGGGTGGTACATTTTCCTCGCGCTCGTCCTGTTGTCCGTCGACTTCCCGTATATTCTGCCTCTGGGTGATTTGTCGACTGTGATTCCCGGGCGCACGGATCGAACTCGGGAGAGCGTTGACAAGGCGTAGGGTGTAGGTTATGAGGCCTTCTAAGTGTCTCTATCTAGATTGGCATGGGATTCTTAGGTGGAAAAATATGCGGACATTGTTTCGCATTCTCAGCTGGTTATGTAACTTGTCTTTGTTAGTGTTGGAGTAGATAGTCCCAACGCTAAGAACCATGATCGTGTATCTTTCCATTGAACTACTAGTATAGTTTGTAATAAATAAAGTATCAAGCTGAGATATAACTGAGAAGGGTCGGGATTCTCGCCGAAGTCGGCTGGGAGTCCTTGGTACACCATCTCAATGATTCAACGTGAAGGGCTGAAGTAGACTTGATCACAAGGCAAAGGGGCTTATCAACTCAATCCAGTTCTTCCCCATGGTCCTTACCCCTACGTCCCAGCACTCGATCGGACTCTCGTTCGTCTGCACCTCCTGCTTCCCCGCACTGCAAACCTATGAGTCGTGCTAGTGTTGACAGCCTCAACAAATCCAACCAATTGGACGCTCGCCAAAAGGTGAGGCCAAGATGCTCGTGGTGGAGTCGTAGCTCTAGCGCAGTGCGGGGAACATGGCGACTCGGCACAGCGGAATCGGATCATGATAAGTAGCGCCGACTGACTAGGATTCTCTCAATTCCTCTTTCTTCTCCTCTATCGTATCCTGACTGAAACCCACCCGCATCGGCTCCGCGAATTCCATTCCACTGCAACTGAACACTGCATGTAGAGACCCTCTCGGACAGTCGAGTGTGGATCAGCTTATCCGCTCGCAGGGGCATCGCCACTTTATTCGCTCCACTCAATGGCAGACACAAGGACCAGGCGGCAGAACCACTCTTGCGAGCAATGCAGGAGGTCTAAGAAGGCATGTGATGGTTTCGTACTCAATAGTATTGATCGACACGGTTCTGATGCGGTGTCGATCGCGTCACCCGAGACCCCATGTGAGTATATCCATCTCCTACAGGTATGCCATTCCGAGACATGCGATAAGCTAATAACCCTCTCCCTGTTGGAAGACTCTGACTCTGGCCTGCTCCCATGCTCCTACTGCCTCAAGACCAAGAAACTATGCACCCTGAACTCGCACTGGGGGAAGTCTCGGTCTCAAACCGGGCAATCTCCCTCCAGCGCCATCGACTCTCGTGAAGATGCAAGTTCTCAAGCCAAGCGACAGAGAACCGACCACAATAGCATGTCAGCCCCAACTGTGATTCCTAATAAGGGTCTCGATCTCAGCTCAGGCATATTGAGTCTACTCCAAACGCCCTCGCCAAGCCACCACTCGTTTTCCTGGGAAGCGGCCATCCCTAGGTTGGAATGCCACGGAGGATTGCCAATCAGCAACTCAATCGGCCCCCTCGGAATAGATCTGGGACAAGGAAGCGATGAGGGGGACTCTCAGACTGGCTCTCAAGATCTTGCCTTCGAAGCGCTCACCGGATCCAGCAGCCATGAACACCAAAGACTTGACAGCGTCTTCAATCCCACAGTCTACTCCGGCTCGCAGGAATCGGAACTCGACTTCCAGGTCTGGGACTTTGCTCAAAGCTGTTCAGAACCTGGATATTCATCCTTCTCAGCTCAGCCCACGCCAAACAGCAGTAATGGCATTCGAAAAGCCCGCAGACGACGTCGACCGTCTGATGACTGGGTAGCACAGTCCCGAACTTCCGCTTCTCCGCTCGATCCCGATTATACCATCTTGGCAGGTTCAAACAACCGCCTCATTACGGAGAGTTTGCTTCAGATATACCACGACGTGCTTGAGAACAACCTCGCCTGCTGGCTAGCCGAGGAAACCTGCCCGTATAACGTGGAACGGAGAAGGCGGGGATTTCCTGGCATGGATCCGAGCTATGTCGCAGAGTTCATGCCTCGGAATGCAAATGCACGGCCTGGCCGAGGTACCAACTGGCCAAACCGAATTTACCAGCGCGTCCTACAACTTGACCGGGTCGCTCAATCCACCAAGATGATCCGTCTCACACGCGCCGAAAGCCACGCTGCCTCGAGAGCCCTTGATTTGGCCATTATGGCGTTTGCTACACAGTGGGCACAAGGCAGTCGCCGCCAAGAACAGTACCCTTCAAAGCCCTTCGAGACTTCTGAAGATGAGCACGATGACTTGGCTAACGCAATGAACGAGGAGTTCGAGCAAAATCTCCAACAGTCAATATGGGAGCAAGCAAAGAAGGCCTTACAAGATGTTTCCGAGTTGGAATCCTACAGGGTAATATATGCCGAGCTCGTGTTTGGTCTGACTCAGAGACCATGGGCAAGCGATGATCACTCATCACACAACATCGCTATGCCCCGCTCCACGGGCAGAGCCAAAGGCATCAAGGATTCCCTCTTACCCCAGATCATGGAGATTATTTCACAAGAAGGACCGCCCGTTTACATGGAAAGGGCAACGCGGAAAATCCACGCTCTCAAATTCCGCCTGGAAGCGAATGAGAGTGGCTTCCTCGAAACCAACCAAGGGTCAATCAACAGACAAGATGCAGATGCCGTTCGCAGAATAAATTCTGCCGAAAGACGTACTATTGGCCTCATCTACTGGCTCGCTGTCATGTTCGACACTGTGTCCTCGTCAATGGCCGAGCGGCCCGTAGCTCTTGCAGATGAAGACTGCCAGCATGAAGCCCAGTCCAAAGTCCCGCGAGCCACTACATCTGTCTCCAAAAGTTACCTCGGCGATCACCGTTGGAAACTCGACTTGTTTGTCCAAGACAACCCAGAGAAGCCATCTTTATCACTACATTGGCCTTGTCCTGCCGATGTTGCCGCCAAGGCCGTCGCCAGGTCAGCGCCAGTAAAGATATTGCTCTTCAGACACCTGGCGTATCTCCAAAACGCCTTACGGAAAAGAGACTACGGTCAGCCAATTGAAGACATCATCCGGAGTGTAACATTGCTGTATCGATACTGGAACATGACTCACGGTGGTTTCTTCCGGGAGCTGGTCAAGAATTACAACTCGGTCCCACCGCGCATCAGGAGCTGGTTTGTCTGCATCGCCATTCCTTGGCACCTTGGCTCACTCATGCTTGCCGACTTGCTTGACTTTGTGGATAGCAACGCACTTGGAATGGAAGATGCCACTCTGAGGCGTCTTGATTCGGGCATGGCGTCAAGAATCAGGAAGGCGAGCGCGATGGATCTCTCCGATCTTGCCAGAGTGACGTCGCCGCCTATCGATGATGAATCTGGAGACACGCCTGAAGAGCAGCTACCAGACTTTCATTTTGCCGTGAATGAAGGGCCCCTTTTGACAGAGCCGTGGACAATCATCCTCATCAGGGCATTCACCAAGGCCTCCGTCTTTCACCTGAGCGTCGCGGATGATCTGAGGCAAAATGAATGGGGTATTTTAGGTCACGACAGTGAGGAGTTTCAAGACAGCTTGAGACGATCTGAAAACTGCATACGGGCTCTTTGGTGTCTGGGTAAAAAGTCGGAAATGGCCAGGAACGTAACGAAAGTGCTATCTCAGGCGTTGCACACCCAGCGGATATGATGATACCCAAGTGTTGGATGAGTGATTATTTGGATGTTTTTATTGGATACCTCTGGCAGAATAAATCTTAATTACTATTTCCGTCTCGTGCATTGTACTGATGTGCTTACACCAGGATTGCCGAAACACGTCATGGCAAACTCGGCAACGTCAAGACTTGGCGGCCTTATGTCAACGAGCACCCATTCTTTTTCTCAATTGGTTCACGGGATACGTGTATCGCATCGTGTTTCGATTCATCTTTAAATGGTAGTATCGTGTGAAACATGTGCAACCGAAGTGAGTGTTTCGACACTAACCCTAGATAAGCAGGGCGTTACACTTCTCCAGACTGCAACTGTCGCAAGTCGTCTCCTGAAGTTTATTTTAAGACGCCTCCCCGACGAATTAACTCAATCCGATTACCTTTCTTTTTCTGAAGTGCTCGCTTCATATTTTTAGTCAATGCCAACCCCGCAGGCTATCATGGATTGGGCGCTTGGCGTCTTGTCTTATGTGAAGGCTGGTCTAATATGACACGCCAAGGAAGTTGGCGCGCCGCTGGCCCTATGACCTTGACTCTCAGGTTACGCGAGGGACTTACACTACACCCCAGCGACGAGAGTATCGTTTACGATCAGTTTGGAGCTCCTTTTTGACGTAAAGAAGCTAAACGTTGGCCCCTGATTGTCTTGGCTCAAAGTCTGAGTCTCTTGGGTCTTTGGATAAGCGATAGCTTCAGCATCAGACAACTAATATTTAGTCTCGTCACTTGTCTCCGTCTAGTACAGAATTATCACCAAATCATCTCCCACTTTCTGCATCAGAGTGCATCTTCAACCGTCCATTTACACTTCTCCACCAAAATGGCCAAGTCACGCAATACCCAAAGACGCCGCATCCGCCGTCGCCATCATGTCAACCCTCGTTGCATGGCGCTGACGGCCGTATTCCTCCCTGCCCTTACACTCGCTCAAGATGATGACGAGCCAACTTCTTCCCCATCACAATTTTCAGAACCATTTCAAGATCAAATAACCGGTCTGCCTATGGAGCGCTTCTTTGGTGCCCGTACCTCATTCGCATTCGCCTTTGCGCTCCCTGAAGTCCAAACTGCGCCGGCTGGCTCCTTCATCGGCCAGCTTTCCTTTCCACTCGTCAATGGAGAGGGTTGGGGCGCTTTTGGACTGACAGGAGACATGGAGGGCAATTTCATTCTTGCCGTCTGGCCGGATGGCAGTGGTGGCGTTATGGCCTCATTTCGACAGGCTACCGACGAAGACAATCCACCAGAAGTTGCGGGAGATTTCCAAGTACGACCTCTTCCAGACGGAGTCTCTGTAAATGCAACATCCCTCACATACACCTTCCTCTGCGAGAATTGCCTAGACAGCACATTTGGGCTTGGCACAGACGCAGCTTCAGGCGATGCTGTCATGGGCTGGGCCCTTTCAGAACAGCCACCACTGGGCGATCCTTCAGACCCTGGGGCAAGGTTGGGGTTTCATGAACGTGGATTTGGGCCATTTACTGCGAGACTCGGGGCTGCAGGCACGGCGGAATTCGATGCGATTGCTGCTACAGCGCTGGAGCCTGTCCCAGCGTCCGCTAATGCAGTAGCGGCGGTAGCAGGAGCCTTTGGAGAGGGAAGTGGCGATGAGGATAGTGGAGATGAGTTAGATGGAGATGTTGGAGGAGATGATGACGACGATGATGATGCCGATGATGCTGGCGGTGGTGCTGTCGGCGGTGGTACTGGAGGCGGCGGGGCTGCTGGTGGTGGTGCTACTGGTGGTGGAGGGGACGATGGTGACGATAGTGACAGTGATGATGACTAGAAATATGGAAAATTGTACGATGAGGAAGGAGTTGTTAACGAAGGGGCTGTTATTAGTAGTCATTGATAAGTCATTGCGCTCCAAACATGTTCGACCCAGATTGAGGACTGTTGGATGTTGTCACGATTAGCCTAGTCGCATGCATCAAGATAAAGAATTTCTATTAAATGACCTTCAGAGATAATCCACGACCATGCAATGCTCCTAAAGGCTCCCATTGACAATATCCGAGACAAGTCCATCAAGAATCGAAATCTAAACTAATATCTCGACGGCCTCCCCTCAGTCGAGAGCTTGTGCCTCGCACGTCTTACGATACATGCTGCCCTGTGCAATCAACTATTGATGCGATCCCATTTCCTTGATCTTGCCCGCGTGAAACACGTAAATGACATCTGCGTCCTTCACCGTGCTGGGGGTTGTTAATCTGAAACACGACGATGTGAAGGCAGCGCTTACATGACGAAACGAATGCAAGTCTACGTATGGCACAATACTAAATTGTTAGTTTACTCATGTTGACGTAGGAAAAACGGATCAAAGAAGCAAAGGAAAAATCCGGTAAAGACTTGATGGACTTTTTTGGTGCCTGGTGACGGCTGACCCTGATGCCTGCCATCCGGGTTGTTGATGCCTTAGTCATCCAGCCCCGCCAAACCTATAAATACTCGCTCTCCCTCCCGCCTTTCAGTCTTCTTTTCTTCCTTTCTTCCCTATCCAAGTGCAAGGGCGTTTTCCTTCTCCGTGAAGCGATAAGCTGAGAGAGGAATTTTGCTAGTTGAAAACTATACACTGACCGCTCCTCATTGGGTTCGCCTGGTGGGGGAATTTTTGTAATCTCATTCCTCCGGAATCACTTTCTTTCATTACGGTTGGTCCCTTGTGGTCCGCCGTGAAGAAGGAGTTGGCGATTTGATGCATTCGTGACGTGCGTGCGTGCTTGGCCGTGTTTCTTCTGGTTCTTTATCGCTCGTGCACTCATCGTACTGGAGCATAGAGAGCCACGAAGCATCACGGGGACCTCACACTTGTTTATCGAGCAGCTCTAATGTCGCCTGGCTCTGCTACAACCTTTACCTCGATCTGTGTTGCTGCTGCGAGAGCCACGCTAGAGAAGCACGACGAGTGCATGGCAGTCATGCGCAAAAGCAGCACGCCGTATATTGCGACATATATGCATTGGTCAATTATCATTCCCTTGCATGTCTGAAGTAGTCCAGGACTCGCCGCTCAAATACTAAATCGCATAGGACCCTCCTATTTACTCCCTTCATCCCATTCATCGTCATATTCTGTCACGTAATTGAAACAAAGGACCAAATGGATCTTGCTCGCCTCCGAGATTTCGTTGACTCCATTCAATTGGCGTCTTCTGTCTCCAACCCCGCAGCCAAGATGCACCGTCTTTTCCAAGTTCTATGCAGCGTCGCGGTCCGTTACGTCGAACACCACATCTCGACACCATAAGCTGGCCAGAACCAGGCCAGTGCCAAGATAGATATCTACCTCAGCGCTTTAGGATTCTCGTCTGAAAGTCAGGGTGATAGCGGCCAGTTTCAGCCTCAGGAGGGCCTGCGCCAACCAGCCACGGGTGATTTAGGGGTGTCTGCAGACCAGGACGGGGAATTGGCACGGATGCCATGAATGACGGGCTCATAGTTATGAATCCGATCTTTGAATGGCCAATAGGGCAGAGTTGGAGAATTGGCTGGACAACAACGAGGCTATGGCTGGGTTACTTCGGGAATCGGATTTCGACTTCCAGAGCCAAGCCAAGGCTGCAGTTGATAAAATGAAACTCGGTCGTCAGTGGTACATATCACGAAATTGGCTTCAACAGCTCAAGTTAAATCAATCTTGTAATTCAATCTGCTTCTGATACGTCCCGTCCCTGCCAAATAACTCGACTTTTTTTTATAAGACTTTTGGTTTCATTTGCCTCGCACCCCTTAAACCGTTGCCTCAAGGGCCGGATGAATAACGAATGTCCCATGCCCAAGTCCTCCTATCCGCTCTTGATTGATTGCAACTCTCACGCTTGCGAAACTCGCATTCAATTCCGAGCACTATGGAAAGAGTGTCTGCCTAACAATTGCCAGGATAAATACCACCACAGAAAGAAATGACTGACCCATCACCACAGCATTGTTCTGCTTAGTTCTTGTCGTGCTTGTCCTTGGCAACACCAAGAACGGCGAAGCAGTGCTTGAAGGCCTGGGCCTCAACGGCAAAGAGACCGCCGTGGTCGAGCAGGGCAGCGGGGTGCCACAAGTGGGGATCGACACGCTCGAGGAGTCCTGGGTAGCTGGTCAAGCCACTGGCCTCGGTAACACCCCATGGGTTGCGGAGGACAATGTACTGCTTCTCGCCGAGAACAGTGTAGCCAAGGACGGAGTAGGCGTGGTTGGCAACGATGTTGCTGCCCCTGTAGTTGCTGCCAGTGGCGTAGGTGTAGGCCGACATCGGGTTGATGGTCTTGAAGTTCATGCAGTTGGCGCGGACAAGGCCGAGCATGTCGTTGGCAGAGTGGTTCTCGGTCACAAAGTAGTGAGGCTCCTTGCCGTTAATCTGGGCCATGGCCTTGATGGGGTCACCACAGAAGGTCTTGGTGATGTCAGGGCGCTCCGACGAGGTGCCAGTGATCCACTTGGCAAAGGCCTTCTCGTACAGCGAGGGCCAGATGTCAGCACAGTCGCTGGCGCTGCAGTACATCGGCTCGTTGTTGGAGTTGTTGATCGGGATCTCGTAGTCCACCTCCACAGTCTCAGTCTTGGAGTTGTTGTCACCGCCCTTGTCGTGGAACTTGACTCTGAGGCGCTTCTTGTCGTCCTTGTTCATGTGGACCCGGGTGGCGCGGTTGATGACGGAGGGGTCGGACCAGAAGACCGAGAACAGAGCAGCAATCAGCCAGCTGTTACCGACACAGCCCTGGATGGGGTCATCAAAGTTGTGCAGTGTCTTCTTCATCTGACCAATCTCGAACAGGTTGAGGTTGCCAATGAGGCGCTCGTTGACCCGCTGGAAGAAGTAGTCGTACATGTCGCGCCAGGCGCCGTTGGGAGGCGACCACTGGCCCTTCTCCATGCGGAATGGGCTGACAAGCTCGTTGATGCACTGGGAAACCTCGTAGTTCGACAGGGTTCGGCCGAGGGAGTGAGCCTGGAGCACCACATGAAGCTTGCCGTTCTGCATGCGAGCGCTCTTGACCGGGACCTTCTCGATGTCCTTGAGGCCGATGTGCTCAAGGTCCTGAACTCTTCGGATCTCGGAAAGGTCAGGAGTCATGATGTCGCGCTCGTTGAGGATCCTCATCTCCTTCTCAGACAGCTTCACGGCCTTCCTGTCCTTCTCGTGGAGCTTCAGGCCAGTGAACAGGACCGAGTTGTGCTTCATGTCGAAGAGCTCGTCATAGTCGGTCTGCAGGACATTGCTCAGAATCTTCTCCGCGCTCATCGACTGTCTGTCGATCTTTCGGCCAATGAGAGCCTCCACGAGGGCATAGGGGTTGATAGCACCGACTCGGATATCCTTGGGTGGCGAGTCGGGGCGCAGGTGGTGTCCTCCACCGGAGGACGACCTCTCCGTCTCGAGTCTCATGTCGAGGTCGTCGTAGCCCATGTTGAGGCTCTCCGGGACGGAAGCAGCTGGCTTCTCGAGCTTCTGGCCGAGAAGAGCTTCGACGAGGGCGTATGGGTCGATGTTGAGCACCTTGGCGTCGGAAGAGCTTCGCATGTCACCCATATTGAAAAAGGTTGGAAGTTTTTGGAAAGTGGATATAACGATTGAGGGAGCTTGCAAAGTTGGTTTGCAGGCTGATGATGGAATGTTTTCTGGTATTGGAAAAAAGGAAAGAGAAGGGGCATCTTTGGGGTTCATATATACTACTTTCGGTTCTCGTATGACAAATATTGTTTGATATTCGTGCCGGCCATAGCCGTGAATGAGGAGAAGGTAGGAGTCGATCCGACCTTGTCCCTTCGATACTCTCACATGATGGTCGGCAGTTACCCTCCGAGGCGGGGAATCTGCACTGAAACTGAGGTCCAGACTGTTCGGTTACAGACGGTGATGGTGATGGTTGACTTTGTTGGGGAGTCTATTTCTCAAACGCCGATCACTGTACTACAGCAACAATGGCGTGGCTGGGACATATTGTAACATCTGACGGAACGACAGTATGGTGCTGGGCAGCTTCTACGCTAGACGAACTTTTCATGATCAAGGCTCATGATTGGGCGCCTGTCGTGCTTCATCCGGAGAGTACATAGATAATTCGCTGAACCCTTAGAAGATACATTGGATGAAACCTAGACAGGAGAATTCAAACCGTGATCCGCTGCCACTAGTACCACCCTAGATACTACCAAAACTGCGTCTACTTTGGTTCGTCTCACCAAATGATGACCACATGAGGCGCAATTCCACCGGCAGATACGAACAAATATGCAGTTTATCAAATATCAGTTCGTCATCTTGGGACAACTTGCAGCGTGTTGTTGGGAAACTGTAACCTCGGACGAAGTTGGCTTCACCGGCTCAGTTTGGGTGCAGGGATAGACCCAACGTGATAGGCAGGGAAAGGACCAATTGTGTAACGTGAAGTGGGTGCGTGGATAAGAACTGACAAAACAAATGACAACTAGGGATGTCGTACCACGCGGCTGTTGTTCGACATACGAGTACATCTCTGACGCATGACGAATTGACCAATGGAGACGAAAGAACATATCATGTAAGCCTCCGGCTCTGGATAAAGATCCCATTGGGCATTGAGTGCGGCTAAGGGTAACAACGGGGGGCGGGGAAGCTGAACTCTAAGGTGGCTTTGAGCGTGATGTTGACGAGATGAATGATTTTTGCGGGGTAATACAACGCAACGAAGCAGCCAGCGTAGCATGGGCGTCCAGACAGGGACTTCCGGCCATCACAAATTCCTCCGAGCCCTGAGTTAGCGGCTGTGTAAATTAGAGCTCCCATCCCCTGGAGTACCTGATTTAGTGCCCGCTGCTCCGTGATGTAGACTAGATGAGGATGAGCCGGGAATGACGGATGTCGGATGTCGGATGTCCGGGTGAGTGGGTCGCTTTGACATTGCCCCAGGCTATAAGCAGCCATCGTGTCAGGTATTTCCACCCACGTAGGTCATGATGAATAACGTCGTCACGATATCATAATCATCCATTGGAATGTCAATGTACAGCTGCAAACCCCGCTTTCTTTCTCTCAAATTGACTTTTTTTTCTCCACATGGGATATTCAACAACAATTGCCACGCCGTCGTATCCAGTCTCAATCACATGGGAAGGCCAAGTACAGACACGGGATGAGCCGGCAGATGTATACCATCAAATCATGTGCGGTTTCTAGGGTAACTGCCCGCAAGCCCTAGGATCACAATTTGAAGCTGTGCAGGCGAGTCGGGTTATCCTGGAAGGTGATCTCCTTGACTGAGGTGCAAATAGCTGTCTACATGACGCAGATATACACGCTGTATTTTTCATGGCATCATGAGACATTTGGAATCCAGCGAATCTAATCTCCGCTACACAAATCCCTTCTTACGTTTCCAGATTACCAAACTCTCGTTATCAATCCCGCTCGACCGTCTCTGTCTGCCATCATCCCTTGCCTACAAGGTTGAAGAGCGCGCGACCCCCACTAAGCCACGATATCAGATTTTTCACTTGTACATTCCGAGTATATACCTCAATCCAGACCTAAAATTTGACATTAATACCAATCTCGACTGTTTTCAGGCGGCCGAGATCGGAGATGATCATATTCAACCAGGTGTTTCGGGGAAATGCAGATCGATCACATGCAAGCTCCTCTCTGTTGCGAGACTTCCCATAGTTCCGAGTGACGCACGATCCATACATAGCTTGTTTGTTTTACAATTATCCTTCTCTCGGCCCTTCATCCTGGTCCTCTACCCACCGTACTTGTATCAATCATACTTAGTAGAGGTAACGAACCTACCCACTAAAGCTACTATTGGTGCCGGCATCACATGCAACGCTGATGGTGAATACCCATTCGTGGGGGATGGTTTTTCTCTGGTTGAAAAGACTGTCTGGAATCTCATGTGAATATCCTGTATGACAGCGCGGCAACATGGAAATACCTGTCTCATTATCCATTATTATTGCTCCATGGGATGTGCGTTGGTTAGAAACGTTACTTGGTACAAGACTCTTTAGCCGAACATTCATTTCTCTAAAGATCATCCGCAACATCGAACGTTAACTTCAAAGCAACCCTAACCAAGCCTCGTTGCCACCATGACATACCAACCTCTTCGATCGATGCTGTATTTGTAATTTAGAGGTTTTGCGAACTTCAATGGGTCTAAGAGGCGAGAAAATCTGCCCATTGGTGTTTTTATTTCTGATTAGTGTAGGGTAGGCTGACGTACTTGTAAACTGCAAAAGTGGAACGCTCCACTAGAGAGCTCACGTATTTCCGGATATTCCTGTTCAACAGTACTCATCTTTTAACCAACGCTGTGGTCAAATGATGTTCAAGATTATACCAATATGCACCATGTATCCAAGCTAATCTATCAGAATACTCATCCCCATCAGAGCACCGCTTCGCTGATGACCGGGATCCAAATGCTATATAGACTCAGATAGAAATGATTCCGATAAAAGTTCCTCCAAGAAGGAGTCATGGAATCCCCCGAAGGGCATCTGAAAGAAGCTATCGGCAACACCAGAGCCAAGTGGCTGGTCTTCTTGAGACTCCGCCACAGGGTGAACAAACTTGGTTGTAATTTGTATTGTAGCACTCGGAGACTCTGACGTTGATTGCAACATTGATGTGTCTCCTGGTACGGTTTGGGAGATGCTGGGATTAAGAAGTTCCCACAGCAACTCGGGATCAAACCGAATTGTTGTACTTTCGGTACTCGTATCTTGAAACATCTCGTCGACTCTACATTGGAGAGCTTGCAAGACCTTGAGCTAGGGAGCGAGTTTAGCATTTGAACATCTACCGTGAGTGTGTCAATATACCTTGTGCGCAATATGGGGCCACATTATAGACTGGCGTTTGAGAATTGTCTCGAATTTACCCATATTTTCTTTGGCCTGCGCAGCAACCTTCTCGTCTCGTGCAAATTGGAAGAGCCAAGGCACAGTTGCAGTCGCTGCGATTACCTGTCCGATTAGCGGATCTTCAATCCAGAATGATAAATCTTCGCACATCTGCACCAGACGTGCAACCCAGCGAGAATTGAACAAAGCATGATCTACTGTCTGTTGAAGAAATGAGCGGGGTAGAGAGACATCTTTTAGCCCACGAAGGGCAACAAGGTGGATGAATGGGTTGTTCAGGGCACATTGTGTTGCGTGTGACATTATTTGCATCAACAACCAAGGGGTCCAGTATTCTCGATAACTCGAGAGGTCAGAGGGTGTTCGATCTGGGAACGAAACATTACGGAGAAGGTGTAGGTGAGAAATCTTGCATTCAAGCTCGTATACCTTGACCGCAAGCTGGTTATGCGTCGAGGTCGACAACCAGGGACTGTGGGTGGTTCCTGACCGTATGTTATGGAGATACGAAATGATGTCCCCCCAGATAGATATGACTTGTAGGGAGTAGGCGTTAATCCCCAGATCTCGACTAATTGCTTCGTGGGCATTAGAAAGGCCAGGACAATGACTCTTTCCGCTGGCGAAGGGTTCCAGAGACACAGGCCTAGAGGCGCTCTTGGGATAGTCTGGGTGGCGTGGAGTCTGCGTCAAGCATGTGAAATTGGGAGTGAAGGCTTTTTCCAAGATCATGATGCTCCAGTGGCACCTAGAGATAGTGTCCGCAATAGAGGCGTCATCCGAGAGGGTGCGTGTAGATGAGAGTCGCAACGTCTCTAATCTCGAAACAGTTCCGATGGCCATCCAAGCTCGAGCGGGCTCGCCAGCTAAGATATGATGAGCGAGTCTGAAGATTTGTTGAACAAATCCGCGTATACTTACCAATGATGTCACAAAGAGCCAGAAGGCAGATCGACTGCAGTACCTCGATTTCAGTTGCACCTTTCATGGACAAATCCATTGCAATGTTACGAGAACCAGCCGTGTAAAACCCAATGGCCTCATATTCCATACCCGAGTAGAACGAATGATTCGAGTGACGGAGTGCAAGGGCGAGAAATGCCCAACGAAGGTGATTTGGGAATGTTGCCAGTTCCTCTCGGAGACTGCTCAAGTTGAATAGTGGTAGCGGCTGGAAGTACATCTTCTCACGATATATCTCGACGAAATGGTCCAGTACTTCTGGGGGCGGCTCGGGGGCAACCGGCGACCTGAGTGTGGCTTAGCGGATGGTTTAAAATGAAGCATTCATAGTTGATTGGCTTACCATGAACTATTTGAGTGGCTGGGTATATCCAGGGTGCCATCAACGGCTGGGCCTAGTCGATTGCTAATTGGCCGGTCTGCAGTAACATTGGGAGCCCTCCTGAGCCCGGCCTTCGAGTTATATCGGGGAAGATATATGCAAGTTTGGTTAAGACGGCGGCAGAAAGAACAAATGGGCTGTTCTGCAGGACATTTCGTCTTCTTTTGCCTGAGGGTGTCACATCGATTGCATCAGCTCCCTGTCGGACTATGTCGTTCAGAATCCTTACCGACACGGCTCGCATGAACGCCTCACGCGAGCGTTCCCACAAGGCATTGCTTTCCTCATTCTGAGTGGAGTTTGTGTGGCTCTTGTCAACACCCCCAGTTCTCGGTGTCCACATCCACGTTCAGATGTAGAATCAAAAACTCCGGGATCCGAAGTGGGGACGGAAAACACCAGAAAATCCGTGTGACTCCGCCGCTAGTCGTACACGTGACCGGAAATTTTACACACCTGCAGTCTACACGGTGACTTGCTATCTATATCTCAGGCCGGTGAGGATGACAGGTACCTCAATTGGATTGAGATAACAATGGTTCGATAAGTGAGCTACAATCACACCCAACGGCTTTCATCGGCTCCTATATCACGTCCAACGTGTTCCTCGTTTGCCAATGACATGGTGGGGCTCGCTTGATTTTCCGTGCCCACCTCCCATCGTGACCATTGCAAATTCCGGCTGATGCGGTATGGGATGAGTATATGTTCCAGGAAAGACCGAGAGAATTCCAAAATATTCCAATCCCTATACTATTCTCTGAGTCTTATTTATCTTTGCAGTTGTGTCTTTAGCGCAGGTCTCTTCACGAACCACAATGCCCACTACTCCATCCAAAGATGCGCCACTGATCATTGTCGGTGCTGGCGTTTTTGGCCTCAGTCTTGCCTACGACCTCGCCGCAAACAGGAGCTACACCAATGTCACTGTTCTTGACCGTTACATGCCCCCGGTACCAGATGGCAGCAGCGTTGACGTGTCGCGCATCATTCGCTCGGAATATGCAGACCCGTTCTACTCAGCCCTTGCTGTCGACGCTATGGCAGAGTGGCGAAGCCCTGATTGGGCCTCGCAATACCATGAATCCGGCTTCATGATGCTGTCCACTCGCAACAACCCCTATATGCAGGGATATCGTGGCATGCGTCAGGAGCAAAAGTCTCGGCAGCCCATGGAATTGTTTGAGGCCCATGAAGCCGACAAGCGAATTAAGAGCATCTATTCGGGTGTTCAAGCCGACCTCAAGGATGCAACAGTAATGCACAACAACATTGGCGGGTGGGCCGACGCTCACGGTGCTATCCGCGGCCTCGCTACTCGGTGCAGCTTGGCGGGTGTTTCATTCGTCACTGGTGCACACGGCACCGTGGTTTCACTCGAAAGAGTCGGGTCTCGTGTCACTGGCGTCCAGACGGCTGCTGGAACCAAGATGTTTGCAGATACGGTGGTTCTTGCTACTGGTGCTTGGACTAACGGTCTGGTTCCCGACATGAATCACAACCTCATGGCTGTTGGTCAGCCCGTGGGGTTTATCCAATTGAGCCCGGATGAGGCAAAGCGGATGAGTGCGATGCCCGTTATGATTAACATGGACACGGGTGTCTTTTGCTTCCCACCCACGCCAGATACGCATCAGCTGAAGCTTGCCCGCCACGGGTTTGGCTTTGCCACGCAGGTTCAAGTCGATACGGGTCGCGTCATCTCGACACCAAAACTTCGAGGCAACAATGCTGCCACTGGTTACTTGCCCGATGATGCGGAGAAGGCGCTTCGAGAAGGAGCCAAGTCTTTCTTCCCCGAGGTTGGCGACCGTCCATGGGCCAATCTGAGAATGTGTTGGTATACAGACACTCCCAAGAGTGACTTTATGGTCGACTACCACCCAAGCATGGAGGGATTGTTCTTTGCGACAGGTGGTTCTGGACAGTGAGTGCCTTGTCCACGTGCCCTATGCTCATCCCATTCGTCTTTCTAGGATGCTAACAGTTCGCCTCAGTGCCTTCAAGTTCCTCCCGGTCCTCGGAAAACACATCGCCAATTGTTTTGAGCGCAAGGCCACACCGGAACTCCAAGCCAAATGGGCTGCTCGACGCAGCGAGAGTGGGGATTCCAAGCAGGCGATGAGTGGAGATGGCAGTCGTGGCGGACCACAAATGCGGGTTTTGACAGGCAGGGAGCAGGCAAAGTTGTAAGAAAGATGAATTTTTACTGCATAATGTACTGCCAGTCAGTTGGCTTAAAATTGCGCAACCTGATATTTGCTAAGTAAGGTATTTCCATCGAATAATTCCATCTGGGTTGTGTAAGCGTGATTTGAGATGCAATGCTGTCCGGCGTACGCAATGGCACAGCTTTCATAAGCAATTATTATTATACCAACGTTATGTACACTAAGTTAGACTTCTATTCTTCAAAATGAGCTCCCCAATAGTAAACTTGAACAAAAGGACCCTCCCAGTCTGAGACCCAAGCACAATTGTCGACCCAGAGACCTCAACACAGTATGTGTTGGGTCGCAACGCTGGCGGTAACCAGAAAAATTTGGTGTCGTCCCACATTATCCAGCATCGGTCACCACTAATTCCATAGCCCGATCTGCAGTTTGAACAACCGCTGCGCCAATCAGTCGCTATAGGGAGAGACCTATCAATAGAGACCGAGCCAAAATTAGTAAGTAGATGTTCCCTGTCAGTATCGAAATCGAAACGGGACGGGTAGAAGCCAAGGTTGATGTCTCGGATCCGTTCGCCACTTGAAATATCCCAGATCTCCACGAAGTCATCACTGCCCAAGGCCAGATACTTGGAATCATGGGTGAAGCTGACACTCCGTAGACCCAGGATGTCTAACTCACCGCCACAAATTGTCTTCCCTGTTTCCATCTGCAATACTCGAAATCGATAAACCCCATCTCCATCGCCAGATTCGCAATACATAAATACGGCGACTAATTTGGAGTCTGGAGAGACGGCAAGAGTTTCGGTACCCTCTTCCAGGCCCTTGATCGTCCAAATCAGCTTGCCAGTATCCACACTCCAAATCCTTAAGTCGGGATTGCCACTGCAGTCTTTGGACGGATAGGATAAAGCCGCCACAAGCGTAGAGTCAGGGGAGAATACCTGTTTGAAAATTGGCCCTGATCCCTTGAATCTATAATTGCAATGTAATGTCTCCCCCGCCAGAAGAAGTAAGAGATTGTTCTTTTGGATCAGCGTAATCGACTGCCCGTTTGGAGAAAATGAAACCTGCTGCGAACCAACAATGCTAAGCTTGCGGACGCACTGGCCTGTGTCTACTCTCCATACCCATAGGGTCTCTGATTCCAAAGACCGTGCAAATATAAGTTTGGAATTTGAGTAGAATGCAAGTGATCTAATCTTCTCATCGCCATGTTCGAGATCTCGATGCAAACACTCGCCGGTATCAATATTCCACACTCGCACCTTTCCTCTCTCAGAGCTCGAAGCTACAAGCGTACGGCCTGGTGATACTATCACAGACTTAATAGAGTCATGGTCCGCTGCCGGCTGACGGGTGTCTTCATCAGAATTGACTCGCCAAATCCGAACAGTTCTGTCGTGCGCTCCCGACGCAATCAGGCTCATGTCTGGAGAAAAAGACATCGTTGCCGGCAGGGAAGAGTGACCGTTGAGAACGTGAAGGCACTCCCCCGTGGCCACTTTCCAGGTCCTGACTGATCTGTCCTGGGAGAATGATCCCAAAATCGTGTAATCTGGTGAAAACTCGGTTCCAAAGACAGGTTTCCCATGTCCCTTTAGTGATTGAATAACTTTGTTCGAGTCTACCCACCGGATTTGAATGATCTTGTCATCCTCCTTCAGAGCACCCGCCACCATGAATGAGGAGTCTCCGATGAAAGCAAATGAAAATGCTCCCATTAAGAAGTTTCGACAAAATCCCGCGTTTCTGCTACTTTTTCGAATGCAATCACCAGTATCAACCGTCCATATGGCATAGTCACCCGACCACCTCGCCAATGTCGCAAGAATCTTAGAGTCAGGTGAGAAGATCAGCGAAACAGATCTGCCTATATAGGGGTATTTTGATTCTGGAAGGTCGGTTGTGCATGCAAACGGAAAATCGTCAGGTTCAATGTCTTGTACGCGATCAAGCGTATCCAGACGCAAAATCCGTAGAGTTTCTCGTCTCGATATAAACGCAAGGAGTTTCGAGTCTGATGAAAACTGAAACTCCCCCGAATAGTTTTGTGAACATGTCTGGAATTTCCTTATACGATGGCCCGTATCTCCTCTACAGAGTTGAAGATCTCCATTGAGACAGGCGAAGGCTATCAATGACGAATCCGGGGAGAACTTGACATTTCGAACTTCAACCATGTCCGCTTCGAGTTCTCTGATGCATTGACCGGTGTCCGCCTGACAGATTCGAACAGTTTTGTCGAGGGAGGCAGAGGCTATGAGCGAAGAGTCTGGAGAAAATGAAACGGCAGTAACCCACGAGTCATGGCCTTCAATAACCTGTTGGCATTGGTCCCAGTTCTGTTCAGGTTCGGGAACAAGAGATATCCATTGAGGTGATCTGTCCCAGAAAGTCGAACGTATCACACTGCTTTTCGGGGTGAAAACAAGGAGTGAGGAGTATAGCTGAAGAGGTGATGAGTCAATGACAGCAAAGTTTGTCTGAATGAAACGATAAGCTTCTCGCAGAAACTTGCTAAGCTTTCCACATTGGCTATTCTAGATCAGTATTAGCCTGTACCTTCCAACAATGATTGTGGTAGTTTCTTACCTGCATAAGCGCCCGTAAAAGCTTCACGATTTGAAACCCTTCAGCAGATCGCCTGATCAGGCTAAGAACTTCCAACCAATGAAGAAAATGTCGAGTCAAGAAGTCGAGAACCTCCTCATCACTGCAAAAGCCTCGCTCGGAGTTTTGCAAATGATAAGCCCAGTAGCAGCAAGCATATTGTAATTCCATTGGAATACAGGAGGCAATTTGCCTCGGTGGAACCGCTAAGGAATCAGTCCCCGGTGCTATGAGGTTGCAAATGTCTTCTCTCAGGCATTTATCCATAACGCGAAGGCAGTTTGCCGCAGTCTGTGCATGGGCTTGCTTCTCATCCACCCAGAATTGATTCGTCCTAATCTTTTCTGGATCCAGAAGGAAATCTCGGAACGACAGATGAAGTAATCTGATTGGAGAATTCGAGGATCTTGGAACATCTAGCACTGAATGAAGCATGTCCAATCTCACATCGATTGTATCTCTCGAGATATCAAGAAGTTGGGCCAGAGCAGATGCTGAGAGCGGTTTTTCGAGGACGACAATGGTGCCAACAATGTGCCGGAACTCTTTGAGGACTCCATCCTGCTCGCGGACTGAAAGCCCTGTCAATTGTTGCTCCAGTGGTGGCAGGTATGTCGCCTCCAACTTGGATTCTTGACTCCTCGATTTGTAAGCCAGCACTTTTTGTAATTGCTGATTGGGAGTGCCACATTTTCGATCTGACAGAAAGCGACAAACCGTGGCCGCAAAAATGAACAGCGGTACAGACATCTGGACTAAACTCTTGTAGTCATTCAAATCGGGCCAACTTCCGGGAAGCTTTCTCTCCTCTGGAACTGATGCGTCATAGGAACGCCTGATTTCTGTAAGCCTCTCCTTGAAAAATACTGTAAGATCGTGCTCGATGATAGTCTCCGGTATTTCGTGAAGTACGACATTTTGGTAACTGCCGTGAATTGCGCTGAACCCCAAACGGATTGGTAATTCAGGTCGACTGGTTATCAGTGCCCTGATTTTCAGGCTTTTGACTTGGCTGAAACGAGCAAGAAGGTCGATTAATCGCCTGATATCACCATCTCCATCGCATTCATCCAGAGCGTCGACAACAAGAACAAGCGTGTCTTTCTCACAGGTTTGAGATGACAATAAAGGCTGGAGAATGAGTTTGTCAAATTGCTCTCCTGCTGCCTTTCCTGTGAGAGATGGATCGTCATCGATGGCGGCTTTCATGTGCAAGGCGAGATCAGGCTTGAACCGAACAAGTTGAGAGGCAACAGTCGTGTAGAATCTGGATATGTTTCCTCGATCAGGCTCACCCCTTTTGAAGAGGAAGCTGGCACCAAGAATGTTTCGTTTGGCTGAACTTGTCGCGACGGTGCGGGATATAGTTGATTTTCCAGTGCCAGCCATTCCACTCAACCAGAATATGGTCTGGGCGAGGCGACTATTCACCCAAGAATCGATTTCTTGAAGCAACTCCACCCGAGTATTCTCCAAGCATATACTGTTATGCTCTTCCGCGTGGGAGTTGTACCATGCTCCCATTGCGATGGGTAACGTGTCCAGAACTCTTCGTTGATCCATGCTTTCCACAGTATTGACCACTTTGTCAGTCTTGGAATCAACGTCGAGTAGTATGGCACTTCAACATATGTTAGTAAAATGGGTTTTTGTTATTTGATCCAAATATGCATACGTTTGGTCCAGCTGTAGCGCGAGTCCAACCCGATGTGAGCATTGCCTGACGCTTTGAATGATGCGGTCCAGCTCACTGCTCTGAAACGGCCATTTCAACGCCCTGATACCCATTCGCGTCATGGCTTTGGAACTTGACGAAGGCTGAAGAGTCTTTTCCAGCTTGGAAAGTAATCCGAAACTGGACTGAAGTGTTTGATCCAAATCTCGCGAGGTTTTGAGCCTTGAACCCGGCTGACTGTCGAGGAGCATTTTGGCATTTTCAACGACGCGTTGCAGCTCCTTCACCTCTTTGTGCAGCTCGTCGATGTCATTTTTCGCTTTTTTTACATCCTTGGCGTATCGGAAACAGAGCGATATAACTTTGAAGGACAAGTCAATAATGTCAACAGCACTGGCAGCCACGCCAAGCCCCTCCATATTGAACGGGAGGATGGTGGCGGAGGAAAGAATCGGTACTCTGTTGATGGGATAATGATGATGGATGAGGGAAAAAAGAGAAATCTGGAGAGAAATCAGCCGAGGCTCTAATAGTGAATCATTTAGTAAAGCAGTAATATTCGCATATGCTATTAGGCATATTTGGCATTTTGGAATTCACCTAGTACTTAGCCTGGCGGAAAGTGCATGTTCAAAGCATTCCATCCAATAACAAGAAACGGCGCAGCGTCATGCAGCAGGCTGCATCTGCACGTTTCACTACAAGGCATATTTCGGCAATTGCTCGGTTGGTAGAGCTTTTTGGTGGAAGCACCGCCTCTGTCGATTATAGCAAGGCTGCCCCCTTGAGAACTGGACATTCAGACGATAGTTGGTCTGGTTAGTCACTTTTCAAGCCATTCGTAGTATCATTCGGCGACGATTTGACGATAGTCATGTCTGACATTAAGCATTTCGCTGGAGAATCGTGGACCTGGGGATTACCACATCTATCTACAGCCCTCAATGAGCGAGAGATACGACTAGCTCTATCTTCGACCGACAAATTTCAGCTAGAAAACAAGAGCGAATCCGTAAAACGGCTGCGATTACTCCATTTTCTCAAGACTATTATGGCCGCGGGCGATAAACTGCTATTCGAGACGGTGGCCACACGAACTGGGCCGGCTACATAACATCGGGGCGGCTTAGGAATCGATCTTGGTTTGTCAATAAACAACTTATGGCGAGGACTCAGAACTTGCGAGCATTTGGCTTGGCGTTCAATGAAAATAGGTTTATGCTGGGTTACACAACCATGGACGCGTTGCTGAGGGTCGTATTGGCCATTGCTGCTTTAAGAGACAGCCTGCGGCGGGTATACAAAGAAGAAAAGAAGGTCGACAGCTGAAGTTCGCAAGTCAGGAGGGAAAATGGAGCTTTCCACAGTACAGAGCTAATGACGTGCTTATCCAAGACGTTCATCCTGCTTTTCCACCTAAAGCTGCCTCAAATCTACATCAACGCTCGGGTCACGTCTCTCCAGATTATACCACCGTTCTGGGCCTGCTTTGCGAAGCGGGTCCGCTATCCAAGCCAAGGAGCGAGGCTGCACTGCACTTAATGCGGAACGAGGAGGAGAATTGCTTGTACGCGAATGGTTGAGTGAAATGACCTGTAGCGGAAGTATGGGATCTTGAAGAAGAAACCGACTAGAATGATACTTCGTCCAGGTCCTATAAGCTGAATAAATAAAAACAGCTCATAGATAATGGACTCGACCTCACACGACACGCCGGGAATGAAACGGTTCCTGCGCCCGTTTCGACGCTAGACAGCCCACAATGACATCAACCCCCGGTCCCTCGCTTGAATACCAGATCCTCCCAATGCAACGTACCACAATCACTAATGAGAGCTGCCCCATAAGGAAAAAGGCCCCGAGAAGCCCATTGCGGCCCGACGCGATAGGACCTTGTGGGGGTCCGTGTCACCGTCGTCGGCGAAGAAATGGAGCATTATAAAGGGGAAGAAATTTTTCGTCCTTTTTTCTTCTTAACGAGAAGTTCTCTTCGCAATCTGATCGACACGGATGAAAATGCCCTGCTAGCGCCCCTAAAGCCCTCCTTCTCTTGACCTCCAGACGTCGACGCTGACACACTTTCACGCCCTCTCTCTTACGGCCTGTCGTTGCGGATGGCCGTTCAGCCTGCTGACAATTTCAATGAAGTGCTCCCGGGCACAAAACGGCTCTTCACGGATGAATGGGCAAGTGTGTCGGGCGATAGCCAGCTTGAAAAACATGGCGACATCATCCTCGTGCCGCGGCCGACCAAGTCGCCCAACGACCCCCTGAACTGGAGCCTCGCGCGCAAGATCTGGCACTCGTTTCTCGTCTGCTACATTGTGGCTCTGACGGCGGCCACGTCCAACGTCGCGGGCGCGGCGAGCGTGGGCGTCAATGAAAAGTACGGCATCAGCTACGACGTCTTCAACACGGGCGCCGGCGTCTTGTTCATCGGCATCGGCTACTGGACGCTGCTGAGTTCGCCGGCGGTTCATCTGTACGGCCGCCGCATCTTGTATCTCGTGGGTACGACCTGGGGCCTCATCGGCAACATCTGGTTCGGGCTGCTGGACAACAAGGCCGACACCATCTGGTCGCAGCTCTTCGTCGGCGCGTCCGAGTCCGTGGCCGAGGCCGTGGTGCAGCTGTCTCTGCTGGACATTTGGTTTGAGCACCAGAACGGAACCTCGCTGGGCTTCTACACGCTGGCAACTTCGGTGGGCACGTATATCGGGCCCCTGATCGGAGGCCACGTCGCGAGCAGCAGCCTCGGGTGGCGATGGATTGGCTATCTGGGCGCCATCGCCTCTGCAGTTACGCTCATTCTCTTCTACTTTGGTCTTGAGGAGACGGCCTTTCAGCGCAATCGCTATCTAGATCGCAACACCAATCGCGAGCGCCAGGATGTCGACGTCGGTGACGCCGACACTAGTCGCAACGCAGACAGCCCCCACGACGACTCGCCACTCGCAGATCGCGGTCAAGTCCGCGACGAGAAGTCATCTGCGACTACCCCTGCCGCTGAGGTCGGCGTCAGCATTGGCATCGACGAGGAGGCGCCGTACCACAGTGGCGATCTCGGGCGCCGCTTCTCCCTCTCGTACACGCGGCCCAAAACGTACTGGGAGCGCATCGCCGTCATCACGCCGGCGCCCAACCTGCGCGGGCTGGGCTTCCAGCAGTACGTCAATCGGCTCTGGCACACGTTGCGCATCTTCACCTTTCCCGCTGTTTGGTTCGCCGGCCTGCAGTGGGGGATGCAGAATGTCGCCCTGTCGTTTTACTTGACGGTTCAGGAGGACACCTGGAGTGGGCCGCCGTGGAATTACAGCGATGCGGCCGTTGGTAACATGAACTTGCCTTGTCTCATTGGCAGTGTGATTGGTTGTTTCTACGGCGGGTACTGCAGTGATCTGTTCCTGCTTTGGATGACTCGACGCAACAGGGGAATCATGGAGGCTGAGTTCCGTCTCTACCTTATGTTTCTCTGCGTCGCCATCTTCCCCGCCGGCATGTTGCTCTTTGGCATTGGCTCTGCCAAAGGATGGGACTGGCCGGTGCCCTACCTTGGGTTGGGCTTCATCGGTTTTGGCTACGGCTGTGCAGGCGATTTAAGTATCACCTACCTGGCTGACAGCTACCCGGACATGGTATTGGAGGGCATGGTGGGAGTTGCTGTCATCAACAACTCGCTAGCTATGATTTTCACGTTTGTTGCCAGTTACTGGCTGGACACTGGTTTGCAGAACTGCTTCATCGAACTTGGCGTTTTGAGCTTTGTTGTTTTGATGCTCTCTCTGCCCATGATTCTCTGGGGAAAGCGATGGCGCCGCTGGACCAAGGATCAGTACATTACCTTCTTGAGGATTCGTGACGGAATGGACGACTAGTTGCATGGACAGGGAATTCTCTGATGGGGGTTCGCAGAACCTCTTGTGAAATCTTTTCTATGTCTAGTCTACCGGCAGAACCATATTTCCAACTGTAAAGGGTCTCTGAAACGAGCACCCTGTATGTACAACTGTATCATCTATTTGCAATCCCTTGAGGTGTTACATCTAAAATCTAAAACTTCAAAATGCAATTTCTCTTTCTAAGGAGCACCGGAGCCAGAGGGAGGAGTGCCGCTGAATGTTCCGTTGCCCTCGCCACCGCTAGGAGCGCCACCGACAGAGCCGGAGGAAGCATGGCCACCGTCCTCGTCAAGGTAACCGGCAATGTTGTAGTAGTCGTCGGTGGTGTAGTCGACGGAACCGTTAATGCCAATCTGGATCCAGGCAAACAAGCCGTCCTGAAGATTGTCGCTGAGGTACACAAATTGAGGGAAGGGGTCGTAGGAGTCATCGGTCTGAACAATGGACCACATGTCTTCCTCGTTGGTGGTGATGGCCTGCTCGTTGGTGTTGTAGGGGGACAGCTCCTCCACAGCAGATCGGAGCGCCTCGGGCCAGAAGAGTTGGCCAATGTGAGAGACCGGGGCATCCCACACGGAGATGGTGCCGTTGGACTGGACGGTTGCGTTCATGTGCGAGAGCAAATGGGTGTGAGTGGCACGACCCTCATAGTGACCGGGGAAGATGGTCTCGAATTGGGCCACGCCGTCATTGTCCGTCAACTGGATGCCTCGGAGGTACGTGCTGTTGAGGCCGTCGGCAGCGTAGTTGCCAGAGGTGCTAATTCCGGAGTAGATGCCAGTGGCGTTGCAGTTCCAGATGTCAATAGCCACGGCAGGGATGGGCGAGCAGTTGCTGACGTCGACGTACTGCACCTCGAGGAACAAGGGAACTCCCTCGCACCACTCCGATTCGATGACGTTAGAGCGCATCTTCTCGCCGACGATGTAGTACGGGCCATCGGTGACTTCGGGGGCCAGAATGCAGCTGGAGTTGGCGCCGAAGATGTCGTCGAGGGGAGTGAACATGTCGTAGGAGACTGAACTGGTCATGTTATGGTTGACATCCTCCCAAGTCTCAAGTGCCGCCAAGTCACGGCGGTATTTCTTAGAGGCTTCATAGACGTGTCAGTATCAGGAAACATGAGGCTCGGGAGCAACTTACGTGTCTTGATGCCCATTCGCTTCCGCAGATCCCGCACCTTTTGGGCGCGGCGCTCAACAGCACGACGCTTCATCGCCTTGGCACCGGCGCCATCCGAGCAGGTGTTTAGAGCGCGGCGTCCAACAACAGCGGCATTGTCACGAGCGGCAATCTCGCGCTTCATGTGGTGATGGCTGTGCGATTCGCCCGGGTGCGCGGCAGCGAGGGTGGCAAGACCCAGACCGGTGAGCGAAAGGAGGTTGAGGCGGACCATGGTGGATGAATGTGTAGTGTGAGTGAGTGTAGTTGCAAGACTGTTGCTGTTTGATAGCGATTGAAGGGTTAGTTCATGCCGTCGGTGAGCCCTTTATACAATCTCAAGTTCTCAATCTCATGATCCTACCGAGGATGTCGTCAACGAGGAGCACAAGTCACCGCCTCCTCCATTTACACGGCCGCGCAGTCCATCCACCATGCCCTTGGACCTGGAAGTCCGGGACGGCGGGAACGCACCAATCACCGAAGATGTAAACGTAAGGCTTGCGTGTCCTTAGCGCTCTACGATCGCCGATGTAACTAAGCTTCCCTAAATCACATCTACATTAGATTAACAGCCCCGATAACTGCCTGTGGGGTCCTCGGGCTTAACAAATCTACGTCACGTCCCTGGCCGTCAGTTTCGAAACCAACGCGCATAAGAGTATCCATAGGGGCCAATCTTGTTTCCGCAAGGCAGATTGCGGAGATGTCAACGGGTTATGTTTCCGTTTCCAACCTCCAAGCGCCGGCGAGCTGACGACGCCATCCCCACTTCTCTGTAACAGGGACGTGACGCAAGCCGGCAATCACAATTAGAAATGCCGGGGCCAGTGCGTGGCGAGTCCTCGTGGACCAACTGCCGTGATTTTATTTCAAAGCCCTGGGTTATTCATTTGAAGAGAGAAACGCACAGTAGGAAATGACTTACACCGCCTTAACTAAAGCCCAGCAGCTTCTTCCCGAACTTCAAGGATTACGCCAGTATCCTGAATAGCCTCAACGTCCTCCTGCGACAACTCATCTGCCTCATTTTCGATTTCATCCATCTTCTCCCACCAATACCCGTAAAAGAAGTCGACCAATGACTGACCCAACTCTTCAAACTTGGCCTCAAACTCCTCAACTAAGGTGTCCAACCGCGCTGCCAAATGCTTATCTTCGTCTTGTATTTCTACAATTTCGTCATCTTCGGGGACATGGACTAGTTGAAATTCCCCGTCCATGATCTCATGGGCCACGTGCCAGTACTCCTGCCCTGAAAAAGAATAGTAGCCGTCATGGCCATAGCATCTATGAGTATACCTGCAGCAGGTATGCTTCATTCCGAGGCGATTGAAGGTGCTGACGCGGATGATCTCTGAAACAATAGAACTTGTTGTCTCGCGGGCTATCCCAAAAGATAGAAAGTATTGGACGCCGCCGCGAAAGCCTCCAATAGTGTGAGACTCCGGATTCTTCAATGATCGCCAAAGTTTTTCTTGCTCCCACATTCCACGAGCGAACAGCGAGGCAGGTGAACACCCATCGCGTACACAAAAACACTTGCACGAATCCCGGACGGGGTGATTTAGCATCTGCAATCCCTGCTGAAAGCATACCTTGTCATCCAGCCACGTCTGTGGATTGCAGACTATGTACCCTATCACATATGATACACGGTGTATCAGTCGAAAGCCATGTGCCTTGAATTTCGATGAAGGTTGACGGTTGCAGGCAGAGTCAGGTATTAGATCACCCAGGTTTGCTCCATGGTTCACGAACCAGTCAACCAGTTCTAGGACTGCAGAAGGCCCACGTCTTTGCGCCAATTTTGACAGATTTGCTGTCATCAAAGGAGAAAACCCCAAAAGACAGACATTCGTATGATCGAAGCCAGCCCGAAACAGCGCCTTCGCTAGATCTGCGTTCATCCATTGATAGTGATAGATGGAGCCAGGATGAATGTTCTGGAAATAGTCGGGGATGTCAATGTGGCGCTTCTGCAAAGCGTGAGCGACGTCAAAGGCTTCCTCCTGCAATACGTGATGACGCCGTAGATTAAAAGTAGTCGCTTCCTCATTTGTCATCCACTCCAGGGCAATTGACGAGAGCTCCTTTCGCCTACTTGCCAAAAGTTGGCATAGAAATGAGACAATGCCATCCGAGTGTTTGACGTCCGACCGTCGGTTTTTTTCAATATCATAGGCGCGTTCGACGTCGATCCAAGCATTCGCATTAAGAAGTAGTTTTGCCGATTCGTAGAGTCCCAGGTGTAGAGCATAATCCAGGGGTGTTCCTCCCTTGACATCCTCCGCATCTATGTCATCTTGAATAGCGTCACCGCCAAGTTCAAGAAGAAGATTAATGCCACGAAGCCATGGAACAGAAAGATGAAGGGGTGACTCGCCGCCCCTAGCCCGCTCAAGAACAACAGACTTTGTTGTGGAAAGCAATCGGCGCACGTCAGCTTCTGATTCTTGTAGTATTGCCCGTGATAGATCACCGTAAGATAAAGCTGCAGACAATTAGTGACTATTAAGCAAGCATGTCAACCACTCACGAATAGGCAATCCTATCATTGCACGCCGATGCAACGGGAGACAGTCTATTCCGCCAAGGCCGACCAGGGGTAATTTACTGTCCTCTGGTAACTCTGCCCCATGCTTTATAAGCTCTCTAGCTATCACAAATGCCCTAGACCTAAAGGCATCGTTATAGGGGCTCCAACGATCATCAGGTAGACTAACACCCAGTAACGTCGAGAGCGGGGTCCTAAAAGCGTTAACCAAGACAATCTTAGGCTTAAGAATAAAGTAAATATTCTCAGGGAAATGACGCTCACCTAGGCCCATCATTTATTGGAACGCCCAGGCCTATTAGGTCCAAGAGGAATTGGCACCATGTCGCTGCCGTCTGGGCTGTGGAATATATCCGGGCTCCAAGGCAAGCCCACTGAATTTCGTGTCAGCTATATCCATCTCCAGACGACGCTGTTACATACGTGAAGCAAGTTTATCCCCGCATTCGATATATCTGTAGGCCAAGCATGGCCATCAATAAATGATTGTCTCAGAGAAATCAAACAGTTGCGGAGAATTTTTGTCAAGTCTTTCGGCTTTTCCCAGGAAATGTTTCTCTGCAAACCCATGATAATGCCAAAGGCTATGGAACCTGTGCGAGTTGCCCGGAGCGTGAAGTTTGTAGAAATACCGAGGTCTCGATAGAATGCATGCCGGGAGTATTGCACTGTGATTTTGCACTGGAGAAGAAAGTTGAAGAGCCGAGCTTGTCCAACAATGATCCGTTTTTTCCGGCTCTTTAACGAGTAGAAGCATGTCCTTGAGTGGGCTTCAAGGTGATTCCTGGTGCAATGACATTTGAGATCTAAGAGTCTTTCTCCTGTCATAGATAGAGCGTTCTCCCCGTCAGTAGCTTGTGTCAAATCACAAATAGACGGTACCACTGCATCCTGCCTCTTTTCTGGAGATTTGGAAGGTAGATAGAAGGTATCCAAACCGACAGAGTCTTGGCTCGAGGATGTGTGACCAAGCTTTGCGTCTTGGGCTGGCAGTATCACTTTGCCACTTGGCATCGAGTTTACCATCCGCTCTTCTAACTCTGTAAGCTGGTTCTTCAAGGATTCTTCGTGCATTGCCATCCTTTGATCGAACATTTGGGTGATGGTTGGTCCTAAACCAGAGATCTCCTGTAATATTTCTGTTCCTTGAACGGAAATGATTGAAGACAGGTTTCTAGATTCGGAGAGCGTAAGGCGATGTAGGTCTTTTGTTAGGTCGCTAAAAGGTCAGCTCTCATTAAAATCTTGGTGTCACAAACACTTACTAGCTGAGCAGCAAGACCTGTGCCGATAGCCTGGTATAAAACTCAGAGAATTGCCGTCTGAAGCCGTCGAACTTGACTTTCTGAAAGGGATATTGAAGTCCCTTGACGACAGATTTTCCTTGGTTCTTCAAGCTGGGAGATTGCGAGTGTTGGGATTGCTTGGCATGGAGCGCTTCGAATCCTTGCATACACAATTTGCATGCATCCAGACTGTCCTGAAGTGCCGATCTCAATGTCTCCGGTGTAGCCGTCGGCCCTTGTTGACGCTCTTCAAGCTGGCGGAGGAATTTTTGCAAGCTTTCGGCTTCCTGGCTGAGCTGCAGGAGGTCATTGCCTCTGGATTGATAGCTGCGGCAGTAGGAGATCACTCCATCACACAGCGTGATCCCGAGGGAGGCCAGACCAGCTGCACCTGTAGCGATAGAGAAGGCGTCCATAATAACAGTAGACTAGGAAATGTAGAGGGAACGATGTTCGTGCTTGTGTCCAAAAGGCTTGGTTGTGAAATGCCGCAGGCTGCGTTGTGATGAAGGAACGGAAGGTCGGGGTAAGATTCTCAAAGTGAGGCTGGCGGTGAAAAGTAGGGCTGTGTAATCATACTCCAAGCCACTATAAATACATTTCCAGCTGATATTTGTATAGAGTATTGCCATTCGTACACATTCAAAATGCTAATCGCATATAAGTATAAATCTTTTACTCCTAAATTTAGCATAAGGTAATATACGTGACCTATACGCCCACCCTAAAGTATCATATCCTAAGAAAGTCCCAGTTTATACCCTAAAATACGTTAAAGGATAAATTTAAACAGCAAAATTTAGAGAATAAATACTTAGAATAAAACTTATTTAATTTCTTTAGGTTAAACTTATTAATGGGTGTATTATTCAGATTTCTTCGTGAAATTGGCCTATATACTTAAGTGTGCGAGTAGCATTTTGAATGTATGCAAATAACAATACTCTATATAACCCGGTTAGGCAGGCCTGCGGCATTGGGCTCGTAGATACGCAGCCGCGTAGTGCATTCTTCTGCCAGGGAAATATTCCTTGTAGGCCAGCAGCATCCGATACGCACCACATGACTCCCTTACTAAACATCCTGATAGAATTCATTGTCTTAGCAAAGCCCGTCTCCCATTATTCCTTGGCTCTCCAATTTTCTCCAAATTATTGACGGCTGTGGCGCTCACATCAGTCCACCCTTCTGCGACGTCTGCCAGAGTCGCGATATCGAAACGATGACCGGCCCACTCTCCTTTATAGCTCAAACGCGTCGGGGAATCAGTGTCAAACCACAGTGCAAAGGTGACAATGACTTCCCCGAGGCTGTAGGCGTGATCTGAATTGGCGATGGCCTCATCTCGGATATATTGCTTGGTGGTCAAGTTGCGGAGCACTGGTGAGCTGCTTGGATCCTTGACGCTGAGCATACGGCGCTTAAGCAGCCGCTTCACTATTCCTCTATCGTCGTCGGTTAGGCGATGTTGGACACGTCGCATGAGTGTACGCGGCCTCTCCCCCGCCCGTTCGTCTCCTTCGAACCGCATCTTTTCTGGAATAATTGCGTCTGCTAAACGATACATCGCTTTTGCTCCCTGACTCTCCCACTCGTGTTGTTCTTCATCGGTGGCTATGCCGTAAGGGTAGCTGGATACCTCAGCTCCCACATAGATGAGCCGATCGCCTGCCCAGGGTGCCGCGTCTCTCATCAGATGAGCCTGAGCCCTTGAGGCGAGAAGTCGGAAGAAATAGGAGCACGAGAGGGATAGACAGAGAGTATCTTCATCGATACCAGTACACGTAAGAGTAGACATGATAATGTCGATGATCTCCTGCGGCAAATTCAGTAGTGGAGAGCTAGCACTACGCCCAAGGTTAGCGAAGGTACGGGAAAACAATATTTATCTAAAAGTACGCAACTCACCTTTTCAACTTGGAAGCCCTGATTTTGACGCTTGGAATGTCGACCGGAAACCATTTCGGCACCTGGAGAAAGCCGACCAGCTGCTCGGCTGACCTGCCGACAAGATACTCTGCAAGGTTGAACTCACGACGGAAGAGCGCGCGTCGCTTATCGATGTTAATGAGTCCCCCAATTTCTGCCATCGTGTTAAATCGACCAGTGCACTCTCAAAGACGGCGGAGGGAAAAGAGATATGTCGACAATGAATTCGCAGATGAGGCTGAGTATGTACTCGAGTGGGGTCGGGCCAGGCAGCAATGATACAGTGGGCGTGCAAAAGTTCCGACAATATGTCTAGTTTACACTAAAAGGGTCAGCTTTCAAAAAGAAGGTAATGAAAACTTACCTAATAAGAGAATTTATGAATTATGAATAAAGCTAATAAAATAAAACTAAAATCTTATTATTTATAAGTTTAGAATTTATGGTAAAATAGCTTTTACAGTTTGCGATTTTAAAGTTATTGGCATTTTTGCACGTAACTGTACTGTAGCATAAACACCAGACATGGATCTACGAAGTAATTCCCCGCATTTACGCATCGCTGCCTCGAATTCTCGTCCCAGTCAGGCGAACACTTGGTGGCTTGATACGGCAGCGAGATGTAGACTGGTCAGTATGCTTAATAACTTCAAACCATTGGTCTCTCATGATGCTATGCTAATGTGCTAAATCTCTTCCACTCAGGGAGACCCGTGATTCCCTTATATCTCGTCCTAAAACACATCTAATTCGGCCTCCTCAATCCCAGGCAATCCAAGAATGGCCCATCGTGGCACGCAACGAGGTACGCCTTCTCACTGTCTGACTCGTTGAAATGCTTAATCTTGGACCACGCAGGAACCGCAAAGGTATCGCGAGATATCCAGTTAAACACGACGATCTGACCAGACGGCGTTTGCACCTCGGTACGGCCCTTGCCCTGGTAGCAGTGGTAGATGTATGAGCTGGGCTCTTGCGATTCCACCGTCGTTCCGGGGTCGAGGCGCTCTGCTTGTACGCCGAGGATGTTGGAGAGGGGCTTGCCATCTTTTCCGCGGTAGTGGTAAATGGCGTACTTGTCCTTGGTGGCGTTGAGGGCAGTCTCGACGGGACCCCAGGGATGACGCCACTCGCAGGGGTCAGTAGGACTTGAGATTTGTTAGTACTTGCAGATACTCGGGGAAAGTAGGCTGGTTGACTTACGTGCTGGGATATCTCGGGCTGGCGTAGCCCTCGGCAAAGTGGACCGGGGCATATCGGAAGAGTGGTAGGTTCAGCATATCCAACCAGATGACGGGGCTGCTGCTCTCGTTGCCGTGATCGTGCCAGTGCCATGGCGGCGTTACTACAACATCGCCACGGACGAGAGGCATCTTCTGGCCCTCCACAGCTGTGAATCCCTCTCCATCGATGATAAAGCGGCACGCAAAGGCAATGTGCCGGTGTGCTGGGGCTGTTTCACCAGGGTTGACTAGTTGCAAGCCACCGTAGATGGTATCTGTGGTGTATGGTGATGCTAGACTATGTGTTAGTAAACGTCGAGTCATGGCAGCAACTGAGGACAAAGCAACTTACTCATGCTTGGGTTCACCAGCATCAACACTCGTCGCTCGGCCTTCTCCTCTGGTACCAACCGACCCGCCGTTTGCAAGTAAGGCAATGCCTCCTCGTACTTCCACATGTGCGCCTTTGCAGTGGGGCTCGGGCTTTGCGGAACCATGACGTTCATTTGAGACCACAAGGGCTCTAGGTGCTTGGAGGGAAGGGCGCTGAGATACGACTTCATTTCTTCGGTCTCGACCTCTGCGGCGGGCGCGGCGTTCTCTGTGCTGACGTAGCCACCCATTTTGGATGATTGATTTCAAAGTCTGGCTTCAAAGTGACAGTGGTGGGTGGTTTGAGTGAGTATGGCTTGATCGGAGCAGTCGCATTCAATGCGTTTGGCTTTATAGAATCGAGCGCCGATGAGCAAATGGCCGTCGCCACTGATTGGAAGCAAAGTGACTCTGAGGTACAGTCGTCAATGTTGGCACAGCCTGTGAGAGTGAGCTGATTGTCCCGGATACAGCGGCGAGGTTTGCTCAGTCCGGAAGTCCGAAGGGTAACAGTCCTTTGAAGATCTCGGAAGGGATTCATTCGGGTCCGCATAGCCCGGAAGCAGTCTCGGAACGCGGCTTAATATTGAGATTGCGGGCATCCTTCCGGTCGGAATGGCTTATTATTGGCCCATCACTTCACCCACTCCCCTCAGCATGCGTTGCACAATTGCATCAGGTCTCGCAATCGGTTCTAGTCGTTGGATTTGCAGGATGTTTATAATCAGAAGCCAGACTCGACGAGAAAGCTCCAAAATGCGACTCTTCTCAAACAGAATACTATCTCTATCCCGCAACATGTCTTCCTCTGGCTGGTCCCGTCTTATCCGCTTCGTTGACGACAACGGCAACGAGACCTTTGGCGACCCCGTCGTCAAGGATGACAAGGAATTCGCCGACCGTCTTGCGCGAAATGACCTCTGGGCTGTTGAGTACAAAGGCGAGAGCCCTACGTCAGCGCTGAGCAAGGGTGAGAGCGTGCACGTCAAGGCCCTCCGGGATATCCTCCGGCCAGCCGACGTGCCAATCATCCGCTGTATCGGCCTCAACTACATCAAGCATAGTATGTCTCCCGTCTGTATGAGGAAAGTGGACAATAATAACCCCGAATTCTAGTCAAGGAGGGCGGCCGCACGCCCCCGCCGTACCCTTCACTCTTCATCAAGCCCTCCACCTCGGTGACTGGCCATGTTGATGACGTACCCATCCCCAAGATTGCCCAAGATGGCACGATAGATTACGAGGGCGAATTGGTACGTGACATAGATTATCTCACTTACCAACATTTCTAACTCCCTCAAGGCCGTTGTTATTGGAAAGACTGGCAAGGACATCCCCAAAGAGGCTGCCCTCTCCCACGTCGCTGGTTACCTCGCCTCCAACGACGTTTCCGCCCGTGCCTGGCAGCGCGACCCCAAGAAAGCCGGCGGCGTTCCTCAGTGGTGCTTCAGCAAGGGTTTCGACAAGTTCGCCCCTCTCGGACCCCTGCTTGTATCGCCTGCGGTTGTCGGCAACGCCTCAGACCTCACCCTGAAGACACTCGTCAACGGCGAGGAGAGGCAAAACACCAGCACCGGCGATCTTCTCTTCGGAGTGGAGGAGATTATCGCCTTCATCAGCCAAGGAACTACCCTGGAAGCTGGAACCGTTATTCTTACTGGTACGCCTTCTGGTGTTGCCATGGGCATGAAGGAGCCCAAGTACCTCAACGACGGAGATGTTGTCGAGGTCAGCATTACCGGGCTGGGCTACGTGAAAAACAAGATGGTCTTTGAGTAAAATATCTTTGGATAGAAATTAGAATTCATTTAGCCAATTAGACTCTTCCATACTAAATACGTTTGTGCCTCATGTTTACTCATTCAACAACTCCCAAGCTACCTGCATGTCAGTCAACCACGACAAGTCATTAACATCAAAGTTGAACTCGGCTAGATCATGTTGGTTCAGATCGGCAATTGGAGGCGCAAATTCATCTGCCAGCCGTTGCAGCAGGTCAGGTAGCTCCGGATCAGCAGAGTCATCGTACATCCCATCTGGTTGAACCTCCTCATTCACCCCTGGCGGCATCCTCCGGTTCGCCATTCCCGATGTGATGGCACCGCTAGGGACAGCCTGAAGGATCTTAGACGAAAGGATATGTAGAGCTGCGACGCATCTGCGCGCCGATTGCCCAAACTTCTCGTGAGCCTTGAGCACCGAGATTGCCTGGCCCCAAGAGCGCCCAATATCCGCAGCAAGGAACACTTCTGGCCGTAGCGTGGCCGCAATGAGAACGGTGGCGGCGGAGTAGACGTAGTACACCCGGTACCACCACGCAGGAAGAAGGCCGACCGTGCTGTTGAGGGTTTGGTGCTTGAGGAGAGCCGTGATTATGCTCTGCGCTGTCGACACGCAGAAGAGCGCGCCTTGCTCAACGAAGCGGGCTTGTAGGGTATCATCAATCTTGGCGTTTTCTGTCGGTGACTGTGCGAGGCAGAATCGGGAGAGAAGGGGTCTTAGCAACAAAATACGTGCGTGAAGAAACCTGCAGCATGTTAGTCTCCGACACAAGGCTGATGAAGACGAGAATGGGGACATACCTCATGCGAAGGATAACAGCCTGGCGCTGCGAGATCTCATCTTTGGTGGTTTCCAACATGTTCCACCTGAGATGGTTCGGTAGACGGTTTTCCCATCTGCTGAGAGACCTGTCTAATCGAACCACCTTATCCAAGTCTTCGTCCTCGCCATCCAAGTTTTCATGGTCTGTAGAATGAGATTCTTTTGCCTTTGGCCGAGCACCAGAGCCTCCGTAAAAAGCTATCATTGTTTGATGAATGATCTCATAAAGTCGAACGGACTCGACGAAAAATGACGTGTAGCCTGTGTCCTTCCTGGTTTCGACTCCCACGACGTTCATACCAGGAGGCGATGAAAGAGGCAGTGGTACTGCAGTTGCAAGGCATCCAGAAATCATCGCAGGGCGTCCATGGGTAACAGATACCATCCTATTCGCATTAGCGCACGTTACCAGGCTTGCAAGCCAAGACGTACCGATCCATCAGTACACATCCGTACCAGACCTTTCGCAGTAGTTCTCGCTCGCCGATATCCGGCCGGTCCGCTGATGTCTCTGGCAAGTGAAGCCCCAAGCTTTGCGCCGTTCTAATCGCCGAGCCAACAAGCATCCAGGTCTGGTGCGGGTGATATGTGCTTTGCAGGTACTGAGTCGTAACCAGTAGGCATTGCACCAGCTCGAGAGATCCAGAGTCCCAGGGACTCATGGGTAGTAAATCTTGCGCCCGCTGAAAGTAATCGTTGCTTGATTGTTCTCTCTGCTCTAGAGACTGAGACTCATGGAGCTGCGTGGAGAGAGCAAGGACGATATTGAGTGTGGCGACAAAGGTGCGCTCATCAAAGTCAATGGCCGTACCAGCGAACACGGCGTTGTACGCACCAGTCCACCGCTGCTTATCCAAGAAGGGGTAAAGAGGGTCTACATAGTACCAATACAGTTCCATCAGGTGGTCTGCTTGCCTCCGCGGGGGAAGGACATAGGAAACATCTGAAGCCATCATGTCGCCGGTCCTTGGAGCACCCATAACGGAATGAGAAGAAGCGACTACATGCCGAGTGCCGTGGGTCGACTTGCCAAGTCGAACATCTATGGCCTTTTTAATCTGTGATGTAAAGGATCCAGCGCTGCTGATACCAAAGAATTCTCTGGTACCTGCTTCTTCATCAACCACAGCCGTCATGGAGTCAATCGCCGATGGTGTAACCGAGCGTACAGAGGCCCCAACTTGGTGTTGGCTCAGGTTTTCATCCGTATGCCTGCTCCCAGGAGTAGTTCCTGCTGGAGATTGATTTGACACGACATGTGGTCTAGGCCTTGCCTCCAACGGAGACTGCGATGCCGGGATGGCGTAGCTGATGGTTGGTCTGGGGCCCATATCCGCCATCAATGACCGGTATTGGGTATTGGGAACTGGGGGAGATGAATAGTTGTCATCGCAAACGCCGTGATTGGTTTGGTCCTCCATGGTCTGACTGCGTACGACACTGTTGCCGCTGTATCTGCAGTTGTCCCGCAAGCTGAGTTTCCTTGAACAGGAGCCACATGCTAGCCGTATGTCAGTGTATGTACTTTACTGATATTCGCCCCAGAAATACAAGTAAACAGTTATAACATACGGCAAATCGGGGCAAAACAAAACAAAACAACCAAATATGTCGTCATACGCGCCAATGCAACTACTTACTAGGACGGACACCATCACATTTTATCTTCTTCGCCCGGCAGTTCTCACACGCAACGTCGATTTTGAGCCGCTTGGGTCTCGGCCCTTGGGCTCTAGAGTGTCCCGCCGCTCTCTGAGGAGGATCCATCAGCCGCCTCGCACCCACTCAGACGCAGCGCGGGTTGGTTGATGCCCCTGCACTGGACGTTGTGAGCCTCGCAGATCGCGGGATGCAACTCCCCTGGACTGCACTGTGGAGCTGGACTGGGCTTCGGATGCAGATGGCATACACGGAGTGGAGTGAATAAAGCAGCCTCTATGGCCACAAGATAGCTGTCGCCGGAGACGTGGAAGGGGATGCTCGGAGGGATGCTCGGGAGGGAACTCGGAGAGGAATGTTCGGGGGCAACTTTCGGAGGGGATGCTTCAATCTTGCACAACCGGATAACTTCTGGCTCCGGATGATTGCAACCGTCTTGATTTGTTCCGAACCAATCGGAAGTCGTCTCGGCTATAGATTACTACTCCATGGATTGCGTCCCACATTCCCCGCATCTGTTCTCCGCTACTCCATCTCCGTCCTTTTATTACTTCCGCATCTCGTCGAACTGCGGAACGCCTTCCACGGCCTTGGCCCATGCGGGTCTGTTCTTGACGAAAATCTCGCTGCCGGGTTGGAGGCTGAGACTACTGCAAGTCAGCGGTGGGTCCGGTAGAGTACACAATAGTTGCGACTTACCCTTCATCCAGAATTGATGTTCGAACGAGATGGTATACTCCCTTGGCCGCGCCGGGAATTGTCCAGAGGGTGCATCCGCAGGTTCTGCAGAAAGACTTGCCCTTGCGGTTGCCGCTTGATGTATCGGTGAAGCCGAATTCGCCAATCGCCTCCCCCTCGGCCGAGATCTCCATGTCTTTGGTGGCGAACTTGGCAATCTAGTAATTTGTGAGATTTTTCTTTTCCTGTAATTGAAGCTCTTAGAGACTCACTATCTGGTGTGTTCCACCGGCTCCTTTGCTGCAGTGCTCGCAGAAGCACGAAAACACCGCCACCGGTTCCGATGCAATGCTAAACTTCACAGCGCCACAGAGGCACTTTCCTGTGTATGGGGCTGGCATCTTGGTGCAGATTTTGGTCACTGTCTCTTACTTTGTCGTGATTTCTGTGGCACGAGTCGTCTTAATCATCGAGTATTATATTATTTACATCATGCCAACATCCAGGTCTCGACCTTTCAACAACCATTGGGAGGGGTGTACGGAGCCGGAATGCGTCGAGGCCTTCCGAAAGAGAGCGTCCGGACGGTCGGTTGTGAAATTCGGAATGAAACTCAGGTTATAGGGGCACGCCGCTAGTGTCTTGGCCTTGACTTCTTCTACGCCCGGGGCTATTTTTTTGGGTCGGAAACTGGATGCGTGGTCGGAACCAAGCAGGATTTGCCGATCCAAAATGCAGAATGTGCCCATTTACGCTCGACCGTGTTGAGGAAAAGACGTTTAAATATGAGAATGGTAGAATTTGAGCGGGAGAAATTGCTTTTCTATCTTACTCCAAATTTTGTAGGCGCTTAGTTTACTGTTTATGCCTTTAATTGACCATCTATTCTAACGCAATATCTAAATCTACCGCCCAAAGACGGACTTTTCCATCTGGACGCCAACGGACTGAACAATCTCAGCTGCTGATACTCCATGTGAGAACTGGTAGTCTCCTGCATCAACCACCCATTGCTTCAGCTCCTCGTCGTAATATGCTACATCTCTGACTTGAACAGACAACTGTACAGTCTTCTTTTCTCCCGGCTGGAGCTGAACCTTCTGGAAAGCGACGAGAGCCTTGACGGGATGGTCGGCAGATGGTGTAGACCTGCCGGCATAAATTTGCACCAGAGCGCCACCTGCTACGCCACCCGTGTTGGACACATTGACGGCGATGGACAAGGCATTATCTGCTTGTTGCTTGGTTACACTCATAGCGCCATACTCAAATGATGTATATGACAGACCGTGGCCGAATGGGAAGTTGACCTTGGTTCGATCGAGGCGATCGTAGTGTCGATATCCGACAAACACGCCTTCGGCATAGGTGACCTTCAGCTGGCCATTAACATACTCGCCAGGGAAGTTTCCATACGCCGGCGCGTCCTCGATATTCTTGGGGAAGCTAACTGGTAGTCGACCCTCGGGGTTCACCGCACCAGTGAGCACATCTGCGATGGAATGGCCGCACTCCTGGCCGGGGAACCAGGCTTGAACCACAGCCGCAACCTGGTCTAGCCAGGGCATGGCTATTGCAACACCAGTTGAGTTTACAACAACAGTCTTGGAGTTGGCTGCTGCAACGGCCGAGACGAGGGAATCCTGGGTGCCCTTTCGCGGCAGGTGGAACGAATCTTGATCCCGGCCCTCGGTCTCCCACTGGGGGTCATGGCCGGTAAAGACGATGGCAAGATCTGCGTCTTGCGCGACTCGCACCGCCTCGCCCTCGAGATCCGCGTCGTGGTCTGATTCGAGCGAGAAGCCTACACGCACGCCACTACGGCCCTCGAGGATCTTCAGACCAATCTTGGTCGGGGGATCGCTGCAGATGCGCAATCGGTAGGTCTTGTCGGCGGCGAACTTATGACGGAACTCCTCTTCGGGAGCGGCAAGGAACAGAGATCCCATGGGATCAGTGCAGTTGCTAGTTTGCTCAAAGACGAGCTCGTCATCGACAAACACTCGCGTTGGCCCAAGTCCAGAGCACGCGATGTAGTGGCTTCCCGACTCGGCCGGCGTGAAATCTCCGACAATCTCCAGCCTTCTCCACAGTGACTCTTGAGAGCCCAGCGGCGAATATGCCGAGGTGAGTTGCCCATGGAGAATTGAAACCGGCTCAGTCTTGTCGCCCTCGAACAAGAGGCGAGTGAAACCGGGCTGTCCATCGAGAGCAACAACCTTGGCACAGGTGCCGTCGCGGTTGATTGCAGGGAGAAGACGCTCTTTATGGGCACCCTTGGCGTATGTGAATTCAACTGCATCTCCGAGGGCTTCGTGCAGGCCATCCCAAGGTGTGACTTTGCGATAGGCATTGACGGATGCGCTGCCGCCACCGTGCGCCATGGCATCTTTAGCGAATCCGATCAGGGCAATCTTCTTGCCCTTGACACTGTCTTTCGCCAACGGCAAGACGTTGTCCTTGTTTTTCAACAGCACCATTCCTCGCGCACCGGCATCTCGGATCATGCTTCGAAGCTCAGGGCTGTCGGTTGTCTGGCCGGTCGCGGCAGGGTCCTCCAGTGCCTTCAACTTGAGGGCAAACCGAATAACGGCGCGAGCGCGCTCGTCGATGGTGCTCTCAGAGACCTCGCCGCGCTTAACTGCTTCGACGACTTCATCCGTCTTGCGGATTCGTGGAGGGCCAGGCATCTCCAAGTCGAGACCGGCGTTGAGCGCCTCGGCCACAGAGTTGGTACCGCCCCAGTCGCTCATCACCAAGCCCTCCCAGCCCCAGTCACCGCGTAGAACATCCTGGAGCAGCCAGTTGTGTTGGTCGCAGTGCACGCCGTTGAGGTGGTTGTAGGCAGTCATTAGCGCCCAAGGCTTGGCCTCTTTAATGGCAATCTCAAACGGACGCAGGTAGATTTCACGCAGCGCACGCTCACTGATAGTCTCATCAACCGTCGTCCGCGCCGTCTCCTGCTCGTTGGCGACAAAGTGCTTGATAGTAGCCGACACTCCGGAGCTCTGAAGCCCCTGAATGACCTGCGAGCAGAGCTTCCCCGCAAGGAACGGGTCCTCGCTAAAGCTCTCAAAGTTGCGGCCTCCCAGGGGGTGGCGATGGATGCACACCGTCGGGCCTAGCATGCAGTGGACATTCTTGCCGCGAGCCTCTTTGGCGAGAGCGCGGCCGAAGCTGTTTGCAAGCTCGACGTCGAAGCTCGCTGCGAGGTTGCATGCAGCGGGAAAACACGCAGATTTGATGCTGACATCGGTGGCTGCTGAACGCACTCCATTCGGTCCGTCTGCAGTCTGGGGTCGTATCAGCATCCCTGTTAATAAAGCGAGGTGTTCGGCCTACCTTAATAGATGGAACGCCCTTTTCAGCTATGTCGACAGTCTCTGAGAAGTTCTTGCCAACAAGAAGAGATATCTGAGGTTGTCGTTAGCGTCATTGCCAATCTCACGGGTCTCAGGTGTCTGACCTTTTCTTCCAGCGTCAACTTGCTGAGAATCGCGTCAGTTTCAGCCTTAAACTCCATCGCGACGGTTGTCTGAGAGATAATTTGGTCGTAAAGCTGTCGCAGGAAGCCCCTCACTTTCAAAGATCCAATGCCTTGTACTTGGCTCCAAAGTTAGCCTTGGTGGTATTGGCCAATCATATGTCATTCCGACCTTTTCTCGGAACGACTCTTCGGAGCTATTTCGGGGACCTGAAGAGGAGAGGCACTACACGGCATCCTCGGATGTCAGAGTAGTCATGACTCGGACAGGATCTAGCGCATTGAACCCCGAGTTTTCTATTCAGGCTAAACATTGCGAGTTGGGGACCGTCTGCGGGGTTTGTTAGTGGAGCGATTGAGGAGTAATTCACGACATCACGTTGGTGGCCGTCATCCGCAACTAACCACCGCATGAATTTACCCCAGATCACGGACGCAGTGTTGCGCTCTTGTATTATTATTGGATACGTGGCCCATTGGTGCTAGAAGCCATAAACAATCCCCCATCAACGTAGAGTACAGTACAGTCAGGAGAGAATATCAACACGCGGAAATAAATAAAATGAATCACCAAGTATGTATTTTAGGATCCGTTTGGCATTTTATTTATGCAAGGTCGACCAAGTACCTCTCCCTGTAGGGCCTTGCTTCGTCATGACGTATTGGGTTTCACAACTTTAAACATTCTAGACATTTAATTAAATGGGGACACATGGAATATGACATTAAACTATTAATCTAGTGGGATAGAAATTTAACCAACATAGATCCGTCATGAGGCCCTCTAGTATCTGTATGCGGTGGCAATTCATGTTATACATGACGTACACCTAAGCATCCTCGACCTGGTCGACGTTTCCGCCTTTCTTCTTGTTCTTCTCATCCACCTCTCCTCCTTCAATATCTGCAAGCTTGCTGTTTCCATAGGCACGGAAGGAGCTGTCCTCGAAGACCTCTTGGATCTCCTCCAAGGTGTGGCCCTTGGTCTCGGGGAAAAGGAACCAAATGACGAAAAGAAGACAGCCGAGAATGCAGCAGAAGAGTATATAGTACTTCCATCCAATAGCTGCCATCGCAATGGGGTTGACCTGGTTTCCGACGACCAATCCGGTAAATGTGGTGACGTACATGACGGATACACCACGGCTTCGGAGCGTGTACGGGTAAATCTCGACAATGTACGCCTGCAGCAGCGGTGCCCAGGCGGTGGCGTAGAAGAAGAATGTGATGAAGATGAATGCAACAACAACCTTTCCAGTTGTCTGGTCGTGTGTATCGATGAAGTGCGCAGTGAGGGCCGTCCAAATAATATAGCTGATCATCATGCCACCTGTTGAGGCCAGGAACAGCGTTCGGCGACCAAGCCGGTCAACCATCAAAGCTCCAACAAAGACGGCAGCAATCCAGTTGGAGACTTGGAGCAATCCGTTGATGAGGGTTTGATCCTTGCCTTCGGTGATGCCAACAGTGTTGAGGACAAGGAACAGATAGTATGAGCTATACATCTCGGTCAGCTTGGATCTTTGTTCGGGACGGAACAGGGTTACTTACACAATAGAGATTCCATTCCACTGGGCAAACCATCCCACAATAACAGCGATGAGTGTGCGCTTGCGGTTTGCGGGCGTGCGGACCAGTTCGAGCCAAGAGTTCTGGGACATGGCATCGGCCTCGTGGGTAAGGGCACCCTCGATTTCCGCCATCTCAAAGTTGACCAAGGCCGAGTTTTCGTCTCCTCCAGCATGGTATTTCACAAGGATCTTGCGGGCCTCGGTTCGGCGGCCGTGTGCGACGAGCCATCGGGGTGATTCAGGGAGGAAGAAAACGGCGAGAAGTTGGAGGGCGGGGAGGAGGCCTTGCAGCATGGATGGGATTCTCCAGCTCCAGTCTGTGTCGAGCTTAAAGGTACCGTAAGTGCACCAGGCAGCAATAATAGATCCCAAGTACTACTTCAGTGTTAGTGTTGAAGTTTCCTTTCTGTCCCAAGGCGTCAACTCACAAAGGATGTGGCGTACAAAGCCGTCAGCTTGCCGCGATGTGTGGGGTATGCAAGCTCTGTGATGAGGATAGGGCTAGGCTGAGCGAGGAAGCTGGTGAAAAAGCCAAGGACTGCTCTAGCAGCGATAAACATGTTGATGTTCCTTGCCAGTCCTTGCATGATGGCGAATGCGACACAGGCAATTGAGCCAATCGCCATAGTCCGCTTTCGTCCGATTCGATCGCAGAGATAGGTAACCAGGAAGAGGGCAACGACCTTTCCGGCAGGGTAGACCGAGTTCATGGCACCAAGAAGAGCGCCCTCGGGGTGACCGAAGTATGTTTGCCATTGTGGGAGAGTCTGGAGGCCGTTCATCATCGATCCTAGGGTTGTTAGTCGAGGCCATTACTCCAACGACCATGGATACCTACCGTCGTAGCCAATAGCGCCGGAGGAGACGAGGGGGACGAGGAGGAGGAGGTTGAGCTTGATGAGATGCGGCGTGCGATACCACGGGCGAGAATCATCGGGGAGGACCTGTAGAATTGGTGAGCTACTGTCGTGATGATCGGCATTGGAGAATCGTCTCCAACGCCTTCCGACCGCATTGACTTACTGCAGCGAGCTCATGGCCAACCACGGCGGCGGCCCCCTTCTTCTCGTTCCTGTTACGAAGACCCATTGCGACGGAGCCACGAGAGATGACAGTTTCAGTCAACAAGAGTCTGTGACAGGTATCTGATCGATGGCGATGTCATGAACCACGGGAGGTAAGGGTCAGGGAAGGCTGGCCCTTTATGATGTTATGAGCTGTGTGACTGTGTCAAGATCAAGATTGGTCTGCAACCCCACAAGCTCCTTGGCTGACCCCACGGGGAATGGGTTAGTCGTCCACGTGCAGTCCCCGGCCTAACATCCCACTAGCAATTCCACGATTCAGCTCTTGTGGGCGCCGGAGCGGAAGGACCTGGCGTATCCCATGATCTCCAGAGTCTCCAGTGTGGAGATAATGCAGCAGGGGACAAGGGCGTGAAAGATGGATGGAAGGGATGAAAAAGTTGTCTCCGGCTGTCCGTCCAATCGGAAGCCATAAATCTCGGAACGTCTTGGTGGCATTGCTGGGGTTCCATCGCAGCCACTTCGTCCCAGGCCGGGTTTAGTGTCTCTGCCTTTGTGAACCGCGACACCGGGACATCTCGATTACGCGTATCCCCCTGTGCCAGACCAACTTTGCGAGTTATGCAGTAGATTTTACAGAGTTGTGGGGAACAAACCGCACTACCGGTTGTTGACGGACTCATGATATGATCACGTAGTACGGAGAAGGCGTCCCCGCTAAAACCGGATAAATCTGTAGCTCTCATGATCCTCCACCTGTTTCTCCAACTGTGGAACTGTGGCTCTTGATTGCCCCCAGCTTTATGAAGGGCTTGTGGAGGTTCAGTTCACAAGCGGGGAAGTGGAGGCACGAAGTTGGGGTGCTCCGGAATTGCAGCGGAGGCCGCTGAATAATACAGAGTCTCGGATGCTATAGGGTAGTTGAACTGACGGAGATGGCGGTGTCGTTTTGTGATTGCTGGTAACCATGTCAAGAGTGCTCTACGTTATGTCCGGGGTACTTTATGCAGAGCAGTCTGGCTACGCGGCCGCAAGTGATTTAAAGTAAAAACTGACCCGTAGGATAATGAGGTGGATATTACGAAGTAGGCACTAGTAGAGATGTATTCAGCCATTGCCGTTAACTCGCAGAGAAAGAATATCGTACTTGTTGTGCAGTATCTGCCTCACTTTTCTTCATAAAACATTGTGACAATCACGAGCTTCTTATCTCACGCCCACATATCGCCTATAGAGTGACTTACGCCAATCTATAATGACTATTCGGACACAATAGCCCATGAAATTCTTCTGCCGCTTTCCCAGTGCACATAATGTTACTACTCTCCGTCGACGCTGACATCGAGATAACCTCCCGTCTCTCTCCAGTGCTAGATCTAGGGTAGGCTAGTCTTGCTAGAGCCAGTCACGTGTGCTATCAGGTGATTGGAAAATACCAGGTTATCGGATCTATCCATCGGAAATGCTCCGAAATGCGGATCGCGGACGAACTCCACCTGGAAGTCTTCGGCAAGATGCCGCATTTTCCGGGCATTGAAGCGGCGGCCACGGCCTGTTGGACACCAAATCCATCGGTCCACCTCCGAACCGCTCAGCGAAGACGGAATTGAGATGAGTCAGAGCAGATTGGCCTTGGAGTTATAACCTGGCTATTCCCCATAGAGTCGAGCTTGTTGCTCTGTAAATGCACTCGCAACCATGACGCGCCAGGAAGTTGTAAGAGCTGAACATGCTCTGCATGATCAGGCAAATCTGCTGCCGCGCCGGCAGCTTATCTTGGCTTTCGCTACGCTCTCCATCAACATGCTCATTGTCTCGATTGACCAGAATGGAATCTCAGTCGCCCTGCCCACCATTGCCGCCGATCTCAACGCCGAGGCTACCATTTCGTGGGCTGGTACCGCAAGCCTGTTAGCCAACACCACGTTCCAGATGTTGTACGGCCGGCTGTCTGACATCTTTGGCCGCAAGACCATTTTCCTCGCTGCCATTGCCATGTTGTCGATTGGGGACTTGCTGTGCGGACTGTCTCGCAGCGCCGTCATGTTCTACATTTGCCGCGCCATTGCCGGTATCGGCGGCGGCGGCATCGTGAACCTCACAATGATCATCGTCTCGGACATTGTAACGCTAGAGCAGCGAGGCAAGTATCAGGGAATCAACGGTGCCATGGCTGGACTGGGTAACGCGGCGGGGCCCTTTCTCGCCGCGGCCTTGATCCAGAAGACGTCATGGCGGGCCTTTTTCTGGATGCTCTCGCCCCTTGGAGCTCTGACGGCTTCTCTGACGTATTTCTACCTGCCAAGCAAACCGCCGACGGCAGGCTTCAAAGAAAGCGTGAGGCGGGTGGACTGGATGGGTTCTTTTTCATCGTCAGTAGGAGTCATCCTTCTGCTCATCCCCATTACTGGAGGTCTGTCATGTTCCCCTCTCTGATTACAATGTGTGGGTGAGACTAAACGGACAGGCGGCGCGTATTTCTCCTGGGATTCGCCTATGGTAATAAGCATGCTCATCGTTGGCTTTGTGGCTTTCCTGTCTTTTATTGCCTGGGAATGGAAGCTTGCAAGACTTCCTATGATGCCAGGCAAGTACATAAAACCCCCTCCGTCGCTTCCATGTTGCTGAACAGAATTTAGTCGACATATTCCGTAACCCTGTGGTTGTTGTCATGTTTTTACAAAGCTTTCTCTTTGGATCCGTCTATCAAGCGTACTTGTATTACGTCCCATTGTACCTCCAGAATGCTCACCAGTTTTCCATCATGACATCAGCTCTTGTTTATATACCTCTCGTTATAGCACAGAGCCTGATCTCAATTCTTTCTGGGCAGTACATTTCTCGTCGAAAGCGATACGGCGAGGTTATTGTCTTTGGGTTTGGCATCTGGACCCTGTAAGTTGTTAGAACGCATGCACTGTTCATCCGCTAACTTGAAGATCTAGAGGAGCCGGCCTAGCGTTAATATTCAACCGAGTTACCACCCCCGGAACAATTGTCGTGGTTCTGCTTCTCGTCGGAACAGGAGTAGGCTGTGTTATGCAGCCTACCCTTGTGGGTCTGCAAGCTCACTCTCCGAAATATCGTCGTGCCGTCATCATATCGAATCGAAATTTCTTCCGCAGTGCCGGCGGCGCGTGTGGTCTGGCCATCTCGGCGGCGGTCCTTCAAGCTCGATTGCGGGCCACACTGCCTCAGGAATACAAGTATATTTCCGACTCTACTTATGCGCTGCCGGAGTCGGTGAAACATGTTCCTGGGGTACTGGATGCATATATGGCGGCGAGTCATGGCGTTTTTATCCTCCAGGTACCGTTGATCGCGATATGCTTCCTCTGCACAGGTTTTATCCGAGACCGAGGCTTGGAACCTCCAGAGGATCACGATAACTGAGGCCATTCGCTTCCGAAACCGAATTAGTTCTAAAATCCAGCAGAGTTCGCCGAGACCGTTGATGAAGCAGACTGGGCATAAGAACGATTCTATTGGCACTGATCTGGAGGCTTACGGGACTATACCTGGAAGGATATCTCATCAATGATGTCGCCTCAAGGGGTGTACGGAAATAAAAAATTTCCCATACTGTCTTCATAGGTGGGTCGAGTATGCGATGGGTTGTTGCGCAGCAATCGGGGATATTTGGAGGATCTTGGGTTCTCTAAATTCATGGCGAGTAAAGTAAGTTTGAGAAGCAACACCATGATCAACGCACGAAGCGATATTCGTAGGACTGTTGCAGAACTTTAATTAGAATGGATGGGATACGGGAATGGTTAAACTAGACACTAGATTGTTTGAGGATTAAATTTCTAATAGACACATTGCCTTTGCCTCGTTCTCTCAACATACCTGCTCTCGTACCTTGCAATTCGCGCGTCATGGATATAACCCGTATTTTGGCGTACATGAATTCGCGTAGAAAATTATTTTTCATAGGCTCATGTAGATAGGTAGTAGCCTGGACTGTCAATACACGTCAGTGTTGTTCATTCAGCAGCCATCCATCACCCGTCGCTATGAATTCGGCCGACATCCAAGCCGAGGCTGTTGACCGCAGCTCGAAAGAAGTCGCCACGGAGGCCTAGATGGCGTCGTCTGATAACTCCGAGACGACGCCGCCCCAGAAAGAGCTCACCGGAGTGCCGCGTATGGAAGCCCTGAACAACGAGCTGACATTTCCAGAACGATGCTGCTTGTTTGTCAGTATCTTCTTAGTCTCTTACGCTTATGTGATGGACGCGGTAACTCGAAGCACCTATCAAGGCTATGCGACTTCGAGCTATTCCCAGCACTCGCTGCTCTCGACAATCAACGTCATTAGGGGAGTCATCGCAGCCGTCATCCAGCCGTTGGTGGCGAAGCTTTCCGACTTGATTGGACGCATGGAGTTGTTCCTGATCGTCGCCGTCTTCTATATCGTGGGCACAATCATCGAAGCGAGCACTACGAACGTCCAGGGCTTCGCGGTCGGAGCCCTCTTATACCAGATTGGCTACATCTCAACCACATCGATTTTCGAAATCATCATCGCCGCCTTTACCTCGATGAGAAGCCGAGTCTTCTTCATGTTGATTCCCAACATGCCATATATCATTAATACTTGGGTTGGTGGTCAGGTAGCAGCAGCTGTTCTGAGTGCGACTGCTTGGCAATGGGGAATCGGCATGTGGTGCATAATTTATCCCTTCTGCACCATCCCGTTCATCACCATCATGCTGCTCGTTGGACGCCGTGCTGCCAAGAAGCAGCCACCAAAGACGAAGTCGCAACTGGGTTCACTCATAGATCTCTTCTGGCAACTCGACATTGTTGGAATCTTCCTTCTCACAGCTGTATTGTCGCTTACCCTCATCCCACTCACGCTTGCTGGTGGTGAAGACAAGAAGTGGAAAACCGCAGGCATTTTGGCACCAGTGATTCTAGGGATACTCCTCACGCCTTTGTTCGTGGTATGGGAAACAAAAACAGCCCATCCGATGATGCCATCTTACCTCATCCGGGAACGTGGCATGTGGGCGGCTATGGGTCTCAGCACTTTCATAAAATTTTCCTGGTACACGCAATCCGACTTCCTCTACACGGTTCTGTATATCAGTTTTGACTTCAGCGTCACTGCTGCTACACGCGTTGCATCTGTATACAGTTTTTGTGCTGTCGTGGGTGGTGCATCTCTCGGTTTGGTAATTGTTAAAGTGCGCAGACTCCAGCGATTCATTCTTGGCCGTCTTGCTCTTTGGCTCGTCGCATACGGAATCCTCATCCACTTCAGAGGAGGCACAGGAACAGGGTCCCAAGCCGGAATAACCGCTGGCCAAGTGCTTTTAGGCCTGGCGGGCGGCTTCTTCCCTTATCCTAACTTGGAAGCTGCCCAAACCTTGGCCAAACACGGGGACTTGGCCGTGGTCACCAGTCTCATCTTGGCGATGAACAATGTGGGAATGGCCCTTGGAGGTTGTGTCTCGGGAGCCATCTGGACGCAGACGCTGTACGATCGACTCCAGAAAGACTTGGCGCCCAATGCCGAGTTGGCTGCTGCAGTCTATGCATCTCCTTTGTATGTCGTTCCCGAGTATCCCGTTGGCACAAACGAGCGCGCAGAAATCATCGAGAGCTATCGGTATATTCAGAGACCCCTGACGATTACCGGTATTTGTGTGACTGTCCCGATGATTACGTTTGCCATGTGCTTGCGAAATACCAAGCTAGCCAAGCACAAGCACACGCTAGCTGAGTAGGTTGGCCAAATCATGGCCAGTCTTATAGATGAATTACATGATGACAGCGTGGCCTATTGAGATGACCCTGGTGACCTTGATGACCCTATTAGTCTTGTTGGGTGACGGTAATGTCTGTTGAGGTCAGAAGCTTCAGAGGTTCCTTGGACGGGCTGGTCTTAACCTAGAAGCCAGAAAAGCTAGATATCAAGAGTTTTAAGAAGCCGTGGTCCATTGGAAGGATCCGGTTGCAGCTGGAAGGTTGTCGCATAGTGTGATAGTCGAATCCTGGAGATTGGCATGAAATTTGCCTGGAGTGTTGGACAATGTCTCCCATCAGAGCGAATACCAGCAACGTGAATTGAAGGCGTTGGACTAACACTGTTAGCTCCGTCTGCCTGACCCGTGATGATGCTGTCAGCTGCGCCAACCAATCAACACAAAGCGCCCAAGCCATACTTAAATACAGCCCACAAATGTCACAAATGTTAGCTTGTGCTCAATACATCGCCACCTAGAATAGCAAATGCTAAGAGGCTCTCGAACGTCGAAAGATACCCTTATTCGTCAGTCCTAGTAGATCAATACTCCACAATTTGCCACGTTTTACATATCGATGTACCTTACTTTGGGGTATGTCTGTACCAAATCTTATGTATCTCTACAAAACTGAGCTAAGTCTCGAACTAACACTTGCAACCCTTTTTGGCTGTAGTGGGCTGATGACATTTGGACGGCATGATTGGTTGTCTTCCACCGCAGCCTGGAGCCTGGAGCCTGGAGCTGAATCAAGCGGGGGCTGGGCAAAGGATATTCTGCCTCGTCGTCACTATATACGACAGTTGCTTCCGCCACGAGCATCTCTCCATTTCTCTTCATCTTGAAGTCGACGATACAAGGCTCAAGTTCGGCCGCTGGCAATATGTGCCAGCGTCTAAACCGAGGCGGAGGCGGAGGCCGGATACCGCGCAAGGCGTTTGAACCTGTAACGAAGGCTCGTCGCAGCAATCGCATTGCCGTCCAGCGCATCATCGCCAACCGCATCGCCGATGATGCTGCTAATATCGGTATGTATCCGCTACCAAAGGAGTTTTAGAGCATGTTGTGTCCTAACCTCCATCATAGAGCACACGGGTCTGGAACACCATCCGTCCGCACTAATTAACAAACTGCCTGACGAGATTTTGCTCAACATCATGGGAAGTCTCGAGCCACGCGACATTCAGCACCTCGTGCGCACATGTAGAAGACTCGGGCTCAGCTTCAAAAACGAAGTGCTGAGGCTCGATATCAAAACGAACACCTACGATTCTTTGCTTTGGGCATGCCGATTTGGTGACGCAGATCTTGCAAAAAGATGTCTCCTGGCCGGCGCTTCGCCAGATGCTGCCTTTTGCCCAGTCAGGCGACCTGAGAAGAGCGATTTATATGGCCGACGCTTGTCCTTGCCTCACCACCTCGGATACGAGTGTCCGGTTGTGCCGACCAAGCTTTTCGAGGCGCCATGGTTGGGACAGTATGCGCAAGCCTACTGTGCCCTCACCATGGCCGTCGAACTCAACCACATTGCCGTAATGAAAGTTCTTCTCGGCTTCTGGGACAATGGGTCCAACGCGCCAGCTAAGAAGGCCAGCATAGTCGAAAGACGTTCCAAAAGTCCTCACCCGCTGAATCAAGATGAGTTCAGCAGGAGTCGCTGGCTCCCACACCACTCGGTAGCTCTCAGCCATGTCCACTCCCTAGAGGCTGCACAGCTTTTGGTTGCTGCTGGAGAAGCAGCAGGGGACACACACATTAACGACACCGGAAATCTGTTTTACACGCCCCTTGAGGTGCTTCTTTATCGACGCAAATATGTACAAAATTCCAAGCCACAGAAGAAATCAGAAAAGGAGCTATTTTCTATCGTCAAACTTCTCCTAGACAATGGGGCGCATCCGAGACAAAGCAACTGGACGTTAACAGGAGGCAATGCCCCCACTGCTCCACGTCCATTGTTGGCCGCAATTGAGACCAGATGTCAGAGCGTCATTCAACTCATTCTCCAAAGCGGTCCATTGGATGTGCAAAATGCTGCAGGAGAATATGTCCACGGCTTTGGGCTTGCGTTACAGGGTTTCAACTCCGATATATTCGAAGTTCAATCGTCAACCTTGGGCCTGCATCGACAGGGAGCTCGCCAGGGACTGCTGGATACCTTCCTGAAGGCTGGAGCATCGCCCAATGATCCTGTCGGAGGTGGTAAACGACCACTGTTCCTGGCAATTGGGAGTAGACGTTACGGTTGTGTCAGGTCGCTTCTGCAGTGGAATGCAGATCCAAATTTCACCGATTCTACCACGCCATGTCCGCTGGTGCAGTCAATGCCTGGCTATCATTCGTACACAGGTTCACATGAGAGTTTGGTCGCTTTGTTGCTTGAATTTGGGGCGAATGTCAATCAGCCATCACTAACTCCTCAAGGGTTTACACCTCTGATGTTTGCAACTTCACCTAGTGTCTCGCCATCAACTTTTGAAGTTTTACTACAGCAAGGGGCAGAGAGGGGATCTACTGGCCAACTCTCATTAGGATGCCCGAAACTCTCTGTTCTCCAGTGCCTCATGACGGGGTTTTTGGAGCCTCGATGTGACGGCGATACACAAGCTTTCCGCCATATTCCCCTCAGGATGACCCGCGGAAGCTACCGCAACCAAGACAACCCTTATGAACTTCATCCAGACCTGGTATCTAAGTTCAAATCGTTCATTGCGCCGTCTCTAGAGAGTTCGCATTTTCAAACTGAAGGCGGGAGACACATACTCAACTGGGCGATCGACAATTTGTACGGGGAAGCCTTGAGCTGGGCAATCAAGTTACTTGCTCCCTATTACAAATCTACAAAGCTAGCGACTGATGAGGAAACCCCCCTCTCGACATTTTTCAGTCCAGCGAGAGCTCGAGGCTACTTGATGTTCGGATCCTTGCCAGCAGCATACGAAGCTCTCCACATAATGCTCGAGTGCAACTTGGACGCATATGAAGGGGACAGGCTTGGAACGATCCTTCACCAAATTTGCAAACTCCCCACCGTCCTTTTGGGAGAGTCCGATCCCGAAATGTGGAGCCAGGTATTGAACACTTGCGACGTTGATGCGGCCTACAAAAGGCTGTTCCTGAGGAACGTCAAGGTCGATTGCGACGAAGAGGACTTGAAAGAGTTTAGAAGGGATGGGACTGGGGCAGTGTTCCTCTTTGGCATGAGAATCCGCAAGCACGAGCTTGAGAAGTTTAAGAGGGGATATAAACCGTGTCGGGCAGGCACAATTGCTCAGATGATCGCCCTTTTCCTCGAAAGAGGGGTGGACTTTTACACCCAGGGACCCGACGGGCAGAGTGCATATGAACATTCGAAACGCAATGGCACTTGGAGATATGTGCCTAAAAAGTGGCGGGAGTGACAAAAGAATGAGTGATCCCGCGTCACTGGCAGAGTGGTGACCAAGAGCTAAGCCATTCATGCTGATGGCCCAGTGGCGAAGCATGAGTGAGTTGACGGGAGGGCGTTAGGTAAGCTAGGATTTCACAGCTTCTTAGGATTGTCCCCTTCATGACGGATTGGACGCAGCGGGCTATTGGGTGTTGATAGCTCGGCACATGGGCCGCACTTCAAATTCTTTAAACGCCAAAGGAGTTATATATCTACTAGATTGATGAATGAATGAACCGATTTAAACATATCGTAAAGGACCTAAATGCAAGAATTGTACTATTTCCGATTCTCAGAGATGCCAGCTAAGTGATTGAAACCCGATATTTGTGTTATCTTTGAGACTATTCCTAGCTAAGTCTTGGTTTGGGAAACTCACCATCTCCTAACTAATCGGCTGGCATATTCTCACGCCGCGAACTTAACGCATTATTCAACAAGGCCCATAAACTAAGGAATTATAGCCTGCTGTGGGATTTCTTTTTAAAAGCAACTGAATAAAATACTTAAAAGAAATTGGATTTAGGACTTACTTAATTCAGCTAGCATATTTATTCTCTTTATTTTAAAAAATCGTAGCTCATTTTAAGTTATATTAATTATTAAGTGCTTAATAAATAGTTCGTAAAATCTTGCAGATGATTAACTATAGCCCAGTACGAGCCTTAATCCTTTAGTCCGTCAATTACCCATTTAAGGTGCTAGCAGTTAGGATCCACTTGTGATCACGTATACCACTAACAGGATGACATTTGCTAGCAATATGTAATTAAGGAATCATGTTGTATAGTTGGAACTCGGGTTTCCATAATAAAGGACTCTGATTAGTCAGAGCAGCTCCAGCACAGAGGCAGAACTCTTGGTAGGTAAAATAGCTCAACCCCGCTCTCTTCGGTATCAGAATAAAGGCCCGTTCGAAAGCCAACCTTTCCGAGTCCTTGTATCATTACTCATCGATTCGAGAGTCTCTCAACTGCGTATCTTAAGCTACATAATGCCTGAAACGATAGTCAAGAGAGCTGCGGCTGCCGAGAAGCTGTGCCAGCGCTGTCTGCTGCTCTCTTTTGACAACAGTGCAATAATCGATGCACCACCACCACAAAAGTACCTGGGACGCGACGACATGGATCTTGATGAATACGGCATTATCCCTCTCAGTTTTACGCTGGACGATGTGTTACCTGCATTACCTGAGCTCGCTAGGTCCATCGCTGCTGGCTGTCGCATGTGTCTCTTCCTCAAAAAGGTCATACTAGCTGACCTGCGATCGACTCTAAGTTTAGCTAAGAATTCCGGTAGCTTACAACTCAGACTTTCCGAGTTCCATCCCGATCTAGGTACCGTTCAGTATGCAAACGGACGAGAAGATTGGCTGCCGCTCCGGATCGACGGAGAGCTTCGTCTTGGGGCAACGTCACGGCCGATTAGTATTCAGGCCAAGCATAGAACAGATGGTTCGCTCTTGCATACACATCTTCTCAAGCCTTTAGTCTAATAAAGCTCTCTAGGCTGCTACACTGGCTTTCCAGATCCCAATCCGTTATCTGATCAGTCGATTCAGAGGATAAAAACGTATCTGAATACTTGTACACGAAACCATAACATGCAGCACTCGGAGTGTGTATACCTGGAGAAAGTCGCTGCTCCTCTGAGACTACTGAACATTTCAGATAGTAAAACTGTTTGGCTGGAGGAGACAGACGGCAAGAATCTGCAATATGTCATTTTGAGCTACTGCTGGGGCCCCTCAAGAATCGTCTTCGATGCTCGAACTGTCATGGCAAACCTCCCAGACAGACTCAAAGGCTTCCCTATAGACACACTCCCCCAAACACTCCAGGACAGCATCGCTCTCGCCCGACGGCTCGATGCCTCGCACATATGGATAGATGCGCTCTGCATTGTGCAGGACTCGGGCGAGTGGATCCATGAGAGCCAGCGAATGATGCAGTATTATGAAATGGCACTGTTCACCATCGTTCCGATCAATTGCAGCGGAGGAGAGCAAGGGTTTTTGAGGAATCGACCAGAATGGGTCTCGGACGTTATCGACTGGAAGGGTTCACCGAGCCACCTCCAGTTCAACTTCCCTTCGTTTACAGGGGTGAATGAGAACGGGCCTGCAACTTCGTCCCCATGGTCAAGTCGTGGCTGGACGTTTCAGGAGCGACTTTTGTCTTCGAGGCTGGTCTTTATAGGCCAGGATGAAGTCATATTTCGATGCCGTGCTGGATACGGAAGACATGCTTCTCAGTCTCCCATCATGTTGGAGTCTCTTGGAAGTTACTTCGTTCCCTTGTCCCCCGCTCACGCATCAACATCCAAGGACTGGAATAGCGTTGAGATGATCCGGGACAGTGGTATCAGCTTGTCAGCGAGTACTCACAGCGGAGTCTTACTCAGCAGAGTGACAAGCTCGTTGCGTTGTCTGGCGTCGCATCCAAGATCAACCAGTTACTCGGCAGCCACGAGAAGTATGTGGATGGACTCTGGGAGTCGGATCTATGGCACGGTCTCACATGGAGAAGAGTGCCAGTACGAGGAATGCCTTCTTGGCCAACGGTCAAATCAAACATCTTTCCGTCGTGGTCATGGTGTGGCATGAACCAACCATTGATCTGGCAGGATGGCACTGCTACTGTCAGCGATGCCAGGCTGATTGAGATTGTCCGAGACCCGACAGCGAAGGTGAAGATGATTGTCCTAGAGGGTTGGGTCTTTTCCATCCGAGTGCTGGCGACGCAAACACCAAAGGATATTGAGATTGACTTCTATCTCGACCAGCTCTCCAGCTCGCCCGCTGATTTATTCGAACTTGCGGGCGTGCGAGTTGTCCTGGTACAGGCATATCTAGATGGAGATGACAGAGACGAGTGGAAGCGTAACCCAGCAGCCAAACCACATGATGCGTGCGGACTGATCCTAAAGGCAACTGGAGAAAGCCACGGGGGCCATCTGGTTTACCAGCGGCTGGGTGTTGTTGACATTCTCCTTGGATTTGGCTTTGAACCGATGAGCGCTGAAGAGTTTTGTGCAGAGGGCATTGAAAAGACAGCCGGCGGGTTGCTGTACCAAGATATGTACTCTAGAAAAGAAGTCATTGTCTTGGCTTAATGCGATCAACTTATCAATCATCACACCAGGAGAGAATATAGCATCCACATCCCAATAATACCCCAACGTACGGCTATATTCGGGAAAGATTTCGAGTCCTGGGAAGGTCGAGTATGCTGGGAGAGCTCCAGAAATGCTCATGATATCTTCAGAACTATGGTAGGGAAATAACTCAGCCGGGGCTGATTTGCGACCTCGATGAGAAACTGTTCCACTTCCTGTTTTGCCAACCCTGGTCAACAGGCGAAATCCAGAGGGCGTCAGTGCTCACCGCTACACCAGTATCGACCCTTGGACCGGCAACATATCTAGGTATTCTCCATTATATCGTGAGCAAGGGGCGGCTATCTTTTCCCCTGTCAGACAGCCCTCCCTATCAGACCGCGCTCTGGTCAGACCGCGCGCTTGTCGGACCGCGCTCTTGGATATGCATACTACGGAGTGCCCGTCACCGACTCTGCATTACCCCACGCTGTCAAGTCAGCGCTATTGATCGTATATGCATATGCAATGACGCACACATAGAGAGCCCGAGTATCTTATCTCAAAACAACTGAACTTCTACGTCATAGGCCGAACTCTGTGTCCCAAACAGGCAATGAACAGCGGCATTCCCCTTGGCGAGGTTACATCTATACGACGTTAAGTATTAGTTTTATGGGGCGAAGCGGGGTAAATCAAGGGATAGAGAACGGTTCTTCACGAGTATTGAGTAAGGTAATTATCTTCCACCTATCTGAAACTGGACTATGAACCTTGGGAAGCATTGTCCTCTGACGTTGCGGCATTTCCCCCGCAGTGCGGCCCTGCCATTTCATTACTTTCGCCAGAGTTGAATAGACTCTACAAAACGTTTCAAGATAGATTCCCATGCTCCACGACCTGCGAGACTAAGATAAAGTCGCGCATATCCTGTCAAGATTCTTCTTGTCTGAACTATTTCTTAGATCTTGAGCTTTACAAATGGCACTCGACCTTAACTATGGGATGATGGTGTCGCGTGAGACATTGCCTAATAAAGCCTAGCAATAGATAGCACGTAACTTAGTCGTGTGGATCCACTGCGCTCAACAAGAGATAGCGGCCGCCAAGGCCTTATCCCAATTAAGGAGCTCCCGCTTTACGAACGGCTGGCGTGAAGAGTTTAGTGTAATCCTGCTGAAGCAAGGGTTCCATGGAAAAGCTTTGACGCCTCATTTCTTCTCACGTCTATGATATGGCCTATTACCACGCATGTCAGACTCCACTTGGCGTCGCTGTTCTTTATAGCCCAGCCTTTCTCCCTCATGATTTACGATTCTGTGATTACTCGGTCGTGGCTGACTATCCTTCTCTCTTGGTTGAACACTTTCCGCAGATTGAACGACAACTCCAACGCGTGGCAAAATGAAAGCGAGCATCAACACCATTGCGGCGGCGTTTTGCCTGCTTGCAGCCTACCAGCCCGCCCAAGCTCTCCCCAACAACAAGCTTGCTGGTCCTCAGCTCAAGCACTGGCCTAAACAAGCCGCCAAGTCACTCAACACGATGATCGCCCGTAACGCACACAAGGGCCGATATGCGGTGTTCGACATGGATAACACCAGCTATCAATACGATGTGGAGGAGTCCTTGCTCCCGTTCCTCGAGAACAAAGGCGTGCTGACGCGGGACACCATGGACCAAACCCTCAAGTTGATCCCCTTCAAGGACACGGCCAGTCACACAGAAAGCCTGTACAGCTACTACAACCGCCTGTGTGATGTCGATCTGGCATTGTGCTACCCTTGGGCCGCGCAAATCTTCAGTGGCATTTCTCTGAGCGACCTGAAGGTTTATGTGGACGAGCTCCTCGCATTGAATGGAACCATTCCGACGACGTACTACGACGGCGACGTAGTTATGACAGACGAAATCAACCCTCCAAAGATCTTTGAAGGCCAAGTCGAGCTCTACAACAGGCTCATGGCCAACGGAATTGAGGTGTACGTCGTCAGTGCTTCGTCGGAAGAGATTGTTCGAATGGTTGCCTCCGATCCTAAGTATGGCTACAACGTCAAGCCTGAGAACGTCATCGGCGTCACCCTTGTTCTGAAGAATGAGACCGGTGGTATCACCACAGCCAGGAAGCAAATCGAGGCTGGCACATACGACGAGAAAACCAACTTGGATTCGGTCATGACCCCTTACCTATGGGCTCCGGCTCCATGGAAGGCTGGCAAATGGGCTGCCATTCTCACTTACATCGACGAATGGAAGAAGCCTATTCTGGTTGGCGGAGACACCCCCGAGAGTGATGGTCCCATGCTTTTCCACGGAGTCGACGTTGCTCGGGGAGGAATTCACTTGTGGATCAACCGCAAGGACGCCTACCTGACTGACATCAAGGACATGATGCATGAGTTTGCGATTGACCAAAAGAAGGAGGGCGTTCCAGTGACGGCGAATAAGAACTGGGTTATCGTTAAGCCGGCGGATATTCATGCCTAGGTAGCCTTTCTGATGATATTTAGTATTGGTCTATGATACCTATCCAATATTAAATTAATGCTTGGAACGAAACGTCCACAGAAGATTTTCAGTACGACTACCCGCCAGATAGTTTGATTGACGCTTTCTCTGGAGAAGATCTTACCCCTCGTACAGCTTATTAAAACCCAATCCTCATGCGACACTAAATACAAGACAGGATTGGCTGAAGTGGTATTTGAGGGGTCCAAATGCCACTGGTTATGCCATCAATCCTTAATAGTCAGTCCTTCCTCAAACTAGTTTGTGAGCTCGGAGATTTGGTTAGTTATTTGGTTTCTAAAAGTCCCATTCTTCTTCGGCACGCCCTCGGGCCATCCCTCCTCAATTTCCTTGAGTATACCCCAAGACTGCTCGCCGTCGACGTTATAGGCAGGGCGGGCAGAGAACCCTGTTGTGTTGATAGACAGCATCAAAAATGGGCTACTTTCGCTCGGAACATAGGCGGGAATTGAGGTGAACTCGAGGCCATCCGGTCCGAATGCTGCAGCGCGTCCAACCGTAGCAACCAGCGTGTATGCGCCGCTATTGACAGCGTACAGGGAAGCGGCAGCCATGTTGACCTCTGCAGACTCCCAAAACTCAGCGCTGATGTCCTTTGGGTCGGGAGTATATGGCCAAGAAGCAATGTGAATAGCCTCAGCTTGCGCCTGCATAGGAAATGTCATGGCGGGGTGGAAATGCCTGGAGTTAAGTTAGTATCAGTCATAGGGAGGGAAAATAAAGTGGCTGCCATACTCCCAACACTCGAGCAATCCCATTCTTCCGTATGGGGTATTGACCACCTTCAATCCATCCACCTTTCCATCGCTCCATATACTGCGTTCTCCGCCGGAAGGTCGGAGCTTGTGTCGATGAATAAGGACCTTGCCGCGAGGGTCGATCAGGGCTTGGGCCATGTATATAGCATCATCCGCATCAATGCGCTCAGAGAAGCCTAAGGCGAGATAGACGGAGTTCCGTTTCGCAGCAGCAATCAACTTCTTCCAGTTACGATCGCCCTGCCTAATGGAATTCTCGATATAGTTATCGACCCATTTCTCAATCCAGGCAGCATCATTACCTCGAGGGTAGCTAACATTGAGACGAGATTAGTTCTGCGCCATTAGTTAATGCAGGTCAAGAACCGACTTACCCTGGAAACCACAGCTCTGGGAATGCCACTAGATCGGCACCCTCGCGAGCAGCGCGGTCGATGTACTTGACACCAAGATTGGTGGTTTCGTCGATGTCAACTCCATGGTAGACTCTGCTGGTGATTGGCTGGGTCCAAAGAGCCGGAGATGCCCGGATGAGGGCAGCGGTGAGCGACGTAGCTGAGCTGCTCCGCATCGTTAGCCCTTGCGACAATTGAAGGCATGATGCCAGTAAGACCAAAGCAGATTTGAGCATTTTGAATGTGGTCTCACCAATTGCCGCTGTGAAATCGGAATGAGGGTGAGAGAGAATGTAACATCAAGTCTGTTCTCTTGCTTGGTTTATAAAGATCAGACGTAGCAAGAGCTGCCCTTGTTCAACTGCAAAATCAGTATTATCAGGTAAATCAGCGGATGCAAAATGTCCGCAGATGATAGGATAACCGAGTCATGCTCTAGTTTTGGTACTGTACGTATTGACGGTTCACTCACGGGTAGACGCAGATACCGACGCCACAATTACTAGGTATCAGAGTACACCAATAAATGATTTCAAATGGAATCAGTAATTGCCAAATTCTTATCTTCAATATTCTAGTAAAATTGTTATCACTTTATCATCGTGCTATGTATCAATTGGGGAAGCAGAACGTGGACAGAGCACGGTGAGATGGGGCGATTTGCGGATCTGAGATATCCGCATCTGATACCAGAGCAGACTAAACCTCAGTCTATGTAGACTTGACCAATCTCCGCCTAGACCTTATCGACGATAAAGGCCCACCATTCAGGCTAAACCTTTATGATTACACGGTATATCTACCTCCTCCCACCCACGTATTGAGAGTCTGGAGGCAATCTTGATACCATTGTATTTATATTACCAAACCCTAGACTTCTTATCTAATGACATCAAACGCCGAGACTTGCACGGTCCGAGTGGCCGCCGTCCAGGCTGAGCCGGCGTGGCTCGACCTCTCCGCGACCGTCAAGAAAACGTGCGAACTCATCTCCACTGCGGCCTCGAACGGTGCCAAGCTCATCGCGTTCCCGGAATGTTGGATCCCAGGATATCCTTGTTGGATTTGGGCTCGTCCCGTCGACGCGACTTTAGGGGTTCGCTACATACAAAATTCGCTGCGTATCGACTCGCCCGAAATGGAGACCATGTGCGCCACAGCCGCAGAGCACTGCATATCCGTGGTATTGGGCTTCTCCGAGAATGACGGCAACTCGCTTTACATCTCACAATGCACTATCTCTGGTGAAGATGGGAGTATTCTCATGAAGCGGAGGAAGTTGAAGCCTACACATATGGAGCGGACGGTTTTCGGGGACGCGTCTGGCAGCAGTTTACTCAATGTTGTTGACCTTCCAGGTGTGGGCAAAGTCGGTGCTCTAGCTTGTTGGGAGCATATACAGCCACTCCTCAAGTATCATACGTATCTTCAACAAGAGGAGATACACGTCAGCGCATGGCCATCACTTGATGCGCACATCCCCGGAGGCCCCGGCCTGTGGGGCATGAGTCGCGAAGGGTGCATCGGACAGTCACAGCAGTATGCCGTCGAAGGCGGGACATTTGTGATTCATAGTACGGCTGTGATATCAGAAAAGGGAATAAAGGAGATGGACACAACGGCGGCCCCCATTTTCAACAAGCCAGGCGGGGGCAGCTCTGCCATCTTTGGGCCAGACGGGAGGCGTCTGACTGAGGAGCTACCTGAGACTGAAGAAGGCCTCGTATATGTAGATCTTGATATGACAAAGATTCTCGCCGTGAGGATGTTTGTTGATGCGGTTGGCCACTACAGTCGGCCTGATATGCTCTGGCTTGGTGCAGATGTTAGAGAGCGCAAGCATTTAGAAAGCCCGGAACATTGATCGTTGACTTTATATCACTGTCTGTATTTCGTTTCATTGGGGTCGAAAGTAGATGTACAATAATTAAGAAGCAAAGTTGCCCTTTTACATGTCCTCGTTGAATTGAGCCATGCCAGAGAATTCCAGCTCGCTCAGAAATCCTCCGGTCCCACCATCCCATCCATCCAAGTTCCAGGAAGGGCGCTCTGTGTATAGAGGGGTTTCCATGTCGTGAGATACCAATGATTGTTCGTCAATTTGGGCAGACTCTCCCTCGATATTGGACAAATGCAGCGGTACATTACTGAGATGCATCGGTAGCACCCAAGTAACTTTCCATCGACAGGCTAGTTCGCGGATGAGGTTAACAACCTGCGATACACGCTTTGGCCAGCTTTTTGCCATATCCTCGAGAGCGTCTAGACAAACCGTAAGGTCTGGTGAAGGTTTCTTGCAGACTGGCTTTTCTGCAGCGGATGCCGCGAGGAGATGTGCGAGTGCTGCGCGGAGGATATGGTAGACGACGAATGGAGGGGCCTTGGCAAAGTCAAACGTTTTCCGATAGAGGCGGATAACACGTGAGATGCAAGTCGCTGACGAGATCATGGTTTGGAGCGCTAGACCTGAGGATGATTCGGACGCGTTGGAAAGGAGAGGTCGGTGAATGGCGACGATGGATACGTGATATGACATTTGAAAGATCAGAATGCCAGGTGAGACGGCGGTAGTGTTCGCATATTTCAACTGCTGGCAGTTGGCGTTGTAAAATTCGAGGAGTGCTCTGCGTGCTTCCATCAGGACCCAGTCTTTGTCTTGTCCAGGGAGGTCTCGGAATTTGACGGAGATCCTGGGGAATGTTAGCCATGTCGCTTATGTATGATGATCCTATTCACATTTTGTCCATGTAGTGGTCATGGATCTTCCATAGCTGGCTGATTTTATCGAAGATCCTCTGCTCTTCCGTCAGACTATCAGAGGGAAATGCCTTTTCAAAGGCTGGGATGTGGACTCGATGAGTGGGATCAATTGAGCTCCTTCCTAGAATTGCGACCGCCAACCTGCAATATCGCCGTGTCAGTGGGAAGAACGGTCACAGTCCTTTGAGATGAGGACCAAAGGCTAGGGAGTCGCACCGATCAACAAAATAGAAAGACCAAAAAGTCTCAATTCCGGCTTGCACTGTTCGATCAGCTGAGCCGACCACCACAACCGCATTCGATCCAATGGCTGGGATTCCGAGCTGTACAATGAGCCCAGCGGCGAGGCCTAACTTATCAGCCGTGTTTAGTAAATTTCAAAGTATAACATACTTAGATGCATCCACCCGACGTTGTTGTTCCCTATTGACAACTCTCTCAAAGCCAGCATGGTCAGGCTCCGTGCGAGATTGTGATCCGGTCGTGTCCGGTAGCATTTAAAAATAAGCTGCTCGACATGGAGGCCAAACGCGGCTCCAATATTGCGAGCGTCATTCCTAGCAGAATAGCAAGCTCCAAGAGCGAATGCAGCACTGTAAAAGGTCTGCAGATCAATGCTGGCGTTGGTGTATTGAAATGATCGGTCGAAGGCACCTCGTTCGATGAATTGATAGCACGGATTCACGTAGTCCAAAAAGTTGGCGGCAAGCTCATGTTGAAGTTGTTGATCATGTGCATGCTTCCAGAAATCTCGTAGCTGAGAGTCAAGTTGGCTCCTTGAATCCGCCTCCTCCGTATTGAAGTCTGGTGAATTCGCAAAGAATGAGAAAAAGCCGCCAGGGCCAATGATGGAGGGGCTGCCACCGGAGTCGAGAGCCATTTTCCACATCGTCGCGGCCAGGTCCTCTGTTGCTTCCGGGCTGAGGGTTTTGGACGGGACAGACTTGGCCATTGCGTTCTCAACAGGGCCCTCTGCAGTCATTGATGCCGATGGCAATGTGCCCAAGCTGCTAGATCGTAGTTCTTGGACGACGGTAGTCAAGGCCGCAACTTGTTCTTCGAGGGACTTTACATATTCCTTATCCCAGACTTTTTGCCTATTCAAATAATGAGAAACTATACAGTGGTGAAAGGCAGATCGACTGCATTGCTGACCTTGGTCTTGTCCGTTCTGTCCGGAAGATGCATTCTCGGCCATGTGCCTTGCATTCGGAACAAACGGGTCTGGCCCAATCACACTTCCTTTTACCCTTTCGACATTGCTCGCATGCAATCAAGCTTCGCTTCCGGGATGAGTCGCTCGACATGGCCGTATAATGGCATCAAAGGGGATAATAGAACTGGACAATTATCCCAGTGGCAAGTCAGAAGTCGGAGACCAAATCACGAGACAATCAGTGAGAGATATCGGGCGCTACTTCGAGGGGCTGGTCCACTTTCTTATCTCAGTGGCGTGCTACACGCTAGCCAGAGATAGACACTCATGACACACTGTAGGAAATAGATTCCGTAAGTACAGAGTACATTCAGAATCTCATCGCTGCCGTTAGTTTGAGTGGTTTATGCCATTTAACAGTGCCCCACAGCACCAAGTAGCAGGAAACTGCCCGTTATATTATCTGTGCACCACCAAGACTTTTGGGTGATCAGAGCTAGAATCATATTAATTCGGCCAGGTCTTGTTTAAGAGTGAGGGATGATTTCTATCTTATGTCTAGCCTATGGTGGCACACTATGCAATCTCGGCCTACAAATCAATGTCGAAACTCGGGGTTTGAGCTGACAAATTCTTCAAACGTCCTGAGAGGTTGATCGAGGATCTTGAAAAAACATTATTGTCAATACCAGAGAATTTCTTCATTTGGAGTATGCTTACCTTATGGCTCGAGTCCAAAGACGCGCCCCCATAGTACCCAAATTGTCGTAGGAACTGATACATATTTAATCGTTCGATCTGTCTTTCCTGGGCGCTAGTTCCCGAATGCGGCGTCAAGCCGAGAAATTCTTCATCAGAGAGCTCTTTGATATGGCACCTCTGTCCAGTCGAGGGCTCTAAGCGATTCACAATATCCGCTATCTGATTGAGGGTGTAATAGCCCTCGGCAGCGTAGACCTTTGCCCCCAGTAAAGAGTCTCTTTTGAGCATCGCAGAGATGACAAATTTGCCAAAATCTCTGGGTGTGTCAATAAGAGGAAATTGAGAATCCTCCGCAGAAACTGGCAGCTCCAGCTCCAAGTTCCCTTCCACCTCGCGGGAGCGGGCGAGGTATTGGCCCGGCTCAAAGAGACTCATATAGAATCCTGCGAAGACGAATGTAGCGGGGATATCGAGCTTGCGAATATGCTCCTCTATCTTGGCTTTGGAGTCAAACTCGTTGGCGCCTCGGATGCTGTGTGAAGTGTCTAATTCAGAATCAGTGGCATGTCTAAGATGCATGAGATTGAGCTGGAATCGCCGCCACGTACACTCTGAAACTGAAAACAAGGAACTGAAAATCAGATGGTGGACTCCAATATCCTAGCCACTCAATTCAGCTCTTGCGACTGTGTATAGAGGTGGATTGGCAGTACCTTTGCAACGTCGGCAACCACCTTCCCTTGCTGAAACTCGAGGCGGGGATCGCATGCATTCCCATTGTAATCAGTGACCAGGAAGATCACCTGCGCTCCTGACAGGGCAACTCTTATTTCGGGTTCGAATGATAGGTTTGCCTAGTTCAAGCAGCGTATTAGCAGTTGACGGCGTACGTCCCAAGATATCTGACAGCTGTCGCTATTCAAGAAAACACGAACCGATACTACTTCCACCCCTTTCGCCTTGAGTAGTTCAGCGGCAGGCTTACTCGTATCCCTACACACGGCCCGGATGCGGTACTGAGAGCAAAGCCGGTCACAGTCCAAGAACGCGCTGACTACGGAGCCTCCCTGAGCACCCGTTGCCCCAAACACAACAAAGATCGGCTTGTCTTGCATGGTGAATCGCTGTGAACCGCCGAAACGAGGTTGTAGCGGCTGGATATGTTGTAACTAGAAGTTAACTTAGATTGTGTGTTACGCTGAATGTTCGGAGCGTACTTTGGGCCGCATAAAGACTCTAGGCATCAGCACACGACTCGCGCGACGCTTACTAAAGAGGGCGTCCTGCACGTTATCACATGACCTCAGCCTAAGTCAGATTGTGCATAAAATGTGACCAATTATAGTGGTGCACCACGATTTTGGCCTGATGGTATAATCTAACAGCCTACAACAATTCATGCTTAAATTCACTGCTCACAACTTGATGCTCAAGACCTCTTGGGACTATCTCATACTAGGTTCCCCGACCTAGACCACGGGGACCATGGCATAGTCTCGGCGGCAGGGCTTGCAAGATATATGCTGCATAGTTTCCCTAACGTCAGGATCGGGCTAATGTTTGGCATTGGAGGTGGCGCGTCTAGTCGAAAACATGATATTTGCTTGGGCGATATCGTAGTTAGCGCTTCCTATAACGGCAAGAGCAGTGTCTTTCAATACGACTTCGGGAAAACAATACAAGGTCAACATTTCATAACAACTGGGTTTCTGAACCAACCCCCAACGGTTCTACGAACAGCAGTCACTGGGCTCAAGGCCCAGTACGAAGGGGACGGCCACACAATACAAGAAGCAATAAAGAGTATACTGGCTAAGAAACCACGTCTGCAAAAGAAATACCACCGACCAGAGCCAAGCAATGACCGACTATATCGAAGCCACGTCATTCATCCTGATGAAGATGCAGCTTGCATATTCTCCTATGGCACTGACCAGTCCTGTCTAATTGCACGATCAGAACGAGGAGAGGAAGATGATGACCCGACCATTCACTATGGACGAATTGCATCAGCCAACCAGTTGATGAACCATGCATCAATACGCGACAAACTTGCGTTGGAAAATGACGTATTGTGTTTTGAAATGGAGGCAGCAGGATTGATGAATCAGTTCCCCTGTCTTAACGTTCGAGGCATATGCGACTATTCTGACTCGCATCAGAGCATTGAGTGGCAGGGATATGCAGCAATGGCGGCAGCTGCATATGCAAAGAATCTCTCATGTCGAATTGCGAAAACAGAGTGGAGACTGAGAAGAAGCTCAGTGAAGCTCTGGATTGTCTTTCCAATGGTTAGTGATTTTGAAACCCTGTAGTAGGCTTTGGCCCGCTGCTTCCCAAGTAGACCTGGAAATCTTTGTTAATACCTGAATAGTCACCAACAGATTGACCACGGTTATCTCGTCGACAACTGATATCAAGACTGCGGTCGCCAATCTATATTAGGATATGGCATTGCCACCTTAGGGGGTAGGGTTAGGGTTGAGGTGATTGTAATTAGGTTATTCTCTAAGTTTAATAAGATAATTCTTATGATATAAAATTTCCTTTACCTTTTTAGGCTAAACACAAAATTTTATCATAATTTTGTTCTGCATTTTATTTGGAGTACTTGGTAAAGCAGTAACGGTTGGATCTGAACAGAAGGACCCTCAAAATGACCAAGGCTGCAGTAAAATCTATCAAGTCCATTGTTAATAACTACCGAGAGTGTTTCTGTGGGCCAGCTAGAGACAACCTCACAGCTACAATCCAGCAGAACAAGGATGACGCCAAAGCCCACGATACTATCCAAACAATGAACGGGTGTGAGTGTGGCACAGACAGAGCTAAGCATATTGATTCGGCGTCTGTCGAGATTATTACGCCAGCACCACTACTACCAGTACCAGCACCAGCACAACCAGCTCCAGTTCCAGTTCCAGTTCCAGTTCCAGTTCCAGTTCCAGTTCCAGTTCCAGTTCCAGTTCCAGTTCCAGTTCCAGTTCCAGTTCCAGTTCCAGTTCCAGTTCCAGTTCCAGTTCCAGTTCCAGTTCCAGTTCCAGTTCCAGTTCCAGTTCCAGTTCTAGTTCCAGTTCCAGTTTCAGCTTCAACTTCAACTTCAATTGCAGCTCCAGCTCGAGGAAACCTTAGGCGAACCGCATCAGTACGAAATGCAACAAAGAAGGCTTGGAACCCAAGTTTCAGAAAGGAGTCTTGGGCAGGTTATGGAAATAGGGACGAATGAGTGGCATAAAATATCTAGCACGGTGGCAAAGGGCATCTACTGCGACCCAGTATCTATATTAGGGTATAATATACTGCTATCTTAAGGGTTAGGATTAGGGTGAGTATAAAGATCTTTAAGCTAAATCATAAAGTATATAACAAGACTTAGTATACGGAGTAACGCGGCAGAGGACACTAACATTGTACCTATATCAAGTAAGCGAGTAATGCAGTACATTATTTTGGATCAGGACTTTATGCTTCCCACTGTATGTATCTATTCAACTCGAGCTTGGCTTCTTTTCTCTCCAGCTCTCCCGAGTTTGACAACACCCGTGCGTGCGCGCCGGCACGGCAGCATCCAAGCAATTTACCCTAGAGCCACTCATGAAAGAAGGCAAGAACACAATCAGTGTCACTGTACCTACTGGTGCTGCAAGCGTATGGTGTCCCTCTCACATCTTGCGTGGAGGCTTAAATGATTAGAATAGTCAATATCAAACTGTACATTGCTATTGTCTGCCAGATACAAGAATAGTAAGTTTATCATGCCAGATGATTTACGAAAAGTTTAAGAGACTCTAGCATGTCTAAGCTGTAGCGATAATCACTCTGCCATGGACTACCCGTATCCCCCAAGAATATGAGGGAAAAGTCAAATTACAACTCCGATGTCGACAAGGCAATATTCCTTGGCTGTAAGCCGGATAGGCTAATTGCTGCGACTCTATTGTACATCCGCGTGCTGTCATTCAATCTCTTCTACTCGTACCTTTGTCTGAACTAACTCTAATTGACTACCATTCCCTAGGCTTTCCGTTCCCTCTTCTGATGGGCCGCAATCTAGTTCATTCCACGTAAGACTCTCAGAACGCGTTTTCTTCCTCGAGCACGGATTCATTTTTACTCCTGCATGCGATGGCCTCGATTTAGCGTCACTATTTGACTTGCCTCCATAGCCTTCGCCGTCTTTGCTAAAGTATGGTCTCAAGGAAGGTAGACATGCAACAATGATGCCAATGTGGCAGTCGAGAGCGCTCCACATTACTATTACAGTTAGCTATTTAGGCCCACGGACGACTACAAGCTCTCATAGGAGGAGCATTACACTCACAAACTAAGCCGACAGGGGTCGAGTCGCGTATGTCTGCTTTCTCGATCGTGATGAAGCGGAGTAGGGTAAATAAAATGTCGATAAGACCAAGGAGGAATGTGAAATAGATCCCGATCTTTAGTGACCTCCTAACGTTTAAAGTGGGCACAATAAGCCAAGGGAGAGCGAAAACTACCAAAGTTAGTGTTCTTTGTCTCGTAAACTACCAATTTCTCAAGTGCGTTTGGCCCAACTCACTCAAAAGATCTCCGAAGAAGTGGAGACTCCAATTGATCTCGAAACCAAGCTTAGTTCTTGATGTGGGACATGTTGATTGGGGATCCAAGTCCCTATTTTGCGTATCAGCGAGAACTGCTTTATTGGGAGGACGGTTAATATTCCTACCAATTCGTCTCAAAGGGTGTGCAGATACAAAATGTGACCAAGATTGTCGTCACATACGCGATGGCAACATAAGTAATTACAGTCCATAGGAAGATTCTCCGCTTGCGCATAAACTCTGGGAATATTTGCAAGTACATGGAAAGAAGCGCCGCCTTGGAAAGGTACAATGTTGTACAGAGAGGGATATTTGCTACCCAGAATGTCTGAGGTTGATCCTGTCAGCTGCCATGCCATCAACCAAATATCCAGCGAAATCCCAGTTCTCACCTTGAAAATTTTAGGGATATTTTCTGGGTCTCCACGAAAGCTCTCCATTGTCGTCGTCACGTGAGGGTCAAGTGCGCCTAACATGTTGAACCTGATAAATAACCATATGGAGGTAAGGCCAACAAGCAACGTTAGCACCATGATTATGTCGCTGACCAGTAATTTTCGCTTTTGGATCCTGAGGCGGAGATATAAACGAGCGACGATGACCCCGGCGGCGATGGCAAGGGGCGTGAACCCCGTAGCCTACAGCGAGTCAGTATTTGAGTAGTGATGGCGCAAATGCTTCGTAGGGAGACCAAACCATCACCACCGCCGGCGTCGGGCCGTGACGAACCATGGCTGCCGAAATGAACTAGCTCAATCGATAAAATAGTAGATCTAGCGACTAGACGCCCTACGGGTTCGTGTAGGGTCTCAGTCGAGGCGACGTCATCAATCGTTTCTCGTGAGGGGATGATGGAGCGATGTTGGAGATGGGCCGTGGAAGGCGACTGTGGGACGCGACGGTGGAAGGACCACGCAGAAGACATGTGATACACAAGGCTCTGCATTCCTTAAATGCTCTGACTCAAGGCTGAGACACGCAGCTGTTTACGGGGAGGTCGGAGCAACAACAATGGCTTGCGTAGGGTTCAAGCTAGCTCGCTCAACTAGGCATGGCACATTCTCGCCAGATGTCAACAGAACGCCCAGGAGGCATCCTCAAATTAGATCCATGCTAGATTTGGCGAGGCCTCAACAGCATTCTTGATAAGTAATCAATCCGTGCTGGCCATCGATCGTAAGCTTGGCAGATTCCCATGAAACTTTGGGCCGAGACGTTGTAAGTTGCTCCACTCAAGACGTGGCAGCATGCCCGCCATCTTGGCTCCTGGGATGGTTTCAGGAAAAAGAAAAGAGACATCATTTTGAAGCTAAAATAAGCCATTTGCGCCATCGTGCGCCCCTTTTGGTCAGAAAGAACTGAGATGACCACCATGACAAATGCCCTAAAATTGGGGTACTCGAATTTTGCACAATTGCCATACCCAGTGGTCAATCTAGCATTTATCTTCATCGCGTGGGAGTTCGTGTGGTCGAGAAATGACACATACAATATAGAGGCAAGTTCCCTTCCCCTCATCTACCCTCTGCCCTAGATAACACCAAGACGCGCGATGAAGCAATCGCCATTCTCGCCATAGAATACCCAGATGGTCCACTTCGAATTATCACTCATTGTGGGGACCTGCTCGACGACCTCGCTGACGTCCTTCGAGATCCTCTTGTCGCCCTCGCTCAGGGAGTGGAGTATTGACAAGTTGAGCGACCAGGCGGATTGGCGACCATCTCCATCAGCGCGGATGAATTCGATCGTGTCGATAACTCAGGCTCACCGGGATTTTCCTCGACGCGCCCAGCTCTGATTTTGGCCGCCACGAGGTCGAATTGCACTCCACACTCCGGGAGCGGGATGAACACATCCTTGGCCCAGACCACGCCAACGGTGCACAGAATCATGTCCGCGCCGGCTTCGTTGACAATCTTGAAGCTGAAGAATCCTCGCAGACTCAAGCGGCCGTCTTTGGGATGCGTCCATGTGTAGGATTTAATGTCCTTTATCGCGGCCAAGTTTGCCGCAGCTGCTTTCGTGTCAGCATCAGTCGGCTTAGTCTCACCAGTCGCGTCAGCGTCCTCTTCTCGCTGCTTGACGGCGGTGTCCCAGACATTGCAGTCAGAAGTTGCGAAGGCGATGGAGTGGATGAATGGCTTTTTAATCTTATTGACAGTCTTAGTACCCTCGCGCACACCGACCTCAGTAATAATCTCAGAGCCGTCGGCGGCCAAGTTCCAGATTTGGCTGGTGTGGCCACTGCAAGTGCCATGAGACTTATGATATCCTTGGAGCAACTCATTTGGATGTCTGAACGACTTGGTCGACAGACCATATGGAGATCTAGGAAGGGCGGAACGTGGCATCGAGCGACTCGAGATCGTTGTTCCACTTTGCAAAAGAGGGCACCTGAGCCTCCGAGTAGAGGCCAGTGCAGGCCTGCATTAAGTACTCTTGGGCCTTTGCGACCACCCGCACAGTGGAAACATACAGCCGCAAGGCGTATTCTGATACCGGGCGGTCCAGTTTGAACAGGAGGCAGAACGTCGGGGGGCTCGACTAGCGGGACATATCCCAACAACAAAGCAGCATTGGGGTCCTTGACACAGCGTTTGGCATTCTCTAGTGACGACGCACGACCTAGCCAGGAAAGGTATGCAGTTAGCATGAGTCTGATAGATACGCGAGTTCAATTGACATACCAAAAGCCGTTGTTCAAAGACCAACGGGTTTAGAAAGTAGGCATCACAGATCGCATCAGTTGAGAGCAGTGAGTTCTTCGCCACAAGGTCGACCTCTTTGACAATCTTGGGCTTCGCTGCTGGGAATTTGCAGTTTTTGGATGTTGGATCAGGTCTTGATCAACGACGCAGTTGCCCCGTTCAACAGAAATCTAGCAAACGTATCCGGCAACGGCAATTCAAATGAGAATGGAAACAACGAGTCATCAAAGGAGTCACCAAACGATAACGAAAAAGATAGAACGAAGGGGACGAAGAATCCCACCGCAAAAGCAAACGGTGATGAGCTCATGGAAAATATCCTCAACGGTTTACAATCGACATCCAATTCCTCGAGCTCATCAGCTCAAACCAAACGGAAAAAATCTGCTAAGTGAAGCCGAGACTGACCAACACGGTGGATGAAGCCAACGAGGGAATAGGTCCTAAAAAGTACAATCCTCTTATGAGGCAGATAGCAGACTCGGGTATCAAAAGCACCTCCCTTTTGGTTGCATTCCGCACATGGAGTCCCAGGCATACGGTATCGATTGTACTTCAGGACCCGGCAAGAGAGAACTCCCAAACTATGTGCTAGGTGTAGCGGGGATATGTCATATATCATTGTCTGGGTTCTATTTGCAAGAGGCTACGCGTTTGAATTGCTGGAAATGGAAGTGATCTACACAGGGGTTCCAGTACTCCATAGCCAGTGCACTAACGCTCCGGTGGCGTGGCGGGGCAAAAGCTCCTCCCGATGCAGTGTGCCCACTAAATGAAGCCCATTTGCACGCCCGGCACGTTTTTGCCGAATTTCTGCTCTTTTGCCAGGGAAGCTCAAGTCTATGACGTCGCGACAACGGCCAAAAAGAAACTTGTTCGCAATAAGGCGCACAACAGCGTAGTGCCACAAAGGGATTTTGCTGTTTTACATCTGGCGATCTAGGAAAAGTGGCAGTAGAAATGGGGCTTCTATGACGCTGGTGACGGCGTGACGTCAAGCATTGCCCAGCCATGTTTTGAATCGCGATCGCGTCAGGGACCTTCATATAGAGCCGCGGGTGTCTCCCGTTGTTTAATCCAATTCTCTATTGACAATAAGCTTATCCATCTCGCCACCGTCAAAGTCCATTGACTTTAGCAACAGCGGTTAACTTTGTAGGCTGCCTTTGCCTCGCCCCATCACCACCAAGATGGGCTTCTTCAACCGCAACCGCGAGACGACGACTCGCGATCACAGACTGTCCGGCAAGTCGCATTCTCGCCGCCATGAGCCGTACAGCATGTCTACGCGGCCAACCTTCGGCCAGTGGTTGAAGCATACTTGGCTGGATATTCTCACCATGGCCATCATGGGCGCGATTGGACTCGGAGTAAGTCATGCCAGCCATCTAACGTTACTAGACCAATGCTTACCTCATTCCCCTCGCAGGTTTACATGGCGCACCCAGCACCCTCAAGGTCCTTTGCTGTCACATTTTCCGATGGCGAGATCGTGTACCCCGAGTTTGCGTATCCTCTGAGAGATGAAATCGTCCCCATCTGGGCCGCCGCCCTGTTGGCGAGCTTGGTCCCCATCCTCATCTTTCTCCTGATGCAAATCCGAATTCGCTCCTTCTGGGACCTCAACAATGCTGTTATTGGTCTCCTGTACTCTCTCATCTCGGCCGCCGTGTTCCAGGTCTTCGTCAAGTGGCTTATCGGAGGCTTGCGTCCACACTTCCTAGACGTCTGCAAGCCAGATGTCAGCCTGGCCAATGACCAGGGTTACAACAAGAAAGGCTACTTGCAATTATACTATACCAAGGAAATCTGCACGGGCGACCCAGACCAGATTGACGACAGCCTCGAAGCTTTCCCAAGTGGCCACACCACTGCGGCATTCGCAGGTTTCATCTACCTCTACCTGTACCTCAACGCCAAGCTCAAGGTCTTCTCCAACTATCACCCTGCTATGTGGAAGCTCATTGCCATCTACGCTCCTGTTCTCGGCGCTGTCTTAATCGGAGGTGCGCTCACCATTGACAAGTTCCACAACTGGTACGATGTCGTCGCCGGCGCCATCATCGGCACAATGATGGCATTTTCCGCGTACAGAATGACATACGCTGCCGTGTGGGACTGGCGATTCAATCACATTCCGCTCAACCGAGGCTCCCCATTTATGTACGCTATCGAAGGTGGCGAGTTGACTGATGCTGTCTTCACGAGGAAAGCCGGCTGGGGAGGTTATGGGGGAAGTATTGCAGGAGATAAGCATCGTCACAATGATCAGGTGGATGGACACCACATGACTCCAACAATTCCTCGGAGAGCCGTAGGAAGTGGTCGAAGAGCTCCCGAGGATTTGGTCTAATAGCGGCTCGTCCAGTTTCGGACATGTTTCCTCGGTTAGATACCCCATTTTTTCTGTAGCCAAGACTTCAGATTATTTACATCATTTGCGATCCTTGTCCTTATCTTCAATGCTGTGGATACAGTCTACCATTTAAGTATCCTTGCTATCAGGGTACAATAATCCCAGGTTCAATAGTAAATAGGCTAAAGACGGGAGAATCATTCGCAGAATATAACAGTAGGTCTACCTTGCTAGACTAGATACTACAGTTCCGTGCAAAAAAAAAAACGACAACGCTCAAATTGGAAATTACCGTAATTATTTATAGTATACTTTTTAACAATTCTATATAAAATAGTTATATACTTTAAAAACTTTAAATATTTATTTTCTATTAGAATATAGCTTTAAATTAAATATTCTCTTTTTAATTACTTAAATATTTATTCTATTCTATTTTTAATTACTTAAATATTTATTCTATTCTATTTTAAATATACTTTAAGTTAAGTAGTAGAAATAAACTCAGTAAAGGAAAATTCTATTTATATTAAAATCTCTAGTTAAATCTATAAAAATATATTAAAGATTATTATTCTCTTTACAGTATTACTTACCCTTTTAGTATCCGGAAATATATTTGGAAAATAGATAATCTAGCTTGAGATATTTATTATAGATTTCTTAAAATATACTATTTTAGTGTAATATCGGCATGATGTCAGTTTCTTTGCACGCCCACTGTACTTAAAGGATCAGCTCGGCCTTTACTAGAAAGGGCATGCTATTTCCCTTTCTCCAATTCAATTTTTCGAGACAGTCTTTGTCGTTGCCTTGCTATTTGACTAGCTGTTGCAGCAGCTCTTATCCCTTTATTCTCATTCCTTTTTATCTCATCATGTTCAGAAGCATCTGATCAAGCGCTTGCCCTTTTTACTCATACCGAAATTCCTTACTAGTCTTGGCTGCAGGACCTCCTTTCAACCCGGACTCTAGGGTATCTCAGACTCTCGCTGTCGCGGGCCCTGTCCGCACTAAGTGCATCTCCCACCAACAAATTATAGAGCCAAGCAGTAATATACCAGAAGATAAAATCAGGACTCGAATGCTTGTGGCCATACTCGCACTGGGAGAGTCGGTGCGTGTATCAGACAGGATCGATTGGTTGATACAGCTTGTTGACGATAGAAGATCTTGTCTCCTTCCTTGCCTAACAGGGAGGAAGGCTAGCTATTTCATCCCTCGGGATCCTGCTGATCCGGATGTCAGATTAGGTTGCCCCGGCTATGAGGCTTGAACGGACGCATTCCTAGGCTTGTGGATACATTCCTAATCTTGTGGGTCCATGGCGATGAGCAACGGAAGCGAGTCTTAGTAGGACGACGATTCATAGGCAGAAATCATCGCCGGTATTCGATGGAACTAGTAGATCCGCGAGAATGGAACCCCGCATAATTAAGTTTCGTAGGGCGGCTCGCAGGGTCCAGCGTGGCTTTAAAAGAGACATGAAGGGAGATTCTTTGCGATCGGCACTTGGACAAACTCAAGATCAGCAGCCACACGTATGCCACCCTCGTAGCTCGAGTCAGGAGATAAAAGTATGGGACGGCGGGGAGCCGGAAAGTTACTGTAGAACTGGAAATGCAATGCCAAACGCGTCCGTCCTTTGCCGGCGCTCAGACATTTCGCGGACGGGGACTGACCATCTTTTACACCGGGGGTTTCAGCTATGGTGAGGTGGCAATGAGATGGCTTAAGAGGCGGCAGGCACGAGACCAGATGGTTACGAAATTGGCAATGGCGTTAAATTGATTCCGCGCTAGGAATCTTGCGAGGGCTTGGGGATGTGTGGTACTTGCGAAGGTCAGGCTACTAGTTAAGACCTTGTGGTGACTTCGGCCGCCGCCGTCGCGTTGGACCGCATAAAATCATGCGTTCTCTTATATAGATATAAGGGACCTGGTTTTATTAGTATTTTCCTTATGACTTAATATTCTCTTAAATGCTGTTTATAAAAGACAGGTCCGATAACCCTCCCTAGGTTTTCTTAAGTCACTGTTTAGTATATTCCCTCTGACAAGATCCAAGACCCTTGTCAATACTGCTTACGCCTTGACGCACATGCTGCGTGGTAGGCTGAAGGAGGCTGAAGGAGGCTGAAAGAGGCTGAAGGTCAAAGCGTCGGCGATCATCAGGGGCTAAGCAGGAACTTGCTGCCATTTTCTATATGTGCACTCCATTTTCGCCCATTATTTGAGTAAACCTGCGCCACATTCTTTTCGTAGTATCCATATCTTGATGTCATTTAGGCAAACGAAGAGCCTTGCCTCATTGGACGACATTAACACTTAACATTCATAGCACGTGTGTAATAATGGTGCAAATAAACGGGAACCGTCTTGTCTCGGCAGCTTCCGCCCTCCTTACAGGGCTGAGGGCTAGACAACCGCGTTTGGAAATTGCGGCTGGTCTCGATTCGGAAAGGCCCTAACCACGGCCTATATGCCACGGCCGGTATGTTATGGCGCGATACTTATTGGCTGGGTCTGGGCTGTTTCTGGCTGCTTATGGCTGTTACTGGGACCCCACGCAACCGAGTGAATCAAGGGGCGCTGGTCAGTTATATAATGTATATCCCGATACCGCTGCCCAGCCTGCGGCAATCATGCTACTACTGTACCGTGATTCCCCGCGCCCAGAAAGAATCGACGAACCAAGATGGCGGACCCAGGACCGAATCATGCCCTCGACTCTCAGTCCCGGGTTGCCAGCGTGATTGCCTTGTCCGCTGCTACCTGCGCTATTGCCGTAGTGTCAGTGGCAATGCGCCTCTACTCGCGGGCCTTTATCAGCAAATGGGTGGGGATCGATGACTGGTGTATTCTCGCGGCTGGGGTAATGTTGCTCCCGTTGTAGTAACACTGATACTTTTTCTAACTGGGCTGAAAGTTTTTCGTTATAGGGACCTCTTTTACAGTAGCGTATCGTCAGTATTCCCCTTGCCTATCGTTGCAAGATGTATCATACCCGCTAATGTGAGCTCCAGGAACGCGATATGGTCTTGGTAGGCATACTTGGCTGGCGGAAGAATGGATGACGATTCCTCACATGAAGGTATTCCACTCCCCACGCTCGGTACAAGTCTGCCGTGAGTCCTCAATTTTAACCATCATTCCCTCGCCTTATAGGTCTTCTATGCCAGCATCATCCTCTACAACGGTGCCTTGATCTCTGTCAAGATTTCCTTCCTATTTTTCTACCGCCGCGTCTTTCCCAACACAGGGCTACGCAGACTCTGCCTTTGGTTTCTCGTCGGCATGGGTATTTGGGGTGCTACCGCAATAGCGCTGAACATCGTACCTTGTATACCTGTCAACGGATTCTGGGACTTTTCGGTGAAGGCCACATGCATCCCGAGCATGGTGGACTGGTATCTTCAGTCCCTACTGATGATTGTGACGGATTTTGCAATACTCGCTCTGCCTCTACCGGCCGTTTGGAAGCTCAATGCCCCCCGCCGACAGAAGATTGTCATGCTTGGCTGTTTTTCTGTAGGGTTTTTGTAAGTTGGGCACTTTACATCCCCCTTGTTGACCCTTGGGATAATTGTCAGTTGTGGTCTGGGCTAATGCATGTGGGTTTGTTATCAGGACCTGCCTGATCTCTATCCTCAGGTTATACAGCCTTCGAGTTGCCGCAGACACGACGGATCCAAACTGGGATTATGTCGATGCTGCCATGTGGTCAGTGGCAGAGGTCAACGTAGCAGTCTTTTGCGCCTGCCTTCCGACCTTGAAGCCGCTGATCAGTGGATGTTCCCGGCGTTTCACGAATTACTCCAAAGGATGGCGCAGCCACGTTGACATGACGCACCATCATAGCAACGATACCGATGAATTACACGTTGTTGGCGATGAAGGAGCAAGAGATATGCCAGGTACCTTCGAACTCCATGCGAAAGACTAGAATACCAATACAGCGCTTTGTCTGTCTTTGCCTTGTTCATGGAAATGCTCAGATAATCTACCAGGGTTATTGTGTCACGGCCCATGTCATGGCCAGGCGGTCAAGACCGGCAGAACGATGAGGCCCACTTTTATACGGGCCAATCCTGTGGCCCCGTCTCGGGACCGACGCTCCACCAGGACCGACGAAGACGGTCCTGGGCCAACGGCGGTCCCCCGGGGGATACGGCGGTCCACCTAGTATATAGTTATCTGAGGAGTGCACACCTAGTATAGGCAGCTCCTCAGCTATTAACTACAATTTAATTATATTAAGTATCCTTTACTATACTATTATTTGATATAACTTATCTTTTAAATTTAATATATCTACTTCCCTGTTATATAAACTAATTAGGATTAGCTTACGATTTCGCAAGTGCGCTAGCGTGCAGCTTTAGTTCCAATTTATTTACGCTTGAATTGATAACGTAGCTTGGTTCGGCGTTGACCAACCAGCATCCAACTATGTTCCGGATCGTGGCACAGGGGCAAACCAACAGTCCGGGCATGCGAACACAACCCCTGTGAACCTGTTGGCACCTCCCAGATTAGACAGATGGCATGATTTTACCCCGCTTCTCCAATCCTACAAATGGCGAAAAATGTCCTCAATTTCTTCCATGTGTCATTATCCGTGCTCCTATGGCATCCGCTCTGTTCCTTGTCAACATGTCGGAACCTAAATCTCCAGAGAAAGTTGCCGGGGAGGCTGAAACCGTAGACAACCTTCCTTCTAGCAATGCCAATTTGGAGCAGGCCACCCCATCTATGGCGGCACCGGCTGCCGATGGGCTCCTCCCGGGCCAACACTGGACCCAACTGGCCGAGGTATGTCACTCCGATATAACAGGTGTCTTAAGCAGAACTGGTACAGAACTAAGACATGGGACTTCAACAGCCTGAGACAGATGACGACGAGCAAGACTCAACTTTGGGCGATAATTCCAGCTCTGCTGCATCAATTTCCTCATCCATCCTCCAGTATAGAACGATCAATGGACGACGATTTCACAGCGAGCAGGGAAATGCCCAATACTGGTTCGTAGAATCCCATCCGCTCTACTCCACAATCGAGATGAACCAGGAGCACTGACCCGCACTACAGGGTTACCAACGATGATCAGTCGAACGAGGCGTTGGATATCAAGTGAGTTTCACACTTATTGAGCAGACGTACCATGTACACTGTGACTTGGGGCACCACTCACACACATCATAGCCACCATGTCATCACTCTCTTGTTTGGTGGTAAACTCCACAAGGCCCCATTGAATAAGGATAATATACATGTGAGTCTACTCCCTATTGGTGGGAGGCGCTGGCATGCTAATATGTTGGGCGGCACAGAAAGCCGTCGACATTGGAACAGGAACAGGTACCAGGATCCCATTTATTCAATAATGTAGCTCCTGAAGCGCTAACAGTAGTAAACATCTATCAGGCATCTGGGCAATGTACACACTTCCCGCATCTCACCTAACGCCGAGTGGCCACGCTGACCAATCCCAACAGGGACTTTGCAGATGAATACCCCAATGCAAAAGTAGTCGGCACCGACATCTCGCCCATTCAGCCAAGCTGGGTTCCGGCCAACCTCGAATTGTGAGAAAGAACCGTCCTCATATAAGATCACTACTGACGACCTGGTCCCTACCTCTCTTCAGTCAAATCGATGATTGTACCCAGGAATGGACATTTGAAGAGGAGTCCCTTAACTATGTTCACATTCGCTTCTTAGTCGGAAGCGTCGTTGACTGGCCGGCCCTCTTTAAACAAGCTTACAGATGCCTAAAACCCGGCGGGTACATCGAGAGCTACGAAGGATCGCCGAACATCGGCAGCGACGATGGTACTGTAACCAAGACTAGTGCCATGGGCCAGTGGGGAGAGATCTTTGTCGAAGGAGGGCGAAAGCTTGGGCGGTCCTTCTCCCTCCTTGAGGATGGGGAACAGAGAAGAGGAATCGAAGCGGCAGGATTTGTGGACATTGAGGAGTCCAATTTCAAGGTGAGGCTCTACTCTTGAACATCAACACGTCATCTTGGACAGTATTGATTGGAATATAGGTCCCTATCGGTACATGGTCCCAAGACCCTGTCCTTAAAGAAGCTGGTCAGTACTTCCAAGCCGCCATTCTACAGGACATTGAAGGTACTCTGCTGTTCATTGCACACCTGCTGGGCTGGTCCAAGGAGGAAATTGGCCTCTTTGGCGCTCACTACCGGCGCGAAATCCGATCCAAGTCAATCCACGCCTACTTCAAGCAAAAGGTCGTTTGGGCCAGAAAGCCTCTTGTGTGATAGAATTTGAAGGACGAGAATCTAGGGACGGAAAATTTTGCGACTAGGTTAGGATCAGGTTATGCTGAAAACTTCGCTTCTTCAGGGGGGTCTATTGAGTTACTTAAAAGCATATTACCCTTCAACTGGCTGTCAATATTTTGACATCTTCCTCAAGCCTCGCCACCACTTCCACATAAAAGTTCTGGCTGACGTTCTCATTCTCCAAGCCACCAGTGCTGAAGACGGTATTTAGACACCAGTCAACGACAGTCGTGTAGTTTATTCCGCCGCTCTCTAGAATCTGACCATTGAAACTTTTCCCAGCCTGATTCGTTGCAAGAATTGCATCGAGGTCCATGCACTCGGTCATGTCTAGAGTTTCGATGGCCTTTCCAATGATGACTTGGATGAGTAACACGCCGAGGGACAAAACCATCAGGTTTATCGGTCGCTGTTGGGTAAATGTGTCTTGCTGGGATTGGCCAACATGGCTTTGCTTCGCCTCCGAGATATTTTTAGCCACGAACGGTCGGGACAATGAATGCACATTCGAGAGTATGACGTCTTCTTTTCCCCGAAAGAAAAGAACATCGTCCAGTGTAATCATTTTCGTAAGCCATGCCGTGTTGTAGAGGTGCAAAATGCTGGTTGAAATTGCCAGAGCAATTTTGAGCTTTCTAACGTAGCCCACCTGGGATTCCGACATGTTTCCCTCAAGCAACTGGCGAAGCGTAACTGTCGTGCCAGGTTCCAGCTGATTTTCTTGAGGGTATAGTCCAAACTTGCGGTGGGTGTCGGTAACATATCCGTAGCAAGATACCGCTGGTCCTTTACGCCATCTCGGTATAACTTGGCATAGATTCGACACTCTTGGTAGCACGTATTTCGTTGCCAACTCTGGGTGAAGAACCAAACTCTTGGACACTTCTACTAGTGTCTTTGTAGCCGATGCCTTCCCTTCTGTCGACGGCCTTTTACTTAGTGAAGCAGGCCACCTAACCATTCGCTTAGACTTTTGGTCGTTTGGTATTGGCGCCAACAAAACTGGAGTCGTTGCGGGTTCATGGTCGGGCTCTTCAAGCTGAATAGAAAAACACTCCCAGCGCGCCGGCGGATCTAAAAGAACCATCTCTATTCCAGTTTCGTTGTTTTGAGAAGGGATGGAACCACCAAACGACCCTAGAACTGCGTGGAAATTGAAATTCCTCGCAATTTGCTCCTCGACGTCGTTCGGCACTAGAACCGCATTCCTGTGAACCAGTTCGAGGCATACGCGGTGTGGCTTTGCACAACAACACGTGGTCGCATTTCGTAGGGCGTTGAAGATGCTCTGAGACAGCCCTCTGATGAGGTTAATGACTCGAGCTTGAGAGCGGCGCCGTCTGTTTGGCTCGAGTCTGCAGTTCTGACCAGCAAGCTCGTGGAGAACTGCGTTTCCGGTCTTGATCCTCGATATGATATTCTCGTAGTCCTTTCTCTTTAGGGTGAAAGACGTCCCCCGTTTTAGTTCTCGGAGAAGCGTGACTCGGTCGGTTAGTATCGTCTAGGGAAATGAAGTGTCAGAGCAGTGAGGAATTATGTTGCAAATGTTTCAGTATGCTTACTCCCTTGCCAGCCGCTTGAATACATAGATTATTCTTCAATTCCTCAGCTGCCTTCTGCATCTCGGTCGCTTGCTCCTCAAACTTCCCAGACGACGTCCAGAGCCGGAGCCGCAGTTGATGGTCGTACGGCTCCCACTGCGGTCCAAATGGCGTTTCGAGTAGTGTGTCTATCATTGACAGCGGCACGATACCCTCAAGGAGAACCTCGCATGTTGTTCGAAGTCGGACTTGCTCGGTTTCGAGATCTTGAATCAAGGCCTTCAGACTCCGCTCCACATTCCTCATCGAGGAAAGAGTGGACTTGTAAGCCTTGAGAGCCTCTATCGCAAGTGGCAGAACACCAAGGACTACCCCAACCACCTCGAACCCGGACATTGTGCAGTTTACCGGCTTGGGGTGTGAGAAGCCGAGTCTTCGTAAAAATACGGTGTCGTAAATATGAGGCTGCGAGGTAAACCCCGCATTCCCAAGATGCATACATAGTAAGACCAATGATCTAATAGGTGGCACACATGCATACATGACTCAGCAGGTTATTAAGAGGGCATTTCTGCCATCACATCACAGTCTCGTAAGCCTTTCTCGAGCGGGGGCGATGACGGTAAACCCAGGCCCGCCATCCACGATTATACCACTCCGTGGGATACGTGACGCCATTCGATCACTATCTACTCTTACGCACACTCAGTAATCGGATGATCCAAAAATGGCAGATCCAAATGAGAACCGACCACAGTCGCAGATTGCTCTTCTTGTCGCCCATGCTATTTCCTCCTTCAACACTCTCATTTCAACACTCGAAAACCACCAAGTGCAAGCCTCAGCTTCATCTACCCTTTCAAGATTCAAATTGTGGGCTGGAAACCTCGGGGCCCATCGTCCATCTGGAAATCGATCATTAGAGTATCGTCTGCGAGACGCATCATTTATTCGAAATCACCTTATCTCGCTTCTCAACGATCTATGTATCTCAGTCAATGATAGTACGTTCCCACAGCATAAGAGCCCCTATATTCCGCTCACTTCATTCAGCGATATCAACGGCAATCAAGGAGACTCCTCTCGCGGAATCTGAGACAGTCCATGACTACATCGAGGATGAGTTGGCAGAGTATTTTCAAGATGATGAAGCCTCCGATGAATCAGAGATTGAGAAAAGCCTCCACTACATAAACCATGTCGTCAACTGCCTTCTCAGACTGTCTATGACAATAGCCAATCCAACACCACATGATCAGTTCAAATGCAAGGCTGGAATGGACGCTGTTAAATACTACGAGCGATGGAATTTGCAGCATGTCGGAGAGAAATTCCCCAGTGCTGAGCACATGGTTGCCAAGCGACTCGCCAAAGCAATGGCCCAAAGGCGCCAGTACTTCACGTATCGAGAGGAACATGCCAACCGACTTGCCGAAGGGCTGGACGGGGCTGAGGCTGGAGAGCATTCAACAACAATCGCTTCCTCTCTTCCTGAGCATCTAAAGGATGGTAGTAATGTCACCACGAATGATCTTGCTGGTCTGGATGATGGTCGATCCGAAACTTCTGGAACTTCTTACACGCCGTCAAGTCCCGACTCATACCATCCTCGAGTCCCACCGATGCCGAAGGAATACGCCGATGGGCCATTCAAATGTCCATTCTGTCACACGATTATCGCGGTAGACACTAGGAGCGCTTGGAAGTCCGTATTCTCCCATACATCACATGCAACCATCACTCTAACAAACTTACGAAATAGAAAACATATATTCAGGGATCTCCGACCATATGTCTGTCTCGAAAGCGCCTGCTCAACGCCTGGCCAGCTGTACTTGCGCCGCCATGAATGGATCCAGCATATGATGCAGGAACACTGGAAAACCTGGTACTGCTCAATTGGATGTTCCGAGACCTTTCAGAGCGCCAAAAGCTTTCGAATCCACACCACTCATGCTCATAGACAGCATGTGAACTACAGTCACTTGGACACTTTGCAGAGTCTGAGCAGCAGGCACAACCCCGACAAATCGCAGGGGACATGCCCTCTTTGTTTTGACTTTGATATCAAATCACCCAAGCAGTACAGCAATCATGTCGGAGAGCACCTTGAGCATCTCGCACTGTTTACACTGCCCCGCATCGAAAATGAGGAAACAGAGCAAGACGAAGCGGCCAAAGACGGTAACTTTACCATCAAGGCCACCGACTCCTATGTTGTAAGCCTGCAAGGTTCTGAGACGGCATGTGATGAGGGGGGCGAAATCACGGTTTCCGCGGCGACTGGATCCGGTAGACGCAATGAGGGTTTAACCTCGGAGGGGGCGAAAGACACACTCGACAGCAAAGTATCGCGCAATAAGGGCCGTATTGCCAAAACTGCAGGTCTGATGTGTGGAGTGTGTGCCTCTACGGGTAAAGAAGTCTGGGTTCTACCTGGGCGTAATTGCGGATACTGTGGAACTCCCGAAGAATGATTTGAGACGCAGTTTCTCAGGTTCGGTCTTGAGATAGCTCTGAACAAATATATGCAATTTTAGCTAGGATAACGTGTTCGAGAAATCATGTGGTGGTACTCTAGCTGCAACAGTCTGCCTGGGCGACCAGGGGCGTTGCAGTGTTTTATTCTTGGCAGAGAGGCCCCTGTAGCGATGTTGGACGGTTTTCCAAGGAAAATACGTAGCCCTCTCCACATGGCGCTCAATCCTTTGGCTGTGGAAAGCAGGATAGCTGTTCCGGGGCAGGGATTACGGCCATGGAGCAGGATGGCACTTTATGTTCACTTTAGAAGTACCGCTGATCATTCATGGACAAAAGCCAGAGTGAGATCTTCGCCAAAGTCACGGTACTTACAAGGGTAACGGCAATTGTGGATGCGGTACGAAAATCCTACCCTGGCACGGCCGAAGGGCACTGGATTTAGGACCTGGGGGGGCGAAGCCCTCTGGTGTGATGAGATTGAGGCGAGGATGATCAGTATGGGGTTAGGCCGCGGCAAGAGATGAGGTGCGCCACAAGCTCGGGTAGCTGAGTACGTGTTCCAGGCCTGGCTGTAGCTGTAGCTGGCCGCGGGCATTGTTTATATACTTCATTTACAGCCCGTTGCTTCATTTACTGCCCGTTGGACCAGTGAAATGCTGAAATGCGCCACCAACAGTCGGTGTGACGGCTGCCCAGCGCCTCACCTGAGCTCTGTTGATCGAGGTCTTGGAATGTCGCTCCACCCATGCCAGCATCAACAAGAGGCCCACCAACGGGGTAAATAGCCCCGATCGATCCCCGGCTGCGCGAGCCAATCATGGGACGCCTGAAAGGGGCCAGCAGGGCGCCTGGGATATGGAGCCATAGCGAGCGTGCGTAACAAGATGACGCTGACGAGGCGCTGGCTTTACATAAAAACGCCTGCGTCCGCTGTGGTGAGCAACCCTTTGGTTCTTCTCCTCTCCATCCCCTCGCCTTCAGCCTTTTTTCTTTCGAGCCTTTCGCACATTCGTTAATTTATTGAGCATTCGCTTTTAATCACTCGTTCCAACAAAACCCGCCAACATGAAGTTCTCCGCCGCTACCCTTGCCGCCATCCTGGCTGTGGCTAACGTATGTTATCGTCTGGAACAACTGATGCATCACCAACTAACACACCCGTCTCTAGGCCGCCTCCGACACCGTCACCTACGTCCTGGACACCACGGCGCTCCGCATTGCCTCGTCCAACAACGCCTACGCTTCCTCCAAGGAGGCCATCGCCAACGCCGCGTGGAGCAGCGCCGCCGCCCACAACTCGGCCGCCGCTGAGAGCATCGCCGCCGCCAACTCTGCTGCCGCCGTTGCTGCCACTGCCACCGATGCCGTCTCCGTCGAGACCACCCTGAGCACCAAGGCCGCTGCCGGCACCAAGTCCGCCACCAAGACTGACAAGACCACCGAGGCTGCCAAGACCACCGGCTCCTCCGAGTCTGAGACCACCAAGGCCGCTGAGACCACCGGCACCGGCACCGAGTCTGCTGCCTCGGAGTCTGCCTCCGGATCTGCCTCTGGTTCTGCCTCTGGCGCCGCTCAGAGCACCTCCAGCGACGGAGCTGGTGCCATGCCCACTGCGGCCATCGCCATGGGCGCCCTCATGGGTGGTGCCGCCCTCCTCGCCAACCTGTAAACGCCTCTTCCATCGCGTGTTGCAAGTTGTCGCCGTCGGCAAATGAGGACACCGCGCGTCCAATACCCCACCGGACAACGGCGTCCTAGTGCAAATGAGAGTCAAATGAGATCAGGAATGTGGAGTGTCCGCTCCGACGCGGTGCCTGGCAGCCCCCTGCAATTGGCGCCGTCGCGTCGGATGTGGAGATTCGGGACTTAATGCGGGACATGGGAGACATGGGGCAAGCCAGCTAGTGGCCTTGGGCCCTGGAGGAATGGTGAATATGGGGGCCGTTGACTCTAGCATCTGTCTAGCCTCTGGAGTGGTACTGACGCTTGCGTGATCCGGCTTGATCAGACATGGTCCTGTCATCATTCTGCCATCATCCGCCGTGATCAGCGCGGCTGCCGCTGAGGAAGAAGTATTTTAAACCATACTGTGTCAATCAATAGCTGCTAGTAAATGACAAGCACAATCAACGGCAATACACAGCCCTCGCCGGCTGCCAGCACATGTTTTGTTACATGTCGTTCAAAGTCTCCCATTCTCGTATTTCATGATCCATGATCCATCAGGTGAACTGGGCTGACTTGGCTTACTGGGTTCATGTCTGTGTACCCATGCCGATCTTCCGCCTGGCCCACATATTTCCCGTATTATTTCCTGTCACAACAATCCACAATCCCGTCATCTTGCACAAAAATAGCAACCATAATACGAGCAGGCGACAGGCTTCCGACACCACTGCCCAGAGACCAATCCCGGAGACCCCATGAACATCAATACTGTTAGAGGATGCTATTGATTCTACGCGTCTCCTTTTTTATCTTGTGCTTTTCTCTGTTTTATTCACTCGCTTGTCCCTCGTAACTACCGTTGCTACCCTACAGTAGTCGTCATGCCGGCGTCGATCTATTTTTGCCCGACGGAATTCCATATCCGTCATGTTTTACAGGCCAATTTTAATCCTACTGAACTGTTTTAAATAAAGGGATTGTTCTTGACATATAACAGTGGCACCTTTCCGTGTCTCAGCTTAATTAAACATGTGAGAACTGTTTGATTGACCTTGTCCTCTGCTTGTTTTTCTCGGTATTTTAAAAGTAATCTCAAAGAGTTTGCGTTGTACTATTCAACGAATTTCACGTGTTTATTTAGTCTGTGATGATAATGCTACATACAATGCGCGTAAATATGAACGAGTGGCTCATTATTATCTAATGTTTAAATTAACGCCTGTCTCTCGGGATCTGAATTCATATCAGGATGATCAATGTTGCTTTTGTCTGGCAGACAAAACGATGTAATCACGGCTAGGAAAAAGAACACCTGTTTTCACGTTAGAAGAGGACGAACAGGAGAGGCGAGGGTTGCAAACAGCTAGAGAAACGAACGGCAAGACCAGCCACTGTGATTCCATCCCCACGGCAACCCCCCAGATCGTTTCGATCAAAGGACTACCCACCACATGGGCGAGGGCCTCGGTCACAGACATGAGCGTGTAAAGTTGGGCTATGTTTTTAGCACCATCGATATAACTGGCTAAGGCGACGAGGATCGGGACGCGAGTATTGAACCCAGCAGAGAGCACGACCAAACCTAAAACTTCTATTAGCTAGGACAATGCATTACGCGCCAGAGATCAGTTCCTACCGACGACAAGCCCGCCAATGCTTGGCAGGGTGAAGATAGTGACGGTTCCAGCAACGAGGGCAACACAACTAAGTCGCGTGACTGTCAAATTGATCCTAGACACAGAACATTGCCGTGTCCGAAGGTATTCTGTTAGAGACGGTAGAGTCAAATATATGACCAAACTTATGCCAGGGATAATAGAGAGAAGTCTCGTAGTCTTGCCCATTGTCAGTCGACAGGACGTAGCTTGGTTTCATGACTCACCTGCGCGATGGTCCAACCGAATCGAACGGATGCATACGGAGGCAATATTTGGAGCGCATTGTATCTCATCTGCACCAAGAAAGCCGTAGCGAGCCCCGGAATGACTCCTGGTGTTTTGAGAATGCCTTTGTACGCGTGTAAACGGTTCGGATGAACGACTTGTAGTAGCTGGCCATAATCTACTGTTGTTTGATGTGGAAGGGATTCCGGCATGATTTTGACTATTGGCAGCGTCGCGAGCAGGGCCAAGCCACCAAGGAGGTAGGGCAGCCAAAGCGAGTGAAGCAGAAGGAGTGAGGCCAACTGGGGAACCAAGAGTTCGACAGCAAGCTTAAAACAGAACAAGTAATACATAACTTGCCCCCTAAAGAGCATCGTTAGTCAAACAGAGCTTTAAGCGACTAGATGAGAGGGCGTACCTTGTGTCATCGTCGCATAAATCGGCAGCTATAGTTGCATGCAGAGTGATTGCCATGTAGGGTCCACCTCCGATAATGCGTAGCAGGCCTGCGAGCCATACCAACTCAGTTGGAATTGAGGACCAGAAGGCGCCTCACTACGGTTAGTGACGGTGTTTCTAGAGTGCACTATCCAAGGCTCACTCACAGACAACGTATACCCAGGCCATGCACGCAGCCATCCCTACGGTGACAAGCCCCAAAACGAAGCGGCGACCAATGGTGTCGGTCAAGTGGCCGAATGCGGGTCCCAAGACGAGCACTTGCAACAAGATGATTAGCAGAAATCTTGAGTGAGATGGCTAGGAAAACATACCGGGGAGCATTCCCAAGGCGCTGTACCAGCCCCTAACTGTGGCGAGGTGCTGTTGGACAGGGCCGATCTTGCAGAGGGCCTCGCCCACGGGCAGGTCGACACGCCCCAGCTCGGCATAGTAGCGCTGGCAGACAGAGTTTTCGAGCAGTCGAATGGTGGTAGGGAATTGAAGTTGTTCCTGAAACTCGCAGAGTAGGACGATGAGAGCGATGTAGATGAAGGGAGCCGCGGGGTGAGGGTGGTCCATTCTGACCGAGTGGGATGCTTAATACATAGCAGCTCAATTCCGAGCAAAGTAGCCCGAACTGCGCCCGTTCGCTTGGGTATCTGTTATCTCAACAACTGAGACAACCACGTGACTATCTTTTTAAGTATTGCTATTCGCACACAAGTACAAGCCACTTAAGTTAAGCCTCAGGCAAACTAATGTACCTAGTATACGCAGTGAAGGGGTATATTCCTAAGCCTTAGGCCTATTTTTATTAATAAAATATAAATCCAATAAATCTCATAAACATAATTATTAGAGAATAAATACTGAACTTGAGGATTATAAAAAATTATTTCCCAGACTGCTTTATTCGGATGATAGATAAGAATTGATTGAGGCATGTAGTTATGTGTGAAAATAACAATAGGTATGTGTGCGAATAGCAATAGTCAAATGGCGAGTCTCTTGTCGAAAATTTGTCGAAAATTGAAACATGTTTAAATGTGAAACGCAGTTGAGATTCATTGACGCTTCAGTTTCTAATTCATAAAAAGCTGGATCCAGGATATCCGATTCCAAAGTCCCCTACGATGTTGGAAGGCATCATGATGTTCTCCAGGCCGGCCTCCCAGTTCTCGAGCAAAGGCGTGACTCCAAACTCATCAAAGTCGTCCACCCAACCAAGAGCAACTCCTTCCTCGTAAACTCTTTCATCCATCTCACTAACCCGATTTCTAGATTGTGGGTGCACAGATTGTGGGTGCACAGATTGTGGGTGCACAGATTGTGGAATGGTACTGGCGTCTGTAGTCTGGCGGTGCTGAGACGCCGACGTAGGTTGCCCGGATTGCTCGCGAGTAGCTGCAGTAAAAGAAGGACATCAGCATTTCTCCAGTATCGCTTACCTTGGGTCTTGATACTTACTGCTATACGTTGATAGGGCGCGCTCTCGTAAAAGCTTGAGCGATTGTATATAGCCTTGAGCTCGGGAATGACTGTCACCCATGTGTTTCAAGGTCCTAAGACAGCTCTCCCACGCTGCGTCTAATTGTGCTTGGTCAAAGTGCGGTTTATTTGACTGTATGCACTCCGCCAGAATAAGGATGGTTCCGGACGTTATGAGATCTATGCACTTGTCAGTGAAAGTATTAATGATGGAACGGGAGAGGTACAGAATAAGCCGAACCACCATGCGGCAGTGGCATCTTCACTTTTGGCCCGTTCAAGCAATCTGACAAGATCACAGGTTGCGTCAACGCAGGCCACGGCGCATGGAGCTAGCAAGGCCATTGCTAACTTGCTTTCCTTTGGACGACCCGGGGTTGTATTGCATGAGTCGACGTGCTCACGCCTTTGTAGTTCCGAGCGCGTCGACGAGCAGAACCAGCTGAAGCTTGGGCGATAAAGAAGGATCTTTAAGTGGAGATATCTATCATGAAACCGTCAAGTATGATACACACAGGCCCAAGGTGCACTTACCGTGCGTGAAGAACATTTGACTGGCGTTTTATGACCGGCGGGGTTCCTGTAGACATTTCTGCGACACGATCCCAGTGTATTCCATCAGGTAGTGAGTTTTTGAAATCTTCCAGCAAGGTATCAAGATGCATCACTGTGCTCAAGTCTTGATGATTTGGATGCGAGACCGGGTGGCTTCTGAATGAGGGCTCTGTCGATGCTGGGTGGTAGATTTGGTCCAGGATGATGGCAAGGATCTTTGCAAGTTTGATGTTTTCAACGGTGAATAGATTGACGGAATAGGTCCCTTCTGGCTGATGGCTGCCATCTCCATGGAGGGGGAGATGCGCGTCGTCGATGGGACTGGGGAGCGGCACATCGTTGATAATGCGCATTGACGGTGGACGGCCCAGAGTCATGCTTACAGTCCTGGGGTGAGCGTTAGTAAACATCGTTGAAAAGGAGTTCGTACTTGCATTTCCATCTGTAGACAGCCGTACCATACTCGACGCCGGATCTCAGTCTCGGTGAATGAGAAGCGTTCGGAACATTTATTTGCATGGAGTCCAAGGCCGACAGCCATGCGACATGCAAGCCCAATAATGTTGTAGCAACGAGTCGGGTACTGGGTGCAAAGCAAGTAATGGCCGGCCAGAAGCAAGGCCTGCACATGAGAGACACTGCCATTATCAAGAAGTTCAATGTGCAGGAGATCTTTCATTCTGCCATAGAACGTGGCACATGCTCCGTCCTTTTCCTCCGGCGACAGATCTGAGAACTGGCACCCCAGAGCAAGCATGGCATTGAGGGCGCAGAAAAATACAGGTCGTGGGCATCCACTACTTCCGAGGCCAATGTCGGGGCCGTCATCAGTTCGCGGATCTTGGTATCCACTTCGAGTCCAGAGCGATTCGTATCGACTCTGGAAGCCTATGGAATGGATCAATGGGTAAAGTACGTGTACGTGCGAGAAGTAAAGGAGCATGAGATTGTCCGCAATCTCTCGGGGTGGTAGTGCATATTGTGATTGCAGCATCGCGCCCATACTGCTCCCAGCTGAGCGAATACCGGAGGAGTGTCCTCTAGGTGTATTCAGTTGACGTTCAGCTGGATTGGATTGGGCATGTTGACCTGTGTGTTGGCCCTCTGACTGGGGAATCTCTCGCAGCAGGGACAAGACAGATGATTGCCCATAAAACTCATTTCCTCTTGAAGTGAGTGGCTCGGTCTGGACGGCGATGGTAGCTCCCATAGCACTGATAGGGCTGGGACCGCTTGGCTCCTTGCCTGCATCTAGCGTTGGAGGGAATGTATGATGTTCTGGCCTGAGGGTTGGATCGCCGTCATTCGTTAATGAACTTTGCCTGTGTGAGATAGTGTTCCCAGCCGATGATGTAGTGGCTGGCCCTTGGCCGTCGTGCCCTTGGTCGTCATGATAAATGCCTTCAGATGTTCCGTTCCCTGCAGTTGGATTGGTGGCGTGACCTAGGCCTTGGCTACTGCAACCTGCCCCTGGATGTTGTCTCAGGTCGGTAATGACCTGCTGTAGGTCTCGCACCTGAGACTGGAGAGATTCAATGTATCTGTTGATCAGTCAGCCAAATACAAACTGGACTCAATAAAGCCATTTACTCTTGCTCGCTGACCCGCTTGGCGCTGTTTGCCAGAACCGTGTAGCTACAGTTCGAGGGATCTTCGCCCCGCTTGCCACACGGCCCACAGAGCGGCTTGCTTCCATCGCACCGGACTTTGCGCTCTCTACAGCTGTGGCATGCTAGTGCGATTCTCTTCCGCTTTGCAGGTCTGTAATTGTCCTCGGGAGAGGCAGCATCGTCGTGTTCTGCATCTGACGGCATTGGGCTGAGCATAGAGAGTGTCAGGATCCATTGGAGCCCGGGTTGTCCGGATACTTGCCGTTGAACTGTCGGCATAGCACGTGACCTCTAACCTTCCGCGGCAAAGTCATTGTACTGAGCCGAGTGCAACAACTGCCGAGCCTTCGGCAACCACCCGAATGCACTACAGGGATGGAGATCCGGGAACTTCCCGGACATATCCCCACGATATCAGCGTCGGACTCACTGGGCCACTCTTTGCGATTGAAACCATTCACGCGTTTTGGAAACCAACTGCGTAATTTATCAATTTCTTACACCATGTTCGTGAAGGCTGGACGCTTTGCTGGTTTGATTGCCGCCAGGCGTAGTCACACATCCGCTCTCCGAAATATCTGGACGCCCAGTGCGAATATCTGTCTTAGATGGGAATCTCGGCGCAGTTTTGCGACCTCGAAAGGAGGGGTATCACTGCAAAGCCCATTGCCTCAAAATGGATCTACCCTACGCATACTGCTATTGTTGCTATCAGCTACAACGACTGGCCTTGTCGGATGGATGATAGGCCAAAATGGACAGTCTGTTCAAGACCAAAACATCACACAATACTCCCAGCCGGTGTACGCGACGAGGGCTGAAATGGAACGCGTAAGTATATCCCCATCACAACCAAGCCTCTCTGCCTGGCTGTTTGTCTTATTTTTACCTTGCAAAACAACAAAGGTTAACTTGCACCACGGCGACAGGCTGTTGACGAGCTTCGAAACCTTCTCGGAGAGGACAACATCAGCACAGAAGATGAGATTCTAAAGGCTCATGGATATTCAGAATGGTCTAGTATCAACATTGACACTCTGCCGGTAGCAGTGGTTTTTCCAAGTTCGACAGAGCAAGTGTCAGTAATTGCTAAAATCTGCACCAAATACCGCGTTCCAATGAGTGAGTCTTTCCAATACTCGATTGTAGTCATGAGATTGTTGAGTTTCCATTCGATTTAACATTGAAATAGTCCCTTATTCTGGCGGATCCAGTGTGGAAGGCCATTTCTCAGCCCCCTTTGGGGGAATCAGCATCGACTTTATGGAAATGAACAAGATATTGGAGTTTCAACGAGAAGAGTAGGCGAATACTACCACAGGTTCTCATAACATTCATTATTTAACGCGGCTTAGCATGAATATTCAGGTCCAGCCTTCCGTGCCCTGGGCTGAGTTGAACGAAAAGATCAAGGACAGTGGTCTTTTCTTCCCCATGGACCCAGGACCGTCGGTAAGAGCGAAAGCCTTGCAGTTTCAACGGCTGTACTAATATATGACAGGCGCAAATTGGGGGCATGGTAGGAACAAATTGCAGGTATGTTTCTTGCATTAGTGACGTATCGTTGGCTGACTTAAAAGTGGAACAAACGCTGTGCGGTATGGTACCATGAAAGACTGGGTGGTTAACCTCACAGTTGTGTTGAGTGATGGAACGATTCTCAAAACCCGTAGAAGACCGAGGTAGGTGCGCAGGGAGAATTACGTGGGAATATTCGTTTGATTGATGCTAACAGACAACAGAAAGTCCTCTGCGGGCTATAATCTAAACTCGCTCTTCGTCGGCTCCGAAGGGACGTTAGGGTTGGTTACGGAAGCAACCTTGAAACTCGCCACCATTCCTGAAGAAAACGGAGTAGCAGTCATCGCCTTCCAGACAATCAAGGATGCTGCCAGCATGGCCGTTGATGTGATTCACAAAGGCATCATGGTGGGTGCAGTGGAGATTTTGGATGACGTCCAGATGAACGTCATTAACCGGGCAGGCGCCACAGGGAGGAAGTGGACTGAAAAGCCGACTCTGTTTTTCAAATTCAGTGGCACAAAGGCCGGTGTAGCAGACAATATTGACCAAGTGCAGCAAATCGCAAAGGGATATGACATCGTGGACTTCCAGTTTGAGAATGATCCGGAAAAGCAGAAACGCCTCTGGTCTGCAAGAAAAGAAGCACTCTGGAGTATGCTTGCGCTTAGAGAGTCTGGCGCCGAAGCCTGGTCGACAGATGTCGCTGTGCCACTGTCCCGAGTTGCTGAACTAATTGGTAAGTGCTCAATGTTGTAATGACGTGATTTCATCAGACTAACCTTCACCTAGAAATGTCAAAAATAGATCTTGATGGACTCGGACTGTTTGGAAGTATTCTTGGACACGTTGGCGATGGAAACTTCCACGAAACCATATTATTCGATGGCGCGAAAGAACGCGCCAGTGTTGAGAAGTGTGTCCACAAGATGGTGGATCGAGCTCTTGAGATGGAGGGAACATGCACAGTAAGGCCACAGCCTGGTTGGAATTGCTGAAAACTGACTAAAGATGATGATAGGGTGAACATGGTGTTGGCCTTGGAAAGAAGGACTGCCTTCAGAAGGAACTGGGAGACGCACCCATCCAAGTCATGAGGGCTATCAAGAAGAGTCTAGACCCGCACTGGTTGATGAACCCAGGCAAGATCTTCGACCCGGAGGTTAAATCGTCGTGAGATGTTGAGTCTTATACGCGATTCTATCATTGAGATGCTATGATCGTCGTTAGGGACTGCGTACGAAATTACTGTCGTTAGCTAGATACGCAAGCAATAGGATTTGCCTTGGATTATTGAACGTTAATTTCCATCCTTGAGACGTAGGTGTCCTGAATTTTGTAATATACTCTCGTAGGCCTGATATACTACCTTCTACTCAAGACATTGTGCGAGTATATGGAATTGGGCTGTGGGGATGTAACAAGTGACTACGACTCCATCTACCAACGGCGACGCATGTAAGCCTTGCCTGATCGACGCCATTATGAATAAATATTTTATAATATACAATGTAAAATGGGCACAGTGAAGGAATATTCCTATCTCCAATTTTACCGCTGGCATAATTTCGTGGCTGTGATTAATTCATGTCATTAGCTCTCGCATGGTTGGAGGCTAGCTATGGAGATACTTGCCGACTTGATTTGCCATTTCGCAAGTGACGACTCCGGGAAATTCCCATACCCACTAACATCGCCGACTCCACCTCGGGTCACTCCCGGGCTCAATACACGCCACGATAGATTGACCGCCATATAATTCGGCATACAACAGTTCATGCCCCTCTTATTTCTGGATGATTTCGGCAATGTCCCGGGATCAATTGACTATAAGATAATATGTGTTAAATACGGCTCATTCTCTTAGGAGGCATAGACACCACTCCGGCATACTCATCCTCCCGAAATCACAGCCATGTGCGTAAATTTGCTGCGGCTCCTGAGGCGATGCGTTGCTAACTATGATAGGTACACCACGTCGTTTGCCTTTTTCGAGGCCTTGATAGAGGTCGGTGCATCCCGCCCTGAGTCAAACATTCTTCCATTAACACCGTGTAGGCAGGAGTCAAGAACTGCTTCGTCAACCTTGGCTCTGACCACCCGAGCATCCTGGAGGCCATGGTCAAGGGTCGTGACACGCCAAACTTTCCCCGTATCATCACATGCCCCAATGAAATGGTGGCTCTATCCATGGCCGATGGATATGCCCGAAAAAGCAACGAGGCCCAATGTGTCATTGTGCACGTAGATGTCGGCACGTCAGGAATGGCCGCTGCTATTCACAACGCGTGCATGGGAAGGGCTCCTGTGCTAATTTTTGCCGGGCTCTCGCCATACACTATAGAGGGAGAAATGACTGGCTCTCGTACAGAGTTCATGTGAGATGTCAATTCACCTTCTGACGTTACGGGGCTAATTCGAACATAGCCACTGGATGCAAGACGTTCCAGACCAAAAGCAGATCGTCGCCCAGTACTGCCGGTATGTTGGCGAGATCAAGACTGGTAAGAACGTCAAACAAATGGTCCGAAGGGCTTTGCAATTTGCCACGAGTGATCCGAAAGGACCAGTGTATTTGATGGGTGCCCGCGAAGTCATGGAGGAAATTATCCAACCATACAGCATCAACCCTGCACACTGGCACGGTATTGGGCCCTCGGCCCTCCCTCCAAATGCTGTCGCCGAAATCGCCCAGGCACTGGTGGAAGCTCAAGAACCTCTTGTGGTGACGGGCTACAGCGGCAGAAATCACGCTGCCGTGGCGGCTCTGCTAGACCTTGCCAATGCCGTGAAAGGCCTGCGGGTGCTGGACACAGGGGGTTCCGACATGTGCTTCCCAGCAGACCACCCAGGATGGCTTGGGATGAAGTACGGAGCTGACGACAGTATACGAACGGCAGATGTACTGCTGGTGATCGACTGTGACGTCCCATGGATAAACACGATGTGTTTGCCCAAGTCTTCCGCCAAGGTCTTCCACTTGGATGTCGATCCTCTGAAGCAGACTATGCTTGTTTCATACATCAGCGCGGAGACGAGATATCGTGCAGATGCTGGGACTGCGTTGGCCCAAATTGTTGCGTACCTGAAGTCTTCCTCCGAATTGGCGAATCGTTTGACTGGTTCAGAATTCGAAAACCGATGGGCCTCCTTGCAACAATCTCATTCAAAGTTGATCAAGTCGCTTGACGATAAACCCGAGGCAACTGATACCGGTTCAATGAACACTGCTTATGTTTGTTCGACGCTGCGCAAGATGCTGCCGCAGAACACAATATTTGCCGTGGAGGCTGTCACAAACACCATCACCGTTGCCGAGCAAATTCGTGCTACACAACCTGGACAGTGGATCAATTGCGGTGGCGGCGGTCTGGGCTGGAGTGGTGGTGGTGCACTTGGAATCAAGCTTGCCGTCGATGCTGAAGACGCTGCCCTGCCACAAAACGAGAAAAGAATCGTAGTACAAATTGTGGGCGATGGCAGCTTTCTTTTCAGTGTTCCCGCCAGTGTATACTGGATCTCAAGCAGATACAAGATTCCTGTCCTTACAGTGGTCTTGAATAACACAGGTATTTGGAGATTCGCCCCAATGAACTGAAAAGTTCATTCCATTTGTATGCTGTTTGACTGACTTGGTTGCCTGTAGGATGGAATGCTCCACGGAGATCAATGCTGCTGGTTCATCCTGACGGCCCAGCGTCCAAGGTTTCAAACTCAGAGCTGAACATATCCTTTGACCCCTCACCGAATTACTCCGAGATCGCAAAGGCAGCAACAGATGGCCAAATATTTGGAGCCAGGGTCAAACTTGCGGACCAGCTGCAATCTTCGCTTGAAGAGGCGATTCGATCAGTCCAATCGGGGACCTCGGCAGTTATTGATATTGCTGTCACTGTTCCGTAAGCCAGGTTCCTTAGGTAGCTCACGAATAAAATGCTTTACTGGAAGATGTAGAATTTTACATGAGCGTTTGCAAGGGACAGCAAAGTGGGTGCATATTTTCTTTTCGTATTAACTTCGGATTGGGATAATCCCTTGATAACCACCTTGACGCTTCAATTAATGGTATTAATATATCTACTCATGCTTCAGTATAAACACTTTTACCTGTAACCTGATATCTACACAGCCATTTTCTGTGGCAATCCCGAGATGATAACTAAGACACACCCAAGTATCCTTATTGCTTTGTTCATTATTTACCTCTCAACCAGAGGTCCATTATACTCCTTCCTGGCCCACAACACGTAATAGAGGACACTAAAGATAACGAGACCACCCGTCACCACAACACTGTAGTTCATCATGTCGACGGTTGGGTTTAAGGCTGGAGGCCAGAAGCTGAAGAAGCCAACAGTAACCAGGTAGCAAATGGTGAGGACATTATTTGCAATACCAAAAATACCAGGCAGGTGGAATGGACCCCAGACAAGTTCGGCACCAGCAGTGTTGGCTAGGGCTGGCAGATCTGAATCAGGAAGAGCGAAGCCCTTGGTCGTTCGACGGTAAAGGAGAAGTACTGCGGCAATGAGGTATGAGGCGTAAAGGCAGGAAATAGAGAGTGAAGTGACGTTCTGGAAGGCGACGGGCGAACCAATGTTGATGAAGGACAGAAGAACTGCAATGACGGAGGTGAAGGCAATGGCCCAGACGGGAACCGTAGTGCGGTCGTCGACCTTTGCCAGGATGCGCCAGAAAGGAAGGCCGCGGTCACGGGAAAATGACCAGAAAACCCGGGAAGTAGAGGCAAGCATGCCTACAGTCGCACAAGCGCCGAGAATCATGATGATGGCAGCCATGACGGTAGCACCGCCAGTCGAGTTGGTGGCCTGCTGGAAGATGTACATATGAGGGAATCCCAGAGCGCCCGGAGCGGAGGCAGCAGCGTCGTCGAAGTTGCCCATGCAAAATACCATGGCGATAAGCATGGCGAAACCACAAGTGCCGTTGATGATGAGACTCAGTAGGATCGATCGGGGGACCACAACACTGGGGTTGACGGTTTCCTCGGACATCTGCCATTATGTGAGTAATTACCAATTCAGAGTACCGAAGGAGAACTTACGTGGAATGCGGCATCGGTACCGACAAACGCGAAAGCGTTGCCCATCATGCCGACCATGAAGGATATTCCTTGAGTCGACCAGCCACCATTGTTGACCCATGTCGTAAAGATCTCCTTGGCGTCGCCGTGCGGCCCGAGAGTAACGAGAGGAATGAGAATGGCGAAGAAGCCAAGAATGTGTAGGATCAGAATGAGGCCTTCGAACTTGGGCAGCGCAGAGCTGACAAGAGTGTTGATGAAGACGGCGAATAGAAGGATGACCCAAAAGAGCAGAGTCCCCTGCCACAACTTCGGCTCAAAGCTAGTGTTGTTCATCGTAGCCATGCCAAGAATCATGTTGCCAGTGAGGAGAGCGCTGGATGAGACAGAGCCTTGCCAGCCGCCGACAGTCAACCATCCAGTAACATAGCTCAAGAACTTGGCGCAGGATCGCGGCGCCAGCATCGCGACCCAGTGGTATTGTCCGCCGGACGTGGGCGCCATGGAGACCAGCTCGCTCATGGTGGTGAAGACGCTGAAGTTGCCGAACCAGACGAAGAGGAAGCTGTAGAGGACACCTGCAGTGCCGCCGTTGTTGAGACCTTGGGCGAAAAGCACCGTGACGGCTTCCCAAGTGATGAGAATGGTGCAGCTGAAACCGAGAATCGACATGAAACCAAAGTTGCGCTACGAGATATGCGTCAGTGAGGCGCTGGGAACTGTCATGCATTCCGTCTTACCCTGAGGACTTGCTTCTTTCCTAATCGCGCCAGTTGATCTTTGTCGCCATGGTCACTGTCAGAGCCGCCCTCGGAATGGGGTCCAACCTCGGCCACGACGCGAGACTCGTTGCCCTTGGCGGCGGGCACGTTGCCCATCTCATGGCTGCTGGTGTAGCTGCTCATTGTCAGAGCCCAGATAGAGGAGCCAAGGGGAGATTGTCAATGACTGAAGACAAGTGCGGAGCAACGAGTGATAGAAGGGGATGCACGGTTTAAACGGCAAAGAAAGTTCAAGCAGAAAGTCACTGGATCTGCAGCGACGCATGCATGATTAGGTGCAGAAAGAGCAACGAAAGGGGACCACGTTTCCTGCAATCCTTTTAAGACCAACAGTTCTCAAAGGAGTACTCCGTATGGGGTGTAGTACTACAGAGTACATACTGGAGGGCGGAATGTAACTCTCCTCGCCCGTTGATTCGGTTAGCGGACCGACAGCCCCTCCCCCGGCATATCCACACCCTCCCTGCTCCCTCCCCTGCACGTTCTGCATGTTGGCCACGGCACACATGTTCAACGGAGGCAGAGTTCGGGTCTTTTTGGTCTTGGCCGCTTTCTAGGACCGAAGGGGAGCTGCCGGCTTCCAGCCACCCGGTCGAGAGGTGGTGAGGTGAGTCCCCGGCTTGGTGGCCTCCGTTCTGTTCAAACAAGGATAAGGACGCGGAATGAGAGAACTTTGAGATAACGAGTTGTATCCCGAGTAGTTTTTAGCTTGAGTTCGTCCTGCCCGTCCCTGCTCAAATGCTGACAAGACGGGACTGCCGACAAGTACACCTTACAACGAGGATGCTCATCCAGGTCAACAGGCCAAGGGACAACTTACGACCACATCAGCAAAAGCAAAGAAGCTGCCGTTACAGTTACCTTGCCGATACAAAAGCGGAATTCATGCATGGCCCCTTCCATCTACTAGGTATGCCTCGACCAGAAACACACTACCGGGAGTAGATTGCCTATACGCGTCCGCATCGACCAACAGCCCTGGCTCGGTTACCATCGCCACAACATCATCGGTCGTGCTTTTGGTTGTTTGTCATGGTCATAAATGACAATGCAAAGGAACCTTGCTCCCTGTCGCGCCATTTTGAATGGGGCCGAGTACGCGGATCACCCCAGTTCTTGCAAGGATCCATTCCGGGGGCTGCCGAGAACCTCTCGTTCCCCCACTTCTTTTCTCTTTTCTTGTCTAATTATTTTATTTTTTCTTTACTCTTATTCATGAGACACTAGCCTTTCTTGTATTCGTAGCGTGTAACCACTGCATTCATGCAAAGGGACAGATGTGTGTACATCTTCTCTCCACAGTGATTCGATAAATCATAACGTGTCTATGTTCCAGATAACTAACGCCGTAAATTGAGATGGTAAGGAAGTAGAACAGAACAGATTCTGAATATTATATTTCCTCTCGGGGGACTTTGCTGCCGTGCATGCTCTGAACATCCACTTGCCACGTTTGGTGCACCAGGATTGTTTGACTTGAGTGACTTTGGTGACTTTGACTGTCCCAAGATTTCTTTTGCCCATCGGTGGTCAGGCCAACTCCCCGTTTCGTGGACTTGCTCATGTCAACCAGTTCATGCACATTGCTGCGCTGGCTGTGCTGCGAGGTCGTGGAAATGGGTTCGTCGATCGTATCATGCGGCCGTGACCTGGAGCCAAGACCGCTATGCTGTGCCGACTTGTATCCGGAATGGGCTCCTGGCCTATATGTTGGGTATCCGTTGCTGCTAGATTTGCCTTGCCGACGCAAATCATCAATGCGGATCTGGCCTGACTCGAGGCTGTCGAGGAATGGCTTGAGGTTGGGAACGCAAACGGTAAAGATGGCGAGACACTGTACCAACTGAATGGTAATGGAGGCTTCCCACATGGAGAAGGAGAGATCGTCGGACGCAAAGGCCTTGTTGGAGTAATAGATTTGAACGGCGATGGCGGGCACAACGCTGTCCGTTGGTTAGCTTTCAAGCTCACGCGATGAACAAACTGCTGGATCGCAATGGGATAATAGTTACGTACAAAATGCGGCTGCCAAAGACACATATGACCAGAATTCTCTTGGACCACGAGGTCTGAATTCTTCGAGCGTTGTCGGTCATGATGGCGACAATGGCAATATCAGTGATGATGTTTGCAACGGAATAGTATGTCCAGAAAGAAGTGAGGTTGATGCATCGAGTGCTGTCGGAATAATCCCATGGCGTCGGTAGTTGGCACTGGAAAAAACTGACGACGAACGCACTCAGTCCCCAGAGACCGACGATGATCTCGAATACCAGGAGGGGCCTCTCTTGACCGCGCCGACTCATCATGCGAAGCCCCATGGTGCCTGACATTTTGGAACAGAACAGAGAGGCGATGAACATGGCGTTGGCGGCATACTGGCTCTACAGTCACATCGCATACTAAATCAGCGTTCCTGTCCACGAGTGTACGGCTTACTGTTCAAGTGACATACCTTGAAGAAAGTCTCCTTATTGCTCGAGCTCAGTGTACTAAAAGGCGTTCCCAATCCATGTTCGCAAGCTATAAACACAGCGATGGACTGGCCGACCGCAAAGACCTACACGGCGGTATGAGTCAAGGGACGTCGCGTACAAGTCAAATTGCGCTGGCGTTGTTCACTACTTACCGCGGCGGCAACTGCTAGAATATCATCAATTTTGAGGGTTTTGACCATGTGAATCTTCGTCCCTGAGCGGACGAAGCAAGCAAGGACAGCGATGACGAGGAACATCATTGACAAGACCTCGACCAGTGGGGCCTTGTCGGTGTCTGTGATGATCCTCTGCGGGGAACTCATGATGGGCAACGTGGCGATCGGCACGGCTGCGGTGACATGCTGCGACGAGGGACAGTCGGAAAGAACTGAAAGATGTGTTTGACGAGCTCGCGACGGCGTGCTTGGAAAGAAATGAAAATGAAGACAGATAGCCGACTTACTTGGACCAGGTTGCGTGGTTACCGTCAATCACCCTGAGACATTTTCGCTCTCCGTTCCCGAATCTCCAAGAGAGGGTTCCCGGGCATGTTGTCTCCTGCTTACAGATATCGAGAATTGCTTTGGCCCAGTCGACGGGTTGCGCCATTACGGCCCGTCACAGGAAGTACTTCGTACACCTATAGCATAAACCTGGTCGTGTTGCATGGCCGTTTTGCATGGTCGAGTTGCCCTTGTCAACCAACACGCACCTGCTCATTTGAGACACGCGGCCCCACGGGTTCTTGGATATTCGCTCGCTTGCTGGGCCATTCAACGAGGTGTGAAGCTAAAGGATTCGGGTGTTGGCACAGCCCATGTGAAGATTAATTCGCTAGTGGAAAAATACGAATAAACCTACAATGGGGAGAGGGATGTTACCGATCCTTCCGAGGCCAATCGTCCCCCCTGCAGCATGCAGGAGAAAATGCAACCCCACCTCTTGGCTGTTGGTTGACAACAAAGATTAATGGTGTGATATGACACTGTGGCTTGCAGGATTTTCCACACGAGAGAAACGACGTTACAGACCTCCCCTTCCACACGAATTGCCAAACGAAAATCAAAACACCACGGCCGTTAATCCTCATCCTAGAGCTATAAAAAGCAGGTCGGCCAGTTTGATGATCCCATTAAATACGCTGCATAAAGACTTCGTGGTAATACGCAGTACGCGGTTGATTTAGTGATTGCTGGCTTCTGTCATTGTGTAGCTCTTTGTGATATATCACCTTGATAAAGTGCTTCATGCACATATCCCAGCAGCTATCATTTTTTCTTTTGCCAAACCTTTCAAAGGATTCTCTGCACCGGCCTGAGACCGGCATTCCTGCGGCGTGGCGTCCGCGTATGATCCTTGTACCTTGCAGACGCCATGCCGGGGAGAAAACGGTTGTCAGAGGCTTGTATGGATTACAATGACTTTGTCGGAGATTTCAAGAGTGGCGGCAAGGTCAAAAAGTTCTGCGGGCACCGGACGGGGCCGTTCCGCGGCCGCCAATGTATGTGATTGTCACAATCCTCCGTGGTGAGTACTGTAACCCGATACGGACAATGGTAAGACCTGTGCAAGCACACCTCAGCATGCATAAAGACCACATACGAACTGTACATGTTAATGAATTTTAACGACACTCTAATCTACTGCTCACTCCCAAGGCTTCACAGTTTTTCCCTCCTCGTAGTGCCCGCCGATAGGCCGCCACATATCCCAAAAGGTGATGGGCTGCAGCTCTTGCTCAATCTTCTTCCACGCCTCTCCCGGGTTCTCTTTGGTGGGTTGCAGTTTAGTCTCGTTGACGACAACGAAACCATGTTTCTTGTAAACTGGAACGCCATATTCGGTGGCGTCCAGCCACATTTCAACGCCCATCTCATCGGCTCTCTGCTTGCCCCATGTCAGCATCATGTCTGCCACACCTTGGCGCCGGTAGTCAGGGTGTGTGAAGATGATGTTAAGGACTTGCAGCATTAGCATATTTCATCCGCAACGACTGAGGTCCAATCATGTTTCCGGTCGTTGACTTACAAACCTGCGGCCTCGCCCCCATCTTCTCCCTTGGCGCCTCCATTGCCTCTAAACACTGGCTGACGTACTCGCGCGCCTCCCCTTCCGGATGCCAGTAAATCTCAGAATGGTCATCGGGCTTCTCAAACGGGTTGGCTGGGTAAATCTTCCACAGGCAAGCTCCTACAATCGTGCCGTTGTCATCAACAACCTTGCGCCAGTAGCTCGCTGGATCCGATTCGTGCTCCCCCCACATACGGCTGGCAGACTCCTTGATAGAATCAATACGGGCAGAAGGTCCGTCACCGCGGATAGGACAAAACATGCGGAAGAAACTTTGGAGAGGATTCTCGTAGGAGATCCATAGGCATTCCATGACGTCGATAAAGTCGGTAGCCGAAGCTACCTCAACCAATGTGAACGGCATGACGAGAAAAGACGAATGTTGATGGCGAAAGTGATAGGAAAGCTTGAACCAGAATCATCAACTCGGGAGAGGCCGAGAGAAAGAGAAATAGCAGTGGCTGCGATGGCGCACCGAGAATGCCTGCTCTTGGCGCAGCTCCACCCACTTTGATGCATGGGATCCAACCACTTTGAGGCCTGGTTCGCCGTCCCTTCACAAAGATCCAGCTATGCGAGAGTTTGGCACCCATGTGCAAGTCAACCGAATCAGTGTTGGCGGGACAAGGGCGCGGGTTACATCGCCCCATCCCATGCAGGGATGCTTTCGCAAATATCTACCTAACGGGCGGGCGAGCAAGGGAAAATGTCGCCATCTTCGGCGCCGGGGAAACGGTCCGAGACCTAATCGAATCCACATTGTATTCAACCGGTTAACGCGGCCTTGTCCTTCGCGATTTGTCAAGGATAATTTCTCCGTATGTCAGGTTGGGAATAGTGATTTGGCCATCCAGGGTGTGGCCAGTTCTTATCCCCGAAGATAGCATCAGCTAAGATTTGCTTTTTATCGAGCGTTGTCCAATTCAGCGGACATTCAAAAACGCCGGCAACCCGGTTGGCGACCGATTTACGCGAGTTCCGTACATGCGATGATATCCTCTGTCATGAACCATCTCCACCCAGTACTCAGGGGTGGCAGGAGCCAGTCCTGGGCTTGATGGGACCCGGAGGGACATGATAGGATCTAAGATTGGTGACGGATTACCCTTGCATTTAGGTCCTCGGATCGTGTACCGGGAAATCGAAGGAGCACGTTCAGAAAGAATCGACACGCTCCACAATGAATACGGTCCCACCAGGAAGGATACCCTATACAACATCGATATACAGAGCTCAGCTGCCAATACTACACTCTACTACTGCCAGGAAGGGACCTACAGTGCTCACAACAAAGCCCGTGATTTCATCTGTCATCAGAAGTAATTGCGGCCCTTTCATCCAACAAGGTAGCGCTTGATCGTCAAATGTACTGTCACCGCACCATGAACTAATTGAGGTACTTTTCAGTAGTCCAGACGTTATGCATCCAATACGAAGGTGTAAATACCACAGAAACCTAAATGACAATACTTAATGGTCGTAAACAGTGTTGGAATTCGCATGCTAATCCTAGCCCACGACAATATAGGAATAAGCATGTAACGGGTCTAGAACTAGACTCTTGGGACATATCTAACGTTGAAACGCGGCTTTGCCCACAAAAACTGAGTCTTGCAATCCCTAGCCCAGTCGACTTCCAGTCCTGGCCCAAGACTCTGCATCGCCTCCCAGTTAAACAAGAATACCAGCTTCGCCAGGATGATCCGCATCTCCATATAGGCGAGGTTCTTTCCCAGACAAGTGCGTGGCCCGATGAGGAACGGCTGCGATGCTTTGAGCGTATCATTGGCGTAACGGGTGTTGTACAGACTGTGGTCAGTAGGGAGCCAACGCTCGGGGTGGAAACCCTCTGGGTCGGCGAAGTAGCGTGAGCTGTGTCCGAGAGTAAATTGGTGTCCGGATACGATGGTCTATGGTAGTACGATGTTTAGTTATTCCATCTTACATCCAGGAAGTAAGGAAAACATACCCCCTTGGGAATATAATTGCCATCGACGACAGCACCTGGGCTGACGCGGGGAACGTTGATAGGAAGCGGGATAAAAATCCTCAGGCCTTCTTTAACGACGGAGCCAAGATATGGAAGGTCGCGAGTGCTGATGTGGTCAATTTCTCCAATGCTCTTGAATGCCGTTCTGACCTCCTGCTGAAGGGCACGCAGGCACTCCGGTCTTTCCAACACAAAATATGTCACGCCTGCGAGAGTCGTCGCGGTTGTTTCCGAACCGGCAATGAGCAGTGAGCTGGCGTTTGTTCGCAGGAACTCCTCAGAAGGCTGCTTCTCATCGCTCGTCAACAAATGGCCGAAGAAATCGGCACGGTTGTTGCCCTTCTCAATGCGCTTTCGCATGAGCGTCCTTGAGAATTCGATGTGTTCTTCTCGCTCCTTCTTGAGCTTTGAAATGGGCAGCATAAATGGCGCCAGAGGTAACAGGTAAGGCATGCGGCGGAAGATGCTGAACAGTGAGCCGGTGAACAGAATGTTGACAAGCATGGTGATTTGCGGGTTTGTTTTGGCTGTAGACTTGGTTAGTTCAACTCAACGCTCGATCGGGGAGTCTGACCTGTCTCGACCGCGTGGAAAGATTCGCCAAACGCAAGATCTCCGATAATGTCGAAAGTTAACCAATTGAACCACTAATTGATGTTAGATACTCAGTCCCAATCTATTAAAAGCAGTCCTGGTGTTTACCTCGTCAACATCGATGCCTTCCTTTTGATTACCGTACTTCCCAACCTGCTTCATGAACAAGTTGATGTGCTCTTGAATCATGGTCACCTGCTCCGAAAGAGCAGTCTCGCTAAAGGAATGAGCAAGCAGCTTCCTGGTCTCACTATGCCTCACGGCATCTCGCTCCGCACCGAGAGGTGACATCTCGTCAGGGTTGTCATAGAACTCGGACTTGAGAAAGACCTTTCTGCCTCTCTTGTTGTTCGCGTGGCCATACAAGTCCTCGAACGCCTCGACAGTAGTGAAGAGGAGCTCATTGGGGGCGATCCGAATAACATCTCCATACTTCTTGGAAAGATCGAGCAAGTCATAGGCCCACCTTCCTCCCATCCTAACGTAATGTTAGCTAGTGGGGTTTAATAGGTACGGGATATTTTACCAATGCTTTGCGTGCCATAGCTGCGAAACGGCTGCGAGTTTCGGACCCGGATATTTGGCCAAAGGATGGAAGTAGTAGTTGTAGACCACGTAGAAGCAGATGTACGCCGTGAGCTGTATGACTGATTAAATCATATCCCAGAAAATTACTAGCAATAACTACTCACGAGACCAACAGAAGATACTGATAGTGCCCCCAGTTTCTGGGCTGTGGATAAATTGGTGGGTATCTTGTCCATCATTGTCACGATTGGATGGGGGTGGATGGTTCCTTCAAAAAACCGAGACAAGAAGACAATTGTCCACAGTCATATACGAATATAATTCCAGGCATGGCAATGGGCTCAAATACTTACTGCTATCTACGAAGAGGCTGGCGCCGCATGGGACGATTACACGATATTACTGAGAAAGCCATTACAAAGAAAGCCATGACAGATACGATGCGTGATTGGAAAAGAACTCTATTTGTATGGACAGCATTGCTCCGGTGAACGCCCAACCCCGTACCCCGCAAACAGAGAGTGCGGGGATGGCACCGGGGGATCCGGAAGGGAATTGTCCGACTAATGATATCGTAGATGTGACAGAAGTCTGGGGAAAGTGTAGATCATCAGACCATCAGACCCGCCAATTTACCATCCTCGTCTTAGGTAAGGCCGAGGTCAGCGTCTACCCTCGGGTATATAAAGTCGTAACATCGCACTGCGATCTAATTGTAGATGCCCCGCACATTTCCTCGAGTCACATGTCTCGCGTCTATTGTTATTCCTCAATGCCCTCCCTTATCCTCAGCCAAGGAGCTGCGACGCCGTTGCGTAAGACACTTTATCATATGTCGAGATGACTATGACGCAGCATTATTAACTTCCATCATGCGAGAGCCAACATCGACGCAAGGCGTTTGAGAAAACTGTACTTACCAGATGAGCAATCCAAGATAGGCCACTTCCAAGCAAACTCCTTGCTCAGCTTCCATGTGCGCATGTGATAAATCCCCGGGTGTGATATGCCACGCTGCTTGATTTGGTCATGTCTCTCTTCGCCAAGTTTTGACGACCGGTCGGAGGGTTTAGATGATGTCCCTGCGTCGGGCTGCATCAAACTGGCACCCTGCACGCGATTCGTGAGCTCTTGCACAATCAGATCCTCGGCCGGATCAAAGCCCATTGAAAAGGCCATATCCACCGGAACATTTATATACGTCCAGTTAGTTTCCTCAAGACACGTCGCCGCCGGACCAGACGCGGACTGTTTCTCCTGCGTGTTCATTGCGTTCTGCACGTAGTCGTAGACGCTAACCGCAATTTCCTTCTCGGGTATCTCAATGACGGCATTCAGGGTTAGCTCTTGGCACAGCAAATCCAGGTCGAGACTGTCCTGGTGCAGGATCATCTGGTCGCGTATCGACGGCCACGTTATGAAGTCGATGATGATAGGGTGGGACGTCGAGGCGTCCTGTAGCGGAGTGGGTCGAAACGGCTCCGGGATGGCCATGCGGAACTCTGTCGTGTTACACAGTCTCCACTGCAGGATGCGTTCTAGACACCTGAAGAAATTCTAAAAGAAACCGGTTACCATCGAAACCTAGACGTACATCCTGGGTAGGTATTCAAACTAACCGAACCATATATGTAAGTTGTAAGGCCAGAAAACGACGCTATCACATTGACGCCCGCCGACGCAATCTGTTGAATGAGTTGCGCTTGGTCGAAATTACTTCTAGTGGCCAACTGACCTGCCGAGGCCTCACTGTTGGCTTGGGCAATTTCAGAAATGTACCGCTTGCAAGCCGCTTCAACTTTACTGGCAAATGACGTCTTTGACGATACCGGCGCGAAGTCGACGGATAGGAAGAACGGGTCAGTCAAGGGATGAATGGCATCAAACGTTTCTGCTCCTCCGGCAACGGGGGGAATCTTTGGTAAGTGGCCGTAAAAGCCAGTCGGAAGCATCGCTTGGGTACCAGGCATCGAGAGCGGTTCTTTGCCTCGGGACTCGGGTGCGCTCGAGGTTCGCGCAGCTTCGTACATGGTATATCCCGCAGATGTCGTAGGGACGAGTTGTGGTCTGTTCTGCACGACAACTGTAGCGGTGGAATCATGTCTCGGTTCAATCTGGTTCTGCGGCGGTGATACGGCAGAACCGCGTTCACTCCCATGATCTTTCAACAGCGCATCAAAGACACCGTCCTCTGAGTCGCATCCATCAACCAAAGCTCACTCGAAAACATGACAGCTCCAGGGGAAACTTGAGCTTACCAGCAGCGGCCGAGGCACTTTGGCCAATGTACGTGAGCTTTTGCCGGAGCCCGATCAGGTTGTCTTTCAGTTGCCGATTTTCCTCGAGCAGCTCCAGGTGGCTGCGCAACAGCTTGTCGTAGCGCGCGTCCTCATCCTGGCTGACCTGGCCCGACTTGATGGCCTCGACGAACGACTCCAAGTACTGCAGCCGGCTCTGCTGCTTTTCGCGGAAGCTCTTCTGCGCAACGCGGTTCTGCGCACGCTTCTTGTCGTCTTCCGCGGCCGCTACCGCGCGACCGGCGGTTTTGCGCTTGCGTGTCCGGGTCGAGGGCAGTCGTTCGTTTGTAGATGCAGAATCCATCGGTGGGAAGACGGCACGAGGGACTCAGCGGGAGAGCATTGAACTGAAGGCCGAGGTTACACAGCTGTTGTTTCCCCTAAGAAATGTTTGGATGCATTGGGTTCCGATTATGCGGTGACAGTGTTATCTAAATTACCAGGTAAGCTTACCCCGCATTTATTTTCTGCTTTTAGTATTGTACATTAGTCCAGCGAATTGGAGACGCGAATGACGTGCGCCACAATCCGGGAGTTAGACGAACCCGATCCGGTGGCCAATGCAACTGTAGTATCATCATGAAACCTTTTATTGAGTCAATGTCAGTAAACGAAAATTCGTTCCGATTTATCTTGGAAAAATACTGTCATTCATATATACTGCCCTTGGAGCCCTCCATTGACTCCGCTATTTTCATCATTCCACTATGAGCTTTCCACGTTAATATTAGCGAAGACATCGTGTGCTGATTCATCCGCCATTTGCACACAAACACACGTTCTCGAGCTCGATTTTCCACAGCAATACATACCTATACTCGATCATTTGATTCTAATTATCTCATCTAACTACTCTCTAGCCTCCATACTTTCCAGAAACTCCTAGCTAAACGGATAGTCAACGTACCCTTGCCACAATTTAGGAGTATAGAAATATGTCCGCTCGTACTTCTCTAGCCCGACACCCGACTTGATCCGGAAGACGAGATCGGGGTTGGCAACAAAGTATCTGCCAAACACGATGGCCACGTCATAATTCTTGTACACTTCATCTACGGCCGTCCTAGCCGAGTCTGCTTTGAAGCCTCCCGCAATCAGTACCGGGCTCACGTTATCCCACAGTTCGACCATCCACTTGACCGTCCTCTGTCCGCCACATTCGGCGTCGTCGTTGCCTCTGATCCGAGCCTCTATCAGATGCGGATATGCCACGACTAGGGGCTTCAGCTGTTCCGTCAGGTATCTAAATGTCGGCTCTGGCTCGTCCATCAACATGCCGAGGAAGTCGCTGGACGGACTGAGCCGCATGGCCGTCTTGTCGGCGCCAATCCGCGATAACAGCTTTGAGAACTTCCACATGAAATCTCGCTCGGTTTTCTATGCGACCGCCCCATTTATCCGTGCGTGTGTTTCAGGCGTCTTGCAGGAACTGGTCAAGACGGTAGCCATAGGCGCCGTGGACCTCGACACCGTCAAAGCCAGCCGCAACAGCATTCTTTGCCGCAGTCGCAAAGTCTGCAATCGTCTGTTGTATGCCTTCCTCAGACATGGTGATGGGCTGAGGTTGACTAGGCGCTACAGGTGTGGCGCTGCTGGACAGTAGCCGGAAGCCGCCCTCCGCAAGGACATCTGGCCCCCCTGCACGGCCTTGATGCTAGAGCTGGCAGTAGATTTTGCATCCCTTGTCGTGTACCATATCGACAATTCCTTTCCAAGCGGCGATTTGGGCATGAGACTAGATTCTAGGGACATTTCACGCTCTTGCGGCGGCACGGGAGATGACGGTAGCCTCGGTGATGATGAGGGTTCCGGGGACACAGGCACGCTGCTTGTAGTATTCCTTGGTCATTTCCGTAGGGATCCAGTCATAGTCGCAGCGGAATCGCGTCAATGGGGCCATGGCCAAGCGGTGGCCCAGCTTGGTTGACCCTATGGCTAGAGGCTGAAGTCACCCGAGGACGAGGGGTTCAACGCTAGATCGCAAGGACTTAGAATACTCTTCGCGAAGTTGACAAAGGCGCAGCACATATGAACAGCAATACGATGAGAATGCCGCCTTGATTGGTAATGGCCTGACTAACGCTACGCGATAAGATGTCCCTCTCCCTGGATGCCCATCTTATTCATGGAACTATCGGCCCTCTGATAATGCGATTTTGGCGTCTGCGCCGTCGGTTCAGAAGTTGCCGATGTGGATCGAGGCTTCGGGCGTCTAGAAGTAGCTCCTTGTGGGGAACCCTGCTACACAGAGTTTTGATCCGATCATCAACGAATAGCGGTGCGGTGCCGGCCCGGGGAACGTTATGGTAGGCAAGGAAATCCTACGTTGGCGTTTACAACGTGGAGAACGTTTCTTGGGACTCTGACTCTGCAATTACTCACGGCGGTGATACCTGGAAACTTGGCTCACGTTCAATGAGGATCCTTAGACTCATTTCTTCCCATCCTGCATTTTGTCATCTGATTTCGCATTTACCCTGAATGAGTCCAATTGTTGGGGTGCGAATTCTATCATTCCTTCCAAGCACCTCTTCTCTATCATTCGGGCCATTGTCGCGTTGAAGCGTATCATTAGCATGAGGGACGAAAATGTGGGCTTGGATGCCCAGAACAGTACTGGCGCCTCTGAGAACGAAAACCCGGGTATGGGGGCAAGTTCTAGTGACGGTGAAACCAATCAACATAGCACTTTGCCGTCGCCGCTCGAGCCTGAAGACAACAGTGACGCGGAACGCATTGGGGACCAGCGCAACACCATGTCGAAAAAGCGCCCCATGGTCTCCATTTGCACTCTGTCCATCTGTCTTTTCGTCTCATTCGTTGGCCAAACAAGCGTATCAACTGCTACTCTAGCAATCGGGCGATCTTAACACCGGCACGTCGACGTCGTGGATTGGTGCGTCGTTCCTCATCGCATCCACCGCTTTCCAGCCGATCAACGGGCGGCTATCCGACATCTTTGGGAGGAAAACCCTGCTACTGATCTGTCTAGCGCTGATGGGTTTGGGCTACCTGGCTTGTGGATTTGCCCAGAATGCTGAGCAATTATTCGCTTTCCGGTCGATTGCTGGCGTTGGCGGGGGTGGCATCAACAGCCTACATGTAGTCATGATTATTGTCAGCGACATTACTACTTTGAAGAATCGCGGGAAGTACCAGGGCAAGTATGTCATGTTTTACTTGCGTTATACAACATAGTAACACATATTCCAGGCGTTCTTGGCGCCACCATTGCGCCTGCGAACGGCGTTGGTCCCTTTCTCGGCGGCGCAGTAGTCGAATCTTCTACCTGGCGCTGGGTGTTTTGGATGATACCAATCATCACTCTCCCAACTGCAGTTGTCATTTGGTTCTAACTCACTCTAAAGCGTAACCCTGGCAAACTTTGCCGATAAGTTGAAGAAGATCGCCTACGGCGGCATTGGTTTCTGGCGCTCTCATTATTCCCATTGTCATTACCACATCATTCACGTCTATTTTATCGGGACAGTACATGAGCCGCCCTGGTTTTTATATGCCATGCATTCTCGTCGGTTTTATCCTCTGGACCGTCGGAAATGGGCTCACGTTGATTTTCGACGAAAATACGGGCCTCGGGCCACTAATTGGTATCCTTATCGTCGAGGGCGCCGGCATTGGTCTCACCCTCCAGTCAACTCTGGTAGGAATATATGCCAACAGTCGGAGCGAAGATCGAGCTGTGACAACGGGCCTGCGAAAATTTTTCCGCACCATTGCTAGAGCATTTGGCCTGGTTATTTCCGGCGTCATTCTGTCAAACACTCTAAGTAAGGGTTTGTCAAGTAACCCATCAATGACAGATGCCATGATTGCCCAATTGACCTCATCTACCTACGCACTGGACGAATTGGATATTTCAGAGGAGGAGAAAAAAGATATTCTCCAAATATATATGGATGGTCTGCACTATATCTTCATATTCTATACTGTTTGTTCAGGATTGTGCGTGTTATTAACCGCTCTGGTTGGGAATACAAATCTCAACCCTGAAAAACCATCTACTGGTGGAGTAGACGATGGTGAAACCACCACGCAGGAAGAACAGGTGGAAAGACTAGGGGATGAAGAAATGGCGCTTAGGCAACCACCAAATTTGGTGGCTTGAGGCAGCATTTTAAAATTGATTAGGGTGGTGGATGAGGGTGAGGCCGGGGAGCAAGGTGCATTACATACACGGCGATTCGCATTTGGCATAGGAAAAGTACATAAAATTACACATTGTTATTTACCAATGGGTTTATGTTTGCTTCATCCCTACCTTGAATTTGCTATTCAGTTCTAGTTGTGTACGATGTGATGTTCTCGCAATCTACCATACAGAAAATTAAAACCGTAGTGTTCGTTCCCTCATTAGGGGGCATGAAGAATGGTGTATTTCCCTGTTGCCTGTTGATTACATAATCAACTCAATACATGCTGATAGGGCATCTCTGCACTTTTGTGGCGGAGCAGCTACTCCTTCAGCTGAAAAACCCCTGTCGTATCCTCGTATCTATCGTTCTGGCCATATTACACGTAGGCATCAATGTTTGGGACATGTAACTCTGTCGCCAACTTTCACTTATATTTCATTCTCTTCTCACTTATAATTTTTTTAATCTCTATACTCTTTATTAATTCATTAGAAGTCAACATCTTCGTCAACATTATGGACCGTGAAGCCGAGAATGTTGCTGAGAAGCCAGAGGACATTTCGTCCCCTGTTTCCAACACAGAGACAGATGGGCCACAGGAGCAAGACCGCACCTCTCAAGTGATCAATGTCCTTGACACCAACCACAAAATCGGTTTCGCAGAGTATGGATCCAAATCTGGAACTGCCGTCATCTATCTCCACGGCCTCCCAGGATCGCGGTTTGAGGCTTCGTTATGGGAGGCAAATGCCACAGCTCTCGACGTGCGTCTTATTGGACTCGACCGACCTGGTATGGGCCTCTCAACGCGCGATTCAGCCCGCACAATGACGGCATATGCGGCTGATGTCGCAACGGTGGCACAACACCTGAAACTTGACAAGTACTTCATCCTTGCTGTTTCTGGAGGCGGGGGCTATGCATTGGCATGCGCTGCGCAGAAAGAGAAACTCCCGGGACTCCAGGGCGTTGGAGTCGTGGGCGGTCTTGGCCCACGCAATATGACGCAGCAGGGTATGGGCTTGATTCAAAGGCTTAGCTTCCATGCAATGGACTGGGTCCCTAATGGCGTTGTGGGATGGATGTGGGATGCCATGATTGGGAAATCAGCAAGGAACCCCGATCCAACAGTCCTGGAGAAGGCAGTCAAGAAGCTCTTGGCAACAGAAGTAAAAGGCGCTGACGCCGATATCGCTAAGGATGAGAACAACCTGCGGAGTTTGACAGACTCGCTACGCGGCGCGTTCATTCAGGGAAGTCATGGATATGTGCACGAAGCAAGTCTAGTAGTGAAGCCTTGGGGTTTTAACCTGGAGGACATCAAGGGCATTCAAGTCAGGCTATGGTATGGAGAGAAGGATAATCTCGCCCCACCGGCTGTTGGCAAAGCTATGGCTGACAAGATTCCCAATGCCATTTTCACGAGGTACGAGGGGGAAAGCCACACGTCGTCGGTCATGAGGCACCAGAAGGAAATCCTGACAGCGCTGTGCGGGCTGAGTACAGATTCCGCGTGTTAATCCAGCACAAGTTGATATGTTTTGAAGTTTTGCAATAATAGACTAAATATACGTGGATTTAGAGATGATCTTTTATTTGCTGTATCCCCACGCCCCTCTCTACTAACCACAAATATACCCCATAACCTTCGGCAAGTCTGGAGCCGGCCGGGAGCCATGGACCGATTGCGCTGTGACTCATGCCCTTAGCAAGTGGGACGCGATAAGACGCTCAATCCCCAAGGATAATTCCAACGAGATAAAGCGGGCTTATCAGAGCCCCTCACCATGCGCCGCAGACTAAAGGGTTGCGATCCAAGCTCCGTATCGGCCTCTTTCTGCCGACCGTGAGTACGAATACGGCTCGCGCATCGGCTTCTGGCGTCTCTTCTAGCTCTTCAACTCGCAAAAGATGAAGTTCACCCTCTATGCTGTCGCGCAAGCCGTCGAGCAAGGCGTCGAGCAGCAGCCTGAGGTCGCTACGCGCTGTGTTGAGGAGCGCCGCGACGTTGCCTCGCACGCTTAATATATATATATATATCCGCTGGGTGGACCACCACGACTGGTCAATCGAGAAGGAGAAGGAATACATCCGCAAGGGAATCACCAGCCTCAAGAGCCTGACTGGGTACGCGTCCAGGGGCTGGTCCCGTACGGCTACGACTGCAATGATTTCAAGTTCCACGTCCAGGGTTCCGGTTTCCGCGACCCCAACGACTTCTACACCCATCTGCAGAATGCATTCGATGTGATTTACGAGGAGAGAGAGGCTGGACAGCCCAAGATGATGACTATCGGATTGCATTGCCAGATTATTGGTCGCCCGGGACGATACAAGGCTCTGAGGGACTTTGTCGAGTACATTGCACAGAAGGAGGGCGTTTGGGTTGCCACTAGGACAGAGATTGCCGAGGAGTGCAGCATTAACGGCATGTGGACAGTAAATCCTCGTCCAGCGTTCTAAACTTGTTACATTTTCTAACTCATTTTACAGGCGCTTCATACACCTGTCGTGAATATTCTAGGCTTCGTCGGTCAAAATGGTATGCCGATTGATTTATCCTTAGTAGCACTAAGCTACTATGATAGGCATTTGCTGGCGGTTAGTCAGAAGGTTGGGGAGATATTTGAAGCTGAAGGTAACTGGAAGCCTAGTAATTAGAATGGGACTGGAAATAGCAATCCTGGCGTGCTATTTCCAACGGATACAGTGCGAACAGATGCCTTCAAGGTGCATGTTCTTTGATCAAGATGTGCTATCATCAAGTTTCTGGCTCTACATGAGTAACAAGGATGATGAAACTACCCAGACTAGGCCACCGATCATATCAGGAACTAGGCTATCACCAGTTACCTTTGGGCATGACCGTCGAACCCGACATTTTTAGACCACGCGTGCTGAGACGACATTCATGCATGGTTTCGGACTAAAGGCATCAACCAATCACCACTATCGTTCATTTATACTCTCTGGAGCAGAGTTCACAGAATCATGTGATTTTTCTATTCGCGCACTTCGGTGACCAAGCTGCTACTTGAGGTCATCGGACGACTTGCTCGTTCGCCAAGTCAAGCATGCAAGTACCTCGGACCTTTCAATTCGCCATTTAAGGAAATATTTGAGGGGTAAGTTACATAGCATCATAGCTTCCCAAAAAAGTTCTTTCCCCGGCACTATGAAGGCTTTCCTTGTCCAACTTGCCGAGGTCCCCGCAGGCCAAGACGTCCTTGGCAAGCGCTCGAATCACAACCATCTCCCCGCAAGTACCTCTCTTTCCGACTTCGGAAAAATATGGCTACGACAGGGGTACAGTCAAAGTTAACTTAAAAGGTTAACAGCCGGTCCATTGACAAGAGTGCGCTTATTTTTGCCTCTCACATGCCGTATGATGTTATTGTGGGGAGCCAGTGGGAACAACATTCAATTGTCACGATCCCCGGACGTGGGGTTAGGCTTATGCGGGGGTGGAACTCAACCCGGCCTTGCTTGATCGTAAGTGATGGATGATCTCAGTCCCAAATGGGCTCGGAGGACCGGGGCATACCTTTTTACGACGTATATAAAAACACGCATACCGCCTTTCAGCATGAGAAACAAGGCTCTTTCCCACTCGGTCACACTACTCAGCCTCACCGGATCATAAACTCAACTTTGAGCGCGGGTCAGGAATATCGAACATGCGCGTTCAATCTTTCCTCGTTGGAGGACTCCTCGGCCTTCTTCAGGTTGCCTCTTGTTCTCCAACGCCCAAGACTCTTCCACAGCCCCCGAGCCCTGTTGAGAAGCGAACTGTTCCCACGTCGACCTTTTCCAACAATGTCATCTTCTCTCCACCCGCCAATGCTGGCTGGACTGATCCTAGAGTTCTTTACTCGCGTGTGATAGAACTCTCGGATGGGTCTCTTATCGCCACATGGGAGAACTATTCTCCCGAGCCTCCTATGGTGTACTTTCCCATCTACAAGTCTCTCGATGGCGGCGTGACCTGGGCCGAAGTGGGAAAGGTTGAGGATCAGGTGAACAGCTGGGGTCTGCGCTACCAACCATTCCTCTATGAGCTCCCGCAAGCGATTGGAGATTATCCGGCTGGAACCATCCTGGTCGCAGGAAACAGCATCCCGACGGACCTCAGTCAAACCAAGATTGATATCTATGCCAGCACAGATGGTGGCGAGAACTGGGATTTTGTGAGCTCGGTTGCCAGTGGTGGCGAGGCACGGCCGAATAATGGACTCACCCCAGTCTGGGAACCATTTTTAATGTGAGAAATATTCTTAATATTGTGACTAACAGTGACTAACTGGGATTCAGGGTTTACAACAACCAGCTGGTCTGCTATTACGCTGATCAGCGTGATGCCAACTATGGCCAGAAGCTCTCCCATCAGACAACTTCAGATCTTCTGACCTGGTCTTCTATTGTCGACGACGTCCATGACAACAACAACTACGTAGCCCGCCCTGGCATGCCAGTTCTGGCCTTGTTGCCCAACGGTAATTATATTTACGTCTACGAGGTCTGCGGCACAGATGGTTGCCGGCTCCATTACCGCCTGACCTCCAACCCACTCAACATTCTCGGCGCTACGGCATATTCGTTGGTATCGACCTCAGGAACGCGGCCCGTCAGCTCTCCTTCTGTGGTCTGGAGTTCTATGGGTGGTGCTTCGGGTAGCATTATCGTGAGCTCTGGAAGCCAGTCGAACCTCTTCGTCAACAAGAATCTGGGTGCCGCAGATTCATGGGTCGAGTACAGCGTCCCTCAGCCAAAAGCCTATTCTAGAAATCTCATGCTCTTTCGAGAGGATGACAATTTGTTGGCTATTATTGGTGGAGGACATCTGCCTCCAAGCAGTGTCAATGAAGTTAGCATCAGTGTGGTTGACTTGACTGCGATTGGAGTGTAAAAAGCTAGTATATTAGACTTGAAGGTGCAATTTAATACATGGATATGAAAGTGTATTTACTCCGAGTTCCGTCAATGCTTCTCTCCGGTCTTATTCTCCGTCCACTTCTACATAGCCATGCACTAAACCGCAAGAGCGATTGCAACCACGCAGAAAACCCCAGCCATACTGAACCTTTCAACTGTTTTTCCTGCGATACTCGTGGTCTGAGTCGGGGTGGATGGCGAAGAGTCAGGTGTGCCGCTGGCCGACGCAGTAGGGGTAGAGGAGCCCGTCGAGTTTGAAGGGCATTCCCTCTTCGATGGCCAAGGGACATTGTAACTTCCAAGTTTAGCCCAGATTGCATCCCAGAACTGGCACTCAGAGAAGTCAAGAGAAGTAGCGTTAAAGCCGTCCTGGATGTAAAGACCTTTGTCCTGACATTTGTCAAATTGGGGCCAATCCTGGCGCTTAGTTGATGGGTTTCCTTTCGCAGCCATAGCAGTCCAAGCCTCTATCAAGGTACGGCTAATTTCCCTCTCGACGGTGGTGCCATTAGCAGTACCATTACCCCAAGGCTGGTCGTCAAGATTGCCAAAGACGAAGGGCAATTCTGAGGTATGAGTAGCCCCGAAATATTTGGCATATTTCCCGGGGAATGCCTCGCCGTTGATCCATAACCAAGGGAAGGAAGGGGTGTGATCAAACCGATAGGCAAAAGTTGGCGTGCCTGCAGCAACGGCAGCTCGAAGGGCTCGGTATGTTTGACAGCCGTAGCTAGACACAGTGGCAATGTGGGTGATCGCTGCCATCACAGCCTCTTCTGTCGAGCCCGAGGAATTGAAGAGCGAGAGGGGGTACTCTTTACCGATAACAGGACCCAGGGAGCCCCATCGCGCCAGAAAGTCCGTGTAGTTAGATTCTGTTATAGGGTCGCCGGATCCAAGAAAAACTGGAAGGACGAAGAGTGAAGAGTCTAACTCGGCTACACTGGAGTTAGCACAAGGATAGTTCCTGAGAAATACTGCACACATACTGGACCCTCCAATAATAGGCACTTGAGATCCAACTTTAAGAGGCTCTTCCTTGATGATCTCCCCATCCAGAATTGCAGAGTTCAGATTGGTGATGTTCGGCAAGTTAAAGCCATAAATTGCCGCAAGGTTGTCGCCATTCAGGCTGGGATCGAGAAGTGCCGGGGTAGTCGTAAACGCTTCGATGAGTTCCGCAACCGACTTTGACTGCAAGCAGCTCAACTGGTTCTTTATTAGTGATCTGGTGCATTATCCCGACTTCATTTACTTACATCATGAATGCTACACTTCAGCGTCTTGGCGTAGCTTTCTCCACAGTACTGGGCGAGAGTCTTTGATGTTAAGTCCTGGCCTCCTCCAGACTCTAGAATCGCAGCAGAGATGAGTCCCTTCGCCTCTGGCAGGGTTGAGACTGTAAATGTATCGTCGCCACCAGCACTTTGACCAAACAGTACAACGGTTGAGGGATCACCGCCAAACGCAGCGATGTTAGACTTGACCCATCGAAGTGCAGCTAGGTAGTCTTGAATAGCCATGTTTCCTTTGATCCCGGCGGTGTCGAGGCCAAGAAAACCTAGCGCGCCTAGTCGGTAGTTGAAGGTTACGACAATGGCATCTTGCGCCAGGTTGCAGGAATCGTAGAGCGGGTAAGAAAGCGAACCAGCTTCATTACCGCCTCCATATCCCCAGACCTTGACGGGCAGTGCTGAGTTAGAAGTGGCACCGGAGGGAACATAGACATCCAAGTACAGACTGTTAAGACGTGTCAGATTAAAATTATTCGTCATCAATATGTGAGACAGTAGAAAGGTATTGACTTACCAATCTTCAGAAGACGGCTGGTCCGGTACATCGAGGCTTGAAGGAAACTGAATGCAAATTGCAGGGACCTTTGTAGCATCCAGAGATCCTCCGTCGTATGGATCGTTGAGCGGCTGCGGCGGCATGAACCTCAACTTCCCGACGGGAGGTTGAGCATATGGGATGCCCTGGAACAAATCTGTTTGCCCATTCGAGCATTTTCCCCCGTGAACGGTACCGGCGGATAGTTTCACAACGGGGCCTGAGTTCCCCAGGACAGAGGACACGGCAAGGTGCAAGGCCGCTAGAACCCGGTGAGTTCTCATTTTTGTTGTTTTGAATTAAGAAGTAGATCAAGGAGTCTGATGTCTTGGCAGTATTCAAACGATGAGAGCGGGAACAGAATCAACTTATATATCGCATCTTGCTGTAAGCGATCGGCGTTGGGCAGTGAAACCTTTGTCCTCTTGGATATGCACGGTTCTTTCCCAAAGTGGAATTCCATTCGAGACAAACAGGCGCGTAACTTAACTAATTCCTTGAGGCTGACGCCCCACTGATCCTTCACAGCATCAAATTTGCCGTGTAGCCGCGGTGCCGCAATTGCCGTATCCGCAGGGATCCACCAGACGCAGCCCTGTGTCTAGCGCTGTCAGACGCGAACATAAACGAAAACGAGCTGTTTCAAGTGGATTGCATCGTAGCTGAGGAGTCGACTTAATAGGCTAAATGACATAGCTGAGCACTTAGTCTAAAATTAAACAAATGAACAAGATTGCGTGCCGCAAAGCCGCCCTGGGTAGCGGGTGGTGGGCTCCCGTGGCTTTCGATCTTATAGGCGCCACTGCGTCATGTCACATATTGCAAGGAGTCCTACTGATGGTGACCTCTGGTGCCTACACTGTTGGTTCTATTAGCTCTTGTAAAGGGGTTACTGGCAAGTAGGTAATTTGTTATAACGGATCTGCGCTTGTCTCTGATTTAACAATGTGAAAATTATTTTAGCGAGCTGTGTAATACACGAAACCCTTGTTCTTGTAACCAATTCAACGGCTTACGTTGCATTCAGACTAGAATTTACTCGAGGCTGGTGCATACAATGCCTTCTGGCGCTGGACCACGACAGGATGCAGAATAGCACCGGGCTTGAGCTTGCTAAAGTCCAGGTCAACTCCTTCCACAATATCGGGGAATGGACCCATCGGGGTGATCGCGAGTGGGTTGATTTTGAAGTGGCTCTTGGTGTACTATATGCATAGTTAGTGGCTGGATAAGCAAATGTTGCAACTGCAAACTCACATTCTCCTTGATGTGCCTGAAGTCCGTTGTCTCTCGGAATCCCTTGACATTCCAGTAAAGGTTCTTCAACCACTCGTGGATGACAGGGTAGTCCGCGCGTATAGTTCCCAGGTTGCATTTGAAGTGCTGGGCGTATACAGCGTCAAACCGAACAATGGTCGCGTACGCTCTGATGTCGAGTTCGGTGAGATCCTTGCCGAGAATGTATGGTCCGCCATTCTGATGAATCAGCGCCTCCAAGTGGTTCAAAGCCGCAAATACCGTCGGTACGTTTTCGTCGTATCCCTCCTGCGTTGTCGCAAAGCCGGCCTTGTAGACCCCCGTGTTGAGATCTCGTTGCATCCACACGCTGATGTCATCGATGGCACTTTTTAGGTGCTCGGGATAGAGATCCAGCTCACTGTTAGGGCTACCATCGGGAAGAACTGTGTTGAAAGCTGTCGGCAGCCAGCGCAGCATCTCTGCGCTTTCATTGTTCACAATCTTTCCCTGTTTTTTGTCCCACAACAGAGGAACACTATATCTTCCTTTGTACTCGGGGTCATCCTTGAAATATACTTCATGCATGAACTTGGATTTGAACAAATGATCCTCTGTCGCTCCCTCATAAGGATCATCCGGTAGGCTTGGAAACTGCCATCCAGGCCAGCCTTTGTCGTCTCCCTTCGGGTATGGTTTGACAACGGACAAGTCAATGAGGGACTCAAGCCCCTTGATATGGCGAACCAAATTGGCGCGATGGGCAAATGGACAGAACAAGCCAATGTACAGGTGGTATCGACCAGCCTCGGGAGGGAATTGCCCGCCATCGGCCACAATCCCATGCCAGGAATCCTCAGGACCTGCGTGTATCGACATGGTTGCGGCTTTCGAAGAATCTGACAAGGATGTTAAATAATTCGAATCAAATCGTGTTGATTCTTGCCTGACTACTTCTTTGTAGCTCGTAGATAGGAATGAAGGTTGGCGAGAGGGGACGCTTCAGGTAACCCCGCTCGGAAGCGCGGAAATGCGGAAGTACGGAATGGCCAGCCTCAAGCACGTCAGAGTTTAAGCATGAGGCGAAGGCCATTCCGAACGCTAAGTCATATGGAGCCTATCTTGGTGCTTGAGTGCTATATTCGTAGCTCCGACTTGTCATGATTAAAATCCCTCATGTAGACAAGTTCGGTCTCGTCCGGTTCACTATATTCTACCACGTATGTTCTCTCGCGGGTGATTTTGAGTGGCTCGACTCGCGCTAGAGGCGGATGAATATCTGACATCGTGTGTGAAGCTGTACGGCCGCGACTCTCATCACCTGTATTCTCTGAGTCGCCTGCCCTTCCATTGCCACAATTGATATAGGATCGTTGGGATGTGTCCGAGAGCCGGGGGACAGTCGGACAATGGCAACGCAGAGGGAGGGCATGCAGACGCAGATGTCGCCAACTGAGATCTTGATAAACGACCATCGGCTGATTTCAACATACTCCCAGGTTTGGCTGCTCCGACCAAATTTGACAAGAAACTGTAGTCGAATGATACTAACGACAGTGGCACTATCGAAACGCGTTAACAGCACGTACTGTCGAGATCAATAAAGGAAAGACGAACAAAGTCCCAACAAAAAAACATCAAACCTACGCCAACCTTCTTCCTCCAGCTCAACTTAAGGAATCTGAGCTGTGATAAGGGAATGGACAGCATTCAAAAGTCGACGGCAATGCTGCTGGCAGCGTTTGACCAAGTGACAGCGTTAAGGCTAACACAATAGCCTTGATGTTCGCCATCCTACTGGTCCCAAAAATGATGAAGAGGTTGGCACTGTAGTATAGCCACGAAAGCAAAGACCATACCAAAGAGTGCATTGAAAATAATGGTTCCCCATAAAACCCGGCGAACGCCTGTTCTAGGGAAAATACGCAGGTAGAAGAAGACCAGCGTTATCTTCAGCAACGTGATCTGAGTGAAATAAAGAATGACCATAATATAGAAGTACAAGCCGAACTTGGTGATGCTGTCAAAGGGAACCGTCTAAATGTCTCGGCCCAAGCCGTTGGCCGTAACGCCATATTGGTTGACAACGACGCTGGGAATACCTGTAAGACCGGCGAGTAGAATGCACCAGTCATCGATCTCGAGCCCGAGATTCCACCAAAGCTTGAATATTTTGCGCTGGGAAATGCAGACATAGGCGATGATCCCGACGGTGTTAGACAGGATGATGTGCTGGGTAGATACGTCGCGGACTGGGGCGCAACAGTTTGTCATGGTCAAGTTTTTTGTCGCCTTGGAGCTGCAGGGTAAGCTACAGTTACAGAATGGACCACTGTTTTGACTGATATAACTCACTTAAAAACTCTCTGATAGTGCAGTTCATCTGCGTACAGATTGTCATATCCATTTCAATGCCTTCATCGGCGCAGGTGCACGTCTTGTTGGTGGGCAAACACAGCAAATTCGCAACCGCAGCAGCCAAACGATTCACCTTAATAGCGTCAATTGAGGACGGCCTGGAAGCAGTATTCGTTAAGAGGGTACCGAGAACCTACTGCGCACTCTGGCATCTGGGCCATCAGGGCATCTTCGGAAGACACTGCCCCGGCCAAGGACGCTGACGCAATGCAAAGCGCCAGGCCGAGTTTCTGCATGGCTTTCATAGTGAGGCACGAAGGCTGACACGACGAAGTCATCTTAACGCCTCTAAATTAGGGAAGTAGAAGCATATTAATCAATGGGCGAACAGGACGCGGCGAATCGGGGCGAAGGGGCTAATAGACGATCAGTCCATCGCGGTCAAAGCACAGAACCGACTCGAGTAGCACTTAGAACATACTTCGACTAGCTGTGCCCCTTGCCACACTACTGAAGGGTGAAATCTGCTGCATGGTCCCAGTAGAGACGGACTCGATCTGAACCGTCCGATACTCTCGTTGTTCAGATGATGAAGTCATTCCAACTGCGATGGCTGTTATGCCGTGTTGCGGCAGATGGGAGATGGCAAACGACGAAATAGCATCACCGACCACAGGCGGAAAGATTTGAAGTTTTCCTTTGCGAGCGCAGCCACTCAAGCAAAACGTCTATGCTTAATATTTACATTAACTCAAGGTCAATTTCCAACAGAATTGGCATCGGTGAGATCTCGGCTTTTGTTCAAAGGTGGTTTGTTAGATGGTGCTGGTTGGGTTCTCGGTTGTCTTCTTCCCGGCGAAGGAATGTTATGTACATTCATGCACATATGATTCAACATGTTAAACCCGGCATTTACTATCCAAGGGCGATAATCTCCGGCATAGCTGATAATGGAGTGAAGTTGGCTCTCCTCTTGATTGTAATTTTGAGTGGCATAGCAGGTAACGGGAACCACCACTATCGAATTATACGGCGGCTCTACAGAGGAAGCGCTCGTGCATGATGAGCACAGTGTCTCGCGAGCTTGCGCCAGCATGTATATTATGGGTTATAGTTGCAGCTGCTGATCAACCCAGCACAGACCAAACCATCTTGCTGCACAAGTACGGATCCCTCATCCCTCGTCAGCGACAATAAGCTACTCAAACGCTTTGTCAGTTATTGAAACAGTCAAGATCCGATCCTCCGACAAACAGCCCGATTTATCTTCGTCTAGCGTGTGACGCCTTCGGTATATCCCAGTTGAGAGCACGAGGCGAAACAGAACAAGATCTGCAGAGGAGGGTTCCTCTGAATTTATTTACAATCTTAATTTTCTTTTGTCAATTATTCAAAGCTGAACTAATAGATATTTCTCAGTGACTCGTGATAAATATTGCTACCTTGGATGATTGCATCTCGATCCTTTGTTGGCATCTTGGGCCATCTTCGTCGCTGCTAGGCGTCGCCAGGTCCTTGGGGTGCTACATTGCCACGCATCCGCAGTATGATAATCTAGAGTTATGAAATGATATGAGCACTTTCCACCGAGTGTAATAGCATAGGCTCCCATGACCCAGTGGGAGACGTACTGCTGTGCTATCGCAGTATCCTACACCAATTTGGCATACTCAGCATCCCGGCTTACGCCACTTGGGTGAATTATTATAGCTCTAGTCTTTCAAAATCTTTGTGAAGCCAGAAGTGTAGATGTCACTGGCCCGCGTCCCGTCGTCACTCCATGCCAGGATGCTATGACTACGTTGCAGATTGACACATTTTAAAGGTTCAATCAAGTCGTATAAGTGGGCCACATCGTGTTCCTGATGTTTCATGCTCGTTTTAGGGACCAAAACACAGGGGAGGAATGGCTCATTACGGACGCGATGATATGACAGCACGGCAATTACGGCAATTCTCGAATTACTTATGGAGTGGGCCCCCACTTGCCGTCACCCGAAGCTCCCTAACTTGATGCTGCCGTTCACTTTTATGTTCCGAGACAGGGAACAAGACAGGGAATTAATAGGCGGAAATTTGAATCACAGCCTTTAGATAAAACCATCGCATGCTAACAAGTTCTATGCCGATGGTGGAGAAATAAATTCCGTTGAACATGAGAGAATATAAATACACCATTCTCTTCAAATGGGGAGAAAGGAAATCAGAATCAACAGTTTAAACTAAGGTCCTCTACCAATCTGAACCAAAATGCGTCTATCCGCCCCTTTGAGCCTTCTGGCTTTGTTTCAAGCGGCCAACTGCCAGAGCATTGTTGGCTTCGGTCCTGCCTTCTCGCTCGGCCCAACAAATTCGTGGATTCGTGAAGCCACTACGACACTGGTGCTACCTAAAGTTCCGAGCCCTCAAAAAGATCGGCTGGCTTTGTGGCCAGGCATGGGTACCAGTGGCGGCGATTTGATCCAAGCACTCGCCGTTGCCTTTTCAGATCCCAGCAGGTATGTGGCTGAAGGACGGAATTGGTATGCTCAGAATACTGACCCACTAATAGTAATTGCGGCGCCACCAATGGTCAATGGTGTACATGGGCCAGTACTCTACAAGGTATTGCCGTCGCACCAGGCTTCAAAGAGTAAAGTTAAGGCTAACTGAAACAGATACCCAGCTTGGAGGGACAGAGGTTCCTGCCTCAGCTGGCGATAAGTTGACATTTCACTGTAAGTCTAGTGCTAGCGACTGGTCTCCCATATTGCCTTCGCGCTGACCATCTATCTAGATAAATACAACGACTCTACTGGGGAATACGACCAGACTGCAGCAATCAACGGGAAAATTGTATCGTCTCTCTCAACCTGTGAGTATTTAGGCAAAAGCGTCTTGCCAATTTAGCTTAACTAATATCACAGCATCCGGATTTGCAGAAGGTTGGGGTACCGCAGTAGAATGCCAAGACAGTGCTTGCGTTGGGACTACAGCTGCTCACAGTAAGTTTTCTCTTTAACTGCTAGTATAGAATCTAACTGCCATAGAATACCTTTCCACCACTATCATCCTGAATGCAACTGATGCAACATTCGGAGATACTCTGGTCCTCACTGAGGCTACTTCATCTGGTCTGTCTACAACAGATGGTGGGAAGACTTGGAAGGTGGATACAATCAACATCCAATCCCATACCTTTGACGTGACCAGTTAAGCCTCGACATGGAAATACAGTACTTAGGTGTATATAACTGATGTAAATTACGTCCAAACAACACCAAATATGATCAATTTCCCTTGGGTTCAGTGCAAGAACTTCGAGCCCATTGCCAACTTCCACTTTGCTCTTCTGTCAGCATTGCGCCGCCGCCGGCCGAGTAAGCGGATCCGGGAACGGCGCGCGGTTATCTAGTGCGGATAAATTACCAAAATTGGTTGTTCCAAACCATGCCCCATTTAAAACAACTTTGCGCTAAGTGGAAGGTAAACTCCAAGCGTCAAGTTCCAGGTCCACCAATTGTACGTAATGGTGTCACGGGCTACCGCCGCCACTCGCCGGCGGGCGGAATGAGTGTTGCCGTTTCGTATATTAAGACACCGCATCGCATCTTTTTATCGCAAGTAAATTCTTCAACTATTCCAACCTGATACATTAAACTCCAAAATGAAGGGACAAGCTGTTGAGCGCATTAGCATCCGGTGGCTGCCGGACCCAGCCTTCGAGGATACTCGAACCGTTGCCCTCAATGTTGGCGGCTATTTTATCGACTTGCGCACCACCAAAGACGAGCCATCTATCCAATGGAGCCATGCTGGCGAACTGACTATTCTCAAGGAGGAGCCATGTAAATTTCTCTTTCTTTTAAAGAGCCGGACATCACTGACTCAATATCTCAGTTACCTGTCGATGGACACACATCATCGACTCGCTCGGTTTCACTGACCCAGACGAGGCATCATTCACCAAGTTGCCGAATGGTGATGAGCTCGAAGTTGGCGAGACCAAATGCCCCCATAAGAATGACGCCATGACGGCATACGAGGAAGTGTGGCGAGATGTAACCGCTCACGAGAAGCCAGAGGAGCCATCGTGGATTCTACGAAGCAGCGAGGGAAACACCTTCATTGGCAGGGTTGGAATTATCTATCAAGCCAACAGTCTGGATGCCAATGGGTTTTCTGCGAGGAGAGAAGACTTTGTCAAGGACGCAGGAGAGTGGGACATTTCCTTTGCTGCTGGCAATGCCGTTTCCATCCCGAGAGTGGCTGATGTGTTGAAAGAGCTCAGCTTAAAGCCGAAGTGGTCAATTGGTGAGAAGGTCACAGTTAGTGGTCACGAATTCTCAGTCATCGCTATCGAGGAGAACTAGACGTCATGTACCGTTCGCCACGAGTCGATGCATATTATATATTTAGTCAATACCGGTTCAACCTACCCTTTAAAAGTCCCTTAATGCATTTACTCCCTGGTGACTACGATCCGTATATCCATCAAATAGTAGGATTCTCGTTTGCGCGCCTGCAGGATTTTCCACCGCTCCTTCGCGACCCAAGCTACTGTCGCACATTGTACCGCTAGCCACGTTACAAAGCATCCCTGGCGGTGCGATCGCCTGTTAAATTGACGGTAGGATTCCAAGCCATGCGTTCTCTCAATTGATGATGCCCTGTCATAAAAGGAAGCAGGAACTTTGAAGTCGGTATTACCAATTGATTACACAAGCAACGTCAGAGTATCCACATCCATCTACACCATGGGCGGCAAAAGGCGGATAATACTGTTCAATTTGTAGACAGATGACAGATACTTAAGCCAAGGTTTCCCTTAAGGAAGGTGGATGCGATACACTCATGCCTTCATCTCTTCTCGCCTCGGCGTCTTGACACAACTCTTGGGTTGACAATTCTCCCGCACAATATGTTGGCGAATTATAGCGGGATTTCACGTACCCAGTGTTTTCTAAACCATCAGACAATACAAGAGCTTGGTCTGGCCCTTCAGCGACTGAATGGGTTAGAACCGTGCAATCAATTCGCTAATGACACACAAGCAGCATCAAGGTGATGTACATATCAGCGCTGCCGCCAGAATCTAAGTTTACAACCGTAAGATTTATAGCCCAAGTCATTGATACAACGGACTAGGAACGATAGAAGCCGCAAAGACAGGAACCGCTGTCAATTACCCGCCCAAGACTATGATTGCGATAACCAGTTTTGCCCAGGACCAGGCTGACGTTATTGATGAATTTGTCTAGCAGAAGGTAAGTTTAGGATATTTATCGATCTTATTGATACTGCCCTACATCGATAAGAACAGACAGCCCGTAATACACTGCCTCCAGGAGTCAAAACCGCTGGCGGATCGTTTTGCACTCGTTGGAAACCCCTCAAGCTCACTTGTCTAACCATTAAAGACTACGAGATTTAGGCATACTGAATACTATGTAGTATACACACAATAGCAACATGCATACACTTAAACAGGAAACAAATCCAGTGCCTAATAATCCATGATTGGGAACCAGTTTAAGTCCCGTCAAGTTGCTGATCTTACCTGGTTTTCACCGATCGTATTATCGCCTATAATTGAGAGCACATAGAAGATGGAGGTTCCAGCCATAAACAAAGGCATTATGTGAATAGGATAAAGATTTAAGTCTTGGTTAAATGGGATTAGACTTCTTAGGTCTTCTAGTTTATTGTAAATGACAAAGGCTGTGTTGCTCGATATAAAGTACTCCGTGCGCCCCGCGCTCATACAATGAGCCCCAACCTCTATACTCCGTTTAAAAGTGTGTAATCAAGTTGAGACATGCATATGATCAGCTTGCTTTCCTCTCTGGATCTTGTAGTCTCGCCAGTTCTAACAGTAACCGGTATGTATAGATGGTCATGTCAACTTCTCGAAAGGCCTTGGAGAACCAATCCCTGCCCTGCTCCGCAATCTCTTTTGCCTTCCGCTGCCCAGGCACGGTTGAAGTGAGATAAAATACAAGCTCCGGGACCTCCTTCATGCCTTGGCTGATGGGTATATAATGGACCCACGGGACGAGACGATCGTCATGCCATTCCCGGAACAATGTCTGTTTTAATGGCAGGGACTTTGAGGCTAGGAGCTTGTAGTAGCGACCGCTCATACCATTTCCATCAAGATCAAACACCAACTGTGATCGAAGTGCTCGGTCCTTGTGTGCCCAAACCTTGGTGTTGAAGTAAGCCTTTTGTTCTCTGCAGTACTTGGTCTTGCACGCAAATATCCTGGAAAAGACAACGTCGAAGCTTCTGCCGTTTAGAAATGAGGATTCCACCCGGTCTACCATGTAACCTCTCTGCCGTAGATAATAATGCTTCTGACCTCCCAGATTTTGCCCCAACTCCACAAATCGTTGTCGGTGGAAGTTTCGCCATTGGTCGTCTGAAGCAAAGCCACCAGTGGTAGAGCCAGCCCAGTAGAGATTGTTCTGCTTCTTATCCCATTCGACGTCATGGGTCTCATCGTATTTAAAGCCCTCTTCCAGGTAGGCTGGGCTAGGAAACAATATATCGCCCATTGTTGAAGGCGCACCCGTGGACAGGATTGGCACTAACCCTTCAATCAGGCGGAAGGAGGACGGGCTGATGAACAGGCCGTGCATGTGACTATACTGGCGATTTTGGCATAGATCCATGGTCGATGGGAGATCCGTGATAAAAGGTAGGCCAAAAGTTTCCACTTTGCGCTTTGTTTTGGTAGCACTGGGGTTTGACTGAGGTGGACAAAATTTTGTAACGGCATCCCAAACAGGTCCATGTGACATGTCCGTCAGGTTGAACTGTCTCTTAATATGATCCCCTTCTCTTAATGGTGGTGGTGGAATCAGCACCCTTGGTTCATCGAGGTGATTTACCAGGAAGCTGACGTCGGGAATTGCCCCACGCAGATCTTTGGATAGAGTGTTGAATAGAAATTCGAAATTTCTGTCGATACTGCGCTGGGGGTGGCTGCAATTTGTCTGGGCGGTGTCACCAGAGAAAACACAAAGCCAAAGCTCGCCACCTTGCGCATGTCGAGCATCATGTATTATTCTACGGACGTCTTTGCCACTCAGTTTCCAGAATGGTGAGATGGCGTCGTATATTACATCAAAGTCGTCGATGATCGGTGACTGGTGCGATGACGCAAACACGTACCAAGCCTCGAACCCGGGCGGCGGCTCTGCGTTGTATCTGCGTCGATATTCGGCATAAGCCTCGGGGTATGTTTGGGATTGCTTTTGCGACAGACGTTCGAAATCGATCTTGGCGTTCTGAATCAGAGAGTCAACTGGATGCTGGCGAGACCAGTTAAAACTGGGCGCGGAAGATTGTTGGACACTGAGTGCATATATGTTCGCGAGGTATGGGACGAGAGGGAGGAGGAAAAGGGCCCAGAGGGCCGATCGGGTTTTCGTATGCTTTGGAAGCATGTATATGATCTGGCCGAGTGCGAGGAACGAAGCGACGACGTGCGATAAGGCATGGGTGTCAGATGAATACGTGAACGGGTTGCGGGTGGACGTGATGCTAAATGTGACTATCGCAGTGACAGTGCACCAGGAAGCATGTTGACCCTGCAAACTGGTGAGCATGGTTGTGACGTCTCGGCACAGAAAATTACGTACGGTTCGCATCATAAAATACCAAGACAGGGCTTTGGATAAGCCTACTAGCATGGTAGGCGCAATGTAGCTTCTAGGGAAGCCGAATGAGAAAGTTTGCGCGCAGAGTGCAACCACCAGGACAACCACAACTCGCAATGAAAGAGGGACGATGGCATCCTGAATATCCACAAGCGGAATAATTCGAGAGCTCTTGCTGTTTCTCGGTAACAGAATGATGTAGAAGGCTAGCAGAGCAACAGCCGGGACAATGGCTAGGGCGGATCCCCAGAGGTCCCAGTTTAGCAGTGTCAGGGTAGCAAAGCACCCAGCCAAACCTGTCCCCCAGATCGTGTCGACGAGAGGGGAGAAGAACCAAGAGTCAGAGGCAGTGGATGCAGATAGCTTGGACCCAAGGTGTTTTTGGGCTACCAGAAGCAAAGGGGTCAACGCCGGCTGATGGCTTTTAGCTTGAAGTCGCCGTTTTCCGTCGCACATGGTGGCTTACCAGGTATCCGACGACATTGTCCTCTGCCTTACAAAGACAGGATGTCGCAATACCAGCAGCAATTATCCATAACGATCTCGTAGATGTAGGATTCGATGTGTGATTGTTGGAAGTAATCGCTTTCGGGATCGTGTGGACGTCCGGTGGTCTCGTAAACGTGAACAGAATCGGTAGGAATGTCCAACTCAGCGCCTCAGAGCACACCTCGGACTGTCTGGAGGATAGGTATTGCGTCAAGACTGTGCACAGCACAGCTGCCCCTGCTGATCCGGTGACTGGGTTAACGTCGACAAGTCGTTGCCTCCACATGGTCGGACTGGAGATGCTGTTTGATAGACATTCTGCGGACGGGGAGTTTGGTAGATATGATAAAGTTGCATTTGGCGCAGCAACAGTTGCCCTTGTTTCAAGCCATTGCAGCCACCCCCTTGAATTGGCTCCTGCATCTCGTATGATCTGCTACTACCAAGAGCCAAATGCGTCGCTGGTTGTCTTGGCTGTTGGCTCTTGGCTCTTGGTATTAGATGTCACCTGAGTAATGCCAGGTGTTCCAACGGCTAACATCCGCAGCGTGGCTGTGGGATCGCATAAATTGCGGAGAGCGTTGTAGCAGCTAAGCAAGAAAGTCCATGGGGACGACCAATCGGCTGGTCATGCGCGACGCGTTGACATATGAGCAGGGGGGAGGGAAATACGAGATCCGTTGGTGATCATCCATTTAAGTCACTTTTAAAAGTGCTTTAAGACAGCCAAGCATTGCAAAAGCTCCGCTTTCAGGGCAGGGCAAAATGCCCACGGGCTCGTATGTGGCCCAAGCCCTTCAGGCAGAGCAGCTCCCTGAGCTCTCGGCTGTTTCTTCTTTCGTGTGAAGGATCACTCACAGCCCCCTTGGTCTGTTTGGTGGTGGCTGACGCCAATACTAAGGCCAGAATGGCGCCGATGAAACAGGTTGTCGTAACCTCGCTCGCATCAATGCTAGCCGGACCGTATCAGGGCGATAGCGCAAGATTTCTCGGAAGATAAAACGCGATGAGCCGGATAATCGGCTCGGCAAGTAATCATCCTCAATAGGAATCAGCAATCGAATACTTAGAAGACAGGAACTTGGACAAATGGTGAAATCACGTTCGGGTAGAGCCGGAAACAAGCATGAATGTGCAGCGAGTCCCACCGAAACGTAACGCGGAAAATCTAATTTCCCAAGTACGCAATAGCCGAGACTACATCTTGGCTGGAAGCTTGGCTGGAAGCTTGGCTTCTACATGCTAATCTAGACATGATGCCGTTCTCGGCATCTACATCGTTTGGCGACTCACCATTGAACTCGAGTCTCGGCATTCCAAGATAAGCCCTGCAATCTGCTTGATGGCCGTGTCTCTCCATCACTAGTTGGCCGCGTCTGGCCACAGCCTCTTCGCCTCCGGCCCGGCATGTCGGCCCGGCTTGTCGGCCCGGCATGTTGCCACTGCACCCTCCGAATACGAACCCTCGCACGCCGAAACCTCTCCGTCCTCCGATATGTCCTCTTCGCCTTCGTCGCCTGGACCCTCGTCGATGCCTTCCTCGTCCACCGTCGTCTAGATACCGCGAGCCGGGAACATGGCGCGAAGGGGAAGCTCCGCAAGCCCGTCCGGGTCTACATCGCGAGCTTGCACTGGAACAACGAGCGCATCCTCCGCGCGTCTTGGAACAAAGGCGTCTTCGACCTGGTCCAGGCTCTCGGCCCTGAGAATGTCTTCGTGAGCGTCGTCGAGAGCGGCAGCAAGGACCGCTCCAAAGATGCCCTCCGCAACCTCGACAGGGCGCTCGACCTGGTCGGCGCTGGGCGCAATATCACGCTGGACGAGAGGACGCACGCCGACGAAATAGCATCACCGCCCGCGGAGCCTGGAAATGGCTGGATCAAGACGGCGCGCGATCGGATAGAGCTTCGCAGGATCCCGTATCTTGCCCGACTGCGGAATGCCTCCCTGCAACCTTTGATCAGGATGGCAGAACAGGGAACAACGTTTGACTACGTCCTCTTTCTGAATGACGTTGTCTTCTCGGTTACCGACGTGATCGCCTTGCTCAACACAAACGATGGCAACTATGCCGCCGCATGTTCGCTGGATTTCAGCAAGCCGCCGCTATATTACGATACGTTTGCGCTCAGGGACGCCGAAGGCCATGAGCATGCGACGCAGACCTGGCCCTACTTCCGATCATCGCAGTCTCGGAGCGCCATGAAGCGGAGCCAGCCTGTTCCCGTCACCAGCTGTTGGAATGGCATGGGTAAGCCCTCCGTCTTGCCCTCCATTGCACATATCAGAGCTTAATCCTTGATCAGTTTTCATGCCTGCGGCAGCGTTCACTGGCGAAAAGGCCATCGCCTTCCGTGGTGTCGACGATACCTTTGCCGAGTCGCATGTCGAGGGCTCAGAATGCTGCTTGGTCCATACCGATAATCCAGCGTCGGCAACGAAGGGCGTGTACCTAAATCCCAATGTCCGTGTTGGGTATAACGGCCAAGCCTACAAGCTGGTTCATCCAAGCGGATCATGGATCACCTACTTCGATATCCTAACGGGATTATGGAAGAATAGATTTGTTAGATGGTTCACAACACCGTGGTTCAAGGAGTTGGTGATACGCAGGCGGCAGCGCTCCTGGGAAAAGCAACATCCTGGCCGAAAAGAACCCGGAACTGCATGCTTGATTAACGAGATGCAGGTCCTCATTGCGAACGGTTGGGCTCACGTATGATTAGCGTTGCATTTTAGATACCAATTAAGTAAGTTAGAGGGTTTAGAGTCGCACTATTCTTGTCGAGATAGACACCCACTTCAATCGGTCTATGAACTAGACTCAAAGGTCGATCCTCAAGCCCAGAGTATTGTCAAAGGTGACGGTGCCCCAGAACGGCTCCATGCCCGCATTACCAACGTTGACATAGGTGCTCTTGTCATAGACACCTTGATCAGCAAGCGCAATCAGCCAGTCCTTGATGTCGCCCTCAAACGTCCCTCCAACACCGTCGCCAAACTGATCATTCTCGGGGACCAGAAGCGAGCTGACAGTGATGCCTGTGTCGGTGTTCAGGCCCTGGTACAACTTCCATCCGTCCTTTCCGTACAGGCCGTCAATGGTGGCGACCGCGCCCTTGTCGTAACCAAGGGGGATCTGTCCACCCTCGTACCGAATCCAGAGCATGAGCTCTTGCGCCGCACTGGATGTTTCATCACCCTTGGTGTCGGAAGTCATGAAATCATAAACCACATTGCCTTGTGATGAATATGTGAGCAAGTCGAAGAAGCAGAGGAGAGGTGAAGTGGCTCTAACCTTTGTAGGCGGTGGAATTGGAAACGGTCCATGTGTACGTGCTGGGGATACTCGCGATCGCATTCAATCGCGTCTGCAAGTTCTGGGTCAAGCCAATGAACGAATATCCCTTGACCAAATCCGGATTGACGGCAGCATCAATGTCCCAGATGCTACTCCAGTGAATGCGTTGGGCATCACCGGACCCAGATGTCGCGTAGAGGCCGGTGCAGCAAGATCCCTCGATCGACTGGTAATTGTAGTTCATTGAGAAGATGATCCAAGGCGTTCCAGAAAGGACCTCATATTGGTTAGGAGCACCGCAATACGTTGAAGTAAGCGTGTCTCTTTTCAACCCGGCCGCAAATGAGGGGAGGGCAGCGGCCTCCAGGGCCAGCAAAGCAAAAAGTGAAAGGACACGCATGGCGATCCAGTTGCGAAAGATAAAAATGAACGACGAAAAGAATGTCAATGATGCCTGGTCGTAAAACACAATGCGGATTTGGACGATTAAAGTATTTACAGCCCAAATCGCGTGGTCCCAGTCAGGAGAGGCTCAAATTAATGAAGTCCGTTTCAGATACATTCATGAAGTGGGTAGAAACTGGGGTTTGGAGATTTTTCCGTCACTATCAAGGTAGGCCTCTCAATTTGAAACAAGATAGTTTATCCAAGAGTACAATCTTCCACATCGCTTAGAGAACAGGCTGTAGTAGATTGGTGGTACAACAAATGAGCACACAACCTGCGGACAGGGGTCAATCAACCACAAATGCATCCCAGGCAGGTTATCTTACTTATGATGCACCGATAGACGCTTTTTAATTGAACTCTTATATTATCACTGTAGATACCTCTCTGTTCATCCAAATTAACAAACATATCGAAAGTTGTTCCTCTCGAAATCCGGGAGATCATCCGCGTTGTCGTCCATGGTGAACTCATCAGTGGTCCTGGTAACCTCGCCATACAACTAATCCCTCCTCTTGTTCTCCCACTTGACTCCAATGTAGTAGATGGCCATCAGCGCAACGGCAGAGCGCTCAAATCCCAAGATGCCGTTGTAACCGGTTTTATAATGCGGCGCCTCTGAGCTTCTAAAGGTTTGCGGGGCAATGATGTTTGCGACACAGGATGCCAGGAAGACCATGGCATTCACGGTCACCTTTTTCGTGTGTCCGCTGGTATTTTCCATCGTAAGGCTGAGCGCCAGGGCATAAGGTCACCAGAAGAAGTAGAAGAAGTAGTAGGCTGTCAGAAGGCCACCTTGGTTAGAATCTGGCAGCTTCCGAATGACAATGGAGCAGACCAAGGGCACAACACAGCACACTGCCGCGGAGAGGCAACGTGTGTCCTTGATACACCGCCGAGATAGGGTAGCCAGGATGGAAGCGAGAGCCTGGATGACGCCGGTGGGCATACCAAGGGGGACGGTGCTCAAACGGGTAAAGCCAAATTCGGAGACGATCCGGGCGGCAAAGGTGTTAAGGCCGCCATTAGAGACGTTCATGCATAAGAAAAAGAAGGTTATAACCGAAGACTTCTAGTCCCTAAGAGCCTCAAATATATGGTACCTAAAGATGTGGGGGACTGGGGTATCGCCGGATATGTTCGAGATGTGTAGTGTCCGGCTATGGCGGTTGACACGGATGGGTATGAAAAGATGAAGTGGAGTGGGGTTTTTTGGTTGACGTATACGGAAATATTCTTGGCGAGCAGTAACGTATGGAATTTATTACCCTGGCTAAACTCAAGAGAACTATTCTCGAGAAGGAGATCATCAACAAAAGAACTAGAGTTGTCATCGCGGCTCCTCAATATACTCGAACTGAATCCACTGCGTCTTCACGACAGATAGAGCCGCAAATACTGGACGAGGACCTCGCAAGATCTTATTCAACATGGTAACAACCTTTCGCTGTACTTTGAGACCCTCCAATTCCGGAATCAACTGCTCCAGACCCTTAGCGTGCAACGGCGAAATAGTCCACTGCTAAGCAGGGTCACCGTATTCTATCACAGGGAGCGCTTCCGTGAGGAGCTCAAAGATTTCTCGAAAGACTTGCGCGGCAGCCCACTTGTTAGAAAACTCTACGAGAGTGGCTAACGGTGCAAAAAGAGCTTGGCATACGGCATGGCGGTCGTAGAACTCGAGTTGTTGGTGCGTGGGGTGGCCCAGAGGCAGAAAACGACGGAAACGGCGGCTTGGAACTGATACAGCAACTGGACAGACATTATTAGAGGGTTCAAAGATATTTAGATGAGTGGAACAAACCGTTTGTCCAAGTATAGCACGTGGTGTCATCCTTGACTCTCAACCGGCGGAATGTAATCAAGACTGAGCAAGCAGCGGCAACAAGATGGCGAGAATCTCTACCACGAACTGCCAGGGATAGCTTAAGAAACAGAGATATGACAGTATAATTAGCCAGCTTCAATATTCTAACAATAGAGAGCAGTTTTATGATTCCATAGCGGTCACAAAGCCCTCGACAGTCGAAACCATGTTGGGATGAGTAGAGTGATTTGTTGCGATGGTCGGGCCGTTTCCAGAATAAGTCAACCTTCGCCAGGTGGATGAGCGGATCGCACGAGCTCGAAGGTCTCTGATCCACTGGCTGGCAAACAAGTATTTCTAGTCTAGAGACGGCAAATATGGCCACTTGCAGGATGTAATTCGGACCGTTTCAACTCCATATAGCACCGACAGATTCACGGTCTTGATGACCGGAAATTTGCAAGGTCAGGTGACATGAGAAAAGCCATCCGTTACCGACCAGGTTAGAGTTGACTTGTTTATCATGTAGCCCCGGAACCTTCCCAGATGACACCAATAAACCAGCTCCGGTCCAAGCTCTACCACGCGATCTCAGCAACCACTAGGCTACTTTTCCTTTCCAGTGGCCCCTTTCAGACCAATCCAATGGCGTCATCAGTCGCTCCATGTTGCATGGTGGCAAAGAGACTCCAGAATGTCAATACGACCTTGGTACGCGGAATCCACAACTGACATTACTGGCTTTCAGTGACGCGAGATTCAAATATGTCTAAGCCGTCTTCCTCTCTATATGTACTGTTTAGACCTTCGTTGTTTTAAATGCTGGTCTGCTAAACATTGATGCTTGTGCCGTTGCCTTCACTTGGTCAAGTCGTTGGTGAAAGTTGTGAAAACCATAACCCATGGCTTACTACCTTATCGACTCGATAAATTGAGAAGGTGTGGCGGCGCATTAGTGCAGCCTTGGCAATATGACTTGGCTTAACAATGGGTCCGATCGAACTTCCATCCAATCGGCTCAGGTAGCAGGTAGCCTGACGTTGCGAAGGCTGCACTAATGCGCCGCGATAACTTCTCAATTTATCGAGTCGATACGGGTATGTTATGTTATTGCCAGTACCCACAACGGATCATACCCCACAGACTCCTCATATAAACTGACCCTTGCACCCAGTTTCCCCGCCAATGACCCGAAGAAACGAAGGCCGAAAGACAAGGGTCTTTGCTTTTGTCCCCATAATTACACCGATATACCGCCAGTTCTTAACGAGGAATAATCCATTCACGGCGGATACGAGGCTCTCAGAATCACTGATACACATCGCCCATCGGAAGAAAGACTTTTGTCTCTCATCCCTCAGACGGCGTGTCGGTGCAGTTACCCATAGTGGTGCGGCCATTGTGGGGGCTGGGAAAATATATATTCAAGGTTTCAACAAGACCTACATGGAGAGGAGGAATCTAACGGTTGTCGATACGCTCGAAACTTATGCGTGACTTGCAAGGAGGTTCAGTTCGTTATCAGTTCAATCTCCATCGGGATTGCTAAGCTGCTTCGGAAAATTCACCAGCTTATTACAAGGTCTACCCAAAGAATGAAACCCTGCCACGTATCCGCATATGCATCATTCCGCGTATCTGCGTATATATTACACTCCGCGTATCTGCGTACATATTACATTCCGCGTATTCAACATACCCCTCACTATTAGGCGTAGTTCTTTGTAGTGGCAGAAGCTCGCTAGGCCGGGTTAGGATAACTGTCCGGTCTATCACGGATTAAATGTTCTTTCGCTTCGTGTGGCTTGTCTATATCATTGTGGCTCATTGGGGGCAAGCTGGTGCCAAACAAAGACGGACTGGGCACCCTTTATAGCAGCAAAATGGGACGGGAACAACACCCAACTCGTTAACTTACCCTAGGAGAGATGCACAGAAGGTCGTCGCACAGGCGTCTTAGATAGTCAGCCCGAAGCTGCACCAGACTACGGTATAAGGTCGGATTGATCTGAGGCTTATATCTCCTAATAGGGAAACATCTTATTAGATAGAATCTCGAGTCGGTCGCAGGAAATTCTACTGGTAAGGCTTTAATAGGATCTGCAGCAGCTCGATATCTAAGGGATATTAAAGATAGAGGTTAGATAAGGTAAGTAGTAGCAGTTAAAATAGACTTAAATAAATCTCTTAAAAATAAAGGTAATAATTAAATAGATTCTCTAGTAGTTTTAAGTTTTTTTAGTTTTTCTAAATTCTAGAAAAAATCTCTATAGAAGTAAAAACTTATATCTTTTTCTATATAGTTTTTAATTTTCTTTTTTAAGTTTCTTTTTTAATTTTATTTAGACTCTTTTTAGGTATTTTTATTAGTAACTAGCTATCTTAAGTATTTCTAACTGTTGGAGGTTATAAGGCAGTGGAATAAAGTAATATAATTATAAAAGAAATATCCTAATAAAGGATATAAGGTTAAGGGGTATATAAAGATAAGAGGTAGATAGTATAAGATAGTATAAGATAGTGTATTAATAGTGTATTATGTAGTGATGATATAAATTAATTCTGGAATTACCCAGAGGGTCTCAGCCTTTTTATAGACAATTTGCTTAAAATCCAGCTATTGTATTAAGACAATATATATACCATTGGAAAGCCTAAAATTCCAGCTTTCTTATGGTACTGCATTTGTCCTTATGGGTACTTTCCTTATTGAGTAATATTGATTCCAAATAGCGTATACTTTAAAATCAACTGATTTCAAAGCGCGGATAGATTAATAAGCCGATTCGGGCTGATTAGTCATACAGTATGAATATCAGTAATAATACTGTATTTTAGTATCTTCTTATAAGAATTTTTATAGGATTTTTAAGCTATATTTTAAAGCTTAAAGCTTAAAGCTTAATCTTATAAAGAAGTTATAAAGTTATATATTTATAGACTTTAACACTAACTGTTTATTATACTATATATTTAGTCTATTTAAAGGTTAATAGTTACTTAAATAAATTAAGGTTTTTAATTTAACTAATTATCTTTTTAAATATCTTAATAAGCTATAGAAATAGTTACTATTATTTAAAAAGATAATATTAAGCTGTAATATTTAATTTTAGTTTTAAAAGCTATTTGTAAGGATGTACGCTATAGGGTCGGGCGAGCCCTATAGGCCCCTTATATCTGGATGTGTGGTGCAGTCTCCGCAGGTTGTGTGGATACTGATTGATCTTTTGGCCCTACGGGCTAGAGGTCTATTGCTGCGGGTCAGGCACACCACCCTATCCCTTACACTATTATAAAAATAATAATTTAAGATATAAATATTTAGTATATTATATACTTAAATATATAATATACTTATTATTTAGTTTTTTTTAGCTTTACTTAATATTATTAAATAGATTAAAGCTATATAGTATTCTTAAATAGTAAAAATAAATAGTAAGTACTATACTCAGTATCAGTAGATATAGTAGCTAAATAATAAGATTATTATATATTAATCTTTATCTTAAGTTTTAATTTAACCCTTTTAATTTTAATTTTACTATCTGTAGAAAATAGAATTAATTAATAATTCTATTATCTGCAGTTAATAATCTTACTATTTGCAGTTAATAACCTTAAAATAAAAATCTTATTTTAAGTAATAAAATATAAGAGAGATTAATGTCTTTTATTATTAAAAGATTAACTTTCCTTCTAATAATTATTCTATTTTAATAACTTTTATTATATTAATTATTATTTATAAAGCTCTTATTAATAATAACTCTATATATTAGAAATATAAAACTAGATTCTAATATAATATTAAATTCCTTTAGAATCTATAAGATAAAATAGAAAGAAATAAGTTAAATACCTACTGAAAATTCCTCTAGAAAAATAGCCTATTTAGCCTCTTACTATACTATCTAAAATACCTAGATATAAGCCAATAGATTGTATTAGCTATTTTCAGATACAGCTTATTTCTTAATAATAGAAATAGAGTCAATTTATAAGGAAATCCAGTTATCAGCATCAACATTATCTATATCCGGAGAGAGAAGGCCACACTATACGATTTAGCTGAAGACGTCGAAAATAGCGATAATAAAAGGGGCCAAAAGTTTATCAAGCAAATTGGCAGTAAGGCGTACGAGCCCTAGTTCCAGGAGCTGTTAGGTTGCATCGAGCTGGTATGGATGCTAGCCACCTAGGGCGCTGGCTAGAGGGCGGATTCGAATAACTTAAACGGGTCATTATGGGCGTTGAAGATCTTGGGGCGTTCTAGAGGTCGGGTTGTGGGATTTGCAGGTTTAGACATTAAGGTTAGAATGGGTCGAAAAAGTTAGATAGAATTCCAGCAGAAGAAGAAAAAAAGCAGCTTAAAACCTAAACTTAGGCCTTAGTAACTGTAATATATATAATAAAAATACAGTAAATTTAAATATTAGGTTCCCTTATTGAGGGTAATATACTTATTATATATACTATATTATTATCTCTTTTTAAAATTATTTATTATAGCTTATAAAATTAGCTATATAGTATAAATTTCATTTAAACTTAATATATACTTAGTATAATTAGATATCTTATAAATTTTTTAATAATTATATAATTTTATACTTAAGTAATTTTAATTAAATTATCTTAAAGCTTACTTTATTATAAGCTAATAAATAAGTTTAAATCAAGCTTAATTCTATTAGATTATATCTGTTAAATTAGATTATATACAGAGTATCTAATAATTTAGTTATATAATAATATCTAAGGTGCAGCCAATCAGTCGCCGAGTCTTTACTGAGCGCAGCCTGAATAGAAAGGCAGTTATAGCAGTCTATTAGCTAGATGCCTTTAGCCCCCACTTTTACAGGGGACTGAGGACCTTATATATACAGTCACAGCCGGGGAGACCCAGCCACAAACACACACACACACACACACAATACACACAATCAAGTCATCTAAGTGCCACGCTTGCTTGCTGACAGGTCCAGTCTGTCTCAACTGGCCTCTCCCCGCTCTTCCCCGCGACGGCTAATTTAAAACCCCGCAAGTAGGCCCTAGTCCTGCGCCCCCAGCATAGTCAGCTTCTTCGGGCCGATTCTCTTGACTATGGGCAAGTTCCCATCTTGCACGACTCGAGCCAGGAATTCCACCTCAGTCTCGCACCACCGAAACCACCCGAGACCTGGGGGGAAAACATCCGTTTGCTGTCCACTGCCTGCTTCAATCATCGAACGACCCGGTTGTATTTAACGGTCCAAGTTGGGGAGGAAAAGATCGTCTCATGTAACTGGATGCCAGCCAAATCGTATCGCAACTTGAACTTGGGGTGTTATTTCCAAGAGCAAGTATACGGTGACTTTGTTCCAGGACCCAGACTTGATGTCCCTTTCTTTCCTCTTTCCATGAGGCTTTACTCTTGGAGGCTCAATTGTGGGGATGGAAAGGCAAAGTCGCTGCATCAAATATTCCAACAGGTTAGTCTATGCACCCAAAAGGATCTAGGTACCCTTAATCCGGAGGAAATATTCTGCGCGTAATGAGCCTGGTCTAGTTTTACCAGAGGGTGCGCCACCGTGAGTCGAATGAGAGCGGCTATAGATATCGTCTGGGATCAGTTCCTGAAGCATTCGAGAGAAAGGAAATGTGAAAGGCCTCTAGTGAGTTGATTCAACTAACTAGTCCCTATGCTGTTTACTTTCAAGATGAAGAAAGGAAAGAATCTAAATACAAACTGGGTGCGTGAAGACGCGTTATATCTTCTTTAATATAGAAGATTCGAGAATCAACTCGATGGCGCTGTGGAGAAGAATTCGGGCTTGGCGGCAGAGCCGCCAGCCAAGTGGGCCTGACCCGTTACATTACCCCCCTCCTCCAGAGTTGGCGTGTATCTCACGATGATTTTCGAAGTTGACTCTCTTCTTCTTCCGCTTTGTCCATTGTTTCCATGCATCCGTATGCCGTACAGCACTGAGATGCTCCCACGTGGGTCTCGAATAGTCCACCCACTTCACGAGCACCTTCTTGTGCGTGCCTTCCTTCTTTTCATCGAGGATGCGTTCAACGAGGTACATCTCTTGACCGTCCACCAGCACTGGTGGGGCGCTCTCGTGATCGACCTGCTGTGATGGTAGCGGGTCGTCAGGGACGGGCCGGAGCAAATCCACATGGAATACTGGGTGTATGCGTCCGGGCACGTCTAACTTGTAGGCGTGTGGGTTAATCTCCTCGACCACTTGGTATTTTGCATGTAGCCAGTCCAGCTTCTTACAAGGCCGTGACGTCTTGACGTTCTTCAGATTAAGGTATACCCAGTCTCCAGGCTTGTAGCGGGGCGAGGCAGTTCTGTGCCTGTTGGCTTGGGCTTGCTGTATCTCTTGGGCCATAGCTATTGCAGCTTGCGCAAACTCTGTGGCGTCCTGAAGTCTCTGGATGAAGTCTTCTGCCATAACCTCGCCCTCCCTCGCATCTTCTGCTCTTCGATCCTCGACTAGCTGAATTGGCTCGTTGTGGTAGCCGTGCATGAAGAAGAACGGGCTTAGGCCGGTAGAGGCCGCGTCCCTCTCGTTGATTGTTGCCATGGCTATTGGTAGCAGGTCTAGCCAATTCTCTTGGAGATAGTTTGTCCATATTCGTAGGATCTTCTCAACCTCTTGGTTCATTCGCTCCGTCGCTCCATCCGTCTGTGGGTGGTACGCCGTCGATAGCCGCTGCTCGATCTGCAGCAGTTTGCAGAAGTGCTTCCACATGTCGCTGACAAACTGGGGCCCACGGTCACTGGTTATGGCTGTTGGAATACCATGGACCGGGTAGTGCCGTTCGAAGAGTCTCTTAGCAACCGCTTCCGAGGAGATATCGCTCATGCCTTCGAGTTCGACGCCTTTGGTAAGCCGGTCTGTGACTACCATGCAGTTCGTCGCGCCATCCCGTCCCGATGGTGGGAGGTCCGTAATGAAGTCGATAGTGACCTCGCTCCATATTCGTTGCGGAATGGGTAATGGCTTCAGGAGCCCTCTCTTCGTGTCTCTCCAAATGGTGTTCCTTCCGCAGACCTCACAGTTACGCACGAATTGGCGTACTTCGCTAGCTGCGCCCGGCCAAAAGAAGCGTCTCGACAGAATAGAGTACGTAAGGTCTCTCCCCGGGTGCCCGGTAATGTGGGAGTCGTGTGTTGCTTGAATAATCTTCGTGCGCAGCGGCTCAGAGTTGGGTATCCAGACACGATTCCGGAAGCATAGGAGACCTTTGTCATCCAGTGAGCATTCTGAGATACTCACAACCTTCTCCTTTTGCAACTGTGTCGGTAAGTTCTTCTCTCCATTCGCTACTAGCTTCGTGAGTTCCTGGTAGAGCTTGTCCTCTCGGCGTGCGGCGTCCCAAAGTTGCTGCAATTCCTGGTCCTCGAATAGCCTGATATCCTTTTCGAAATCAAACTCCAGGGCGCCCTCAGTGTTGGTGGAAACTGTCGAGATGCGTACCCTTCTAAGATGGTCGTCCTGAAAGAGCCTCATAATGCGTGCCTTGAGCCGCTCGTCCGAGTAGTCGGCTGGCATATCTTGGTCTCGTCGAGAGAGCGCGTCTGGCAGTCCAGCCTTCTTTCCGGGTCTCCATTCGAGTGTGAAATGGAACCTGGATAAGAACTCCGACCATCGTACTTGTCTTTCCGTTAATCTTCTCTCCGAATAGAAGTATTTCAGATTCTGATGGTCCGTGAGGATCCTGAAATTCTTCACAGCTCGCAGCTCTGGTTCCCATTGCTCCAGACACCTTACAATAGCAAGCAGTTCCTTGTCGTGAATAGCGTAGTTGACCTCTGCTGGCGAGTGTTTCTTCGAGAAATAGGCGACAGGCCGTAATAGTCCGTCTTCGTCGTCTCGCTGGGAGAGGACACCCCCAGTGACAAATCCTGAAGAATCTGCCTCCACGATAGTCTCTCTCTCCGGGTGGAAATGAGCTAGAATAGGGGCCGTGATCAACAGGTCCTTAAGCTTCTCAAAGGCTTCTTCGCATAGGTCGTCCCAACGGAAGGGTACGTCCTTTTTCGTTAGCCGTATCAGCGGCTCTGCTATCTCTGAGAACTCAGGCATGAAAATCCTATAGAAGTTCGCGAAACCGATAAAGGCTCTAACGGCTTTTACGTTCGTTGGCGTAGTCCATTCCTTGACAGCCTTGACCTTCTCAGGATCGACTCGGATCCCGTTCTCCGCCTCGATAATGAACCCGAGATATTTCACCGTCTTGACTTCGAATTCGCTCTTGCTGATGTCTAGCTGTAGCCCAGCATCCATTAGGCGTTGGAGGACCCTGCCGACTTTGTCGCGGTGGTCTTGAATGCTTCCAGAAGAGAAGATCAACACGTCGTCGATGTATGCTGACACGAAATCGTCTAGGTAGTCTTGGAGCACGCTGTTGATATACCGTTGAAAGGCTGCGGGTGCACCTGTCAGTCCAAATGGGACTACCAGCCATTCAAAAGATCCGTAGCGTGTTCTGAAGGCCGTCTTTTCTTCGTCTCCGGGGGCGACCCTGATCTTGTGGAATGCTGCTATAACATCTAGCTTCGTGAACCACTTTGCCTTTGCCACAGTGCGTAGCGTTTCGTTGAGTAAGGGCAGCGGATAGCGGTCCTTCTTGGTGATGTTGTTCAGTCCTCGGTAATCCACACAAAAGCGAACGCCTCCACCAGGCTTTTTCACCATGAGAACCGGTGCCGCCGCGGGTGAACTGCTAACTCTGATAAACTCCTTGTCGAGAAGCTCTGTAAGTGTCTTCCGCAGTACCAATAGCTCTTCGCGAGACATGCCATAAAGCGGACCCCAGGGTAGGGGTTTCTCGCGGCCGTGTTCGTCTCGTAGGACTTCGATCTTCAGGTCAACGCCTGGCCTGTGGGGAGGTAACTGGTTGGCCAGTTGTCGAGAGAAGGCTTGTAACCACTTGTGGTAGTGTGGTGGCAACTTCTCCACTGGGTCGATCTTTGGTTTCGGTCTCAAGGCTTTGTCGATGTCCGCCATCGTGACGGCATAAACTCCAACGCCGCCTGTACGTCTGTTGCGGCGCACGTCGCCTAGAAAGGCAGCGGCCATCACCTTCGAGACCTCTAGTCGAGGGGGCCGATAGCGTTGTCGGTCTTGTACTTGAGCTCCACTGGTTCCGATCTCCAAGTATCCTTCCTTCGCATGAATGTGAACATCTTGATCTTCCATCCATCGTTTGCCTAGAATCATATCCCAGTTAAGGTCGTCAATGACGTACATAAATACACGGCGCTGTTGGTGTCCGTCTAGGTCGATCGATAAGTAAGTGATCTTGTCGATCTTAACCTCCTTGCCGTCTCCTGCTGCATTCTCGAGGATGCGAGGTTGAACAGGTATATGTGGCAGCTGAAGAGATTGGAAGGTCCGTTTGCTAACCGCGCCGTAGCAGAGGCAACCATAGTCGACGAGGGATGGTACGAAGTCCGTTCCATTCACCCTAACGTCTGCTATGAATGGATCTCCATCCGTTCTCTTTTTACCGGTTGTCTCCCATTCTCTCACAGCCGCCGCGTGTTCCTAGTCTGAATCTCCGTCGCTCTGGAGAGTGGCATCTTCGCCTTCTTCAACGATCGCGGCGTTGGTAACCGAGGGGCGCGAGGGGGCTGCGGCGTTGACTTGAGTGCGTCTGGTTACGCTCCCGGGCCGAATAGGTGCGGCTAATGGACAGCGTTCGATTCTGCAGTTATCTCTTCCGCAACGGAGACAACGTCCTTCGCGGTAGCGTGCATCCATTTCATCCTGATCGACCCACTTGGCACGCTTACCGAGCAAAGCCTGATCCTCTGGTCGCCTGGACTGGTAGCCATTCGTGTTCTTGCCGCCGCGGGTGCGCCCAGCGTTTACTTGAGTGGATGCTTGTGGGGTTGGCTCCCATTCCATCATGTCCTCTCTTCTGACCTCAGCCTGCTGGACATGCTGTTGCTGAGATCTCTGGCTGCTCTGACTACCGTGGTTGTCCAAGCCCCTCGTGTTGCCGCGAGGTTTCTTCCACTGGCCTAACAGTTCCATCTGGCTGCTAAGCGAGTCGCACCTCTTTGCCAGCCCAACGTAGGTGCTAATCGCGACGGAATCAGAGCCTATAAGAGCGGCCTTCATTCTGTCGTTTAGTGCCTCCTGGAGGTAAGAAATCTTGCTGTCATCTGGCCAATATTCGGCATTGGCGTTGGCGATCTCTTTCTCGAAACGAGGGTAGAACGAAGTAAAGGGTTCGTTTTCTCCTTGCTTAATCGAGTGCAGGTTGCGAGTAGCTCTCTGTTTACGATCCTTCTCTCCGTACAACAGTTCAAGGCGGTTGAGCAGTTCAGCCACATTAAACGTCCTCTTCTCAATTTGCATCTCCACAAAGGTGGTCACATTGTCTTTAGCCTTGCCTTCCAGGCTCATAAAGACATACATAAAGTGGCCCTCTGCGTCTCCGAGGGCTTCGCCGTCGACTCGTAGCTTCCCTTCGGTCTCCAACTTCCAGCTACGCCACTGGGACTTGTCACCACTGTACTTCGGGACATCTCGCAGCTTGGGGCGCTTGGTCGGGTGAGGACTGTAAGTGATAACCGTATTGGCGGGATCGGCGGTGATAGAAGGGTTGGTAGTAGTGTTGGGAGTGACAGGAACAGCGGTTGTCTTATTGTCTTCTGGCGCCAGCGTGGGCGCTGGTGTGGGCTGTATAGACTGGATGGACGTTTCCAGTGCTAACAGCTTCAATTTCGTTTCCTCATTTGCCTCTCTTAGGGCCATATTCTCGGACCGCATAAGCCTGACTTCGCTCAAGAGTTGCTCGAGTACGCTAGCCGACTGGCTAGTGGTTTCCCCCTGAGTCATGCCGTCTGAGTGGTCCATTATTCTTCTTCGCTTGTGGCTTCTGGTGCTTCTAACTTCTTAACTCCGGGTGCTTCGGGTGCTTCGGGTGCTTTGGGTGCTTCGGGTGCTTCGGCTGACTTTTTGACTTCTGGACTCGGGATGAGTCGTTGACTTCTGGACTTCAGCAGATTTCTGAAGTGATCTTGAAAGTATGTGAAAGGCCTCTAGTGAGTTGATTCAACTAACTAGTCCCTATGCTGTTTACTTTCAAGATGAAGAAAGGAAAGAATCTAAATACAAACTGGGTGCGTGAAGACGCGTTATATCTTCTTTAATATAGAAGATTCGAGAATCAACTCGATGGCGCTGTGGAGAAGAATTCGGGCTTGGCGGCAGAGCCGCCAGCCAAGTGGGCCTGACCCGTTACAGGAAATAAAGCCGGGTGCTCTGTAGATTGCATGTTGTCCCAACTTCGGCCCGAATCTGAGCTGACTATTGGCTGGGCATGACTGGGGTTCACAGCGCCTAATTGTAAAACGATTGTTGAAGGGCTGGCTAGAACCCAAGACTCTGGTCAGATGGGGCTCTAACCTTGCCACGAGATGCTAGTCTCAAGCGTAGCTCCCCCAGGTTGTGTTGCTCCATGTAAGAAACCACTGTTATGGTGAAGTTGGGGTGCGGGGAATGGCCACCAGTCGCTTACTCTTGCCCGATATAGATGCTTACTCCTTTGTGGCTGCATACTGACGGTAGGCTCGCCAGCTCCTGCAAAGCTGATGATGCTATGGCAAGAAGGTGGTGGAGGCAAACAGATGTCCTCCGAGTATAAAATAAGCCGGTTACCCTAGATAAAAAAATCAACAGCTCTTAAGCCAGTTTCGTTAACTGACCTTCAAGTTCTACCTAAATCATTCGTTTACCCTTTACCACCGTGATTGGGCAAGAGCTTCGAGATGAAGACGTCAACTTTTATGTCCCCTCGGTAAGTAAATCTACATTGAGAGCCAAGCCTCTCGCCCAGATCTGACCGGAGCTAGGGAAAGGTCATGTTCCCTGCTCTGTAACACAAGCTAACTCGCTTTACAGAGCTTTGATCAAAGCTGGAAGTGTGGCACTTACACTTCTACCAGGCTCGTTGGGACTTCCGTCGGAGCTGGAAGGTCCGGCCTGCGTTTCTGTCAATGGCGCCTGGCAGATCACCGAAGACTGCGTAGATCCGCAGTACTCTAGACCCGTCATTGATAGTGAGGTCGACGAGATCGTGCCTGTTCCTCATCTTAGGGTCTCAGGACACTTTGACGGCACTGCGATCGACTTCAACGTCTACCTACCAAAGAAAGGATGGAAAGGCCACTTCTTCCAGATCCTATATCCACTTCAGAATTCCACAAGTCCGGATAGCGACATCGGATTTGGTGCGGAGAGTGGTGGTTACACTGTTCGTGCCACTGGGCGTCCCAGCTTTCGGGGTGATGCCGCTGCTGCCAAGGTCTCTATGATGATTGCCCGGGAATACTACAAGCCAAAGTTTCCCAAGATCCATGGATATATCTACGGCGGCAGTGGTGGCTCCCTACTGACGATCGGAGCTATGGAGAACACAGTCGATGTCTGGTCTGGCGCCGTCACTCTGATCATGGCCAGTCCGGCATCGACTCCGAATAACTGGTCTATTCGTGCTTTGGCAGGACTAGTTTTGGGAGACAAGAAGCAAAAGATTCAAGATGCGGTTGCCCCTGGCGGTAGCGGGGATCCCTTCACGGTCTTGAACAGCTTTGAGAAGTCGGCAATGGAAGAAGCTTTAGCCCTAGGCATTCCGCTCCATACATGGGAAGATTTTGAGGCTGTTGGAGCCGGTGATGGTCTATGGGAGTTCGTGCGAGGAACTGGTGGAAATGCAGTTAGGTCACAGGACCCTGCCTACTTCGACGACTTTTGGACCAAACCCGGTTATGCAGGTACCGACAAGGGAAAGCTTGGAAAGCTCTTCCGCAAGGAGCTTATTGACTACACGACTTCCATCAAGAGCATCAGCCGAGGTGCCAACAACATGCCGGTCCAGTTGACTCTGAACAAGGCTCCAAAGACTGCCCGAGCCTACTGGCTGGACCTTACTATTATCTCCAGCAGCGGCAAGGTCATCGGGACAATCCAAGCAAAAGGGGCCAGCAACTCAAACTCCAAGGTAATTGACCTTCATCCGGACAATGACGCCGCAGTCATCGACCAACTGGACAAGGGCCTCAAGGTGCTCGTTGATAACCGAGCCTTCCTTGCCATGCATGGTTACCATCGACATCAACTTCCAAGTCGCGAGGGCTTTTATGGCTACGACTATCTACGCACTGCCGATGGAAGCCCTGTCTACCCCCAGCGCGACGTCTTAGTTGCGCCCACGATGTCAAGGTCGGCAAGCGGCGGTGCAACACACTCCGGAAAGTTCAATGGGAAGATGATCATCATGGATAACCTCATGGACTACGACGCATTCCCTTGGCATGCGGATTGGTACAATACTCAGATCCACAAGGCCTATGGCAATCTTGCCGACTCTAAAGTGCGCCTTCACTTCAGCGAGAACGCCGACCACTACATGGGTGGAGTTCTCACCAGCAAGTCCGCACGCCTCCTTGACTTCACTGGTCTCTACGAACAACACCTGCAGGACCTCAGTGCGTGGGTTGAGAAGGGAACCGAACCTCCTGCTCAAACTCGGTACACGGTGAACGATTCCCAAATCCAACTTCCTGGCAGGGCTTCTGAGCGCAAGGGAATCCAACCGGTCGTCGATATGACTGCAAACGGGGGCAGACGAGCTGAGGTGAGGTCGGGTGCAACCGTCGCCTTCAAGCTGACGGCCGAGGTGCCCCCTGGTGCTGGCAAGATCGTGTCCGTTGAGTGGGACTTTGAAGGAAACGGTAACTATGTGAAGAGGAGCTTCGGTCAAGTCAGCAGCAGAGTCGAAACTACTGTGAGCTACAAGTACTCTAGAGCTGGGACCCGTTACGCTGCTGTCCGGGTTGGTTCCCGACGAGACGGGCGCACTGATACAACGTATGCCGTAGCTGCCAACCTTGGCCGTGCCAGAATAATCGTTCGTTAGACGAGTAATAGGACAACCTCTATTATTATTTAAGTCAATAGCTACAATTCCTAGCGCGCTTAACACGAACTACCCATCTACCTCGGTAAAAGCATCCTTGTTACCCACCCCATTGTCGTTCCAATCTCGACAACAGCATCAGGCTCATTTTGCCCCCACTCAAAGCATAGCGTCTGCAGCCGCAATGATACTGTTGGCAGCTTGAGCTAAATCGAGATGTTCAACAGCATTCAGCAGGTGCTGCGCCGCCAACCCCAATGCCAACGCCGCCGCCAACGCACAGGATGTTCCTGGGCGATGACCCTATCACATATATCGGGATATCGGATTCCAGCGGTTGTGACGGCAGTGAAGCTTTCCTTCTATCATCATATGTGTCCATCGCCACTTGCCTCGTCACCGGCCTCGTCATCTAGCTAGTCATAGGCCTAGCTTTTCCTTGATTTTATCAATAGCTAGTTGAAGCCAAAGACTCCGAAGAATCCGGAGCCTCTCGGGTGTTCGAGGCCATCCGAGGTCATCATCAGTCTCTTGGTCTATAAGACTGACCTAAAGACCCTCATTAGATAGAAAGAAGATCAAGAGCTTCTCGCACACATGATCATTTCCATCCACTAGATGCAACAGTTATGAGTCCGGCTGGCTCCTCTGACTAAGTGATCACCTTTATTATCTATCTTTGACCCATCCTGACATCCCTTCTTCTTCAAAAGAAGGATCTCTTTTTGGCTCCTTTAGCGGCCCTCATTTTTGCTGTCTTAACGGTCATCCTATTAAGCTTTAAACAGCTATCTTTTATTTGCTGTCACAGCAGTTCTCTCTTTAAAGCCTTCTGAGCTCCCTCTTTCTAACCATCTGACTTCCCGTCTGACTAGCTGTCTGACCAGCTGTTATCCTGGCCACTTGACAGACTGTCAAGCTAGCTGGCTACCCTTCCTTTCCTTTCCCTTCCAGACGGATTTATCATGCTTGTCAAACGCGTATCTACAATTTAGTAAGTATTTGCACATTTTTGTGAAGGAAGAGTATCCATACCTGACTTTTTCCTGGGCTGCTGCTGTATCATCTGATGCCTCACATACCGCATGGATACGAAGGTAAAGCTCTAAAACTCGGTGTGGGATTTCAGGCGTCGGGTTCGAACTTTCTTGGATGCAGCAGAGAATGTCGAGATAAAATTCTAAGCTTTCTTCTGTGCTGACACCAAAGTCTGACTCGAGGAAAGCCCACGGACCGAGACCTTTAGAGCTGCTCAGCGGATCTTGAAGTTTAATGAATGGGAACTTCCCCCCGGGCAGCATGTATCTATTTCGACAAAACAGGAGTTTTTGGGTAGGTATGTAGGTTGTTGAGAGTGGCCTGGATTGCTGATTCTCGCATTCAACACGACGAACTTTGAACTTGGTCATTACGTCCCCATATGCGACAGCATATTTCCATACTTGTCCCATTCTTTGCGAAGGAAATGAAGATATTCTGTTGGGCTATCAGGGGCAACTTCGGAACATTTCTCCGGTAGTGAAACGATCGCTTCGTTGGTAGAACGTAATTTAGATTGCATGATTTGAAGAGAAATCAGGTTTCGCAAATGAGGATCTAGGATCGAGGCTGTACTCTAGTCAGGTAGGTGTTCGGGAGAGTTCAAATCAATGAGGGATTTTAAGGCATCGACTGTGGTCAGTTTGTTAGGTTATTGGTTGTTGGTCCAGCAGTGGCCATCCTTGTTTATCTTCTGCTGCGGGGTAGCATCAGGAGGAATAAAAAAGACAGGCGTTGAGGGTAGGGGCTGAAAGGCACGGGGGAGATTCTTTGTTATTTTCACACGACAGTTTGCGTACAATATGAGTGGCGCAATGAACTAGGACATTACGATAGATCATACATCTAGGATTGCTAGAACAAGTGAGAATAGTAATCTTATTACCGTTTCAGGACTATCCAAGATCACATAGCTTGTGACGCTGAGCTCCAGCATTCGGCGTATGGCTCCGATTGTGACGGCGACTGGCTGGCACTGCGACACTCGCATTTCTTTGCCCATATGTCGTATTGGAGGTGAAGGGCTCTCCTGGGAATCTGATGCAGATTTCCTAATAGGGGGATAGTTAGAGGGCCTAAATTAGACGCAGTCTCAGTACAAGTGGCTGGGTTTGCGGGATTCCCAAAGCTGCGAGCGACATACTGGAGGAGCGCTCTTCTATCGACTGGTCAACCTCACGAGTATGATACACCAGGCAACAGCCAGCAAGGCCCCCGACCGCGTACACCAGGTTTGCATCGTAAATGACTGAGTCTAATATTTTGTGCTTGTGGTCAACTTGAAGCGCATGCCAACTCGCCTCACGTGCGTCAAGCTTCGAGGAGCTGCCAAGGAAGGCATAGATCTGCGTTATGTAACGCGTCGGCCAGGATTAATTACAGGGGTTACGAGGGTATTTTTTCCAGTATCCCTTCCCCTCCCACCTCCCACGGACGACTTTCTTTTTCCCCTCCCGACAGCCACATTCCCACTCAACCCTGGCAGCATTCTTGAGCTGATACCATTCTGAGTCTTACATCGTTACGAAACACATTTGTTATAACATGTCCTCGCCGGCAGATGAATCGCCTCCAATTGAGCCAACTGCTACTGAACCGCCGGTCGCTCAGGCAGCGGTTGACTTTATCGAAGCTGTCAGACCACCCCCCTTGCCCCGCAACTATTTAGCCAGTTATTATATTCGAGTTTGTTTTAGCTAACCGAAATGTCTCGTAACTATAGGAGACCGATGCTGACTCTACTTATTCCGCATCGTAAGTCAAAATGAGGAATGCAGTTACAGTTGGATGTTGCTAATGTAATATAGAACTCAAATCACCGATACAGAATCGCTTCGGTCTTCCATCTTGAATTATAAATGGGAAAATGGCAGGCGATATCATGCATACGGGGATGGCTCTTACTGGTAAGTGTTTTAACATCGACGAAGTCGCCTATACGTTCTGACCCTGTCAATAGGGGACCAAATGATGAGCGTCAACAGGAAGCCGAAGACCTGATGCAAGTTTTGTCCAGCTCGTACAGTTGAGGCTCCGTCTAACTTGGCGTTAGGCATGAGGTTTTCCGCATTGTTCTAGGCGGCGACATTTATAAAGCACCAATTGGCGACAACCCACAGGTCTGTTCCTTTATTGCCTTGCTCTATTTCACCATAACTTACGAGAAACCAGACTGTGCTAGATATCGGCTGCGGTACGGGAATCTGGGCCATGTGAGTCCTTGGCTTGACTTGTGAATCCCAAGTCAGACGTTATTAACACTATCTAGTGAATTCGCAGATTTGCACCCATCGGCTGATGTTCTTGGCATCGACCTTTCCCCCATCCAGCCAACCTTCGTCCCGCCTAACTGCAGGTTTGAGGTAGACGACATTAACAAGGAATGGACGTTCGAAGAGAATAAGTTTGACTTTATCCACATTCGATACATGACAGGCACTGTTCCAGACTGGCCTGAACTTCTCAGAGAAGCGCAAAGGTTAGCCCCCATCTGCAAAAGGTCCCAACGCCTCCTTGCTAGAGTATTCTGATTCCCTGAATAGGCACCTCAAACCTGGTGGCTGGATTGAGCATGTTGAACTATGGGGAGATGCGAGGTGCGACGATGACACTCTTCGCTCCGACTCTCCTCTTGTGACATGGGTGGGACTCTTCAAAGAGGTCGGCAAAATACTAGGCAAGCCATTCTTTTGGAACTCGGCCAACGCCTTCAAAAAGGCTGGCCTCGAGAATGTCACCGAGCATGTGGTCAAAGTGCCAATTGGCACATGGGCAAAGGACAAGAACCTCAAGCAGTGGGGTGCATGGAATCGCCAATACTTATTGCAAGGTCTTGAAGGTTTCGGCCTTCGTGCCTTGACAGAACTTTTAGGAGTAAGTGCAGCACCAATCTTGCTCTAGTCGCCATATTGGACACCGGGCTAATAGGATAATCTATAGTGGGAGTATGAAAAGGCGCAAGTCTTTCTTGCCAATTTGCGCAAGGAGATTTTGGACCCTAAGCTTCATTCGTATGTTCTGGTGTAAGTGTATTGTGCGTTTCTGATGTGCCTTGAGCTGAAAGTGCTGACTATATTTATTTATAGAACTGCTGTATATGCACAGAAACCCGTGGTATAAGTAACCTTTAGTATTTTAGCATACCGTCATCAAAGGCAAGGAGTGGTAAAAAACCCGAGCCAAAGAGAGCTGGTAATCCCTGAACATGACGCCAAAGAGCTCCTTGTTGCAGTTGTATGCCTTAGCATGAATGATACCCGGTTGGCGTGAGTCTGGGTGACCTGGATTGGAGGTTCGAGTCGGCTTAGCCTTGATATTATAGGTGCTGACATCGCGGAGAAGATGGGATCGAAAGATCGTATGTACCATCAAGTCGTTGGGGGCGATCTCTGCAAGCCGTCTATGACATGTTTGATGCACTTGCTCTTCCATAGAAACGTCCATCGTTCTTCATGTTTTGACGATGGAGCGTCGCTCACGTAGTCCCGTACCCCAATATCAAGCCAACATGAGCGTATGTCCAGTTGGTTGGGTTCAAGGCCAGCGAGAACTACGTCACGAAACAAAGTTATTGTGTCGTGGAGAGTTGGCCGAACAAAGGTATTCTTGAGATCGTGGGCCTGAAAGATTAAGCGTGGGTCCCGAAAGTAGGCAATTGCCTCTCCTCTCCGAGTATGGATCCGGGCCGAGTTCGCCTTCTGTACAATGGAAGCCCAGAAGCGAGAGAGGTTCTCGGTAGGAATGCCATATGCTAAGCGAAAGGTCCGGTTTTCATCATGTTCGCTCCAACGGCCCACACCTGGTTTTTTGCGGAAGGAACGAGACTTAGCATATGCGATATCGTACACGCGGGGAATTTCCTGCAGAACGGAGTCGGGGATGGTCTCGTACGCCGCCGGGATGGTGATTTTAACGTAAAGGTCTGGCTGCCGCTCTGACTAGAGACTGTTGGATGAAGCTGACGTCCTAGAGGGAGCTGCAATGGCTTCGTTGGTGGTGAGATGATGCTTGTACGGAGCTAGGAAGTAAAGGTGAAAGTCATTTGGAGACCTGATGGCGTGGAACTTTGGGTGTTTGGCCTTCCTGGAATTCACCACGCGAACCACAACGAGCTTCCAAGTTACTGCTCCAGCCGCAATGGAAATCCCACGCCGTACCCCAGAAACGCGTCAATGTAAATGCCAAATCTGTCTGCCTCGAGCAAAATAGAGAGAAACTTGACACCGATGCTGCCTGAAACTGCCGTTAAGCCGTCGAGTTCCTCCGAGTTTTGAATTTTGTGAGGGTGGAAGATAGATGCAACAGACATGGGAAAGTTTGTTCCGTGGCGCGTCCACGTCTTACTCCCAGCATAACCAACGAGCGAGGTGATGTCCTGCTTCACTCCGAACGAAATGTTTACCTTTACACCAGATAGCGACTGAAGACCCAGGTTGCCCAAGTTGACATTTCCGCAGCCTGCACGCATCATCTTTAGATGGACAACTGATACCTTATGTCTATTGGGTGAATGAATTACAACTGCGGTATCACCAAGTGTCTTAGCTATTGCCCTTGTAACTTAATTCTGAATGTTGCACTATTGACTCTCGTTCCTAAGGTACTTCAGCGCTTCTTGAAGCCAACAAGACCGCGAAACCCGCTATCGTAGGCAATGCATACTTGGCGACATCAACAGATGACGATCCGTTTCGCACTGAGGGAGGCGTCCTCCCACCGACGATTATACTCTGCCACTTGCGAGTCATTCATGATCAGCCGGAACGTGTCACTAGGGAAGGCATCCGTAAGATCTTGTGCCGATCCAGCCATGCGCCATTCCGAGCCACAAGGTCGCAGGATGATGTTCCGCGAAGCCCCGTGAAGAATATACACCTGATCGCCGTTTTGCACATCACCAAGACAGCGGAAGACTACTCCGTCATCGCCTAGAGCCAGATAGGATGCTATGAGAACCGAAGAGAGTTGCAGGGAAAACGATACGGCATCCTGGAGATCTTGAAAGCGTCCTGTAGGCGCCTTGCCGATTCTGTCTGTATCGCACAGCAGCCCCAGCCATGTCTCATATTCAGGCGATGATGGTTCCGTCCTACCGATGCTCAGGGATTTGATCAAGGTGTTCAAAGTTGCTTCAGGTAATTCTTTTAAGTTCGGCGAGTGCGGGAACAGCGCTCGCGTGACAACCGATAACAGACTGAGAATCTTGTCTACCATCCAATCAATTTCAACCTCGGGCTCAGTAATCCCGTCTGCCGGTTTGATGTCCCTGAGAGTATCGGGTGGTGTTGCAGTGACGATGGTTGAGAGTAATAGACCTTCGGCCTCGATCTTGGTATTGTCGTCGAGGAACCTCAGGTGTGCTCTATTCCCAAGTCCAAATTGAGGAGGATATGTTTTCGCCCAGTCCGGGACCCATGTAGGCCAACCGTCGTAGCGGTCCCAAGAGCGCGCACCAAGAATGTCGAATGCTCTGCCGTACCTCAGCAGATAGATGGCGTACTGTTGGAAAACAACCTTTGGGGGCTTATTGAAATCTAGATAGAATTCTGCCGGGATTGCCTTGCTTTGTAGGAGGCCTCCAATGCCGTAAAATCGATCAGACTGCTCAGAGCACTCGAACGAAGACACCCAGCCGAGATATATGGCGATTTCTTCCGGGAGCGTGATACCACGCAACTCGGTGATGTTCAAAGTCCGGTACTCCATTATCTCCGCGAGTCTTCTCACACCTGGAAGCTCAAGCGGTAGAAGCTGTGAGGTTCTCTGGAGTGCCTGTATTGGCGAAATCAAGGTGAGGAGGGGAACTGCCAAGTCGCCGCCCAGGACCAGACGTGACGTCAAGTTCCCGAGCACAGCTTCCTGGACGACCCATACTCGCGAGAACCATGGCCGTTCCAATAGTTTCTTGAGGTTCCCGAGCCCGCACGACTGTATTACAGAACACTGTCGACACGGCTCGGGCTGGCCTGGTACGCAATCAAGGTTGGTGAGTCCAAGGTCCAGTGCGACATCCAATGCGTCGACGATGGCTTCTCGCTGTAGATCTCCGGCATCCCCCAGCCATATAAGCACCCAACCAGCACAACTATAAATCTCCTTCATTTTGGGAAGCTCCTTGCTCTTCTCCTCATTAGACCCTTGATTGATGCAGACCGCATCTGAGGATGAACGATGTGTTGTCGCGGGCGGGCAGCAGGTCGAGTCCGATCTGCCGGCGCTTGGCCCGGGGAGTTGCCGTGCCTCGTCCGAGATTATCAAAGAAGGAATCGGCTTCGTCCCGTTTGCCAGCGGTGAAGAGGTGCACGAGGTCGTCCCCTCGGCCCGTCGAAGGGGTGCGTGGGGCCGCGGTTTCGTCCTGGAAGAGGAGGTATACGCGGGTGCTTTGGGCTTCAATCATACAAGATGGCTCCAGCTTCCATGCACAATTCATTTCGGCAATCATCTAAAAATAGTTCTATATTCTAGACTACTATACATCCGTCTAACTCAAAGCTTTGACACTGTCGAAGCACCCTTTTCAAGGGATTCCATCAACAACTTAACACCATGCTCGGCCATTCCCCTAGAAATTTGTTAGCCTGTTTGTTTCCTAGATTCCAAATGTCATCAACTCACCATGAGGCTTGGTACCCAGCGCCCGAAGCACCGTAGTTGTGCACGACGAATCCTCTCTGTCTCTTTTCGATCTCAATCCTTGGGCCTCCCTTTCTGTTCGGCCTCAACCCAACGCCATGCTTGATCACCTTCAGATCCTCAGGTCTCCCCAATTCCGGAGCAAGTGCGCAGCATCGTTTCATAATGTCTTTGGCGAAATCAGGGTTGGCTTTTCCGTCCCAGTTCCCGTCCTCTCGACATCCGCCAAGTACAATGCCACCGGCAAGGGGCCTTTGAAAGACGTATGTAGTGTCGTTGTCAACTCGACGTGGTGACCGGAAGTACATTCTCTTCAGGGGTTGGATGGGCTGCTCAACGAGAACTGTCTGTCCCCGAGTGGGATACATCTCTTTGTCATTTACACCGCCAAGACTGTATGAACCAAGACCAGTGCAGTTGAATACGGCCGTGACTTGCGGCGAAAGGAAAGCTTGGTCAACAGCATCGACAGCTTGGCGGACAAGTTGAACATCAGCATTTCGGCATTTGGCAAATAACCTGTGGGAGGTTAGAAACAAGGTGATTAAGAAGAAGATGTTTTGAGTTCATACCATTGCAAGTAAACCTGCGTGTTGATGACGAAAGTGGACGGGACATCCAACCCAAATACTGCACCGTGCGGCAACTCGTCGCCACCGACGGGAACCAAGCCTCCAGCGAGCTCGTCGTACCAAACCTTTCCAGTGTCTTTGCTCAGAATCTCTGCATCTTCAATCTTCTGATCAAAGATCATTCTCAACGGCGAAGACTGAATGCCAGCTTCTGGGTGCTGCTCAGAAATGGTCTGGAATCTCCCAAAGGTAACTCGGTCAAATGACTCCAGGAGCCCATTGTCATTCGCCGACGAGCACCAATTTCCCCCTGCCCATGGCGAGCAATATTCCACATCATAATCTCCTGGAAAATGCTTCGCGACGATGACGATCTTGGATGATGGAAATTTTTCACGAATCGTCAATGCCGTTGAAAGGCCAATGACACCAGCCCCGAGGACGACGAGGGAAGGCGACTGTGACTCCGTGGAAGCCATGATTAGTAAAGCCAGTGTCTTAGACGGCTAAATGCTGTAGTGGATAATTAAACGTGTATCCAGTCTGTGCAGTCCAGGACAGGTCTGTGGCTTGGGCGGTGGTGCCGTCGTCTGGCGGGGTGAGCGATAAACGTCCTACAATGATGCAATGTGTAACCGGAGCGGTTTCGGACTCACCGGTCTTTGGTCGACCAGCCTATCAAGCGTCAAGATCCATGTGGGCCAATCTGGCGGCCAGAGGGCAGAAAGTCCGCGCGACGTCCACTTCTTTGGAGGAAGTGACGATAACGCTAATGCAAGTCAGCAGCGTGTGAACCCAAGGATCAAGATAGAATGGTGAGGTGAGAATTGCAAAACACTGTGAGGAAATAAATTGCTTAAAACTATAATGCACACAATCGCAGGATAGCGGTTATAACAAGACATCTACCATGTACCAATTGAGGATAATTTACCTTGTATTTCGTCCTCGCCCTCTGTAGCATCAATTCCGCTGAAACGAGAGCCCTTCTCTATTCATCTTATGAGTCGACATACACGGATATGTCCACGGATTGAGGAACATAGGTCTGATAATAAGATGCTTACGCAAGTACCTAGGTGCCTACAAGGCTTTCCTTCCCGTTTCTCCTTTGTCGTACAAAATGCAATTAGCATCGCACACGTCACAGCAGTAGCTTGTTGTCTTGTGCGCGACCCATCTCCTCCAATAGGTGTGGAGTACGAAGACACTTCTTAATAGTTACAAAGTGTATAAGAAAGACAAGCCTACGTGTCACCATCGTACCGCCGCTGTACCGCCGGCAATTTTGAATTGCTCTTTATTTCAACCGGTTTGTCCGGCAAAGACGGAAGCAAGGGAGTCTGATCCGATGACTTCACATGCGTGTCTCATCGATGAGACATTCAAAAGTTCCATCGTCCGTCCCCTTGACCGCAAGCAAGTCACCACAACAGGAAGGTCAAATAACAGTATATTACCCTGGCTTCCTAGCGAAGTCCGGCATTCCTAGCTCCTTGCATGTACCAGTTCCATCTCGACACACGGTCTCCCAACCCGGTGCCTTGTACTTGCACACAAGTCCTATTCGCACACAAAATTGACGTCTCTGTGAACTAGAAAGCTGATTGAGCAAAGCCTGCCTGGGATACATACTAGAAAGAAAAGCTTAGAGTAGTTGCTCTGCTTCCATTCACCCTACAGTCGCCAAACTTCATTTCAGAAACGGTCCAACATGGCAACCCAAGCGGAAAAGTCACAGCTGAGGATCGTCCCAGCGGATATAAAGCAGCAACACATGGAAGCATACGACATTATCGCTGAAAAGTACAATGCCTGGACAACACAATACGATCACAGGCGACTCTCGAACCTTGCCGAGCTCTACGCCAAAGTTCCCCAACTTGCAGCTAACGAGGGTTCAGTCAGAGTTCTAGAACTCGGCTGCGGAAGCGGATTTCCAGTGATGGACAAGCTCCTTGCAGACAACCCAAATCTCACCGTCATAGCGAATGACATGTCGTCGAAGCAAATAGATCTCGCCCAACAAAACCTCGCGCCCTACGCTCCACGCGTGGAATTTGCACCAGGGGACATGGCCAACCTCACATTCCCGTTAGATTCCTTCGACGCGGTCATCGCACTTTACAGCTTTTTGCATCTGCCGTTGGACGAACAGGCTACGATGATTGCTACAATACAAAAATGGCTTCGCCCTGGAGGTTGCTTGCTAGCAAATTTTCCCAAGGACGACGTCGCATGGAAGGTATGGGACCTGTGGCTGGATGAAGGAATCGCGATATGGCACACGGGCTTGGGAGTTGAGGGAACGGTGAAGATGGTGACGGAGAAGGGGTTGGAAGTTGAGAAGGCTGAGGTGGAGGGTGATGGGACACAGATATTCCTGTGGGTGATTGCAAGAAAGAAGTAACTTAAGTGGTAGATTCTATTCTAAACCAAGAAACGAAGGCTTCAATTCACACCGAGTTCTGATCTATCGGCATTCTTAATGCTCGGACATACTCGGACACGGCTGTAGGGTAGGCATCGTGATTCATAATAGTTGCATGATTTATTGTGGGCCGGAGGTCTCGCTTCCGGCGTCAACAAAAACACACTCTCCGAGCGTTCCGTCGACGCGGATTCTGGCTTCCTCCTTTTCTGTTGGGGTGGCCTGAGGCAGAAAGAAAGCAAGACCCTTGGCTGCATGTCGTATTCGTTCTGCCTCGCATCTCGATACCCGCTTAAGGGGCACAGATGAACCAATCAAACCAGCTCCGTCCTGTCTAGAGCTGTATCGGGCATGGCCGGGAGGCAATTGACTCCTTCTATTGGATGCGGATATTAGCTGTGGGGAAGCAAATGACATATTTCGTACTCGGGTCCAGTTTTTCGGCTTGAATGTTAAGATTGCGACGTGGTTATCAATCGATATCCCTTCCTTTGGAGCTTCCCTCGGCCAGAAGCATGTCTTTCAAAACTCTTCCCGCCGACTTCGACCTCATGAGCCAGTCGTAGATTGAAGCCAATTGCGCCCCGCCGACTTCTATTCCTCTTTCGGATCAGAGGCAACTCCAAGGCAACTCCAAGGTCACTCCAAGGTCACCATGGACGCCATTCTCGAAATCGCAGACTACTTTGTCTTTGACAAGGCCTACGCGAGCGTCTTCCCTGCGCCTGTCTTCACCGACAATGCTACCATTTCATCGTCATCGTCGCCCGATTCTCTCTTCCCCGCGTCCATCGCATCTGCGATCCCCCGCGATGACATCTACCGCCAATGTTTGTCTCTTTTCCTGATTGCCAGCTTCGGCGCCGCCTTTATTTACACCGTGTCCGCGTCCCTGTCATACTACTTCATCTTTGACCGCCGCTTGGAACATCATCCGCGTTTCCTGAAGAACCAGATCCGCATGGAGGTCAATTCCTCCTTCTTTGCGATTCCCATCATTTCCGTTCTCACTATCCCCTTCTTCCTCGCCGAGGTGCGCGGCAAGAGCTTGCTCTACACGAGCATAGACGAATATGGCTGGACCTGGGTTGTTGTCTCGACCCTGTTGTACGGCATCTTCAACGACATCGGCATTTACTGGATTCATCGCCTGGAGCATCACCCGAGCATTTACAAATATGTTCATAAACCCCACCACAAATGGATTAGTACGTCATGGCATTTTTATCCATCCTCGTATGACCAGCGAGCTGACCAGACCACCAGTCCCAACGCCCTGGGCCGCCATTGCGTTCCATCCCCTTGATGGTTACGTCCAATCCTTGCCGTATCAGTGAGTACTCATTTGACATGTGATTAATCGAGCATTGTTCGCTAACTAGGTTACAGTGTTTTCGTCTTCATTTGCCCCATGCAGAAGTATCTGTACATGGTGCTCTTTGCTTGTGTCCAAATCTGGACCATCCTCATTCATGACGGTGACATGATCACTGGACACTGGCTGGAAAAGTTCATCAACAGCCCAGCCCACCACACCCTCCACCACATGTACTTTACGTGCAACTACGGACAGTACTTTACCTGGGCCGACAACTACTGGGACTCTCACAAGGCTCCTCGGCCCGACCTGGACCCTATCCACGACGCCCTGAAGGTTATGCGAGAGAAGGGGTTGGTGGATGAGAACGATCAACCCATTGCGAAGCCAAAGACCCAGTAGACCTCCATTACGACAGGTTTATCCTGTATCGACCCAACGACTTCTCGGGTGCTTCTAGAGAAGTACACATGGGCTCTATGCCCGCTAATTTGAATCGAACGTGTCTGTCCGGGACGAGGCACTCGATCACCGAGATGGACAGGTCAGACGCTGTCCCGGATGCTTAAGGAGCTACGAAGTCTTACCGGATGCTCCAAGTTGTTTGCATTGCGTTACGCCGGACGAATTGGTTAGCATGGTTAGGAGTATTTGGCATTACCAGAGAAATTTACTTCCCTGAATGCGGCGAAAAGCGGATGTTTCCAGCTGGGAATTTGGCTGGATTTAGTTGGGTCCATCCATGGCGATGTCCACAACGATAGGAAGGTGGAATTGATTGGCGGGCTCGGGTCGTCCGGTGTGACTCTAGTCGTCTGACCGCCTTCCTCTTTAGGTCTTGCATCTGGACCTTTGTATATACAAAGCATGTTCTGTACATAAGTTCGTTGTTTCAACCTTTGAAATAAAATTTTAATGATAGAAAGCTTCTCAAAGTGGTGCCAACAATGAGCGCTCCAAGGATTCGACTGGCGACTATCGCCGACAAGGACGCCATTTTCCACGTTCACTACCAGGCCTTGATGCAGCACCATGAGTTTTATGGTGCTCTTTTCAAAATACACCCTAGGGAGCTGTTACCCATGTTGACTGAGAGGGCCCTGAAGAACCCCACCTTTGTGTATCTGGCTGCAGAGTTGGAAGGATCTGTCGTCGGTTTCATACGCTATAGTATTGTCGAGGCACAGGATCCGGATGCAGCAGAGAAGAAGGCGGAGGACGAAAACATTGCCAAAGAAGAGGATAATCAAAAGCCCCCTCAACCCCCGCTTGTTTCTCCAAAGGACCATCTCAAGGAGATATGGGATCGGTTCAATAAGAGAGACCATGAGATGGACGCATGCAAACAAGAGGCAGTGAAGGGACAGCGCCATTACTGTAGGTCTCACCTAAATTCTTGCCGCCTGTTTGATCTTTATGTCTGATACTCACACCTTTCTTAGACATTTGGCATCTCATGATCCATCCAGACTATCAAAGAAAAGGCATCGGCGCGAAACTCCTTCAAGCTGTGACAGAAAAGGCCGATGCTGACGGTCTGCCGACGCTCATTGTTTCTTCTGAGATGTCTCATGGACTCTATTTGAAGGCAGGGTTTGAGGAACTCGGGGTCTGGACAATTGATACTGAGTACTGGGCGCATGAGATTGTGCAGCGCAATACGAGCTTGGGGATCAAAGAGAATGAAGACCTGGCACGCCAATTCGAGGGGGTGAAGGAGGTTGAAGGTTGTTTGGTTCGGCGCCCTAGAAATAGAGGTTAGAGGAAACTCATATCAGCACGGTTGCTGATGGTCTACCGTCTTATGTCGACGGCTATAGACGTAGCTCAATTTAACTGGTATTTCAGTGTAGTACGACTTCTCCCCACCTGAGGTGTCTGGATCCCTTCGGCTCCCATGCTTGTATTCCAATACCCCACAGTTGTCTGGGGTTATCTACGGCACGCGGCACACTACGGATTCAGATGCCGGCTAGGCTATCATGTAAGGGATCTTAGAGATCGGCGTCACGGCGGCGGGCCGATGGCAGATCAACCGATCTGCAGTGGGATCCAAACGGCACCACGACAGAACAAGCATACGTACAGGGCGGAACAGGGCAAATTAGAACTCATATATGTAACGTGATGAATACCCGTAGCTATATTTGGCTTGAAATCGAATTATTACGTAGCTAAGTGGTCACATGATATACAAGACTTTTTTTCCTACTGGGAAGGAGAAATTTAAAAAGCAACAGGCGTGCTGAGCGTCAGAGTGACGGGCTCGCCGCTGAGCGTCACCCACTGGATCGGGGGCTCAGTTCCGACCACATCCGAAGAAACCGATCCTCCGGAGGCAGAAGCAGACCCGGAGGGAATGGTCACAGGAATAGGCTTGGCGCAAGTGTTGTCGTCGGCGGTGACGGTAACGGACTTGATGGATGTGCCGTCCTCGGTGAAGGCGTAGGACAGCTTGGGGTTGCAGAGATCCACAGTCTTGCGGTCAAGGAAATAATGAGCCATGTCGTCCTGGGTGATACTCTTGATGGGCCAGTTGGTCAGGGCCATGAGCTGCTGAACAACAGTTTCAGTCCAGGCCCGGACGAGGGACATGCTGCCGGTCTGGTCTCCAATGGTCAAAGGCTCCTCATTCATGTACATGTTGGCCTGGTGGAACATGTAGGGATCGGACTGGAGCATCAGAAGGTTGCGGATAACCGACTCCTTCTCAACCTTCAAGAGGTTGTAGAAATCGCCAGTGCCGGCAGAGGTGACAATCCACTCCTCGAGGTTACACGCAGGCGTGTGGCAGTTGTAGTAGATACGGGTGGCGAATCTGGGAATAACAACAACACCATCGTATCCGTTGGCCTCGGCCGTGGTGATCAGAGGCCAGTAGGGGTTGTCGGTGTATCGGGTCTGGGGGCGAGTGTTGTCACCGACAACATAGAGGATGTCATTATCCAGCCAGGCCTTGAGGGCATCGCCGTTGAACAGACCAGTGATCTGGGGAGGGATGATGCCGTTGGGAGAGTAGCGGATGCCCTGGTCAATGCCCAACTGCTTCATCCACGCCTGGTTGAACCGGATCTCGCGAGCGGTATCCTTGTAGGTGGCGTTGTTCAGGTTAAGATGGGTAAAGGTGTGGGAAATGTGACCGAACTGATCGCGGTTCGCAGGATCCATGAACCAAGCGGCAAAGTCATCCAGCGCCGCACATTCTTCGGTCCAAGAGTACTCCGCGAACGAGGCAGGCCACTGGTCCACACCGGATCCAATAGGCTTGAGCCACTCATGAGGGGGGTCGGGAAGGTACTCGTAGTCAACAGCCTCAGGAGGGTTGCAAATATCCTCGGCGCCTTCGATGGCAGTAGCATCGATAAGATCGCCGTTGCCGTTGTGTCCGAGCTCGAGCCAGAACTCGGAGCCGGCAGGGAGACGGCCAGCAAGGTCATTCTGCCACAAGATGTGAGCCTCGAGATCGTCGATGGTGATCTTGACATCCTCGAGGCCAGCGGGGTAGTAAGGCTCAGTGGACAGCTGCACGTCGTCAATCTGAACGCCCAGGTGGATCTTGCGCTTGCCGAGGAAGAGGCCGCGGGTCATCCAGTGGATGTGGGAGTGCTCGAGGAAAGCAGAGGTCAATGACCAAGCGGGAGCCCAGCTCATGAACCAGACGAACTGCTCACGGCCATTGAAGTTGTTGATGACAGCGGCCACGGTCTCTGAATCGAAGCCAACAGCAGTGCCAAACTTGGCAACGGCCTTGGTGGTTGAATCATCCGTGATGGTTGCGGGGACGTGGTAGAGACCAGTGGTGCCGACCTCGGCATTACTAAGAGATGTTAGCTATGAAGATTGGAACTTGACAAGTATTATGAACTTACGCCTTGATGTTGGCAGTAGGGAAGTCGCTGACGTCGGAGAAGAAGACACTCTGGTCGTTGCCCGCGTCACAGCATCCGCCGGCAACGGGAACGGTACCGGAGTTAACGCCAGGGTAGTCGTTGATGCGGACCATGCGGACGTTGAAGTCAGCCTGGTAAGCATGGATGACAGTCCACTGGGCATCATCGAGAGCGCTGCGCCAGCCGGTAGAGCCGTAGTCGTACGAGACGGAGTCCAAGACGATGATACCGCCGTAGTTTCCAGTGGTGCGGCTGGAGTTCAACACAGGCAGCTCAACACCGGCCTGGGGAACGATGAGGTACTCGTACGGAATGCCGTAGGCCAGGAGACCGAGGCTTCCAATGGCGGCGGTGGTGTCGTCGCGAGCGATGATGAGGATGGTGCTGTCGATGGTAGCGGAGGGAAGGCTGGAAGTGGTGCTGCTGGAGGTGCTGCTGGGAGTAGTGCTAGCAATGCTGCTAGAGGTGGTTCCAGGGGTAGTGGTAGGGGTGTTGTTGACACTGAGGCTGGCGGAGCTGCTGGAGGTGGTGCCGGGGGTGGTGCTGGGTGTGTTGTTGATAGTGACACTCGAGCTGCTGGCGCTGGCGGAGTTGCTGGAGGTACCAGGGGTGGTGCTAGCACTGTCGCTTGAAGCGGTGCTGGACGAACTGCTGGAGGCGGTTCCAGGAGTGGTACTGGGGGTGTTGTTCACAGTGACACTAGATGAGCTGCTGGAAGTGGTGCCAGGAGTGGTGGTAGGAGTGTTGTTGACAGTGACACTGGACGAACTGCCGCTGGAAGAGGCACCCGGAGTGGCGCTAGGGGTGTTGCTAGCACTGTCGCTTGAAGCGGTGCTGGAAGAGGTACTGGCAGTGCTTCCAGGAGTCGTCGAGGCGTCAGAGCTGGAGGAATCAGAAGCGTTTGAGGCACCAGGGGTGCTGGAAACATCAGTCGAGCTGGAGGCGCCGGGTGTGGTTGAGGCATCGGAGCTTGAAGCACCAGAGGTGCTAGAAGCATCAGCAGAGTTGGATGCCCCAGGTGTGGTGGAGACATCGGAGCTTGAGGCACCAGGAGTGCTAGAAGCGTCCGACGATGAAGCACTGGGGGTGCTAGAAGCGTCAGTTGAGGCACCAGAAGTGCTGGAGGTATCAGTTGAGGCTCCGGGAGTGCTGGATACATCGGAGTTTGAGGCCCCGGGAGTACTGGAGGCATCAGCTGAGCTCGACGCTGCGGTGGTGCTAGAACCGTCAGAGCTAGAGGCACCGGGAGTGGTGGAGGCGCCAATCGAGCTGGAGGCATCGGAGCTTGAGGCACCAGGAGTGCTAGAAGCGTCCGAAGATGAAGCACCGGGGGTGCTAGAAGCGTCAGTCGAGGCACCAGAAGTGCTGGAGGCGTCAGATGAGGCTCCGGGAGTGCTGGAAGCATCTGAGCTTGAGGCTCCGGAAGTGCTAGAAACATCAGAGCTCGAGGCCCCAGGAGTGGTCTCAGCACCGGCGGTGGATGAAGCGTCAGCGGCGGATTGCGAGGCTGAGACATCTGTAGACTGGGAGGATGAGACATCTGTAGACTCAGCAACGGTGGTGGAGGAAGCGTCGGCGGCGGACTGAGAGGCTGAGACATCTGTAGACTGGGAGGATGAGACATCGGTAGACCCAGTCGAGGAGACATCGGCAGACTCAGTCGAGGAGACAGCGTTGGAGACAACTGAGCTTGAAGTGGAGCTGGCGATGGTCGAAGAAGAGCTGGAAACAAGGGTGCCGCGAGTCACAGTGAGGCTATCGACGTAAACACTGACATAGCCTCGGAACTGGCAGGTAAGGCTGATCTTCAAAATTCCGCTGGACGAGGTGGGATTAATGGCGCCAGAAAGCGGAACCCAGGATGAACCCGCCGAGCCGAATCGCTCCGAGGTTGCGAAGTTGTTGCCGTTGAAGGAGGCCTGGAGTCGGCAGCTGTTGGCAGGCCGAGCAACCTGGACGTAGTAGTAGAACTTGATGGTGTACGTAGTACGGGGAGTGAGACGCCTGACAATGGTGCTGATGGAGGAGCCGCCGCCGGACTGGCGCTTCTCGAGAGCACTCTCATCCTCCTCTCCGTCCTCAAGTTGACAAGCACCATCGTTGGCGCCGTCTTGGCCGTCCTCGACCCACCGGGCCTTTCCTTCGATTTCGTACTCCTTCAGGTCAACAGCGAAGTTGGGGTTGTCGATCACAGCGGGGGCGTAGGGAGTAGAGGTGGGAGTGGCCGCATTGGTACTTAAACCGGTCGTGTCGGGCTTGCAACGACTGGCCTCGCCAACCCTCAGCAAGCCGAGGGCGGCGACGGCGATGCTGAGAAAGCGCATCGCGGGAGTGGAGTGAGTCTCAAGCGGACTCTGGGGACGAACGAATGACTTGAGAAGAGCACAAAAACGAAAGTGGTGGCGACTCAAGACGAGCCTCCGGATGTCTCAAAGACGATTCAAACGAGTGAATGAGTGACAGGTGGGAATGTGAGGAGCAAAAGAGAGACCCGACGACGACATTATTAAAGGAGGAGTCTTCAAACCCCTTCAGGCCTCAGCTGGTCCCAGCACATCAGTCGGCCGCGAATTGTCACCACTATTGATGTGGCCAAGCCCTTGGCACCAGCTTGGCCTTCGTCTCTGCGGGCCTTCGTCTCTGCGGGCCTCGTCACAGAATCGTCTAGTTATTCATGGGATCGCCGTGGTGGAGACGTCTGAATGGCCCTGCGAGCGCCGGGATCCTTGGTAATCAGGCCCCTATTGATTGCTCGTTGAGGCTCTCCCCGCAGGGATACCGGTCCGGGGCTTAATGCCATTTGGCTTTTCCATCGGCTGTCGTCCGCATCTTCCCACTTCTCTTTTTCATGTTGGTGGATCGTGGCAGGAGATTGGTGGCGGTTGGGAGTCTTGGCAGGGGCCCATCTTGTGCTGGTTCGTATGGACGATTGAAAGGTGCAGATTCAATTCACCCACCGCCAAGCACACGGAGTGGTATCAGAACCAGTTGCCGACCACGACGCCGGTGGGGAGACAAGATTTAGGAGACAACAAGCGGCTTGGCCATGTGCTGGGCGCCCCATTATTGCATCAACGCCTTGCCGCCGCGAGCCACGTCGATGGCGTTTCCCCTGGCACACTTCGTATCGCCGGAATCAAACCCAACCGGCTAGCCGCGATCTCTAGGCTTATTCTTAAGCTTAACGCAAGCTTGGCATACCCGCCGGGCGGGCGCGCCACGCCTATTCAGCACGCAGCCATGGGGCAATATGGTGCGAAGTAGGTCGTCTTGGCTACGGTGTGGCCGGGGCCCGAGTTTCAGCTCTCGCTCGCCATGGGCCAGTTTTTTATTCTTCCGTCAGGCAAAAACCTAGACGCGGAAACTCGTAACTCCACTGCGTGATACGAGACTTGTTCTTGGCTGCGGGTCGACTTCAGGCAACGGAAATAGCTCGTCTAGGGGTTTTTACCACTGGCCAATGATCGACACCGGGAGTCCCCCTGTCTAGTAGACGGTTCTCACAGCGCCAACACCGTTCAGTGTCCACTCGCTCCCCAACGTGCGAGGGGAGGCCCAGAGGAAGGCCGGGGGGAACCCAGAGCGGCCTGCAATTCTCTCGGTAAATCAAAGCGTGCCCGTTCTAGCGTGAGGTGACATGCAACAGGGCCAATTCCCCGGCTCGGGATCTTTAAATACTGGCTGGTTTACGTGTTTGCAAAGGGCACACACACACACACACACACACACACACACACTCACTCACCCCCTTGCACCGAGGCCACGCGTAAGCAAGGTACTACTAGTGGACGGGCGGGAGGAAGTACGCGGAAGGAGAAAAAAAAAGAGTAGCGCGTTAAAATAGGCTTAGTTTATGGTTATTTGTTAAGCCTCCCCCTGTTGCACAATGGCAAAAATCTGAATCATACCCCTGGCCGTCAAAACGCTGGGATGACTCGTACACGCGTCAACAGTCGGCGCCCAGAACGCCAGCTTTTGCTTCTGCATATGAACTGCGCGAGGCTTGCAGAACTGTTGAAGGTGCAATCTGCACGCTGTGTCAGCCAAGTCTTGGCTTACACGTCAAGTGGTGAGGGAAATATTCAGAGCAGAAGCCTCTCCGCCGCCCACCCTATTGTAGTTGATCACATCATGTTGTATCCTGGATCCTCTTGCAGGTAAGAAATTTCCACATGCAGGGTAAAACAGGTCATAAGTTACATATGCAAAGGGATTGAGAAAACAAGCTGGAGCCGTAGAAGCAACCAGTACCGGCCGAGCCAAGAGTAAATACACGCTCAATCCCTGCCGTCAGCTGCTACGTAGTATTCCAAGCAGGTTCAGCTAGCCACAAGCAGGACCGGGCAGGCGGAGATAATCTTATCACCTGGGCATTGCGGAGTTCGTCTCCGTGTTTAGGGCTTAAGACGACCTACGCCACGAGTGTGGTTACAGGGATTGGATCCACTGGTTCACCCATTGCTGTGTAGAGGACGGGCACGAGGAGAAGTTTTGAACAAAATGCATGTTATGCTACCCAAGTCTAATGCTCGAAGTTCTACCTTCAAGTGATGCTCAGTGTGTCGAGCCTGTCTAATCCAAATGCGCTGTCCCATTCCCTTGGTATCTTTCGTAATGAATGTCATGATCATTGATCCGTCCGTTGTCACGGGGTAGTCGTGAAATGTGCCGAAAAACGCCGCCCATGTTGCTGATGTGATGATGATGCGAAAATCAGAAAATGTCCCTAAGCCAGAAGTGGAAGTAGAAGAGAAGAAGGGGTGAGAAGAAGTGGCCCAAGTTGTCGATGCATAGACCGCTCAGAGGACAGCGCTCTTCTGAGTGATGGGAGCCTTGACGGTCTTCTTGTCGCAGCTAACGTGGCCGTTGGTCCCCTGGCAGCTGAGGTCAAGCTTAGTCTTGCCCGAGGCTTCATAGCGACCGCCCTCGGACGCGCAAGCCCAGGCCTGGTTGATGGCGAGCGTGCCGCTCTTGTGGTCGAAGCGGAACGAGGCAGAGTCGCGGCTGGAGCCTGACTGGCACTTGTAGGTGACGCCACCGACGAAGAAGTTCTTGCCCGTCGACGTGGCCTTGCACTTGGCCCGGTAGGAGAGCGCCTTGTTCTCAAGCGAGAAGCTGACGGTGCCCTTGTTGGTCTTGGCGCCGGCCTTGGTGGTGCTGTAGTCCAGGTCGAAGTCGTGGACGGTCCAGCTGGAGACCTTGGCGCCCTTGGCCATGCACGAGTCGCTTCGGGAGACGAGCGAGACGGTGGGGGCGGCCATGGCGGAAGAGGCGGCGAGGAGAAGAGCGATGAAAGAGAACTGCATGATGGCGGTGATTGGTGATTGTTTGATTTTGAGAGTAAAGAGGAAACAAGAGTTGTTGGAGTTTACAGTAGTGAAGATGTTGTGGTGTTGTGACTGTGTTGCTGTCTGTTTGGGAGTTGATCTGAAGGGCAGTCTCACGCTTCTTTAAATAATAGCCTCAAGTCATATCCAACCCTACTCTTGCAGCAGCATTTGCAACTACAGAGCGGCGTCCAGTCCACGACGCACAAGATGAGGCTGGTGAGCATCCTTCGAAGCCCACCCTCGGAAGAATGATGGAGTCGTCGACTGACGTAGCACACCAAAAGTCGTATTTCTCCGAGTTCTCTCCCAGGCCGGTCCCAGCAAGTGGAGCAGGATGCCGCGTCGTGATTCGGCACCCAGCAGCTGCGCGCTGAAAATAGCAAATACGGGGACTGGACTGGGGCTGTGAGGGAACTGCCAGCGCAGAGGAGGCACGGGGGCTTGGCGGATTATTATAGATATGCGGTTGGTTCTGGGTTTGGGAGCGTAATGCGCAGAGGCGATGTTGGCATCGTGTTTTGAGAGCCCATTGAGGCGGTAGCGGAGTTGCGATGCGATTTGGCGCTGGACTGAGACTTTTTAGTGCTACACGAGCCAAATCTACAGCGCGCGGGGGTTCTGTTGTCAGTGGACAGGCAGCATGAAGTCCAGCGTTGCGCTTCAACGACACCCTCAACGCAGCGCATGAATCGAGACTCTCGCCATTTCGACATTAAGACCTGTTGGTCATCATGGTTAGACTCGTGGAGCGGTGCATTAGTTGAGACAACACGCGGCGTCTTGCCACGCCTCCAATGCGCGGGTTTCGACGCGACCAACATTCGGCACATCGACCAACACCACAATGCTCTATTTCCAGTGCTCTGTCTCTGTCTACAGTGGGTATCAGCCTGAAGCTCCGGGAACTCGGCCAGAGCATCAGCAGTGAAGCGGGGCAACGGCGCAAGCACTCAAGAATCCAGGCCGTCGGTCAGGGTCAAGGTCACTTCCAACTGCAGCAGTATGTCGTATCTTGACTGTTGGTAGTTGGAGCAAAGCATGAAAGTTGGGCATAGCCACCATGTCGGGCAAGAATAGGACTGTTGTCCCACAATTGCCTCAGGTGCTGCTGCAGGGTAGCTGTTGGTCGTGGTCAACAGTCACCTGATGGACGACAAGTCATCACACGGAGTCTAGCTTGTTTTAAAATCTGATCCTAAATGTAAAGTGAATAGTTGCTCGGCGAGGATGACTCTCTGGTAGAGCGGCTCTACCTCGGCGTTCTTGACTTGAAAGCCCAGTTTTGCTGAGATATTCTGCACACCGCTTTCTGCTGTGGTATTAGATCTTCAAATTGAAACCGTGGTCAGTGCCTCAGCCTCATCCCCTCTCAGGGCACTTACTGAGAAAATTCACTTGAAACAACTGACATGTTCAAAATGTTTCTTTGCGCTGCGCGTGTCTGAATATCATCATCGGTGTACAGTAACCCGCATCTTCACTTGGTCTAGGATCCGGCCTGGGTCTACAAGTCCGTTATCAAGTGGGTAATCTTGGTAGGATCGCGCCCACACGTGCCGACGGTGGACTTTGTGTCCAGTGTCCGACCATGCGATTGTAACCTTGAGAAAATAGTAAGGTTCGACAAAAGGTGGAAATTTCTACTATTCGGTAGTAATCAATGTGCCACCTGTTTGTGTACCTGAAAGCGGAGGGAACACGAGTCGATCGGGCGGACTATCATCAACACCACTGCTACAAAGCACCTACATGAATAATACTCATGTGCTATCTAAGATACGTTTCAAGTACCTGCGTTCATTAGATGATGGACTCTGGGTAACAATATATTAATCTATAAAATGATGAATTCACGACTTGTACCTGTACAGACATTAAGGCAGCACTTTAAACAAGCGTCAATACTCACAACCAGACCAGTAGAGGCGACTCGTTTACCACCTAGAGAATGGAATCGTACGCCATTGGCACCGCCAATAGCGACCACACGTATCCCGCCACTTTGACCTACTCGGGGAGATAGTGGTGAATCGTTGAAACAGAGTGGATCTGCGTGCTGTAATTCGGTGTCTCGATTATGGGGACATCTTTCAACAATAAGACAGCTTCCTAGGTTCTGAATGATGTTGAAGGGATTGTGTACAATCTCCACGGAAGGCCCGCTGAGACATAAACCTAGCTCAAGAGCGCTGTCTGTTGCGCCAACTCTCCAACTTATAGTGTAATCGGGGGTCAAGTTGAGAGGCCCGCATACCGATGGGATGGTGGTGTAATCTATTGACGGCGGGAGCTTTTGCGCCTCCGCACTAGTTTTGACAATTTCGTACTTTTCGCCGTCGAACTCCAAGGCACCGCGCACCCAAGATAGCGCGAGATACCCCTTCCGTGTGATGCGGCAGGTGTCAAAGATGGTTGGGTAGACAGCCTGCCCCTTGAAGCATGACATTACCCAGCACGATTCGGCGACCTTGACGCTCACCCCGCTGTGCCCCAATAACTGTAAAGCCCAGTCGACAAGAGATTCAATATGGCAATCCGGAATGTGCTCACGGTAGATGGGAGCCATTTGTGTAAAAATAGATCGGACAGCGTTGTTGAAATCGCCTTGGCCTGGAAGAACGGCCCGTGGTCTGTCATTGTCGATGCGAACGAGCAGATCCTCAGAGCAGTGGAACAGGGACAAGGCAAGAACGTCGCCAAGGAAAAGAGAAATATTGTCGATAAATCTCTCTTCTCGGCATTCGCCCTTCATCCCATCGTAGGCACACTTATCGCAGCCACACGCATTCTTGAGCGAGGTGAGGTATAACCGAAATGAAGGCAGCTTATCGACGGAACAACCTTGAGCAAGCTTCTTGAGCTCCATAGTTGTTTCCACATTCAGCATACGAGACAAGATCTTCACGACTGAGTGGTCACCACAAAAAGGGGTTGTACGAAACTCGGCTTTTGCTTCGAGCGCTCCTGCCCAGGATCTGTGGAATGGCATCGAACCGGAAAAGAATCTGAACCGATCTACATATGATTTTGCTGCGTAGGGAAGGAAAACTTGGAGAGCATGGATGTCTTCTCCACGATTGAGACTGTACTCCTGAAGCATCCACTGACCGTATTTCTCGATTGTTACCATGCCGGTCCATGGTTTGGTGCTGGCCTGGGCAATAAGTTCCTCCGGGTTTCCGATGCTATGATGGATCGTGATAACGAACTCATCATCTTTGGTAGGTAAAGTGTTGAGAACAATGATTACGCTAGAGCCTGGTTGATCGAGTACGGGTGTGCCATCTTCTAAGAAAACCGACGGGAGGGTCCCGAGGCACCACTTAGTGAACGCGACAACCCATGGCGCGCTGGATGTGACCTTGATAGTAATTTTCGCAACGCTGGATCTTCCAATTCGATGGAGTTGGCGAAAAGCATCCACGAGTTTCTCGATTGCTTCAGCAGAAGGGTACAGTTTAGCGCGTTCGAGGGTATACCTGCGGTCGGCGTCGATGTCCCGGGTTTGACACAGCATCCACGTGTGCCAACCAACGATAGAGTCGGCAAAGTTGGAACGGGTTAATCTTCCGTCTAAGCTCGATAGCAAGTCCCTCAGTTGTCTGACCGTCGGAAGCAGGGTCTTATCAGTAGCTGTATTTTTCAGCATCCGTGAGACGGCCGTTGCAGCGTCGAATGGGCCAACAGTCGCGAGCGCTGCTGCAAGACTAAGGAATTGGACACCAGCTAACGAAATGCCTAGGTGACTTGCGGAATCATTTCGAGAATACCCTACGGTGCTCTGGATGAATTTGATGACGGCTGGCTGGGGGGTCGGGAGAACCAATGTTTCGATTTTGAGACATGTCTCCTGGCACATGGCAATTGTGTTGCCAAACCTTTCGCAGGCAATCAAAGCTATCGGCTGCACATTGTCCGTTGTTGCGGCTTGTATTAGCCCTCGAGAAAACGAGAGACCCCCGTCTGCGGTGGTCTCTAGGCCCCACTGCAGCGCAACGGCCATGGCGACTGATGACGAGCACTAAATACTAGGCTTGAGGTAAGTTGGGAACGAGAATTGATCGTAGAGAGGCTGATTGATAAGAACGATAAACATGAGGGTAAGTGGAAACCTTGGTCTGTGAGAAGTTTGCGGCTGAGGATTGTTGGCGTCATTTAGGTGCTCACCATGCTCCGTCAAGTAATACGATTGACACGAACGCAGGAGCAAAACGCGTCTTTTCTTTGAACTGCTATGTCTTGTTGCACAGCGTGAGGCTTCCCCGCTCAGCTGAGAGGTCAGCAGGTGGGCGAAGTCGACATACATGACGCCGCCTCACATCGACTACATTCGTGGAGCGACTGGATTGGACAAAGGGCCTGCTACCTTGAAACACTTTTCTCATTCAAGTCGAAGATGTGGATACCAGCTGCTGAGCGAGCCAATAGTCAAGTTTATATGATTCAGCTGTCCAATCTGTCGACCTTGGCCACGGGCAAAGGCTTGGGCTATGCCTAGCCCAAATTCTTACCGCATATGCAAATTAGCTTGTAACCAAGGGTGAGAATGGGATCAAACGCAGCGGATTGGCTTAATTTTCGCAGCTTGTGACTGAACTCTACGGCGCCACAATAGGACACATCTCACTCGTGTCCAAAGAATGTACGGGGTAATTGGATCTGTCAGATTGCGGTATATAGACTTAGATACGCAAGCAGGTAACTTACCAATTATAGTGATGCGCTACGTTTTTGGCCTGACGGTGTAAATCTAACAGGATCCCAAGGACCAAGTCGAGCTGAGCTGGCGGTTCAACCAACAGGGCATTTGTCTGGTGCGCATAGCGTTAGCGGCCGCTAGATACAGAGTTAATAGCGCACGGCAACATTCTCAAATTAACTTGCATTTTACTATTTGATTCCGCATTATTGAATAAACTGGTCTGCGAAGCTGGCTCCAAATCCCACAAATTGTCGGACACACTGGAGAGAGATGGGCCTCGATATGCAGCCTTGGAGTCGTCGTCCAGCCCATTGGCTTGTTGCACTGTGAACAACTTGCCGACTGTCTCAGTCTCTATGACACTTGTCTCAATCGCCATCGCTTTGCGGAGTGTGCGAGAAAATATGGTGGGAAGTGTTGAAGCGTGAAATAAAGATTAGTTTTCGATATCGAGCCGGAATTGTCGTCAACAATTACCGCTTACAGCAACCTGGTCACGCTCTCTCAGTTCGTCGTCAATTCTGACATTACAGCCATTCATTTATTTGCTACTTCACAATTTCCCCAGCGCTATAATTTCATCTATTAACTTCAGTTTTATCCTCGAACACCATTCCAACTCTGGCATCTCCTGGTGGCAATTCCGGCATGCGATCACCCCCGGGGCCAACAAAGCTTCCTCGCCCGGGGCCACAGGCCCCAGCTTAGCCCGCTTGCATCTAGAGCATGGTGAACATGTTACATGCTGGTAGAGGGTGCGGGCACTAGAATGACTGATGAAGCCTGCCTCGTCCATAGGGCGGCGGCAGACACAGCATGAGGTATCGCTTAGTCCCCGAGAATACCTTTCCAAAGCCCAGTTTTCCTCACACTCGGAATCCAAGTTCTTGAGGAAACTTAGGCATTGCGTTAACCCCGCAGGCGTGGTCGAACAATCGAGACTTGCACGCATCTTAAGCCCAGTAGCGATGATCTCTTCAGCGTAGCTGACGAGCGTCTTGATGGATTCCATGGTCCCGTCGAAAGTCTCGTCGGAAGCGGTGGGCCATGGAATAATCATGTGACAGAGCGTTCCCGTAAATCCAATGGATAGACTTTTGAGTTCTTCGAAGTCAGAGCTTTCGCTTGTTGAAGTGATGACCCCCGCTGGCTGCTGAGTTGAGTCTTGTGTTCCCACGAGGTCGATTGCATCGAACACAATGCACACGAGGCGTATGAAAAGCCTGATGTTATTGCTGACACCACCTATGTCGTTCTCGATACAACTTGTGATTAGGTCTTTCTTCACCTCATGGAGTCTCTTGTGGTAAGTTATGAGCACTGACCAAACTTGATGAATACTCGCTTCCGTAGTCTCGATAGCGTTCCTTACTTCCTCGAGTGTTGTTGTTTGTAGGTCTGTGCTGTCTTTTGCTTTCAAAGAGGTGGTTGACAACAATCTGATCGAAGGGGGGATTAAGTCCCTCATATCCAAGAACCACTCCGTCTCCAAATCGATATCATAACACTTGGGATGCCACTGTTGCGTGCGAAATGGCAGAATATTCTCCACAAACCTCCCGAGTATGGGCATTTCGCAGCCGGCGCACCGAGAAGCATACATTGCAATGAAATGCAAAGTGCAGACTGCTCTTTCCTCGATCTCATAGTATTTATCGCTCTCCCCACTAAACATGACTTCACAGTTTGGCTCTGAACAGCCAAAATGGTCACGATGATACTTTTTCCCCCGTGAAATGATGTACCTGCCATGTAGCCCTTGGTCGCAGCGAGTGCAGAGCAGGTCCAGTCGCCGGAAGTAATCGCGCTCGCAGAGAAAAGTCACTGGTTCGTTGTCAACCGGGAAAAAATCGGATTCCAGTTGCTGGCCGCAGTCCTAAGAACACTTGTCAATTTTGGAGGGGCTTGTTGAGGGTTTGAATGTCTCACTTTGCAAAAACAGCAGTGTGGGTGGAATCTCCGCCCATCTGGGAGCTTCAGGCGCATGCCCATTATCCGCTCATGACATCTGAAGCAAACCTTCTTAGAGAACGGGCTTGAAATTGGTTGGGGTGGCGGCGATGGTAAGCATTCCGGACTCTCTAGGCTTCTCTTTTCTGGTTCTACATCAAGAATTTCTGGAATTGGTGAGTCGCGGCCTAACCCTGGCGATTCTGGGTTGGCAAATTCCTCGGTCTGCTGTTGAGATGGTGGTGATTGAATTGCCAAGCCTGCGAGTTCTTGGAGTGTCTGACTCGTCAGTGAATCTTGAACTATGGTTTGTGTGAGGCTTCTGTTATCGGAAAAGTCGATGAGATCTCCAAGATCCTCCGTAGGCTTGTCGTTCACGTTAGCCCTTGCCTGCGAAAAGGCGCGACGATATGCACGGCTGTTAAGTACGATATCATCAAAGTCGAAGTCAAGCTCAGACGGCGCGACCACTGAATTAGTTTCACCATCAGAGGTCGATTGATTCCACTCCTGTACTCCATATATTGAACTTGGCACACGAACGCCCGGATTTCTCTCACGTAGGGACCTAGTGGTATGAACCGAAGCTGTAATGGTTGTTTCGTTCTTGGAGAGCATATGCTTGATTTCTTCCAAAGTATCCCTATGCAATATGAGCATTCTATCTGGTATCTGGCAGGGTTAGCATACACTTGAAGCAGCTGGATGAGCAGGGTTATGGCCGTTTGTTGCCCGCGAATTGCAATGAGTAGTTCGTGTAATTTTTCCTCATTCCACACACTGCGTACCCGAGCCTTCCATCGGATCTGATTGGCATCGGTGGTGCCAGCAGTAATAGCTTGGAGCTCAGTATCGAGGCAGCTGTAGAGCACCATGCAACCTGTCAGGGTAGTATCGAGTACGCTACCGAGGCCAGATTGAGACTTCCATGTGGTTGAGAGATCTAGGCGTTGAAGCAGCAAACTTTGTATCTTCGCAAGCGATGCACTAATGACAGTTGACTCGCTACATATTGAGACCACCACGATTGGAGCATTCTTGTACTTCTGCTGTAGATCATAGAGATATTTGGTCGTCTTCAAACAGGTGACTGTAGCGCTTTTCTGTATGACGTTAGCGAGCGGGGTTAGTGGAATCTCGTACGGGCGCAGGAACTCACAATTGCGCTGGCGATATCCATAGTGATAGTCGCAGCGCCGTCAACGCAGCCTCGGAGATAGGAGAGAGGATTCAAGCTGCCGAGGGCGCTGGGGAACCTCCGGCGATGGGGTTGAAAGGAGGAAGTTGATACCAGCAGACTAAAGGGCTGCGGAATGTGAATTTGGCAGTTCTAGAAACTGCCTTACTGACTAAGCTCGTGGCTGATGCCTGAGCTAACACATCTGGAGCGCGCGGCAGTCAAGCCATACTATTGGTTATGCTGGACCTTTATGTGACGAGAGCGAACCAGCAGTAGAATGAATGCGCGGACTTCTCGAGGGAAAGAAAGCCATCAAAGGAACCAACACCAATAGATGTGGGACTGTTTTTTCAAAACTCTATGAGCGTCCATGGTTCTCCATAGCTTGGATCCTGCAGGAACTAGTCATCCCGAAAATATAATTCATCCCATGCGACGATAAGGGAAACAGAGCTATTCGCACAATATTGCCAGAAAGTCAATAAGCATCATCATTTAGGGAGAAATACAAGCTCTTAGGAAGAATAGGAAGCTGAGTGATGGTCGATGAATAAGGAACTCCGTGTAGGAAACAAAGTCCTGGGGGCATTATTTCGTGGAAGGCCTTTGACAACTTCCCGGGTTTGACCGCCGAGTGCACGGTAGCAATGTGCGTGTTTCTTCATGTAATTCCAGACGGCTTGATTATACTGTAGAACTAGAATGGCCCGATTTTAGTTCTCATTGAGATTGCCTAGATTCCAGTTATCCCTAGGGTGGAGCATAATCGCAACCGATTTTAAGGAGGAAATGGTCTTTGGAAACATATTATATGGTATATTCTCACATTGAATTTTCGCTCCTCATCTAATCCTACTTGATTACGCACTGCTTTACTCATACTCGAACATCTACTGAGAGTGGGAACATTACTATTGATTTTCTCTCTAGCTAAGGCTCGTGCTTAAAAGACGCTGGTAATACCAGACCACCCTAATCCTTTAATTGACCGGAGAGGAGAGCGCCGTAGTCTCCTATTACGACTTCGCAAATGTTTATAAAAAAAAAGCCGTTCGATCGTCTACGCATACTTATTTCTCTTGTAAGTGCAATCCAGCAATAATACATTTGAGTTGCCTTATAGATATTCAACAGAGTCCGGATAAGTAAAGGAGATCGACGTCAGTCAATTATCTAAATCTAGTCGAACTCGACACCAGAAACCCTCTTCATGCAACTGGTCAACCAGCACTTGGATGCTACTCTGCCCCTCACGCAGATCTCTCCTTGTTGCTGCAATCCGATTATAGATGTCTTGCTGAATCGCGGGGGTATCCGAATTGTTATGGAGGTAGGTCCTGATATCTCGAGGAGCAGCGCTAGTAGTCGTCAGGGTTGAAATAATTGCCGCATCTCTCTCGTTAAGTAGATGCGCCCAAGGAGGACGCCCTCTACAGTATATGCTGGAAGGATCTGGTACCTCGTATCACGGTTGAGTTCGTTTACCTTCACTGGAGTTGTCCCTCGCGGTGACTGCCCCATATGTCACTGTCCAGCCTTCTTATCACAGCCAGGCTCATCAACAAAGACAAGTTGTTTGGCCTCATATTGTGAAACCTTGCGTTGATAAGAATTTCGCAGCTCGTCATCTAATTGCTCTGTGGTTCTTAGAAGGTCTTCCAAAGGAGAACGCGCTCCAACCACCGGCCTCGCGCTTATTCTCGGACGATGACTTCTTGCCGGATGTTGCCACATTGATGATGTTGGGTCCTCCTCCAACCCCTGGGCCCATCTGGAGCCGTCCCGGCGGACTGACACCGGGGCGGCGACCGATGGGAGACATTCCGGGAGGCATTTCCATGGGTCTGACATCTGGGGCATTCCGTGTCGATCTGGCATCTTGGGTCCGATCGAGGGAAGTTTTTCCATGGGCCACATCGCCATGAAAATAGCCCAATCTGGCTGCACAACCTTCTCCCAGACCGAGGGAAGGATAATCTCGGCGTCGGGTCCTATGAGGTCGTAGTGGCCTTCCTGGACGTGAGGTCCAAGAACGTCCACCTGCAGGAATGCTGCCTTAATGAGACCCTCCATACCCTATTCAGATAAAAGCAGACGTTAGCCACAGTCTCACGAAGCTGCTAGAAACAAGCTGAAAGAAGGTCAGAGTTAGTCTTACGTACCTGCCAGGTCAAGCACAGATGGAACGGGAAGCTAAACTTTCGTCCCAAAGCATCCTTGAACCTGATCGGAGCCTGTTCGGCTGCATGAGCGATCTTGGATTTCGTTTCCTCCTCAATCCTCTTATTGATATCAGCTGCTTGCGCCTTCGCCTTCGCCTCATCGGCCTCAAACCTCAGCCGCGCTTTCTCTTCCACCTTCTTCATGATTTCGCCATACATCCGTGCGCGTTCCTCTTCAACCTTGCGCTTGAGTTCGATCCTCATTAGTGCAGCATGCCCGGCCTTAATCCTAGCCATTTTGATTGCTTTCCTGGCTTCTTCCTGATCATGTAACATAGCCTCCAATCTCCTGGCCTCCAATCTCTCCTTCACATCCCCTTCGGCATCCTCCCGAATTTGGGCCTCTACTTGCTTCTGTATTTCTATAGCCTTGGGGTCTTCCTTCAGGGGGACGATGTCCTTGCCGCCAAGGCGCTTAGTTGAGGGCGGTCGAGGGGAAGCCAGCTGGTACTGCTGCATGTTGGGTGGTAGGCCGTACGCAGGTGCGCCGCCATAGTTCCTACTGTAATGATACGACATCATCTCATGCATGCCTCTGCCCTCACCTCCAAAGTAGCCTGGATCGTTCTGGCCATACTGTCTATATTGCCTAGATTGGAGTGGAAATTCGGCGGCAGCAGCCTCCTCAGCTTCCTCAGCAGCGAGTTCCTCAGGCTCTGCAGCGGCCTGGGCTTCAGCAACTTGTACACTAGCTTCTTGAGGTCGGAGCAGCGGGGCTGGCGACCTAGAAGAAGGCTCTAAAATGTTATCAAATAACTCTAGGTACGTGCTGGGTTGGAGGCTTGGCAGAGCCACGGCGCTCTGGAGAACACTTCCATGGCCGCCAAACTCGCGGCCGAGAAGCGTCCCAAAGATGGGATGCGTCATAAACCGCTCGTCTGAAGCACGCTCGACCTCCTCGATGGGGGCTGAGAATCTCTGTGATATGATCAGCTCAGGTCTGGGAATAACATTTCTGAGGTTCGGATGCTTGGTTGGAGTGGCCAATTTCCCTGAGGTGATATCGTTAACGTTGTAGTAGCTGACAAGATGATGAGGAACGCCCTGGAATGAGACGCCGATGGTCTTCTTAATAAGGCCATCGTTCTTGAACGGATATGAGTCGATTAGAGAGCCGATCAAGGCCCTCTCCGTGTCCTTTCCAGCTGTGTTTGGGCCCACGGCGGAGGGGGAACCAATTCCCGAGCAAGAGTTGCTTGTTCTCTTGGTGACGCCCTGCCGAGGCGGCTTGCTCCAGTCGATCGCGAGCTTCTTCTTGCCGGGGGCAAACGGCTTCTCAAGCTCCCGGTAGATGAGGAAGTTGCCCAAGATTCGACTTGGGCTCCATGAGACGCCATCGGTCCAGCGTTTGATCCCTGAGGCATGCTCACTGTATATGAAGACACTACCGCTCCTAATAAGGTCTTGTCGCTCACTGTCTTGAGGCTGGCGGGGGACATGATTAAGCTGCCCTGACAGACAGGCCTCGAAGAGGACGAGGGCATCAATCGTCGAGCCAATGTGACCTTCGAAAGTGGGATTTATAGTGTTCGATGGGCCATCCGCCGTCATAAAGCCGCTTCGAGGGCCCGATATTAGATCGTTCATGCCACCCATCGTCGCCGACGCCTTCTGGCCAGGTGTTGGACCCGATCGCACGCCTAGGAGATTCTTGGAGAAGCTCAGCGGAATGCCTCTCTCGACACTGTTGTGGATCATGTGCCCATAGAGACCGTGAAGCGCCTTGGTCGCAAATGACACCTCCTTGAAGGTCGAGGCCGCCATTACTTTCTTTGTAGCAGTGGGGGAAGCCGTGGGGGAGAAGGGACTGGCGCGACTCGGGGCTAGCGACGCGAAAAGCGAAACTAAAGATGCGCTCGGTTGTGCGGTATCTGCCACTGCTGCAAGTTCCTGGTCATTAATTGTGTTGAAACGACAAGCGGTGGCGGTAGAATGCGGCATTGAAAAGCATTCTTGATCACCTGGGGCACCAGCGGCGGCATCGGAGGAACGGGATTGGAGGAAGCGAGGAGAGATCTGTTCGACTTCAAGCCCGGCGGAAGCTGTTCTATACGCCTCTTCGAGCCAGCCCAGAGACTCCAAGCCGCTTTCGTCCCGAACCGACATGGTGTAGAAATCTATGAGACATGCCAATGTACTTATCGGCTCGGGGATCGAGACCGCTGATCCAGGAAATCGATGCTGAATCTGTTCAAGGATAGCAGCATAGGAGCTGATGTAAACTTCACCAATGGGGTTCGAGCCAACAACATGGCCGTAAATGGTATTGGTTGTGGCATCAACCACAATCGAGCCAGAGTCGCCCCTTTTCAAACCTATGGATCCTATGGATCAGCCAATACCCCTCCCAGAGACGGATTAACGGGTTAGTGGTGAACTTACTGCTTTGCTCGGACAGCACCACAGTCCACATTGTCGATGGTGTTCTCCCATTGATACCGCCTAACAGCGAAGTCCCAGGTTGAAGCATCCCTCTCTGAGGTGTTCTTTCACCTGTGATTATGAAAACTGGCGTCTCCAGAGTCGGTTGGGATTCAGCCACTTTCGATAGAAACACGGGATTCGATGAGCCGCTGGAGTAAACGAAGGCATTGGGGCGCCAGTCTTGTTGGTCCACCAATTTGATGAGAGCCCAGTCCAGGTCCAGTTCACCAGATTCGTCGAGCTCATGAGGTGTAGGGAACAACGCGAGAATCTCTCCGGCCTCTCTAGTTTGGTCACTGGTCTGTATTTGATTGCCACATGAGTCATCCGCAACCGTTGAGCGGCTGTCAATGGGATCTAGCTCCCCCTCGTCATCTTCTGAAAGGCTCTCATACTCGACATCGTCGATGAAGAAGTCGCCATCTTCTAGCAATGCATCGGAAGGATCGGTGTCGGAGCCATAGAGAGGCTCCTCATCGAAGACAAGAAGCTCTGCAGCCTCATTCACGGAAGCACCGGCGCTAGAACGGCCGACTGACCGGCAGTCGGACATCTCCTCGCTGTAAAGCGTCTCCATCGGCTCGAATAGTCTGAATGCGTGCATTGAGGTGGTGGCATAGAACTCCGAGTCTATCTTGATCACGCAACCCAAGGTGGAGAAGCTAGATTCACTACCGAGAAGCTCAACGACGGAGCCGCACATGGTTAATGCTGGCACTATGTGCGGATGAGTCCCTGAATGTTGTGGCGGCATGTTCAGTATCCGGACGGATTCTTGACCCCAGTACAGAGTCCTAGGTATGCGTTGACGCCAAAAGTACAAGTTGAAGAATGGTCTATGGTCTTCTTCGATGGCCGACGCCTGGCTCCCACTCCATGGATATTTCCGAGCCGGCCGACGAAGGCAGTATTGGTACTTGAGTTCCTTGCTCATCAAGAGGCCTTTCAGGTCCTTGAATTCGCTGTGGCGGCAGAAAACAAGCATCGACGGATGCGAATCCCCGGATGAGGTTCCGCACAACTTGAGGGTGTAGTCGATGTAATGGAGGTTCTCCCTTAGCCGAGGATGCTCCTTGATGTTGTGCCGAAATATGTTGACTATTTCTCGATATCTCTCGTCAAACGCCGCACCGACGACTGCGCTGCTGTGAGGGTAAACAAATGTTGTCGGCGAGCAGCCAGGAATTTGTACTGGCCCCCGGAAAGGATCGTCTGGAAGTTTCGCGAATACCTCGTGAGACACCGTGGAGATGTCGTTTTCGTGTTGTCCTTCACCGAACGACAAACGGGCAGAGCCTAAACTGGAGCCAGGGAAATGGTCAGTACTGGAACTAGTCTCAGACTCGCTCCCCGTGACTTCTAAGGAGGGTGATGGAGTTGGGTTTGGTGTCGGAGTGCCAACGCCCGAATACTGAGGAGCAGAGAAGCGATCGCTTGATATGTTTCCGTTGTCCCCATTTCCAGCGTCTGACTTCGTATGCGTGTTGCCCGGAACCGTATTGTAACCTTCGCAGTCCGCAGCGGCAGGGCTTCGCGACTCGGAGATGGCATCCGCCGGTGTTTCTGCACAGCTAGAGGCCGTTTTGGTCGGCGGGCGTGTGTCGGTCGGAGGGCTTGTGCGAGTCGAAGACAACGCCAAGGCGCGCCTCCAAATGGCGAGTTGCGGGATCTGGCTCTGAAAGGATTGAAGGGAAGACAGGAGATCGGATGGTTTCTCGAAAGGCTTCTCGTGTAGCCGAGACGACCTGTTTGTAATTTGTTAGGATCAACCTACCATGTGAAAAAGTCTCGATTTCGTTGAACAACGCACTTGTCTGTTGGCGCTGGGCCTCTAAGAACATTCACCATAGTGATCTCACTCCGAGACTGTTGATTGTATGCGATGGCAGAGCAGGACTCAGTGACCAGTCTGTCTGATTCTTGAGTATTCCCAAGTTGTCGAGTCGTGTTTTATCAGCGTTACCCCGCAGGTAAGAAGTGGTGGGATGGGCTTACAAGCCTTGCATCTGGTGGTGGCAGTGCGATGCTCGCCTCACTCTTCCAGCCAATCCTTCCCAGCATTGCCCAGGACGGGTGGGTCATATAAAACACCGCGTCACCCTACCGCACGAGGTTGAAATCGTACCTAATTCCATATCCATCTTCACGCGTTTCCATGACAAGTTAAGCAATGCTCCGACCAACTGAGACTGAACGCCAAGATATAGTAAGGGCTGTATTCGGCGAGAGTCTAACCGACCATGCCAACAGCTCCAGATTCAAAGCCTACTTCAATCACTATTGTTCCGTTGTCTGCCCAGCCTCTTCAGGGAATGCTGTGGTCGAGATCGACAGTCCGGCCCTTGGGAGCCATGCCGACGTTCTCAATTGTGTCGAGATCATCGTCCAGGACCCCAAAATCTCATTCAACGAATTCGTCACCCAGGCAGTTGCTTCCAAGTCTGCAGAAGCCAGTCTGAGAGAGAAAGAACACGTAGCCAGAGTGGCAGCCGAGGTTGCTTTTGCCGTCAACTGCACGCTCAGAGATTATTACTCGGATAATTTCGTAGATGACGGTTCTCGCCACATCAAGTGGGAAGGGGATGACTCTTTTCTCTCTTTCATCGAGAATGCTTTCAAGTTGGGCTCACAACAAATACAAGCACCTGAACAGCAGCGGCGGCGAGAAGAAACGATGACGCGCAAGACATCCCTCAAGGCTTGGAAACTCACCAAGAGATACGGCATCAAAATTAGGGGCACAGATAATCTGGTGGAACATCTTGCGTTGGACCTCAAGACAATGACGCTCAAAGTCTTCCATCAAGTATCTTTTCTGAGGGCTCATCTGGCGAAGAGCAAGCAGGAGCCACTGGACCTCAATTTTGAGGAGAGTTTAAGAAGGCAAGGCGCTCCGTAAGACATCTGACCGTCCTTTACTGACTGCTTGGGTAGAGGGACACTGCCACCGAGGCTTCTCCTTGAGACTCTACTGACATTTCATGACGTCTTGTTTCCGGTGGCTAGCGTACGCGACAAAAAGTCGCGTGCAGCCCTGGAGACTATGATACAAAGGCAGGGCTTTGATGCCGAGGGAAGATGGATTGAATTCGTTCGGGCTACTCCCGCAGAGATGACGTTCGAATACTGGGGCGACCGTCTATCGGCTCTGCACGATGTTGTGAAACGACCTCCACCAGCGAATGCTGTAGTCGCCTGGTTTGAGAGGCATACGTCAGAGAGGAATGCTCTAACTGTAGCCATTGTGGGCCTGTTTTTATCCGTGCTCTTTGGATTGTTATCCTTCATTGTTGGGTTACTTCAACTTATTTTGGCTTGGATGGCCTATAAGTACCCTCCAACTACAAATTCTTGAATCATGAGAGCAGTTGAAGTTTTGAGTTTTGGTCTAGAAATCGTGAATGATCCACTTAAGTCTGCTCTTCTAGAATGGCAACCGAAAAGAAGTGAGATTTGAAGTGTGACGTGATTTTCGTCCATCAGGCTAGCCTGACAGTTATTAAAATTCCACTGTGCTTAGTATCACAGTACGACCTTCAAAAACATAATCAGCTGAAGCTTCCAGTTGTTAGAGCGCAAATTCAGGATTCCAGCCGACTGCTCCAAGGAAGCCTGGATCATGAATAAACGCGCATGAATTAACCCTTGCCTCAACTAACACGAGCTAACTTAGTCAGTGCCTAACTTGCCCAATTTAAGATGTCCACTCCAAATTCAACGGGTCAGATCCGACAATGTTTAGCAACAAGAGGAAGTCTGACTTACGAAGACTGTGGTAAGACTTGATGGAGGAAACGAGTACATTGGTTGTGTGTTGATAGTTGAGAATTTTCTAGACCACAATTTTTCACATTTAGCAGTCATCTTGAGACGAGTTTGACCTCATTTCCTGTTTTCCTAGATACCCTGACTTTCCTTACGATATTGTCATGTCTCACGACATCCCGGTCCCAGACATCAAGGCTGACTCGTCGTATTATTAATCCGGTCCGGACCCGCTTATCAAACGAGCCCCTAAACCAAACAATTCACGATCTTGTCTGGTGAATGGACACCCTGCCTAAAAACCCCAAGTTGCACCACCCCAGAATTCAATCACGATTGATCTCCCCCAGAAAACACTCGCTTTGCTCGCTCTGCGACCTGCCACTGAAACAAGTACTCATTATGTATCTCCCCCCAGAAGTCAGGTTTGAGATTGCTTCTCGATTTTTGTTATTGGAACTTGACCCTTGGTTCTACTCGGATTTTGGGTCCGCATATAACGAATTCATGAGATTATCAGCAAAGGAAAATCCGTTCAACAGATTTTCTCTCTTCCGTCCTAACCCTCAGGTTAGGGTTTTGCTTATGTTGCGGCTCGTCTCGCGCGACTGGCACCAGACGGCCACAATCCTGCTGCGGGAACATTTTTGGTGGCCTCTCAAGTTTGATTCCAGGTCGTCTTTGGAAAGGGGAGTATCTTGCTGTCTTCCAAGTGAGGAGAGTTCGTCCACCACTACCCCTTGGCCATTGTCGCATCAGTTTGTTACAAAACTAAACATCACTGAAATGGGGGGTGTTTTGACATTCCGGCGATGCTACTACTATGACAATGACCTGGTTCAGCGAGTGGGTGGCGATGCACCGTATGCTGAACGTCATACGTTCAAAGATGAGCCGCTAAGACGTCAGGACAGAACTCAAATGGAGCTCCATTACGACAAATCCAGCGAGCATGAGCTTTTGCGTAATCTGTTCAACGCCCTTGAAACGATCGAAGCATTCAGTATCTCTTTCCCGGGAGCTGAATCTGGCAATGGGTACGACTATGACGAGGCCCAGTGTTACGATATGCAGGCAATCCACGAAATGGCCGTAACCTTCCAACATGGACTGAACTCGCCTGCCTTTCAGCATCTTGTTGACCTGCGCCTTGATCTTCCATGTACGAAAGATGTTGAACGCTTCACAAAGGTCATGTCAAAGGATGCGCGTGATCGACTGAGGCACCTGCGCATATGGATCACGGACGAGACGGGCCGAGATGGAAATGACGGGATTGAAAACACGGGCGACACGGAAGAAGAAGGTGTTGCTGATGGAGACTCGGCATGGGATGGAATCCCCCCGAGTAATTTACAGGCGGAATTTCCGAATAGAAGACACCAAAGCGCTGTTTGGGACTTTGTGGGATCTTGTCCAAACCTTGAGTCTCTTTCCATATCAGGGACGCATTTCCTTGACTTGGATCAGCTCAACTGGATCAAGTCATCCGGCTCTAGAGGTCTTCGACTTCTGTCACTCCATCGAGTCTGGACAAGCATATCCTCGATTATAGAGCTACTACGGGCTCACCCAACATTCGATGGCCCCCCACAGTTGCGAGGTATCACCTTATGCAAGGTCAAGGTTCATACCAATGGTGGAAAATGGTCCAGCTTATTTGCCTACTTGAGAGAGAACTGTACCGACCTCAATTTCGGCAGGATGGATCAGCTCACCTATTTTGAGAACCATGAGAACTTTAGCTTTAACAACAGGATATGGGAGAACTATAACGCGATTTGGACTGAAAACGAGGAAGATTGGGATGAGTTGCGAAGTTTGACGCGACATCTCGTCCAAAGGGCGGGCGGAAGTAAATATTATCCCAAAGAGCTTTCGGAAATGATACTCGAGGATGACGAGGAAGAGTAAATGACGTGGGACAGCCTTTGCGTGCCTCAATTGGGCCCAGCACTTGATCTTCTAGATGCTTTTTGTTGCAGCATACGTGTACAGTTGTGGCGTGACTAGTCCTCTCAGCCGCTCTTAGAGGAGACGGTGTGCACTCCCTGTGGATTCTAGCAGCTAGCTAATATGTTCTGATTTGAGCGTTCCTAGTTCCGTGCAGTGAATGCGTATTGCAGGGGTCTAACTCGCACAGGCTGATACGGATCTATAGGTCACGCTTCGTGAAGAAGCAGGCTGCAAGCCACTCTTCTTCCTCTCCTATCACAATATGCGGTGAGACGGTGAGACAGGCGGTGGGGGACTTTTGGGATAGCTGGTCGCTATCCGGGTGGTGACAGGGATAAATAGGGGAGGAAGCCGCACACAGAGAGAGGGGAGGAATCATGGCATCTTTCTAGAGAAACCTTTTCCTTTTTGTCAGAGAGATAGCAGTGTCAAGGACCTTGTTCTTCGCAAAGTTAATAAAGACCTTTGCCCCTATTTTGAGAGCTTTTTACGAGACATGTTACGAGAGCCTTTACGATCCTTGTCCGACCACAATCTTCGACATCGCCAATTGACCGGCTGCCGCAGGCATCCTCGAAGCCTTGCCACTATCTTTTCCTGTGGCTGATCCGATAAAGCATCTAATTAAATGGTTCTCTATTAAGAGGTCTAAGCCGCAGATCTGTCTGACCACATACGCGTAGTCTGCTGCGGCTTCGGGCCGACCTTGTAAGACACCTGTGCGACGCTTTTCTGGGCATCCCTCTAAAAGAGGCTGTTAAGTTGGGGATTGGTTATTGGCTCTTTCCACCGCTAAAACGGGGATACTTAATCTACGTAAGGCACCAAGACACTCAGCTCAGAGCCCGTTCCAGCTGCAAACTCACCATCTCCTTATTTTCCCCGCCTTCTCTCCCACTTCTCTCCCACTTCTCCCTTGCCTTCTCTTCCACCATCGACTTCAGTATCTCGCACCATATAAATCTGCACCCGCCCCTAGGTGTGATTAATACACGGTTTAGGATGGATCCTATGACAGCGCCTACGGTGGCAACTAGCGTCATTGCCTTCGTCGAGTTTGGCGGAAAATTGATCGGGCGGTACTTTGAGGTTCGAGAGACAACGAAAGGACAGCCCCCAGATTTGCTCCGTCTGAAAGAAGCCACCCAAGAGCTCAAGACCGTCGCCTCTGACGCCCAGAAAAGTCTCAAGGAACTGAACTCAAGTCAATCCAAGTACTCTGGCTCCTTCGACAGTATTTTACACGATTGTGTCGACGCGGAAAAATATCTAAATGCGTCTTTAGAAAAGTTAACAGCAAACCCAAATAGTCGGCTGACATACCGAGGATCACAGGCCATAGTAGCGATCAAGAGCCTGTGGTCAGAAAGCGATACTAAGAAATGGAATGAGAAGCTCAGCAGAATAAAGCAGCGAGTCAAAATGAACGTGTTGATGTGTCTATGGCAAGTCGAAAGTTCTATCTTGAAAACTATCTGCGATGGGAAAGTTAACCATTAGCTAGGGACGAGGCGAGGCAGACTCATGAGCTCGCAGTGGGTATTGACGAAGGGGTTGGCCATGTCCTCGAATCCGTGAGGTACATCGAAACCACTATGAATGCCTTCTAGGGGGATTTCAAGAAAATTACGACAGGCAGGAAGTTGGCCGATTCTTCGGAGGAGGAGAGGCTCACTGATGCCATTTGGGCTTCGACCTCCCTCCTGGACCTAAAGAGGCCTACAGGAAAGCCAGCGCCGCCTAAAAAGCCTCCCCATATTTCAGTGGTTCACGACCCTGAGCTAAATGAGAACCCAATCTTTGAGAAGGTTTTGAAGAGTCTCAAGTTCAATGGGATGTCTGAGCGCGGTGATAGGACCACAAGCGCGCACCCCAAAACTTTCGATTGGCTATTCACGACGCAAACTAATCAGGATAAGCCGGTTAATCTACCGTTAGATGCAAAATCCATGAACTTTCTGCAGTGGCTTCAATCACAGAACGATACCATCTTCTGGATAACGGGCAAGCCAGCTTCGGGGAAGAGCACTCTGATGAAATTCATCTTGACACACGGCTCTCTGTACGACCATCTTCGTGTATGGGCTGGCGAAGCCACACTGATAGTCGCCAGCTTTTACTTCTGGGGGCCGGGATCGACGATCCAGAAGTCACGGGTGGGCCTTCTCAGATCACTCTTGTACCAACTCCTTGTCCAGCAACCTGAGCTATGCGAGTTGGTGACGGCCAGACGTTGGGCATTCTTCTCCCAGGTCGGTATCAATGCCAAGTCTCCGGAGTGGGAATGGACTGAGTTGCGAAGGTGCCTCGAGCGCTTTGCCAACCAGATTAAAAACACCTCACGGCTTGCTTTGTTAGTCGACGGACTCGACGAATATGACGAGATAGGGGACCAGGATCGGCCCCAAGACGAGGACGAGGATGATTACCAGGCCCAAAATCAAGCTCAAGAAGAGATGATAAGCTTTCTCAAAACACTGCACGAGGATTACAATCCCAAAATATGCGTCTCCAGTAGGACATGGCCCATCTTCTCCGATGCTTTCTCGCAGAACCCTTCCTTGAAAATGGAAGCGCTCACTCAGACTGATATTGATATTTACGTCGATGACCATTTCAGCAAGGGTCGTGCAATCCAGGATCTCCGGCTGTCCGAACCGAAAACAATCGAAAAGCTGACAGAGGAAGTTAAAAATGAGGCTGAAGGTGTATTCCTTTGGGTCGTCCTAGTGGTCGAACAACTCGTCATCACAGCTCGAAACTGCCCTCTGCCTTCTGCGCTGAGAAAAAAGTTCAGCGAGTTGCCCAAGGGGCTAGAAAGGCTGTACCAGAGTATACAATCCAACATCAAAGGCGCCGAGAAGAGCAATGCATCCAGGTTGTATCAACTTATCATAGAGTGGAAGTCGACAGTGAACAGCCAAATTGAGGCCGGCTTCCTGTGGCTGTCGCTTGAGTGTGCGGACCCAACAAGGAAGATGGTATACCGGGGGGCCTCTGAGGACGAACGCATAATCCAGCCACTCAAGCGGCTACTTGACGGGTGCACACAAGGGCTTCTATAAGCCTCGGCTTCACATGACGGTTCAGGTTACGAATACAAGCGCTGGACAGTTGATTTCCTCCATCGCACAGTCTTTGACTGGCTACGTAAGAAGGACAACTGGACCACCATCTGCTGCGACGGCCCTTCCGACTTCAACCCCATCCTTACACTCATCGCCATCCTAGCCAGCCAATTGCGCGAGTCAATGCAGCCAGCTGACAGAGCAGCACCCGCCACTCCAAGCTTCATTCTGAAGAGGGATCTGATCCTTCGGATCCTGAAGCTCTCGAGTAAGATCGAGAACACGCCAGAGAGTAGGAGTAAACTTGTCACCATCCTCGATCAAGTGGCTACGGAATGGCTCTTGCCTGTTGAGGCCTCCCAGTGGTTTGAGGGGACGATGGTCGAGACTCGGAACCGTTTGCTTGTTAACGGTCGCGCCACCACTTTGGCAGCCGCCTGGTGTTGTCTGCCGCTCCTCAGGGCGAAGGTGGAGGCCGATCCGACTATATTACGCAAAAGGAACCCGCTGCGTAATATCAAGGTGGCTCTCTTCAACAGACCCAGACCCATCTCTCTCCTTGAGGCGTCGGCTTTGAGCTGGGTTTCGAGAAGCATGTTAAGTCTGCCCGAGTGGGATAATCCATTGCGTAAAAAGGGCCATGGTCCAGCACGGATGCTTACCAAGTGGCACATTTACCTGCGGCTGGAGACGGTTAAGTTCCTGCTCCAGAATAATGCCAAGCCGGATCGCTCGTTCAAGAAACGGGTAAAGACGTATGCGCAGCGCAGCCAGGGCACTGCCTCGCTTGAACATATATATTGGTCGTTAGTAGACGAATTGTTTGACAACAAATCCAATTTGACCTCTTATAATGTTAGGCAAAGGCTATTGCTGGAAGTCGATGAACTTCCTCCGAAAGACTTTCCGGAGCTTTAGATTAATGTTCGAATTACCCTGCGTATCTCACCTCCACCGAACCGGGATGAATCACTTGGGATATTGCCACGCGCAACTGGATGCAACCTGTGGCACCAATGAATCCCCCGGCGCGGGAGACTGGCCTGCATTGAAAAATGATGACCAAACTGAGAACAAAAGCCGTATCCCATGAGTGGTTGTTATTCTGCGAGTAGTGACAGGATTCGATATAACGCACACTGCGTTGAAAAATGTGTTGGGGAGAGACCCTGTACCAGGACACCTTCAGTAGATTGATATCCGGACCAGCCGGAAGAGGGGTCAGATAACCCCTCTTCCGGCCGGTCCGGATGACTGGAAGGTCATCGCGATCATCATCATCAATTTGGACACTATTGCAACGATCAAATTGACCGTATCGGATCCGTCAAAATGCATATCGCCTCAGCGTATAATGGATAGTTGCATTGAGGTACTGCTACTTTGAAGTTTTGACGTGGAGCGATAATGTGTGCGCAATACAAAAGTCTAAAGAGGGGTCTAAGAACTCAATAAAAATAATATCTGTTTCATTATCACTGTATATAAATGCCACCGTAACCTGATTCTGATATTAGCAATTGTTGAAAGGCGAGGCATATACACCACAATCCGTACGAGCTTAGTATGGGTATCCGTACTTGCAGGATGGGGATTGTGGTTTAACAGCAATGATGCGGTATAGGTAGCATCAGCCGCCTGGCGTAATAAGCTAAATTACTAGTCTAGACGCGATCTAGATTACCAGCATTGTGTCCGACTCACGTCTCGATTTAACGCTTAGCAATGGAGCCCCAGATACTTCCAGATCGTTAAAAAGGGAAAGCGCTGCAAATGCAGAGGGCCAGAACCTCTGTCAAATATGCGGGAAGAGAAGCTCATCAGGTACACGTTCCAGGATCCCGATTGACGTCAAGCAAGCATGCATTGCCTGATCTGACTTCTGCCACAGCCCCACGCCTCAAACGTCACATACGGTACTGCTGAAAGAGAAGCGCCGCATCTAACAGCCATAAAAGGTCATGCGAGGCCTGCGTGAGAGCCAAGGCCAGGTGTGGACCAGGTGTGTCTGGATGTTCAAGATGCGTTAAAAAGGGTCTTTTGTGCTCGTTTGTTTCTCGCCGTGAGATGCCAGCCCTGAGCAACCCGAGCAAAACCAGACCTGATATCCAGTACCCAACCAGCTAAGACAGACCTTTACAAGCATCCTGCCAACAGGCCATTTCTTAGACGGGTCTTTTCCCTTTGACATTTTGACGCCTCTCTTACTGCCCACATCTCTCAACTCAATCCCAAAGACTACTTCTGTTTCACTGCCTAACTTCAACGCCATCAATGCGATTAATCAAGCCGATTTGACTAGCCCAATTCAAGGGCCAGGTCTTTTCGACATCGACCCTACCTATGAGCACACGGCTCTATTGCGCCCACTCGGTCTCCTGAAGCTGGCCCTCCGTGTTCCAGATGGACTGACTTCTACAGAAAAAGTGGTCATGTACAATGTTATTACCGCAAGCGCTGGGACACTGGTCCATGCAAGGGTTGCAGTTCCGAAAACGTTCGTCGCAACAAGTTATAGGCGCAGTAAACGAGACGGTGTAACGTCTTGCCGAATATACCTGGGCCGGAGATTACCAGTTCGAGAGCCACCCTGTGACTGCGCAACCCCAATTGCCTCGCCAAGAACCTCGCCGCGGATATACGTCCGAGTCTAGCACAGAGGAGGGAAAGACGCCGGTATCACGCAGCGGCTGAGCCCGGGACAGCACATCGACGCTGGTACAGAGAGAAGGTGCCGCTCGATGGACGAGTATTCAATTCCCACAGTGGGATAACTTTGTCTTGGACGTTGCGTCGCATAAATGACGCGTGTAACCGCAGTGACACGCGTCCCTACTGCTGGTTGTTTCCAGTTAGCCTGCTATCTTCAGCTAAGCGGTAACCTTAAATGCCAAGTTGTGCATGATTGGCGAAGAGCAAATATGTGACCATCGTTTCCCTGTTTGCAAGCATTACAAATGCAAATGCGCCAAGCTGGCACAGATGGGCTGTGCAATGTACTTATATTTAGCCTTCTCCACTAAGGTCGGTACGCTCCGACGATAAGGTCTCGCCAAGCTACGCACTATCCAACTCTAATAATGCTTCGGGATTACCTGAAACGTCTGAAATATTCTGCAGAGGCTATATTGCACTTAACCGCATCGGACGCTGACTCGCGATCCCAGTAAAGGACAGAGGGTCCAATTCGTCGGCCACATTAGCCGGTAAGACTGGTCTTTATCCGTCAACCATGCCGAGATAACGAAGTCAGAGCTTTCATCTTATTTTCCATCACTCAACGTGACACCAGCCGGCATTTTAAATGATGTCTGACCATCATTGCTGACATAGGCTTCTTTCGAATGCTTGTCGGTCATTCAGAAGTCAACCTTGGGTTTCATCAAATCTTAGTAGTCGAGGTACCAGGACATCCTTAGCTAGCTTCCCCGTAGGGTCATCGCTCAAGTTTGGCCTCGTAAACCAGTCTTGGCGTGTCTCGGGAATATCTTTATCTTGACTCCAAACTGCTTCAATGGATGCTTAGATAGCCGTTAGTGCTTATGGTGCCTTTGGAGGGGGGCTCTAACTATCGGAGAGGGAGTAGCCGACGCGTGTCCACCGACAAAAAGGCGGGAAGAGGGAAAACGGCCATCTCAGTGGGAATAGCTCACCTAGAGATGCGAATCATTGGTGGGTAATGACGTGTTCCACAGCCGTTTTGTCCTCTGCCTCTTGCAGGTGGGGCGTAATGCCAAGATATCTTAAAACAACTGCTAAGAGGGACATGGGGCCTGAGTCAAATTCTACAATCACACACACCAGCCATCCCTTTTATTTATACAAAGTCAATTCCTAAACAGTTGTAGGCACCCGGTTGCATGCAAAAACTCTCTCCGTAGATTTTATGCGTGCGCTCGCCGCGAAATCCAATCAGCCTAGCTTGATCCCAAGCGGACGTCGTTGTTGGATATGATTGACCGCGTGAGGTCCCAATTTTCTACAGATTTGCAAAGAGATACTAACGCCTCTCTTTTGATAGCGACGATCATATTCCCTTGTGCCCAGCAATAAAGCCTCAGATGCTGACACCCCTATCGACACTCGGCCTCATAAGACGTTCCTATTCCCCGTCCGTCCAAAACGCCGAGTCCAATGCTTGCTTGCTGTCACTGCCTTGGTGCTCTTCGCCATTCTAACCCATCAGACCACCATTTGGAAGGATTTGTCAACGATTGAGCCTTTTGAACCTCTCGACTCTGTTTATTTGGACCACCTAGCTACTCCTCTCGCCGGCCAACCGCTTAGCAGCATCAAGAATGAAACAACTTTCATTGTTGGTGACCATCATGCGGTCTCGGGTAATTACCCAAAGAACTACCAATGGATCGACCCGTACTCGAGAGAACCGTTCGCAGAGGTCATGTACACAAATGGTATGAATAACAACGCGATGGGAAGGATGCCGAAAGGGAGTCAATACGATGTATTGGTCGTAGCAAGAGGAAGGAATGATCAGTACATCGACCCAACTGAGGGCATCAAATATGTCAATCTCACCGTTGTTGGGTAACTACTCACCATCGCCACCGCAATAGGGATCGCTAACCAGTGCAATTATTGGACAGATTCTTTGCCAATTTCGATTCGACAACAGGACAGTGGAAGCGGGCAGGACCTGAGCCGTACGTTCTCGACCTCCCTGTCTGGAGACAGTTTCCTCGCCCTTGTTCGAACCTTGTCAATGGCGGCGGCGCAGACCCGCGATTCATTTGGTCCGATGCAGGCGAGCCTCTCGCAGTAATTGGGACGAGCTCGAGAGTTCCGGGTGTGTGCAAGGCCGTTGGGCTGGTCGATCTGCGGGCTGCCTGGCCCGACCTGAAAGAACACCTCGAGGAGATTGGCTACGGCGACATTCCGATTCGATTCGACACATTTACCGAGGTCGGCAAGGCGGGTAAAAAGGAACGCTATGAAAAGAATTGGGCGCCGTTCTTTCCTGGCCCTAAGCCTTCCACACCAGACGTGTTGACGTTCTCGCGGTTCCTCAGTTCACGGCAGAAACATCTCGCACCGTCGACATGGCCCTACTTCGCCTCTCAGATTGCGAAGCGATCTATCCTCAAGGTTGACAGCACTCTTGATACGAGCGAGAGATCACCAGATTCTTACGTCTTGGCTAAAGAAATCGATCTCTCTATGCGAGATAGTAGCAAGCCCTCAGTTGCAGATTCGGCCTGTCTGATTGATTCGCTTCCACATACATGGAGACCAAATGCACTCCATCAGGCAACACCATTCTACCGCGTGACATTCTGTCCTCGCGGGACATGTCTTCCGAGTCAGCGAAATACAGTCCTTCTGGGTCTCATTCACTACAAGGTGGCACGCAGAAGTTATCGCCGGTAAGTGGCATATCCTACTACATGCGTGAGACAGTCTGGCTGACCGCAATGATGCTTCAAGAATGTTTGTCACAATGAGCACCGTTTCGCCTTTCAAGATTTTATCTGTGTCGCCCCCACTCCACTTTGGTAAGCAGCCAGTCTCCTCTCTACATGTACGGAGCTGGAGCTGACTCTTCGCCCTTTGCAGGTTCTGTCGAAAGCGACAAAAACGTCGTCTTTTCCGTCTCCATGGCCTTCTTACCCACTAAGAGTATGGAGGAGATAGTAGAAGGGGAGTCCCCTTTCAGAGAATCGCAGGACTCCCCGGGTGGTTATCTTAGCCACGGATGGCTGGACGATACGCTTGTTGTCGGTGCGGGACTCCGTGATGAAGCATACGATAGCATTCACTTGAATGTTGCTACTGCGCTCCGCGGCCACACCTTATGCGTGGATAGAGCGGGAGATGCACGGGAGTCATGATTGTATATTGCACGCGATCATATTGCAGGAGTCAAACGGTTGCTTTGGTGTCGGATGAGACCTAGCCCTGGTCAATGGAAAAGATTATTTGGGATGGATCGATAGAATACCACGATAGAATAATTTCGAGCTGTTTTTTAATTAAAACTAGAGACCGAGGGCACAACATAGTTGTGGTGAGAAAAATGAGAGTGTCGCAAGCAGGCTGGCTAGATAGAGAACAGTACGCCGGATTAAATCACACCCTGGCCCACTGCATGTTAACGCAATCTCTACTTTCTCTCATTCTCGAATTCAACTGGACAGCTTGAAAGTACAGTCTCATTAGCCATTCATGCTTAGGCTTACAACCTTGTTTTGCAAACTCACCACGTATTCTATAGGGCTGTAAATACCCATGGGTACCCACGGGCTGGGCACCCATTCTAAGCTTGTGGGTACCCACGGGCCTGCCCAAATTTTGCTTAGGTACCCGTGAGTGCCCATGGGTACCCAATTTTACACCCTAGTATTCTACAAGACTATTCCTACTGGCACACATGCATCTTGCCATTCGCACACAGGTACAATGCTCTTTAGGGTTGAGTATGTATATGCTTGCGTGTGCCAATAGCAATGCTCTTCTTTAATGGTGCTTGGAATAAATAATACTAGTAAAATGCTAGTATTTTTGTCTCCTACTAAATACGCCGAGGTAGTGCGAATCGTTTGCGTTGCAAGGCCTGTATGCTAATTATTGGACCTCCCTGAAAAGATGCCCTCCTAAAGCTTCAACTATGGTATGATACCAGGAAGCCTCTGAAAATTCACATGGTAGCTCTCCCAACCCATCGCGCCCAATCCTTTTAAACCTTGCTCAAAGGCGTCCAAGTTGAGCGGCCGAGAAGGATCTTCGGTCGTCGGGAGCATTCTCTTAGTAGTTTTAAATATCTCTTCCATATCTGCGTCCTTCCAGAAATGAAACCATACGCATGCTAAAGTACTTTGCGTATTCCAAGTCTGAATATCGTCTATCTACCCCTGGGCCGCGTGCCCGCGATAGGGAATCAGATGTTAGTAGCTCCCATCGACCCCGTAGCTCACTGAAAGACGGAGGGTCCTGAGGTGGATCACTTTCTGACGGGTTTGTAGTAAAGAACCGCTTGTCCGCCATTTCGGTTGGTAGCGTGTTACCCGGAGACTGGGGCAACTTGAAGGGATGTCCCGTCTGTTGATATCACCATGCGCTGGGGTTCAAGCGCCTCAGGGCACAATAAACTGAGTATCAGTCTGCGTTTCGGATTAATCCAGCGTGTCGTAAACCGAAAAACCGGAACTCAACCAACACACTAGCTTGCATCATGGCGATTGCGGGGCGGCGCCGGCGGCATGGGGCCGAGAGCCTAACGATCGCCATGAGACAAGTGGTGACGATTTAGCAGGTCACTTAGCTACATGTCTTGGCCCATGCATGTTTCAAGGGAATGCCGAGAATGTTCAAGACCGCTGGACCAGGTCGAGTGCCATGACATTTCTCCTGCAGAGCGAGCACCATGCCATTTCACGGATGTACGCAATGAACCGGATAATATATATGCACCATGCCGTCGATAGCACCATTCGGACAATACATTGGTCTAGATGTTGCTCTTGGCTCCACCGTACCCGAAATCCTTGCTCACATCCTCCACGGCCTGTTTCAGCAGCGCAACCATCCGTCGCAGCGGTGCAGGCAGTTGGATGGGCCTGAATATCGTTAGTATCAACCCAGACTAATGCTCGTCTCATACCTGGAATGTGTGACCGTGAAGCAATCCACCCGACGCAAACTCCAGGGTGTCAAAGATGTGTTCACGCAACAGAACGCCCGACAATGGCACAAAGCCACTCCCCAAGGCTTTTCCGATGGTCTGAACGTCTGGTCCCGAGATTCCCTCCTGTTCCCACGCATGCATCGTACCGGTATTTCCTATACCACACATGATCTTGACGCAGGGCAGCAATGAGCTTAGCCACGGACCTGGTGTTGCCATTTACCTCGTCCAGAATGAGCAAAATTTCGTACTTATCGCAGAGCTCTCGCACCGCCTGGAAGTACTCAGGCACTGCCGCAACACATCCCGTCGTCGTACCACTGACCGTCTCAGCAATAAATGACGACAGTGTCTCTGGCCCAAGTTGCAGAATTTGCTTCTCCAATTCGTCGGCGAGGCGTTGTGCGTATGCCTCGGCGCTTTCATTACGGCGCTAGAGACGGTAGCTGTAGTATGGGTCTACAAAGACCACATTGCTCGACATCCAGTCTGAACCGATAATTCGCCACTCGTCGTGGCCCGACATACAGAGGATGCGGATGGCGTTTCCGTGATAGCTTTGCTTGCGTGCAATGATGTACTGCTTCTGGGGTTGACCTTTTTCACTCCAGTACTGAGTGGCAAGTTTAATGGCAGTGTCGGTGGCTTCGCTTCCAGAGTTGACAAAAATCGCTTTGGACAATGGACACACCTCCGGAGCAGCCCTTCAGTAGAAGAGATGCGAGGTCATCGGCAGCGTGGCAGGTGAATCGAGCGCCAGAGTACAAACACGCAATCTTGTTGACTTGCTGGGCGATTGCTTTAGCAATCTCAGGTCTGCCTTGTCCGATACATGAAACGGAAGGTCTAGCGGATCCGTCGAGGATGATCTTTCTTGGTTCAATAATAAGGGAGATCCCTGAAGCTTGCACGACTCTTTCTGGCCGACCTTTGAAAGATCGATGAAGGATGTGGGAGTTTGTTACAAATGAGTCGGCCATGGTTCCCGAGCTCGGATAAGCTTCCGCTTTTCCTGTTCGTCACTGGGCACACTGAAAGAATGAACGGCACAGATTATGGCATCAGGGATAGTTACTACATAAAAGATAAATAGTCATGGAGGAACTTGTTCCTTCAAAGGGCGGGTACAATCTTTGCCCATATCTCGACTGAAGTCGATCCTTGATAAGCCCATTGAATAGCCTGCATCTCCTCCCCACCTATTTTGATCCATCGGCTTCTCTTGCCGCTCTAGTTCAGTTTAAGACTCCTTCTCCGCAGCCCCCAGCGCGCCGTTAGCGCCCGCCAATCGAGTCGGCGCTGTCGGAATCCTACCGGCAGCGGCCGTCACTCGTCAGACATTGCGGGGAAGCTACATTGCCCGTCGATGCCGAGTGAGAGTGAGCGACATTCGTGGCAATATTCCGACCAAAGGACACACATGGTAAAGTGCAAGCAGGGACTTTCGATCAAGACAGACTAGAAAAGCACGAGGACGAAGGGTGAACTGTAGAGACGATATTGGTTGAGAGCTTCTTTTGTGCCGAGTTGCAGTGCCGAGGTCCTTGCGTAGTATCTTGCGGACCAGTAGCTAAAATACTACCCGACGGTTCTAAATCTCAACTGGTTTGTAGCGCAGTGCCATTGCGATGTTTAAGCTACAGAGCCAGAGGTTGTCAGAGTATCGTCCAAGATGCTCACGCCATCCTCTGATTCCTCCATCGGAATGCCACCGCTCCCCGAGCTCTGCGCATCTTCCCAGTTCGAGCCGGTCGCGACCGCGGGGACGATGCGTTCCATTTCGAAATCGCCCAGGCACATACTCTGCGGGAAGCGGCACGGAGCCTTGCCGCCGCGGCGCCGGCAGTCCATCTTCTGGCAGACGTGGCCGGCGATGCAGTTGGGCTTCCGGCAGGCGCCACGCTTAGGGCACGGCATAGTGCGCGACATCAGCTCGAGGATGGGCATCAGGTCGGCGGGGACCGGACTATGGTCGTATTCGCAGTTCTCGTCGTAGCAGGCGTCGATGAGGTGCTTTTTGTTGCAAAGCTTGGTAGGGCCCGATATTGCCTTGAATCGCTTAAGGGCGTTGGTTGATGGCGAGGGGATGTAAGGGTCGAGGCGGTCTCCGTTTCTGTTAATCGCCACATAGCCGGCCGGGATATCTTCGTGCTTTGGCAATGTGGAGGTGTCTTTTTTCGAGTAATACGAGTTAGGGTCGCGATCGATGGGCTTGTCCCTCCAGCTGTCGCTCATATGCGACGTTGGTTGGCCATTATAGTTGGTCTTTGGAGGGTGCCGCTTGGTATCGACGTGCGAGAATTTGCAGTTATTGCCGTTTCTGCATTTACCAGCCGCGTAGAAGGTGCAGCGCGTGCCGTTATCGTTCGCGGAGATGGGTTGCAGAGCATTGGTAGGTAGGTCGGCATTCCGCATAGCCAGAGGCGTAAATTTCGAGTTCTGGATTGGGCCGGGGGAGTAGGAGACGAGACTATTTGCGCGGAAGACTCCGTGGAGCTCCTCCGTACTCATGCCGAGCTTGTCGAACTCGGGATGGAATCGCACGCTTGATGTGCGGATCAAGGTAAACAGGTCCGTGTTACCCCTATAGGGAGTAAGGTCGGCGACATAGCCCACGTCGTGGCATGCCGCGAAATAGATGTGCTTGCATTGGGCGTTCTCGGCGTACAGCCGCAACATGGCTTTCATTTTGTGGTCAGCATTCTCCTTAAGCTCGCCAGCATCGACGAAGTCAGTCAGGCCGTAAGACCTGTTGAAGCCCGCGGTAAACGACGAGAGCGACCGCTTCTCGGCGCCGCAGAGGCCGTTCTTGTTAAGATGCTTGGACAGGCCGACGAGGTTTGCGTATACGCGAACCATGATCTCGCATCCTTCGAGGCCTTTGCGACGAAGGCTGTCCTTGATGGTATCGTTGAGCTGTTTGGCTGCTCTGATACCTCCCTCTTCCCCCTCCCTGATAAAGGCCTCGTCGAAGACGTAGCCATCGCCATCCACCACGACCAGCGCAAATGGGTTGCGTTCATGGCGGCGAGCCCGCTGCTTGTACCGCTCTCGTAGCTCGCGCTCCTCCTCGTAGTCGCTCTTCAGGCGCTTGTAGCTTTCGATGAGGGTGGAGTATTGCTCCAGGATTTCCGAGAGGTCATCTTTGCTGCGATACACGGCGAGCCTCTCGGTCGCCAGATCCAGCGTTTCATCACCCAGTGTCACCATTTTTTTTCCTAGCACGTGCCTCTGTGAGGCCGGCCCCGCATCGCAGTCTGATGCGTGGCCAAAATTGACGCTATTTGCGAGCCCTGTTGATGGACGGGCGAGCTGGACGTGGGCTGGGCTTGTTGCGGAGACGGCAGAAAATGGAGGGGAAAATACACGTCAGCAATGATGATGATGAGGGGAGCTTTGTTGTGATGAGCGAAAAAAAAGGGGAGAAAAGGTAACCCAAGTTTCGTGTGCTAATCAGAGCTAATCAGAGCGGGGGCCACTAAATTCACTGGCTCTAGTCGGCGCAACACACACCCTGGGAGCCTGCTACGTACGCAGCACAGAGTGGCTGTGCTGTAACCGAATGACGCTTTATAAGCTCGTATTAGTGCATCTGGAGCCGAGCGCTTGTTCGGATAACACAATACTGTAACAGTCTACGGTTCAAATATCAGGTTTCATTATACCTGCAGCATGCGCTGGCATTCATTACTCCCATAAAGTTTAGGCTACTAAAAATGACACGTCGGGCGACATGATTAAGCCCCGTTGCGAAATGGATAAGCTTTCTCCAGAAATTGAATTCAAGCTGCTTTCGGGCATGTCTATTCAAGAACCATAAACCTCAATAGCCATTCGATTTATCAAGACTAGTATTCCTGTCCTCATCGGCTGCTAATGGTCCTGTCTTTTATCATCAATATCCTCGATTAAGCGAACTTCTTGGGCGGTGTTTTGTCGAGCAATAACCACGTCACCGCTCATCATCAGACGGATAATGAACCCGTCATCGGTGCACACTAAGGGAGCTTCGGGCCTAGGGTACATGGCATTCCGGCTGTCCGGAATTTCTCAACTCCCTAGCGTCTTCATGGTGTTTCGCGCAGCTTGACTTATTTCTTTATTTGGGAAAATGTCAGGGTTCACTACATTTGTCGCATCGAGTGAAGAAGAAATGTGGATAAGTCTTCTGCTTATGATTGACGTCTGCAGCAGCTCCTAGGACCGCAGACTCAAGTTGGATCTGGAAACCTCGGTCACGAAGACCTGAGATCGGGAAACATATGTCCCGATTTTTGAGTTTTTGACAAGGGAAGCCCTGTTCTTGGTCTGGAGAGATAGCCGCAGATGTCTCCAGTGGCTTCAAAATTCGACGACACATGTCCACAAGGATTCAATATACACAATAGCGAGATTACGTGTTTTTAGGATAGATGCATGTAAAATCCTTAGCCTTCTTGAAATAGAAGCTTTGGTCATCAGGGCAGATGGGTTTTCGAAAACGCCCCGAGTAGGCATGTTTCTTAATATTGCATCGATAAACATAACCGTTTTCACCCCCACTCTCAACTGCAGGACGGCAAGGTAGAAACCGACTGTCAAAGTTCATCCCTCCCCTGGGCCAAAAAGGTTTGCCTATCTCATAAGGGTTTCCAAGAACCCACAGGCTGGACACAATTCAGCCCGACATCATGCCGCATCAGCTCCAACCACGTGGTGCGCCACACGACGCAGTCCAATGTGTTCGATGGCAGGGTTTCGTTGGCAGATAGGTAGGGGCTGGAATGGCTTCTTTTCTCGGGTGGAAGAATTACATTGCAATGGCTAAGATTTCCCCTCGACGAAGCACGTAGAGGCTTATCACCAGTCGTATTGGAAGTATACCCCAGCTCTCTCAATCGAATCTAGGCTGGGTCCCAGGAAGTAATGCATACTAATTTTTTTCAATTTCTTTTTAGCTTTACTTAGTATCACAGATAGTAATGCATACTATTCCATCGCAGATCATCGCCCGATTTTATTAACATTCGCCGTACCATGGATCTAATCGCACTGGTGGTGCTTACATAAACAAATCCCAGGACGGTCGCCCCCACTTGGGCGGTTTGGGCGATGGGCATCATCCCTAGTTTTGTTTCCTTCACCGTTCACTCATTCTCACCGGTTCCAAGCACAGCTCCTTGAAAATTTCCAGCGAAAATAGTTTTGTCATCGACTTGCTCTTTATTCTGGCATGACGGACTATGCTTGCGCCTTGTGCGGGTGGTTCATCCCCCGTCGAACTGACTCCGTTTCCTGGTTACATGAGTTCCGTGGTCGTACGTGAAATGTTGAGTCTCGATGACAAGCATATCCTAACTGATAATAGTCTGTTCTGGTCCAGAGGGCATTATTCTCACAGGTGTGGGGCTGAACGAAGATCCATTCGAGCAAGGAGAACCTTTAGTCGCTCCCACAGATCGTGATGGTCGGTGGGATGATTTGGACTATAACAGCCCTCCCGAACACCAGTTCACCGCCATGGGAGAAAATGACCAAGGCCTGGGTCGCTATGGATTCTTATTTCACGAAGCATGTTGGTCTCTCCTAGAGACTGTCTTCCTCCCTGGGGCCGTACCGTGCGAGCGGCTATTCGACATTTGCAGGTCATTCCCCCTTGTTCGATACCACGAGGGCTGCATCAGCTGGGGCCATGATTATGCGGGTGCAATTCAAACAAACGATTTGAACATCTTTCCATGGGAGCACAGCCACGAGGAACTCGGGGAATTCGAACCTGACTCAATCTTCAGTACTGATCCCTATCATGGTGGAGATGCCAAGTGGATTCTTACAACCATCCCTGAACAACCGCCCGGGGAGCTCCCGCCGTCTTCAAACGCGATATATCGTCGAAAGGACTGCTTCAGTTCGCTCCCAATCGAGCTTCTCTCGGCTATCGCAGTGGAGATGTCAACGTGTGATTTTTTGAACGCACGGCTGGCATCAAGATCGTTCTGGCCAATATTTGACGACTACCACTTCTGGGCGTCAAGATTCAAACATGGGTCCGAGCGTCCATGGATCTTCGAGAGACGGGATGATGATAAACGTCATAATTGGCGGTGGATATATCGTCAAACTCAAACCGCCCTTCTGAGCTTTCCTCTCAAGAACAGGAAACGGATTTGGGGACTTGCTCATAAGCTCCTAGACATTGTTCAGCTCCGCTGGACTGAGCTCACTGGATCACCCCTGGTGCTCTCTGCGGACAAAAAAATGACTTCACGTGCATCTGGTTATTTGTGGAAGGACAACCAAGACAACCCCTGCTATTCTCTAGGGGAAGGCTGTCGAATCCTTCATCGTCAGTCCGTTCCCATTTCACCAACCACAGCACACTTCTCTATCTTCTCCGTACACCTTGGGGACAGGGTGTACATTTGCGGAATCACAATCACCTCTGTCGAAGGAGTCGTCATTAACCTAGGCTACCAATCCGAGAACAAAAGTTCCGTCGAGATATCCGGCGAAATCACAGGATTCGTTCTTGCAATAGGATATAGAGGTATCCAAGCCATTCAATGCGTCGTAGGTGGCAATCAAAAGACCGCATGGCTAGGATGCCCTGGAGAGGTCCCTCATACACAGTGTCTCGTCATGTCGAGCCGTATTATTGCAATCGAAGCTGGCTTTGATGTACAGTCTATCCCGTCGAGGTCGATTCTTAGCTAATCCATTTAACAGGCATGCAAGCTCGTCAGCTTGGCTGTGTGTCCGGAGCTACCCAACCCGATAAAAGAAGTTGTTAATGACGAACAATTAAGAACGTCGGGGCTGTGGTATCCCGAGGCACCAGGCCCATCTCTCTGTCTTAACGTCCCAACAATGACACAAGTCCGCGACTACATCAATTTCAGCGGGTACAAGCCATTTCTCTGGACGCTATTCGGCGGGCCTGGTGGCATCTATCTTCCACACCTGACCCATATGTCGGCCGACACCGCCGTCGGTCGAATCAATTTCTTTTACGACCAGGATGTCCCACCACACTTCAAATCTCTAGGTCGTTCCACCTATTCAAATGGAGTTCACAAATTTCCTATTGACGGCAAAGGTGGCGAGCGCATCATTGGAGTGGAGGTGTATCGTCTCAATCTCAGATCTCCAAATACCCCTGCGGGAGGGGAAGGAACCTTTCTTGGGTTCAAGGTGAGTGATTCTATTCTGACGTCGACATCTGGCATGGCCTCACATGTAATCCCCCAATAGGTTTACACGAACCGTCAAAGGTCCTGTCTCTTTTTCTATGAGCCGAGGTGGTTGCAAATGCCTGGTGTCTCGTCGACACTTACCAAAACACCGGGAAAGACAATTACGGGCCTCTACGTTTGCCAGGTACCTTCAAGATCTGTTCGTCTGAATCAAACTAGACTAACCGTGCTGTGTTAGGCGGAAAAAACAACGTTCCGGGATCTAGGCGTCATCTCGGAGGCGTTGGGTCATGAATGAGTGCGGATGCAATACAATCGCACAATCAGAGAACACGAAATCCATAAAATAGAGCAGAAATATACCCGTGACGGAAAGCGAAAGGGCGAAACGAAGGCGAAACGAGTAGTCCTACCGGCATGGACCGGTTGAAACCATAATCGGGTCTCCGAGTTTCACTGGGTTCGGGAGTCACCCGCGCCAAAATAGCTGAGACAACTCATATGTCTGCCAGGGCTTGAGAAATCATTACATAAATGATGTAGATAAACGAAGCCTACATATGCAATTTTCCAGTAATCTGATATCGTAGCATACATACGAATATTCTTAGCCGTTTTCTCCCTTTATGCACCGCACATGTACTGTGGCGGGTATTCGGCTTCGGGTGCAGGGTAGTGGAGCGCAACCCTGCATCACTTTACTCTTTCTATTCCTGAGCTAGCTGTCCTTTCTGATGGAATTCTCATCAACTAAATGGTTTATTCCGGTTAAATTTGTTCCGAAACCTGTTGTCTCCAGTCCAATAAGATCCATTTCGGCAACCAAGGCATTAATCCCGGCTGTCTACATCGCGTGCATCGACCTCCCGCATCCTAAACCACTCGTCCTGGGATTGCATCAAGTCTGAGTGCTCTTCAGGCTCTAGAAATTCATCCTCACAAGCCGATCTGGTCGAGCTAAGTCCTTTTCCGCGCTGAAACTTGCGACGCAAAGCCAGCACTGCCCCAGCAAGGTACAAAATGGCAATAATCCCACTCGCGACAGAGTACACAACTATGTACTTCACCGGGGCACTCGCGAGTTGTAATCCTAGTCCTCCATTTATAATCCCAAGAGCCATGAGAACTCGACCATACCAAATATGGGCGTAGCTGACGAGTCCTCGTCGTTGGTGTTTGAGGTAGTGCTTGTGATGTGCCCACCCTAGGATGGGCTGGAAGCTCAACAATACACAGACGATGGCGCCTAGTATCGTGTGACTCTCGTGTCCCCACTGGAAATATTTATTAGAAAATGCTGGACGTATTATGGGCAAAGGTAGTATGGGCCACTTACGGAACCATCATGTTGAGAAATTACGAAGCCAATACCGAAGCCAGCCCACATGGCCAAGAAGGCAAGACTCTGCCAGGTGGCGTGAACGAGCCATTTTCCGAGGAGGGGCATAAGGAGAGCCCCAACAGGGTATGCAATGACGAACACGATCGCCATTATAACTCCATGAGCATTCGCGAGGCGGTCGTCGTCATCCCCACTCGACCCTGAATCAACCGCGTTGCCAGATTCGTTGCTACTGGCCGAGTTCGTAAAGGGGTTTCCGGTCGAGCTGAAAGTCGCTTGTGCAAAGTTGACATCGAAAATGTTATAGTCGTCGTGTTGTTGGATGCTTTCTGAGGGGCTCGTCGAGTCGAGTGCACTGCCCTGCTTCCAAGCCGCGATCCAAGAGTTGGAACCGGAGAGATCCAGCCCAGAACAGTCCCCACACCTGATGTTAGCTATCATCGTGTTGTTGGCAACGCCAGATCCATCGATGAGCGTCACTCCGCTTCTTTTTGTATAATGCGGCATGGTATGTCCCGAGGTTGTCCTTGTGCTCAGTGTCACATTTCCCTTGCCATCCTGGTAAACCAAGAACATCTCGGCCCCCGCCATTCTCGAGCCAATTCCGAGCGCCACCCACTGGTAGGTGGTTGGAGCCTGGATCTGGAAGTATACATCTCCAGAGCCTGACGTTGCGGCTGCTTCCGGCACTCCCCAGCGGAAACATGCATTTTGGCTCTTTGGACAGTACGAAGAAGTCGTTGCTGATGTAACATGGGAGTCTGCGGGGTCGAAATCAGTACGTCAGAAAGTCCTCTTGAGCAAATTCCAATGCCTGGGGTGTGCGAGAGAGGGCGCTGTCGCAGGGGATTTTCTTACACGATACTAGAAGTATAGCCACTGCACTGACAATTGCCGACTTCATTGTGTACCTAGGGGTAATCGAAGGTTTGCTGTGAATGAAAGGGAATACGGACCACGGAGAAGGCCATTGGTGTGATCATATATACACAGGCTACATCCGTTAACGTATGAGCTAGAACAGCCTTAAGCCATGGCTCTCGCTGCAAGCCCTCTTTGCTTTTTCAGGACCTCCGTGGCTTGTGAACGAACGCCATCGTCAGCCAATGCCCAACACCGCCTGTCAGCCCATCCCAACACAAGAAAAAGCCATTGTATGATTTCAGACTGCGTCTCCGCCACGCTGTTGCATCAACGGGCATCTAGCCAAGGCGATAGCAAGGTGTGGCTTCTCGGATGTGTGTGTTCCCATCAGGCTAATACATAACATAAGCTCAGCCTTGAAATAACCACAAATCATGACCTCACGATGGCGGTCCCATCATCGCCGGGGTAGCATAGCCCCAACGCCATATGCTTATTATTCACTAGCTCTTCCCTAATAAACCGCCTCTTTTACTCCGCCTTATAACCAGCGGGTAAGTCGGCAATCCGGGACTTGGCCACTGGTCGGCTTTCATTCGTCGCCAGAAATTCCAATTGCGGAATCTCCAATCATGAAGCGGGACATTGTCAGCACCTCGGTCTAGACCGCGCCAATTTGAGATACACATCAGCCTCAAAATCCCGGTCCATCACGGCCGGGCCCTTCCAGGCACAATACTCCAAGCTGGATTGGCTTGAGCCACTCGACTAACGCGAGGACGGCACTTGCAAGGAGGCTTCCCGGGAACGCCACTGGGTCATCGCCCACAGGCCGTCCTCAACGCGTATCGTTCACAATCTTTATTCTTTCTTTTTCATTTTCAGCCGTTATTTGGGTCATCAGATCACTTCCTTTGGCCCATGGCTTGGTTTTGCATGTCATTCGATCGTCGCAACACTTCAACTTGTCGGCTTAACCACACGCTGACGCCTGTCCTCATTGAATGATGCACTTTGGTAGTTACGTTGTCCTCGTCACCCGTGATGCTCTTGCATTTGAGTGGAGGCAATGTTGACACAAACTTCAAAATGCACGCCACAGTCGTCTATTCCAATGGTCTCAGACGCTAAGTTAAGTGACAACAGTCAGAATTGGCATGTCATCCCGCTGATGGGCTCTGGATAAAATGTATTTACGCAGTGCAATGTACCATCTAACCCAGCTCTGGCAGATGTATCTACGCGTTTAGTCTCAGAGGTCCAACTTCCGCATCTCTCTCATTTGCCCAGTTGCAAGCGAGAAATTACTTACACTTCCCATCCTTGCGATTCTTCAGTCCCATTCATCATTGACAGTCTCGCCTGCAGCCCTAATACATGCCCCAATGCGATAGCGACTCGTGACGTCCACGGGGGCGAACAGGCATCTATAGCGGTGCTATTAGCTGTGGTCCAGTTGTATTCTTCAATCTAGGTGAATGCACATGGGAACAGTAAAAGACTCTACTAGATGATCGCAAGTCGACCGGCTGATGACGATAGAAATTTGCATACTGGGCTTATGTACTGTAAAGTCGAGTCGGTTCTTCATTCCTATTGGTGAGATGGCCGAGTTGGTTATGGCGCCAGGTTAAGGTTAACCTTGACAACTAAATTTCCTGGTGGAGCAATCCTCCTGGGTTCGAATCCCAGTCTCATCATTTCTTTTTGTCTTTTCTTCCATTTTTTTTTTTACAGTATTCGATCCTGGGAATCTCGTGCGTGATTGCGAAGCTGCATGCGCCATGGAATAAGCTCTTCGCTGGTATTGATTTGAATCCTAGGCCTCGATTTTGGGATGAAGTAAGATAACCAGAATGACCCGGCCTTGATAATAGCAGAAAGTGACGCCAGCAGTCATCTGTGCAGTATTGTTTGACGCAGAACCCTAAATATAGCATCCTAAACGTAGCGGCCTAAACCCAGTGGCCTAAAGGCAGCATAATTTTGCTTAAAAAGGTTCACCGAGGGAAATAGCTACTTACACGTTGAAACCGCTCGAGGACCTGTATTTTTGCCGTTTGCCTAAGTGTCTATCTGGTCTCCTTAACCATGGTCGTCGTTTATTACAACTAATAGGCTCCGAGATTATGGTTCAACCAGTCTTTTTTAACATTCTTCGCTCTTTTCACTAACGATTTAATATTCGGCTCATATTCTTCGTCTCTTGTTTTTCTCTTCTCATTTTTCCGTTCGCTGATTTCATTTTCCACCGCAGAGTTACTCTGTGCAGGTAGCAGTTCAATATCGACCAGCCAAGGAAGTTGCATTGGCTGATCATCGGCATCTCCTTTAATCGAAGCGTTCACAAATAGAGTCTGCTTCCCATTGGTGAGTGGGTTTCCGTCACCAGCGCAGTGACTTGTGCGGTAGCATCTGTCCTTAATGCATGCTTTGGCCTTGTTTGCCTTCTCCAAAGCTGTGTTGTCATCGTCAAACTTTGATCGCTTAAGACCCGAGAGATTTTCGATAAGAACAGACTTATTGTTGTCAATGTCAATGAAGTGCGATGGAATCTCGCTGGTCTTTTCCCTCCAGCTCACCAACCTTCCTCCCCATCCCTCGTGGATGTGACCAAAGCAATGCAACTTCGGACGTGTCATGGCGACAGCGGCGAAGAGGTCGGGACAGCCAACGCGCTTTCTTGATTCCATCAGGTCCATAACCCCCCTAGGAGGGCCATGTGTGATGACAACATCTGTTCCATCTTGTATAGGATAGTTGTGGCCATCTCGGGGATGATATTGAAACCCCCAGTCATTGAGCGAAGGTGTGAAGGGACTTGTAAATACCCTCAATAATGCTCCATTCTCCAGTTTGAACCGATGGGTCCCTTCGTTCAAGAAAATGATGCCTTCTTGCTTCGCCTCTTCAAATAGCTGACTCACTTCTCCCCAGCTACCATACTCCTTGGTCACCAACTCTGGTTCTAATGGCGGGCGGACTTCGGCGACCTTTTTCTTGAACATCAGTATGTTTAGGGTAAAATCGTGATTTCCAGCGATGACAAGCTTTAATGGGGCATTGAGACTTCGAAGAAGTTCTAGTGATGTTCGGAACTCGGCAAGTTTGGACTCTTCCGTGAGGTCCCCGCAGTGAATCGCAACGTCAGCATGATGGTGGGGGTGACGATCAGCTGAGAAACTCAAGCCATGAGTGTCCGATAGGATAAGGAATCGCGTCTTGATGGATGTCATGGTGTCTTGCTTCACTCGAGTAGGTAGAATACGCCGGATCACAACCTCGTTCGGTGGAGAATGTTGAAAGTTATGATGGACTTGAAAATTGTGACAAGCTGAGGAGCAAGAGGTGGTATTTATTTACCCATTTTTTCCGCAGGCAGCTAGGCCACCATCTATGGCTATTAACGTTGGAGACGGAAGGGTTGAATTAAAAGCTTAAGCTAAAGGTAAGTGTGCAACAACCTGGCTGTCTGCATGGGCTATTGTATCTTCTGGTACTGGGTGTCTAAATGCCTGCGCCTATTGTTTGCAACCCCTGTGTGACTTTGATCTATCTGATGACATTGGGTAAAACTTAAAAAAAACCGAGTTGGCCTATTCTCAAAACCTTTGTGAAGATGACTCTACCGCGGTCGACTTCGCTAACCATCAGGGTCTGAGATGGGCCGCAGTACTGGTCAGAAAGGATGGGTCCATGTATGGACACGCATAACATGAGTCATGTATTAGCAGCTATGGAAGATATGATTCGTCAAACTCGCTTAAAAGAATGCGCGATTGTGATGCTCTGCCTCTCGCCTTCGCTTCAACAACCTCAGACGGGATGCTCAGGACGCCCTCTTAAGCCTTGCCTCCACACACCCGCCTGGAACGCCAACTGCACGCCACGTCTGCACAAGTTCAAGACCCGCCGCCTCGAACATCTTCTGGAAGCCTGCTTCGGTGCGCTCCTTGCCGCCCATGGTCATGACAGCCTGGTCGAGAACGGCAGAAGCAAAGTCGGCCTCGCCCACACGCGGGGCCAAGACCATCTCGCAGATGAGAACACGGGACTCGGACGACATTGCTTCGGCGAGACGCTTCAAAATCTCGATGCCGACGTGGTCGGCATAATCGTGGAGAATCATGCGCATGAAGTAGGCTTTGGCTCCTGGATTGTTCAGTTAGCATCAGTCTGAACAAAACCGAGACACATCGTCCTATACCCTTAATAGGCTGCTCGGTCATGAAATCATGGTCAAGGAGCTGGAACTCAGGAGTCTGTGATTTGGCAAGCTGGATCATCTCGGGCCTTTCCTGGAGCACGCAGTTCTTCGGCGATAGCTCTGGGTGGGCTGCCAGAATCTTGTTGAGCACGACACCCTCGCCGCCACCAACGTCTACCAGTTCTACAATGCCCTTTTTGTCGTCTTCTGGGCTGTTTTTGAGGGTGCTAAAGTCGAAATGGCCGGTAACTGGAATTGCGACATCGATACCTGCCATGCCAGTTTGGAATGTCTGCAATTTCTCCGGGTTCTGCATCATGATGCTCCATACCGGCGTTCCCTCCTGCTTGTGGTAGGCGGTATACGGGTTCCTCAGTGGGTCATCGGGCTCAGTGAACTTGCCGCTGGAAACGAGATACTCGTCAAAGTCGTGCATGTTCTTAAACCACTCATCGTACCTATGCGGGGTAAGAATGACATTTTGGACGAGATGACGCAGCCATTTCACAGGGCAGAGGAACTCTTACATGGCAAGGAACAAGTGGCCGGGTGCGGGCTTGTCTAAGATGTAGGCAAGAGAAAATTTGGTGTGCTTGTACTCTCCGCCATCAGGTTCTGTCTGGTCGAGGAAGCCAGAGGCGACTGTGTTTGTGATGAGCTGATGACAACGGTCCGATTATTAGTGAAGTGAGACGGGTTGACTCACCTAATACACGACCCATTCGTTCTAAAAAATACAACATTAGCTGCTTTCTGGCACTAGTGGTTTGAGAGAGGGCATTCGTACCCAAGAGCGAGTCTTGAACGCTGGTAGCTTTGGAGAGGTCCTCCAGAGAGATAGATCCAGTGGCCGGGATAGCATCGAGGACTTTGAGTCTCATAAATGTCCTAACAGCAACGAGCTCTGCCATCTACGGCACAAAATAGTGTAAGCAATCGGCCGGACTGCATGCGACATCCCATGGCTAGACTGGGGGATGCCATCCTAAAGCACCCAGTACAGAATCATGGACTCACATTGAGGCCATGATAATTAGGCTTCTGGTCGGGCGTGATCAGTGCTTGAGTCAGTTCCTTTGCCTTGGCGAGGATCTGCACGCGCGACATGTATCCGTTCAGGTCGGGGGAATCGGAGTAAGCCTCTGCGACCTGGTTGAGGCTGCTGACGAGGTCCTCGACCTCTTTCTTAGTGGGGAGAGCCATGATTCAGATGTAAGCGTATATGGAGATGTGGTAGCGCTGAGTGGTACGGAGCAATGCTAAGGATCAATTAAAGTGATACTTAAAAGAGCGGTATACCCATAGACGGCGTTGGAATGTGTGAGAGATCCGTAGCCGTGGTACGGGAATTTAGAGAGCTGGTCGTTTGGGTGTGGGCTGATACTCGGAGATTCGGACGCCCACAGCTACCCCTGGTCAAGTATCCATACCCACGCAGCAGTAGTACCCGCGGAACACGCCACTCCAACAGCAGGCTATGCCAGTCACGGCTTACCGTCCGTGATAGCGTGAGGGGATTCAGGCCTCTCCGCTTCCCGCGGGTGGCCCATCCCTTGGCGAGCTGTCAAGCTCCAGACTATGAGCATGATCGGCGCCGGCCGCCCCTCTCCCCACTCCCCTCTGGCTTGTGAATGTCCGATTGAACTCTAATTGCAAAGTTGGGATACCGACAGTCTGGGACTTCAATACTGCAAGTGTGTTGCTGCTAACTCTGCTCTGCCAGCCTCGCCCATCATGTCGGCGCCGTCTTCCCCCCACCGCACTCCCCAGGACGTAGGGGCTGTTGAGGGACATTCAGGTGGCGTCATATCTGAGCAGAATCCCGAAAACCTGGAACCAGTTGCGCTATCCGGGGCCTCTTCGACAGCGCCGTCGAGCCATATCGAGCCCGATGTTTGGACCGACGACGACGAAGCATACGCCGAATCGTCAAACACGAGTTATTTGTCCTCTATCGCCTCCGATGTCAGGCGCGGCATCACCGAGAATGGACGCACGTATGGCGTCTACGGCATTCATAAGTCCTGGATTCCTAGCGATGACTTGGAAGTGGGTATTCCCCGTCATTGCAACGACGATTTAAAGATGTATTGACGAGGGAATGGTCCTATCAGATGGAGAGAAATGATCTTCAGCACTGCAAGTTCACCATGCTCATGAACGACGAGCTTTATTTAGCACCCATGCCCGACTTTCCGCAGAAGATCCTGGATCTTGGGACGGGCTCGGGCATTTGGGCCATGGACATTGCGGACCAGTACCCATCGGCGAAGGTCATTGGGGTCGACAAAGCTCCGGTGCAACCAACCATGATCCCTAACAACCTGACGTTCGAGGTACGTGGCGGCTGCTTTCGCCAATCGCCAACCCTCTTGACCGCCGAAGTTGACCAACATGATGTGTAGCTCGACGACGTTGAAGACGACTGGCTCTGGGGGGAATCCAGCTTCGACTTTATCCACGGCCGCGAGCTCATCATGGCCATCCAAGACTGGCCGCGCCTGATCCGCCAAGCGCACGTCCACCTCAAGCCCGGCGCGTACCTACAACTCGGGGGATCGATCCCAGACTTCCGATCCGACGACGGCACGTTGCCACACGATTCGGCTTACATGGAAATGGGCCGCATATACCTGGAAATGTCGGAGCGCGTCAGCCTGTCGGGCTGGGAGCCGACAAAGTGGAAGCGCTACCTGAAGGAGGCGGGCTTCGAGGATGTGGAGGAGCGTATACTGAAGATCCCCACCAACCCCTGGCCTCGCGATCCGTACTTGAAGAAGATTGGCGCCTTCGAACTGCATCATTTCCGCGAGAGCATTGCCAACGTCTTTGCGCGTGGCTATAAGCAGATCTTGGGCGGCGACCCGACGTACTTCCAGGTCTTGCTGGCCAAGGCTCGACGGGAAGTATCCAACCCCAACATGCATAGCTGGGTGCCCTTGTAAGTGCGACTTGCTTAACAATATGTCTATACCACAGAGCTAACCTTGTCTATAGCTACGTCGTTTATGGACGGAGACCTAGAAGCTCGTCAACGTCGATACCGACCCAGAATGAAAAGTCCCCGTCGCCTCCCTAGGCTTAGCGCGATATCTGGATTGACGCGGGTACGAGGCGTTTTGGCGTGTCGACTTTGGGACACTTAGATGAAGGAAAACGGAGACACGTGAGTACATATGACTGAGAGGGAGCAATTTCCATTAGATAATGGAGATGTAGAATAAGTTCAATGAATGCCTCTGTTCTTCATCTGTTTTGTTCACGCACGAGAATCTTAGCTCGTTTCATTATCAGACGTACCACGATTTAGGCTGGCCTAGTGACTCAGAGCCAACAAATATATTATTCAGAACGGATTTATGGGATCGAAAAAATGCCAATGAACCCATCACTCCATCGCTGATGACCTCTCTCCCCTCTCATGTCGCTCGCTTGTCGGTAGTTTCCTTGCGGCGGTTACCCACTCCCACCACGCCTGCCACGATGCATTGATTCACGCAAGCCAATCCGCTGCTACGGCACCGTAGGCGAAGGCGACTCCGAGAAAGTAACGAGTATGACTCTGTAGATTACGATGCCCTAATTGAACATTTGAATAAGAAGTCCGCCGGCTTTGTCGACCCTGCACCGAGACACAGTGAGACTTGTTTATGCCTTTGACAGCACTGTCAAAGGGATCGCACAACGAAGTAGGTAACAAGGCACTGAGCTGAAACGAGTGGTACACTGTGCATGGATCAAACTCAAAAGTGAATCATGATTGTGTGTTCGTCTAAGGACTGCCTGGGCTCCAAGTACAAAAGTTGGTCACATCTCCCACAGTTCGGATAATTTTTCTCATCTAGATCCTCCTTACGACTTGGATTTCTTCCTTACATCCTGTCACCATTACCGTTTACGACCATGACGCAAATCAAATCAGACGGGTCAAATGGCCTTTACACATCGGAGCAGCGACAGATCTTCGATGCAATTGACTCGCTCCGCTCGCTGGGCATCGACCGCGACATCTCGCTTCGCAAAATCATTGTCTGCGGCGATCGATCGTCTGGGAAGAGCTCTGTCCTCGAAGCAATCTCTGGAATTCCTTTCCCCGTCAACTCCACTCCCTATACCCGTTTCCCCACGGAAGTCGTCCTCCGCAAGACCGCCACTTCTGGTGTGAAGGTTTATTTTACCCCACATGGCTCCCAAGACGAGTCCGTTCATTCGAGTCTCTCTAAATACCACAAGGAACTAGAGTGCTTGGAGAATCTGCCAATGGTGATTGAGAGAGCGCAGACTATGATGGGCGTATTGATTTCAAAGAAAGAAGTTTCGATGTACGTTCTTCGCATCGAGATTAGCGGACCCGACTGTCCCCTTCTTACCATCGTGGACCTGCCTGGTCTCATTCGGTCCGACGACAGAACCCAGCCTGCCTCAGACGCTTATTTAACTGAAAACTTCGTTCAGTGCTACATGAGCGATCCTAAGAGTATAATCCTAGCCGTTGTCTCCGCGAAGAATGATTTTGCCAGTCAAGCGGTCTTAAAACTGGCTCGGGAGTCCGACCCAAAGGGCCACCGCACTATTGGGGTCATTACGACACCAGACAAACTTCACCCAGGTTCTATCCGTGAGAAAGAATACATTTCCTTGGCTAGAAACAAGGAGATATACTTTAAGCTAGGTTGGCATGTTCTAAGGAATGCTGATTCCAACGTCGAATTGAGGGCGCTACCACGACGCGATGAAGAAGAGGCCCGGTTCCTTTCCGAAGGGGCTTGGTGTAACCTTCCTCAGTCTGCATTGGGAGTAGCGACGTTGCGGAACAGGCTGAGCAACGTACTCTTCCGCCCTATCGTGGCTGAACTACCGGGTTTGATAGAAGAGGTCCAGTCTGAGTCTGAGCTTTGTCAAGACAAGTTGAACAAGTTTGGTCAACCTCGCAACTCAGTCGACGACCAGCGGATGCATCTGTTACATGTCAGCCGGTCATTTCAGGCTTTGACCAAAGCCGCCATTGATGGGACATATAATGATCCCTTTTTTGGAGATGTCATGTCTTCATCAGGCTATCGGAAACGCTTCCGTGCTGTTGTCCAAAATCTCAATGATGAGTTTGCAGCAGAGCTAAGCAGTCACGGTCAGCGTGATCGGATTGTTGTGAACTACGAGAACCTCATCCCAAATTCAGGCTTTAAACTCGTCACTCGAGACCAGTTCATTCGCAAAATAATCAGAATTATGGAGCGTAGTGGAGGTCTGGAGCTGCCAGATTTGTTCAATTCCAAGAATGTGTTCGAATTCTGCAAGGAGCAAATGACCCCATGGGAAGATATCACAAGAAAGCACGTCAGAAAGGTTTGGAAGGCTGCTCGAAGCTTTCTCAAAGCCTTGACTGAACATGCATCTGATCCATCAATGTTCAATGTGATGATGGAAACCGTGGTGGAGCCTAGGCTGGACGCTCTCCTCGTATCTCTCAAGGTAAGGACGGCAAAGCTTCTCAAGGAGCACCAAGAATACCATACAATCACAAATAACCATCTCGTAGATGAAACACCTCAGAAGGCCCGATTTGAGAGGCAAATGTCACAAATTACCAACATAAAACAAAATTTTCTTGCCTCGACTTCCCATCAGCCTGGAATAAGTGTATCCGTAGGTGTGGCTGTGAGAAGGTTACAGCGTCAGCTTTTGAAACTGGGTGGACCAGACATAAGGCGCAATATTGCATCGTCAGCGCTTAATTACTTAGAAGGATGCTATGAGGTAAGCTTTCCCAAGATTTTCAAGAGAAATACGTCTGACAAACATAACGAACAGGTTGCTCTGAAGCATTTCATCGACGATGTTGCTGTCCAGGTTATCGACAATACCCTAGTCTCTGAGATGGTTGAGATTCTTACGCCTGATACTGTTGCCATGGTGGCAGAGAGCAAGGTCACCCAAATTGCTAGCGAGACAAATGAGAGTCACGCAGCTCGTGAGAGGTTACAGAGGGATCTCGACACTCTGGACTCGGCGTTGAAAACATTGGAACCCCAACAAGAACCAGCCCACGAAGAGCACCTGGCAGAGTGGGCAGCGTCATTTGACGATGGCGCACTGGTAGCAAGGGTGCAGGAGAAAGAAGAAATAATATAGTAATGGGACGATTGATTATGTCGACTATTAGGAGTTGAACGAAAATCGGAAAGGCCAGCGCCCGAATTTTGATGAGATACTGGGATAAGGATAAGTCTAGTGGCGGGTTTCACTGTGCGGCCTGGCAGCTTGTAGACAGGCTTCACCAGGAAGTTGATATGCAGGAGGCTATTTTGGGGCTCTAGAACTTCGGGGGACATGGTGTTGTTCAAAAGGGGATGGAGAAGGAGGCTGCTTTGGGCTGGAAGCTTATCGCGTGGTTTGATATAGATTTCTTCGATCGGAGCTACAGTAGTTCAATTATTTATCTCGCCGTGTTTGGGAGCTGGAGAGGATCCGTTATCAAAGTTGCTTTCATCGCTCGTATCCACGGGTCTTGTAAACTGCATTAGACTTGATCTTACGTCTCATATTCGGAGAATAGATGTTCCCCTTGTTTGAGAAAGTTATTGGGGGTTTAACGAGGAGCTGGCCAGCACGTAACCTAGTTGAGTATGTATAGTAGTAGTGGTTGCGTCCAAGTCATTGAAATGGGAAGGTTTTCCATTTCGAGTATACAAGTACCGCTTGTGCCTTGATCTCCGTTCCTAGACTAAAGCTGACACAGTAGCGTCTATAGTTCTTTGCCCTTCCTCCCAGCGGGGCGCTTTCAAACGTAACGTATTCAGTCTTCTGAAGTTTCCGATTTAAGTTCATCATCTACCATTGCAATCTAACTTGGCATGTATCCCTTCTCCTGGTGCTGTTTACTACGCACGACGTTGGAGGAGCCACGGGCGGTTAAGCGAGTGACCATAAAGGGCCTCCCTTTTCCATCATTCAATCCAACTGCTGAGTCTTCAAGGATCTTGAAATCACCGCAAGCTGTAGTCAGGCGAAGCAGAACCATGGTGCCTATCAGCTTTTATTGTCATTCGCCTGATTGTTCCACTTACTCTAAGCCAAATCTAAATTGTCTTAAAGCGCTATCACATGTTTAATGGCAGGTTGCGGAAGGCGCTCGTGGACCTGAATACCACGACTTGAAGGGCACTCAGCCTTCGTGAACCAATTTTTGACTAATTCTGCTGTAAAGGCATTGGTTGACTCTCGGTTTGTAAACAGCCCAGGCACCTTTTGCCTCTAAACAAGGCTGGTGAATGAACTGTGAAGTAAGACTCCTTAAGCACATACTGCGGCCGCGTGGCCACACAGCCTGTTCTTATCGGGGCAGAGACTTTTCACACTTTGGGAGACCAAAGAATTTGCACAAATATTCTGCTCGTAAGCGTGGCTTTCTTCGACGGCTATGGGTTCGTCTGGTTGGTTGCCCCCAGCTCGGGCTGGATGTGCTGCGCTTAGAGACTTCACATAACCGGTAGTCTGATCTATGTCGAGCACCGCCTCTTTTTCGCTTATTAGCGCCTGTGTAAGTGTGAGATAACCTCTGGCGTTTGAACCTTTATGGTTTGACCAACTTGTTTACGCCATTTTTCCCGCTAATTCGTTTCGTATTGCAATTCGCGCAATATTTTGCCGCCCACCAACCCATTGGGATCTCTGTGTATATTAATGACTTCTTGAAGTTGTATCTTTAATAATAATTACGGACTGTCATCACATACCGGCACTATTATAGGCGGATTGACGAAATCAGCAAAAACTGGATGATCGGTGAGTCACGCCTGTCTCAGCCGAGTTCAGGGGAAAGGATAGGATTATTCGGGTCCTCTTTAAGAAGAGCAATCAATGTGTCGTCTCGGAGAAAGGGTAAGCCCGATACTTGGGGGTTTATGGCGTAGGACGATCACGACATCAGGTAGGGCAGTGAGTGTTTATAGTCTGCATCAGGGAGTGAATATAAAAGGCTGGTTACATAGCATGTGTTGTAATGATAATATGCAGAGGGGCTACAGAGTTTAGAGAGAGGGGTGAAGGAATGTAGATTGCTTGCTGTAGCAACTGCCGAGCGGTTAGTCCCAAATATCAGGTCAAAATAAAGGCCCCAGAGCTGAAACGCGTTTTTTACGAGCAAAAGACGATGATAATCATAGGTTAAATAAAATACTATAGACTAGGACAAAGTAAACGTATGCTCCATCTAAGAGCTGCCACTCTAAGTAGAGCCCTGGGGAAAAAAAGCCTACTGTACTGAAAATCCAGAGTGCCTGTTCGCACTCTTACGCCAGCCTATGCTAAGCTACTCATCCTCATCCTCATCTTCGTCGTTATTCCAGTCATTTGCCACTCTTTTTGGGCGGAATATGGAGAAGTAATACCATGAGCCTACGGTGAGCAATGTTAAGACAACGGCAATGAGCACATAGATCCACACATATTTCGACACCACCACACCGCCACTATCAGACTTCCAGTCGAAAAAAGTCATGCTAAAGATTCCCTAAAATCCTTAGAGTTAGTTTTCTGGAATGTATAGTATCCCGGTGAGTACTTACGGCTAGAAATGTGCCCGGGAGGAAAATCATGGTTAAAAGAGCAATAGACCGCATGTACCTCGAGTCTCTCTTCGTAGCCAGAGCAATCTCGACGTTCGTCTCGCCTTGAGCCTATAATAAGTGAACACACATCTGTTAGCAGACTTTCCAAAGCCAATTGTAAGGGGTTTCCATACCCATTGGGTCGCCATCGCCATCCCATCAACTCTCATTGTGCAGTCCCTAATCCAATCCTGATACTCATTTCTAATTATATTTAGACGAGCCTTGATTTTACTCCCAACTATTTTCATGCCCTGGTGGCGGGCATGTTCGAATTCGCCGACTTCTGTGTCATATCCTCTAGAAAAGATAGGACCTCGCCTGAATGATGGTTCCAGTTCAAGGTCGGTCAAACTCTCGATCATCCTCTCAAGTTGAGTACTCCAACTCAACAACCCGTTTCTTAGATAGGTGGTATCTAGCCAAGTAGTTCGCTTCTTCACATTCCGTTTGTCCACCCTGGCGCGGTGGGCAGTGTCTATATCGTCTGACTGGTGGTCTACTTCAAGTATCGTCATTTCCAATACAGCAATTTTAGACTGAACAAGCCTCATATGTCTCGATCTCTCAAGCTCGGCAAAAATACCGGGCATAAGGGCTGGGTGTGTTGCCTCTTCTTTAATAAGGGACAGTCGCTTGATAATTTCCTTCTCAATTGAGACTGTACAACCATATACGATGGCGAATGTTAGCGAAGATTCAGGGAAGTGTGTTACGGATAGAGCAAGATCCATGTCCCATGCATTCGAGGACCGGCAGTTGTAGACTAGCTAGTATTAACACCTACTCCAGAAGGGTAGGATAGGACACATAGAATATACCGAAAGCCGGCTGTGTAGCTTGTATACAGTCGGAGGAAAAAAATGGGACATCCGACCGGCTAATAACACGAGCTATTGAGCTGTGTGTATAGAAACGTTCCGAGATAAGTTTGAAAGTTTCGCGTGAGAAGGGTAGAGTTCGGACACCCCGGCGGCCACTTGCGGTCACTACGGCAGTGTTGTCGTGATTCGTTCGTGTCTTCTCTGACAACGGCGAAAATGTGGTGTCTTTACGAGACTCAAAATTGATAGGTGTTCTGAGTTCGGTCCCCGAGACCCTTGACGGTTCCCCGGCTCGTGTAGCCAGCCTGCCATGGATTTTGGTTAGCGATGTTATAACGGAGAACCATCACATTGAGGGTATTACAGCAAGACCAGTCCTGGATTCGAATCCTCGTCTTCTATCTTGGGTAGCTCCTAGAATTACGGGGTTAGTTTTGCCTAGATAGAGTAGGCTTTGGGAGATGACCAAGATACTCACATATTTGATCCATTTCCTCCATTGGTTATCCTCTAGCAACTCTTTTTTTGGTTCGTACTAATGACGTATTAGCTTGCTTACCTGCGGCAGAGATTAGTGCTTACCTGATTCTTAGCCAGCATGCGAACGACGGTGCTATCCCTGGGTACATATTTAAACACGTTTGCGAGATCGCTCTCGCTTAAGCCAAGATTGTTGTGTGGCCAGTCCATCTCTGCAAGATGGTCAGTGATGGAGTGTAGAAGCTAAAATTCCGAAGAAGGGGAATTTTCCGACGACTGGGCGGTGAAGGATTGATAGCGGCAGCGGGCTTTCGAGTCATGTGGAACGGCAAAATGGCTCACTTGAGACTCGCTAAGTGAATTTTGCAATGAGGCTGAGTCTGGGAGTGGTTCAGAAAATAATGCTGAGACAGCCACGTACCTATTAAGAGGCGACCAGGCCTCCGCTGCGCCCCTCGCTGCTCCCCTCGCTGCTCTATCCTCGGCAAATGTCACCGAGCCTGAACCAGCCAAGCCACAATGGACAGGTCCACAAAATGTGCAAATTGCCCAAACTCGCTCAAGGAAATTAGGGAGAAACCCAAAGGATGCGTGTGGGCAGGAAGCTGCTTCTGTAACATACTGGCTGCTGTGTGGAGGATGTGTTGTTATAAGCTGCTGCCTTGCCGGGTGCTGTGAGTGCCACAACTTCTATTCAGGCTACGTGCGTTTAATCTGCAAGTCAGCCCGGTTTCAACCATCTGCGCCTTTCACAAGCATCAGCTGATGTGTGACGTAAAAAATGCCCCAGCCCAAGCCCAAGCTCATGCCAACGGTCGACCAGGCAATCTACGAGGCCAAATCCAAATGCCCATGATTTACGGCGGCAGAAGCGATGCAAAAAAACGTGGCAGACATTCTGACGGCCTTCTCCTGGCTTGGGCCGTGGCGTGACGTCGGGCTACCGCTCTCTATTTTCTTCCATCTGTTTGGAGGATTGCTTCGGGACGAGTGTCTCGGGCTGCTTGACTGGGACATCCTGGGTTTGCAGATGGGCGTACCGACCCGCCGCGGCGCGTATTCGGAGGTACTCTCACCTGCTTGGCTCACAAGAGTCTGGGTGGCCGCAGCCTGCAGCCAGTGGCCTCGCCTCCCTCTCGCCTTATTCCCAGCGCTACTGGATAAGAGGCGTGGCTTCGGCATAGTGCATAAGTAGTGTCTCTGTCGCACAATTGTCTCCTTTTCGTCTCTCTTGCGAGATTTATCCTCCACAGCTTGTCTATCTTCTCAAGACGCATTTACCATCGACATCACATTTTGAAGCCGCCGTTATGGGCAAACCCTCCCAACCCAGAAAGATTGTCATCATCCAGGCCCGGTACATTGACCAGACCGCCCTGGAGGATTTTTTGACTTCGGTTTTCGGATTCGGAGGTGCAAGAGTAACAGTACGAGAGAGTCTTTCCGCCGGGTGACATCTTATTGACTAACAACTAAAGTGGACACGCGGTGTCTATCAATGCACTCTTCCCCGTGGACTTAAGAAGGTACGGCCGATGCCTTTAAGACCGTAAATCCTTTGTAACTAACCCCTTCTCCAAGGATGAGGTCGAGCTGCTCAAAGACAGAGTGCAGATGGAGCACTACGAGGAGCAATAATACATACCCGCCATCGGTTCAAGAGGGCTCTGTTTCATCAGGGGTGGCGATTTACAGTGCCTGAAGATCACTATACCTAAATAAAAAAACGAAAATGCGGTTCAAGGTAGGTGTGTGGGCTTAGAAAATATCAGCGAACTCAACTACCTAAACACTCTCACTACACTCTCACTGCGAAATCAAGACTAATATTAAGAGAATTTCGACCTTTTCGACTCTGCATTCCCATCCAACCATTTTAGCTTCCCTGTACCCTCTCAAAATCGGACGTTGTTAACTTTTCTACTCCACCATTGAACGTAGTCACCTTGTGGCCCAAGTGAATCATTCTGTCAACTCTCTCCCGCGCTGTGTTATTAAATATCGCCTCCACGGCAACGACGTCAATGTTCGGATTGTCTCGGGGACAATCTTTCGTGATGTAATCGATTTGACTTTCGTCCATTGCCTTTCGATGCATGATGTCGAGCTTTGCAAGAAGGACATCGGCCCTTGCTCTCACTTTCGACCCTGACAGGACAACAATCATTTCCTTCTGAATCAAATCCAGAAGCTCATGCACAAAGCTTGTGCAGCCGGGGTGATTGTGAAAATCTTGCAGCCGCTGAACCCAACCAGCAAGAGGTTAGCATCTTGGACATTATAGACGTTCAGAGCGGATCGGATTCATACCTTGGTCACGCTCTCCTTGATCATCAAAACCAAATTTCCGCTCTTTCCACATTTCTGAATATCGAAAAAAATGGATGTTACGGCACCTGTAAGCAAGTAGGGCTTATATCGCTCTTCCTCAAACTCGCGCCTCAAAACGTTCCCTCCCAGAAGCCAACAGGCTTTCTCAAGAAAGAGGCAGCCCATGGTCCAGATGTCAAACGCTCGTGATATTTTTCCCTTTTCAATGTCACATTCAGGCGGACGATAGCCCAGTGTCCGAGGTATATCCTTGTTCGGGACGTTAGACCTGCTCACTTCCCTGTGGACTTCGGAAATGCCCAGGTCTGTGATCACAAGAATCCCCCTTATATCGGTCGGAGACTTGAACCAGAGAACGTTCTCCGGCTTCAGGTCGCCATGTCTCCCGAATAGATCCGACAGATCTAGATCCTGTTGAAGCGGATTGTGGATAATTTGCAGCGCTTCCATCAGCCCTCTGATTTGCTTGGATACCCACCGCATGGATTCAGGGTCGACATGGCCCGGCTTTACCAGCAGCCCTGGAGTCTCTGTCCAGTACTCCTCAAGGTCGTACTGAGCGCATGGGAACACGAGGTGGTGCACATCATTCTGAGTATATGTCGCTAGGAGGGTGATGAGAGATGAGTGCCGAAGACCGTTAAATCGACAGAGCATATTGACTTCTCTCCGCCAGTCAATTTGGGCCATGGGGTCCTTAGACTTCTTGAGAATCTTTACAGCAACAGAGCCAGAATGTAGTAAAACCTATTAACAGTGCTGGTTAGGTCAAGCAGTCTAAGTAGCGATATGGAGTAAGTTACCGATTTCAGGAGTTCATGAAATCCATGAGAGTCAGAGTCAATTCGATACCTCTTAACGAGCGAGTATCCACCTTCTCTGTCGTTGTTGTCTTCGGGGTGGCCTTTGTCAGGCCGAAGCCACGGGAGCATTGCGTTCGGCGAGAGGTTGTAATGCTTGACCTTATTTCCCTTTTCAAGGTCAAAGAAATGAACCATAATCCCTTGCTGGTAGTTGCAAAAACTGTCGATGTCCGGAGACCTCATACGACATGTCTTGAAGAATTCCTGAATCTCTTTTTCTTTCTCGGAGAGGTCGCGATTTTCCGTGTAGATTATGTTGTTGATGTTAACCAGAGGAAGGCGTTGGTCGCAAATTTGATGCTCAACGAATATTTCGATATCTTTGCCTCTGCCCGAAAGAAGCAAGATTGCAAAGACCCTCATGTATGATTGCGGTCGCTGCGTCAAGGATTCGCCTCCCATCATTAGGCTCTCTTTGTTCGGCACTATCAGCTTGCAGTACGACTCGCTCTTCACTGCATTAAATCCTCCACACTCGAGAGATCCTAAGGCCTTAAGAACCCTTTCTCGTGTGAGTATGACCTTTAGTAGCCCCAATGGCCAGAAGGACTTCTTTGCTGGATCACAGTGATGTCGTCCGTACTTCCTCAGTAAACTACTGAGCTCATCGTATGTCTCGTCCGGGCCTGGCTCTCTAAGTGCGATGTGGGTCTTGATAGGGACCTCATTCGTGACTTCTGGTAGAGGTGCAACATGTTGTTTTTCGTCGGTCACGGTGATTGTAGGTGTGTTTGGAGTCGCTTCAGCTTCTGATGCGGCAGGTTGGAGCTGCATTAAACCCATCTTCAAGGAAGGCGGCGAAGGACCGGGAGGGTTGGGAGGCTGCGCCATCATGGAGTGGTTCAATTTGTGTAGGTAGAGGAAGAAGTGTGCACTCTACTCTGTGCTGGTACAATGGTAGGCGGGAGACTGTTCATAAGGGCGAACGTCAGCTCATTAAATACTAGGCCGTAACATCACGGCTGAGCTCTTCCCCCGCGAATTTTTGGTTCATTTTGGTAACCCGAGACACGCCTCTGCGCTGATTTCATATTGAGGTTCCCGGAGTTCGAATATGCCATCTTGCTGCGCGTGACAGCTCTAGGCTTTCTTGCAGCTTTGCCTCGCGGGATGGTGGGTTGGGGGAGATTCTGAGTGGAGGGGGTTAGCTGCGGGCTGTACGAAGTAGGCGGTATGCATCAATGAGGCAAACGTCAGCAATAAGACACCCACTACGGGTAATTCCGGAGCTGGACTTGCGCTTCTGCCTTGTTGCTGCAGACTTGCCTTTTCCGAGATGAAAGATAGGCCCACGACGCACGCTGCCTAAACCAGTCATTCCGTCATGCTTAACTACGTCAATTGATCTGAACTGGCCGACAAAGAAAGATGAGGGGATCAAAGATGATACCGGTTTAACCCACGGCTTAGTGTTGGGACGAGGGCTCTTGAGTGTAGCCAAATTCGTAAATATACCTCTAGGCAATATGGACATCCTCTTGGATGTCGCTTGTTTCGAGACAAATTGCGATTAGGGAAGTCTGATCATGATAGAGGTAGGTCTTCACAAAAAAAAGGAAATTTTATTGAGTGAGTAGGTAGAGTGAAGAAGGAAAGCGAGCTTTCCCCAGCAACAGGAATCAAATGCTCGAAAGATTTGGAGACTGAGGAAGTATATTCTTGCCCCATTTGTTGTCCCTGCTCCCATGTGCGATGTCACAATTTGCATAGTAGTCTTCATTTGATCAGAAGCTTATAAGGTTGATAAACCTGGCCACAAACTTTATAATCTCAATGCTGAGTGGTATTAACAGCCATGAGACACATTAGGTATTGTCCCCCTACCCAAACCTCGGATCCGGAACACCGTGGACAAATTTTAGACGTTATCAAAGAAAAGGAGAAGATATAGAAACTTCCAAACACCGAAGGAACTAGAACCACCATGCGATGAAAAGAATACACATCTACTAGGCATTACGTCCTGATTTGGAACGTGGTCCGTAACCCAGAGAGAAATTGAGCAACCAGATAGAAGATCTTTGAGCCCAGGCGGCGCAATGAAGACCGAAATGAAGGCCGGCTGCGGGATTTACCAGGGATTGATGGCGTAGAGTGCCTTGTTTCGCCCAAGGGTGGTTCTGTGACCAGTAATCCTGTCCCTGAGACTGCATCCGGCCTCTGGCTAACCCCGTGAATCACCTTTTGGTTCTGTTCATTCTCAGCACACTTTGAATTGTAGAGACGACTAGCTGGACCAGAATCATCCTCCAAACTCGGCTCTCTTTGTAGTTCTGTATTCTGCGTCGTACTTGGGGTACCGGGTGTTAAAGCTAGTGTCGATGCACTATTGTTGGTTCTGAACGCTGGCGTTGTACCGTTTTCTTTCAGGTCGAGATCAGCTGGCGCTTTTGTTTCTGAGCTGCAGTATGCGGGTTGATCTAAGCATCTCTGATGGAACTCTTTGAATTTTTTGAAAATCTCCTCGCTGCTCTTTCGCTGTGCTGGCTGGACCTGGAGCAGGTCGGATTTAATCAAGTCAAGCACATCGCAGAAGAAATCGCTGCATTTATCCAGGCTGTATAATTTGCAAATTTCCTAATCAAATAATTAGGACGATGTCTTATTTTATCACTGGGTCTTGGAACTTACCTGAGAGACCGAGGGTTTCAACGTGGCCCTTGTTAATTGACTCCCTACCGTACCCTTTTCTCCATTAGTAATGAAGAATTTGTCTTCACCATACTGTGGAATCCTCTCATCTCCCAGTCTTCTCGTTGAGAATTCGTCGACTTCTTTCCAACCAAGGAGGTACCATGCCACAAACTCGAGTATGATGCACCCGAATGACCACAAATCTGAGGATGGAGACACCAGCTCGGCATCGCATTCTGGTGCGCGGTGTGTAGGTGATCTGCCAGCTCGGCTGGCGCGGACGTCGCAGGAGGTCTTCCGGTGGAAGGCTGCAAAGCCAAAGTCTGCGATCTGAAGAATTCCCATGCCTTCACCTTTGAACCAGAGAATATTTTCAGGCTTCAAGTCGCCATGTCGCCCAAAAAGTACATCCTCGGCCGCGAATAGGGTATTGCCATTGGAATTTTTACTGCCCTCGTGAATCGTTTGAATTCCACTGGCTAAGCCCATGAACTGGTGCGCCATCCACCGAGCGAGATCGGTGTCATGATGGTGGAGACCTCCATCAGGGTGTACCGTTTCCCAATAATTTGATAAGTTTTCATCTGCCCATGGGAAAACAAAATGGTGGTCCCGGCCGTGCTGAAACGTAACTAGCAGTCGTATAATATGAGGGTGTTTCTTATCCCCAACTCGCCTGAGATTATCTGCTTCAGCATCAAAGTCTTTTGGTGAACCACGCCGAAGTTTCTTCACCGCAAAGAAAGTTTGTTTATGTTGGAAGGACTAAATCACAGCGAATTAGTGAATGAAAACAAATAATAGAAGGGCTCCTTGCCTGATAGTTGTAATGTGCAGGGTGAATATTGACCTTTCGTACCTCACCAAAGCCACCTTCATACTCAGTGGCCGATGCCTTGGGCTCTGTGTCCGGTAGCTCGATGAACGGGAGTATAATGTTGTAATCTAGCACGTAGTGGCGAACCAATGGGTTTTCTTCACTGCTGAGCTCCCAGAATGGAGCCAACACCCTCCATTGATAGTCCACAAATTGATCACGAGACCGTGGGCCCCAACTGTCGAAAGCGTCTATCGCCTTCAGTTCGCCGCCGTCTAGTTTTCGATAGAGATGTTTTGGTTCGTCCTTTGTCCCAAAGAAGAAGGGGAGGTCGCTGTCATGAATTTCCTGGTCAATTAGCTCTAGGATTTTGCTCGTTTCATCCATTAAGACGAGAATGGTGAAGAGTTTCCGCCTCGTCGTTCTCTTGGGCGTTTTCACATCGAGGATAGGAAAGGTAGCTATCCCCCAAATCTGTTCCTTGCATACCGCCAGGTCGAATTCTGGCCCAAGATTCAGTGATTCGAGTTCTGCTTGAATACTCGTCTTGTTGATGAATTTGGCCCTTTTATTAATGGGCAGAAAAAACACATTATTACCTTCCGACCACACTGAGCGACTGTGAGCCTCTCTGATTCGAATGTCCAGTGATCTCGCCTCTGATGGTTTCTTTTCTTCGTCAATATCTGAAGCGAGAGAGTCAATGTTATCTGAGCTTGTTTGAAAGACATCGCCAATACCAGCAACCAAGTGCGTTCTGTCTTCGGTTGGAGGTGGTGGGCTCTGCTCTTGCTCGAGCTGCTTGCTGTCTCCGCCATCGACAATGACGCTCGCCTCGGTTTTTAGGTTGTGCGCTTGTGCATTTGAATTGTGAAGAGCGATAAAACTCTCTGGCTGCAGGCTGTGACCACCGATTAATAGTGCAGGTCGAGAATCGTCGGGCGTACTGGCAGGTGGCCGCTATGCATTGTCAGTGTCAGGCCGAGTTGTGGGAAGTTGCGAACGAAGAAGAGAGTCGTACAGAGTCAGATAGACCGGAAGCAGATACAGAGGAGTTCCGTTTCTGGAAATTCTCTCCTGGAGAATCCATAATGTGCCCGCCTTCGTTTCAATTGGGTATGACTGTCAACGGAAGTAGGACGGCGCTCCGATATCAAAACTTGTCCTTCGACAAGGTCGATAGGGCGAGAATGCCGAAGCCCTTTTATGCCTCGTCTAACCTGTTCGTACTAATTATTTCCTGCCTGCAAATATCTACGAGGCTCTGTCATGTATCCGCAACATGGGGGTGGAGTCTGCCAACCACACCTCCCAGCCAAGCGCTGCCACCACCAATGTTCACCGCCACAGGCTGTGTGATGGAGACAAGGGGGGCGGGGAGGGTGTCACATTCAATCTCCAAGGCCAGGAGCCATTCTACATTCGGGGAGGCGGAGGACATAAGTCAAGTAAGTGAGATGGTGACTTGGTTCAATTTTGGGGTTAGTAGACGCGGCTCGTTAATGGTACATCCATAAACCCAGCCGCTGACAACAGGACAAAACACATCTAAGACATAGCTGAGTTTTCTTGCCTTCACGGCGAATCGGTTTACAGCCGGGTGCATAACGTGGATGCAAATTCTGAACCAGATGTTCAGGAGGGCTGTTGGCCCTGTGTCACGCTACCACATCCACCGGAGTTTCTGCCACCACCTTCAGAGCCTGACGGGCGGGTTCAATAGATGGTTAGCGACCCGGCCCGCATCGATTCTGAGACCGGCGGCGGAGCTAGCCAAGCCATTTTATGGACAAAGAAGACTAACGCTGCTATGTTCATATCTTTCGCCCTTGGACGAGGTCTTTCGGGGGTCAAGGGACTTGCTGTACCTAGACATAAACTGGATTTCTCTCCAGCCAGATTCTGCTGATCTATTGATTGGATAAGTGGCTGGGACTAGCTGACGTGAGGTGCAGCCTCGGCGGGTAACTCGAACCAGTAACTCGAACGGGGTTGTGAGACACTTTTCCGCCCTGCATAGACCTCGCCTGATTTCAGCACGAGAAACTCACATTGCCGCCTTATCATGACGTGGGACCGTGGGTTGTTGACTACGCGCTTCACGACGATATACAATGGGGCCGAAAAATCTTGGGTTCAATCGGATGATCGCTTTTCCTTGGATGTACTCTTTCGGACTTGGTGGTGGCGATGTGGTGATGGTGCCCTCCAGAGACTGATACATGCATGTAATTGGATGCCCGATACGCAAATTGAAAAGAGGGCTACTCTTCATCCGGCAACAATAGACGATACAGGCTCCACGAAATGCGGCTGGCCATTGTGATACCCATTTGGCGCCGCCACCCCCAACGAGGAAATTGACGCAGCCTGATTTCTCCCACCCAGGAGGGGGTCATCCGCACCCCCCAGAGTCCCTCCCACCCACAATTCCTGTGAATGTTTGTCAAGGAACAGAAGATAGACCTATGATGGATCTTATCTTTGCTTCATGACTCTATCAGGTGAGTGAGTGGCTTCCTCAGCTGGACTGAAATGTGCAGCAACAAAATTTGCGCACAAGGGACGATGCAATAATACGCCTTGGTCAGGTGGCATCCAAAGCAGGGCATCCATCCCAGAAAGTGGAAAAACAGCCACGCATTTGCCGCTCTAAAACAGGCTGTGTCTCGCTTGTCCCAGCAGCAGGCGGGACGCAGCCGGTAGGGCCCAAGGTGCAGAGGGCTTTTTGGGCCGGAAGGAGAGAGGTGGTCGGACAGCACGTATTTACCATGGTCTTGCGCCATTCCGCTTCCCTGGAATTTTCACCCTTCATCTTCAATTTCAGTGCTATTTTCTACCAATTTTGATCACATTCTGTCGACTCCCTTACACGTCCTTTTTCCATGACTGACCAGGCCAACCAACTCCACTCAGGCTTGGTACCAAACGAGCACTTGGGGCGACTTCCCACCAAGTATGTCCCGAACTCGAACCTCTTGCTGAACGTGGTCCGCGAACTTCTCGGCTCCGACTTTAGGATAGAAGTGAGAAGCTTCTTTCCCAATTACATATACAATAGAACTCAACATCAGCTCTTTAGATGCGCCATAACGTCTACAATATCAGATCGCAGAAAGAGATCGACTTGGTATGTTCCACCCCTGTGTTGCCGTGCCGCAACCAAACCCTTCTAACGGGATCTGATACAGGGCGCAATCGTCGAATCCTGCAACGCTTACACAACAAGCTCTCGTCCTCGCACAGCGGAAGACTCCATTGCGCTTGTCCAGCATGTATCGATTCCACAGATCCAGTCTTGAGAGGCGGTTACCCCAGGATGTTGTCACACACGTTTGACAGTAGTGTCGAGACAATATAATTCAATGGGATGCCGGAGGTGTAAATACGGAAATGAGGCGAAGCATACTCGGTTCTCTTTGTTGTTCTTTCTTTCCAACTTTATGCTCGTCTTTTTTCCAGTTCGTTCCTTGATATTGTACTCCATTCTCCAGTTGTGTATTCGATGCAGTCATTGCTTGGAAAGGTTTCGATCTCTTGGAGATTTGAGTTGAAACCAAACACAGAATATCTAAGTTGGTTATGGACGTGATTATTATATTACTTGTTATATCTAAACTTGAGTCTATCACATTGACTGGGACGGCAAAAGTGGAATGAACACTCCGCTAATGCGTAGTGTAACTAAGGCTTATATTACATGTGACAGTCTTGTATCAATATCTTCAACAGTTATATTTAAGACAGTAGTGCTAGTAGTTGCTGTTAAATCCCTGATCCAGCGAGGCAAAAGAGGAGCTCCATGGTCATAGCTTCTATGGATATGGTATGTGCGCATTGTTTCTTCAAAATTATCCATGAATCAGTGCTCCTTAACTAAGCTGTCCATGCGAGACATAATCATCAATAGTCTTATCTCCAATAACATCTAAAAAGTTATCTTTCGAGAACTTATTCATGCGTTGATACAATTGTGAATGATCGACATTCTATATTGCGCTACGGTAATAATAGTAGAATATAAAGTACAAATAATTCACGTAGTTTTTAGTACGAGCCGGAGGTAAATAATCTAATAAATCAGGAGGGAAGTATAAGCATGCTAGATGCTGCAGTAGCAAACAATGCATTTTATTTCGCCCTTGTCGCTAAAGATCTTAACAAGTCGCCATATTATCATATAAGCACAGCTTATTGTATGTCAATCGTCAATCTGATTGTTATCAAACCCTTTCTTAAACCTAGTATTTAGCCCTAGTTCCAAACATCTTCACATAAAGCCTCTCAGCGACGTCCCTACAAGCCACATAACGTGTTGCCCACCATAGTCCGACTGCTTGGCTACTTAAGCTCAATTCTAGTACCTCGCAGTGTGGTTGCATCCGATGAGGATAATAATCCTTCGAGTGCTTCTCCGCGCATTATCCCTGGGAGAACAACGTGCCCAACAATTGTAAAACACCCCTGCTTTCCAGCTTCCGGACGGAGAACCATAGGAACGCGACATCCAAATAAGACCCAAATCTGGTCCCCAGACTTTGCTAGGCATTCCAGTCCCATAGATCCCAGTCGACTTCCATCTGTCCCAATCAAGTTCATGCCGCCTACCGTTGTGTAAAGTGGTATAGTCGCTTCCCTCTCTTCACTCGATAGCACATCGACTGGAGTATATCCTCCGCATATGATTTTACGGAGAGTAAGCCCTTCTTCATCCACCATATCTGCTGCGGCGTTGAGACTGCGAATCAAATTGACTCTCTCGGCTTGAGTTGGCATTTCCGACTTCCACATCTGTTTGTACCGATGCTTTCCCAACAAAGGATAGAAGAGGGAGGTCACGTCGTCCCTCTCATACAATGGACGCTCAGTTGTCTTGGTCCAAAGCCTTTCGCAGTACTTTTCAACTCGCGCTAGGAACTCCACGATAGGCACTGCTGTTAAATCTTCTCTGTCGCCAACGAATGATATCTTGTCTACCAACAACCCTTCAGCGGACAGGACGAAGGTGTCGGGTTGGATTGAAACATGATACGCCTCAACCCTCCCGCAGGCGTGACTGGCATTTAGAGGCCCCCACTGGAGATTTTCATGTGGCATCCATGTCGGAAAATTATCTCTGGACGTGGGTGATTTCTCGTCTCGCTTGTAGCAAAGAAAGCTCAGGCTTTTATACTTGTCCACAAACTGTTGGAACACCTTTGTATATACGCCAACAACGGACAAGTTGTAATCGACGCTGAAGACACTTTCATCGACGTCTACGGCAAGTCCAAGGACTCCATAAACTCGGTCTCTTGGGTCTGTGAAATTTAGACCCGCGGTCTTAATGAACAGTTGGAGCAGGGATGATCCTAGTGCCCTCCTAGTTATCTTCATAGCGGTACCCTCGTCAGTTTGTTCGCCATGCGTTTCCCGCCCAAGGATCAAGTTCTCTTTGGCTCTGAGAATGTCGCCAGACAGAAAGTCGGGTGATGGGCCCGTTTGCCCCACTGGATCATTGGTGATGTACGCAGAAAGATGGCGTTCAGGACCTTGCACGTTTACCACTTGATATTTGACAACGTTGACTTGGTGTTGAAATTCCAGGAGTTGTTGGCCATTGAAGACGTAACGCCGACAGTACATGTCAATCTTGGCGGCGAGTATCAACTCCTGTTGTACCCAGAGTCGCCTCCAATACGGATCTCGGAATATATCGGCAACGGGGTACCAATATGAAGGGTCGACAAAATCTCCAATAGCGACCTCTTTTCCAAGGTTCTCAAGGTCTTCAAACACAGCCTCGACGGGCTGTACGATGTGGTCGATCCAAGCACAAACCGTGTGCGCACCAGCATAAATCGCTCGCATCAACTGGATCTGAAACTCCTTCTCGGCAATATCCAGCTGGTTGATGCAGATGGCATCTGTCCAAATAACGCGGCACTCAGTTGGTTGGCGAAGGTCATCAAGAGCCTTTCTCAAATTGCGACGCACGGTAAATGAGCAGCCTTCATCAATGGAGATGGTATGAGTTGGTCGTGGTGGTCCCCACATGTAGCTCAATGCATCATAACGGGGGTTATCGTCTAGGGAGACGTGAATGAGCCTGGCGGAGATTCGACTGCCTGGTTTTCCTGGAGATAGCTCCAATAGCCTTATTTGTCGCTTGGAATGATCAAGGGGTTGGTATTGGAATGGCGACACTTTTTTCGTTTTTTTGGGGGATGCCCATGGACGATGGATAGTCGTAGAGCGGGTCCTCATCGGGTTTGTTCAAAAGAGTCTCGTGTTTAACGTAGGTAATTGACCCACATGTGAAGAAGGCAGTCGCTCAAAGATCGGGTCTAGGGCAGGCTTGAACTGAATCGGGTTGATCGCGGAGCACCGGGAATTTGAGGCTGTTGCAAATTAGGTAGATATCAGGCGACAGCAATGCATTGTAGCCTCAGGCACCATTGCAGATAGATGGAATTGTTACCGCCGGTGGAACGATTACGACGACGCGATCATGTCAGACCTATAGAATCGCGATCACTACAGGGGTCTCTCGAACTTGTATGCTCTGGGGTTAGGCCAAACTCCAATGAACCCGGTGTTTTATTGTGACTGGAATATTTTAGAGGCAATTTCGTATCCGCATAACTTACATTGTTTCCCAAAATCCAAGCCTACCTTCGGATGTTTGACTTGGGATGAGTGTAAAAACGGAGCACTCGGGACTGAATTATAGGGGAACGTTCCTTCATCCTCGCCGTCGCATGGCCCAACTTGGCCATATATGACGACGATTCTACCAGCAAGACCTTGTTGCTTCGTTAGACAAGCATATTCAGCGGCCTCAGTTACCTCACGTTGCTAATGCAGTGATATTATCTCACTCCCTGCTACGACAGAGATGGCTCTAATATCCGAGCACTTGGCTCTTCAATCAATTAATTTTCAACTCGTCGTTAGTGTTCTGTATTGTAATACGTAGTACCTATATTCGCCCGAGGGTCACTATAGCGCCGCCATTGCCAAAGTGTTGGAGCACAATTTTAGAGAGCCTTAGCTGGTGGATGATACGGATAGCAAATTAACTAGTGTTATGGGATGACCGAAGAAGTTACCGCCGGCCTATTTCCTGATGCAGCTAGCGTTTGTCTGCTCACATTTAGACCGGCTGTCCGCCGGCCAGTTTCCTATTCCGCACCTTTTGTTAAACCCGACACCGGCATATTGCCGGCTGTAGCTAAAACAGGGTTGGGCTTTGGGACGCGTCCTTGTTGGTTAATGAGACATGGTACACAGTCAATGATGAGTCCTTTACACAATATCTATAAATATGAGCCCAGTGAACAGTGCCAGTAGCTTCTTCCCCTCACTCTCCACACTACAGACATCTTTCTATTCAAGAGACCATGGCTTCACAATCCTCTATCACTTCATCCTCCGGGGACTGGCAAATCCGGGCGGCGGAGAAACGTGCCAGTTGCCAGAAGGCTATACCCGAAGCGTGGATTCTCTCATCGTCGCTCCTTGAAAGTTTGCCCGACCGATCGGAGTTGTCCAAGACCAAGACCAACCTGATGTCGTTGGAAATACCCCGCCGCTCCGGCATATTGACAGAGAGGAAACTCCAGATTACCGAGTCGTACACTGTGTCGAAATTACTTGAGAGTCTTGAGTCAGGCAATTTGACATCTGCCGAGGTTACGTTGGCTTTCTCCAAACGAGCTGCAATTGCCCAGCAACTGGTAAGCACATGAGGCTGGGGCTCACCCTGTAGTTGGGTTTCGTTTTGCTGACTGCTAAAACAGACAGGTTGTTTGACGGAAACTTTCTTCCAACAGGCGCAAGAGAGAGCACAATACCTAGACGACTTACGCGGTAAGGGTAGGCTGGTAGGCCCCCTTCACGGTCTCCCGGTTAGCATCAAAGACACATACCATGTCAAAGGTACACAGGCGACCGTCGGTGTGGTTGCGTTCCTGGATCGGACCTCGAAGGAGAATTCCGCCTTGGTAGACATTCTGCTCGGGCTAGGAGCGGTCCTCTACGTCAAGACTAATGTGTCGCAGATGTTGATGGTATGTTCATAGTGTAATTCTTCGCACAGCAAAGATTTCTAACCAACCTAAAGTCGGCGGATTCAGACAACAACATCTTTGGTCGTGTGTTGAACCCTTGGAATACAATGCTTGGGGCGGGGGGGTCGAGCGGTGGAGAGGGCGCCCTTGTTGCATTCCGGGGATCGCTGCTTGGGGTTGGCACGGATCTTGCGGGTAGGTCGCTTTTGACAAAGGTCTCTATACTCTGCCACACAGTAACTCATTTCTAAATCTAGGGTCCATTCGGATTCCGTCCCTGTGTTGTGGAACATACGGGTTCAAACCATCAGCTGGTAGAATTGCCTTCGGAGGTCAACAAATGCCGGACAACTTGGGCTTAGGAGCCATCGTGGCATCTGCGGGCCCTTTGACCAACGACATGGAGTCTCTCGGTATTTTTATGAAAGCTGTCATCGACACAAGACCTTTTCGCCTCGATGCGACAGTCATTGACGTACCGTGGAGAGCCATCGACGGACCGCCTGGGCCGAAGCTGCGCCTGGGGCTCCTTCCCGAAAACCCACTCTTCCCCCTCCATCCACCAGTAAAGGAGACGATGGAAAAGGCAGTTCAGATACTGCAGTCGCACGGCCATGATGTCGTAGCGTTGGACGCGGCCGAATGCCAGGTGGCGGCGGCGGGTGAGGTGGCAAGGGGGATTCTCACCTTGGACAAGACGTGGGCCAAGAGCATTAAATCCAGCGGGGAGCCGTTCATCCCATCATTAAGGGCCATGGGTAAAGAATTGAGGGATATAGAACTGAGCTTCCTACCGGATCTAAGCGATATGGATGGGCTCCAGAGGTTTGAAACATTGCAGACCAAACGAGCAGAGATCACGGAGGCTTGGCGGAAGCTCTGGGTCAAGCACCAACAGGATGCTGTGATTTCGCCGGTGGCACAAAACACGGCAGTTGAACATGATGCGTTTAGCTACCCGGCATATACGGCTTTCTTGAATCTTCTCGACATAAGTTCTGTTCGCCGAAGAACCCTAGCGGACCCCGAAGTGTGGCTAATGGCAAATAACAGTACCCGGCATGCGTCATACCCTTCAGCAAAGCGACGACAAGTGGGATGGGATTTACCAAGAAACCAGGACAATGTGCCCCTGCATGTAAGTTATCCCGAGACGAGAGTGCGCTAGACCCGAGTGACGGCTAATTGCGGATGTAAGACAAACCAGAGGTGGTGGAAGGGGCCCCCTGCTCGATCCAGGTATTCACCAGTCGGATGCGTGACGAGGAGTGTCTAGCCACGGCGGGGATTATTGATTCGTGCCTAAGGGAGGCTTTGGATTGAGGTCTCGACGATGCTGGGTGTATTTGCACGTGAGATAGGAAGTAGGCCGTGTTATGATGCTGCTCGGGCAATTGAGGCTCTATTTCGCGTAACCTCGTATAGCAATAAAAGACAGCTGTAAATGATTATTGTTGATTTGGATAGCCCAGAAAAAGTCGGGAACTCAACATCGCCAAGCGTTAACCGTGACTTGTATATCTGCCCTTCCGACATCCACCAACATATAAGCAGGAGAACGTCTGAAGAAACGAAGTGGGCCATAATAAGCGCACGTGAAGACGAAATTGGTGTTTAGGTGCTGGAAATTAGCCGAGCACTCCCTAGAAGCCTCGATGGAACCCCCACCGCCACAAATCATTAGCACCACCCAGCAATTAAACATCGTCCAACATGTATTCGTGGACGATCAACGGCGAATCGCAATTACCGCGAGCATGCGACCGATGTCATACCATTAAGGAACGCTGTGTATGGCTGGAAACCAAGACGCAATGCCAGCGCTGCTCGCGCCTACAGCACGTTTGCGAAACAAACAGGCCGACGGGTAGACCAGGGCGGAAGCCTGGAAGACGACGGGGAGACGGTCGACCAGTCAAGAATCACACTAACACACGCAATAGTTATCACGCGGGTATCCCGAAGAGCCTTTCTACATCAGCTCATGTCCCGACTGACGAGCGGTATCTCCTCCAGCGCATGCTATCTCAGGGCCGTTTGCTGGGCCCGTTTTCGATAACCTCCAGCTTCTGCGAGCCCACGCGCAAGCAAGTCATACCGCATTTACTGCTGTCGAACACGCTACATGACGCGCTTCTCGCGTGCGCAATCTCATGGGTTGGTGATGTAGACATCCAAGCCAACCCAGGCCGTCTGAGCACATGTTATCAATATGCCTCCTCGGCTCTGGCCACGCTGGCATCGCTACAGGTCACCAACTCCGAGACCATGGCTGACTGTCTCATGCTCGGTTCCATTGTTGTGACGTTTGCGGTAAAGTTACGCGTCAACGACATATCCGCCATTTCCGGCCGGACGTTGGGCCTTATTGCGCCCGTCTACGCCGCCTGCGACCCGGTGCGATGCGAGCCGCTGGTATTTCTGAGCTGCATGGTCATGTGGGAGATTGGAGGCTGCCTTTTCCACTGCGAGGTACCCTCATTGCGCTTCAAGCCGCCGACGAAGGCATACGTCGACCGCCATGTCGGGCTATGTGGTACTCTCCTGCCGCTGTTTTATGACATCTGCGAACTGAGCCAAACGCTGGCACACGCCGATAAAGATGACACGGATGTCATAAAGTCAATCGATGCGCTGGAACAGACAGTGCAGGGGTGGCAGCCTGTGGTGCCGGAAGGGTTTATCACTAGTTTTCAAGCGGTAGAAGTCGCCCACATGCTCCGTCAAGCGCAGGTCATGCGATTAGCGGCACTTCTAGTGATGCACCGCCTTCGATGTCCGTTTGGTTTGACAGATGCACCAGCGCAGGCCTTGTCAATGGCCATCTTAAGCCAGCTTGAAATGGCCTTTATTGTTACTAAGGAGCCCGTCAGATGCGTCACGCTAGCGCTGTTGGTAGCCTGTCTCGAGCTGAAGGGCGATGGGCGTCGGGAGTGGCTCCCTCAAGTTGCCGTATTCTCGGTCTATTCACCTGAGTTTGGGAAACATGTCGAAGGCACGTTGACGTCGTTTTGGGCGGCATTGGATTCCGTCGGGACCATCTCGTGGTGTGATTTGGCTACGTTGGGGTTTTCCTTTTTACGGAATTAATTATAATTGCAACCTGTTACCAAGGACTAGTTCAAATGACATATTTTCCATCCAAGCATGAAGTGTCCTCCGGAAAATTGAGGATGATGTGACCTCATCAATACGTGTTAACAGTGACACGCCGAGTCGAGCGAGGGATCGGCACTATAGTGACATGATCGTAAAGATTTTGTTCAGTCACCTATGGGAAAGTTTGTTATCCCTCATTCTGCTTTACGGTTTGCTACTATGCATTGTTCGTCTGGTTGTTGATCTGGTCGGGGCGGGCATCTATGGCAAAATGAAGTATGTCTAGTCAATCTCCCCCTCGGGTATCTCAGGGGATCCAGTATTCTGTATTCGGAGTGTTAAGGCGGCGCCATCTATCAATTATGTAGCCATTCTTTGGAGGCGGTCGGCAAATCTGTATTGTGGTAATAGTAATTGTGCACATTCGGTAAATGTGAATTGTTAAGTGAACACATATTTCTTTGCCTCTATAAGTATGGAAAGGTTGATATTCATCAACGATTCATCATTCTTTTTGAGGAGGTTATATGAAGTCATTAGGATCTGCTTAGGCGCACCCATCCTTGCGGCAATTTTGACACGTATCTTGTACGACCGTGATTGTGGCTGCGTGAGTCTGCCTGCATGTTGGTTGGTGGCCTCGTTGCAGCCTCATCTGCTGACTTGGCCAAGTTCCATCCCCGCTTCAAATCTCACTCTGCCTTCATCAAACAACAACGAGAGCAAATATTTTCCTGGAGACCCGATGCCTCGATGAGTTCTCTCCCGGATCTGTGGGCGGAGGCCTTTAAGGCTCTGGAGCCGAAAACACAGTCGCGGCTGAGCGAACTTCACGGCGGCCCGCTAAGAGGGGCTAAGGGAATTAAACAAATCATCGACTCTGCCCAACAAAAAGAGACTAACTACCGGAAGAAGTTTGGGACGTTCAAGATCGGCAAACGCAAAGTGGAGCTCGGGATTTGCTTCCGCAATATTGTCAGTTGGCTTAACAAGTTCAAGGAAGTTGGTGACACTATCGTGCAATATGACCCGGGTCATGCCGCACTACCATGGGCTTTATTCCGGTTCATCTTGCAGGTAAGGAATATCCTTCTACATGACATAAGTACAGATCATATCTCCGAGGACCTTCTGACATTAGTAATAGGCTGCGACCGTTCACCTGCAAGATATGGAAAATATCCTGGAAATTCTCGAAACGACTTCTCGCCTAGTCTACCACGGCCGTGTGCTTGAAGTCATCTACACCCCAGCCACTATGGACGTACAAGAGCCACTAGCACAACAGTCACTTGATCTACTGAACAAGCATCTGGTCGCACTGTACACGCTTATCCTGAGAAACCTCGAGTATTGCTACTCCAAGCCAAAGCAACACACAATTCGCCGCGGCATCACGGGCATTTTCAAGCCCACAGAAACTCAAGACCTCCTTGATGAACTTGAGAAACAAGAACGCCTTATACTCCTTGAGGCAGAGGCCTGCAGGGGGTTGCTAGGTCACCAGGCTTCAGCTCAGTTACTGTCTCACCTCGATGACCTCTTGTCTTTCTATCAGGACCTGGATCGAAAGGTGGTTGCAGCAGCCACCGAAATCCACCGGATGCTTGTATCTGTTGGTGAACGAGAAAAGCGTGAGACGCTCGAGTATATCTCGAACATTCGATACCAATCACACCACAGCAACGTCAGCAATCAAAGAACAAAGAAGACTTGTGAGTGGATTTTAGGAAAGAAGAGATTCAAGGAATGGTGTGATGGACAGTCTTCATCGGTAATATTGCTAAATGGATATGGTAAGTCAACGCACGCAAGCCGGAAGCGAATACTATTGCTAATGAGATGAAGCCGGTGCTGGAAAGACATTCCTTGCTTCAAAAGTGATTGACCACGTCAACAAGGTGAAGCAATCTGGCCAGGCCATGGCCTATTTCTATTGCAAACGGGATGATGAAACACGACGAAATCCACAGGGAATACTCCGCAGCTTTATTCGACAGATCGCATCGATTTCGCACCACGATGACATGGTCCATGAGGCAGTCCAAGGGCTTCGGAATACGCTCGAAAAAGACAAGTGCGCAGATTTGGACATTCCTACATGCCAGCGCATATTGACCACGCTCATTCGCTCATATTCGTCAACGACCTTCATCTTGGACGCTCTAGATGAATGCGATGATGAACCATGTTCCGAATTGATGACGGCTCTGCAAACTTTGATGGCACAGTGCAGCTGTCTCAAACTCTTCATCTCGAGCCGGCCCGACAGAGACATCCAACGCTATTTCGGGTCGCAACCTCTCATTAAAATACAGGCAACAGACAATCGGGAAGATATTGGAAAATATGTCCAAGAAAGGCTATCCAAGGATCGTCGCTGGGAGGGTGTGTCTGCCGAACTCCGGGAAGAGATTCAAAGTGAAATGCTTGAGCGGAGCAACGGCATGTTCCAATGGGCTGCTCTTCAAATGTACCAACTCTCGCGACTAAAGATAAAAACCGAAGAAAGCATCCGAGAACGACTGGGCCATCTTCCGGATGGTCTCACAGCCACATACGACCAAATATGGAAAACTATCGACAACTTGGACCCCTACAACAGGCGGCTTGCGTATCGCGCATGTCAATGGGTATTATGTGCCATGCGATCGTTGGATACCGAAGAGCTTGCCGCAGCAATCTTACTTGACCAGGAAAGTGACGACAGAGATAAGATCAACCCCGTCCTCAATAAGGAGGACATTCTCGATCTCTGTGAGAATCTCCTGACTACGCAAAAATGGGAGCAAGGCGGTGCCAAAGGATACACATGGACTTTCTGCCACTTGTCCGCGAGAGAGTACTTCGAAAAAAGAATATGTGACGAGCTTCAATCACATAGATTCGTCGCGATGGCATGTTTGAAATACCTCACTACGATAGACTACGACGAAGTTTACATGAATATGCCAGTTCAAGATTGGCCACGCTTCCTGTCAGCGGACACTCTCAATTGGCCAATCGCACAATATATCAGAACTTTCGGTCTTCGTCACGTTGCGACACAAGACAAAGTTCATGTCTTAGAGAGCGACAGATTCATGGTCCTTTTGAAACGCTTTTTTGGATCTATGCAGAGTGGAAGTCATGCCTACCAGGCCTGGGCCTACAATTCGAAGATGTCAGGCATTTGGAGAAACCAAAAGTGTTCGTCTCCCGTCTATGCACTGTGTAAATTCGGGATTTACAATCTTCTATCCGAATGGCGTGAGGATCCCGAAATTGATCTCAATGTTTGTGATAGCTTTGGGGAATGCCTCTTGTCGTACGCGATCAGTTCCAGAGCGGAACCCATTTGGCGCTTCTTGCTCTCCAACAACGTCAACCTCGAGAATGGTTACCCCCCGCCTTTAATTTGTGCCATCCGGTGCAATTACACAGATGCATTCAACGCTCTCATTGCGGCAGGGGCTGATGTTGACGTGAGCTGTGACCGCGGTCAATCTGCACTCATGCTGGCTGTACAGCTCCTCCCTACTACGGCTCCTAAAATACCCGCGCAGTTAACCTTTGTCCAACGCTTGCTGGACGAAGGGGCTAATCCAAACTCACTTGGAAACGTCCTCAGCCAAGCCATATATGGAAAAAGAAAAGATGTTATCGAGATGCTCTTGGAGGCAGGTGCGAGACCTACCAAAATATTGTGGGCGTTGTTTAACGCCGTCTGGTCCAATGATGCTCCTCTCGTCCGACTTTGGATTGGGAAAGGTGCCGCTGCGAAGTATCTCAACCACATCGGTCAGACCTCAGAACTCACCCCGCCATTCCCTGCGATGAGCAACAGACCTGCGACCAACTTAGCTTTACTGCAGGACGCTGCAGAGTTTTCCTCAAAAGAAGTGGTCGAAATTTTGCTGGATGCTGGGGCTGAAGTGAACATGGTGGTAGAAAATTCTAGATTCGGTACGGCCCTAGCAGCGGCGGTGAGACATGCTTTGCCTGAACGGCATAGCATCTTGAAGCTTCTGCTGAAAGCTGGCGCCGACGCGAACTTGAGCGATGGGCTGTGCAGCCCGCTAACCCGGGCAGTTGCTTCTTATGACATAGAGGCTGTCCAAATATTGCTGAATGCTGGGGCGAAGCCAAACCAGGTTTTCCACCGTTGTGTTCATGGGGAAGACACTTCCAATTGGGCCACTTTCAGGAACGTTCCGAATGATAACTATCACCGATATCCATGGACTCCTATCGCAGTGGCACCGACGGCTCTTTGTGGCGCCGTAGACAGCGGTAACCATGCTCTCGTTGAGTTGCTCCTGAAGGCTGGGGCGGACCCCAACCTGGGCCCTCACCGCGAGTGCACCGAATGTTCGTACTTGCCTTGGAAATACCCTGTACTGCCTTCCAGTCCATGGGTCGCACGTCGAGCAAGAAATCAATGGCTAAGTCCCCTACTCATCGCTACCAAGCACAATGATATTGGTCTTTCCAAGATCCTCTTGCGTGCCGGGGCTGACCCGAACGCCATCCCTGAGGGTAATTCATCTATCAGCGCACTCGCTGTGGCTGCTTTCAACGGGTATTTGAATCATTGCAAGTTCTTGATGGATGCCGGGGCCAATCTCAACCTACCATCCCATGCATGCTTTCGAAACGTGTTGTTTGCCGCCATCTCTGGATGCGAAGACCACAAGACATCTGAGCTATGGTCAGGCAGCCAAAGTTCTTCCAGAGGAACAAACCATTTCGAACTGGGATCTGGATCTGGACAAGCGATTACGTCTGGACAAGTGACTGCGTCTGGACACAACACGGAGTTTGAATATGACTCGGAGTCTGATATATCAGATTATGTCGGAGAGTCAAGTTTAGGTTCGGAATACGATTCTGAAGACGAGAATCTCGGCGAGGACAGAGTCGATGAAGAATCATATTCCGCGGTCATTTTACTGTTTATGCAGAAGGGAATGGAACTCCCAATGCCGATTTACTCGAGCATTGGCACTGTGGCCTTGGGTTACTATCGGAAAACAGGAGAATCCTTCCACGCGGGATCGGTTTGTGCATTCCATCTGAGCGGCCAATTCGACCAGTTCAAATGGCTAGCTCCTGATTGGTTTCGCATTCTATGGGCTCTCGAGACGAGTCCGTCGCCCCGACCTCCTCTCCGCTCAAAACTTCGGCAGTGTGGGTTTCCCCGACCTCTCCCTCTTTCCGTGCTTCTCGTCCTGAGGTTTAGATCTCCCGCGAAGCAGCGGATTGCGTGGGCCGCAACCATCGCGATCAACGGGGACTGTTCGACTACTAGATTTGGAAAGTATAGGGTTCAGCTGCGCCAAAGATCAGAGCCTGTGACGGACAAATGGAAAGTCATCGTGTCAAACAGCCTAGGATCTCCAGATCATGGTTCATCGACGACTCTGGAGGTGGCAGAACTGAAGAGTTCTAAAGTGAGTTCTGGCAGGAAGGCGGAATGGGGATGGAGGAACGGGGATGGGAGTATTATTTCATTCCAGGCCAGGAAGTTCCTTTGGTTGTTGGCTGCCCTAGTTGCGCTCTCCGCATGGGCATGGATGTCAATGTAGGTTGATTCTACAGTTGGGAGATGTTGTTAGTGTTCAGCCGCGGGAGATTTCTGTCCCATTTCTACCATTTTAAAAAAAAATTAATTGCTTTCATCAGTTGGACTCTTTGTACACCCTCTCGCCACCATGTACAATCTGGACGTCAGTATGTGGATGGACATAGCTTCCATTTGATTGGCTGACATGAGGATCCAGCTGCTTTCGTTGCTCCGCCGTCTCGGCGGAAGAGACGTGGAGGAAAAAGCGGGTCCGCAACGAGCATCTTCCGGGATCTGGATATCGCTAACAAGGCAACCTCCCACCATCATGGCCTAAAGTACACACTCCGTCCAGCGGCACGCGTTCGACCGTATCGGAACTATTTCTTGTTTCTCTACGCACCTTTTCGGCCACTCGGCAACCGAAAGAAGAGTTGCCGATCAGGTCCGTGGCCGGGCGGGGCATCATCCCGACGAGACCAGCAAGTTACCAACTACCAGGGAGTTTACTACGCAGCACCGCCGAGTATGGAGGCCGTTCCGGATACGGCGGTTGAGTCCCCGGCCTCGGGGCTTGGCACCGATACAGATGCTAAGCGACGCAGGATCCGTAAGGGCACCCGCAGCTGCTGGGAATGCAAGCGGCGCAAGGTCCGCTGCTCGTATTCGACGCCGTCAGCCTCGGTGTGTATCGGATGTGACCGACGCGGCTCCAGCTGCGTTAGTCAGGCATATCCCGAGGAGGCGGCCCCAGCTACTTCGGCGGGAGGCCGAGGCCGGCAGATGGGTGATCGGATTGTGCGCGTCGAGGCTCTGATTGAGCAGTTAGTCAGGCGAGCTGGTGACCAGAGCAATGTCTCGACGGCAAGGACGGGCTCCTCCGTTCTGAGTAGGGATGAGCCGAGTGAGTATGAAGACCCGAACACGGCTTTCTCTATCCCCGGGTCGATTGATGACGTGGAAGCAACCCGCGTCTTGCCCGTCCGTAAGCCTCCAACAGTAGGTCAATTCATTTACTCCGGTCCGGGACCGTCCATTGACATGTAGTAGCCAGACTTTGGACTGGAAGACAGCCATCCAGTAGCGTCATACTCGTCGCCCGTACTGCCAACACCCCAGTCTATCACGCCTCTGAAACGGAGTGATCATTCTAGAGGACCTCTCTACGGGGACATCTCAGCCGCTCTGCACGCTGCCCTCCCGCCCCGCAAAGACATCGACTTGATGATCAAAGCGGGCCTCAACATCTCGTTCGACAAACTCATGATGCAGCCCCACGCTGTGTTGGCTCAGAAGCCCGGCGGCGGGAGGGCGGACCTCGAGAAGATGCCCGAAGCAACAGCCCACCCAGCTCTAATTGCCAAGTATCTGCTCGTTCTGGCCACTTGTTTTCAGTATGTAAATCCAGAACTCCACGCCGAAGAGATTCGCTGCCTGTCAGAGCCGCCGCACCAACTCATGCATCGACTGGCGGACACGGCGTATACCCTAGTCATCAACAATGACGACTTCTTGGGCTCCGTCGAGTTTCTCGAGTGTGTCATGCTCGAGGCCTTTTTTCAGGCCAACAGCGGCAACCTCCGACGCGCTTGGTTTGGCTGCAGACGCGGCATGGTGGTTGCGCAGATGATGGGCCTTCATCGGAGCGGCAGTCGGCAAACATTAAAGGTTGTCGGCCCAACTGAGCCTCTCTATCCCAATTACATATGGTTCCGAATCGTCTGGGCAGACCGCCAGCTCTGCTTGATGTTGGGTCTGCCACAGGGCTCTCTGGACGTCTCGATTGCATCTGAAGTCGCCCTGGCAGGTGATACCCTTTCAGATCAGTTTGAACGCAAGCAGTCCGTCATTGCCTCGCGCATCATTGAGCGCAACGAATCATCCGATCCTGCCGTCATGGAAGACTTCGCAGCCCTACAAGAGCTTGACGCCGAGCTCCAAAAGACGGCAAACGAAATGGGGAGCAAGTGGTGGCTGCCTCCCACTCTCGCCAACATACACGACCCCGAGGAGGCGTTTTGGGAGACGCTGCGCCTGCTCGAGCAGATGATCTACTTCAACTTGCTCAACATGCTACATCTCCCTTATATGCTACGATCGAGCGCGCCCGGTGAGAGCACCACCGGTTATAACCTCGAGTATAGCAAGTTATCAAGCGTCAATGCATCACGCGAGCTACTAACGCGCTTCATCATGTTCCGCTCCTTCAACCGCGTGGCTTTTTGCAGTCGAGCTACCGACTTCCATGCACTTATAGCCGCCATGACTCTGGTTATCGCGCACCTCGACGGACATCGCAAACAGCGGCAGCAGGGAGCTGGCATGGCGGGAATCAACTTGCTAGCGCACCAAAGAAACAGCGACCGGGCGATGATGGATCAGGTTCTCGAGAACATGGAGGGCGTCGCGAAGCTGAGCACCGATGTCCTGAGCGAGCGCAGTTCTAGCTTATTGAAGAGCCTACTGGCCCTCGAGGCCGACGCCGCCAACGGAAAGTTCGGCAACGCTGCGGCGGTCATGACAGAACTACACCCTGACTCGGCGACAGACGATGGGCATTCACTCCGGATCAGCATCCCCTACTTTGGCACTATCCAGATCAGCCGTGAGGGCGCCCTCTCCATGGAAGCACCTCGGTGCACTACACCACCTTCGCCTGTGCCACAGCGGCATCCCAACGCCAAAGCAGCCAGTTTATTACCAGCAACCAGCGCTTCTAACGCCAGCTACATGGCGGACCCGGCGCATCAGGCTACCCAGATACCTCCTGCAGCAGCTCAGAGACACCAGCCATTTGCGCCGCAATTCTCCAGCGCCATCAATGACGCCCTGCAGCGGCAGTATTCGTACCCGGGGTTGACTGCGGGAGTTGATGACTGGGCATTCCAGGGAGTAGACATGACATTCTTCGACAGCTTGATGAGGGGTTCAGAAGCGGAAAATATGACTGATGAGGGCGGTTTGGCGAGCTGGGAAGATGCCGCATAGGACCTGTGGATACGGGATGCCTTCGCGATTGTCTAATAACGGCAAATCGACTGTCGATGGCATTATATGGTTTCGATGATGCGGTTAAATGGCGGCCTGCATATCCATAGATGATGGAACCGCACGAACTTCGACTTGGCGGTGGATCATCTGTTCACATGAACATCTCTCCTCCGATTTTCAGACAACTATGTCAGAAGACACACAGACTCAACTCTATATTAATATTCACATGCTCAAATCTTTACTAGAAGACTCAAATAAGATGCACCGTACCAGATTGAAAGCATAAGAACCCTCACCCTCAATACCCAATCTAGCAATAACCGACGAGCGGGCCACATCGGAAGACCGGGCTTCGGGCTTACCAGCGGCGTGCGGCGGAGGCAGGCCCGACGCAAACGGCGGAAAGATTATTAGAGGAATTTGACTCCCTAGCGGCAATCAAGTGATGGCCGCCACCTATTCAATCGGCGGCGTCGCCATTCACCCTTTGGGCCTGTATACCAGTAATAACCAGCATGTCGGCAAACCAGAAATCGCAAAATAATTCTCGGGACCATTCACGAATTAATTGTTGTTGTGCGGTACTTGTTTGCAATACAGGGCTTCGGCTTACGGGGCAATGTATCGCTGTCATCAACCGTAAGATGAGTCTTTGCAACTAGCCAACGCCTCATCTAGATCTTCCGCCGAAAACTCGGGCGAATGATGCGCGGCTCAGGAGGCGCACCGCCAAGACGGTATATAATGCTGAAGCCAGTAGCTTCCGGATTAAATATTTCTAATTCAGGCTACCTTCTAATCTTTCCTTAAAGTATCGTTTCTTGCCACTCTTCTTTCATCCCCCGGGTCACATCATCGACTCCTGCCCTTGTCGCATCACGACGTCACCACCTCTTGAGCCACCAGCATGGACATAGCGAACGACCAGGACGGCGTCGAGCTGAAACAGCGAAATTCCACAGTCCATGATCTTGCATATCAAGACACGCACTACTCGACCGTCAATGTCGACGGCCCTACAGCTATTTTCGGAAGCACCGATCCGAGTTCTCCTCTTAACCCGCGTGGCGACAACTTCAATGCGCGCACTTGGGCCAAGACTCTTGCCAAAGTCACAACCGAGAGCGGCCAGGGCTTTCGTCAGGTCGGTCTATGTTTCCAAAACTTGAATGTCTTCGGGTACGGCACACCGACCGACTTCCAGAAGGATGTCGGTAACATCTGGCTTGCTCTGCCAGACATGGCACGTCGCTTTTTCTCTCGAACGGCCAGCCAGACGCGAATCGACATTTTGCGCCATTTCGATGGGCTCATCCACCCTGGCGAGATGTGTGTTGTCTTGGGTCCACCTGGCTCCGGTTGTTCGACGTTCCTCAAGACCATCTCCGGGGAGACCAACGGCATATACATCAACGAGGATGCCTACTTTAACTACCAGGGCATCTCAGCCGACGAGATGCACACTGCACATCGGGGTGACACCATCTACACTGCCGAGGTCGACGTTCACTTCCCTCAGTTGTCAGTTGGCGAGACATTGACCTTTGCAGCGCGCGCAAGCTGCCAGAGGGAACTACCGTCGGGCATCAGTCGCAACCAGTACGTTACTTCACTCTCTCCCATTCCTCGTCACCGCTAACAGGTCCTCGCATAGGTACTGCGAGCACCTACGAGACGTCGTCATGGCCATGTATGGTATCGGTCATACCATCAACACCAAGGTGGGAAACGAGTTCACAAGGGGAGTTTCGGGAGGCGAACGCAAGCGCGTAACCATTGCGGAGGCAACGCTCGCAAACGCACCATTTCAGTGTTGGGACAAGTAAGTAGAGAATCCCCTGCATGCCATTTTCTTGGTCGCCAACTTCTCCCAACTTCTCTTTGCACTTAAGTAGTACAGACTAACCGCAAGTTCCAGTTCAACCCGTGGTCTCGACTCCGCCAACGCAATCGAGTTCTGCAAGACTCTACGGCTGCAGTCTCAGATCTTCGGCCAAACTTGCGCCGTATCCATCTACCAGGCGCCCCAGAGCGCCTATGACATGTTCGACAAGGCCTTGGTTATCTACGAAGGGCAACAGATCTACTTTGGCCCTGCGTCCAAGGCCAAGGAGTACTTCACCAACCTGGGATTTGACTGTCCGCCGCGTCAGACAACGCCCGACTTCCTCACTTCCATGACCTCACCGGTAGAGCGCTTTCCCCGCCCCGGCTCCAACCCCCCGCGTACTCCCGACGAGTTTGCAACCATTTGGAAAAGCAGCCCTGAATACAAGGCATTGCAGGCTGAAATCGACGAGTACAAGACACAACATCCGATTGGTGGCCCCGATGTCGTGGCCTTCCGACAGCTCAAGAAGTCGCGTCAAGCGAAGGGACAGCGCCTCAACTCGCCATACACACTTACGTATTCCCAGCAGGTTCAGCTTTGTCTTTGGCGCGGGATCAGACAACTCATTGCAGATCCTTGGCTGTCCGTCTCTATGGTGATTGCGAATGCGTGCTTCGCCCTCATCGTATCGTCCTTGTTCTACAACATGAATATGACTACGAGCTCCTTTTTCAGCCGCGGTTGCATTCTCTTCGTGGCAATTCTCTTCAATGCTTTTGCTTCGGCTCTCGAAATTACGACGCTCTATGATCAGCGGCCCATCGTGGAGAAACAATCCCGATACGCCTTTTATCACCCGTCAGCCGAGGCATTTGCATCCGTCCTAGTTGATCTACCATACAAGATCTTCAACACCATTGTCTTCAACTTGGCCTTTTACTTTATGACCAACTTGAACCGCGAGCCGGGCGCCTTCTTCTTCTATCTCCTTGTGGTATTTCTTATCACGATGGCCATGTCTGGCGTTTTCAGATCTATGTAAGTTGTCGAGATCATGCAAGACAGGGACAGCAAATACTAACAGGTCCTTAGTGCCTCACTATCACGGACCTTATATCAGGCCATGATCCCGTCTACGATCCTAATTCTTGCCTTGCTCATCTTTACTGGATTTGTCATTCCGGTTGACTACATGCTTGGATGGTGCCGTTGGATAAATCATCTGAACCCGGTGGCCTATGGCTTCGAGTCGCTTATGGTCAACGAATTCCACAACCGCAACTTTGAATGCTCTGCCTATGTCCCCGACTACGCCGACTCCAGCGCAGACAATGTGGCTTGCAACGCTGTCGGAGCCCTTCCCGGACAGCCCTATGTAAATGGGGATGACTTCATCAATACGGCATACAGTTACTACCACGGTCACGAATGGCGCAACGTCGGTATTATAATTGCGATGGCAATTTTCAATCACTTTGTGTATTTCATTGCCACCGAGTACATCACGGCGAAAAAGTCCAAGGGTGAAGTTCTCGTTTTCCGCCGCGGTTTCGTTCCGCACCCTTCCACCAACCGAGGCGATGATGTCGAGAAGCTGCTCTCCGGTCCCGTGCCGGTTGTGCAGAGACCTGATGGGTACACGTCTAATAGCGAGGGAGCCATCCAGGGCTCTACAAGTGTGTTCCACTGGAACAAGGTGTGCTATGATATCAAGATCAAGAGCCACACTCGGCGCATCCTAGACAATATCGATGGCTGGGTCAAGCCTGGCACCCTCACGGCGTTAATGGGCGTTTCTGGCGCGGGCAAGACGAGCCTGCTCGATTGCTTGGCTGACCGTGTGGGCATGGGCGTAATTACGGGTGAGATGTTAGTCGACGGAAAAATTCGTCATCAGAGCTTTCAGCGGAATACTGGCTATGTTCAGCAACAAGATCTTCATCTTGAGACCAGTACCGTCCGAGAGGTAAATCCCCTCCACCACCTATTTCATTTTCGGTTCGGCGTAACGTGCACTTTTCTGCACCGTCCCCCCTCGAACAACATTTGCTTACTTCCTATAACAGGCTTTAGAGTTCTCGGCTCTTCTCCGTCAGCCGGCCGGTACGCCGAGAGCTGAAAAGTTGGCCTATGTAGACGAGGTCGTCAAGTTGTTAGACCTGGAAGAGTACGCTGATGCCGTTATCGGTGTGCTCGGTGAAGGACTCAACATTGAACAACGCAAACGTTTGACAATCGGCGTCGAACTAGCAGCCAAGCCACCGCTCCTGCTCTTTGTCGACGAGCCCACATCAGGTCTTGACTCTCAAACCAGTTGGGCCATCTTAGACTTGTTGGAGAAACTCTCCAAGGCCGGTCAATCTATTCTCTGCACCATCCATCAACCCTCTGCAATCCTGTTCGAACGATTTGATCGCCTACTATTTCTCTCTAAGGAAGGCCATTCGGTGTATTTTGGTTAGTCTCCTTTTTCCCCTTCCCATCCTCTCCTTATACAGTATATCACTCTCCAGTGGCGCTAATCATACATTCTACAGGTGATATTGGAAAGAACTCCAAGACCATTACGAACTACTTCGAGCGCAATGGCGCGCCGGCTTGTCCGCCTGGTGCCAACCCTGCCGAGTGGATGTTCGAGGCCATTGGAGATGCTCCCGGCAGCGTGTCCGAAGTCGACTGGGACAAAGTGTGGTATTCCAGTCCAGAGTACCAATCCATTCAGAACGAGTTGGCTCGTCTCAAGGCACTAGGTACAGGTCAGTCCCTCTCGGACGAAACAGATCACACCACCTCGTACCGTGAATTCGCTACACCACTCTGGGAGCAATTTCTTGTCGTTACAAAGAGAGTATTTCAGCAGCACTGGCGAACACCCTCGTACATTTACTCGAAATTCATCCTCTGTATTTCTATCAGTTTGTTCATCGGTCTAGTCTTCCTCAACGCACCTCTTACCGTCCAGGGTCTTCAAAACCAGATGTTTGCCATCTTCGAATTTTGCACCATCTTTGGGCAGCTAGCGCAGCAGCAAATGCCTCATTTCGTTACACAACGTTCCTTATATGAGGTCCGTGAACGGCCTTCCAAGACATACTCTTGGAAAATCTTCATGCTCAGTCAAATTCTCGCCGAGATCCCCTGGAGCACCTTCGCCTCAGTTTTCATGTGGGCGTTGATCTACTACCCTGTTGGTTTCTATAAAAACGCAAATGCCGATCCCTCTGGAGACGGAACGGAGAGGGGGTTCTTAATGTGGCTTCTTTTCTGGCAATTTCTTCTCTTCACTTGCACCTTTGCACACGCCTGTATTTCCTTTGCCGATTCAGCCGAGGCAGGGAGCAGTTTCTCTAACTTGCTCTTCATGTTGACATTCTTCTTCTGCGGTGTGTTGGCTTCGCCGAATTCTATGCCTGGCTTTTGGATCTTCTTGTATCGGGTCTCGCCATTGTCATACTGGATCTCAGCGGTCCTCTCCACCGGCCTAGCTAACGTCGAGGTGACATGTGCAAGCAACGAATACACCACCGTCAGTCCACCGGTAGGCCAGCGATGCGGCGACTACATGGCTGACTATATCTCGAGGGTGGGTGGCTATCTGCTAAACCCAGAGGCAACAGGCGAGTGCAGTTACTGCAGGATGAAAGATACAAACGTGTTCTTGTCGGGCATCAGCTCCGAATACAGCACCAGATGGCGCAATTTCGGCTTCATGTGGGTATACATTGTCTTCAACATCGTCGCAGCGTTAGCTCTATACTATCTGGTGCGCATGCCGAAGGGCAAGAAGAAGCTGTGAGTGGAACGTCGAGAATTGGAGGGCGGGATGAGTGGAGAGGGAGGGGTGATGGAGATTTGACTTTTCGAATCATAATATCCTACTTGACGCACCCTTGTATTTTTAGTTTCCTTCGCAGTGATCTGCATTTTAGATACAGATGCCGGTTATAGATTGAGCGATCTCTACTCATATTAATTCTAAACTTACATATAACATAGTACTATTGTAGCATTCTATGGAACAAGTAACCTTGAGCTCCATCTATAGGTCTTGGCAATTATACCCGTCGCTAGCTGTGGTCCCTGCATATGAAAGCTACTATTTTTATCAAGATGTAGACTGACCTGCTTGTTCACGATAATTTAGTTATCACCAGTCGATATTCCAGGCTTAGGTTTTTGTTTGCACGAGATGTTTATGGGATATATCATACTGGCGTACTAACATATGTTGATACCCTATCAAGGGAGGCTATTGAGAAAAGTTTGAGGGCATCACAGCTGGATCCAGCGTCGGAAAATGTTGACGGCACGGTGGGGAAACAAAATGTTCTCCACCGTGCGATATTACGTTGCCATTGAGAATTAAACCACACAGGGTCATTTCAAACCTCTACACAGCTTTTCAGTCAATATTATTTACGTAGTAGAGCATAAGAGTGTGTTAAAGCTAGAGATCGAACGACAAAGTAGTGGCATCTAGGGTAGGGAGTGTGAAGGATCAAAGGGAAGGCAGGTTCTCGTGCTACAGTTATTAAGGCACCACTCTTCTCAACCAATTCAATCAACTCGGGGCAATTATGTAATTTTACCCAGAGTGACATCATACCGCGAATCAGTTTGTGATATCCCTTGTTATCCACTATTGGTGCTTGCCGCAATTGGTGAAGCTGCTTAAGTGTGTATTGGCGGATTCCGTACATGCCAGCTAGTGGTGTCCTCACCACAAACAAACCAGGATCAAGCGGTTGAACCAGCCTTCCGTATGGAGTAATAATTTGTAAATGGGAGACTTGGGAACAAGGAGACTGTGTGGTTGGTGGACTTAATGAGAGGGGTAAAATACCATACCGCTTAGAGAATGACTACCCTCTCTAACGAGGTGTTGTAGGCAAAAAACCACGCACCCAGAAGCGTATCATTAGCCCTGCATCCCACATTTGGCTTCGGATCATGCCGGATATAATGGGATGAAGTGGGACCAACGACTTGATTATTTATCAGATGATCAGATAACTTTATTTTACAGTTTGTCACCAGACTAGCAACAATTAGCGGCGGATAGAGGCCCAGGAACAGGTTCGCTTGCTGCCAAGTACCCACCAAAACCCTTGTCGCTTGTGCCTCGTGGTTGTGAACCAGGGGACAGGATGCGCTAGGGCCTGTCTTTAATCTCTGCGTCTTCCCGATGTCGGCTTCGAGCCAACAGCCGGTGGTATTCTATGGGAAGGTCTAAAGGTTGAACATCTGGGGATCGGATGTTCCTCACATTCTTATATTCTTATGCGGCAACCCCCGAGCATTACCTATGAAATAGACCTGAAAGAGTATAAATACCTTCCTCAAACTGGATGGTATACCGGCCCTTCTCGGACTCATTGCTTCTCAGTGTTGTATTCCGCCAATGGCATTTCCCACTTTTCTCACTTATCGCGTCTTGGCAGACCTGATCAGATAAGGTAAGTACAATAGTTCCTTGCATGAATCGCATCGCATCATCCTGGTAATACGAGGAATCTCCCCTGTCGTTCATCCGAATCTTCCTTGGCGGGCCTAAGGTTGTTCACCAACCATTAGCTCCTTCGTATCAGCTGTTCACCGCACTTGAACTACAACGGCGGCACTTAGTTCAGGTTGAGGGCTTTTTTGCTGTGCAAATGGCGTGCAGATGTGACTGGGGCCTGAGGGAGGTTCACTAAGCAGAGTCGGCGGTTAAGTCGTTATATATGGCTTCTTGCAGCTCCAGTGATTGGAATCCAGTGCATGCCGCCTCACTCGCTCTTTATCCGCCTGCATCGCTCAATTTAAGTCGTTTAGGCGAGACTTTATCTCTCTCTTATTCCGTCTTTTATGACGCAACACCGGCGCCATGCTTAACTGGATCCCGAGTCTCCAGACCATCGCCATTGGTCTGGCACTGATCCCAGGAAACTCCGCCTGGGATCATGATTCCGTTGCTGCCTCTCGAAAGGAGGCCAGTCCCCTGACATCTGGAATAATTCCAGGGCGTTACATCGTGGAACTCAATGGCGATAGCGCGTTGGGTCAACGTGACGTCCGTCGTCGTGCCGAGACTGTTGTCGGTGACTTGGAATCGGCTGGCTATGAGGTCAACATCAAAGAGGACTACTCGTCCATATCTGGCCGATTCCAGGGTGTCTCTATCGAGATATCAAACGATCAAGAGGGAACCCTGGATGAACTCAAGGACCTCTCCGGCGTCGCAGATGCCTGGCCGGTCGAGATCATCACGCTGGATGTCGACTTTGACACCAGCGATCCCAGCCCCAAGTGGAACCCCCATGTGGCAACCCGGGTCGATGAGCTGCACAAGAGGGGATTGAAGGGCCAAGGTCAGCGCGTTTGCGTCGTTGACAGTGGTGCAGATTCGTCTCACCCGGCCCTGTCCGGCCGCATTGCTGGCGGTAAGAACATGTTCGACGACAGCACCAACTTGGAAGACTGCAACGGCCACGGCACTTTTGTCTCGTCGATGATTGTCGGAAAGAACAAGGACTTTTCTGGAGTTGCTCCAGAGGCCGAAGTCTTCATGTACAAGGTCTTCGGCTGTGAATCCAGCACTTCGAACGACATTATCCTCAAAGCTCTCCTAGCAGCAGACGCCGACGACTGCGATATTGTGTCCCTCTCCCTTGGTGGAGATAACGGATACCATGGTTCTCTCATGTCTCGGGTCGCAAGCCAGGTCGCCGAAGATCGACTGGCCATCATCGCGGCCGGAAACGCTGGCGAGATGGGACCCTTCTATGCCAGTTCCCCAGCTTCTGGTCGAGGTGTCGTCGCTGTTGCATCAGTAAACTCCAAGCAGATCCTTCGTTGGCCGGCTATGATTCTCTCCTCTAGTGGAGAGAGCTTCAACATGAGCTATGTCACTCCAGATGGGTCGAAACTCAATGAGTCAATCAGTGTACCCCTTACTTTTGACACAGGCGACTCCTGCAACGCAAACGAGAATGGAAAGGAGAGCGAGGCCGTTGTCATTAAGCGGGGTATCTGCTTTGGCAATGGACAATTCAACACCATGTCCTCCACCGGCTTTGGATACATCCTCGTTTTCGACTCCTACAACCAAGGCGTCTCCTACATGTCAGAAGCCAGCAACACAAGTCCCTCCGTGCACTTGTTCGCAGTTACTCAGGCCGCCGTGGGTGATTGGGTCAAGGAACAGACTTCTGGCAGCCATACTTTGACCTTTGTCATTGAGGCCGACGCTGATACGGCTGCAGAAATGTCAGACTTCCCGGCCAGTGGGCAGATGTCATCCTTCTCTTCTTGGGGACCAACGTTTGAGAACGACTTTATCCCGACCATTGCAGCTCCTGGTGGTGCTGTTTATGGTGCATTTCCCGACAACACCTTTGCCATCGCGTCGGGTACATCTTTCGCAACCCCGTATATGGCGGGCATCGCGGCCCTTTTCTTTGCCCACGTCAAGAAGGATGCCGCAGAATTTGCTCGACGAATTTCATCCACTGCCGCGCTGCTTCCCTCTTATTCCGCATCTGAAGCGAGTATTATCAGCGACATTGCTCCTCTGGCCCAGCAAGGTGCCGGTCTGGTAGATGCTGTCAAGGTCTTTGACTACGAGACTGTTTTGTTGTCCGAGTCGCACATCTCGCTCAACGATACGGACAACCGCGTGAGCACACACACGATTCAATTGAAGAACACCGGCTCATCCCAGGTCACATTCCAAATTTCTCATGTGGCCGCTTCCTCCGTTCAGGGTCGGGATGAATACTGGTATCCCTACTTGTACTACCCACCACTCCTTGACGCGGCGGGTTCTATTGATGCCCCAGAAAGCATTAGCATTGCTGCCGGTGCGACTCAGGAAGTCCAAGTGACCATCAACTCCCCTGCGGATCTGGCTCCCAACAGTGGAGTGGTATGGAGTGGAAAGATTGTGTTTGAGGGCAGCAACGGCGAGTTTCTTACAGTCCCATACATGGGCGTCGAGGCGTCAACCTACAACTGGACACCACTCGAGGGTTCCCCTCTTGTCTTCCGTTATGACTCCGACTCTGGCTATCTCTATCCTGTCGATTGGCAAGGTAAAGCCTACAAACCTGCGGAACTGGACTCACCGGAAATCTACTTCGCGCTTAGATACGGTACCTACGAGTTCTCCATTGACTTGGTCGGCGCCGACTGGACGAAGGAAGACTTTTCCTATCCCCTTTCCGCTGGATCCGGATCAAAGCAATGGCGTGGCTCTGTGCGAAGCCAGCCTGACGCGTTTGGCTCTTACTCCAATTTCCCATTGCAGCACCCATTGCGCTTCAACAATGTGGGCTTCAATAGGTTCCAATGCTTTGCGAATGGCACGGACATTCCAACCGGCAGATACAGAGTCTTGAGTAGGGCGCTTCGCATGTTTGGAAACCCAACAGAGCCCAGTGATTGGCAGCTCTTCTTGTCAGACGCTTTCACTATCCAGCTTGGCGACGACGCTATCACTAGCTCGAGTAGCACTGTCAGTTCCACTACTGAGATGTCGACACCTACAATTGCCAGTGTCTCCACGACAACAAACAATCCTACAACGACAGACGCCCCAACAACCACAACTGAAACTGCTCTGGCAACGTCCACAGCTGTGCCAGGAGTCACCACTACCCTACGTGCCAAGTCCAGTCCAACGGGTATTGCCAATGCCTTTGCCGACATTTCTATCCAACGACAAGGCACTACTTCCAATGACATGTACGACCCAAGCGAGTGGATGCAGCTTCATGTTCAGATGAAGATCCCAACCCGGCTGGTAGCGGGATCTGTCGCAAGCTTTGCACTTCCACCACAGATTGTTGACGTGGCTCAGAATAACTACGCCTCAGCTAGTGGAGGTTATGTTGGCGCGGCGGCATTTGACAATGTCACCAGTATCTACACCATCACCTTTGGTGACTGGGTCGACTGGCACAGCGACATAACGGGTGACTTCTATCTCTATTGCCGATTCGACAAGGACTTCCAAGTTGGTCTTGAAGCCGGAACCTACTTCGTGGAGATTGAGACAGTGGGCAAGACATTCTACCCGCCTGTCTATTATCGTGCCGTCGATAGATCAAGAGTGTATGAGCGAAAGCATGCGGAGATGCTGGATCACCAACAGGTCTTCTACTTCAACATCGAGGTTCCTGGTCAATTGGGACCTTGGAAATCAGTCACTTTCGTTAGCAGCCAATCATCGACTGAAGACGGATACTTCTGCGCCAAGACGACTGTGGAGATTGGAACTGAATTCGACACTGGAAACCAAATCACTGAATCCCGGGATGTTAGCACAGACGCCATCCAACGTTGCGAGGTCAAAGTATTCAAAGCAGTCTACTCAAGCGAGATTGCGGAAGATGAAGTTTTGGCATTCAATGTTGCAAACATTCTCGGCAACTGGGGTTCTTGGACAATCACCTTTGCTTACAGCTTGGCAATCGAGCTCACGAATGGAACCACGGTTGGCTACGATCTTCGGACTTTGTCGTATGACAGGTATGCTCGGAACAGCCCCGATAACTGGTTCAGTGGTGTCCGCGACACGACAGGTCCGATTCTTGGTGGCCCTACGAGCACTACATCAACTGCCCTGCCTTCATCGACTCTGACGCTGTCCACAAGTGTCCTGACTACTCCCATTGCCAACACCACAGTGGTCACGACGAGCGCATCCACTTCTTCCACTTCAGTTTCGACCACGGACGCCTTGACTCCTACTCAATACAACACGACAACCACGCCCCAGACTTATGCGACGTCGACTGTGCTGTCTTCATCAACCACTTCATCCACGTCAGCTGGCGCTACGACCACGGAGGTGTCGTCGGCAACGACTCTTTCTACAACCTCGTCATTCTTAACCTCGGCCACCACCTCTGCTAGCTCCTCAACCAGCTTAGCCACTAGTCTCACCGGAGAATCCACTGTTACAAGCACCGCCTCGACGCACATTTCAGACTGCTCAACTTGCACAAAGCCGACTAGTTCATCAACTTCGGGCTCAGACTCTGTGACAGGAAGCTTGACTCCAAGTTCCACTCCCGGAGGAGTTGGCACGAAGACAGACTTGCTGCCAGAGACTTCCACCGCCGTGTCAACCACTGAGCAGTCACAAGAAACCCAACTTTCGACCGCTGAGACCGAAATCCCCGGTTCAAGCTCGGCTGTTGTGTCCAGTGTGACGAAACACTCGAGTGGTACTACGATTACTCAAAGCGTAACAATCATCACTTCGGTCTGCTCCGAGCCCGGGTGGACAGCGCCGGTGACTGTTACTGTCACCGTCCCATGTGCCTCTTCTGGCGAGACAGATTTCACAACAGTTACTTCAGTGTGCACGCGTTGTGCAGCACACCCAGTCACCATTACATACACGCAACCTGTTCAGACATACACGCAGCCCGTCCAGACATATACACAACCCGTCCAGACACATACACAACCCGTCCAGACACATACACAACCCGTCCAGACATACACCCAACCTGCCCTGACCGTTTCGCCCTCCAACAATATCGTCATCTCAAGTGGCCACTTTTCTGTCGGAAGTACCCGCCCTACTACAGTGTCCCAAGTGCCAAACCAAGTGCCCTCTGTGACTATCCCCTCTGTGGATAATTACGAGGCACCGAAGACCAGCACTCTACGGCAAGATGAGAACACCACACTCATTTCTCATACGCTGAGTAGGCCTACCACTGTGGTGGAGGAACCAGCTGTCAGTGAAGGAAACAGTGTAACCGCTGTCGGTGAAGCAACCACTGCAACCGGCGAGAATAATAAGGGGGCGGTCCCCACGTCGGAGGCTGCGGATACTTTGGCACCCTCAGCCACTGTGGTAACGGGACTTGGCACGCAACAGTCATTCGACCGGATCACATATATTTCGTTAGCTGCTATTGCAGCTCTTATTTTGGCTTTGTAATATATTGTCGTATTTATTTAGCACGAGTGGAGACAGGGCACGTGGGGACCTTAGTCGTTATTAGAACTGAGGTTATCTTAATTTTTATCTTACCATGCCCTATACAATCTGTCCTTCTTGTGAGCGCAAAGCGTAGTCGAGTCTAAGCTACCGTTATTTGAATGCTTTTGGTCATTAACCATCAGCGATTTGACGGCTCGCCTATGTTCAAGAAGTCCAACCATAGTTCGGAAGCCTGACATCTTTCCAACCAGTGATTATGAACATTGCGGTATTCAAGTCGAGGCTTGATGCAGGGACAAATCAGTCTCCCCCCCGATAGCACAGTGTGACATTATCGTGACATATGGATAGTGGTCCGCACTTCTTTTTCCTCAAATGTGTGTATTGTGTTTATGCCATGGTGCTAGTCAATCGCTCTCAGCTGATCCCGATTGTCTGAAACATTCACTGATAGAGTAAGGCATGGGGGCTTGTCATAAACTTCAGCGTCATTTGACAAGAAGTGTAATCCTATCCAGCTTCAAAAACACCACACCCACTTGGGCGTCCCAAGCTCCAGTCTCGGTACCAAATGATCCCTTTCTTGCTGAGTTGGGGCAAATAGTCTTAGAAATTTCTCTTTCTCAACTTCTTTACTCAGAGTGAGAATGAAATATCCCAACTTCGAGGAAATACCCTCTTTGTTTGGTCCATACTCGCTGGCTTGATGTGAAGGGTGGTTACGATCACCCCCGGGACCAGGAGTAGAACCACCTGGTAACCAAATTTGAGGGTATTCTGTAATCCACTTCACGTTCCGCTCCCTGTCCCATGGAAAGGGTAAAAAGACTTCCAATGCGATCCACCAAGCAATCCAGAATATCTCAAAATCGCCCGAGAAGGTATGAAGAAGTTCCAAGAACAATTCTACATATGCATCGAGGATAGCCTTAAGCTCTCTATCCTCATCTCGAAGTTCCTGTTGTTCGTCTGGATCTGTGTATATGGAGCAGGTATGAGCCATGCCCAGCCGATCGAATATTTCCAGCCTGCAAATTTCTCCGTAATCCGATTCGGTGAGGTGCAATCCCAGTGCGCTATACCGAGACAGGTGGAAAAGCCATCTTCGACGCCGTGTCAAATTACCTAAATTTCCGTTGACCTGGCCTTTTTCTCCTCGCTGGTCGAGAACGGCGGCGACCGGGATGAAACCTACGGAGTTACACCAACAGGAGCATCCATCTGTATCCTTGACGCCATTCGCCTGGTAGAGTCTTACAAAAACTCCGAATGCATTGTACCTACTTAAAGCAGGCTGATCCCAAACTTCTGATGACAAGAAATACTTTGCTTTCTGTGCGAACAATCGAAGAAGGTCCAGACCACGCCAGGGTATTCTGCATGGGTCGGCCCCTTTTCGCAGATACCAGAGTATCAGGCGAAACTCGTCACGATTTGACGAACGGCTTATTGTGTTCATCATTGGTGTTCGGCCTTCCTCATCAGCTATGTCAAGATCGTGAAACCCAGCCTCGTATAAAATCTCAGCTATACGGAATGTAATCCCGTCATGATGATAAATCGTGACTTGAGTTCCTGGATATAAATTTTGAATATTTTTCGTACCAATCTGATGCAGTTGTTGGAATACCGCCTCAGCTTGGTAGTCAAGCACAGAGCCACTGGCTCCCTCTCTGATTTCTCGAACCGTTTGTAGCCAGACTTCAGGTAGGTTTTCCAAAGCTAACTCGTAGAGCCTTTGTCTTCTTTTTGCAATTTCTCCCGCAAGAATCGAAATTATGGGCAGTGGGGACCTTATAGCCAAGGAATATTGGAACAAATTGTTGCATGTGTTATCTTCGCTGCATCCCTGGGGAAAAATTGGACACCCATGATCTAGCAGCAACTCAAGGCTCTCAACATCTTCCTGAGTTATTGCCGCAATAATAGCTGCAGAAGTTTCGATACCCAATTCAAGAAATATTTTAAGTCCGGTTGGCCAGCCGACGGCAAGAGCGAGTGGGTGAGGGATGATAGTTTCCAAATCATATGCGTTGAGGGCGATTATGCTGCGGACGTCCTCTTCAGACCTTCTAAGCACAGCCGAGTGGATGCGACTATTTCCCATGCCTGTCTTCAATTAGTCCAAGGGCTTCAAATAATAAGACTGCCATCAGCCTCACCCAGGACGAGGTCGGGATTGCGAAGTAGAAGTCCTGCTGCTTCAGGACTCTTCACGAAGTCGAGGTCTTCAAACAGAATACCGCCGTACTTTTCAAGAATCCGGTCCAGCCTCATCTGACTCAAGATAAGCGGTGAATATCCCAGAGATGCAACACGATCGAATGCAAGGCCAAGGGGTGATAGTGGTTGAAATCTACGCCACAGGATTATCAGTGTCAGAATAGACCATCTTAGAGTAAAGTCTCCCTGAGGGTTGTCTTACCCCGTTCTTGAAGTATTCGGATCTGCGCCACCACTAATCAGAAGTGAGACGATTTTGTCCAGAATGAAATAAAGATCCTCCTGCATGGAGATGACAGTCATGCCAAGTCCAACTACCTCCTAAGTGGTCGGTTAGCAACCTGGACGACGACAAAGGTAATACTCACATGAAGGATAGTAATTCCATCTGCATATTGATCCTTTGGAGATCCTTTCCCAGACTCGAAGACATATATCAGTCTCTCATACAGAAACTCGAGAATTCGTTTCACGTCTGCTTGGAGGGCCGGGTTGGCTTGTAAACAATAGTTCTCAAGTAAATATGTGTGATGGGATTCAGCAGCAGTCAACCCTAGGCGAAATCGAATCGATCCGTGTTTTGAATCCATGGAATGAGGAGTGCCGATTTTCGGTTTGGCTCGCTGAAAATAATCGACGAAGGGCTGAGGCAAAAGTTGCTGGATGTTACAACGAGCATCCCAAACAGCACAGAAACTGGGGGATTTAAACCGCTCAACTGTAGCATGAGGGGAAATCTTGGCGCTCAAGGAGAAAGTTGCCGCACCAAGCGCCATGTTGAAGATGATTTGGATCTTTGGTGCGAGGGCACGTATACCTAGTTCCCAAGATGTGGGTGACAATTCTTTTCGGGGGCAAGTTTCCGAGTGGCACTTTTTTTGGGAAATGAAGAGTTGCACAGGGTACAGCGAAACTGATGTCACATCGCTTGTGGCCAAGCAGCGACAGATTGGCCGCCGTTCCTGTTTCTTGTATTGCTCGAGTGCCGGCAGGAGTCCCTGAGGGTCGGGGCCTCTTAGCTGTGCCAAAATGTCCCTGTTTGAGATGAAGTTTGTGTTGCACTGATAAAATATAGGGTCAGATAGAATCGGGGTACTGATCTTGTGTCTAGATTACCTGATACTCCAGTGAGCGCATAACCGATGTCAGAAGCTGCTGAGAGTTCGCAAGTTGTGCACTACTATTGTTAGCTAGTTACTCCAGTACAATATTCAAAAGACGAACATTTGATCCTCCAGTCTCAACTGGTTATGATGCTGATACCATATTTGCAACGAGGACTTGAGCGACTCAATGCGCTTTGATCTTTCTGCGATTTCCGTTTGCTTCTTCACACTCACTACCGCCGCCCACGCACGCTTTACCGCATTTGATTTCGGTGTCGACAGAGATTCTAACAAGTGAGCTAGATCTCTGGATTCTGCGATGGCATCGAGGATAATACATGCCGGTTGGGTCGTTGTTGAGGTTGGTGGTAGTCCATTCGAAGCGTACACAGCGACGCTGATCGTTTGAAGTAAGTCAATGAACTGTTGCGTGTTCCTTCTCACGGTTTCGATTTCTCCAGGCACATTCTTCAACTTTTCGTAGAGGCGAGATGATGAGAGCAGGACGCGACTACTGAGGTCGAGCAGTTGCACGATGCCAGCGGCGATACCAAGAGCTTCGGCCATGGTGAATTTTCGGGAGCAGGGGAGAAAAGAACGTGTAGAACGTAGGAAAAATCAAATGGAGGCAGATATGGGCTGGGTGAGACTTTTGTGCTGGCACAGCCAGACGGCTTGTGCCTTGACATGCAGTGTGATTCGTCGCCGACTTCAGGGCTTGCACGTTCTCTTCATGCAGACCAGTTGAATTCTGTGATCGCAATATGCCTTGTATGCAGCCCGTCAGCCCAAGCATGCAAATATGTGGTCCGCATTAGGCCGCAATTCCTCGTCGGGATTGTTCACATTTCTACTCGGGATGCATGTACACTCGCAAACTTATCATCGTAATCAAGTAGTAAAATTCTTCATACTCTTCACGTTTCAAATTACTGAGGCGCCCCCATGCTCAAGACATCCATTCCTTGCTGGAACTGGCTCTTGGACGGCATCTTGCCGAGGCGCATAAGTTCTACGCTCTGCGCCATAACAGGATCCATTCCCATGCTAGCCGTTGCTACCACTGTGTCTCCCTTGCAGTAATAAGCAGCAAACTTGCTCGCCGCTGGGTCGCCCTGTATGACAATGTCATCCCATCCATTGGCAGTATTACCGCAGTATCGCAGCTGAGCTCCGAGGGCCGACCAGAAGACCGGGACAAAGTGCTCAGGGTCCACTGAAGGATTCACAATGTGGCTGGCGACGACACGTCCCGACTGTTGAGCCACGTTCCAGTGCTCGATCCGAACGAACTTGCCTTCGCCGCCGGGCCCGTGGTAGGGAAACGTGGCAATATCGCCAATTGCGTAAACACCGTTGAGACCGACGACGTTGTAGCTCTCGTCTGTCTTGATGGAGCCATCTCCTTCGAGTTGAATGATTTTGTTGTCTCTCAGGTATTCGGTCGCGGGCGACACGCCAACACCAAGGATGACAAGATCGGCAGGGAGCTTGGTGCCGTCCTTGAGGTAGACGGCGCCCACCTTCGAGGGGTCGGAATCAGAGGGCTCTGCCTTGTCCACGCCAGCGCTCATGTAAAATTTGATGCCTTTGCCCTCCAGCGACTTTTGAATGCCTGCACCGACCTTTTCACTCAGAACTCGCTCGAGAGGAGCCTGTTCCATACCCACGACGGTAACAGAGTTGCCGGCGAGGGCCGCATTGGCGACTTCCATGCCGATGAAGGACGAGCCGATAATCACAATGTTCTTTCCCTTGTCGCCAATGGCTTCAACAATCTTCTTCGTGTCGTGGACGTTTCGCAGAGTGAAGATGTTGTCGAGGTCCTTGAACCCTTGCAATGGCAGCCGCCTTGGTGTTCCTCCGGTTGCGAGGACAAGCTTAGTATATGCGATCTTTTTTCCAGCCTTTGTCAAGACGCTGCGGTCTGAAAAGTCGACGTCATTGACCTCGCCTTCGACCCATTCTACAGATCCGCTGTCGAACCAAGCCTTGTCTCGCCAAGCAATCTTGCTAGGATCCGTCAACAGCGCCTTGCTCAGCTTAGGCCGATCAATAGGAAGGTATCCCTCGTTGGATATCACCGTCAGCGGACCAGCGTAACCCTTCTCGCGCAGGCCCTCGATGACGCCCATGGCGCCCGAACCACCACCAACGACGACAATCTTGTCTTCCTGAGCCCCTTCGGCGACTGCGCACTTGAAGTTGGGCTTTCTGCGAGAGCCTTTGATGGCTGATTCTTCGCCGGTCAGGTAGACGGCTCCGTCTCGCTCGGCGACATTGAAGATGGGGATTGAATCGAGGGCTGGAGCGTCTTCGACATCGCCCGTCTTCGCATTGAAGCAAGCTAATGTACGTATTAGCGATTGATCTTGACTCGAGGACAAAGCTCAAGCTAACCTCCATGCCACGGGCAGGTAAGACGCCCAGCTGCGGTCAAGACGCCCTTGGCAAGAGGAGCGCCGTAGTGGGTGCACTTGGCGCCCACGGCTTGGATCGTGCCGCCGGCATTGACCAGCAAGACCTTTCCGCCGTCGATGCCTTCAACCTCGACCTCATGTTTATCGCCGGGGGCGAGGGCCAGGGAGGAGACGCCCTTGAGCTTGTATTCCTGGGCCATTCGAGCGGTGACGAAATGGATTTGGCGAGTGCGGGGGAGCTTCTGGAGGAGAGCTCTTGAGAACCGGCGGGTGCTTTGGGTGATGACGAGTGCAGCAGGTTGTCGTAAAAGTTGCATGTATGGACGGGCAGGATGATGTATTTAAATCAACAAGAATACCAGCAGCACAGCTGATGAAGACGTTGGGCGGAAAGATTACAAACCTACGAAGAGAAGCTATCTTACGAGGCGGGGAGAAAAGCTCCAGCACGCCGCAGCCTCAATCAGCATAGCAGCGGTCATCCGCAACAAGTGCCGACGCACCCATGGCCTCAATGGAAGCACGGTGAGACGCGAGTGTAAGTGGGGGATGACAATATGCGCACGCTTACTGGTGGAGCGCACCAGGGTGCCAGAGCTAATGACGGCATGCAGAAGATACGAGCTCCGAAGCTTAATGGCGTGGGATTGCACCAGCAGGTCGGCTGTGCTGTAGCCGACCGTGGCTTAATGGTCCAGAACACGCTGGCCGCGTCATGGTTGGTTGGTAAGCATCGAGGCTCTCGTAGTGGGATGGGGAGGGATGAGGCCATCTACAACTTGAGCCGAGAGCAGATTCCGAATAGCCTCTACACACATTTTGGGACTGTATCAATCCAACAAGGTCGCATTTTTTACCGTAAAATTTAATCACAGTCACACCGTAAAAGTCTAATTTAATCTGTTTTAAACAACAGCCATGGCGTAACAACAGATGTAGAGCCAGTTCTCCTTTACTACATCCATCCTGCTCACGGCATCTATCCTTCTCGTCGCACACTACCTAAGCATTCATCTACCCATCATGGCCGCATACATGGACAAGAAAATACTCGCACGCTGCCCTCTTCCCCGCCACGAGATCCTCCACTACCTTCGCACCGAGATAGAATCAGCGCAACGCGCACAGGAATGGAACATGGGCGGCTTTCGCATGTACGAACCTTGCACGCGACTGCTCCAGAACCCTCAGGCGGAGGACACCTGCCACAACGGACGGTGGTGCAGCAACAACAGGATATCCGAAATGAGCCTGGGCATGGCGAATCGGCTTTGCAACAAGATGGTGCCCTTCTACCTCATAGATTTGCCTGGCGCGTTGCCATCTCCACTGATGGTGCTCCGCGCCGCGCTGAACCGGTGGCTGTATCGCAAGTGGTTCGAGCCTTACAAGAGCGAGGTCGAATACGGACGGTTCATAGCCAGTGTCATGACACCTACACATATCCCGCAAGATATCGACTTTAGCCGACTCGTCAAGCTTCTGAGCTCGCTAAGTGGAACACTCTGTGCTCAGATCGAACAAGTGCATCAAAAGAAGAAAGACTTCAAACAGGCTCAAAGCGATACGGACCCAAAACCTTTGACGAGGCCACGGATGAGAATCAAGAATCCTACGTAATACAGCCTCTTTTTCGCGCCATGGCCATCGTTTTGCTTACTGGGAATTTCAACATGAAAGTCGTCGACATGGGTCAAGTCCCGGTTCTTATCATTCTCACGGGAGTCGAGGATGGGTTCAGCGCCCCGATGTTGTTTGAACCAATAGCGCCCAAGACCGAGGCCTATATCTCGAGGAGCGCAATCCAAATCTCGCTAGAAACGGCGGTTGCCTTTGTCATGGATCTGGAAAATCGCGAAATCGCTGCCTTTGGTCGCCGCCCAAACCCTGTCGAATCGACCTCCGGCGATCATGCCTTTGCATGTCATATGAGATTTGCATTCCCGGGGCTCCTGTCAATGCTAAGCTGGGGCGACGAGCCTTTCAATGGCCCTAGTTCGAGCTGGGTCGACTTGGAAAAGCATCCCGAGTGGGCGGTCGACAGCGCCTCATACGATACGAATTTGGACTACACATATCGGTGGGAATCAACGATGCGCAGGAGCCATTATAGACGCGTCTCAGGACTTGACTTGTGCATGCTCACCCCTAATCCACTTGTGCTCCCTTCTCCAAGATCTAGCCCAATGTGGAGGGTAGACAACTAGACTTGGACTACCCAGAGGTTTGGAAGACTCCTTGAAAGTCTTCGGTCTAAAGATATAGCTCTGGATTTACACCTTGATTCTTTTCATTATCCTCCTATTTCGTGTCTTGTATTACTCTATATCGGCCAATACCGGTTACTAAACCTGTCTTCAATTTCTTATTTCGTATTTCCCCCATACGACAGTGTCCTCTATGATATTCATTCTCCCTTTATCTACTCACCGCCACCCCCAGAGAAGACCTCTTTCTTTCTCTGTGAGCAATTCTTGTCATTCGTCTCCAGATTTCCACGGTATGTGCTGCATTCAATTACCATTTCCACTGCTCTGCATGCACCCTTCTATTCCAGGGATTTCCAACATGTTCCAACCAACTTGTCCTCTCGGCCACCACGGGCTCTACGTCCAGATTGGCGAATCCAATATGGATCAACCTAACCTTGACTTTACAACAAAGAGGAGTTCTCCCACAATCTAACCTCCTTGGGAGTCAGCCTAAGGCTCGAGAAACTAGGGGGTCGATTCGTAATATGGAGTTACAGAACAGCTTAACGCCTAATGGCCGGAGCCAGCAGAGCACCCAGTTCGGGAGGTGGTCCACGATTGAAAGATATATCAACACGCGATTGATTATACCAGTCGAATGAACAAGTAATCAACGCAGCGATAATGAGAAGTTACTCACCGTACGAGGGGACGAATTGATCAGCTCAATCTTGACGGCAACAGATTTTTCCACTAGAAATAGCCTGAACTGGATCACTAGAGCAATTTCCAACTCCAATGACTAGAATGGCTTGCGATTCTCGAACTCGGCATGCCTTGATTGCATCGCCGCGTTTTGGGGACATTGTTAACCTCGGGACTAGCATCGACAGTTAAGATTTCCAGGACTCAGGGAATCAAGTCGAGAGACCAGATGTATTTGGTGATCGTGAGAAGGGGTTCTATTTGCGTTAGATGCTCCATTGTGTATTGATTCTGACGTAGAGACAGTAAGCACTGGCCCCCTCGGGTTGTTTTAGACATCGCGTCATGATTAGGCGTGGTTGAGAGAACCATGACCATCAGGGCGTTGCCAGTCGGGGTCTAGCTGGTTCCCGAGACAGTGTTGTGCACAATTCCGGGAGCCATATTCTTTCATGTGTAGACGGGCTTCGTTCTAGAGCCAGGAGGAGAGGGTCCTGCTATGATGAAGGCCTGAAAGGGTTAGCTATATGCCCGCACACAGTTAGGTACATCCAAGGACGTACATGTTGGCCAGAGCGAGATGCTAAATTTTGCGTCTTGTCGCAGTATCTGGCGCTAACACATAAGCTTAGTGACTTGTCCATAATAATCGCAACCACGTCGCCGATCTGAGCACCTTGTTTTCTTAGGTGCCGGGCCAGCTGATTGACAGGGCTGTAGGGCTCAGACACGCGAACTCGCATGGGTGTCCCTCTGAGAGGGGAGCTAGGCGTCATAGAGGTAGAGGCGAAGGAGCCGTCCCACCGCCGGACTCGAGACTTCGGCCAATCCTCATATCGGCGGACGAGCTGCTTGAAGGCGGAGGTATGTTCCCAGGGTTGTGCCTGGACCACTAGGGCGGCTGTCTACTCGGATGTAGAGTCCCCGATGCCGATCTGGGTATTTCTTCCCCAGATCATCATAAAGACACTAATCCTGTGTCGAGGGACTAGTGAGACTTTTAAAGACGGCCCAAGCCGTACGGCGAGTTGGCGGTTGGCTCGGGAGTTAGCCGTGGGTAATTGCCTTCCGGCCAAACATCCCGGGATTCGCAACCAGCATCCTGGCCAGTCCTGAACCATGAACAATTCCAAGAAGAGCATAAGCTTAAGTCTTAGTATCTTATTTAAAATTATCGTCTTATTCTATTATTTATATTTATTTTCCTTATGATTTATCCTCTTATATTTGATCCTAAGATGTAGAGACTCATAAAGGTATAAGCCTAAGTAATAGTGTCTTGTTTATAATTATCCTCTTATTTTATTATTTATTTATTTATTTGTCTGCCTGTATACCTCATAATTTATCTTCTTATGTCATAATTGTAAGTTAATCTAGCCTTTTTTGGTGTGTTTGAAGGGCAAGCTGCAGTTCTGCACGACTCATACACTCTTGATTGAAAGCGGATATTCAGGGGTCAAGCCACATTCAAGAAACGGGTTGTCAAATGCAAGGGACCCGCGACAAGAACTGCCAAGTAAAAGCACACATGCTAGCAGTGGTACTGTGGTTGGTTATTGGTTAAATTATGTCTTAAAATCTCAAAGTAAAAAGAAACGGCCCGAGATGAGATCTTACAGAACCGAGACACAACAAGCGGTAGGCGAGACTAATGGCTAAGTGCGAAGGCGACCTACCCTACACTAGCGATTTCGCAAGGCGCACTTATTGAAGGGTCTGCACGGGGTGGTTCTTAACTTCTTTATGGCTTGGCGATGTAACAGTGTTTTCGTGCTCATCTTAAAAAGATAACGCCATTCGTTGGACCCCTGAGGAGAGGATGAGATGGTGTGCATCTACTCTACCTCAAACGACGGGGGAGATTTTCGCAAGTGGGATGAAATATCCCGAGTTTAGATGGAGCCTTAAATACGATGACTAACGAGGTGGAAATTATACAAACACTCCTGCATTAGTTCATCTCCATCGTGTTCATTACAAAGCCGTCTCTTTTGTTCGAGATTTCTTGCACCACTGGGTGAATTTCACGCGTCGTCTGCGTCTGCAGAGTCATGACCGCCTCTGGCACACGCATCCATCTGGACATGGGCAGCATCTTGGCGGACCCCAAACTGGGCGAAATGGGGAGGTTGGCCCGAGGCGGTGTCGTCATGTTCCCCAATCGGGCGACAGATAAGCAGCGGCCCAGGCACCGCCGCCCAATCACCCGCCGTCAGCACCGCGACAGTGCGACCCAGGCTGCGGTGTGCTGGCCGCTGGTGCGCTGGCCCAGGCGCTGGAACACTGCGAGCCCACAACGGCACAAACCCACTGATGCGGCCATGCCCAAGCGCCCCGCGCCCAGCGCACGAACCACTGACGGTGCGCCGTTCGGGGGGCCTAGGCCGCTGTGGGATCCCCGGCCCTTCACTCCCCCGTGCACGCAGACGCCACGCTGCAGCCGGGGCGCGCCACGAACCCAACCGGACCCGTACACATGACACGGCGGTCGAGATGAACTGTTTGTTAGCCCATGCCTGCTTTTTCTCATCTGCTCCTGATCCCGCGAGGCCTTTTTCCTTTTAAGCCGCCATCCCTCGCGTTTCTGCGTTTGCTAGCTGTGAAGAACAATCCTCTTCCGAGGTCGAGGGACCTGACTCCCTTCGTCACCGTCCGGGCCGCCTGGACCGCAGCTAATCAGCCGGAACCCCACCACTCAATTACGCTCCGTTAGACGCGCGCCACACCATACCAAGCCACACGCTTCCGGGGGCCGGCCTGGTGCCTCAACACCAAACCCGGGCCACTCCAGGCGCGTGTTGCGTTTCCCTCCATCAACGACTCCGTCTCGTTCTGCCACTCATGGACGACGCACCGCTTTCCTAGATATCCTCGGCGCCCTCTCTCTCTCGCAGTCTCTCCTTTGGCCGGCTGTTCTATCATGTTTCCCGCCGTCTCCCGCCGACTCTCCGCCCCGCTTCGATAAGCTCCCGTGCGGCCTCTCCCACTCTGCCTTGTCACAGTGGCCGCCGCCGCCATGGAGAGGCCCCATGTCGCCTGTCCCGACCACCACTCGTCCCAGCTGCAGTGCTGCTGCGGCCGCGTCGATTGCGCCCTGCTCAAGAGGAACTCGATTGTCCTCGAATCCGTCGAGAAGGATGTCCACACAGCCGCCCAGTTGGGCCAGGTACGTTACGCGCCCGTCTAATGCATTCCTTGCTTTGTCTCTCCGCTTCCTCGCATTCACTGTCTCTCCACCTCCACCCTCACTGGAGCCGCATGCCAGACAAAGCCACCGCGTATTGTTTTTGACACAAAGCACGCGAGTCACAACATGGACCCCTCACTGACTTTTTTTTCTCCTGATCTAGGCCCTTCTGGCAAGACACGAAGCATACATGGCCGATGCCGAACGGGATCGCCTCGACTTGACCACCCGCATAGAACGCCTTGAGATGGACAAGCAAGAACTCGAGGCCGAGAATGCCGTCCAGATCGAGGAGAATCGGGTCCTGCTCGACCAGCTCGAGGCCCTCAACAACACCGTCTGCGAGTCCGATACCAGGATCAAGGCCCTTGAAGCTAGTCTTCTGTCCTCCCAGCAGGCCGTCCGCCGCCTCGAGACCACCGCATTCCGTGCCTCCGACACCGAGCGATACCTTGCCGTCCTCGAGCAGGAGCAGGAGGAACTCCACCAGCAGCTGCAGTCCACCGAGGAAGATGCCCGCTCCCACGCCCAACGCTTCAAGGAAGCCCAGCGGGGCATCATGGACATGCAGGACCAGCTGGAGAGGATGGAGGCCGAGGCCCGTCAAGAGCGTGAGCGCCATGCCGAAGTCGTCGGGAGGATGGAGCGCCAGCGAGAGGTTGAGAAGCATCTCGACACGGCTGCCGGCCGTCTCAAGGGCGCTGCGGCGTCCAAGTCGATGCAAAACACCAAGAACGGGAACACCGTGGTTAACCATTTCGTGCGAGACCTGCTCCAGGACAACGCCAACCTGCAACTGGGCATGGCCGAGCTCCGCGAGTTGCTGCTCAACTCCAACGACGAGATCCAGTCCCTGCGCGACCAGATGCTCCACCACCAACCCATCGAGTACGACGCTGCCGCCTCGACGCTCAAGGCCGAGCTCGAGGGCCCCGACATCGACGGCCCAGCCACTCCTCGCGTCTCGCAGGAGTTGCACATCCACCACCACTACCACGTCGCCCCTAAGGTCACGTCAAAACCGGACAACCGCAAGCCGAGGCGCAAGCGTCACGGCCTCATTCCCGGCACCTTTACTCCGCCGACCTACTCGGGCCACTCGACGCCCAACACATCCGGGCAATGGCGCCTCACTCCTTCGACAGGAGCGCCCGCGCTGCTCTCCCTCACCACCAAGGAACCCAACTCGGTCGTGGGCATGCCGCGTCAACGCTGGTCCGCAGACCAGTTCTCCGAGTTTGCGTCGTCGGTTCCCAGCTCTCCGCAATCCAACCAGCGAAGCTCCATGTTCGACCCCAACATGACCGACAGCGACTATCCCATGTCGCCCGCCACCAGTTTCGGTACCATGTCTCCCACCTGGAGGGCCTCACATCGCAAGGGGCCCTCTGAAATCTCAACCCTCAGCTTCCAGGCCCCTCCGCCTCCCCTATACGTCGATCCTGGAACTCCCCCCACTCCCCAGGCAAATCGCCAGCACCATGTTATCCACGAAGAGGACGAGGAGGACGAAGACCAAGACAACGACATTCTTCGCCTGGAGACGCCTGACTTGGTTGGAACTGCGCCATCCATCGATGAAAATTCGACCATTGGGGACTCTGACGTCTCCAAGGATGAGTTTGTGCCTCGTCCTCGCATCCACCGCGCAATCTCGCACGAGTCCATCATGTCGCTTGCCGGCGGACTCGACATCCACACCCTCAAGGCCCGGCCCAGCCAGCTGACTCTGCGCCCCCTGGGCGGCGCGGAAGCCGTCGTGACGGATATTACGGCTCAGCCTACCCTCTCTCGAGGTATGCCCAGGCGAAGTGCCGTGGCTCTTCGAGACAGCTTCATGGGCCTGCCCGCTCCAAGATCAGTGTCCGGCCCTATGAGCCGGTCCGTCCGGTCACTTTCTCCAAACCCCGAGACGCCTCACGGAAGTCCCGGAGGCGGAGCGTTGGGCAAGTGGGTTGGCTGGCGGCCGTGGGGAAGCTCAACCCCCAACACGGCGGTCAGGGTTCCCAGACCCATCATGGAGATCGAGTCGGACCTAAATCGAGCACCCGGCATCAACCAGCCCGGTGCCATCCCCGGCTTCCAGAAATACTGGGCAGCTCAGCGACGAAAGGGCGCGCCGTCAAAGGTGCTCCCCGAGACGGTCGACAGCGATGCTCTGCAGGAAGGGTTGCAGGAGGGATGAGTCCTGCAGCATGCGGGAGCGTCGACACTTTTCATGCAGTGTCCCGCCCCTGACACAATCATTCATCGGAACCCCGGAGTTTATGTTTCACGGATTGTTTTATTGGAGTTTGTTGGTTCAAGCATCATCCACACACGCTTGGAGACGGAAATACCCTGGCCGTGCAAGGCCCCCTGTTCATTCATGTCTTGTCAACTATGCGAGACCCAGTCCGCACATATGCATTCGTTATCGGTGTTGCATGGAGGTTTCTTTATTATATAGAGCTTAACGTGGCTATACGTCCAATATTCCTAATCTGCAATCAAGTTATATATTACCATCTTGCCCTGTTATGTTCCTGTTCAGCATGGACCAATACGTCGTGTCCACTCCTTGCAGCGCCCAGTCTTCTAGATCTGCGGTGAAACACGGCCACTCGGTGAAGTTTGCGGCTGCGTTTGCGGGACAGTCGGTGCCCACGCCGCCGTCCATGGATATATACGGGGCATGCGGCTGGTCGAAGGACAGGCAGGGATGCATGATGCCGCCCCCGTCTGCGGATGGATGCCCGCCCGGAGTCGAGCCCGTCGACGGCAGCAGAGTCGCAGGAGGACTCGGGCCGGGGTGGATGTTGACCGTCCCCAGGAATGGGATGTTCAAGTGCACAGTTCGGTCATCGCCACTGCCTCCAAGCGTTGGTGTCTGCACGATGGGGAGCAGCTGGCGGATGGTGTCGGCCGACTCGAGACACAGCCGGTCGTTGTTCAGGGCGCCCATCTCGTGCATCTTCTGCTGCACCGTCTCGGCCGTGGCGCGGTCCTGCGCGCGCTGCGCCTCGTAGCCGGGAGTCGACGACGCCGCCGGCCCCAGATATCCCAGCAGCAGCGTCATGGCCCCGATCAGCGCCGAGTAGTCGACGTGGCGCCCCGACACGGCCTGCGTGTACGTGCCGCGGTACTCGAGGAAGCGCGCCAGCACGTCGCGGCTGGCTTGCATGCACGTCGCGCGGTTGTACTCGTAGCGGCGCTGGCCCGGCGGCTGGACGAGGTACGGCAGATGCAGCAGGATGAGGAGTGAGAAGTGGCGGACTTGGATCTTGACGACCGACATGTCGTCGATGCACGTGTCGGACGAGCTGCAGCAGATGGCCATGTCCGGTAGCTTCCACCACATCGCGTCCATCATCTTGGCCGCCTTCTCGATGTCCATGTCGATGGCCTGCGTCATGACGTACGCCTCGCTGCCCGTGAGGTGGTTGCGGTCCGCGATCTTGCCCGCGATGACCGAGTACAGCTTGCCGAGCTTGTCGCTGGGCGACTCGAGCAGCGCGTTTTCGCCGAAGAGCAGCGAGTCGTCGCGCGAGCCGATGGCGAGGCCTAGGACTAGCGAGAGGTAGCGGTCGCCGCAGTTGATGCGGAACCACAGCACCGGCGGCGAGGGCTGGCGCTTGGGGTCGAAGGCTGGGTCGCAGGAGCGGATCGACTTGGTCGTCTTGCGGTCGATGGCCATGAGCTGCGCCATGTTGAGCGCGCGGCGTGAGGTCATCCACGCCTTGCGTAGGTGGCCGGCGTCGCTCTGGAAGAAGCTCTGCAGGATGAGACACTCGAGGCCTTCGAGGGAACCGACGAGGTCGTCGTCCGAAGTCACCAGCCTACCGGCTACGGCAACCCATTCCTCCATCGTCTCCGCGGGCGACTTGGCCAGCCTCAGCCCGCTGCTGTCAAAGTACGGCGGCAGCTGCTGCAGACATATCGCCAGCTGCAGCAGGCGCTTGGCCAGGATGGCGGGATGGCTCGTCACGTCGGGCACCTGCGCTAGCGACGAGATGGGCTCGGGCTTGCCGTCGATCTGGTCCTGCTGCGAGTAGAAGGCGGCCAGGACGTACTTCGCGCCGGGGCTCTGCTGCGAGATGGCGTAGAGGGTTTGTTGTGGGGGAAATAGGGCGTGGAGCTGCTTCGAGATGCTGTTGTACCGGGCTGCGCGCGCGGTGCCTCGCACGGAGAAGGCCCGGGGACTCGGGAGGCTGACGTTGCTCAGGGGTGTTTCTCCCGCAGTGAAGGAGGCGATTTGATGGGCGTTTCCTACGGCCGAGTTGTCGAATATGTCCCCGGAGTCCTCCGTGAGGCCGGTGTAGGGACCCGTAGCCGGTGACTCCGAGGGAGAGGGTATGCGTTGCGATGCTGGGTCCTCCGCTGCTGTATTATTGACCAACTTCTCCATAAGCTCCTCCAACCGGCCGAGACGCTGAGCCAGTCGTCGGTCCGGAGCGGGAACAGGCTCCGCAGCTTCTTCTTGGGACACGCATCTCGACTCCCTCGTGATGCAGCCCACGCAGACCGGGTCTTCATCGCTGCTGAACTCACACTTGATCTTGCGGCGACGACCTGAGACAATGAGCGAGAGAGCCGATATATGAACAGGCCGACTTACATTCCCAGCAACTGCGGGTTCCCTTGCGGACCTTGCGCCGCTTCGACGCCGGCTCGCTCATCGTTGTAAGTCTGGGGTTGGCGGATCCGATCACTCAAGAGCCCCGGTGGCTTCGGCCGAGTCATGGACGATGCTGCACATTGGCAGCGACGGAGGCGCGGGGAGAGATGGATTACCGACAGAAAGGGCTCTGCAGATGTACGACAGGCGAGTAATTTCTGCCTCTGGGGTGCTTTGTGAGCGACGCTCTGGCGTGTCTGAGATGCGGACGAAACACGGACGAACAGAGTAGGGATATGGTGGAGATGCTTCAACTCGCGCCGTTTCCAGCGCTTCTTACTGGTTATTTCGTCCGTTTCGGCCGCCGACCGGACGAGTGACTCAGCTTCTCCGCTGCTTGGATTACTAATGCGCTTCCTCCGCCCTGAACCGCCGTGGAACTCCACGGCGGCGGGCTTAAAAGGGTAATGGCCAGGGTATCGTGGAGGACTCGCAGGGGTAAGGGTATTTTGGGACGCGGATCGCGCCGTCTCGGTCGCCATGGAGCAGCGAGAGACCTGGAGCTGGATCCTGTTCCTTTTGTGGAGTGGGTTTGTAAGAGACGCGTTTGCTCCACGGCGATGGTTTCGGGGTTGGGAGGGTATAAGTAATGGAGGAGGGAGAGATGGGAATGGGACAAGACAGAATACAGCATTCAAAGCATTTACAGCAAATACAGCACATCATTACAGTACGGGTACATCAAAGAACATCTTCAATTTATTTCAGCAACTACAACTTTACAATGTCTTCACAACGCTACACCTCCGACCCCGTGAGCCCTGAGCCTCTAGCCCAGCCGCTTCAGTTCCAGCCCTCGGGGCGAATTGCCAAGAACCGCTTCCTCAAGAGCCCTATGGCCGAAGCCCTCGCAAGCTGGAGCCCTACGGTCCCCTCCGAGAGAGGCATTCCCACGGATGAGCTTGCCGAGCTCTACAGCCAGTGAGTTGGCTGCCAAAACATGAGAGACGGATCCTAATATTTGGTAGTTGGGGCAAGGGCAAGAACAGCTGGGGTGTTATCATCACTGGAAACGTCGACATTGAGTTTGACTCGCTAGATGGCATCGCCGATATGGTCATCACCCCCGAGTGCCCTCCAGAGGGAGAGCGCTTCGAAGCTTTCAAGAAGGTTGCCGCCGCAGCCAAGGTCGACGGCAGCCTCATCCTCGCCCAGGTCACTCACCCCGGCCGGCAAGTGCAGGCCCGCGTCAACCCAATTGCCATTTCCGCGTCTGATGTGCAGCTTGGTAAGTCCATTAACACCACTATCTCCACTGCCAAGACTGACCCTTGTCCTAGAACCCAAGATGGGAATGACCTTTGGCAAACCCCATGCCGCGACCAAACATGAACTCGCCAGGATCGTCGAGGGCTTCGCGCACGCTGCCGAGTATCTGTCCAAGGCCGGCTTCGACGGCATCGAGCTGCACGCCGCCCATGGCTACCTGCTCTCGCAGTTCCTCTCGCGCACCACCAACAAGCGCACCGACGAGTACGGCCCGCAGACGATCGAGTCGCGGCTGCGCCTGATTTCGGAAATCGCCACGGCCATCAAGGCGCGCGTGCCGGCTGACTTCATCGTCGCCGCCAAGCTCAACAGCGTCGAGTTCCAGGACGGCGGCGTCACGCCCGCCGACGCCAAGGAGCTGTGCGAGACGCTCGAGGCGCACGGGTTTGACTTTGTCGAGCTCAGCGGGGGCACGTACGAGAACCTGGGCTATAGCTACGAGAAGGAGTCGACGAAGAAGCGCGAGGGTTTCTTCATCGAGTGGGCCGAGACCGTTACTAAGTCGCTGGCGGCCGATCACAAGATGAAGACTTACATCGTGGGCGGCCTGCGATCCGTCGGAGCCATGGTCAAGGCTCTCGATGTAGTCGACGGCATCGCCATGGCCCGACCAGCCGCTGCTGAGCCGCGTCTCCCCATTGAAATCATCGAGGGCCGCGTGCAGGGCGCACTGAAGCCGCTGGACATGGTCGAGGACGACTTTGGCATGGGAATGGGCGTGGCGCTGGCGCAGATTTCGCAAAGCGCCAAGGGCAAGGAGCCTCTGAGGCACAGCGACGCCGAAGTTATCCAGACGTTTGGGCAGGATATGGGTGCGTGGTACGAGAAGGTTGTCCAAGATGGAGCCAAGATGGAGTATATCCGTGCCATTGAGTACTCTGGACCTCTGGCGGAATATGGCACTGTTGCGACTAAATGAGGGCGAGATAGATTCGGCGTGACTTGGTAGACGATGGATAGAGCATTTTAGACATAGCATGAACGGGAATAGACAATTGTGATTCTTTCCACACTAAGCTCATGGCCTCTGCACGGCAATTATTGTTTCCGGTCCTCTCATTTTTACCAATAGTCGCTCGTGCCATGTGCATCGCCAAATTGACGTCAAAGGATCTTGATCCTTGGTCGTCCATTTCGTCAGTGGAGGCGTCTCACATCAGAACGGGTCGTACAGCCCTATCTCGTTGTGGCTAGGGTGGGATTTGTAATCATTCATTTGGTGGCCTCGACCGTCTTCAACTCCATTTGGCTTCGACATTACAATTGACTTGATGCGACCGCCTACTTCCCATCTAGGATTATTCCAAGAGCGCTGAAGATACCATATCTCTTCCCGGTCACCATATTATGACGACAATGTATACTCCACCTGAGGAGGCAGAGGCAGCCCGATCTAATCGGCGCAAAGGTACATCACCTTGACCCAGCACACGAACACACTGACACTCGTATAGTCTGCGACTTGTGCTTTACGAAAAAGATCAAATGTGACATGCTCAAGCCCGTGTGTTCCAACTGCATTCTCTACAAGGCAGACTGCAAGACCAGTATTATCCGGCGGAAAGCAAACCCACCCAAGGCCAAGCCAGCACCGCCGGGCCAAGGGGATGGGCGTGTTGAAACTCTCGAGGCTCGCTTGGCCAGGATTGAAAACCAGCTTCAGCAAGTTCTCGATGCAGCGCGAGATGTCCACAAACCTGCGGACAACACAGACTGGTTGCCACAGAGGGATCCTGGAAGAACTGATGATGTTGGTCAAGTGGACATGCTGGCGGATCCAATCATGCAAGACACGATTCCAGAAGAGACGGGACTCGAAAATCCCTGGAGATTCGATCCCATTGAGCCGCAGCTCTACCAAGGCCCCGAACCAATTGCCTTTGTCCTGCCGCCGTTGGACGAGATCCTCCCCACCATCGACCACTACTTTGTATCCTTTAACCTCGTCATTCCTCTCTTCCACCAGAACACCTTCATGAAGATGCTGCATTCCTGGTACAACGACCCCACGTTTCGCGACAGAGGCGCCTGGGCGGCCGTGCAAATCGTCATGGCGCTCGGCTACCGCACGCCCCGACTCACATCGACGGACGCCGTTTCGGTGCAACTCGACAAGGCTGACCGCTGTCTCAAAAGTGCACAGGCCGTCATATCGGAGCTGGTGACCAGAGAGGAGGATTTGCTGGGAGTCCAGATCTTGCTCGGCATAGTCATGCTGTTCCAGAACAGTCGCGATCCGAAACCAGCCAGCGTCATTATCGGCACAGCGGTGAGGCTGGCCCATAAGCTGGGGCTGCACTCTGCAGAGACGTCGAAACTATTCAGCGTCGAGGAAGCTGAGCAGAGATCTCGCGTGTTGTGGATCGCATATACCCTCGACAAGGTAAGTACACGCGCCAAGGGTCATCTCGTGACATGAACTCACCGTGGTAGGACATATCTCTGAGAGCCTACACTCCGTCAACAATGTCTGACGATGACATCGACGTTCCTCTTCCCATACTGGCACCCGCTGATAGTTCTGGTCTCATCTGGACGCAAAACGGCCAGGCTCACTTCAACTACCACAGACGACGTGTTGAGCTTGCCCACATCGAAGGCAAAGTTTACGACCTGCTCTACTCCAACAGAGCCGCCAAGGTCAAGGGCGCGGTACGCCAGCAGCGCGTTGCGAGGCTACAAGCAATGCTCGACCAGTGGTATGAGCGCATCCCCTCCGTCTTCCACTTTGAACAGGTTGCAGCCAATGTAGGACCAAGCCAGCTCGTCCAGTTGACCAAGATGCACCACGCATATCTCATGGCTGAGATCATGACGCATGGGGTGTACAGCCATAATGCCGACTGGGTAAAGAGGATAAGCTCTTTTAGTCGATCGGCCATAAATAACCTACAGAGCCTCCCCAGTAATTTTAGAAATATCAACTGCATTAGCAACAAGGAGCAAGAAGCTCCGTTGCCGGAAGGGTGGAGCAAGTGCGTTGAGATCAGCCGAGGGTGTATGGACCTGTTCCAGGGAGCAACGCCGACGGAATGTCTCATCTGGTAGGTCGCCTCCATTATCTGGTAACTCAACTGACACGAAAAAGGCAATGCAGTTGTGCCCACTTCTCTGGGCTCATCATTATCCTTGCAAACATGTCTCTGCACCCAGGACATGAACTAGTGGCTTTCGACCAACACCTGGCTCTCCGCGCCATCAACCTATTCGACAAGCTCCTAGATATCATCGAAGACGACGGCTTCAAGGCCTTGCGCCTGGTAGTAGGCGAGCTGAGCGAGAAGGCAAATTTAGCCGTCGAGACGCACCGACTAGAGAGTGTGAAATCGGACAACACCGTGTTCGAAAGCCTGTGCCCAGATGTAGATGCGCTTCAACCTACAGAACTCGAGTTCCTGCCGCAGGACACGGAATTTGGTGGCGTTAATGGTCCTTTTGCGGAATTCGACGCCAGTGAGTTTCAAGACTCTGTTTTTGGGCAAACATATAACGCTACGGATTTGAGAGGGATTCCAGCAATAGCGGACCTGGACGATTTTTTGAGATGATTTTGCTCGTGGTTAGGCAGGATTTCATTTGACATGACTAAGTGGTCAACAGCGTTCTATAGGAGTCTGAGCAATAACGTGTGGGCATAAAATCTAGATAGCGAGGGGGGTTCTGCAAGCCATGTATGAAATCACCTTTCAGTGCAATGCACTTCGGCTCTGCCAAGCGACCACATTTTAATCTGCCACTCTAGGGACTTGCTTCCACAGAACAAGACATTCGTAAATGCCTCGGTCAGAAACGGGTCTAGATATTTCTGTGTCATTCTTCCCAGGCAAAACTCAAGTGGTCCTGGGAACTGTTGTCGCAGGCTTTCGAAACGTGCTTGCCACCAATGTGCGGGTTTCCCAGCAGTCAATCCGTCAACATCGTCTCCAGACGTTATGAACAATCGGACGCAAGACCAATCGTGGAGGTTGAGAATCTGCTTCTCAAGGAAGAACTCGATAATTTGGAAGTCATCGCCGCGGATACTGCAGATGAGCGTGGACTTGATCCCTTGACTTGTATCTTGCCGGCCGCGTCCAGACACGAGAGATAAGAAGCAAGCAATACCGGTCCCACCAGCAACGCACACCTTTACATCGTCTAAAGCCAGAACGTCATCGGGAAACCCATTGCCGACATCAACAAGGCGCGTGGTAAGCTGTCCTTGCGGCCGGGGAAGACCTATCAACCCGGCGACCCTCCCGTTGCTCGCCAGAAAAGCAAAAGAGCACAAGTTTCCAGATGCGTCGTGCTCAAAGTGGCACGGAGTAAAGTTCAAGCGACGGTCCTCTTCACTGAGACTGTGGGAGCCTGCAATGGGGTCGAGATCCGGGGGAAACTGCAGGGAGACCTTTCCCGAAGGGCGAATGTTGGTGTTGCGTCCCAGCTGACCGGACCTTGCAAAGGTGTGGAGACTAACGCGTGGGGTCAAGCGCTGTGATGATTCCAGAGTCCAGATGAACTCGTCGTCGTACGGAGCTGCCATGGAAATGGCCTTTGGAGTTGTATCACGCCACTTTCTCAGTCTCGTCCATCCGCCTAACTTGTCTCTCAATATATGCCGGAACAGCCTACACGACTAGACAGCTCGGACGGCCATGTGACGAGGTTTATACCGACACGGAACCTCCGCAATTGGGAATTCGTCCAGCCACAGCGTCACCACGGCGGTTCCGCGTCTAGGATTCTTCCCCACAACCCCATGTCGCGCGCACCATTCCCCGTTGAACGGTAGTTCACCAACCCCACAGCGCGGAATTTCTTCCACTCGACGGGGAACCGGGGCAAGCAGTTGATGCAGGTTTAGAGACTCAACCAATGCAAACGGCGGCGTCGTATTAATATTCGACTCCTTCCCCGGATCTTTGCGACTGTGGGGTTAACAATCAGTTCTCAACCTTACATTCACCTTATCTTAGAGACTTGAATCCAGAGTGGAAATATGGCTGCGACATCAGGCCAGGGAAAATTCGGGATGACTCCGTGGCTGCTCTTCAGCTGCTCGGTCATCTCGATGGGAGCCATTTTCTGGGGGTAAGCTCTATCGCGCTGGTTATCGACTCTCAACTAATGTTTTGCAGATATGACATTGGCATCCTGAGCACAATCTACGTTTCCCCGGGGTTTATGAAGGCGCTTGACAATCCCTCCTCGAGCGATAAGGGCCTCATCACTGCCATCTTCTACGCCGGACAATTTATAGGATTTGCATTTCTCGCTGGGCCGACCAACAATCGATTTGGACGTCGCTGGGCTGGATTCATCGGCGTCGTTGTTCTCTGCATCGGAGCCGTGTTCCAAACCGCAGCAACCCACCTTGCGATGATGGTCGTTGGCCGAATCATTGCAGGTCTGGGAACCGGTGTCGTTTCAACATCTGTGCCTTTGTATCTCAGTGAAGTCGCCCCGGCGCAGCACAGAGGTCTATATGTTGCCGGTAATCAGGTCGGCATCGTCTTCGGGTAGGTTCTGATAAAAGTTGATGTGCGAGTATCTTAGCTGACGATGCTTAGCATTTCCATGGCTTTCTGGGTTGGATATGGATATTCTTTCTGGGACTATGGCAATGGCATCAACCTAGAGTGGCGTCTTTCAGTGGCTATGCAATACGTTCCCGCCTTGCTGTTCCTCGCCGGAGTGCCGCTGTTGCCCGAAAGGTATGTATCCCATTAAATTTGCTGGGAGTGATTGGTTCTGACACACCCAGCCCTCGGTGGCTTCTGGAGCATGATCGAACAGAAGATGCCGCAGTCTCCCTGGCCAAACTGCGAGGAGCGTCCAACATTGCTGATATCCAGGTTGAGCTGGACGAAATCCACGCCAACATCCTCTGGCATAAAAAGAACTCCATCACCTCGGCCATAGTTTTCATCAAGGAAAAGCCTTTGTGGTCCCGCCTCTGGCGAGCCTGGGCCCTGTCGTTCCTGCAGCAAATGAGCGGCGCCGCTGGAATCAGATACTATCTTCCCACCAACTTCATCGCTGCGGGCACGTCGGAGAGCTTGAGCTTGCTGGCGTCGGGAATTGACGGCACGGTCCAGGTTGCGTGCACTATTGCTGCCATGTTCTTCATCGATAAGCTTGGACGCAGACATTCGCTGGGTATTGGTGCTATCATCATGGCATTCTGTCTGATGGTGAGTTGAAGCCGATGAACTGGATCGAAAGTCTTACTAACTTGGTCAGATCAACGGTGCTCTGCAACTCGCGTACCCCAATCAGACCAACAGCCACGCAAACTACTGCAACATCTTTTTCATCTTCTTCTTCACTGTCGGATGTAAGGTGACCACTCAACGAAATTCTGAACCTCTGCTAATACGCCATAATAGACAGCATGGGATTCGGTCCTTGTGCCTGGATTTACTCTTCTGAGATTTTCCCAGCAAACTGCCGTTCCAAGGGCCTGGGCCTTTCTGCCTCGGGTGCTTCCCTCGGTGCCATCATCGTTGGCCAGGTCTGGCCTATCGCTGTAGCTAATATCGGGCCACGCGTTTACTTCATCTTCATGTCCTTCAATGTCTTTTCCGCCATCTTGGTCTACTCCTGCTACCCAGAGACCAAGAGAAAGACTCTCGAGGAGCTTGACTCGCACTTTGGCAAGCTTAATGTTCACTCGGAGACTGAAGCTACCCCGAAGCAGATGCTGGACGAGGGCCATGATCATCTTGAGGAGACCGGCTCGAAGGCATAATTGTATACATTCATCCTATAGCCATAGGCTATACCCTTAGTAAATGATATAGCAGCTGCTGTACTTTTAGGAGGTTGAACCAACCAATGAGTGTTGTGTTTAGGACACCTCGTAACTTAATCGACAGGTCCAGCGAGGACTTAAGCCGCTTGATCTCCTCACGTCTAATGTGATCTATTCTCCTTGATAAACCGTTTTAGGCTACCGATCGTCTTATTTGACGCCTGTACCCTTTGAAATAAGTACCTCGACAACTTCAGCATGCCTCACTTGAGAAGCAATTGATAGTAGAGAGCCAGTACTAGAAACAACTTTATCAACACCCATATGTCCTATATGGGCTCAGTTTCGTATGGATCAAACAGAGACATGACGGCGTTATATTTATTGACAAGGACGAGGATGATTGCGCAGGACTGAATTTGTGTTCTTACAAGCCACATAGGTATAATAGGTCTAAGGCGGTCTCATGAGACTTAATTTAATTACTCGCAGATTATTATTATCGCATGATAAAGTTGGTCGAAAAAGTCGGAGACCTGTAAACAACACCACTCATCATCCTATCTGATGTGACTCTGCTTAACCGGATCGTTTGCTACTAACTTCCCTCGACAGTCTGGAAATTCGCACACCGGGTCAGTTTTCACTTCCATATTGCTTACGCATACCTCTTGGAAATTATGGGAATTTAGGACCCATTATTTCATTTCCCTTACTGCGAAATCAAGGTCCCTAGGCTCTGCATATCACAAATCCACACATTTAACCCAGGTGGGCTGCATATTGCGCTAAACAGTCCCTGTCGCCTGTTTATTACCCCGCATTCCGCGGTCCCATGGGCGTCTGGTCACTGGGCTGCTTAAAAGCTCGCGTTGCCCGCAGACATTCCAACTGTCCGACGGCGCCACCGAAATGCTGGCCGGATCCCCCGATGACGGACTCGAGGCATGGAGCCGCCTTTTTTCGTGAGTAACACTGCTGTTGATACGCACAGTGTGTTGATAGGCACTGACAATCTAAGACAATCAATGCTTGCAACCGCTGCAGGAAACGCAAGGCGCGATGTGACACAGGTATGACGCCCCGGAGCGAGTTATGCATGATGCAATCAGCTCCTCCATGCAGGACGCTGTAAGTAACGCTCGTCAAGGCATCCCGGCTTGTGGTCCATGTCAGAACTCTGGCTCGACTTGCGAATACACAGACCCACGCTCGAAGAACACGTATCTGCGAGATTTCATCCAAGTTCTCGAGGATCAGTTGGCAAGCCTCGAGAGAGAGGTTGCAGAAGCGAGATCCCAGGATTCTATCAAGGGCGACCATTCAGACCATGGCCAGAAGCTACCCGCGGTTGCTGCGAGTGGTGGCAAGGAGAGTCAGGCTCATCCAGACTTGATCCGCCTTGAAGCAGGAGGCGATGCTCATTTTCTCGGTGTTTCTAGTGGTGGGTACCATATCCATATCCATTATCATGTTGGTACTGATTGAACCAGGCATGCACATGGCTCGCTCAGTCCTGGAGTCTGCCCAGCGGAACAACGCCAATCTCGAATCACGTCCGAAAGGCGATTCCTTCCCGTCTCCATCTCACTCATCCCAGAGCCATATCCATCACCGATCGCCACACCCGGCGCTCCCCTCCCACGAGACTGCAATGAATCTCCTCGATGTGTTTTTCAGCCAATACCAAATCCAGTATCCCATCCTAGTCGAGGACGATTTTACGACTCTAATCTCCTCATACTATTCAGAGATTGAGATGGGCACGCACCGTAAAGACCCATGGATAAAGTTTATGCTCAACATGTCGTTTGCTAGTGCGCTGGTATTTCTTTCTCAAGAGAACAGAGACGCATTGACGCTCGCACAGGAGTTCAGCTCAAATGCCATGGCTGAATTCAGCAGCATAATGCAGATCAAAAGCCTCCACACCTTGCAATGCTTGCTTTTGCTATTGCTGTATTCAGTTCTCAGTTCTTCATCAGCGCCTGTCTGGTACATATCTGGACTGTGTTCTAGAATGTGCGTGGACCTGGGACTCCATTCCGAGAGAACAATCGCGGTATCTGGGAAGGGGGAAGCGACTGAAGATGAGATCGACACCAAGAGGCGTCTATTTTGGGTCACCTATACCTTTGAAAGGACACTCAGCATAATGTTAGGCCGACCATTCACCCTCGAAGATTCCACAATTGATGTCAAATTCCCCACGACGTCTCTACCAACCAGCAAGCGAAGCCAGATACTCCACTGGCTAAAGCTCCAACGACTGCAGAGCGAGATTGTCTCTCGGCTATACATCAGCCGAGACGAAGCGTCCCACACCCAAGGGGACCTTTCAAAATGGGTCACGGAGATGAATCAACAATTGGCGACATGGAATGATCAAGCTCTTTTGCTATCAGATTCGACAAGCTTCAACACGGATTGGTGGAGGTACTGGTACCAAAATGCCTTGCTAATCCTTCATCGACCGTCACCTACCATTTCTCGGCCTGACCCTCAGACGCTGCATACATGTTACAACGCTGCGAAGAGTCTTATCCAACTCTCTTTCATCCGTGTCAACAAAGGGCTGACCGATTTTACGTGGCTAGAATTACACTACCAGGTCATGAGCGGCATCACGCTGTTGTTCCTGGTCTGGAATAGCCCAGACACAAGAACAGCAGCAAAGAACGAATGGATCACGTTTAAAAGTTGCCTGTCCCAGTGGGGATTCGTCTTGGATCGCCTGACGGAGCGCTGGGACCGGATGGCGAGACCCAAGCAGGTTCTTGTCAAGTTGGCAGATGCTACAGTGGAAGCTGTGGAGCGAGACTTTGTCAACTCTTCATCAAGAAGTGACGAGGGGCAAAGGCAAAAGAGGGTGCGGGATCAAGATCGCAGACGCTCAATAATGGAGCAACTGGGGTCTCCAGGAGTGCTGCTGGGAGATTCGGGCACCAACAAGAGAGGTTTTGACTTTTCACAAATCACAAGGGCGGAAGATGCATTTGGCATAGGGAATTCGGTCCAAGGGGTTTCTCCAACCTCCAGCAATAGCGGGCTGGTGCAAAACTCGACGTTCCAAGCGTTCAATATTTCCAACGCCGCCCACCAGGCGACTGAAGGAGTACCGCAACTATCATGGACAGTTCCACAGCCATCCAACGAGGCGATTCAGCACCAGCAGCCATTTGATGTAGTTGACCCGTCGATGACGGCGGATGTATCCGCGATGCTTGCCGATGAGATATGGCCCTGTCTTGGACCCTACGATAATACTGGCATGCTTGGGGGTTTCGGGCTATTTGAGTATTTCCCAATGCCCATGGCGGGAGTGGAAGACACCGAAATGCAGGGACAAGGCATGTCTTCGAGAATTGAGGGAGTGGTTACGGATAGCGTGCTCAACTTTCGTGAAAGCTGGGAAGGGGAAGGTACGGATAATAGTGCCTAATAATTATAAGTACTCTGTCACTTACAGGCTCATTATGTACTGAGGTAGTTACTGTATAATTACTTGTGTAGTGTTGTTCTAGGTACATGGAGGTGAAGTGGGATTATCTACAGTGCCGTGGTAGCAATGGGTTAATGATAGTCTGGTTATTTTATCTCGGCAAATCTATTCTATTCCATTGAATGATACTATTACAAGTATGTCTACTCACTCACGCTCCACTATCCACGCGCTGCTGTTGTTTGCGTAACCTTTTTCCTATCAAGCCGGAGAGATACCCACTAAGGAACAATACTCCAAGTCTAAAAGGAAGTCAGTACTGGGTGTTCACTGCAACAGGGATAATTTTAGGAAAGGGAAATCGCACATTCCAAAGACTCTGTACACCCCAATTGCTCGGATGAGGCCATCGCCGACCCGGCACTGGGCGCTTCCAGAACCGCTTTTGCAGGGAGATTGATCCACCGCAGACCAGACACAACTGCCTGTAATCATCGGATCCAAAATGAGAAAGTAAATCCATATATTTAATACGCCTTTGCCGATTTCCCTGGTTCGTGCGCTGGGTTGGAAACATGGGGATTCGATCTCCAAAATGGGGCGAACAATTATTACAAGAATCATACTGCCAATCTCGACGGTGCTCGCGATGATGCTTATCAAGCTAAACGAAGATAAGTAGTGTACCAAGGAAGCGGGAATCCGTACTCACACTTCGGCGGTGGCCTCGTGCAGGCTAATTTTCGTGATTGGCATCCATGATAGTACCACACTAATGGTCCACGGCGTGAAGAATACCAGGATCCAGCAAATAGATTCGACGTCCTTCCGCCAGCCTCTGAGCTGTGCCGTCGCAATCGGATCGTTCTGCTCTGGAGGAGCGGGGATTGTGACGACGTTCTCGTTCTCGTTCTGGGGGATCGAAGCACGACGAGGAGCAGAGTCTGCGGCGTTGGTGACGGTGACATTGCGAATAGTCTCTTCGCGCGGGTATGGCGCATCGGCGAAGCCTATCACTTCACTATCGTCGTCGGCATCGTCGCTATGTGGCGGCGACTTTGGTGTCTCGGTGCTCATGGTAGCTAGGATCTACGGATGGCGACAGTAGCAAGAATAGTCTTCAGGCGGAGATGTACCAAGAGGAAAATAATCGAGCCATCTCGGTCAGAAGATGCCTGCAAAAGCATGTCAGCCTTACAGTCCAGTCGGGCGTAGGCAGAATGGGTGTGCCTCACGTTGCGTTGTCGAAGGAGCTGATGCATTGCCCCGCTACCAAGTGGATGGGATCAATTGGGTGCACACGACTCCAATGTCTTTCAGCTGGTCGTGTTAGGAATCTAGTGATTGGACAAAGAGTTTTCTAGGCATCCCCCGCCCGAAAACGCCTCGCCATCCGTGTAAGGCATACTTCATTGTAGATGCGTATAATCGAGCAACAGGACTGATGTCCTAGGCAATCCCGTGATTTAATTTAATTATAAAGTGAGCTTCGAGATACATCGCTCGCATATTCTATCTCTTAAACATGCCTGTTCAAGTACATGTAGAATGTGGCCCCATGTCTAAATTGCCCCATCAGACTTGGCTAACCCTTTGCTGTCGTCGGAAACGCAAGACTCGCGTTACAAAGTCATTTATAGCCCAACAAAAGCCGAGAGCTACGAATCTGGAAGGCCGTTAGCGAAAATTCATTAATATCGAGACTCACAGGGTGGAAGAATCTTACGTCCCAATGGCTCTGTATATCCCAATTGTTACAAAGAGGCCAGTCCCAACCTTGCAATCAGCACTTGTAGAGTCACTTTCGCACTGAAGTGATAATCCGAGCCCAAAAACAAAGCAACCCGTGGCTATCGGTTCTACAATGATAAGGCCAAACCAAAATGTGAAGATTGCGGGCCTTGTGCCGGCTGCGAGTGACAGAGATAGGATGCTCAAATAACGGTAAGCGGCCCCAAGGAGCAAGATACCGCCCACCTCGATAGAGCTGGGAATGATGCTGAGTAGACTATAGAAATGGTAAGCAGTGTGAAGTAGATTGGATGTCAGGTATACTTGCACTCCTATAGATGCCTCGTCGAGACTGATCTTGGTGAGAGGCAGCCACGAGAGAATCATTCCAATGACCCAGGGCAAGCAAACTAACAAACCCTTGAAAGCGAACTCGGCGGATCCCATCAGCCTTTCAGAATTATCTTCCGATAGCGTGCTAATTTGCACAGGAGGACGGGTTGCAGTTGATGCTGACGCGTCGGCGAATCCTGTCGTGCGCCCCATTGCCACAGTCGATATTGCACTTCGTGGCGGTAGTTTTGGTATGATGGTGCTCAGTATAACTGGTGTAATCAACGTTGGGTGCGAGTGAGGGTGTATGCTAGAAACTGCTCTTGAATCGGCGAACCGAGAAGGTATATATATAGCAACTTGGATTACAGGAAACCTCACAAGGTAACAATGCGTAGTGCATTGCCCAAGGAAACAGTGTTTTGCCCCGCTATAATGTGGATAGGGTCAGTAAGATCAACGGATAATACCTGGAGATGCTAGGTCCATGAAGATGTTGATTTGGCACTGGGATGATCCAATTGATTAATCTCTAGGTTTGTCCTGAGTAGTAGCGCCTCACCTGACTATCATGGGCCATTCCACACGCGTGACGCAATATAGCCATATATATAATCAAGACTCACGGCGCTTACAGTGTTTACATAGCCTCAAATTACTCCGGGGTGAGCGAACCTAATGGCCGATTGCACATTGTTCATGAGTTTTACTGGTCTGACTGGTGTTTACACTTCGTCTGTACGCATCTCTGAACCGCATGATCTCACTTAGGTTTTGAATCCCCACGATTTTTCCTGTGGCTTAGTAAAAGGTTTGCAGCTGCAGCCATTCTGGGGATGGGAGCTCAGACGGGTCGCAACCCTGGTGATTGTACTTGGCTTGTGACATGCCCAATATCGCCGCGACCCAAGCATATTTAACGAGCATGTTACGTCTAACTAGCCTAAGTTGAGAAATTACATTGAATCTAACGCCAAGGGCCTAGAAAGTTCCCTTACTCGTATGCACGAACCTCAAAGATGCCTCCGAGTACATGCTCTCCTCCATTCAGCTCCAGAACCTCGACCCCGATCTTACTAACCAAAACATCGGATTCCAAGAGTGCTTCGCGTCGCGATAGGTAGTTGTTGTCCTCCAAGAAGAGCTCCGCCTCTGCGCCCTGGTGCGAGAGGTCAACGATTCGCCACTTTTTCACGCAGAAAGGGATATCTCGTTCCGGATGGCCGCGTTGGACTGACTCTAGAGCATGGTCGTAGTCTGTATCGAAGTGCACCACAACCTTGCTCAATTTGACTGGCGAATCCCAAGAGACTGTTAGTATCTTTCTATCGCCTTGATTGAATGCCGGTACCCAGCAGTTAGTTCGCTTTGTTGGACGCGGCACGCCATTCCGGATATTCTCAGCCGACCAGGCCTGTAATGGAGGCTCGACTGTCAACGCAAGGTTGTGACCCATGGGCCTGCGGACTGGTGTCCACCGCTCGAACAAATCCACCCCAACGTCCTCATCCATGTGCTGATCACACTCGTGTTCGACAGTCATAAGCGCCGAGACACGCTTTAGAGTAGTTGAGATAGCCACCAAGTCATTCTGCATAAAGCAGAGGAATACATATTGCGCCTGCGGGTTCGAGACATCCAGCTCGATAGAGATCTGATTTGATCCCGCCTTTAGATCAAATTGTTTCTCTGCGAGGATATTCTCCGGAGTGTAATTGTAGGGCTTCTGCGAGCCGCGAAGCTGGACTTGAAGAGTGGTGTCTTCCACTGCGAGGACCGTCACAAAGAACTTTGGCACAGGCCCCGCGGGTAACGGCAGCATTTGCGCCAAGCTTCGGACCAGAACCTTTGCGGGTCCATCTGCTGGGAGCGTGGAAAGCTCGAATGTAGATGAGCCTTCAATAGAGCTGGCCTGACGCACGAGGTCTTCAGGGTCGTTTAGTTTATATCCAGGAATAAACTGGCCAAATCTCATAAGCTCAAGCTGAAGATTCTTCATGTTATCTTTAGCCAAGAGTTGAATGGGATCGACGGATAGCTTTTTGCATAGGGATGCAGCAACACCCAGGGCATTGGAATTGGCACCACACGTCGCCATGACCCGAGTCGAGGCAAAAGCCACATGGCTCGCGGAGATGGTGCGACCTCCGTACATCAAGTTCGGGATCTCGGAACAGACCATTGACGAGAAGGGAATCTGGTAGACACCTGGAATAGGAAGTTAGAGACTTGGTCTGAATGCACGAATGGTAGCTACGCATAACGGACCCTTGGAGTGAAGCTGGGTACAACCGTCAACTTCAGAAAAGACTCCATCGGCAGGATGTAAATCAAGCGACCAGCCTCCAAAAGATACCGCATCGGAGTGGAAGCGTTGTTCCACAATATCCTGTTGTTTCATGATAGTTGGACCGACTGCTATCGTGTTAAACATCTTCCCTTTCAGATGTCTCAACAAACTCACTGAACCGTCGGCTTTCTCGTTTGCCTGGAATTGTCCCCACCCACTCAAGAGTGAGGTTTTCGGCCTCCGGAAAGCGCCCTGAGTTTTTAAAGTAGTCCCAGACGCCGTACACGACCTTCCAGAGCTCCCACTTGATTTCCTCGGTGTCATGTACGGTGTCCAATCTGCCACCGTACTCGATCCACCACAGCCGGCATCCCATCTCTTTGGTGCTGAAGCTCTTGAATCTTGGGATTTCGGACTCGACATCCTTCAAGGCGTAAGACGGAGCAACGAATTTGGTGGGGCGCCCGGCATCCTTGGAGTAGAAGTAGATGGAATGGCCGAGCAAGTGGCCGTACTCAGAAGACGGGGCAAACTTCTCGCCGAATTCGTCGCGCTGCTCTGCGCCCACGCGGAAGGGGGCTCCGGCTAAGAATGACAAGGCGCCATCGCCTGTACAGTCGATGTATTGAGGTGCCTTTACCGTGAACATCAAGGACGTCTGGGATGAGAATGCCTTGATGGTGTCGATCCGGTCGCCGGCCTTGTCACATGCGACTAACGCCGTGTTCAGATACAGCTTAATGCCGGGCTCGCTGCAGACCTTGTCAAGAAGGACTGTATCAAGAAGAACGGGGTTTCCTTCAGGGTTGCGATGCAAGTTCTCGAGCAGGATCTCATCAAGCAACCCGCCCTCTCGCGCATATCGATTGTTATTGAACATGTGTGACGTCGCGCCCAAGATCCACAAGCGGACTTCGCTGGACGCATTTCCCCCGAGTACTGGCCGGTCTTGGATCAAGATAACCGAGAGGCCCTGGCGAGCGGCTGTGATGGCGGCGATGGTTCCGGATAGGCCGCCGCCACAGACACACAAGTCGGCCTGTACGTGACGATCCTCATACTGGCGGGACGACGCGGCAGGTTCGCGGCGGAGGACGGGGTCATGGACGATGCGAGCGGGGGCCATGGTGGAATGCAGTACAGAGAGAAGGTTGTCAATGAGGCTACGACAGACTCAGGATGCTGGGTCTAGGGAATGGTTATCTATGATATATGTTCGCACATCGCCCGCCGCAGCGTCCCACAAATGGAGGCGTGGCAAATCATCAGAACCAGCTCGTCAAAGGGCCCGATTGCACAACACGAAGTGACGCGATGCAGTCTCTAAGCAGCGAGAATCTCTCCGCCGTGATATCGCGGAACGCCCGACGGCCTCATGTTGGCCCAGAGACCCATGCAACCGGCGGTTCCGTCTGTCCCCGCACGCTGCAGCGCCAACACCGACTAACTACATTGTGACGACTGGGAATCGCGGGATAAAGCCGCTTGAGAGGCCAGGATCAATCGATAGTGCAGTATCAGCTGCGGGGGCCTGCGGGGAAGCTCCACAGGTTCAGAACCTGCTTGTGGCCTCGGTTCTGAATCTCAGAGCAAGACACCGATCCCGCAAGCAATCGCAGTTCTTTCTTCAATTCGACAGATGAGACATTGATTACGAATTCTCGAGATTGGGCCGTTTAACTACTCCCTGCGGTTTCATGTCGTTGCACTCGACGAGGGAATCAATGCTTGCGGAGAGGAAATCTGCTGGTACGGAACATTCCTTCTCAACACCAGGGTGATGACAGCGTCCACGAATGAAACCGGGCAGGATCTAAGTGGTTGCCTAACTCATAATAATTGATTCACTCTACTATAGCATCATATTAACGAGCCGGAATGAGTCAAGCACCCACTCCATTAGAAGGACGGCGGCGCCGTGATGTTCCATTGCGCATCTCGCAGGTCTTCTCCGCGTGCACCTTTTGCAAGACGCGCAAGATCAAGGTAATCCCATTGCCCTTTACATCTAGCTACCAACTGACAATCTTTTGGCAGTGCGATGGCATAGCACCAATATGCGGCGGTTGCACCAAGTTCGGCCGAGGATCGACTTGCTCTCTGTCGTCGAAATCATCGCATGGTCGTGATTATCCCACCCACCTACAAACCAAGATCCAGCGTCTTCAAGCCGAGCTGCAACGCCGCCAAAATAATTCCTCGTCACCTCCTCTTGATTGCGATGCGCTCGACGACCAAGGCCACCAAACGTCCATGATCGACAATTTGATTGCAGAAATCGGCGCCCTTCCCATCTTAGCCTCATCCTACGCTTCAACATTTGACGGGCCATCACTTTCCACAGTGGTGCTCGCAGCAGCAAGCAAAAGCCCCCTTTCGTCTCCATCCAGTCTGGAATTGTCCCAGAATCCCCGCGAATATTTGCCCAAACAGAACACGGCGCTGAAACTGGTTCAACACTATATCACACACATATATCCCCGGCTGCCATTCTTTTCCATCCAAGGATTCTGGGCTCAGTTCAACCACGTCTACGCAACAACTTCTGTTCCCCTGGCTAGTGGCATAATTCAGTCGCCAACGTATGAGACGGCGAACGGATTACTGGACGAAACTCCGGAAATCAGCAGGGCCCGACTTAGCGAGGGCACCAGTTTCTTCACAGTCCTCCTCGTCCTCGCCATTTCCACTTCAAGCCTGTCTCGGAGCACTGCAGATCCAGCCAAGCGTCTTTTCCATGCGGCAATGATGTTTCGTGAGGCTGCAATACTGCCGAACACAATCGGAGGGGTCCAGTCCATCTTGTTTCTCATACAATTTGCCACCTTGAACCCTTCGATCCTTGATGCTTGGTATCTTATTGGCGTCGGAATGCGGAACTGTGTGGACCTAGGACTTCACCAAGATCCGTCGGAATCAATCAGTCCAAGCCTTCTTGAAACTCGCCGCCGACTTTGGTGGAGCATGTACTCGTTCGACCGCTCCATGAGTCTCGGTTGCGGGCGACCGACCGAGATTGCCGATGCCGTAATCAATGCTCACTTGCCAACATTCAAGATCGAGTCAAGCGCAACAGAGATTGAGGTGGAGGGATACCTACAGCGCTATCGGGTGCTTCAGATTCAGTCTCTCATCTACGATCGCCTAAACAGCATGCCTGACACAGAGAAAGATGGCAACATTAACATTGTGGCGGAATTAAGAACGAAATTAACCACATGGAGGCAGGGTAACTCGCCATTGCACAGCCAAACACTGGTTGACAGCGAATGGCTCATGGGAAAGATCTTGCTGCTTCGGCCCTGCCGTCGAATCCCAGACCGAAGCTGCGGCGATTTGGCAGAGCTTTGGGAGTCAGCACTTGGGTTTGTAGCCCTATACCGACAGCTGGTCGAGTCAAATTCAATATTCTACGTCCAAATCGCTTCGGAAAAGGTATACTGGACAGGATTAGCAATGCTGTACAGCTATTGGAGACTTCGCGAAGAGACAGCCGACGGCGAACCCGAGACGTCAGCGATTCGGCCGGTCGATCTGTGGATGGCAATCCAGGATGTGGCGTTCATCCTTCGGACATTGAGTGAACGCTGGGAGGATGGGAAGACACTGGCAAGCGAGTTTGAGGCTACAAGTGGACGCGTGGTGGCACTTATGGAAGCGGGTGGCGATGCAGACAATCTGGCGACAAAGTTGCCCGTCGAGGTTGTCAATTTCCAGGACTATGCAAGCTTGACGAGCATTCGCATATCTGCAACAGGAGCGCGCATGTGCGGGATGGGGATCGCTGAAGCCGATGACGAGCTGCAGGGGCTGATATTAGAGATGATTTCTGGGCGATAAGCTTGCCCACGGTCTTTGCCCAGCTAGGCACCGAGCAAGCGGGTTAACCTCATGACGAGTATCCCGGAATACTAACGCTGCACTTGATCTGATAAAAAGAGCAGATAATCAACTTCCGATGTCGCTGTGGGGCAATCTGATTACCGTAATCTGATGGAGAAGATCAGGGCCAGTTGGCTGTGGATCCCCTTACCTTGACGAACGGGTACCGGAGGTAAGAATGATAGACGCGAATACCACGGTGCCCTTGCGCGGCATATTAAATCCCACTGGCCAAGCAAACCAGCCGTCTCATAAACCTCACCCTCACCAGCACCGCAGAGCCATGACGCAAATAACCATTGAGCTTGAGCAGGGCCACCTCCCAAACACGTGCCAGTACACGGCGCGCACGCGGAGAGGCGACTATCTGGTCCAGGTGGCGTGGCCTCAGTGCTGGAACGAGAACCGCGCGCAACCAGCAGACGACGCTCCCGTCTCCACCATGTGAGTAAAAGGCCTCATTCAACGCCCGTGGATCCGCATTATCTGACCGCGATGCCACTTGTGCAGCTATCTTGTCGACGGCAATGCCTACTTCTTCACAGCCGTCGATTTCACGCGACGCCTGGAGAGCGTGAGTGGCACCAGGACCGTCATTGTCGGGGTTGGCTATCCCGTAACGAATTCCGTCTTCGATCGCCGGAGAGGCTCAGATCTCACTCCGCCGTCCGCAGATGGAAAGTATGCAACTGTAATTGCCAAGGATGGAACTCCGATGACCGGATTCGATTACGGAGGCGCGTCCGATTTTCTAGACGTTATTGTCGGTGACATTATGCCATACGTTGAAGGAGCCTTGTTCCCAGACGCTCCACTGCGGACTAGTCGCAAGGCCCTCTACGGCCACTCATACGGCGGCCTCTTCACCCTGAACGCGCTCTTCACTAGACCGACGCATTTCGATACGTTCATCGCCGCCAGTCCGTCCATTTGGTTCAACCACTGTTCCATTGTCAAGGGCCAGGAAACCCATTTCCGCCAACGCAAGCATCCCGCCGACCCAGCGCCCCGGCTGCTTGTCACCTGGGGATCGGAGGAGCAGTTATTGGTGCAAAAGACTGGCGAGTCGGAGGCGCAGTTCGCAATGAGACTGCGATACACAGGGCCCATGAAAATGAAGGATAATGCACTTGCCATGGTAGCGCGGTTGGAAGACTGCCCGAGCATTCGAGATATTTACAAGTGGGAATTCGCGGGCGAGGACCACGGGAGTGCCGCGGCAGTCGCCCTGCAAAGAGGAGTCATGAAGTTCTTGTTAGAGGAGGTGTAGGTTGTATGGACAAGACTAAAGAGTTGTAGATGTTAAGATTGCACTAATCATAGGACACTTGTCTGTTGGGCTGGGAGTGGAAGCAAATGAACCTAAATGTAATACCGAAAATTATCAATTTCGAAATAAAAAATACCCCAGCTGAATATATAAACTTGGATTGATTTTAGAGATAGTCCTGGACATATTTGCTATTCTTCGCGACTCTATTCTGCCTTCCAATGGTACTGCGCTGCAGGGTGGTCAGCGGGTGGTCTAGCAACACCCTCCTTCGCATAAAGGTTCTCTCGGTAAGTGCCTCCATCAACAGCGTAGTCATCCCAGAATAAACCACGAGCCTTCAGAACTGGAAGTAAGTCCGCGATGACTTCCTCGAACGAAGCAGGCATGAGTGCATATGCCACGTTGAAGCCATCCACGTCGGCTTCGGCAACCCATCTCTCCATCTCATCTGCGATATGATCTGGTGTCCCAACAACGGTAGCACCCAAACCACCCACTTTGATATGGTTTCCAACCGTGTGCTTGGTCCACTTAGGTACTCCTGGCAAGGACTTGGACCAGGCCTCCACGGCAGAGCGGATTGCGTTGGATTCGACATGGCGGAGCTCCTCATCGTCGCCATACTTGGCAAGGTCTATTCCGGTCCAGCCTCCGAACAATGCCAGAGCTCCATCCTCGGACCCGTAGCTGACAAGCTCTTCGTATTTAGCCTGTGCCTCTTCTTGCGTCTTTCCAATAATTGGGCACAGCAGGGCCAAGAATTTGATGCTGCTTGGGTCTCGGTTGAATTGCTCCTTGGCCAGTGCACGAATCTCGGCGACATTCTTTGCAACGACCGCGGGGCTATGCCCAGCAACAAAGATAGCTTCAGCATGCTTTGCGGCAAAGTTCTTCCCGGCTCTGGAGGTACCGGCTTGCAGGATGACTGGAGTGCGCTGGGGAGACGGCTGACAGATGTGTGGTCCCGGGACGTTGTAATACTTTCCTGTGTGGTTGATCAAGCGTACAAGAGCAGGGTCAGTGTAGATGCCCTTCTCACGGTCTAGCTTCACAGCATCATCTCTCCAAGACGACTGCCTGCATTCAATTAGTCAAGAATGAACCATTCGATTATGAACAACTCACCATAGTTTGTATGTAACATCAACATACTCCTCCGCAATGGCATATCTCTCGTCGTGACTTGGCTGTTCCGTATGGCCTAGGTTTCTCGCAGCTGAGTCCAAGTAGCCAGTCACAATGTTCCAGCCAACTCTCCCGCCAGTGAGATGATCCACGGTGCTTAGACGACGGGCAAGGTGGTACGGCTGCTCGTAAGTTGTCGCCACTGTAACACCAAAACCAATGTTTTTCGTTGCAGCTGCCATTGCGGGGACAACTGCGAGAGGCTCATTGACGGGCCATTGTGCACCGGACACGATCGCAGGATCTGGGTTTTGAGGTCCCTTGTAGACATCATAGGAGCCCTTATTTGTTAGAACATGGTAAAGAAATCAAATTGACAGGTTTTTACCTACAAGAACATCTGCAATGAAAATACCATGGATTTTTCCCTTCTCAAGGAGCTGTGCAAGGTTCACCCAATGCTTGACATTGTTGAAGTCCCAGGACCGATCCTGAGGGTGCCGCCACAATCCGGGCGATTGATGCCCGCTGCACGACTCTACAAAAGCATTGATAATGAGCTGTTTCTTGGGCTTTTCAGCCTTTTCCGGCGCGGTGGAGGCCATGGTGTTGTTGGATTCTCGGCTTTGTTGAATGAGAGGGTGAACTGCCGAGAAATGCAGGGGCTCGGGCCATCTTTACGCAAAATGACGGGACTTGGCTAAACCCATCAAGGTCGAATCGGTATCTCATTAGTTCGTTTCTAGATGATGTGCAAGATTGCGCAATTCTTTGTCTCTTGACGACATCATTGCGCGCATGTCCAGTGTTGCACAATACAACCATCAGAATCGCGTGCTCGCGAGTGGGTCCCCCATTTCCCCGCGTACTGGAGAGCTCATTATCGTCCAAACAATGGGGAAGCCAATCAAGAGAAGCGCATGTGAAATGATTATTTTCGATGTTGTCATGATTGTCGAGGCCAGCCTAGTTTCTGCGATGACGAGCTCCCTAGCAGTCACTAGCTTGATCTCCCATGATGGACGTTGAGAAGCGAGCTCCCGCATACGCGTAAAGACCCAGGAAGTCGTCGTGAATTAAGACGTTTAAAAGTGGTTGGTTCTGATAATAGACTTGCTCATAAATCCGAACATGCGTAATTCCTCTCCCCTTTCTCAATTCAGGGATACTCTATAGCGATGTACTGTACCATCGCCCCTCAGAGCTGACAAGTCATCCGTTGAAAGTATGTCGAGTTTCTATCCCGTAATTGCGGCAAGAATGAGTTGCGGCTCAACACCTTATTGTATGGCTGCCATATGCGTCAAACACTTACCAGTGACCTTTGCTCACTTCTCAAAATCTGGTAACTTGAGTAGGTTCATTTGATTTTGCATGCCTCTAACATACCTCAACCACTGTCCAGAGAAGGCACGCCATCTGTCCGCAGGTAACTGCAAACCCTGTGACATTACCAATAATTCTGCCCAAAACCCACCACAACGCCAACTCGCAAGGCGTGAAAATAATCATAGGTCGTTCTGAAGTTGTAAGAGCGAATCCCAAACCGGTCATCAGATTCCCAGTCTCCCAGTTAGTTAAACTACGCCAGCCATATCACAACCTTAACACAGCCAGTTTCGACTGCTTACACAATCGGCTCCGTACCCTCTGTCATGATGCCAAGTCCCGTCAAAGAGTTATAGAAGAGCATTATACCCGTGGCTACAACTAACTTTATCTCTAATGATAATGTGGGCTTTGACAAATTTCTTCTAGATTTTCTCAGGAACAATAGCCTCACTCTTTACTTGGTCAAGCCCGCCTGCTCAGATCTGAAGCCTCCATGCGTTCGTCGAGCTCGGTGGGCAATGAATTAGGGCGAGTGTACGTCTCAAGACCTTCAATCGTCAAAGGGCTGGGTCTTTAGTGATCTTGTAACTAGCTACCGTCGAAATCGCAAGGACCAGACAGAAAGCATCAAGGATTGTCCAGTCGCTTTCACGGGTCAACGTTTTGTACAGCGACAAGAGGACCGGGATGTCGACCGGGTCGTTGATGCTATCAACCAGCCTGAAAAGCAAATCGGCTATTGTGCTGAGTATGCCGATAATGACGGCGCAGAGGACTCCTCCATAGTCATTTTGATATGAAAGCATTGAAATGTTGGTCGAATTTGGTAGTGTCTCTATCCCATGGAACATGACATGCAATAGGGAGGAAATTGACCACATTCACCCGATTTCCTGGCGTTTTGTTCCTGGAGGTCTTGTGCAATACGAATTTGCGAGCAACAAGGTAAGTCGAGAACTAGAACTCATTAAGCCGACATTGTCCAGGATCTCCGAAGCTTGCATCTGGACGCGCCAATGTGACTGTGCCTGATCTGATGTGGGCTCTAGACAATGGAGCACAGCAGTTGAGGCATCTTGGTGTTTAGAAATCAAGGTAAAACCAACTATATCTATGGTTGCAACAAAACTTACTTGATTATAGGAGTTGAGCTTCCGGGGCCAGTTGTGTTCAAAAAGTGCAAAAATAAATGCGAATACAAGGCAAACATCGACACCCACACTAAGCGATACTTAACAACCAAGCAGTAACACACATACCACTGGGGAACTTTGTGGTATGTTGGGCCCAGAGACATTTGGGTCAAACTGTTTAAAGGTGTCGGCACTTATGGGCCAAGAACGGGACTGGTCTGGTGACCAAACTGAAGAGGGGCTTGTAAGGGTTCAGAAAGTAGGTAGAGAACCTCGACAAGCAACTTGTTCCTTTACTTTTTTCTTTGAGAAACAACCTCAGTTATCTCGGACGCTTTTAGCTGTTCCGTGCCTGGACGACTATCCTCCTGTGGTAGCAGTTCTCTGGGGGCCACTGTCTAGGATTGACTCTTCAACCTTTCAGAACTCTGCGAGATCCACCACCGAAAGACGTTCATTTGGACCCCCCCTCTATACATTGCTCGACCATTTCGATCCAACGAGGAGTGAGATTGTTCCCGTTGCCCCAAATGATCCGAAAATCGCTTGGTTGTTCAACTTCGTCAAAGTCATTCGCGTTCTGGGTTAGGAGCATCCACATAGTCCTTCCCAGCGCAAACGCCTCGGCCAGCTCTGCAGCTCTAGGGTAGCTTGCTTGCCACAATGGAAAGACATTCCAGACATTAAAGCTCTGTTGCCCCATACCTTCCGGCATGTTCCGATGTTCTGGGCCAGTATATTTGGTGTAGAATAGCTTGGCAGTTCGCTGTTCCCCATTCGTAGATTGCTCTTTCACGTCCCAGATCCCATCTGCCTCTGGAGCGAGCGTGGTTGCTGGTACGCCACTTTGCTCCCAGTCGATGAGCAAGAGGCTTTCTTCGTCGTCGACAATGAAATTTCTAGGTTTAATGTCTTTGTGGAAGGTACGCATGACACGATGCGCATGCATAGCTGCTAGAGATATTTGGTGGCACTATTTGGCTTGCGCTGGAGAGGAATCTGCGTTTCGCTTGAGTTCGCTGCTGCCTTCACACATCACAGTAGCTAGATCACCTTTGGCGAAGAAAGTTAATTAATGCCCCATAAGTACTGAGCCATCACCCTCGCCGCGAACAGACGCAAGGATCTAGGGGGGTGATTGAATATTGGGGGCGGTGGCATGTCCGCAATTCATTTGCTCGACCGCCATCAGGTTTTCGCCATCGTACGAGCAAACCCACTGTCTTCATCGTGAAGTTGCAGGTATGTTTGGAAGTCGAGCCCCTTGAAGACAAATATTGACGGTTCCCTAGCCCGCTTTGACTTTCACTCGCTTGCAGCAGCCTCTGTCACCAATCGCCTCGGGCAGAACAACCCCTGAGATGTCGATAATGGGAGGTGAGTTATCTTGGCGTACCAGGTCGCTCGACTGGATTTTATGAAGGAGATTAAAGTATTGATCAAGAGAGGTTCTCGATAGGCTGGCCAGGTGATTTCTCTAGTTTCATCGGAACTCAGATCAATCACGGTGCCTGGTTTAAAGACCGCTGGATCGATGATGCAACTTGGCTAGACCGTAGCTATAGAAGACCAGATAGCGCTCCGCGTAGCGATTGGATCTCGGATTGATGCATCATTCGACACTTCAATGTCGTGGTAGCAACTAACGATTTTCCTATTAGTGATCGAGGTGGGGGCCATTGGGTCTCAGGTAGAAATGGAAGATGAGGGCTTTTCTTTGTCCGAGGGCCTTTCTTTGTCCGAGGGCTTAAGTATAGACGGTAGTTTCATTCTCGTCACCCTTGATGCAATTAAGTTTGGCCCAACAAGGAGAGCCAGAAGAAGCTGTGCCCCACTCATGATGGGCGAAGGCCGAGGCAGGCAGATATGGAGGACGGATAAAGATTTATACTGGACAAGTTGAGTTTAGTGGAAGTTGGCACGTTTGTCGAGTGTGGCAAGGTATCTGCAAAGCCACTTCTCAAGCCACAGAGGGGTTGGTGAACAGCCGAGGCGAAGCTGGACCCCTGGAATCACGATCTGGAACACAACCCCATGTTTCGTGCCCCGCTGCGAGACCAACACATTGTCACTGGAGACGGAGTCGCCTTGTGCGTCGGATAGGCGACGATAAATTCGATGGAGCCAGCTAGGTTCCCGTTTAATAAAGATGGCTGGCTGGTTGTGCTGGATGTAACGATGAGGCCTGTGGCTAAAGAACTGGACCAAAAAGGAGGCCTAAATCATTTCATTAGGAAAATCGAAATGTTACCTGGATATTGATCGGCTTGATAGCGTAATGGTTCCGAGAACGAGTGTCGTCCCACTGACAAAGCAAAGCCCGAGTGGGATGGCTCACTAGTTACGGTCCTGTGCACATCGGCAACATCACCCGAAAATAGGTTCCGAATGTGGACTCGTCCAGCAAACAGCGGCACAGCATGAACAAAGCTGGCTGCCGAATTCCGAACCAACGCGAGTTAAGATTTAGGCTGCCGTTCGACTGTGAGCGGCTATGACCAGATGCATCCAAACGTGGCCGTCTCTCCATAATTGCTTTAGCGACGGGGTTTGCCAGGGACTCGCAGGGAGTCTAGACCCCATAGACCCCTTTGTACATCCGTATCTTATGACTCGATACGGTAAACGAAAAAGAGGATCTGTGGTTTTATCCGAGTGGCGCAGCGGATAGCGCATCCGGTAGCGCTGTTGGTGACATCCCTTTAAATGCACAGCAGCTGCAGCCCGGTTCGGGGATGTTGGTTCCACCAGTTAAAGGAGAAAAGCTGTCTGGTACACCAGCACTCGCCCGGCAGCAGAGATCACATCAATCACTGAGACTAAGAACATCGTCGTCAAGTGGCTCATAGCCACGCCGTAGCTGCTGCCGCACCCGTTCCTCTGCGCGAATCAAGGCGAGTCAGGGTTGTGTGGGGGACATTTCCGGACTGGAGATGCCGCATATTTAGCGGGATACGAGAAATCCAATGAGGTATACGACCGATCCAATAAGGCAAACCGCACGCGACCCTGTCACGAAAAGACGAAGGTCCCTTGTGGAACTGCTAGCAACCCCCCTTATACCCATGCAATCAGACCCACTAGTCATCTCAACCGACAGTACGGAGGACCCTCTCAAAAGTCTTGTTCAAACACTAGCAGCGCCACATCCTTTTATCCCTGTTCGGCTACCTCACATACAGTCCAGAGGAAATAAGGTCGTAACAGTCTCGGCAAGACATCCGCTACGCCTTCGGTAACTTCAGGGGTAGTGGGCGCAGCTGACCAGGACCTAGCGGTTATTGGTGATCATTAGTCTGCCGCCTCTCAGCCCTCCCTACGGGGACCCTTCAGCCCAGACGGGGACCTCTCAGCCCTCACGGAAGCAGGACGTGCCCAGTGCATTTCCCCTCACAATGATTGGGTGCCTCGGCAATGTTGCTTTTTCGTTTATGCTTTTGAAACAGCCCACAGTACTCGTAGTTGATGTTGGTAGGCTTGCTAGCGTTGAGCTGAGCGCGAGAGGCGGAGAAAACTGTCAAGGAAATGCACTCCCCCCCCCCTAAACGTGCAGTCAGGCCTAGCTCATCAAGCCCAAAGTCCCCTCATCAAGCCCAAAGTCCCCTCGTCAAGCCAAAGTACCCCTAAGCGTTAGTCGATACCTCTTTCTTAAGGTCTAACGCGGGGCGGAGCAAGCCGCATTTGGATTCGAGCCTTTTGTTGTGCACACGGGGCGTACCAGGCTCTGGGGGGGAGCGTTATTTATCGCAAGCAAGTGCCCAGCATTTCTATTCCTACTGATTTACAGTCTTCGGAATCCGGCCAAAGTCTATCTGTCAAGCTCTAGTGCAATGGGGGATTTTTGTTAGCAGCCGAGTATCGCAGCGCTCACGCGACCAATCGCCTTCTTGCGAGGATATTCGCAACCAACCAGAACGAATTCGCAGCCTCTCAATATCTTCGACGGCCTCATCTAGCAAGATGAGCCGAAAACTCCCAGGGCTCGCGCTTTTTGGCTCACGCCTCGCCAACCGACGATTCATCTTCACTCTTGTCGCCTTGGCTGTTTGCGGCGCCAAGGGTGCGCACCTTCACAACCACCAATTTTCAGTAGCCCCGAAGCGAATGTTGCTATTCTTCTTTTCTTTCTTCACCCAGGATATACTACTTCTCCTTTTGATCAGGCTTCTCCTTAGCCACTGGTTGCCCAGCACCCCCGGAAAGCTACGTCTTCTCGTCACAACCATCACCGGCTGTTTAATATCCTACAATGTCGTTCTCGGTATTGTATCCGTTTCCTTCTACATCGTCGCAGGATCCGAGATCCATTGGCGGAACATAGGTTTTGTCGCCGATCCGACGTCGAGGGCGATTCTTCTCTCCGGGCTCATGACCTTCATCGTGGTCGTGTGCGTTGCTCTTTTCCTAAGCGGGCTACTCCAATGCGCCTGCTACGGGCTCTTTGGAGTAGGTGCAGACATTGTTAATTGGCCCATCGCCTACGTTGGACGTAAACTGGATCCCTTCGTGAGCTTTCGAAATAGCTACCGCCAAATCCCCCAACGATACGCCAGGAACCAGCCAAGGTACCAGTTCACCCAGGATGACGACGATCTGAGCTATGGAACCTACCTCGAATACGACGAGAAACCGAAGTTCTCGTCGCTATCCTCGCCGCTTCTATCAAGTGAATCTAATACACGCGAAACTCCAGCGTGGCCATCAGCCAAGTGCGCCCTGTACGCCTTGCCGTACATCGTGGTCACCATTCTTCTCACTGCTCTCTCCATCCTGTCATTTTTAAGGCCGAAGGACTCTTCCTTGATTTTCCTCTCGTGGACCAGCGGGCTCTTACCATTTATCGACTTTGCTTCGACATCGCCATTTCTTGATGATCTACCTTCTTACTTCGGAAACGGCATCCAGCGTGGCTGGGACGAGCGATCAGCCCTCACCCGACCGACGTCTTTTAGCTGGATGCCAAAGGACACACCACTTGCAGGGTTTGAGGATTGGTATACAAATCAGACGCACTATGACGCCGCCGCCGACCCGATGAAGATTTCCAATCTCGATGAGCCCTTGCTGCAATCATTGCGCGGCAAGCTGCAAGACATTTCAGTCCGACACGTTGTGATCTTTCTTCTCGAAAGCACCAGAAACGATGTGTTCCCTATCAAAAAAGACAGCCTGATCTGGAATCGCTTCGCCAAGACATTTCCTAATCACCAACTTCCTCAGGAGGTCCAAGACAAGCTGGCCAATCTGACTCCGACTGCCAACTTCATTACGGGCGACTATGATGACGGATTCGAACACGACGAAAAGAAGAAGCGCGGCGGAGTCCGCTTCACCAACGCTCACAGTGCCGGAACGTATACACTTAAGAGCATGGTTGGCGCAGTCTGCGGCGTGGCGCCATTAGTTGGTGACTTCAACCTTGAACACAGTCATCACATCTACCAACCTTGTCTGCCCCACGTGCTTGAAGCCATGAACAATGTGGAAGGGAACCAGACGGAGACAGCCGACCGGGAGTCAAATTGGAAGTCGTATTATTACCAGGCGGCGACGCTTGACTACGACAACCAGAACAATCTGATGGCTGCCATGGGCTTCCCGAAAGAAAACACAATCGGTCGAGAGTACCTTCGAAGCCCAGCCGCAAAACACGGCCCCGTCACGCTGGCAAACATTAACGAATTCGCCTTCGAGGAGGACCCGCTTGAAGACTATATCAATGATATTTTTGCTGATGCCAACGACAAGAACGATCGAGTATTCCTTACACATCTCACGAGCACCACGCACCACCGCTTTCACATGCCCGCAAAAGAGCCATACGTCCCAATGGCCAAGGGCCTTGATATGATGTCTCGTTATATCAACACTGAGGGTTACGGCGATAAATGGATTCGCAAGGTTCTCAACGTACTAGACAGGCAAGGCGTCGCCAACGAGACCTTGGTCATCTTTCTCGGAGACCATGGTGTCTCCCTACCCGAAAACAACTTCGCCTCCCCATACTACAACCCTAATATCGGCGTCGATCACGTCCCGCTGGTTCTTTCACACCCTCAACTACCAGCCTTTGACGCCCACGATGCTGTTCACTCTTCCCAAGTCCTGCCTACGATTCTTGACATCCTTCTCGAGACCGGGTCCTTGAGCAAGGCGAGCCGGAAAGCTGCGGTGGATCTTATCCATACCTACGAAGGCCAATCTCTTCTGCGACCACTGAATGTGGTCAATAACGAAACCGGCCAAGGGCAATGGCAATTTACAGTTACGAACCCGGGTCGAGCTATGCTTACCGTCCGCGACGCCCGATATCCCGAACGACACCTTGTTGTCCCTGTTATCGAGAACGTCGACTGGCGGTTGAGCAATCTCACAGCCGACCCTCACGAACACCATTCTGTACAGAGCTTGGACTTTGTGACATTCTTGCAGAGCGTGGAGGAAAGGTACGGCCGCGAGGTGGCGGAATGGGCCGAGGAGGGCGCTTTTATTACCCGTTGGTTTGTTAAGGAGAATAGCAAGCGCTGGCGTTTTGATCACCGGGAGTAAGGCAACTAACAGGGGGCAACCTGAAATGTTTTTGGTTATAGATTTAATGCATCAATGAGTTCTTTTTTCCTTTTCAAGCGCGGGGTAGAGGGCAGATTATACATAAATTAGAGACACTGCTCTATAGAAATTTACGTATCATGGCATCAGATTCATAATTTTGCAATGTCGCAGACGTCGAAGTAACTCATCATCTTTGCGCGTTGTTGTCGATCGGTGCCGAGCCTCGAGGACTGACGGCCAGTGGTGACCAGTAGGCCTACATTTTGTCTGACAGAAACGGGACAGTAAAAAACAGAGTTTATCAAGACCGCCGCTAGCTGACGCATTTATTTTAACGTGGTGTTTCTGTATAGCCGAACAATGCCGAAAAGCTGCATCATCATGGTGCCAAAAGGCGTCACATCCACCGTGGAGCCTTCGAAGCCAATCAGCATCGCCACACTCAGACGCAATTCAGCCAGCAATCAAGATGGCATCGCGCCGAATCATCGTCTGGATGCTGAAGTTGACTTGCATCCGACTAACTCGTGCCGTTCTCGATGACACCATCAGCTGAACAAGCTCGTCATTGATGCGCAAGCTCACTGGATCCCCAATTCGAGCAAGCGCATGCCGTCCAACATGTCGCAGGTCGATGTCGTCCCCTCATCCGATAACGAGATTCTGGCGTTGATGAACGCAATTGATTGAGCAAGTTAGCCTACCATCTCAGTTGACAATGGTTCATGATATAAAGCCCACCTGCTCTCCTGAACAGCGATATCCTGAATGATTTATTTTGACGACAATCAATCACGCAGCACCGTCAGACAGCGAAGCAGCGAGAACCTTGCTCGTGTTCAATTGTCAATATTTACGTACCAGAGCTAAGCTGCAAGTTTCTTCCCCAATGGCTACAAGCACCCACCCCAGCACCGATCCTGCGGTATACCAGGAGTATGAAGCAAAATGGTCAACTCTACCAAAGGGCGAGAAGGAGTGGATCCAACGAGCCATCGACGTCGCCGAGGTGCTTGCAAAGGACGCCGCCGTTCGGGATAGAGAAAACAAATCTCCCAAGGCGGAAATTGCTCTGCTCAAGCATTCGGGACTGCTGAAGATTCTTGGGCCGGCCAAGTACGGTGGTGGCGCGGAGCCGTGGACTGTTGGATTCAGGACGATCAGAGAAGTTGCCAAGGCGGATGGGTGAGTCTCTCCAATTAGTGACGTCGCGAGTAGCCCAAGTGCTGATGATATTTCAAGGTCCATCGGAATGCTTCTCGCATACCATCTGATTTGGTCGACCATTGCGAACGTGGTCGGCTCTGCAGAGCAAGCCGACCGCGTTCAGAAAGAGATCATTTCGAACAACTACTTCGTGGGAGGAGCAGTCAACCCCCGTGACAACGACCTTACAATCAAGTCTGACGACAAGGGTCTTGTCTTTAACGGCTTCAAGAACTTCAGCACCGGCGGCGTGATTTCGGATCTTACCGTCCTCGAAGGCGTCTACTCGGAAACCGGCGAACACATCTTCGCCGTTGCGCCCACGCAGCAAGCCGGCATCCAGTTCAAGCACAACTGGGATAACGTTGGCTTGCGTCTGACCGAATCAGGAGGCGTCAAAATCGAAAACGTCTCGGTCCCGTGGGCGGATGCACTGGGCTGGGACCCGGAGACAAAGAAGCCTGATCCTGCTATCCTGGGAGTCCCATTCGGAAGCATCTTCCTCCCGACGTAAGCAAAAGCCCTAGAATTTCAAAGACGGCAAAAAAACCTAACCTCATAATAGTATCCAGCTTGCGTTTAGCAACTTCTATATTGGCATTGCCTGGGGTGCTCTCCACTTTGCCTCAGATTACACTCGCAAGAACACGAGGGCCTGGCCGTTTGGCGGTGATGTATGGTCCACATTCATTGCCCCTTAAACGTCTCGTCGCTAACAAATCAAAAGAACAAAGAGGCTGCCTCAGAGGAATTCTACGTCCTGTCCACATACGGAAACTACTTCGCCCACCTCCGCGCAGCTACAGCCTTGGCTGAAAAGGCCAACGCAGAAGCCACATCTCTCTACGAGAAGTACTCGAACAACCGAGCAGAATTTACTGCCAAGGAACGTGGTGAATTTGCCGAGTGGGTTGCAAGCACCAAAGTGGTCGCTACAGATACCAGCTTGCGGGTAACTGCTGGTGTCTTTGAGGTAACGGGTTCTCGATCCACAGCCAGCAAGGTTGGCCTGGATCGGTTCTGGAGGGATGTTAGAACCCATACTCTGCATGATCCAGTCGCATATAAGAATCGCGAGCAGGGCCGCTACCATCTCTTGGGCGAAGCCCCGGAGCCTACTTGGTACACCTAAGGGCGGAGCCGTTAAGAGAGCACAGCATCTAATTTCAGACTTTCCCTAGCGATGCTCAATCCCAACACTTGAATGACATGTCTCATTACACGTAACCTTCTATTTGGTATCGCCTTAAAGTCGGCTCACTGAATCGCACACTCATTACTGGATAAATCCACTTCTTCCACCTCCCGATCCCAGTCAAAGTCTGGTGGTACGCTGGCTTCATGTTCTAAGATCCGGAGGTGAGCCTCCTTGAACTTCGCCTTCCACCAATTCGCTGTCTCGACCCAGTCCGTTGTCAAAAAGTCCAGCTGATACTCCAGAAGCATATTCATTGTCGAGGTCCGCAGCTCGGCGACGTCTGTGGCCGCCCATGCAATCGAGAGGCCAATGGGGATGTATCTGGACCCTAATGGTCTTAGGCAAAAGGAGTCTTCCGCTATATGAAGTAGCTCATTGATGCATGAAACAGACTCCCTGACCAGAGTGCTGTCGAGAGGGTCAAACCCTTGGAGAATCATGTTGAGCATCAACGCCAGAGAGGCTGCCATTGCGTAGGCTACTCGGTAGCCGTGATTCAGTCGCATTGCAGAAATTGCGCCCCCAGGCGGCATGTCCTCGAGGAGGGGAGCCTTCGATCTCAGATGCAGCTTCCGGCAGTCAAACCGTAGCATGTGGTAGGTGGATAGAATATCCATGTGATGCAACTCGGGCTCTCGCAAGAAGTCTGGGAATCTAGCCAGGTTTCGCAGCCTGAGGCTGGGGAACACATTGGCATTGTCCCGCTCCTTCTTCTCCTGGTCTGGGGGTTCAGGCCCAAAGGGTTGGGGGATTCTGAACTTGTCCATGAGATCCCCAAGCCAGGGTTGGAGCTTTATTCTAGGGTTCACCATGCCCTCGATGATCTACATGGAGGGGTTAGTCATGCGTGTGAGTGGTACGGAGAAGACGGTGCATACTACGGGGATACACATGGTGACGATAATCTCGGTTTCGAATGCGCTTCGCCAGTTCCGAGTAGATGCCGCCTGGAGCAAATGCGACAGTCCTTCAGCGTGGGTGCTCGTGTTTGGATCTGTTTTGGCTATCCAACCCTGTAGACGGCGTCAGTTGTTTTCTCCCTGGTGGGCTCCCTGATGGGTGCTAGCCGACGTACTTGAACAACCATGATCAGGTAGATTGCGCACATGGTATCTATCGTCGTCGACTGCGAGGGGTCGTTTAAAGAGTTTTGAAGGGCATTCAAAGCACTCCCGTATTTAGACAGCGCTCGTAGCTCATTCCCATCCGAGTGGAGGGTTGTGAGGGCGGTAGAAAAGGCATCCACGGATGCATCGAGGGCCTTGTTCTTACCGAGGCGTTCTGGGAGGCGTTGGAGGAAGGTTCCGTAACAGTTGATATCATAGCGCACGTCGGTGACCTGCAGCTTGGAAATAAAGGCGGCAGCTATGGTAGTGGTCCGGTTTGTCGGGACCAGAGCGAGCGGATTCACCTGGACGCAGGTCTCCTTGGCTACAAGCGCAGTGGAACCCTGCTGCTCCAAGACCTGGACCTTGAACTTGTATCGCTGCTTGCCGCCGCCTACGCAAGGAATGCTCAAGCGCGTACATCTCGCGCAGGATGGCTTTGCCTGGTCGCACTGTGGTGGCGTTAGAGTGGGAGCGAACGGGCGATAGGTGAGGGTTAGGGTGAGGGATTGAGCGTGAAGGATTCAGCGTCTAACCTTCTTCTTCTGCTTACGACAGCCATCGCAACCTCGACCTGATGGGACTCCGGGCATCGTGGAAGCGCTCGATTTTTCCTAAAGCAGTCGACTCACGTGCTCTGTCCGACGTTGGATGACGGAGGATTGTCTGATGCCAACAGGGCCGGTTATAGAGCCGTGGGGGCCCCGCAGCCTTTATTCAAAGTCGCGAGGCTTCATTCCGCACCCCTGCTGACGCTCGGCCGACGTAGAGGGCTGAGCATCAGAGGGAATTGATTGGTGAACTCGCTGCGTGCGACCCACTGCGGACAATATCTCCAACACCACAGCGGCGCATCGAGCCTCATTCGGCCTAGTGAGTGACGCCCGGTGTGGGTGTGGCCGTGAGGAGAGCGCAAGGCTGGATTGATATCTAAGCCTTGTGCGCAAGCTGATTGTTTCATCCGAACACTCGACGATGTAATGATGCAGCCAATAAGCAAACCCAACGCTTATACTCTATCTTCGCTCGTCCAACGACATCCAAAGAGCACTTATCGATGTTGCACATGCCGCCAAGATCCGCCTCCCTACCGCCGAGCATGAGGCGGGGGCTGTGTAAATTGCGCTGCGTCAACGCCACCTGTCGCGACAATGCTCCCTAAACGGGAAAAATAACTGCACGTCATCTCATAAGCAATCAGCCTCACATATTTTCTCACCCAAGATGGCATCACTTGTCGAAGGCAAATACGCAGTACATGAGAGTATTTAATCTTGGCAGAGGGCCAGTCTTCGCAATCGTCTGAACTCATTACTTTTTGTGAATCACGGTATCCCATCGCACCACGACCAACGCCTCACCCAAGCACCTCCCATCTCTCACAACCGAAATGTCTACCCCAGGATCTCAAGTCTTTCTCCTCCGCAAATCACCAAATGACCCCAAACTCCTCGTTATACATCCCGAGGGGTATCCGATGAGCGCGCCGCCTCTCTATTCCATCCATGTCACGTCCAAAAAGCCCAACGTCATGCTCTCTAGGGGGTACATGAGCCCGGAGAACATCATCGGCTATGCAACTGTTCACGCCTTTTCAAGCACCAACGAGTTATCGCTTCGTGGTCAACCCATGTCCATGAAACAATCCATGTTTGGGGATAAATACTCCTTCACCGTACCGCATATGGGAAAGTTCAAATGGAAACCGAGCATGTTTTCAGGATCCCATGAGCTGTATGATGGCTCAGGACAGAAACTGGCGAAATTGGGCTCCGGTGGCCTTTTTTCATCTGAGAAGAAGCTGGAGCTTATGGTCCCGGGCGACGACTTTTTTATGGATCTTGTCGTTCTCACAGCCATCGCCGCCAAGGAAATAACGAAATTGGGAGAAAAGGTTGGAGAAGCCGGTGCGGAAGTTGCCGGAGCAGTGGCTGCGGCTTAGAGAGAGTCGCGAGGTCTGAGGAATGACCATAAACTCGCAAAATCATTCAATGTCTTGCTATCGTGTACAGCTACTGGGCTCAAGTTTATATAGAATTAGTGTTTCATGGGGTTTCGATCCTGAATCTGGCGATTGCATTGATATAGGATGCCTCTAGCCCTCCCTTTTCTTGAGAGGAGTTCTACACAGTTTCCTGTTGCTGACAATCTTTGTAAGATCATCTGCCATGATTTCCTTTGTTGGCTTGTAGTCCACGCGGGTTCTATTTCTTTGAGCTTCCTGCCTCAGCCAGTAGTCAAGATAACATAACTTAGTCTGTAGCGATGGATTTCCTTGTGGAGTAGCCGCATAGACTGCTAGCTGTCGCATTGAATGTGAATCTGTTCCTCTTCCAGCTTGACCCCTAGCTCTGTGATCAATCGGGTGATTAATGTAACGACCGCGTCCATTCTATACAGAAGGTATGGGGCCGGCAGGGTGTAGTGAGGCTCAGCTCCTAGTAGGGACCATGACGTGTGAGGGTAAGCAGGGTGTGGTTATTGTAGGTGACGGTTAGCAATATGAGTCGTCATAAGGGGTTATGTATGCTTATATGTAGTATGTATACTTGTAAGGGGCGAGCCCTGAATTTGTCTAACAAGAGGGTTCCGTGTATTGACTATCTTAAGCTAAAGAGATAAAGAGAGAAGAGGGGATTTCTCGTAGTGGTGTCGCTATGAAAACTCTGCGTGGCCGTAGTGTGGCCAGGTCCCTAGCTCAAGGCCCAGCCTCTAACAATACTTAGCTTAATAATTAAGTGTTATTGATAGTTAAGAAGTTTAAGGCTCTTGTTATAAAATAGTTTCTGTAGCTTATTGTTACTAAAGTAGATTTTATTGAAAGAATTCATAAATTCTATTATTGAGAATTTTTGAAGTGTTAATAAAACTTATACTAAGGACAATAAGATTTTGTTTCTATATATCACTAATCTAAAAACTCTAGTATAAGAGTGATATTAATATATCAATAAGTCCAACCAGCTAATCTAAGAGCAGCAAAAAGTCTGCCTTAATATCAATTACTTATATTAGCAATTGCTTTATAAATCAGGTGTGTATCAGAACGCCGGATAAACGTAGCTGTAACACGCCCTTTGTTGCAATAAGAGCAATATCGGTATAGTGATAAGTCTGACTAGCTAATCTAAGGGCAGCGAAAAGTCTGCCTTGATGGGGATCACCGGTGTCAGTGGTTGTCTTACAAATTAGGTGCGGATCGGGACGCTGGTTGAGCTCGGGGGTGACATCGGTTAGGTCACATTTTCTAACACCCTTCAATAGTTACTCCGTAAGTGGAGTGTTCCAAGACCTCACCGCTTATTTGGCTTTAGCCTTTATAGTTACCATGCGGGGTATTGCGGTTCTTATTACCCTTCTAGTTAGAATATGAGTTTTAGTGCGTGCCTCGGTCCTCGGCTTACAATAAATATTTCTTATGTGTCAAGGAAGTTCCATACATAAAGGCAATATTAGATGCTAGAATTTCACGATTCTTTAGGAACAACAGATATTAAGCTAACATCTGACCACTCCGCCAAAGAAGTCTTCTTTTTAAGATATTATCTGATCTCAATGGAGAAACTAAATCAAATTCTGAATAACTTCATTGCAGATGGAGACAGCACCAAGGACAAGGTTCTTGGCGCGTCGTTCATTGTAACCAATAAGAATAGTCTGCAAGCACATTTATGAAAACCTCAGAAGCCCGATTGCTGATAGTAATTTAGACATCTTGTATGAAGGAGTGGCTGGCCGAATAGGCAAAGCTATAGACTCGCCATCATTCAGTTCGGAATCTTCCGGCTGGATTGCCTCGATGACCAAAATCGTCACCGCTACGAGTCTGATGCAAATCTCTGAGAGGGGATTGATACATCTGGATGACGATGCCCGGTCGTTGGTTCCTGAGCTCGCCAACGCGCAGATTCTTCGAGGATTCAATGATGACGACAAGCCCATTCTGGAGAGCAACACCGACCCAATCACACTTCGGTGAGCTATGCTGAACAAATGCCTTCCTTTTTGGTGCTGACAGAGGAGAATTCAAGGCAGCTCCTATGCCACACGAGCGGAATGGGCTACGACGCCATTGACATAGATCTTCAGAAATGGTCGTCCGCCACGGGACGGACTGCGGGTACACTGGACCAGACGCGCGAGGGATGGAATACACCACTGAAATTCCGACCTGGTGAGTCTTGGCAATATGGCAGCAGCCTCGACTGGGCGGGTCAAGTGCTCGAGAAAATCACCGGCCAAAGCCTAGGAGAGTACATGTCGGAAAACATTTTCAAGCCGCTGGGCATGAGTGATACGACTTTTCGGCGTCAAAAGATCGCAGAGAAAATCTCCGGTCGCATCATTGAGTGTACCTACAGAAATCCGGACGGGACGCTCATTCCGGGCCCTCTTCCAGTGTCGGAGGATCCTCCACTTGACGGCGGTGGCGCGGGACTCTTCTCAACAGCCCAGGACTATATCAAATTCCTGCAGGCTGTTGTTGCAGCTGGCGAGGGCCAGGGTACGCTTCTGCGCAAGGAAACCGTCGACGAGATGTTTCGACCACAGCTCAATCAAGGTCAAAAGCAGCCACTGCAGACATTTCTGAAGGATGCCATGCCATTTCCGGCCGATACGCCAATGGACTACGGACTCAGCGGTGCCATCAACACGGCTGATTTGGAGGGGAAACGAAAAAAGGGGACGTTGACTTGGGGCGGAATGAGCAACGGTCAATGGGTTAGTCACTCCGCCTGGCATGCCGTCTGCCGCCGCATAGATGCCTTTATTGACACTCTCCTAGTGGATCGACCGCGAAGCTGGGATAGCTGCTGTGCTCTTCGTCAGCCTTCTTCCCCCGTATGACGAGTCTGTCAAGAGGCTGTATGATGAGCTAGAGAGAGCAGTGTATGGAGATCTACTTCCCCGCTCCTGAAATGCCGGCATGGATTTACATTCCGAGCCCGTCGGTGACGACATCCTCCACTGTTTCACGTACTACTATATGCAAGCTGGTCTGAAATCCCTAGGCGCAAGGCAATATCTGAATATATCACTGACCTCTGAATTGGCTGAACTAGCTGAAAGTTCTTTATTCTCTGTAATTCCTGCCACACCTCATTTGGTAAAGTTATATTAGTATTATATTCATTAATTAAACTCTTCCTAATATTAATTCCTTCGTGAGGGGATATGATATTTTCTTTATCTTTGAATATTTGTTTTGCGTTAGTACTTTTATAAAATTCTGTAAGCATGCATACTGGAAGTTGAATAGCGGACGAAACGGAATTGAAACAAGCGCGCGATTCTTGATTGGGTAGGGGATTTATGTTTGGAATGCAAACTGAGTAAACGGAATGCTTACTCCTGGAAAAATGTTCCAACAAATGGCTTGTATTTTAATAAAGATATATTTATGAGAATAGTTACGGAGGAAATAAGACAGTGAAATCCAACTCCTGCTAATGCCAAAAAGCCTCCCCGTCAAGGCATCCAAAAACTGATGAGACACAACAACCAGCTCACCATTACTCCTGGGAATGAGCAATCCCTTCGTTCACGCACACCGTACCTGCTGGTACGTCCTGAGGAAGAGCCCACCCACTATTGCAGATACCAAACTTCTTGGGCGTGAAGCAGATAAGCGCCCCGGAGGTCGGGCAGGGATCCATGCCTACGGCCCAGTAAGGTCTACCACTACTGGGGGGCGCAGCGGAGGACACCTGGTTGGAAGGCACAGCAGTGAATGTCTTGCTTGACAGCGGGGCAGAAGTCACCTTGCTGGGGGGCTCGGCAGAGCACTCCTCGCTGGAGGGTGCGGCAGAAGTCACCTTGCCAGATGGGTCAGCGTGAGAGGTCTTTGTATATGCCGTGGTGTGGAATGTATCGTCAATTGGACACTTCGCATGATCGCTGGCGGGAGGTTGCTGTCCCAGGGTCGTCGTTGGAGACGCAATAGGGGAAGTGATGAGGGTACTGACTGGCATAGAGGCAGCCGGTGAATTCACAGATGAGGGTGCAGCAGAGGGTGCCCCGATCGATCCCGGCGTTGTGGGCGAGGGCGTAGATGGGATCTCTGATGGGGAAGCTGGCTGGGAAGCGCCGCCACCAGCAGGATCCTGAAAGACGGGCTCAACTCCAACCTCACACCCACCGTTGCTTCCTGGCGTGACCTCATCATGGACTACGCCATAGTCTCCGGGATCTGGGAAGCCAAGGACACCATTGCCCGTGGTGCACTGGCCGGCGATGTTGGCGCGGAAGATGGGGGGTAGCTTGTCCACGAACGATTCATCATCTGTGCCGCCAACGACCTTGATCGGGGCGCACACCATGTACATCTCTCGGTTGCCGATCTTGTTGAACCAGGTCCAGGCGAAGATTGCATTGCCGTTCTTCATCTGCTTGGGAATCGGGATGTTGAACTGTCGGGTGCACTCCGTGCCCGAGTCGTTGCCGCATTGCGGGCCATTCTCACGACCATGGGGGTCTGTCTCTGTGGTGGGGATGTTTCCCACAGCCTCTGCTGGACATCCTCCGATCATGCTGTAGATAGTATGCCACTCGGTTGGCTCGGCGGGGGGAGTATCGCCGTAGGCAATGCTGAACTGGCAAGATCCGCCACCGTGGACGGCGCTGCCCCAGAACCTGACCAACTGAGTCGTTCCTGCGGTCACAGTCGTAACCTCCTCAATGCCGTGCATCCCTTGGCAAGGCCAAGGAAACACCGAAGTCAAAGGTCCGACTTGTGCGAGAGGGGGGGTGTCGAGGTTGTAGGGGTGAGGCTCGATCATAACGACATGGGCGCAAGTTTGTCCGACGAGGGCCAGGGCGGCCGCCAAAGACACTGAAGATCGCATTTTCGAAGTTTGAGGGTTCAGCAAATCGATACTTGATAAAATTCGTGGATTCGCTCTGTCTTTTGAAGATAGGACTAACTTTGGTGGTAGTGTGAATCGTGGTGGATGTGGTTGTGGTTGCGTTGAGTTGATGGTGATATGGAGAGCCTTGGCAGGGGCAGTCATGGCCAGATACTTATACCACTAGTCCCCGACATCAAATCAGATAATCAACGTGGTGCAGGGAGTTTGTTCTTTGTTTTACCACGTTCATTCTCCAAATCCAGCATTATGATGCTTTGTTTCAATTGTTTATGTGAAAGAACAGGGTTGGCTGAACAATCAAACAAGCGACACAGCTCTAGGTAACAACGGAATTTGTTGGAGCGAACATATTTTGCGCAAACAACACGCCTTTATGTGCTATTAGGTTCCTTCATCGGGTTAAGATTGTTTGTGTGACACTGATGGTGAGTTTGATGTTCGGCATGAATCAGCAATCCATCGTTGTTCGCCAATCTCGATTAACTAACAAAGCCGAGCCCAGTCACTATTGTAGCAACATTCCACGCTGTTCCAATTTCCTTCGAGCTCTTTACCAACTTACTGGCTGAAAGAGTCTAATAATCATGCAAAATTTCAGTTACGCTCAGAGAGATTTGGCCTCATTGTATTCCTCGCCAAGTTCAGATCTGACAGTACATTTCATCCCTTGATCCAATATCTCATCGTACACTCCCACGAATATTCTACACCGACGGTGCATTTAAAGTTGCATCAACGCCGTACGTCCACGAGTAAACCTGGTTCGTTCTCCGCCCAACTCGGATGGTCCCGTTCTTCCCGCACCCGGAAAACGGTTTAAACCCAAATACGGAAAACAAGGTTGCTTCTCGAAGGCTCGTCCCTCCTTTTTCCTGCAGCTCACTGATCCCCCGCATCACGTCGTGCCAGGTGTATTTCTCACGGTGGGGATAGATGCTGCAGTACTCGATCCGCAGACTCTCGAGAGTAGCGGCGTGGAGGCGGATGAAACTAGCCAGCTTCTCCGGATCAATGTGGCCGCAGCTGAACTCGACGTGACGCAGGCGCGAGAACTTCAAGTTGTCGGGAATGGCGGCTACAGTGGACATTCCGTGTGCCTCGAAAACAAGCTGCTCCAGCTGAGGCATGCTGGCGAGAACGAGGCCGAAATGCCCTCCTTCGATCACATCGTCGCGCTCCCAGGGCATGCACTCGTCATTGATGGAGAGATGTAAACTGGTCAGGTTGGAGGCGAGTCCTAGCTGGGCGGCGAGTCTGTCCGGAAAGGGCGAGACGTTGTCGAACAATCTGATGGGCAGTCCGGGTTGGCAATTCTCTTGAATTATGTCGTGAGAAGCATCGACTCGGAATTCTCTGAGCTGGGACCGAATTCCTGGATTCTCAAGTGCTGTCAGGGCAACAAGAAGACCCCGGGCCTCACGCGCGATGGAGCGCACCTCAGGAAAATGTAGGTATTCCCCAGGGACCACTTCGCCATGACTAACCAAACCTTCCCAGTACTATGCGTCAATCAGACCTGGATTAGCTATCACTTGTCAAAGGTCGTGTGTAAACCTAGAATTGACTCACAAGTACCGGTTCATTCTCCTCCTTCCCAACTTCGTTCCCATAGGGAGGACCAGATTGCCGAATATTCCGCTCCAATTCATCGTCCAGCCAATCCAACGTCAACATATTCTCATACGTACGGGACATTGGGCTCCCCCATGCTGCCCACCAGTCGCATCGGGGAGGAAATGGTGGGCGCTCTTTGCGCTCCGTACCGAAGCGTCGCCACATGCGAACTGTCGGGCTGGACGAGTCCCGGCTCTGAGCACCAGACGCGGGTGCTTCGTCGGCGGTCCGGTTTGTGAGTACCAGGCTATGAAGCGCATTCATCCGCGGCAGTGCATTTTTGAGCGCTGTGAGGTCGGCGTGTGTCCTTCGGTTGTGGTGATGGAGCTTGAACACGGACATGAACAGCTCATGCAGCGCCGTGTCCGGAGCCGGGGCCCACCTGCGACCGGGAATATCGAACGGCGCATCTCCGGGGAAGTACGGCTTTCGCCGGTCAGGCCAGAGCACTTCTTCTGTTGAGGCAGCGGCCTGGAAAACTTTCCATTCGGATAAGGACGGCGCCAGTGTTGTATCGTCGATGACCAGCTCGCGGACGCCGCTCAGCAGGAGCTCGTTTGCCGTGACGAGCTGGAAGACGTCCAGGTCGAGTGGATGACAAGACAGATAAAGGACTGGAAAAAGCAACGGTGAAGCAGCCTGGTTGAGTCGCCTGCAGCTTGCTCGTAGCGATTGAAAGGCCTGGCCAGGCAGCATGTGGAGAATGTCACCGAGGATCTCCGGCGGCAGGTCGAAAATATTTGCCATATTTGAATCTTTAGTGAGAAAGTAGCCTTACGGTCCGGCAATCGACATACTTCCAACAGCGAGATCCAATCCGTTGATGCTTGGGGGAGGTAACCGGAGAAAAGATGGCACGCGATGACACTGCCAGAGATCCGAATGATGGTCTCTCGGAGTCGCCGCTAGGCCTCGTCAGCTGTAACGCCACAGTGGGGTGCGAAAAGGGGTGAACTAAAAACGATGGCAATAGACTTTCTCTGCAAGAATGTGCGCATTATTGATTGTCATGAGAGGGACGGTGACTAAAATCACGATTGTTTTGGAGAAAGTGAGGCTATTCAGACAAGTGACAGCAGGGTAAGTGACACCCCAGGGAAGTGGGGGTGTCGCGTGCTGCTTTAATGCACATCACTGCCAAAGTGGGGAAAGCTTGTTTCCGTCTGGAGGGAGGCGCATGTCTTTGATTTCCTATCAGTCACTGTCCACATCTGTTATGGCCCATATTATTCCTTTCATGAGGTGCCATATACTTCCCTTGGTGAGATCAATGCTGCTTCTGTAGCGTTTTATTATACATTTCACCATTGACGAGAGTCTGATGCCGAACGTTCAGCGGAAGGGTTGTCGAGAGGGGTAGAAGCCAAATTAAATGCGTCACAATTATGTCATGTTGGTTAGTGTGTTTCTAAGACCGAGTGTGCTACTACATACACGATCCTGTTTCTTCTTGTCTTGATTTATCGGGATATTGAGAGAGTTTATCCACGAAAGTCGAAACCCAAAAGGAGCAAATTTACCCTCTGCTCTTCTTCAGCCTATGGAGAAATCCAGGAACCAAATTTAACCCAACGAAATCCTTTGCCGCGGCTGCGTTTAGCGCTATGAGGCCCGTCCATCGCAGGGTAAGGCCCACCCACATGTGGAATCAAAGTGAGCGGACTTGCCTTTACCACCTCCGGTTGGACAGACATAAGCTACTTGCATTAGCGTGTAAGCATCCTCAAAGTTCCCTGCACCAGCGTACGGCTCGCGAAGACCCTTAAGTCCGAGCTATCTCTAAGTAGTTCAGTATGCAGACCGCATTTATCAGGCTCTTTTGCCGGGCAGTCTCACATTATGGTTTGACTAATTCCTAAAGCCGAACAAAATTGAAACGATGTTGTACAACTGTTATTACGTCAGGAAAAAACCTGGGAGTTAAACATATAAAGCCCGGCGGCTTTGCCAGTTTTCTTTAGCATGTCTTCTCGCAATCACATCCTCTCCAGCACCGCACTCCTGAGTCTTCTTGGCTGCTATCAATCTACTTTATACTTAAGAACACATTTAACACTATGGCTGATCGCTACGTTGCCGTCCACGAGACCCCCAGCGGGCCTGGTGATGCCCGCCCTACCGCCATCCAGATCATCAAGGATGAGAATCTCGAGGGCAAGCTTGCTGGTCAAGTTGCCCTCATCACCGGCTGCTCTTCTGGTATCGGCACCGAAAGCGCCAAGGCTCTCTATCTGGCAGGAGTTACTCTCTATCTTACCGCTCGCAACCTCGCTAAGGCTCGAACCGCGCTTGGGGAGTTGGCCGATAGTGACCGCGTCCATCTCCTCCAACTTGATCTTGAATCCTTCAACAGCGTCCGCTCTTGCGCAGCCGAATTCCTGTCCAAGTGTTCTACACTGAATATTGCAATCCTTAACGCGGGTGTAATGACGCCTCCCGAGGGACGTACAAAAGATGGTTTCGAGACGCAGTTCGGCACAAACCACTTGGCCCACTTCCTACTCTTCAACCTTCTCCAGCCCGCACTACTAGCTGGTGCTACCCCTCAGACACCCTCTCGTGTCGTCGTCCTGAGCTCCATCGCCCACCGTTTTGGGGAGGTTAACTTCGACGACGTCAACTTCGAGGGGCATTACGACGCGATGGCCACCTACGCGCAGAGCAAGACAGCAAATCTCTGGACTGCCAACGAGATCGAACGGCGTTACGGCGCCCAGGGAATTCACGCATGGAGCATCCAGCCCGGCGCCGTGCAGACAGATTTGATGCGGCATATGTCCTCGGACGCGCAGAAGGGACTAGAAACCGACTCCTATCTGAGCAAAATCATGAAGAACCCTGAGCAAGGCGCCGCCACAAGCATTTGGGCTGCTACCGCCGCGGCATTGGAGGGTAAGGGGGGAAAGTATCTGGAAAACTGCCAGATTGTGCCTGCATGGGAGCCATCGTTCGGTCAATGGGGCCCGGGATACGCACCACATGCGTATGACACAGACAAGGCGAAGAAATTATGGGAGAAGTCTGTTGAGTGGGTGGGCTTGTAAACTTGAGTCGGTTTCTCCATAGGACGTCATGTTAACTAAGTACCTAAAATCAGCTGTATGAAGCGTTATCTCCGTTTGTTCTGGCTCGTGACTTGCTGTTCTCAACGCTAGGTCGTCGTGGTGCTCATTGTCCCTTTGTATAAGACCTGGGGACCTGAGGTGAGATGCTACTGATTAGGTAACGATAAAAGTTCTGCCCTTCTCATAGACGATGTGAGGAGTAAATATATCCTAACCTCTGTAAGAAGTCTCATGCACGATTTCCTCATCCTGTCATTTTCTGAACCTAGAACAAGCTTCATTAATTACTCATTCTGTAAACTCTGTCAACAGCCTGGTCTGGCCTCTTTTCAACCGCCAGTAGTTTGTAGCGACAAGAATCTCAGGGCATCCCCTAACTAGCGATCCCCATTTTCGCAGAAATGCCTCGTTGATTTCCCAACCCCTCGGGTCCCATGCTTCTGTCCACACGATGAGAGAAGGTTGCTCGCCCGGGCCGGTGCTGTCAACTCCAAGAAGGTCATAACATAGATCATCGTCGTCAAACATGCCTTCTTGCATGCCTCGGAGGACGTTGTCTCGAAACCGTGGAAAAGGGAAGAGATCAATCCATGGATGATGCGGTACCGTCCTCTGCATGTTGGTAGGCCATAAGCTGCCTGGACAGTTATGTAAGGGCACAGGTAAGTTTCCTGGGTTCGGACCGATCTGGCCGAAGGGCGAGATGAACTCATCGCGGCAGAAAGCTTCTTTGGGAAATCCAATCAAGGTGGCGTTGTCTGCTATTGCGTTGAGGACGTTGAGTCGAATGGTGATGTGTAAGCTCGAGGGGCGTGAGGAGTGAAGGGAATAATCCTCGAGGGCCTGTTTCATCAGACTCAGGATGCGCTCGGTTTCGCCGGGATAGTGCAGAAGGAGGAGACCTCCATCGCCAAAATTGGTCTGCGGGACGAATAGAGCCCCTGGACCATTGAGAGTTGGGCAAAGTCGCGCTGGAGGGTTAGTTGAAGTGGAAGAAGCTGGGTTGCTCGACTCGGCTGTGGCGGCGGCTTTCCTCCTGCCTGTGGAGAACAAGTATGAGGAGTTAGTCTGTCTACGTTGGGTATAAAGCGTAAGCCAATTGCAGAGTACTTACGCCACGCTCTCTGATTCAGACGATTTTGTCGTTTCTTTCTCTCTTGTGTGCCCGTAACCCCTGTCCAATCGTCGACTTGGGTCCTCAGATCCGGCAAAGGGCGGACTCGCTGCACGCCGTCGAAAACATTCACGGCAGTGGAATCCGACGCTTGATCTTGATCCATGGATAATTGGGACACCGACACAGAAGAGCTGACGATTAGGGACGTGGGGAAATGAAGTCACAGACGCGATGAGGTTGAAGGGCGATAATAATTGATGGGAAACAATGGGGCGAAGTCGGTCAAGATGACGTTCCATATCCCATGCAAGGTCAAGCGGGCGGCCACTTAGCAGCCCTCTCAAAACGAGCTAATGCAGCTGGATTACGCTTTAGACCCATTCTGGTAAGCCACAAATATATCTCGGGGAATGGCACGACTGCCGAAATATACTTCGTACACGACACATTAATCTTTGGTAGATACGATTTGTATCGCGGATCTGTATTTTGCGCTCTCGAATATCGCTCTATTATTTCTCCCCGGATTGGTGCCTAGCTTCCTATCAGGTCTCTCGCGTCCCGCATGTAGTCAACTCCGCATCTTCAGTCCACACCTTACACCGGTAGTGTATGTGAAAGTGAAGTCTGCACACGTGAAAAGTCCGCTGAAACCTATGATCTGTGTGATCCTAGAAACATTCGAACACGTTTAAAACCCTTACGATTGACGTCTACTCGCAGTCGCTGGCGGAACTAGTGATGTTGGGAGGACCATCGTGGATCAATTTATTATCTCGGGCAAGCACACGGTCGGGGTACTTTGCAGAAAGGTGGGAGCATTGTCATGATTTCCGAGACTTGAGAAATGCCATGACAGAAAGTGTTAACCTCGCCATCTAGGTCCTAGCCGCGCCTAACCCTGACGGTCCCTAGTTTTTGGCAGTCAACTACGATGAGGTCGAAGAAATAGCCAAGGCCCTGCAGAGCTATAGTGTTGATACCATCGTCTCAGCTGTGAACGCCGACGGCCCGGGCTACCAGGCGCAGCTTAATCTGATTGCAGCGGCTGAGAAGTCTTCTACGGTAAAAAAGATTCATTCCCAGCGAGTATGCGGGCTATGTGCCCACGAGGTAAGTCGGAATCGGTTACACGATCCATCCATTGTGTATCATTGATTAACGATGCAACGGTAGCAATGCTGAAGAGGCGGACGAGATGACCGCCAACACGCTTCAAACGGTAGAGGCGCTGGAAAAGTCTGGCCTCAAGTACACTCGCTTTGCGATCAGGGTCTTCATAGACTATTTCGGGCAGCCTCACATCCCTAGTCACGTCCGCCCTTTTAAGTGGGCGCTTGACATTGAATCGCGCCGCGCAGCCATCCCAGGAACAGGTAACGAGGTTTTTAGTATGACGTACTCGAAAGACGTCGCTCGATTTGTCGATCGTCTTGTCGACGAAGACGAATGGCCGGAGGTCAGCATTGTCAGCGGCTCTGACACCACGCTCAACGAGATGGTGGCTATTGCAGAGACGGTCGCCGGTGGCAAGTTCAACGTTGCCTACGACAATTTGGAAGAGCTTAAAGCAGGCAAAGCTACGATGGTTTCCAAAAGTGATGGTTCTTACAATGGAATGGATCCTGTGATGATCGCTGCCATAGTTGGGACGTCTCTGGCCGAGGGAAAGATCATGCTGCCGAAGAATAGTCGCCTGACGTTCCCGGATATGCGGCCGATGAGCGTCGGGGAATCGATCACTAAGGCTTGGTCGAAAAATTAGAGTCATCTGTTGTCTATTACTCGGTTGTCTGTCTCCGATGGAGCGGTTAGACATCAATACAACTGTTTTGAAGGAAAACATATCGACCTCTGGATGTTATTATTGTGTTCATTACTAATGAATCTAAGAATTTAAGCATGATATCTTATGCCCTAAGCTCTATAAATAATTACTCCCTAGTGCTTGTCGAGCTTTTAGAATCTCACATGGGTAGTGAACAAGCTGACGGAAAAGCAGACGGCGGGAGCCGCAATACTTCAGGGCTGACGCGGCTCATCAAGGCGGCGCAGCGACAGTCACGCAAGGGCCGGTCTTCCATAGCCCCATCTCAGATCAATACGCGTCAACCTGTGTACCCACACGACAGGAGGGAAAGTAAACTTTAACTTCAGGCCGTAGAGCTAACGTATGGTAAGGGGGTTTGTAGGTAAGTAATAACAACAATATGATAATTGCTATTAAGTTTGGTAGTTTGTTTTGGCAAGGCGATTATCCGAAATCCGATGTTATATCTGCTTGTCTTAGTGAGGAAGGAGTTGAGAGTTACTACTCCTATACTCAATCGAACTTATTACTATATTGCTATAACGCACGGCATATCCCATATCCCTCCGGGCTACCCCTTCTATACCAAACCATATATTAAATGCATGTAGGTTATTCCCGCCAGATCTAGGTCCAGGGTATAGAAACATGACCAAAACCATGCAAATGTCCACCCGATATTGCCATTCGAATGGCCGTCTGTACTAGCATTATGGTGGAGCTAGAATCAGACTTCAGGTGGGCGCTAGAGAAGTTGGATGTAAGCCTAGAATAGACGCTCGGCTCACTACGCCCTATTGGACAGTATGTTAACGACATCCTAGAAGTGGTCGGCTAAAGGCGAAGCTCGGCCTGGCTGAGTGTAGTGCCGGCTATAATCAGCGGATGCAGCTGCAATTCAACATTGTCCTTTTCATACTCAATACTTCCTTCGATGGGATCCTGATACTACTTATATCGCGTTTCATCGTGTATTTTACTATTAGCGAGCGCCTCAATCAGGGCCAGAATGGTCGAACACAGAAGGGCTGTAAGGAGGGGTGAGTGAGGGCAAAGCCTAAGAGAGTGGACGGTATACCCTCACATGACTTTTGCCTCAAAATGTTTATATGGGCTTACTGATCGACACGGTTTACGGCACACCCTACAAAGACATTCACTACCATTGCCCATCAAGCTGGCCCCCTTTCGATCGGAGACCCCAAGCCTGTCAGTGGGGATGAGCCGATATTTTTAGGCCACATCCCTCCCGACGAGGAAGGCAAGAGAACAGGCAGATTCGCGGGGTCCTATGACTGGACCATGATCGTTGTGCCACGGGCTGGTTCGTTAGGCGTGTACCAATGCTCGGGGGACCTTATCTTACGGTGGGACACTGTAGTTACTACCAACAGGTAGCGTTTAGCTTTGGTTTTGGCTTTGACTTAACAACTTGGTCCACAACCTTATCATAGCATCATCTTCTTTCTGGAAAATCAACCCATTGTCAATTTACGCATCTCCCGCAAGTATCTACTTTCGTTTCTTAAGGCTCTTTGGTTAGAGTTTAGCCTGAAGCTGAGCTGTAGACAGCGCGTGCTCAGCTGCCTATCTTGGTATGGGATCGACATCCCCACTAACAATACCACTTGCATGTCTACAGCGTTGTAAGACGGATAGATTTATGCTTCCGCAAAGAGCTGTGCTTCTCCGCAAACATGGAGCGTCCGTGGGACATACCCAGCCCTCGGGTAAGATTTCGTCGGTGGGCTCGCGGATATATGGTAAAACCAGGGAACGAGGTCCAGCTCGGGGCTATATTTAGCGCCTTGAGGTCCACAACAAGCGAGGTCTCCCATATAAAGAGACTTGTCTGCGTACAGAGACAACAGGGAATCAGGCAACTGAAAGCTCAACCCTTCACCTCCTGCATCTCGTCTCTCCTCCATATTCCATTTTAGAGTGCCATCACTTGCCAAGTTTTCGCACCCCCCTATCTTCAAGATGAAGTTCGCTTCAACAATCCTAGCCGTGACCACGGCCATATTTGTGCCCGCAACTCCAGTCCTCACCCAGGATCCGACCGACTGCACCAAGAGCAACAAGACGCTGAATGGCGCCGATTTTGTCTTGACAGAACTGCAAGCTTACAACCTTAATACGCTATCCAGCTACTTCAGCTCCAACGGCAAGAAAGTTACGGTTGCACAGGTGTTTGAAGATGCCAATCACAAGATGACTGAAGATGGACTCGGGCACAGAATCTGGGAACGCACGCCCGACTTCGACGATCTGACAACAAAGAAGTGGTTTCCTCAAGGCCTCACCACTACTGCCGATGCTCTGGACACTGGAATCTACGAAGGAAAGGATGGCTTTGTCGTCAGTTGGTATCGGGATGATGATGGCGCTGCTGGCGCCGTTAGGGTAACATTTGTGAACAAGGTTGACAATACTTACCGGCACCTCCTTTTGGTCGAACCAGATGGCACAGACAACTTCAAAAATGTCCCTTGCCATGCAGGCGGCATCATCTGGTATGGCGCCACTCTGTGGGTGCTGGATAGCGCGAAAAGCAGCATTCGCGTCTTTGACATGTCCAACATTTGGCAAGTCGGATCTGGCGACGGTGTTGGCGGGACTCCTAGCGGGGGATACTCGGCAGCCAACTACAAATATGTCATTCCGCAGCTCAGGTTTGTTGTCCCCTTGTTGTCCTCCCGCTTATCTACCTATTTATTAAATATTCATCCTAGATCATATAAATGGACGTCAGACTTTCCGTTCCGCTTCTCGTTCATGGGTCTAGACCGGACATCTACCCCAGACAGCATCCTGGTTGGCGAATACCAGAAGAACTCTGATGATGTACCCGTCCGCATGGTGCAATGGAACATCAACGCGACAGATCGCCGCCTCCGGGACTTGGATTCACAAGGACGAGCCAAGGGTATCTGGGCCTACTGTGTCAATATCGACCGCATGCAGGGCGCGGTCCAAGCTAAAGGCAAGATTTACATTACCAGAGACAATATCAACGACCCTGGCGATATGTTTGGCTGGGTTCCAGGTCAGGTTGCTTACCAAAATCGGTATTTCACGACGGAAAAGCCGGAGGACCTGAGTTATGATAAAAGAGGGCCCTGGCTCTATACCGTCACCGAGTTGCCGGGTAGAAGATATATCTCTACCTTTGATCCATCACAGGTTAAATTCTCCTAAGAAGCGCAGAAAGAAAGGGTATTGAAGTGGAGAACACTAGAAGGAGGCGGGGTGCGGTGGGGTTCAGGTCCGGGTATGGATCAGGATGTATGAGTGTATGCAGCGGGTAGTTACTGCCTAGTAACGGTTAACAGTACAGGGGCTTCGTACGGGTCGCGTCTGGTAATGGTTGGCAGTTGCAGTGAGTTACGTAGCCCAGTTGTATTGATTGCTACGGGGGAGCTGAGGTATCTGGCTCGAGGGGGTCTACGGCTGTGTCTATATAGTTGAGGCTGTCCTGAGTCTTAGTGATCCACTTGTTGGTATCGGTGGTGAGAGTCGTGGGTGGAGGCTTGACACTTCTTGTCGAAATTGAAAGAATAATTGACAGAAATAGTGGGCATACATTACTGCCCAACCAAACTGTCTGGCCTGCTTAAGGGGCTGTGGCATGGAGGCAGTCGTATGTAATTGCTGCATATAGCAGAGTACGCTGCGGCTGATCTAGCCATGAACTGCTGACCCTGGGGCTCTTGTCGCTGCTAAGCAGTTTCGGTCGACCGAGAAAAAAAGGCGAGGGCGTTGGTGGTTCGCAACTGGCATTTCTTGGGCTCCAAAAGCATCAACTCATCTGCACCTGTACGAAATTACGCCTGGTTCCGTCCATATTCCAGAAGTGCAGACGGGCCCACTCAGCTTCGGACGGGGCAGCGTGATATAGATGCCGGGAAGCATGATGGCAAAGAGGGCAAAGGGTCATGCGAGATACCACAGCGCCACCAGTCGGATTTCTAACCACTGTTACCGTCGATTCACAGCACATACGACCATAGCTCTTAGGAAATACGGGATCCCGTCCGCTCTCCCCTAGTCAAACTGAGAAGCGGCGAATTAGTACTCGGGTCGGTGACGACCGGGGAATCCTCGCTGTTGTATGTTTTTTTGCCTATTTGAATTTATCTTTTTGGTGATTCTTTGTGGTAAGTGAAAGTATTGAGTAATACCGAGAATGAGAGAGTGAGAGGCTAGGGCTGGAGGCCCAACCGGCCAGTGAAATCATACCATGTAATTGGTGCACATAGCAGAGTAGGCTGCGGACTCCCGTCCCTGCTAAGCTGTTTCGGGCCACCGAGATCAACGGCGAGAGCATTGGTGGTCGCAATTGGTACTTCTTGGACTCCCAAAATGCATCGACTCATCTGCAGCCGCACGACAGCGCCGCCAACGTGGGTTCAGCGACGCCCCGGGCTGGCTTGCCGCTGGTCGGGGTGGCAGACTTGGCAGAGATGCCCAAGGAACAACGACAATGCCAAGAGCGGTGGGAGGAGACGATTCAGCGCCGAGATAGTGTTGAACATGCTGGACAGGACCGAAATCGACTGCATTCGACGCACCACGTCGGGCCAATGCCTCAGAAAACGGTGTCCCGGAGGATGAGCGATTGCCTCCAGGGAGAGAAGCGAGGGTCACTCCCAGGCGAGAGCCAAGATGCCAAGGCCTTGAGTATCAAGCTGGGCTGGCCCGTTGGAGCATTTATAGGTAGCCTTGGCGGCTTGGCTCAGTAATATCGCGAATTATCTGATATCTGACCGGGGTCGTTTGTAAGGGGTTGAGGACGAACCGACAACTCCACGTGGGGCGATACCCGATATCATTGGCCCACTCTCCCCCGGTCGTCCACGGCCTTGGAGGCTCTCCGTGCGACATCTCGACGACATGTCATCGACCCGGGCGAGCTCACTGAAGACTCGACCTTGGCAAGGCGGATCGACGCGCACGTGTGTAAGCTTTAGCATACAACACGGCCGAGAGAGCAGCGTGCACGCTGTCTTTCTTACATGGTGCGTTTTTCGTACCCCGTACACGTACAAGCTGCTCCATATGGGAAGCCTCGCCGGACTTGGCATCCAGCATGTTTGTGCCGTTGCTACCACCTTTTGTGTTGCACCGGGCATGATCCACCTTGGTTCGTCGTTGGACTCGTTCATTAATCTTACTCTGACTGCACACGTCCGGCGGCCACCGTGGTGTTGACGACGCCTAGAGACGCGTTGTTGGCTGTGAGTCTGGGGCCCAGGCCTGCCCCTGGATCATCACACTCCCCTTTTCCCCCGCTGAAACGCACTCTACTACTACGTACTACACTACTCTCTCGTGTCCTCGAATGGCGCAATTAGCATCCCTCCCGGTGGCGCCCTCGGGTCATCACATCGACGCCCAGGCTGTAGTGTACATGTGCATCCAACACACCTCCGCGCACAGCCCAGTCGCTGTCGTGTGAGCACCGTCGATCTCCACGCCAAGGCTCCTTTCAACCTGCCTGCTCCCGGAACTCTGCTGCTTCTAGAGACAAAATGTCAGGCTTCCGTCGTCCACTGACCCCTTCCTGTGGGGATGGGAACTCGCGCCCCGTCCAACAGGCTTGCGCCATGCGAGCACGAGCGATGCCCCGTGTGCCGCAAGAGGTGCCAAGGGGTCGTCGAAGTTGGCGATCCATCTCGTGCCCTCCACTCCCCATGCTGCCCGAATGGGTTCACCGAGCCCGAACGCCTCTCCCCCCTCAAGGCTCCTTGGCTCCTTGGCTCCGGGCTTACACCTACTATGATTGACTAGGAGCCATCCCAGCAGGTGCGCCAAGCCCGTCTGCTATCAACGACATCCCCTGTACCATCTACACTTCGGGATGCAGCAACAAGATGGCCCCAGAAGCATAATAATAAGCTTGTTTGCCAAGACTCTATTCTCCACCTGCAACGCCAGCTCTGTGGCCGCCCGTTCATATAAGGTCCTGGCTTCATCGTGCCGTCGTAACAGCTTCTCCTTTCGAAAGCATGCACTCCCCTTCCCTTCATTACCTTCATTTCTAGAAGCCTCTGGTTTCCATCCGAGGGCCACGTATAATAATCTCTGCTGGAACGCCCTGCAGCATCCGCTACAATGGTCGTCCTCCACCAGTACGACTACATCTTTGCCATCGGCACTATCTTCGCGTTCCTGGACGCGTGGAACATTGGTACGTGCCCACATAAAACACCTGCATCCCGCTGCCGGACGCCACACGCCGGCTTTCCTCAACGGTTATCTGCTATTCGCTCTACAACCGCTATATGCCACTTACATGTATCAACTTCATGAGCCATCGCCAGCTAACCACCAGTCTTGATCTACAGGTGCCAACGATGTCGCCAACTCCTGGGCCACATCGGTCTCGTCCCGATCCCTGTCCTACATCCAGGCCATGACGCTCGGTTCGATTCTCGAATTCGCAGGATCCGTCGGTGTCGGTGCCCGAGTCGCCGACACCATCCGAACCAAGGTCGTCGACATTGACCAGTTCGAGTCCGATCCCGCCCTTCTCATGCTCGGCATGATGTGTGCCATTATTGCTTCCTCCGTCTACCTCACCATCTGCACCCGAATCGGTCTTCCCGTCTCCACCACCCACTCCATCATGGGTGGTGTCATCGGCATGGGTATCGCTCTTGTTGGCGCTGACGGCATTCACTGGGCCGAGTTTGACAAGGGAATCAGCTCCGGTGTCGTCTCCGTATTCCTCGCCTGGATCATCGCTCCCGGTCTGTCCGGTGCCTTCGCCGCCATCATCTTCCTCATCACCAAGTACGGCGTCATGCTCCGAAGCCAGCCCGTCTGGAAGGGTCTCTTCCTGGTCCCCGTCTACTTCGGCATCACCGCCTCGCTCCTCACCATGCTTATCGTCTGGAAGGGTGGTGCCATTAAGATCAGCTTCAATGACGCCGAGATCGCTGGCATGATTGTCGGTGTCGGTGCCGCCTGGGCCCTGGTCGTCGCCACCTTCCTCGTCCCCTGGCTATACCGCCTCATCATCAAGGATGACTGGCAACTTCGCTGGTACCACATCCCCCTGGGACCTCTGCTGCTCAAGCGCCCCGAGCCCCCTGCCCAGCCTGAGGGCGCCGAGGGCGGTATTCAAAACTTCTACGAGGGTCACCTTACTCGCGAGGAGCTCGACGAGCTCCGACGTGCCGGCCGCAACGGCAGCGACGAGTTCGAGCGCGCCGATGACGAGAACAACACCAGCACCGAGACCAAGCAGGTCTCTCGCGACGACTCTGCCGAGCACACTGATCCCGAGCCCGTCGAGCCCAAGGAGAAGAAGAGCCTTGTCGGCCCCAAACCCGACGGTCCCGTCTACAGCCCTGCCGTGCTCTTCTGGTACCTCAAGTTTGTCTTCCTCCAAGGTGTCGACCAGGACATTGTCAACCTGCAGAACTCCAAGGGTGTTCTGAGCGGCGATCTCGAGGAGATCCACGCCAACGTTCCCCACTACGACAACCGCGCTGAGTACCTCTACACCTTCCTCCAAGTCATGACTGCTGCCACTGCCTCGTTCACCCACGGAGCCAACGATGTCTCCAACGCCATCGGCCCCTATGCCACCATCTTCCAGATCTGGCACACTGGTGTCCTCAAGGACAGCAAGTCCGATGTCCCTATCTGGATTCTGTAAGCAAACCATAGCCTCTAACCAATATCGCACGAGTCAATTGCTAACTTTCCGTCACAGCTGCTTCGGTGGTGCCGGTATCGCTCTTGGTATCTGGACTTATGGTTACAACATCATGCGCAACTTGGGTAACCGCCTGACTCTCCACTCTCCCTCTCGAGGTTTCTCTATGGAATTGGGATCCGCCGTCACTGTCATCCTCGCTACCCGTCTTAGTATGTCCCCCGCAGCAATTCCAGCCAAATCAATACTTGCTAACCCTCTCGTTCAGAGCTCCCCGTCTCCACCACCCAGTGCATCACCGGTGCTACCGTCGGTGTCGGTCTGTGCTCCGGCACCTGGCGCGCTATCAACTGGCGCATGGTCGCTTGGATTTACATGGGTTGGTTCATCACCCTCCCCGTCACTGGTATCATCTCCGGCTGCCTCTGCGGTATCATTGTCAACGCTCCCCGCTGGGGCTACGAGGGTTAAACTTCTCCTTCGGAATTTAAGCACTAGCAATGTATCCTATCTTTATTAGAGGGGACGGTGGGACCTAGATTGGTTACGCAAACCTGAATATTTCATTTTTACTATTACGCAGAGATCATGGCTTACGAGCTAACTCATGTTTTTAAATGCCTCGAACGAGGCGCCTAATGAAAATTACACTAGTGCTCATGTCTGTGATGCATATCTTCTCTCGCGTGACACTGTGTAGGAACTTTTGGCCCCCTCGTGATCTTGTGCTTCATTCTGTTTCAATAAAGACCTTTACAGACTAACCCGTCGTTTAGATTATCCGCACCTATTTGATAAAGTTTGTCAAAGGTTAGTCAGGTCATTTGGACGAATCAGCGCTGCAAAAGTTTATAAATTGGTAGCATAGCCACCAAATATTCATTGATCAGACCCATTTTCTTTCAATGGAAACCACATGCGTGAGACAGGTTTTGCAGGCTTCCGTGAAAGAGAAACTATTCCTGCGTGTTCAATTCCTCATGGACACTTGTCGCAAGAGGTGTAGGGTAGCTATATTGTCCCTAGCTTCTCTGCAGGCAGCCTGACTACCTTCTTGATTGTCAGAAACGAGCATATATGTGGTCTGTGATATCAGATTGTCTCTGTTGCTATGCATGCTTGTAGGTTGTTTTCCGCCTCGCTTTGGGATGTTCTGTCAATCATCATCAACCCAGGATCCAGGCATCCTCCTACCCGGCTGGAGCTTCTTGATACCTTCTGCTTTGCGAAGCCTTTTAATCCTCCGGCGCTCAAACCTGCTCTCTACAAGATTGCATGCGTACTGGAGCGCTTCTAAGCCTTTCTGGCAACATGTATATTCCTCAAACCCCATCCATGACTCCAAGCTGTGACCATATTCAAGAAACCAATTCAAATGCCGTCTGCTCGGTGCTTCAAGGAAAGGAAACTCCTGTTCCAGAATGACGAACTTCCACGCTTTGTGGTCTTGTGCTGCTTGCACCTCGCTCCAATCCAACCAGTCGTTATTTGGGCTACCATAGGTTAGATGAGGGAACTCGGCCACAAGGTCAGGAGTAGAGCATGACTGGTCACACGTCATGACCCAACATGGGAGTTTTCGGCCCTGAAACTCTTGGATGACAAACTGTGGTGTATATAAACCGGACCAGTTGAACTTAGCATCTTCGGCCCAACTGGAAGTAAAATGCTCTATCTCAATCGTGAGATACCGCTGAATGTCAACTCCGCACCGATCTAGAAAATGTACCCAAGACTGAACTATCCACAGCTCATCACTTGGATTGTCTAGGTACTTCATGATGCCTTGAAGTGCTGTCAGTCCGTTGAAGAAATCACCTATTCCAGCCCATGCTTTGGAGTGAATATCAAATCCATGCCCAATAAGCTCTGTAACAAGGTACACAGATGTCTTTGTATCGAATGCTATTTCTTCGAAATAAACCGATGTGATGAAATGCATGACGACGTTGTTCCATACATCGTTTCCAAACAGTATCCAGTTGTCCGAGAAATATCTTTTATAAGCTTCGATACAGTGCTTTGTGGGATCTGGATGCTCATTCGTCTTTAATAAATAACGGAACTCTGAGGCGGTAAGGGAATCTTTCCGAAAGTCGATATAAACGGGTGCAGCGCACCCCCGGATAAAACTACTACCTACATGAGTGTAGGATATAGTTTCTGGGAGATGATTTCTATTTCCGTTGCCTTACATCAGTTCAAGAGAAACGTCACACAGGAGTGGAATATACAAACCTTTCGAGTACAACCGAATAATGCGGCATCAAGAAATCGGCAATATCGTAGGAATCATGTACGATGGCAAGCTACCGCCATATTTAGTTATTTGCGTACAGATTAATTATCTCAGTGCGACTAACTCCAAGCAGAGATATCCCATCCCCTGGGTAAAGGTGAGGAGATGCTAGCCTTGTAGCAGGGGTCAGCGGCCCTTCAGTTAGAAGGGCCTGGAATGCCACAGGATCGTTTCGAGTCATGATCCGCTGAAGTTCCGCATGAAGGTCTCTGAAATCTTCAAGAACCATAACGTGGGGGAACTGAATAGAGAATGTTAGGGGGTTGAGAAAACCTCGTTGTATAGACAATTTAATGTAAAGGCGGAGTAAAGGCGAGCTAATTAGCAACGTCGATTCTTCCTGGGCCGCCTTGGTGGATTGATTCGACAATTTCTTCCGTCTTGTAACACATTCGAGATAATAGACGGAACCCCACGAATGCCTCCAAAACTTAACTTCCATGTCTGAAATATACCTAGTTCTCCGAGGCTGTATTATTTGCGGGCTAGACGTACTCTCAATCGTATTCTCCTCGTTAGATGCGTCAATGGTGAGAGTGAGAGTGGAGTTCAGCTTCCGTTTGGGAGAAGTCATAAGCATGACGCTTAGAATTATCAGGTTAATATACTTCCTTGAAGGGTACCATACTTACAGAATATTACCAGTCATATTGGAGTGTAGGGACGCGAGTGATTGGTCCAGTTCGTTGCTACACTTGCGTAAGGCCCCTCTGTGCTGTAGGAAGAGGCCCCCCAAAGCACCAAAAGGTTTGATTCTTCTCGTTTGGCTGGCAAATATCATGTTGATCATGTCGTGAAGTCGCAAGACTTTATCGATACAGTCGTGCATGATTTTATAAAGCTGCCTAAGGAGAACGACATCCCACGGCCTAGAGGATTCTTCGTAGCCGTTAAAAGCGACCTCTAGAGAGTGAAATATCACTTCGATGTTCTCTAGCTTCTCAGAAAGACTGGATAGCTCTTGTGCTGCGGACTTGTAGGCGTTGATCTTCTCACGGATACTTGTCGTCATTTGCACCAGCTGCAACCCCAGGCCGACAACGGCGAGGGCGAGTGAAGCGGGATCCATTTCGAGAAGGCGTTTGATAGAAGACTCACGTTAAAGAGATGGTGAACGGGAAGAGACTCAGAGTAGTATGCAAACGGCAGATTGAGTCATATCCAACAGGCTTTGAAGGCGCAGCCTGGTCGTAGATTTCCCCGCAGATTCGGAAGTCATACGTCCGTGTTATGTGAGGTCATGCAACTGTCTCATTTTGTGTCGAGGGTTTTTGGGAAACAGCCAATTGAGGCCTCTGGAACCTGCACTTTCGGCATGTACGCCGTGGCTTCGCAACGTGGCACTCGGGCGTGTTTAGTGACTCAACGCCATTGGACGCCAGTGGTTAGCTAGCCTCAGTAGTTGACGAATAAACCGCGATTTTCAAGTACCCTATGCGGGTGAGCGAGATAGATTGATTTTTGGAGTATCTTACTGGTGGCGGAAGGATATTGACAGCGTAGCCCACTATGCCTTGCAACCCGATGCAACACAACGCTGCGGGCTGCGCCCACAACTTCGCCTCACTTTGTTATGAGGCTGCCTGCAGTAAAGCTATTGTGCCACTTTGTAGAAAATACTAGCTATTGGGTAAAGTTCTTAAAGCTAAGTACAGTTGGTATCCCTTCAAATGTGGCAATTAAGCCTTTAGTACGGTTACTTTGGAGTGTATCTACCACTAGTTAGAAAACTGGGAATTGACCGAACTTCTGCAGTCACCTAGTTTGGGTGGGCAGTAGTGCACCTCTCATCTGCTATTTCTTGACTGAGGGAACATCCCACTGTGAGCGTACTGGAGGCTTACCATATTTGAATAGACAAGTCTCCGCTAGCCCCTCCCTATGAGTGCATACTCGTGGCCGAACTGTCCTGTCTCACGGTAGCTCCGAAGCGGGGACTGGTCAGATTTCTGGGGGAATCTCATGGTTCCAGAAGCCTCGATAGGGTTTGATGGCGTCATTGGACTGCAAGCTCGTTGATGCATGATCCCGGATGCTCCAAGACAGAATTCTCGGGATCCAATGGCGGAAGAAACACGGAGAAGAATCCGTGATAATATCCTCTAGCGATCCATCACGTAGATGTGCCCCCAATGCAGGCTTGTCTCCACCGAAGTCGGGGTCGTGACGAGACCAGCTGCTTCTCCAACTCGAAATCTCCACTATCCAACATCAAATGCCCCCCAATCTGCCTCTGTCCCTCCGCCTTTTGCCCCCACGGTGGAGTCTCCGGCGTCGGGGTGGTCACAACTACAAAAAGGCTTGGGCGCAATTGGTCTCTTTGGTCGCGGTCTTCTCTCCGGCGTTTGGCATCGGCAATGGCTTTCGTTTTCAATAGCCGATGCTTTGCAGCCCGGCGTCTTATATCCCGAGCGCGGCCCTCGTCGGATTGCGCCAGACCTCTGTCACGATCTCTCACGAATCTCACGACTCTCTCCCGGCGCATTCACTCTTCACCGTCCGCGACCATGAAGCTGCTCTACCCCACCTCGCTCAAGCTCGACGTCTCGAGCATCGACGGCTTCTCCGTCGCGCTGCAGCCCTACGACGTCAAGGCGCCGATCCCCGAGGAGCACATTGACGCCGAGGTGCTCGTCACCTGGACCAACAGCGCCGACAACCTCAAAGATGCCGCCGCGCGCATGAAGAAGCTGCGCTGGATCCAGTCGCTGGCCGCCGGCCCCAACGACGTGCTCGCCGCGGGCTTCGACACGGCCAAGATTGCAGTCACGACGGGCTCCGGCCTGCACGACCACACCGTCGCCGAGCACACGCTGGGCCTCCTGCTCACGGCCGCGCGCCGCTTCTACGAGATGCGCGATTATCAGCTGCAGGCCAAGTGGCCCGCCCACCTCGGCGGCCCGCAGCCCGACCGCCCGGCCGGCGCCTTCACCACGCTTCGCGATGCCCGCGTGCTCATCTGGGGCTTCGGCAACATCGCAAAGGCCCTCACCCCGCACCTGGTCGGGCTCGGCGCCGAAGTCCGCGGCGTGGCTCGCGCTCCCGGCGTGCGCAACGGCATCCAGATCTACGGCGAGGATAGCCTCGCCGAGCTGCTCCCGCAGACCGACGCCCTCGTCATGATCCTGCCCGGCTCCGACTCGACGCGCCACGCCCTCAACGCCGAGCGCCTGAACCAGCTGCCCAAGCACGCCTGGGTCGTCAACGTCGGCCGCGGAACCGCCATCGACGAGGCGGCTCTCACCAGCGCCCTGGAGAAGCGCGAGATTGGCGGTGCCGCCCTCGACGTCTTCGAGGTCGAGCCTCTGGCCGAGTCGAGCGGGCTCTGGAAGGCCCCCAACGTCGTCATTTCGCCCCACGCTGCGGGAGGTCGGCCACAGGGCTCCGAGGCCTTGATTGCCGATAACCTGAGGCGGTTTATGTCTTCGCAACAATTGAAGAATGTAATCTAAATAAAAAATAATTAGATGAGCAAGAAAAAAATAGACAAACATCCAACCCCAGTCTCGACTTGAAACATTCCCAATCTATGCATCATCTGGAGCTTCCTGGGCTGCAACTGAGCACTCTCATTCCCCGCCCCCACCTTGACGAACGGGTAATGATCGCCGTGGTTGTGTGGGTGGACACCCGAGCTAAGACACGCAGGATATAAATTTATGGAAGGAAATTTAAGTGGAAGAATGTCTTGCTTGAAATGTTCAGAAATTGTAATATATACTCTATAAATCGTCTTGATGACCTCGTAAATCATGCAAATCAGAGCTACATGATGGCAAACATGGCTGACACAACGCCAACCACCACGGAAATGAGACTCAGGCCAACCCGTCCGGCGCCATTCTCGCCGTCATCCTTCTCCGCATCCGAGGAATCAGTGGAAGTACCGTCAGCATTGTTCCCCTTTCCATCAACGCCCTTTGCGTTCCTGATGTCATCCCGGCTCTGGTTGAAGCACGGCGACCAGACCTCCCACGCCTTGAGGAACAGTTCCACGCCCTGTTCGAGAGGCGTGACGTCCTCGATGCTGCCTCGCTGGAACGGCCGTATTGACAGGTCCTCCACGTGCGCCGCGCCGGCGTATATAAGTCCGAACACATCCGTTCCGTTGGTGAGCTGGTTGCACGCGGGAACTTTCTTGGTTACGGCTCGACTAGGTGTTCCCGCTCCCTCCTCTTGGCTAGCCACCGAGAAAGATCGCCAGGGGTCGAACTCGCCGTTGGTGAACATGACGTTGCTAGCGTTCATGTCCCAGCCGCCCATCTCCAGTAAATAGCTGTTGTTGAGCCGCGACGGGAAGCTGGAGTCCTTGATGCCCGGGAAGGTTTCCTGCTCGAGCGCGATGTCCCGGAAGGCCGTCACGTTGTAGTAATCGCTGATGACCTGATACTCGTTGCTGGCATTTGAGCCCTGGTAGTATCCCATCTCGTTGAGCGTTTGCCACGACCAGCTGAGGCTGTCGACGGTGTCGGTGAAGGTTGCGCTGCTACCCAAGGGCTGGTCGCTGATCCACGACATAAACGACGCCTTGCCGTTGTAGATGCCGAAAAGCATTGCCGCAAACGCAAGCTCGCCGCCGTCGTTTCCATTGGCCGCAGCAATTCCGTTCTTGGACGGAGGAGCATCTCCACTGTTGTTGAAAAGCACCGACAGCAAGTCTGCAACAGTCTCGGCCGCGGATGCATCGTTGATGTACTCGTCGACGTCGAAACTCTCCATCCAGTCGCAAAAGTATTGCACAGTGTGCATGGCTCCGAAACTCTGGTAATAACCCGCGAATGAGAGGGCGTATGTCAAGCTGGAGCCAATGTCAAAGGGCGTGTATGAAAAGGCATTCGCGAGATCGTCAAAGGTCGCATCATCGACGGTGGCGAGATAGGTGCCTGCGTAGATGGTCTGAGAAGCACTGCCGTTGGAGCCGGAGCTGAAGGTTTCATCCACATATTGGATGGCGGCCTCGAGGTCGTTGGTGCAGTTCTTGGAGATGGCCCGCACGATGGGGTTGTAATAAATAGATCCATCGGCCTGCGTCTCTACCGGCGCGCTGGAAGACCAGGCAGCGTAGAAGATTTCGGGGTGCATCAAGCGAGCCCAGGCTGCGCGCATGCCGGGATACGATCCGCCCATGAAGATCCACGGCGTGTGGTACGGGTCCAGCTTCTCGGTGCTTTTGACGACTTTGTTGAGAGACAGCTTGGTTTTGTTGAAGTTGTTGGCAAAGTAAGCCACATCCTCAATTGCTTGATCTGCAGTCAAGTACTGGTAGCCAGAGGCGCCGGACAGCGGAAGGCCGGTCTCATCGTCCATGGGAACAGGCCTACTGTAGCCGTAGTAACGATGCTCCCAGCCAATGACCAACCCGTTCAGCTTCTCGGCGAGCCGCAACGGAGCGCTGACCATGTCGGACTCGGCGATGAAGCCCGCCGCAGAGTCGGGCGAAATGCCACCCTCGCCAAAGTCAAACAGGATAACGGGCCCGCCCGTCTGGTAGTAGGTGTCATTGACAAAAAATCGGTTAGGATACGTTTCCTCGTTGGATTTGTCGAAATGGTCGACGGGGATGCTTATGTTGTAGTTAGGCACCTCCGGGAGCGCTGCAGCCGAGTCGTCGCTCTGGCGCTTCCCCAGCGTTCGCCGCCAGTTAACGTTAATTCCCAGCGCCGTGTGCGCCAGGAGCACTGTAGAGGCCCACGCCGAGAGCTTCATGGTTTCTATCGCTGAAACACCAAACAAAGGCACACCAACGTCAATGTATTCAAGAGATGATCGCCAAGGGATGCAACCAAAACAACGGCCGCTTTCACAAGAAGACGGGGACGACGGAGGGCCAAGCTATTTAGCACCGGGGAGCACCAGGATTAATAAAGGGCTGCTGCTAGGCGAGCGGTCAGCTCTCAGCCCCGGGGTACCCGCCACCACCGTCCTCTTCAGGCTGGTCCATCGTCAGTTGTTGGTTGGTCGCTCAACGACTGGACAGGGCTGATGGGCAGCGAAACGGGCAGGTTTCAAATTGGGTGCTAATTTTAAAAATTGGGCTGAAAAGCCACATGGACGGACTGCTCGTGCAGGGAGCCATTATGCTTACATTGGACAGACGCGCTCCTGGGATTCACGGAGCCAGCGCTGAAGTTCCCTGCCCACCTGACTGTGCCTCACAATTAGCTCTTTAGCACCAGCATTAGGGGACGCCCTTGATGATTTAGTGCCGTAGGTAGATCGCCTGTCTCATTTAGCTCCAAATTAACCCCAGACGCGATGCACCGGCGGCCTTTGGCGGCGCCCGCGCACAGCCGACTCAGATCGAGAACCAAAGATCATATTCTAGACCCTTGAAAACGCCTAGCAGCTCGCGGTACAGCTCCGCGACGGTTGGCCATGGCTGCGACCTGGAGCCGTCAGCGCTAACGCAAGATTTCTTCCGCCGAGTCGCATGACCTGATTAGTGTCGTAGTGTAGTGGCGGAGCATCGCGCGAGCCAATATTGTGCCTGTGGCCGGCCAGCGCAGCAGAGTCGCCTCACGACCCCTGCGCAGCGTCGATCCGTCGGGAACCGGCAGCCAAGACCGGCCTGCCTTAATTGCGGCCCTGGGGGGTCTAGTGTAGGCAGATTCAATGTCCTGCAAGGCATTAGCGCCGGTCGTGCAGCGCGCCTGGGTCTCGAAGACTTGATTGTGGCCAAGGCAGTGCTGGGTTGGAACTTCACTTGGAAGTGGCCGAGAGTCGGTAAAAGTTCCAGCACTTCGGAAACGATTGTCCCTTATCCTGCCACTCATAATGATGCGTGAAGTGCCTGACGGACATGCATCCAATATGATGTTGGTAGGGTCGGGTTTAGGAAGAATCCTGGAATCATCTGCCTTGCACATGTTAATCGACATTTTTGCGAAGAATCCGGCGGAGGATGCGTTCGTCAATGCGGACACTAATCTCTTGCCATTTGTGGGGAAAAGCCACAGCCGAGGTCTCACCTCTTTGCATGCGACTGTAGAAGGATCCTTCGGGATAATGTGTCAGATATACAATTGAGACAATATTTCTGACTCGGAAAATGCGTTATAAAGGGATCCGAAAAAGCAACATGGTGAGCCCACTCCAGGTGACGTAGTACTGGTGATCAGTCACAAGTCATACGCTGTTGCCGCGCTGTATCTTGACCACATATGAGACCGCGATATTGCTACTCGGGTGCGGATTTTTCAAATAAAGCAGACTGAAATATTGATCTTCAGCCTTGTGCACGAGCGGGAAGGGATATAATGACCTTGCGCGGATGGGTCAGCTGGCCATCCTGTTCATCATATCCTAACACATCGATGAAAGGAACCGATGCCGATAAGCTCATTTTCAATCCACAACAAAATTCCGTTCAAATTGAATCCCTTCAATAAATTTAAGACGTGTAGTGTGTGGTTTGAATGAGGCGACGAAAGTCTGACATCCACTGGTGGCCGCTGACGGTAGGGATGTTCGATTGAGTAGCCAATTTTTCTCGGAAGACTTTAATACAGGGCGATATTTAGTAAATACTAGCAATTTATCGTCTTATACTCTAAGTAGCCTTTGAGGATTGTGCGTAAGATTCTGGCTTCTTGTGTTCACTCAAGCAGGCAGAGTCCACAGGCTTGATGGTGGTTACGAGTACGTAGTTTTCAGTCACATTGCATGCGACTACAGTTTAGAACCAATTTGGAATCCGACTGCCCGATTCATCTTGTCAAACTTTCTACGCATACTCTCCCTTGTGGGCTCCCGAATAACATCGATTGACACAACTGTGGAAGGAAAGATCCCCGTTATTCAAACCGGAACTTGGTTCAGCAATACCTTCTCTTACTTTCCAATAATTAGGAATCCTCTTTCAACTACTTAGATGGTTATCATCATATGTTTTATTTAAACCGATGCGGTCGAACCATGAGTCTTCAATGAGTACTTCACAAGCCTTGCTCTGGCCTGTTACACCATCTATTGTCCTGTGTTTCTTTCCAGAGCCTATGAACTGGATGCGGGGTAAGTTGTGATCTGCGTTGGGTAAAACGGCCCCGAAGAGCCTTTTCAATCCGCTGGTTCGGGTGCGTTCTCTCCTTCCTAGCGACTCCGCCTCTGTTTTCTGTGTACAGGCTAGATCAGGCCTCTCTCGGTGTTTATTTGGCAGGGTCTGTAATGAGAGGAAAACAAGACTGGATAATATAAATCAAGGCTCTAGCAGAGTTTTAAAAATGGGGAGATTGCACAGTTATTTAGTGGAAGGCTTGGGTGATTAGGAAGGTTCCTATACAGCAAGCTGAGCATCCCTCATGAACCTCCATCAGACACGTATCTAATTTATCCCTAATTTTCCGTTACAAGTGATCCACATACCTAGCGGCAAATTCGCCGTAAGGAGTGTTCTATGTTTTAGCTGCAAGGTTCAATTCACTCAGCTCAGGTCAGCGTTACGGCCCAGCGAGCTCAAGGAACAAAAGGCAAAGTGATTGGTGCCGATCTCACCTCCACTCAAGCGGCAGTATGTTGTGTCAGGGTTCGGGTAAAAGGAATTCCACAATGGTCGCACTGTGAGATGGGAGAGATCGGATCTCCGCATCAAGCCGCTGACTTGCAGTGGATTGGACATTGGGAGGACCGATGTCACCCACCCAGTTCCTAACTAAAAATATCTCCATCATGTTGTGAAACCAACGACTACATCGATACAACTGTGAAGAGAGAATATTTCATGACAGTGAGTGTCTATGGCGGGAGTTCACTCAACTTCATGCACTCATTAGGCGTCGTCTTGATGCGCCGTTCTATGCTTGTTAAATGCAGCCCACATGTAATCACTGGTTAAACAGCCTCGAACTTGACCTCAAACGAGGTGCAATCCTGGATGATTAAGAGTTTCTCGATTCAAGTCTTCAAATAAACGCAGAGAAAATAGAGACAGAGCTGGGAAACTTGTTCAAGAATCTATCAACATCGGCTTTCAGCTACCGCCTCTACTTGGAAAACCCCATTAATGCCTTAAAAGCCATATGAGCTTGAAAAGACTCCAAACCCGCTGTCTAAAACCATGGGGTATAGTGCTGGTCTAATAATTCATCATCTAATGCGCCAAACCACGTCTATCGCCTTCATTCCCGCTCCTCTATTAAACGCAAGACTTGGAGTTCTTCTCTAGACCTCCTCAGCGTCAACCTTTAAACATTTGTCGCCTTGGGCCTCCAGATACACCAGGCAACCGCAATGCACGTCTTGAGGAACGTGGCGATCCACAGAGCACCGGCGAATCCAACCCAGGACTTGGACAAGAAACCTCCACCGATGGCTCCCGCGAGCAATAGCACGGCGCCGACGGACCGTCGGCTTCGGTCGGCGTTCTCAGCAAGGGGAGCGGTGAATAGCTTGGCGTCGCTCATGAGGTCGCAGTAGAGACTGGTTAGCACAACTGTTGGCATGCTGTTGTACTTGAGGACTCTGCTGGCGACGATCTGGCCGGCGCTCTGGAATGCGAGGAGGGTGATGGGCGCGTAGTCGGACCAGGGGAACGCGTCCTCGACGGTTTCGATGATGAGGCCATCCCGGTGGATCGTGGTTCGCCCCGTGGGTGTGTTGTGGACAGCTCCCGTGGTGGCGAGGATAGCGACGATGCCCGTGATAAGCGCCTGCAGCAGGAAAGACGCCGCAAGGACCCAGCGCTTCTGGGGGCCGAAATAGCGGTGGAAGCTCGAGAAGAAGAGCGCTCCGATGGCAAAGCAGACAATGGCGAGAAGACAGCGAGACCAGGCCTTGCCGGGCAGGTTCTCGGGCTGGCCGCTGACGCCCAAGCCGACGAAGATGGTGTTTCCTGGGATCCTTATCAGCGCGGCACGTCCAATATCGCACAGATAAACTCACCGGTCTGCATACTGACGAAGCAGCCGTACATGTTGAAGGCGGCGCTGTCGACCAGACCCGCGACGAGGAAACACACCAGGAGCAGCAGATCGCCCCATCGCGTGTCGACGTCGCCGGTCCATCGTTGCGACGACCCGATGGCCCGGGCCTGTTCCTTGGCCGTAGCCTCGGGGCTTTCGCTGGGGGGGACAGAGGAGTCAGCCATGGTGGTTGCGGCGGCGAGAATATCGGCAATGGTTGAAGTTGAAAAAGTAGGGTGAGCTAGCGCCACAGCAATATAATTTTCTCCCGGGCTCCTGGCGCAGGGCACGGGCAAAATGACTCAATCTCTTTAATGATATTTTTCCCAAGGGAGCGCCGAGCAATCAACGCGCCCTCGTGAGAGGAATTGCGTGCTCGGCGTGGCGGGCCAACTAGTGGGCCCATACCCGGCTCACAGTGCCGTCTTATCCAGTTGTCATCAAAAAAAGTACGTGTTCAGCGGGCTCCAGTGGCTTTCAGTGGCCTTCAGTGGGCTCGCCAAGGCTTAGCACGCTTGGCTCTGGCGTCCAAGACACGGCTTTTGATGAGCAGGCCGCAGATGCAACATCGCACAACAGCCTGATAATTAGTCCGACATTTGCCAGTTTCGCCCACGTAATATGTGCGACTCTACTCCGTACACAATACATTTATTCCGACACGCTGCTTTCCTCTCCCCAGGATCCAGTGCACGAGCCGCTGCGAATGACTCCATCGCCATTATTAAATCTACAGGTATGTATTATTCGTACAATTATCTCTGCTCGGGTGACGGCAAAATGCCAAGGGTGACGCAATGCCAAGGCAGCCCGTGGCGTCGGGTATAGCTCCTTTACAGCATCGCTCACCCCGAAAACGTTAAAAATGCTCACTGCGATACGTCACAAACCACTTAGCTTCAATGACGTGGTTTGGCAACTCCGTATATCGGCGTCTCAAAGAAAACGGCCACCAAGTGCACGTTACAACTTGAATCCAATAAGGGCTTTTCTAAGCTGCGGTAAATCACAAGTCCAGGCAGGTCATTGAACGGCAATGAACAGAAAGTAAAAGCTGGATCAACAATGATTTAGCTCTTATCTTTGGGTTCAAGGCATAATCATTACCGGCAGCAGCGGCCTGCCACTGGCTCGATCATATCTACACGCTCAGCAAGTCGGAGTAAGAGCCCTCGGTAGCCCACCCAATGCCGTATCCCGCCAAGGGACCAAGGTTAGCGGCGACTTACGGTGTGCGCTGTAATATCTCGATATCACTCTGCAGGAGGCTGGAACAGAATACCATGCACCTAGCTCCTCCCTCAAGAGCCCTAGGAACCATTTTACGCCAACTCTCGTCCCAAAAACTCAGCCTAACCCAGGAAGCGTGACCCTTGGAGGTCGATTCGAGACCACCTGGTTGCACGATGCAGCCATTCACGGCATACACACGGATAATAAAGAAAACGTGGCATTCAATTTGATTTAGAGGGTATTAACCCAAGACAAGAGAGATGTCTTCCTTCTGAAGTCCTTCCCATACGCTCCTCATGACTCTACCTACCCCTTTGCGGTATGCAATGCCGTCTTCCCACACGACCCAGAGGACATTGTAAAACGACCAAGTTTCCCGCTCAACAGGCTGAGGATCCGGATAGTGTAGACCGCGGGAGACTGCCACGATGTCACACGAAACCCCATTTTGCTCAGCCTCGTAGATCTGTCGAAGGTCCTCTTCAGAATCAACACCCAACTCGCCAACTTCGTCTCCCTCTTCATTTCTGAACACTGCCGTGACGCCAAGGGAGATTCCAAACATCGGTACCACGAACATGTAAGGACGTTGGTAGGAGAGTGCCCTGTCAAGAGTAGTGTTGTATCGAGGCTTGAAGCCCCACAACTTGGCCCGTTGTGTCTGGGCGCAGAGATATCTCCAGTACGAGGGGGGTCGTTTAGAGGTGTCTGTTGGCTTAGAGTCGACGCCAAGAGGCACTGGGTGCCAGAATTTGATATTGGGGCAGGATGGGTGATCATAGTAGTAGGTCGTCTGGAGTTGCTGGTACGAAACCTCACACTCTGGGTCGTCAAGCCATCTGAGATGGCGGGCTCGACTTTCCAATATCTCCGCAATTCTCTCGGCCTCCTCCTCGGCGTCTTCTGTTCTGAACACCCACCCATCCGGTAGGTCGACTTCTTTCCCCATGTACCGACGCTTGTAGTCATACCATTTATTCTGGAACGGAAGAGGGAGCTGCGGCCCGTCCTTTGAATTTCGTGTGTACCATGTAAGCATTGGAATCGCCTGGTACGGTTCCCAATGCGATGTGCTCCATTGGAAAGGCCCGTTCTTCATATAACACGCCGAGGTAAAAGCGTGACTTTCGAGATAGCCTTGCCAACCCGCCCACGTCCAACTCGGGGGACACAGGACACCCGCATTTGAGGACACTCGCTGTACAAGGCGATTTCCACGGGAGCGCCATAGCAGCGCTGCATCGAAAAACGCGGCAGGCAGTCCGTAAACAAAGCCGTGCGGAAAAGCGGCGCTCATCGACGAGAATGTGCTGGCAAAGGCTGATATCACGTCTTCGTCAAAAGTAAGGTCGCGTTGGTTGTAGAGATTTGTGAGATTGCATAAAACCGATAAATCTGGAACATCGAGAGAGAGGTCGAGCGGGGATAGGCTGTAGAAGGCTTCACCGCCGTCGATTCGTGCGAGTTTCGAATCAAGATCGTGTGGTGTGTCGATGTCTTCGTAATATGTATTCGACCGGCAGATCCACCGCACCGAGTTCTTAAAGAAGGCGAGCTTTTTTCGTGAGAATATCTGTTCTTGCATTGTCCACCCACGGCTTGTTAGGGGCCCGCCGCGGAGTTGATCTTCCATCCGAGCAGTGATGCTCAGGTTCTCCGTCAATTTCAAGATGGGAGGCAGCGTCCTCGGTTTTGACACATTCCTCAAACCTGGCAGGCCAGATGATGCGTCTTTCCCGTCGGCTGCAATAATTGCAAGTGATGCATACTCGAAAATCGACGCCATTTGGCTGATGTGTCGGCGTAAGGAGTCCTCATCGTCTTGAACGATGCAGAGAGAATCCACCCAGAGGTAGCGTTTGCCCAGCATTGGAACCAGTCTCATGGAATCACGAATGGTGGCTGCAATTTCCCCCTCCAGTCGATTGAAAATGCCTTTTTCTTGCAACTTCTCCAGGTTGTCCATTTTGGCCTTGAGTGTGGGCACTTGGCCCCAGACATAACTGAGGGCAATATAACTTGCGGCTTCTGGAGCTGGAACTAGACACATGTCCACACAGTCGATGAGATATTTCAGGGAGCTGTGCATCTTGAGAAGTTTTGCCGAGCACTTGGTTCCATGGTGTTCTGCGCAATCCGCGATCCACTGCTGCACCAAACGTGGATCGATGTAGTCGCGATCCAAGCTCCTCCCCATGCTAATACCTCTGCGGTCTGAGTTTTCGAGTAGTAGAAATTCAACCAGCTGGTTAGCCCAGAGACTATCGTCTTCAAGAAACTCCACTTGGAGGCTCAGCCTGCCTTCATATATGCTCAGATACAGGTTAGAGAAGTTTTCCCTGCCTCCGTTGCGAACGCAGGCTGTAAGAAGAGGCTGGTGCTCTTTGCACTCGGACTCGGTGAAAATCTGTGTTTGGTTTCCAAGAGGAAACTGCAAAGATTCGACGGACGGAGGTGTGACACCTTCGATAAGCTTGCCTTCAGCATTGAAACTTTTCATCCGCGTCGCAGCCTCGAGGAAGCTTTTGCATACACCGCATGATAGCGTAGGGCTTCGAGGAGGCATTTTAGGGTCTTCCATTGCGGTGGATTTGGATAATCCTCCCGCTCAAGTTGGCTGGGTACGTGTTCGCTGTGCTTACCTCGAATGATGGTTTGGATATTGAGCGATTTAGGCACCCATCTGACATTCAATTACGACAAAGTCATGTGACTTGGGTTTACACATATTTATCCTGAGTATTGAGAGCTTCAGCCATATGTGTAGAGTATTGCTATTCGCGCAAATGTCATTTGTTAGTTGCGTATAGGTACAAATTTTGGCGCCTGGACCCCAGCTGAATCAATGTGCCCAGCCCATGTCCTGTGAATGTAGAGTCTTGAGAGAATGGCTTACCCAAACTGCTCGATCTAATGAACAAAACGTAACATAACCCAGTTATTAGATGGGATACTTAATCTATCTACGCCTGAGTAAAAGGTTACGAGGTGCGGTGTGAGCAAACCCCTCCAGAATCAGGGTGTGTCTGGAAGCGCAATAGCAGGATGCACGTGTGCGAAGAGCAATATTCAGTTTATGGTATTGAATACATGTGCTTAATTATCCAAGCAGAGTCTCTGAACATGGTTTCTTCCGTATCATGTCAGTAATTCGAGCTATTGAAAGACAGGCAGACCATACACATTATTACTCCTCCAACATCAGCCATTCAGACCTCAAGCACGGCTCGTCCGGATTTCGAGCTGAACGGAGTACCACTGAAAACGGTTTCAATTAGCTTCAGTAGTAGACACTCTCATCCAGAGCTCAGACTGCGAAAAGATGCCACAGTTGAACACCTTCCACGGGTTAGTAGGATCGCAAAGTGAGAAGTCAAATCTTCGAAGTAGCTATAGAATAAAAGTCAGTGAAATTCCCATGTTCAAGGCCATGCAGTCCCCACAAACAACATAGGACAGAAGCTCGACATACCTCCACGTAGACCTTGTTCAGCTCCATGAGAGCAACAGGCCGCCCCAGGCATTGCCATTTGCCGTAGCTGAAGATCAGATCCAGAGCACTCTCCATCTCCTTGAGCTTATCGGGAGACGAATCAAGCCATCGCTCTGGGCGAAACTCGCCCGCGTCCTTACCCCAAAGGTCCTCACGGCGGAAGATGCCCCAAGCGCCGTAACCAATACGCGTGCCGCCGGGAATAACCATGCCTTTCCAAGTGTCGCCCTGGGGTGGCGCCTCCTTCGCCATGAGGCCAGCAACTGGGGGGAAGATGCGGAGACCTTCCTTGATGACTGCTTGGAGATACGGCAAATCGCGGGCGATGGAGTCGGGAATGATTTCACTGGAGTATTGCGTGGTTGCGGCTTCTGCCCGGAGTTTGTTGTAGGCCCGAGGATTTGCTACAACATGCAGCATGGTGGAACGAATAACTGTTGCTGTGGTGTCGGATCCAGCAACGCTGTGAACAAATGGTCAGGATATTTAGTGTCTGGGCAATGTGCCCCTACACCTCTGGGCTGGAAGATGTGAGGTATCCGGGAACTTACATTTGCAAGAGAATTTCAGAGCCCGCTTCCTTTTGAGTAAGCCCGTGGGCCACGAATGATCCGAGCATGTCCTTCTGGATCTTCTTGTCTGGGCCAAATCTCTCAGCGGCAACATCCTTAGCGATTCTGTGCAGTGGGATAATTAGCAAGATATCTTTCGTGAAGCGCCGTGGTGACGATGGAGAATCCCTGAAACGCACCCCATAATTCTGCCAAAGCCCAACCGATCCTTTTCCGACGGCAACAATCGCTTGAAGAGAGGATGGCTCAAAATCTTGACCAAAACGGGGACTACCGTCGTTACCATAACCATAGGCAGAGTTTCTTCCGTCGTTCCAATGTACTCGTAGACATCCGAATCCGCCTCGAGGAAGCCAAAGGGCTTCCCGAAAGCCAGATCGGAAATGACATCGAGAGTAAAGAACTGGGCTTTGCGGCCAAAGTCGACAGCTTTCTTTTCTGTGGCGTAGTTTTTCAGGAGGGTGATGAAGGCGAGAACATTCTTGTCAATCTTAGGCTCAAGATTCTCAACTTCTCGGCCTCCATACTAGAAATGCGAGAACCGGCATGTCAGCATTCAGGGGCTTCAGGAATCAACCACACAGTGTTCAAGATGGAACAGTACGGCGCAGCGTGGCGAAACTACGTACCCCAGCAGCCATCTTGGACCGCAGTTTGAAATGCTCATCTTCGTCCCGCCATGACAGGATATTGTTGTTGGCAGGATCAAAACGCATTCCATCGTACCAATCTGAACGGCGATACTCGGTCCTCACGCCAAGGATATGCTTCATGAAATCGGGATCCGACGTGATCAGGTCGTTGGGGCCAACACGGGCAATGGAGCCTATTGGTAGACGGTGTCAATTTGCTTGTGCTTTGAAGCAAAACTCGGCACTTGCTCGGGGAAATGACTGGTCATATGTGTGAGGAGGGGTGATGTCTCGAACAGGGCTCAGAGACACCGATGGAAACCGCCAAAAAAAGCAAGGAAACTGAGGCGGGATGACACTCACCATACTTCTTGTTGATCTCCCAGAAGTCGAGATAAGCCCTGCCATTTCCCACCGTCTTGATGAGCCACCACTTGGACAGTGAGGCGAGCAGTGGCCCCTTGAAGTGACTTAGGCGACTGTACTGTCTCCAGGTTGAGAATACGGTCCAGACAAAGAGGACACCCACCACGGCCACGGCAATTGTGACCGAGGGGCGACGGTCGGCGAAGACGTCAGAGACGCCAGCAAACGTTTCAGCTAAGCTCATTATTCCCGCGTGGAGCTTCCTGCTGCACTAGTCATTGCTCTCTGCACAGACGAGACGACTGCGGATGAGCTGCACTGTCGGCTGCTGTGTGTTGGCTGCGAGGTGACGAACTCCTAGAAAAGTTGGGGAAACAGCACGGACCGATGGATTGTTACAGCTCCCTGAGATAAGAACGCGAGGGGCATCCATCCCGACCCGAGAGCGCGGATCGGCTGGGATAATCAATGATTCTCCGTCTCGCTTGGCCGCTGTCCATCGCTCTGCCTCTCGCTTCTAGCGTCCCATCCATCGGCCGCGCCAGAAGCGGATTGCTGGAATTCCACGACGCTGGCTAGACGTCCTAGCGCGGGCTGGACGAGCCTGGGGAGCCTGGACGGCATTCCATCGTCAACAGGCGGGCGGTCTTGGATCACTAACCCACACCTCCCGATAGGTGGCTGGCAAAAGCAGCACTGCTACAGGCTGCTCCATATCGCAATGGGGCTCTTGGAGACTGGGCCGCCGGGAACTTGAGTCGAGGCCGTGAAGACAACAGCGCCATCCAGTCGACGGTTCGCCACGGAACACACGGGGAGCCGGCGCGTGCCGCCCAGGGATTATTAGCGTAACCACTAGAACGGGCTCTGCGGGCTGCAGGGTGTAAGCGTGGCAACGACAGGGCCGGTTCACGAGTCGCCAATCCGACTGGTGGAGCAGACGTCCTTTTCTCTTCTCTCGGGGAGAATCCCCCCGCTAGCCGCGGGGGGATTCTCCAAGAGTGTATATGCACCGAGCACGGCACGTATCGCACTGGTGGGCGGCTGGATGCCTGCCTGCAGGAGACGCTCGCAGGTGACGGAAGGGGGCCGCGGCGTTGCAGGATGGAGGGAACAGTGGAAGATGGAGTGAACAGTGGAAGATGGAGGGAACAGTGAAAGATGGAGGGTGCAAGACAGGAATAGTGCTAACTCACAATGGAAGGCAAGACGCCTTCTTAACAACGCAACTGGTCCATCTTGAGCCCTAAATCAACTTTCAAGCCTCAACAAGCGCCCCGTTCCCACTGTCCTATGGCCCGTCCCCCACTCCAGTCCGCTCCCTGTCGCCCGTCCCCTGCAACTTCTCTCACGCTAGAGACCATTCTGGCAGCCAGTACGTGCAGCAAGTCCCCTGTCCCCTGCGTCTTCACACTCACTCGCAGGGTCTCATCCATCATCTCATCTTGGACAGAGTCCCGCGGCCACGGTGGACACGTCACCAAGCCACTGGTCCACCGCGTGGTAATGGGAATTTCTTGGGTACTCCGCAGCTATACTGTCTTGGTCGTACGTTGGCCAGGGAGTGAACAGTGAGCAGTGGGCAGTGGGTGGACTTGTCGACAGGCTTGTCGACAGGGAGCGGATTCTCTCTGCAGCCACCTTATGACAATAGCGAGGTTTTGGCTGGCATCTCGGCCGAGCATTTTGCTTCGTATCATCTATCCGTTGCATACAGCGTCGCCGCGCGTGCCCTTTTCTGTGTAGGCCAATCCTTGAACCTTGAAATCTCGACTCTTGCGCCTTGAAATTGCCCTCTCGTCCAGTCGGCCTTTTGTCCTGGCTCCTGGCATCTGGCAACACAGCAACCAACAACCGCCACCTCTCCCGCTGTAGCAGCAACACATATACCACCATGGCCGATGACAAAGTAACAACCCCGGAGGCTCCTGTATCTCCTCCGGCTGCGGTCGAGAACAAGGCATCCAGAAGTCCCAGCCCGCTCAAGAAGGCGTCCAGAAGCCCCAGCCCGCTCGTGGCCGCCGAGTCTCAGCTACTCACTGCGGAGGTGAGGACAACCACGACGCACAAACCCGCGAAACTACGCAATATTGACGGCCCATAGACCACCGACGACGACGTTGCCGATGATGACTCGGCTCTCGGAGTAAGTCGCGCTTTGTCTCTTGTTCTTTCAGCCCCTCAAACATCAAATCCAACAGCCCGCCTAACGTGGTGTGTGCCTTTTCCCGCACCCGCAGGACGATGCCGCCAGCTCCACAGCGTCAATGCGCTCAAGCATCATGCAGTACCGCCAGGAGAACGGTCGAACCTATCACTCCTACAAGGAGTCTAGTAAGTACCTCTCAATTACCACAGTAAGAACCGCTCGAGTCTCAAATGTACTGACGCCGTTTAACCACAGTTGGATACGTGCTCCCGAATGATGCAGTAAGTCGCTCCCAGCTGTCACACCCATGTGGCACACCCGAGGACCCCCCCTGCGCAAATAGCGCTTGCTAACCACCTCTTGGCTCCCTTTTCCTAGTCTGAACAAGAACGCCTAGGTAAGCGACTCTTTTCGAGATATGCATCCGCGTTTATGTCTACGGAGTACAGCCTGCACCATCCAACGCATGCACACTCTCGGAGAAAGCATTAGTAGCAAAGGCACACGCTAATCTGACCAGACCTACAACATCACTTGTTCGCTCTCACCTTTAATGGAAATCTATTCCACTGCCCGGTTGGGAAGGATAAGCCCATCGGTCGCGTCCTCGACGTTGGCACTGGCACTGGTGTTTGGGCAATTGATTTTGGTATGCAAACATCCACCAGCTCCAGCCAATGCCATGATGCTAATATCTCGCAACAGCCGATGAACACCCCGAGACAGAGGTATAATTGAGTACTGTCCACGACTGGTGTAAACCTGTAGCTAACCACTCATCAAAGGTCCTTGGAATTGACATCAGCCCCATTCAGCCGTCATTGTACGTTTCCCTGCATCCTCGACACCACCTATCTAGTCACTCAACTTGACAAACCACCCCTCCAGCATGGCAAATACCAGTCAGTCCCAGGGCCCAAATGCTAACATGTTGTCAGCGTTCCCGCCAACTTGACATTCCAGGTTGACGACCTCGAGGATGAGTGGACCTTCAGCTACAAGTTCGACATGGTTTTCGCCCGCATGATGACGGGCTCTTTAGGCGACTGGCCCAAGTTCTTCGAGCAGAGTTTCGCAGGCCTAAATCCTGGAGGTTGGATTGAGTGCCAGGATATCTGCTTCCCTCTGAGGTGTGATGATGGCACCGTAAAGGACGACTCATACATCAAGCAGTGGTCCGACCTAATGATCAAGTCGACCACCATTTTCGGTAGGACTGGCGAGAGCGCGTCGATGTACAAGCAGCAGATGATCGACGCAGGCTTTGTGAACGTCACCGAGGTGATTTACAAGTGGCCCACGAACCGATGGCCCGTGGATCCATATTACAAGGATCTTGGTATGTGTTTTTCTCGTGGACAAGAAGCCCTGAAGAATCAAATAAGCTGACATTAAAACAGGCTTCTGGTGCTTCCACAATATTGCCGGTGGCCTTTCCGGCCTAAGCATGGCCCTGTTCACCCGTGGCTTGGGATGGAGCTCTGAGGAGGTCGAGGTCTTCCTCGCCAATGTGCGAAACGACATGAAGGATAAGTCAATACACGGCTGGTGGCCCATGTAAGCTCGCCTTTACATTCCAGATTGAGATCTCGCATAGAGACTCGTGCTAACTAAAACCTGTTGCAGACATGTGGTGTATGGCCAGAAACCAGAAGCCGAATGAACAATCATTTAAAGCCAACTGCATGATATTCTTTCCCTTCTCATTTCTTTCATGTTGATGGTTGGTATTTTGAATTTCTACATGCCAATTCATTTTACGGTCGAGTCGAATGGTGTTACTATTGAATCTGCTTCGGGTCAAAATGACGCATCCATCATACACGGAAGGTTTGTTCATAACTTGGGGAAAGCCATTAGGCTGATGACGTATTTCCATAGACTTAAATCTGCATTCCGAAAGTTCAAATATTCTATCCTCTTGTTTATGATCCCTCGCGGTCCCAAGCTAAACCTGAGATGAGTAGCATTTAACCAAGATTTATCAGCGCCGATTTATGGAAGCGCCACACTTTACATCTTGCGAGCATAAATCGTATCACATGCTGCCGGAGCCGGTTGATAGAGTGCCACCATGCTCATACACGCCATGTTCTCGCTAATTCCTGCCCTATCAGCTGCGACAGCACTGCCATGGCCCCAGCAAAGGATGAAAGTCCGACTTTCGGATTGACCTTGTTCATCTCTCTACACCTACGACACGTCGACATCACTGTGAATTTCAACTTCTGCGGGCTGTTTGGATACTTTTACGCTGTTCGCATGATGAGGAGGACGCGAGAGAAATGAAGGGCTTCCTTGGTGGTGGTGGCGTTGATCTCCGTCTAGAGCTACGCCAAATGCCTTCATTGATGTGGTGATGAAGTACATTGCAGCAGTGATCCAGTACCACAACAAGCGCGAGAGAGGTGGGAATCGAACGGGAAGGTGAATGTATTTTTTATTTTATTTTTGAATAGATCAGCGATTCATACCAGTATGGTTCAAACAGTAACGACGGGAATGCCACTTCGAACGATTAGGAAAGGACACAAAGTCAGTTGAGGAGAATCTTCTTCGAACTGGATGAAGGATGAGAAGTTCTTAAACAAATTACTCACCTTGTGTGTATTATGGACCCCTCTACGAGAAGGTTAGATGGCTAGAACGTGGTCATACAACTAGAAAAGCATCTTGGTGGCTAAATATCTTCCAATACCAAATAAGCACAGAGTCGAGAAGGCCAAGATATGTCGTGGAGAGTAGGTTTGCTTGCTCCAATTTTAATGATTAACAGAGTACAAATAGGGAAACGAGGTCGTCATTCCACTTTTAGCGAAACTAGTTCGCAATATTCCTTTCTGGGACTCTCTGCCGCGCTCATGTACAACCCTGGTCCCTCCGAGCTTTACAGCACATGCATGCAATCATGCACGGGGGAATAATGGTTCTCCCCGGACCCCTGGCTTCTGCATCTCCGCTGAACCACAACCCCGCTTCAACGTAGCGTCATGATGCTATGTTTCTTCCGCACAGCACACCGCAACGCAAATCTTTCAACCTTCTTTATTCGAGACTTTGAGTTCTTCAATTGCCAGGCTAAGCATATAATGGCAGGTCCTACATCTCCAGAGGGGAGTGCCCCCCAACCAACCACTAAGCTTGCGGCACCACCACTTACAGGAACCGTGACGCCGCCTCCGGCACTCCCTAACCTTGGGGTTATCGAGGCCGACGACTTGCAAGGGGACGATATCGACTCTTTTCTCGGTGATGACGCTGCCAGTTCAACTGCCTCAATCGGTAGCAGTATTCTGCGCTACCGTGAAGAAAACGGGCGCACTTATCACGCATACAAAGACGGGAAGTACTTGATACCAAATGATACTCGCGAGCAAGAACGTCTAGATCTGCAGCACCATCTTTTCTTGCTTACATTCGACAACAAAATGCACCTTTCGCCCGCCGGGAGTGACGGGAAGAAACTGCACAATGTACTAGATGTGGGCACCGGAACTGGCGCATGGGCTCTCGACTTCGCCGATGAACATCCCGAGACGCAGGTGATTGGCGTTGATCTGAGCCCTATTCAGGGCGAGTTCGCCCCGCCCAACTTGAATTTCCAAGTGGATGATCTGGAGGAACCGTGGACCTTCCATGTCAAATTCGATTTCATCTACAGCCGGATGATGACTGCGGGGCTTGCCGATTGGCCTCGGTTCTTCGAGCAGGCGTACGAGAACTTGACGCCTGGCGGGTGGCTTGAGCTAGCCGACATCTGTCCCATCACATGCGATGATGGAACCATGAAGCCAGACGCTGCTGTGTGTAGATGGGTCAATAAGCTCTTGGATGGGACCAAAATCGTCAACCGACCCTTTGATGGCGCCTATCAATACAAAGAGCAGATGGAAGCTGCCGGTTTCACAAATTTGAACCAAGTTGTCTACAAATGGCCACAGAACAAGTGGCCCAAGGATACAAGGCTCAAGGAGCTGGGTACGCAGAGTTTTTCTTGCTTTCCTCCTCAAACTTTCCGTTTCTCGTTTTCAAGTTGAGCGCGGCTTTTTGGCATCGTCTTGCAACCCCCAAGTCGCAATTTACCAAGGATATACCTCCCACTAATCAATATTCATAGGTGCGTGGACTCTCGAAAATATTTCTTCGGGTCTTGAAGGATTGAGCGCGGCGGTATATACGCGAGTTCTGGGCTGGAGCAAGGAAGAGATGGATGTTCTCCTTGCTGAAGTCCGAAACGACTTGAAAAATCCCGCTATCCATTCGTATTGGCCAATGTAAGTGAATTGCGTACCTTGCCTTGCTAAGCTAACTTGGTTGCAGTGTGGTTGTATACGGACAGAAGCCAGAGTGAGCATTACTTCTGTGCTTTAATTATATTCTTCTCTTCTCGAAATTTTTATATTTAGATAAACGGACAGATATGCAGTTTGTCGGGTAGCCGATCTATACGCTATAAACTCCGCATTTTCCCTGGTCGCCTTTCTAAGTTGTCACCAATGAATTATATGTTTTACATCTCTTTATTTTCATCACATTGCATAGCCCAGGTTCTAGAAACCCCTCTACTCTTCTAAATACGCTTTCTTCCATATTACCAAATTTCTATGCTCTTCCAAGTCTACTAAAGTATGGTCAGCTTAATAAGGCTCCCGCTTTTGATCCACGCTATAGGGTAAAAGAGAAATCACGAGATACGCTTTCACGACTTCGTCAGCTTCATTGATTATTCCCCAGCGTGGATTGGGCTCCAAATCATGTGTTGTCTGAAAATCCTTCTTGCTTATAGGGTCTACGTATTGCCATTTAATATGTCTATTTTGCCTATGTTTGGCGTGGGTACGAAATTCAATAAGGGTTAATGCTCTGCAATGAACAGGAGTCCATCATCAGTTCAAGTTATGGTGACGTTGCATTTGCGTAAATTCTGGGTTTCATATATGTTAAATACTCTAACAGCCACTCACTTGGAGAAAATTTCACTCTACAGTAGTAAAATTGGTGCAAGAAACGAACTTGACTTTGATTATCCCGTAAACTTCAGCATTGGTGCTACAAAAACCGGTAAGGGCTTGCCCTATAGCCACGGAAAGGAAGCACCGGGTAAAAGTAGTATGTCATCTTTAATATATTGTAACAGAGAGTGTGATTTATTCATCATTTTGATTTGACCAAAGATGTGAATACTCGAAATGGTTAGATCAATGAAACGAACATGTTGACTAGTGCTCAAACTGTTCTTAGTGGATATATTTCACCATCAACTGGGCAAGATTACACTTAATTATAAACGGGGAGGTTGCCTCGGCATTATCCACCAAGCATGATGCACTGTAACGTAAGGGTACCCGCGTCTTTAAGACGTCGTAGCCAGGTGGTCCTCAAGCCTTCGGATAATTCTCACTAGGAGTTCCAATAAGCTTTGTAAATGAAAACAGCTCAAGGGCTGCCTTTGGTTTACCGTATGGTCACTTTGACTCATTTCTGGGTTTGCTCCGGTTTGTGTAATCCGAACAGCCTGGCTCGCTTGCGAAAATGCATTTTTGGAGGTACGAAGCCCCTCCCAACACTGAGGGGCCCTGCCGGCTGAATCAGTCAATATGGATGCGACTCTGACATGCCGGAGCGATGTCACCCCTTGGAGCCGGGTTTTCGGCTTCGGGTGTACGAAATACGAATATCTCGGACCTCTCACGGACACCGCTTGAAGAAATTAGCCGGATGGAGAACCCGAGCGTTGCAGGAATGCAATGCTCAAGTGGCGGGATCAAGAGATGCCTCATGGGGCCCAAACAGGTGATTTTGCGCGCAATATTCGCATTCCGGCGTCACCAGATGGTCGCAAGCTCCTCGCCAAAGCTCGTGGTCACGCCTCCGTCGTGGCGCCACTCTCGTTAAATCGTGACGTTAGGTTTCGATCGCCAAGCGGTAAAATGGTCACCAGGCCAGGGTTGGCCTGCAGTCGAGAGCGAGATCGTCTGGTGATTGGCTCACACTTTAGCCATGATGCTAAACCCACCACATCAGTCCGTCAACCCACCACATTTGTCCGAAATGAGCATGGGCGCAAGGGCTCCAGGGGGCTCAGATCTCTCCGAAGACCTCTTGATCCCCAGAAAAAAGCAGTCTTCGAATTCCGGTCACCCTTGGGTCGACCCCGAAATCCGCTGCCAATATTCAGCCCAAACCTGGTTGTTGCGCCAGGTCCCACTCAAATACGCACACTTCCCGTTAAACAGAACAAAGAGCTTGGAATCTGAGCAACTTTCTTTCCTGGTAGAAAGACGCTATAAGCTATGTATATACATCTGATCTGACCTCGATCCCCGCATTTCCCCCAAACGTTGCCCGACGTCATCGCCGTTGATGTTCGTTAATTGGAAGCTTTGAAATCGTGACCAGAATTTTGGAGGGTATCGTCAAGCCAAGGAGACAAAAAAGTAAATAAAAAAACACCTTGGTAGAAGTCGGAGGTAATACATGATTGAACATCCCCTGCAGTCCTTTTTGCATTTGCGAAGGTCGCGGCTGGATATCTTTCATATTTGGTCTGGTGGAGTGTCGAGGCAGGTCGACCTTGGACTCACACAGCTGCTCGTATCTGTATCTTATGCGACTCTGCAGCTTGGAAAATGGCGAATAAAATAGAATGGGCATTCCTAGACTCTGGCTGTAAAAGAGTCTACATTGCGTATCGATAGGTTCATGCGCGGCGCAGACAAAGCAAGCATCACTTGGGCGATGCCTCATCAGAGGTCGGACTTGACGTTCGTTCCGCCTCAGGCGAGTCGTTCGAAGCCACCGACGACTGCTCGGAGTGGGTATTTTGTGGTAATGGAGGCCGGATGCAGGTGCAATGCCTCAACAAGGCCTCACATCGCGCCAATCTTTCAAGTAGCTCTTGATTTGGACGCCGCCGCTTGCGTGGAGGAGCGGGCGTACTGGGGATGCAGACGGCTTTCAACTGCAGCACGAACGTAAGCGTCTGTCTGCATGTATTCGATATCTTGGCTTTCCATCATGACACTTACCTTGATGCAATTTGAGCATGGGCTACTGCGATCGCACTTCTTCTTTCGTTGCTGGCACAAGACACACGCGAGCACCCTCATGGTCTTCTTCGGCTGCCGCAAGGCGAGTGACGATGGCTTCGTAGATCCCCGTAGGGATTGGTCCATCTCATGAGAACTTGTGTTGTTCATTTTGGAATAGTAAGCGGCCGGGATTGATCATGGCGCCGTGGAGCAGGTGGTTTTTAAATGGCATCAGCCGTAGAAGACTACTCCCCGCACAGATGATCTTCAAGGTCGTTGTCACGGGAGAGAGCCTCTAAGATCGCGCCTCGATATCAGGTAATCATGCACCAGCCTAGCGATGGCTTAGGCCGGGGTGCAGCGACCCTTGTCGAACGGAATGCCGTGATGTGAGAGACGTACTCCAAAGCCGGAGAGTCGGACCTGAGCCATTCCCCGAGGGTCCCCACCCGATCGCTCCATCAGGGAATCCCTCGGGGATTGCGGACTAAGCTTCACGAATTGACGGACCGTTAACAGACGCCGTCGTACCGCTTAGTTTTCCATGGAGTCCCGATCCCCCGCCACTTTGATGGCGTGGGCGGCTTGTCGGTTTACTCATATACTCCACGATGTCCTCCAGTTCAGTCCGAGAGCTACCATAATGGTCATCTCATCAGTAGCGTATCTTTCTATAAGATCTTTTCCCTGAGCCTGCATTCAGTTGTCACGCAACTTCGGGTGAGACTGTTGGTTCGAATCTTGACACCATCAGCCCACTCCGAGGGGATCCTACATGTATTAAGCCTCGGCCACCACATCGATTTAGACTCGGACCCTTCGCAATCAAGTAGCTGTATCGGGTCACGTGTACTCCCTAGGGCTGAATCATTCCTGGTTATACGGGGGCACTAGGGGATTGTACGGCCTATACCGACGAAATGTCTCAACCGATCGACGCTACTCTCCCTAAAGCACATAAGGGGGTGGAAACCCACCAACCGGGAACCTTAAATAAAGACACCGAAGCTCCATCCACCGACAGAGTGGATTCGACAACTCGTGGGTCCGCTGTTTCAACCTCCGACGGCTCCGTAACCGCAGATGAGGGAAAGAAGGAGAAGGGCACTACTGGCCAGGAGAGTGCCCTGGTAGATGACGATTCCGAGCATGTCCGGCGTGCTAGTATTGTACGAGACTTGGCCCGTCAGTACACGAACCAAAGCCACTACTCAATGGTCGAGGGGAACCCCTTCACGGCAGACAAGAACAGCCCGCTGAACCCGAAGAATGAACATTTCAGGGCCATCGCATGGGCCAAGTCCATCGTGCGTCTCCTTTCAGACTCTGGACTGTCCGCTCGCAAGGCTGGTGTCTGCTATCAGAACCTCAATGTTTTTGGATACGGGCAGCCCACCGACTACCAGAAGGATGTCGCCAACGTTTGGCTGGAGATAGCAGGGATACCCCGACAGCTTCTGGGATACGGACACACGAGAATCGATATTATACGTGACTTTGACGGCCTTGTTCGAAATGGAGAGATGCTGGTGGTTCTTGGTCCGCCTGGATCTGGCTGTTCTACTTTCCTCAAGACTATTGCGGGGGAGACTAGCGGTATCTATGTCAACGACGATGCTTACTTCAACTACCAAGGTAAGACTGGAGATGCCGTAGGGTTTAACATCAAGAGTTATTCCCTATTTTGAATAGAAGTCTGACGGCCGTTTCTAGGCATATCGGCAGAAGAAATGCATTCGCAGCACAGGGGAGAGGCCATCTACACAGCCGAAGTTGATGTCCACTTCCCTCAGCTCACTGTCGGTGACACCCTCACCTTTGCTGCCAGCGCAAGGGCTCCCCGTGATATTCCAGGAGGTATTGACAAGGCAACCTTTGTTGCACACCTTCGTGATGTGGTTATGGCCATGTTTGGAATCACTCATACTATCAACACCCGAGTAGGCAATGAATACGTGCGGGGAGTTTCCGGTGGCGAACGCAAGCGTGTCACCATCGCAGAAGCCTCATTGAGCGGTGCCCCGTTGCAGTGCTGGGATAACAGCACGCGAGGCCTTGACTCCGCAAACGCAGTGGAGTTCTGCAAAACCCTTCGCCTCCAAACGGAACTGTTCGACACTTCTGCTTTCGTCTCCATCTATCAGGCCCCTCAGGCGGCATATGATGTATTCGACAAGGTCTTGGTTCTTTACGAAGGTCGTCAGATTTTCTTTGGCCAGACAACGGCTGCGAAGAAATATTTCACCAAGCTTGGTTTCGACTGCCCTGACCGACAGACTACACCGGATTTCCTCACCTCAATGACAAGTCCACAAGAGAGAGTTGTTCGTCCAGGCTTCGAAGGACGTGCGCCTCGAACGCCAGATGAGTTTGCCGCCAAATGGAAGGCTTCCACGGCCTTTGCGGAACTCCAGCGCGAGATTGAAGAGTACAAGACAGAAAACCCGATCAATGGACCTGGCGCAGAGACTTTCAGGGCTATCAAGCGAGCAACACAAGCTAAAGCCCAGCGCGCGAAGAGTCCGTATACCATGAGTTACTGGCAGCAAATCAGGCTGTGCATGTGGAGAGGATTCAAACGGTTGGTGTCAGACCCTACCCTAACGCTTTCCATGCTGTTCGGCAACTTCGGCATGGCTTTGATCGTGGGAAGTGTGTTTTTCAATCTTGCGCAGACGACAGGGAGTTTCTACCAGAGAGGTGCCTTGCTCTTCTTGGCCTGCTTGTCTAATGCTTTCTCAAGCGCTCTTGAGGCAAGATAAATTCCAAAATAATCATCATGACAGTCGCAAGCTAACTGGAAATTAGATTCTCACGCTCTATGCCCAGCGCCCAATCGTGGAAAAACACAACCGGTATGCGCTATATCACCCGTCCGCCGAGGCCATTGCTTCCATGCTTTGCGACATGCCGTACAAGATTCTCAATGCCTTTACCTATAACCTCACCCTGTACTTCATGACGAACTTGCGTCGCGAACCTGGAGCCTTTTTTTATTTCCTCCTCCTCACGTTTATTACAACTCTATGCATGTCGATGATTTTCCGAACGATTGCTTCAGCTTCCAGGACCCTGTCGCAAGCTATGGTTCCTGCTTCGGTCCTCATCCTGGCCTTGGTTATATTCACTGGCTTCGTTATCCCCATTGACTACATGTTGGGATGGTGCCGCTGGATCAATTATGTCAACCCACTGGCTTATGCGTTCGAGTCCCTTATGGTCAACGAGTTTCATGACAGGGAATTCGAATGCACGCAGTTCATTCCAAGCCCGGCAATCCCAGCATATGCCAACGTGGACTCAATTAACCGTGTCTGTTCTAGTGTTGGTTCGGTTCAGGGCAACTTAATGGTCAGCGGGGACGCATACATCAACTCAGCCTTCAAATATTATTACGCACACAAGTGGCGCAACGTCGGCATTGTCATCGCCTTCGTCCTGCTTTTCCTTTCGACTTACATGGGATTTGCGGAAATCGTCAGCGCCAAGAAATCTAAAGGAGAAGTGCTAGTCTTCCGCCGTGGACATAAAGCGGCTCAAGCCAAGAGCAAGTCTTCCACCGACGACATCGAGTCGAATGAAGCGGTTGCTGGGCGCTTGGCCATAACCGAAAAGCCCGGCTCCTCTAACAGCCAAATTGCAAACATACAAAAATCTACCAGTGTCTTTCATTGGAACAACGTCTGCTACGATGTCAAGATTAAAACTGAGACGAGACGTATTCTGGACAACGTTGCAGGTTGGGTCAAGCCCGGTACGATGACGGCATTGATGGTAAGTCTGTAAAAACACCTGTAAAACGAAGGCTGACAAACTCGTATAGGGGGTTTCCGGAGCAGGCAAAACGACTTTACTAGACTGTCTGGCCGATCGTACGAGCATGGGAGTAATCACAGGCGAGATTCTTGTCGATGATAAACTCCGAGACGCTTCCTTCCAACGAAAGACTGGCTACGTTCAACAGCAAGATTTGCACTTATCCACAACCACGGTTCGGGAGGCACTCAACTTCTCAGCAACCATGCGCCAGCCAGGAAACATCCCCCACGAAGAAAAGATAGCGTATGTCGACGAAGTCATCAAGATGCTCGATATGCAGGACTATTCGGAAGCAGTCATTGGCATCCTCGGCGAAGGTCTCAACGTTGAACAACGCAAACGTCTTACGATAGGAGTCGAACTAGCTGCGAAGCCCCCAGTTCTGCTGTTTGTCGATGAGCCTACATCCGGTTTAGATTCGCAAACCTCTTGGGCAATCCTGGATCTGCTTGAAAAGTTGGCCCGCAATGGCCAAGCTATCCTGTGTACAATCCATCAACCTTCAGCCATTCTATTCCAGCGGTTTGATCGCCTGTTGTTCCTTGCAAGTGGCGGCAAGACGGTCTATTATGGCGACATCGGCGACAATTCAAAATGCATGACCGACTACTTCGAAAACAACGGCGCGCACCCTTGTCCATCAGGTGCTAATCCCGCAGAGTGGATGCTCGAAGTCATTGGAGCCGCACCTGGGTCTTCAACAGACCAGGACTGGCCGCAAATTTGGCGCGACTCGCCCGAGTCAGCCCAAACCCAGGCGGAACTGCAACGTCTTACGGATCAACCAGAAGACCCAAGTGCTCCTGAAGACGATCCGAACTCTTTCGATGAGTTTGCGGCGCCGTTTTATGTGCAGCTTTCCAATGTTACCCGTCGTGTTTTCGAACAGTACTGGCGCACGCCATCGTACATCTACTCCAAGGCTACCTTGTGTGTCCTCATCGGTCTATTCGTCGGCTTCGTTTTCTACCAGGCTCCTAACACAATCCAAGGGCTCCAGAATCAGATGTTTGCCATCTTCCAAGTCCTTACAGTCTTTGGTCAAATGGTGCAGCAAACTATGCCGCACTTTGTTATCCAGCGAGATCTCTACGAGGTGCGCGAGCGTCCATCAAAGACATACAGCTGGAAGGTCTTCATCCTGAGCCAGATCATCGTGGAATTGCCTTGGAATACTCTGATGGCTGCTGCTATATACTTCTGTTGGTACTATCCAATTGGGTTGTATCGCAATGCTGAGGCAACGGACGCGGTTGCGGAACGAGGAGTCCTCATGTTCCTCCTCATCCTGACATTCATGCTGTTTACCTGCACCTTTACCGATTTCATCATTGCGGGCTGCGAATCGGCCGACAACGGCGGCAACATTGCGAATCTGTTGTTCATGATGTGTCTTATCTTCTGTGGCGTGCTCGCGACACCCTCGAGCATGCCGAGATTTTGGATCTTCATGTATCGCGTGAGCCCGTTTTCATACCTAGTCTCTGCGATGCTCTCTACGGCAATAGCGAATACAAACGTCGTCTGTGCCGCAAACGAGTTCATCCGCTTCCCTCCGCCATCCGGACAGACCTGCAAAGACTACATGGAGCTTTACATCGAGGCTGCTGGTGGCTACTTGACTGATCCTAACAACAACAGCACCTGCACATTCTGCTCGATTGGAGACACTAATGCTTACCTTGCTGGTCTTCAGTCCAACTATGGTGATAGATGGAGAAACTTTGGAATAATGTGGGTGTACATCATCTTCAACGTTTTTGGAGCTTTGGGGCTGTACTGGCTGGTGAGGGTTCCGAAGAAGGGTAAGACGAAGACGAAGAAGGAGTAGGAATCATCGGGGTAGGAGATGTGTCATAGTTTCCTTGTCATAGTTTCCTTGTCATATGTGTGACCTGATATTGTTGGACGTTATATTTAGGGCTTAGCTAATAAATTTCCTCCGCTATTTAACCAAGAGCTTAGTGGTGCCTTTGCAGCTTCTTGGCAACATTGTTGCCCAGAAACTTTTCCATGTTCGGTACCAAAAATGCCATTAAAAACAGAATGACAGAGAATGGGATTGTGGTGTAAAATACAATCTTGTAGGATCCGATGTAGGCGTCTTTCATAGCCACGGCTACGCTGCTGAGGATGGAATCCGTAATCCCTGGGACCGCTGAGAAATCTCCAGTGCTTGTGCCTGCTAACAACTGATCCATCGATGACTCTGGAAGGCCAGCGGCTTTGGCTGCAGGAATGACGTGTTCTGGTATCTTCTTGACCAACTGATTGTTGAGTACCGAGACGTAAAGTGACTGGGCGATGGCACCGCCAAATCCGCGAATGGACCCCAACACTCCTGTTGCAAGACCTATGTCTTGGGGCTCCCAGATTAGAGTCACACCGGGGAAGGAAATGTTCTCGACGAAGCCAATAGAAGCGCATGTGAGTACACCGAGAGCGATGGTTGCAGCCCAACGATCAATCGATATCGTTGTCAAAGACGTCATAAAGGCAAAGGCGAGACCTGACGCAATGATGCATTGGTATTTCACCTTGGGCACGTAGGAAATGCAGAAGCCCGCAATACTCTGGCCAAGGAGGATACCACCACCCACGACCGAACTCTGCCAGCCAACTTCGGTCACATTTGTCGTGTACACCGTGCTGATGATTGTGGGCCAGAGAACTGTGAGGGAGTAATAGACCATTGCGCCGAGAGTAGCAAGGGTGGTGATTGCGACAAACCCGATGTTCTTGAACATGCGAGGCGGCATCAGCGGCTGAGTTTTGCAGAAGAAACCCTCTGAATGATGGTCAGTAGTTGTGCTTTGTTTCAGAAAGATTCGACGTACCGTATACCACGAACGAGGCAAGCAAGGCGACACCGATCAGCAGTGTGCACAGAGTCTCGGCACTATTCCAGGGGTATTGAGTTCCGCCCCATGACAAACCGATGAGGAAGAGCACGCAACCGGAAATGTACAGAAAGATTCCAATGAAATCCAGATCTTTGGTCATCTGCCACTTGCTCTTTCCATTGACGTGGAGCTGGTTGTAGTCCGGAGGGTGATAGAAGAACCCGTACAAGACAAGAGACATGACTCCAAGAATGACGCCGATGAAATAGCTCCATCGCCACCGGGACGATGTATTTTCGAAGAAAGCTCGCGCAATTACAGGTCCAAAGACTGCGAAGGGCAACGAAGAAAGGAATACGAGGGTGGTAATCGGACCTCTCCACTTGTTAGGGACAAGTTCTCCCAGGACAATGCCAAACGAGAGCTGGCCGGCGGCTGCGATGCCGTTGCAAACATTTGCGGCGATGAGCATCTCAACGCTCTGTGCGCATGAGCCGATAATGCAACCGATGAGGCCGAGGACGGTACATCCCAGCACCATGTATTTTCGACCGTACATGTCGGAGAGTCGGCCGAACAGGAGGAATCCAATCGAACTTCCCATAGTCCACATTGTCGCCACCCAGTTGATGTTCGCTGAAGGACCGATATCTTGGTTAATGAGGGTTCTAGGAAATGTGTTAGGGGCATGTTTGAGTCATTGTTGGTGGGTGACAAACAGAGTATTGGCCGGTAAAACCCAGCCTAGATAGGCGCAAATACTTCCCAGGCATTGGGCCTAGGATAAAGGGGTCAGTATCTCCCATGAAGTGACATTTGGTTGGAATTCTGATTCTGACAACGTACCGTGACTGTACCAATGAATTGGGCGCTCAGGAAGTAGCCCTTGGGCATCTCATCGACATCACCTCCAACAGCTTTAGCATCTAGATAATCGATAGTGCCATCCGCATGGACAACCTTTTCAGTTTGGTCGACTCCCTTATTCAAGGCAGCATCGCCAGCCTCAAGGTGCGTGGCCTGCAGGTCCTTTTCGTCAGGACCAGAATCAGGCGACATGGTGGCTGGTTGTCCTTGGGTCGATCGCTTGGGTGATCTTGGACGTATTTGGAATGATAAACAAAACAGAACGGTTGAGATTGGGCGCGAGGCACGTCTCTTATGAGTCCTGCGAGTGAGACACCGGCCACCAGGTTTAGGAGTGAGATACGGAAAGTGGGGATGATGGAATATGTTACCCCGGAATACGGGCCCTAGCGGACCTCACGGACCAGATTCTGGGGACAGGCATGGAGGAGTGTGGGGAGGGTGAGTCTAACTCGGTAGAGATACTGCCGTCACAAAGGATTAACCCTCGCGACTGGACTAGGAGCTGGCCGAGACATGGCGCTACGCTACGGATGGTTCCAGACCCCAGCCCATTTTCATATGCATAGCTATCGCAAGATTGCAGCATGATTCTAAAATCAGAGTTGAAAATATCACCACGCATTGCTTTCTCCCATTGTGGTGGGATTTAGAACCCGTCTTGGCAAGGCTACGAGGCGTGAACGGTGGACTCATAGTTAGTCGCTGTCACCATGCAGAGAGGGCCCAGAACTCGGTCTAGAAAAGCAATATCAAAAGTAACACTAGACGTGACAGCGGACGGCTGAGGGCAAGGTACCTTGCATATGCTGGCAGAATGCATCCGGCCGTTGAAGCCCGCTAGAGGAAAACCTCTTCCGCGAGTGCAATGTGCTGCCCCTTTCCCCGCTATCTCATCATGTGATGACCCCAAAAACGTGCTCGGAAAGCAATAGCCGATTAAATTGGTCAATGCAGGGTCGTTTGGTGAGACTGATGAGAACCTATGCACATCAATCTAGTGTTACAGGTGCTATCAGGATTCAAATGCTTGCACTTGTGAAGCATGAGGACAATGAGACAAATTCGACCAGAAAACACGGATGTTCCCGTCCATTGCATCGAATAGACTTTATGAAGCTGAAGCAAGATTTTTTAACGAGCACATAGACAGTTCCAGATTCGGGATATCCGGTGTGCTGGTACATACCTCTACATCGCCGAGCCACCTGGACATGCAGCTGACAGGACAGGGGAGGAAGAACTCTCCCACTCATATCTCTGAAATCTCAAATCTCAATCATTATTGCGCAAATATCGGCCTCTCTAGCTCATTTGTACCGGTTTGCTCTACCCGTTGTCCATCCCCGGCTTCCCCGCGTTCTTGCCTGTGGGGATGACCATTTCCACGATCCAAAGCCTAGAACGGTCCATTCAGTCCGCCACTTCTGTGGCAGAACTCAAGCACTCGAGGTTACATTCTAGAAAGAATTGAGAATAGTTACTGTTCGCACTAATACCTAATGCAGTTTGCACGAATCAGATATGTGCTTCTTTCTAGCCATATCGTATGAAAGAGCTCACTATGCGCTCATTCGTACACTTCAGCTTCCCAGCTTGACATATTTTTCTCATGTGGTAGAAAGAAAAATTGAATCTAAGAAATAAAAATAAAAGGAAGTAGCAATATCATTAGACTTATCAATAAACGGCGCAGGCTTGATTTTATGCTAGGCTCTTGTCATTGGTGGCCTTCTCCGTACGACTGCTCGGCTTGTAAGTATTGGCATTTGGCCCCACCCATTTATCTCCTGCGCCCTTGACGCTGATGAAAAGCGGCGAGGGGTTTTAGTCAAGGTCGAGCAAGGAATCTAGTGTGAAGAATCTCATAATATCACGCCAATGTAAGTGCGGTACACAGTAATGCATGTAGCTTGATGAAAATGGAGATATAAAAAAGGAGGCCTAATTAATATTCTATCTTATAATGGATATCATGATTGAGGTGCTTTCAGATTTATTTCATGCGTACTCAGTCCCTTCTTCAGAAGCTTAGCCGACAATTCGCGAACGGCTCCTCCCCATCATCCGTCCCACCTCCACCATTCTCATCACGGACTCTGCACTCTCTCGAGTCAACCTCTCGGCGTCATTGACTGCATCATCAAGCGTCATAGGCCGTTGGATGATGCACGTAAACGCATCAATCCCAATGTCGTAGTTGACTCTTGCACCAGGGCCAATCGTTCCTGCGATGGCAATCACTGGAAGGTTGTGCTTCTTAGCTAGCCTAGCTACTTCGGCAGGGATCTTGCCTCGAGGTGTTTGGTCATCGATACCACCCTCGGCGGTCAGGACAAGATCGCAATCCTCAAAAATACCAACCAAGTTGACATATTGCATCACAATCTCGTACCTCGGTCGGAGTCGCGCTCCAACTAGGCGAAGGCCTGTTCCGAGTCCCCCTGACGCACCGCCTCCAGGGTTAAGCCGAACACCATCGTCGCCAAGCATTCGACCAGAAATGTCTGCAAAAGTGTCCATGGCGAGTGAGAGCAGCCGTGTCTGCTCTGGAGTGGCTCCCTTCTGTGGGCCGAAGATGTTGGCAACGCCGCCTGGCCCGCAGAGGACGTTATGCCAATTGACGGCGACATCTATCTCAATCTTCTTAACTCGGTCGTCGACAGCAGATAAGTCGATAGAAGCGAGGTTCAGAAGCGAGTTACCGCCTCCAGCAACCGAAAGGGGCACTCCGTCTGCATCAAGAAGGCGTCCACCCAATGCCTGAAGCATTCCCGCACCGCCATCACATGTCCCAGAGTCCCCACATCCCACCAATATCCGGCTTGCACCAGCATCTAGGGCGGCGAGGATGAGCTCGCCCACACCAAAGGTCGTCGTAGACCCAGGATCTCGCTGGTTGGACGGCACCAAACTGAGTCCCGCGGCGGCCGCCATCTCGATGACAGCAGTGCAGGGCTCGCCACGGTTGCGACCCAGGATGCCGAAGAAAGACACAATGGGCTCGCCCACCGGGCCTGTAACAGGAACTTTGTGGATTGTTCCACCTGTCGATGCAACGAGGGCGTGGGTAAAGCCCTCGCCTCCGTCCACGAGTGGGACTTTGCGGACGATGGCACGAGGCTCAACGGCTAGAATTCCAGCCTCGATACAGTCGGCTGCTGTCCCTGGCTGCAGGCTGCCCTTGAAGCCGGAAGGGCAGACAAGGATCCGCAAGGTTGGTGTGTCGATGGAGTTGCCCATGTCTAAGGTTCAAACTTTTGAAACGAAGGTAAAAGTTGAGGCTCAAGCGAACGTGTATAATAAGTTTTGGCTGTAGCAAATGCAGTGACTTCTTTGAAAGCGAGAGAAGAAGCGAATGTTGGGTTGATGGTTATGGAATACAGCAGGACACATACGGGGCTAGAAGGGTCAATTTATCTTGAAAATACAAGGCTTCTAGAAACACAGTAAATGTTCCTATTTCCGGCACTCGCACCTCGTCATATTTCGGTATCTCCAACCAAAGGCGCTTGTCTTCTTGCAATCAGTCCACCAGTATGAAAACGAGAATATTGACCCAGCCCTTACCTCTGAAACTCAGCCTCTCCTCCGGTCCAGCTGCCAAGAGGAGGCACTGTAGTGAAATAAGGCCAAATTCCGCGTACGAGAATAGCAACAAGTCGCATGCTAAACTTCTGCTCGCGGACGGTTGGATCCTTCGGCAATGTTCCTGACATCTTCATGGATCACGCGACAGTCGGCTAGGGCTGGAGGGAGCCCCAGGACGCGTCATTCCGTGTGCCTTGCTGCAGGGCTTGGCTATGACGATCAGGATATTTTCCTGCTCTCGCCAAGATTCGGAGGGCTATGGACTGGGCAAACGTGGCTCTAATACTCGGTGGAGTGCCACTGGGGTTTGTGTCGGAGTAGCTAGGATCATCGCCACCTACGAAATGCTTGGCAAGAAGTTTATCCCGACAGCAATCAATACGGACCTAGCACTGCCAATCAAGGCTGTACACGCGACACAGAGTGTTCGCTTTTAGAACAAGACACGGCTGAGGTGGGCCAAGATAAACTACTCTGTAGCTTGCATCAACCTTAATTGCGTTGTACCTCTTGGCGATCTGATTTCACGAGCAAAAACCGGCCGGGTCTACGATGAATGAGGCTTAGGCGACTGCTTCAGCCACCACCTTGACGAATTCTCCCCGGTTTAAACCAGCGTCCCCCAATGAGACGCAACAGGTGACATGCAAAGCCGTCGAGTAAGGTACGGCCGTCGATCTTGACACCCGGCTTGAATCTCACCGTCACTGCCCACGTGCCGCCCTCGTGTTGCACCGTCTCCTCTGAAACACGCTGTTCTGCCGTTTGAATGGCGGAAGGGTCATCGGAGACTGGGCATTGGGCAGTGCAAGGAGTACTGCCACTGTCCGCGGATAATTGATGATGTGGACTCATGCAGGAGCAATCACGCCGTTGGTGAAGCCTGCGTGCGTCACCTTGCGCCCATAGCCTTGGAATCTCAGCCACTGGACGATGGCAAACTCCTATCATAGTCCTCAGCCGCTCAGGTCCCATATCAATCAGACAAGAGATAAATGAAGCCACAACGTTCCATATTGGCTTCCATCTCTAGCCACGGGCATCACCTATTCATTCGTTAGCATCTTCCTGTTCTTAAATCACCACCTCTCGTTTACTCAGTCGTTCCCACAAGGCATGAATCTGTCGTTATCTTTCAGCCATTCATACTAGCGACATGCCCAAGACTCCAACCCTTTCTCGGGCCAACTCCAGGTCCTCCCTCTGGCGGACTTGGAGCCCGATGCTCGATCCCCTTGCCAACTACGACAAGTCTCGGCACCATTATCCATGGCTCGTGGGTAATGATGAGCATGGCCCTCTCGACACCACTCTCCGCCGCGCAACACCCCTGCCCTCGCTTATCGAGATCCCGGACAATACTCACCGACCCGACCGCGGTCAAGACTCATGTGACTCTGCTCGGGACTTGGAGAACTCGGACCCAGAGCCTCTGCTTGAGATCACGGAAAATGACCCCAACTTGGTAAGTTCTCGCCTTACGCAATTGTTGCATTACAAGGCTGACCTGCTTGTTCCTCAAGGTGACCTGGGATGGCCCAAGCGACCCTATGAACCCTCACAACTGGACCCGTAACAAGAAATGGGTCTCTACAGTGCTCGTCTCTTGCTTCACCTTCATTTCGCCCGTCTCCTCCACCATGCTGGCACCGGCCCTCCCCGACCTAGCAGCCGAGTTCAACATCACATCAGACTTTGAAACATATCTTATCATGTCCATATTCCTTCTCGCATACGCCATCGGGCCGTTTGTCCTCGCGCCGTTATCAGAGATGTACGGGCGCGTGGTTGTGCTTCAATCAGCCAACATGATCTATCTAATATTTAATACCGTCTGCGGATTTTCTCAAAGCAAGAACCAAATTCTTGTGTTTCGATTCTTGAGCGGCCTGGGAGGAAGTGCCCCACAAGCGGTATGACATCCGTCTGACACAACCCTTTCGGTTGTTACGTGTCTACCTTGCTAACAACCCCTGCCGTCAGCTTGGAGGAGGCGTTCTAAGTGACTGTTGGAGAGCCGAAGAACGTGGCACAGCCACAGCTATTTACAGCCTTGCCCCTTTCCTTGGTCCTGCTGTAGGGCCTATCGGTATGTCACTTTGTCAAGATTGAGACGCAAGCTAATGAGAGGCAGCTGGAGGATATCTCACTCAATACATGAACTGGCGTTGGATCTTCTGGATTGTCTCAGCGGCGGATGCCCTCGTGCAAGTTCTTGCACTTCTCTTTCTGCAGGAAACTTATCCGCCCAAAATCCTCAAGGTCAAGGCCAAGAAACTTCGAAAGGAGACGGGGAATAAGTCCTTGCGTACGGAATATGAACGACCTGATCAGACATTTGCTCAGTCCCTGAGCAAAAACCTGATGCGGCCTTTCATCATGCTCTTCACACAACCAGCCATACAAATCACTGCCCTTTACCGGGCGTATCTGTACGGGCTGATGTATCTGGTGTATGTGGACCCTATCCCCGTCAGTTGCCTGTTGCTCACCATATATACAGCCTGGCCTCATTTCCTCTTGTTTGGGAGGAGCAGTACAACCAGGAGCCTGGTCGAGCAAGTCTCAACTACTTATCACTCGGAGTTGGATTCGTCCTCGGGCTTCAGGTATCTGGCCCCTTGATAGACAAGGTACCCCCCACCCACCCACTCAACGCCATGCAGGGAACCGTCGAATGGGCTAATCTCTTTCCAGGTCTACACCTCCCTAAAGATACAGCATTCTCATCCGGGGCGACCCGAATTCCGTGTTCCATTAATGTTCCCTACCGCTTTGATTACACCAGCAGGACTAGTGTTATACGGCGTATCGGCCCATCTCCAGCTCCACTGGATCATCCCCAACGTGGGAGCAGGCATCTTTGCGGCAGGGTTAATTCTTTCCTTCCAATGCGCACAGACGTACATCGTAGATGCGTACGAACGGTACGCGGCCAGCGCCACGGGAGCTGCGGCTTTTGTTCGAACAATGGCTGGTTTCAGTTTCCCGCTATTCGCACCCGACATGTATAAGGCGCTTGGCATCGCCTGGGGGAATGCAGTACTTGCAGGTACTGCCATGGTCCTGTGTCTCGTGGCGCCGTTGGTACTCTGGCGATGGGGTGAGTGGATTCGGAAGAAGAGCCCGTACTGCGCTGGTTGACCAGGCGATTATGAGAACCACCCCATCGATAATGATAGTCACGTTAGATAAGATAATAGAGAGCAATATAGACATGTCATCATTTGTGGTCACCGCTGACACACAAATTAACAATCACTTCATGCAAAACGGTCCGGCTTGTTTGTCTTCGTACTATTAGCGGGCACTGCTAAAGGCGTTCACATCTAAGCCATTGAGGCTATACATTAAATCTATCCACATGATGGGGTATTATACAACAAGTCATTAGGGTCGGTCCTGTGTCGTGGGAATTAAATAGAACCTAAACGCACTGCCTTCTCATGGGCATCATCTGGCTCTTAAACTCCATGGAACACTTTCACCACACCGGCCGCAGATCTTTCCGAGCCTGTTTCATCGTCACGCGATCCGCTATGTAAGCTCATGTCCTTGCCGGCGACCAATTCGCTGGGGATGCAGCCCGGCGGCGAGCGGCGCTCCTCTGGAGTCGCCTCCTCGGTTCTAATTTCGACGTCGTGGCGTTGGTAAATCTTCAACGGCATCGAATATGTCGTGTTGATTTGCTCCTCGCTGTCCAGGCGGTGTATCGTCGTATCGCCAGCCCTTACGGCGGATCGGGGGCCGTGGCTGAAGTTGGATTGGAAGCGGGTTGAAGGGTTCGTTGATCGCTTGTTGGAATATCCGGCAAACGACTTGAGGTTGAAGATTCTGCGAAGCAGGGTCCAGATATAGGGCAGGTTGGCCGTGATCAAGGCGGTCGATGACTCTCGGATGTACCAGAACGTCCAGTTGGAGCCGAAGGGTTCATTGAAACTGTAAAACTTGTTGAGGATCGCAGAGAGAATCTGCAGGCAAGGTCAGTATTGTCACATTTCGCATTTTGGTATCGACATACGGTAAAGGCACCCAGCGCAAATACACCGATGAGCACTGCCTTTCTCTTTCCGGGCAACTGAGACTTGAGGAAGATCGGCATCGGGATAGCGATGATCATAATATCCGACGAGATGTTGAGAACGGCGTTAGTGATGAGATGGTTCGTGGCAGCGGAGCATTGAACTAGGGAATCCAAAGTTAGTGACGTTGTCCACTGGGAGCTTTCAAGCCTCGGTTCCAACATACCACTATCCGGAGGGACGGCCCAATATTCGGTAAAGGGCCGGCACCAAACTCCGAGGTAAAGGATCTCCATCAGAACGAGGCCAAACGCAGCATATGCGGCGACGATCTTGACGGCCAAATTTTGCTTCAAACTCATGCTGTCGGGATGTCAGAAGCCGCATTCCTCAATAAGCCTTCAAGCGGGGGGGCAGGACAACGAACGTCAATCGGTTGTACATGAGCAGCAGGCAGGACTTGGTGGTCCAGATGGTAATGATCTGCATCTGCTCGACAACTAGTACCCATTTAGAGCCGTAGATTCGTTCGCGGATGTTTTCGGCAGTGAGTGCGGTGTGGTCGTTGGGGTCGATCAGGTTGCTGCTGGTGTGTGAGATGATGCTCATGCCGACCATTAACACCGTATCAGACATCTAGAGCAGGTTAGGCATGGTTTGGGGTAATTGGTGGAATCGCTGTAACGGACCATGGCGAGCAACATCAGGTAGTCCTCGAGTTGTAGTTTCTTGAGGGAGCCCAGCAGCATGTATCGTGATATCCTAGAGGCGAGTAAGTACACGGCGGGTAGAGATCCAGAGGGTAACAAGGCGGCACGTACATCCTGGCGATGACAATCATCCACGTCAACGCATACCACGTCCATATTTCTGCTATAAAGGCCGTCATGGCTGCGGTAGGAGGAACCTCGGTTTAGTGGCGGGAGATCACCAGCATCCGGGCCAAGGTGTCAGTCGCTGGCGTTGGTGAGGCGGAGGCCGGGCAAGGGAATGATGTGCGCCAGAGCCACTCGCGCGCATTGCCTCGACGGAGATTTATTTCTGGGGAGCGTGGAACACAGCAAAAAAAGCAAATGGACAGGACAGCGGAGAAGAGAGATCGCGGGGGCGATGGCAGCATTGCTTTTATTTAGGACGCGACCTAGGACCTGGGGGGGGGGGGGCGGCTTAGAGCGTCCGCAAAGGTGGGAGATGTGGATGCTGTGGATGCCGTGGATATCATGGGATGACGGCGCCGGGACCACAGCGACGCTCTCTGGGCTCTTCTAGTTCTCTTGGCTCTCAATGCCTTCAGGGGCATCCCAGAGTTGGGGCTCCGGGTCGTTAGTCGCGCATCAACTTCCATTCTAGTGTTGAAGGCCCGGTATTTCTGTGACAAATAGCACTATGCAGTAGGCGTTTGGTGCGCCTTGGCTGCTAGAGTGGCCAAGAAGGGACAACCAAAGACAACCAAGGACATCCTGGCACACCAAAGAACATCCATGACGCCCTCCTCGTTGATAGATAGGGGGCGTGGAGACGGCGTGGGGCAAGTCTCGAGTCAGCCCATGTCTGTCCAGGGCCCCGAGTCAGTAAATGGCTCCGCAGCCCCATCGCAGCCCCATCGCAGCCCCATCGAAGCCCCATCCCGAAGCTCATCCCATCTGCGTGGCATTCTGCATCGGTCCAACGAGACACACCGGTGACGGGTCGAATATTCTTCTGCAGGGAAGCCCGGGGGAACACGCCACAGCCGGACCTCTCATTGAACGCAGGCCCAGGAACCAGCTGGAGGGGGCCCTGGACGCTGGGTTCTTAGCCTGAGCCCTAGTTGAGCGTCCGTCTCCCATACCGCGGGCATTTTATCGACCTGGGACCTGGGGCAGGGAGCATATCACGTCACCTATTGGGGCAACGTGCATTGGCAACCCTGTCTCTTAGAATCTGTCGACGTCGGAGCCGGAGTGTGCCGACTCCTGCGTTTGTTCCAGGTGAGAACGAACCAAACTTAACAAGCGACGCAGGACAGACAAAGCGCACACAAGCGACAAGGGACGTAGAACTGACAAGGCACACAAAACACAACGACCGGGGACGGGACGCGGCCAATTGAACCAGCCCGGCGCACTGGGCCGTTGGAATCGCCATTGGCCGTCCAAGGGGGGGCCCTGTGGCGTTGTTGCGCGCGCTGAAATGGCAGATATAGCAGATACATCGTACATTATACCTTCTACCATCTAGTGCGTGCTCCACTGCTGCTGAAGCTTGCTGGGGAGGCTGGCCGCTGGGGAGAATATTCATCGAAAACGTGGCTCGATAGCGTGACGGCGAGTCGGCGACGTCGCGACCACAACCGATTGGCAAAGGGGCAGGTGGCAGGGGATGACAGTCGCACCGGCGCGTTTCCTGCAGACGCCTCCGATTGCGACTGTGTATGGTGTCCAATGTGTGGTGTCCAATGGGTGGTGTTCAATGTGTGTCGTCCCAGTCACATCATATGGAACCTCGACGGTGGTGGGCCGGTGGTTGCCATTAGCCACGCGCCGGCAACGAGCATCGGCTCTCGTCTCGGCGGCTTTCCAACGGCGCCAGACGCCTTCTGGCCGTTGTTCATATCCCCTCATCTTCGAGGGCCGAAGTTATCCCAAGAGCCAGTTCCCAAGAGTTCAGTTCCCCCTTGTGCTTGTGCTTGTGCAAGCAATCTCAAGTTCTCAACAACTCTCCTGCTGGGCCTGCGTGCCTCGGCCCTCCTGCCCCGAGCCACCCATGTGAGGATCACCCTGGGACCGTCGGATGTGGAATACCGTCGGAGTTCCAGCACCTTGCTGCCCCATCCATCGACTCTCCCCCTGTTCCCACGCGGCGGGAGATACGCACACCTCGCTATCTGCTTCTGCATCTTCTAGTGTCGGAGAAAGAGCTTGCGTTCTGCGGCCGCATGTCTGGATTCTCGGCTGCATGCTTCTCTGCAGCTGAGGGCTGCCTTCAGGAACCACTGCAGACAACGCGCCACCACAGTCCTCCTGACTCCTGGTTCGCATCGCCATCACATCTTAGCCCCCGGTGCTAGGCTACGCGTAGCAGGCGGTTGTCCGTCTTGGAAAAATGATTTCGCGACCCAGACTGTTTTGGATGGCCTGCCGAGCCGCTATTTTGCTACCTACGTCTAACGGCTCAACTAGCTGTAACGAAGCCCAACGTCCGCGTGTCCGGTTACCGATCAACGCCAGTGGCTTGGTCCTGGATTCACGGGAGACAGTCCGATCGAGTAACTAGTCTCAGCAGGCATTCCTTGCACGTGTTATGCCACCGTAGTACATCGCCTTCTTGGTAGACTAAATACATCTCCGCTCCCCCCTCGTTTAACCAGTGCCACATTGACGGGTCCCCTACCACACACTATCAGCGGAGCCAAATCCGCCTTCAGTTGGAGTGGACCGAAGTCGCAGGTCCTGAACCTTTAACCGCGAGTCATCCAGTCCGAGCCACTCTCCGGATTTCCTGGCCCATTATACAAGCACGAGGGGCTGTGGGTGTGTATGTCACCAGAATGAGAGTGGCCTCGCTCGCCTGCGACGCTGTCCCACCGGATTAGACTACGTAGCATCGTGATGGAGTTGCTGCCCACAGCTGCCCATGGATCGTCTCGCCACGGAATACGGATAACGGACCCGATCACGCAGCGGATCCGGGGGCTAGCTCAGGTGGCGATCCGCGGATGGATGTGATACCACACAGATGCGACATGATTCACACAGCTTCCCGTGCGCACGAGCATCGAGCTATCTATCAACAGCTCCGGTTCGGCACAGTTCCCTCCCTATCAATCGCTCCATCACCAACTCCACTACATACCTGATGCACTCGAAGCAGATTGCCAAGCTAGCCCAGCCAACCCCGAGATGAACCCGGACCGGCCAAAGCCACGACTAGCCGAACGCGCCAGACTAGGCGCTTCTCGATGATGTGGCGAATCACTAAATACGGGCTCCCGCTGATTCCAACGATGGCGTCTTTACTGTGGGTTCTCGAATATCCCATCCCTTATCACAAATCCAGAAGCCGTTGCTTTTGGCACTACCCAAGCAGTCGCATCCTCAATGCTTTGTAACAGATGAAAGGTGGCTTAAGTAACACGAGAAAGCACAGCCACCAACTCCATGTGGCGCAGCTTACCTCAACTATCGTCATCGCTGAATTCAGCACGTACTAAGCGGAAATTACTAACAAAGAGGGAAAATAGCGCAATATCACGTGACGATTAGATTTCCAATCCGCTCCCTCGGATTCTATCAGGATCCGTACAGAGGGGAACAGAAAGGCATCGTAGACGGCGTATCTTCTATTAAAGTGCACGTCTGCAACAGCTTCTGGAAATCTACATCTTCTCCACAACTTCTCTGTGTGTCCTGACTTCAGAATTGCAAGAAATACCAAAGGCAACTCCAGTCTTCACACATCAACTCCCAGCCAAGCCCAGTCCTAACTATCGCCACACTCGCCACAATGGTCCAGCACGTTTCTTCCTCTGCCGAGCTACAGGCCCTCTTCGATTCGACCACTTACGTTGCCGTCGACTTCTTCGCCGATTGGTGCCCGCCTTGCAAGCAGATTGCGCCCATCTACGAGACCCTTGCCGAGAAGCACAGCGTCCCAAACACGCTGGCATTCGCAAAGGTCAACGTCGACCACGCCCAGGATATCGCTCGCACCTACCGCGTCACCGCCATGCCCACCTTCATGTTCTTCAAGGACGGCAAGCAAGTCGCCGTCAACGGCCAGGCCATGATCCAGGGCGCTGATCCCCGCACCCTGGGCGCCGCTGCCGAGAAGCTGGGTGGCCTCGCCAAGAAGCGTGCTGAGGTAGCTGCAGCTCTCTGATTCGATGGATTCGTGGCCAAATGACCAATATTTGCTTTGAATCGCCGACTATTATGTCGGAGAAAGTCATGAGATTACGATGTGCTGGGGAAAGTTGATTTTATATCGGGATATGGAGTTGAGACGACATTATGATCATTAGAAAGGCGTTTAAAACATGCTCTGCTGATTACAATTACTTTGTATATACCCTTACAATCAACATGAATTTGATGAATGTTTCTTCAGTATCCTAAAGTTCCTAAGAACTCCACGGTAGGGTTCCTTCAGACTGGACAACTTGTAAATATGACTGTTTACCTTTTTGGTTTGTGATTGTCGTAATACTCGACAGATGGGAAATTTATGTCCTTGTAAAATGGATAAAATTATATTAAACCCTCAATCGGTCATTCAGTATTTAAATGCCACGCGAATTTTTACCTCTCCAACATCAGACGCTGGATTCTTGTTCTTGCTCTATAAGCTAAGACCGCACCAATGTTATGGCAATTGTCATAACACGTAAAAGACAGAGGGGCTGGCCTTGTTTAATTTCTTGGGTGATGGGATGGCTTGATTTTGGACACAGATTGGTGCGAGGTGGAAGGCATTGTGAAGAGTAATATAGATGGCACCCTCAATGGTATTCTCGGCCTTTGCTCGTTTCACGCAGATCAATCGTCGATGCAACTTACGCATCGCCAGGATTATTTCTATTGTGAGAAAATGACGAATGTCAGCACTCAAAATCCCTATCAGCACATGTCCGTAGAGGTCACGTTCGAATCACAGCCTAATATCTATCATTAAGATCATGAAGAAAGATGGTTTTCCTCGGAGGCTTCTAGGCTGACGCAGACAGAGATGACGTCAAGAAGATAACGAGGCACAATCTAAGCAGAGTCACGTATGTCAGGGTTAGCAATATTCTGGACTTAACCGTAGCATGGGATACCTGGAGTATCGTGATGGCTCCTCAAGGAAAATTAAGTTGAAGGTGGTTATGCAACTAAGGTTATAGTTGATTGGAGCGGTGTTTTGTTGTCTCGAAAAATGTACACTAAGAGGATTATGTCGGAATATAGCAGTTCCATACTGGTGATATTGCCGTTGCGATTACAGAAGCAGCACAAGGTGATTTGCACAACATATTACGGCCAAATCACATTTGAAATCGAGGGGAATGTGCAATACACATAGGGTGTCACGTAATAGGGTAGCTGGTCAGGTCCAGAAAGAGACGTGTAAATAATGAACCAATATTCCAAAATTGGTGGAGAGATATATTCAAACCCGGATCCGGATACGAGAAATGTCCAAATATATACTGAGGCGAAAGATCCGCTATGAAGGCGGGGCGCCAACGTAAATAGTCAAGTTGTCGACGTTTCCTGACGAAACAGTGCCCGAGGCGTTCTCATTGCCGTCTGGGTTGACATCGTCGTATGGGAATGAATATCCCTTACCTTCCACCTCGTAATTGTGAATAATACGGCTGTAGTGGTTGGTCGGATCTACCGTGTAGTATGAATCGCTGTTGAGGCTGGGTTGCGCGTTGCCTCCGTCGAGCAGAAGCGTGGATCGGACAAATGCAGCGCAGAGACGCGGCACCACTGCCTTGTGAATGGCATTGTCGTCACCTAGGATAGCAAACGGTCCGGTGTTGCAGCCCCAGATGTCGTCGGCGCTGGGCTTTGCGTAGCCACGGTTGTCGCCGTTGCAGACCAATTCGTCGCCCGAAACCTGGCAGCTCACAGGCCCGGAATCCGTCTGCGTGTTTATAGTCAAGGCTTCGGCGGTATAGTGGCTCCAGACCTCGTCAACATAGCTAGTCCAGTAGTTTGCAAAGACGTCGGCGTTGATGGCGTGGAAGTTGCCAGGCGACAAGATTCGGACGGGAATTCCTGAAGTATTGGCAAGGCACATAGAGCTCCACGGGAATCCATCTGCATCTCTCTGCGTAACCAAGTCATTGCAGATGTTGGTGACGCTGTCAGCCTGGAGTCCGGCCGCGCTCTGAGTGGTGCCATCAGTGACTGATAGCAACATGCCTAGACCCATGCCAACAAAGTCAACATAGCTGATGTTGGCATATATGACCGCGCCGGTGTAAGTGAATTCGACAAATCCCCATTTGATGTTGGCGCTCGCATCCTGAAGGTTGGTAACGGACGGCTGAACCAAGCCGTCGCCTGTGCCAATGTTGACCATGTAGAATAACAATTCACCTTCAGCAAAGTAAATGCGCCCAGAGCTCATCTCAATTGGCAAGACGAATTCAAGCGTGTCACTATATGAGCTGATGGGAATCGCAATGTTGTCGCTGATTTGAACCGGGACCGTGGAGCCACCCGAGGAAGGGTAGATCAAGGACCCGTCGGCACCCAGAAACACGACGATGCCGTTGGAGTCCAGGCCCGAGATGTAGGCATTTACTGAGCCGCCACTGAAATTGTTGACAAACTTGAGAGGGAGAGTAGCGCCAACCGGGTCCCGCCGGGCAATGGTGCTAGTGCTGTTGTCGAAGGAGGTGCTGTTAAGAGTGTTTCCATCTGTGACCTCGACCTCATCGATTCCTCCTGGGTGGATTTTGGTAAACCCCTCGGGGGTGAGATTGTCTCTGGTACATTTCAGAGTGGGACGGCAAGTAGCTACGCCGAGAAAGGCGGCAATGAAAAAGAATGGACGCATTTGAGCGAAATGAATGAGTGGACTGGATAAATAAAGAGAGACTGAAAGAACACCAATCAAAGAACGACTAAACAACCAACCAAGCACTTAAAGAGAACTATGAAGGGCTCGAGACACTCGGGACATGTCAGGGCAATATATACATACGATGGATTGCATTCCATGCATTCCAGTTGGCCCCAAAATCGTACCAACAGAGTCCGATACAAGAAGAAGGATCCATGCTACGAAACATAACTAACATGTGATGTAACAAAGTCGGGATGAACAAGATTATGCGCGACGTTGTATGCGGTGCTGATTCGGGGGTTTCTAAGGCTGTGGCCACTATAAGTGAAAAGAAGGATCAAACAATGGCGATGTTGAGTTGGATGTTCCGAGTCTTGGGCCAGTCTTGGGCCCGTCATTGGCTGGGACACGACATGGTCTGGCATGGGCCTTGTCTGATTGTGGGGATATTGATCGACGAGAATCCCTGTCGATTCGTCGCCATTGCATGGGTGCTGCTCCTCTGCCTCGGATTCTGGCATTTTCCCATCGTCTCCAGCTCGGCGCGGCACCACAGGAATAGCTTCTTATTAGGCTATTGGCTGACGGATTATGGGGGGACATGCTCCGTACCCAAGTCTCAATTAAATATCCCATGCAGGGTGACAGATGAAGATGCCTCGAGTGGTGATGGAGTAGGCCCGATTTTGTTTCTTCACACTAGCTCGCAGCCTTGCCAGCGTCCCGTTTCAGAAGCCACCTTCTGTTTTAGATCGCTCCCCTGAGACATGTAAGCGGCCTTCTGTTTCGAGGATTCCTTTGTGCTAATTACCTGCAGCAGCCGCCCTGGGACATGAACAAATCATGCATTCTTCATGCAGCGCGGTTCCTGGCTCGTGCACTGCCACAGGCCATAGCCTCAATACTGAGGAGCAACTAAGAAGCAGCAAGGGGGTTCATTCACGCTTGGACGCCACATGGAGGAGCTTTGAATAGAGTAGAGCCGTATCGGGGCCTGTGAGCCCCTCTTTCACCATACATTACGTACAGATCTCACCGGATTGCGAGGGATCGAAAAGAGAATTCTAGGTGAAAGTAATATCGGCCATTCCATGATCCAGGCTGAGGCAAGGCTCTTTGGTTCAACTGAGAGGGGTAGTATCCCTGTGCCAATGTGTCTAGTGTTCATCAAGATTAAAAACGGCCTTTATGTTCGCCGTTTCGCCGCCGGAGCAACAAGAACAGCCATGTTCTCGTATCGGAGCTCCGATTGATGTATCGCCCTATGTCAGCCCGGCGGTGACCCGAACCTCTGGGTTTTACGTACCCGTTCTGTAGCTGCCAATAGCTAAATTCTCCCATGAATCTTCACGTTTGTTCAAGGTGATTCAACGCATACTAGTGAAAGCTGGGGGGAGAGGTCTGGGCAAATCAATGATCAGCGATCAACGCAACTCTAATAGATATATACGATAAACTAAAATCACTAAACAGCCTATCCATCCAAATCTCAATCGATACTACTAGCCCAAATTCCCTTCTTACACTCTGTCAAAACACTCGGCATACCCTTCAACATTAGATAGGCTCAAGGGTGGATACCACTTGGTTATATAGCTGGGAATAGGCCTTTGGGGGGTCCCAGCAAACTTGACGGGTACAACGTCTTGTATCTCCTTGAAAATCACTTGGAAGTCGAATTGCCTAGTCTTTTTCAGATCTTGAAACTTGTCGGCAATCTTGGCCATGAAGAATGGCGGCTTGCTCCATTTGTCAAGGGGCCCAGGGAGCTCAGGCCGCGTGTCCGGGTCATACCGGGTATTATCCTCGAATTCCTTCTCATGCACGACGTATACGCTCCCGCTAGGGCAGCCGTTAGGGTCAAGCTGAACGACAACAACGTAGTCAGTCTCGTCCCATTGATCGAGATCCGGTCTCAAACTAGGATTGGGGTTAGTGTTGGCTACTCCTCCCTTGCGGATATCTTTCCAAGTATTGCCGCTGCAGCACTTGAGCCCACCCATCTGCCAGAAGCAGAACGGGTCGCGATCTAAAAAGTCGGTGATGTCGGTGCCTCGGGTGAAACTGCCCGAGTCCTTTGCAGAGTAGCGATACCGGTTGCTGTCCAAGTCGATTGAACAAATCCGGTAGCGTAGAAGGTCCGTATCGTCATCGTCTTGGAACTTTGCAAGCAGGGAGGGGAAGCCTGCGTTCACCATGTACCCAGTCAACGCTCCACCAAAACTGTTCTCTCCGAGATTGATGAAACGAGGATCACAATATGCCTGTACCTCCACAGCTTTATCATATTGTTCGTGATTATTACATGGCATTGAGCAAATAACATCAATGTAATCATCCTCGGAGATTTCGTACGACACGCCCCCCTGGCGATGTGGGCGGCAGATCCATTTTTTATAGAAAATCATCCACTTCTCATACGCATTTTCAACGTTGGGCCAAGCTTTCTGAACCCAGTCTCGGCTGGAAATATCCAGACCAGGCGTCCTATTGGTCACGTACCATCTGTGAAACTCAACTTCTTGGGGGGTAAAGGTTTCAATGGCCTCCTTATCTGTAGGCGTCTCACGCATGAGTTTCGCGAATTCTGATGGGCTCAACATGGCGGATTATATGCTGCAGTTGCAGAATGGACGATGATGTTGAGACTCGGTTGCGGATGCTCGAAGGGTGGGGGATGGGAGGTTTTCTACTCGCACACGATCCAAAGCTGAGAGGCAACCGTCGAACATGGGGAGACCATCCAATCTGTTCCAGATACAAGCGTTTGTGAGACATGCACAAGGCTATTTGTGGCTGGTTCATGCCAGACAGAGATCTGGGTTCAAAACTCAAGGCCGCCAGGAGACCAGTACTGGATGAAGCACATGGGGGTGGGGAAGTCATGCATCTACCACCCGAGTGATAGGTATAGTGGCTTTACAACAATGAACTAGCTAGGTGGACGGACCACGCGGTAGAAGAGGGTGTGAATGTTGATAGAGGAGAGGGTGTTGGCGCGGTGGTGGCTTGACAAACTGTTGGATGAAGATGAACACCCCCTCCCGCGGCCGGATCAATAGCCAGCACGGCCGCAAAGAGAGCCAGAACAATGCCCCATTCATCCTCAGGAGAATGAATGGGTGTGTGGGCTGGCCATAGTTGATTTGGCGTAGTGGCTATTGTTGTTGTAACATGTGTGGACGTGCGAGATGCGGGGTTGAGCCCAGCTGAGTAGAACCGCTCGAAGGGAGACGAGCCAACGCATTGGAACTTGGGGTGCACGCCCGTTTCGCTTTGGCCATGTCTATGGGTATCCCCTCACTTTCATGACCTTGGCAAGAGTCTCGCAGTCATGCAGGAAATGGCTTTGTTTCTATGCCAACCTAATGCCCGAGCTCGAAGAGCACAGAGCACCACGACTCGCACTCGATGATGCTATTCCATCACCTCCCAAACTAACCAGCCACATAGGGATACGCACTGTTTCTAGAGAGGCTCATATCTTGTCTTGTAGTAGGATGTCCCAATTACGTCTACCATCCCGTTGCATGCCGTCCTATCGACCCAAAAGTATAATAGAGGAAATGCTTAGCTTGTTTACTTCCTTTGCAATTTGAGCGAGAGGCGCCCTGCCTCTTTATTCCACGCCTAGGCCTCGTCGGTTGAGAAAGCTATTTGCAGCCAGCTAAAACAGGAGAGGCGTGCGGAATTTATGCGAATACAATGATACCCATATGCTCCGACGAAAACACTAGCACGTCCTCTGACGAATCAGGACCAAGAGCTAAGGGAGCTTAGGGATAGGTTTTCGTTCCTCAAATCGCATTCCTCAATGTGTACAAATAACGGATACTGTGTTTCCTTTCCAGTACATAAGGGGTTTATGAGTAAGAATGCAGTTCTTAATAACCTCAGCTAGAAGCACAGCACCTTCAGCCTGGTCTACAACACCCCACTGCTGAGGACTACTACTGGTGGTCAAATGCGACCCACTGCCAATATAGGCACTGTAGTAGTCCTAGTTCTAGTGCATTGCCCCTCCATACGATACAGTGGTTCTTAGCGGACGGCCTCTATAGACTAGTTGCGTGCGATATTACTTGTCTGGAGTACGGTGATACACGATCTGGAACTTGCTTATTGAATCAACTACTGTTTAACCAATGTCTGAAGGATTGAGTGATAGACATTTATCTATTTATTCAATTGAAACGAGCGATTACAGCCAGCGAGAAGTAGGAACAATGATGCAAAGTTAACCATTTCTATTCACTCTATCAGGTAAAACGGTTGCCTCACAAGCTATTAAGCTTACAATAAGCACTTGCTGGTACCTCACAGCACGAGTGAGGACTTATATTCTCTTCCTTCTGCCCAGCCCGGAACTTCTTTACCCTTCCGGGATTACTCCCTTGGATTTCATCGTAGCCGAAAAGTTCTTTGCATTGGTAGCAGCAATCAACTGGGCTATAACTGTTCCAGTCTTTCACATCCTGCTTGAAGGCCTGGCCGAGGTGGCTCTTGCAGGGTCGAATCAGGTTATTCCGCCAAGACTCTGCAATTGCACGCTGTTGCGGCGTTAAGCTGCTAATATCCCCGGTCATTACTTTGACCCGCAGGACTTCCTTTTCAGTACTGCCCATGCCACACTCCAGTCGTTCACGACTTTCGTTTCGATCGTGACATGCTTTGATCAGGGGCTCGCCAATTTGGCATCCCGAGCGTTCTTGCGCTGGATGCGAAACTCGGGCCAATGATCGAGGCGCTCCTGCGTAGCACCAACATGAACCCATGGATGCAGCACCTTCCCAGTCTTGTCTATACCAAGGCATGCAAAGAAAAAGTATGGGGTTGGGAGCCATATGTTAGGCTCACCTTGAAAGGGGTTGTTTGAGAGAGGAAGTTGTGTCACCCCGCGTAGCAAACTAATCAGAGTTTCAGGATTGTTGTGAGACCTCTTGATTTTGTTACGCATATCTCTCGTATTTAGTTGACACCAAATCCGCGCTTCTCGAGGTGAGATATTAGCAACTTGGTCCGAATCCAGCTCCTCAGTAAGACCCGACTCGTGATAAGAGGTGTCAAACTCTATCTTGAGCATTCTAAACTTCTTTTTAGCCTTGCTAAGAGAATCCCCGGCTGTCTTGTATAAACCACGAAGAGTCATGGCTTTATCAAGGCCTCTCATGCACAGCTGAACAGAACCACCCGATTCTACTTCGCACGTGGCTTGTTCCATCTGTTAAGAGCATTATCACAGACGGCCCAAAGATAGGACTCAGCCAGGATGATAAAGTGCGCCGGGCCGTACGGCAGGGTTTCTGACACCATATCCGTCCAACACTTAGACTCGTTGAATGATACGATATCATCGCGGAGGGTTTCCAACAGGAGAGTCATTGTGATCAGTCGCTTTGCGAGACTTTCACGGATCTCACGATTGATGTTCCCAAGGCTGGCTACGGCTGGGAGTTGAGGGGTTCTGAGAGGGAACGTCGAAGAGACCGAATGCCTCCGGGACGTGGGAAGAGATTCCAACATCACGAGTGTGAGAGATGTAGTCCTTCCGGTTGTTGATATATTGTTGTTGTAGTGTCAGAGGTGTGTGGTGTGCGATTTGTGAGGTGATAATTGCTCTAGAGACAATGAGAATAAAACCAAGCAAAGTAACAAGCAAAGTAATAAGCAAATGGTTATACATTCCGTATTAATATACCGAGAGATCAAAGAGTGTGACAGTGCTTTGTGTTTAAGAACAGGTTTTACCGTCTCGCATGATGTTCTTACCTATTAACAATACCCTCATACGGTGTTCTCAGCCACCAAGAGTACATGGTGTCTTGTTCTTATCAAATAAGAACAACTCTAACAGCGTAGTTACCTGTCATAAACAAATAGCATGGCAGTATTATTTACTGAAAGTTCCATCTACTAAGATTACGTATTATTCGACAAGAAGCTGCTTGCACTGCAAATCGCGCTATCGTTTGCTGTACTGGACCAGAGTCCCAGCCCCAACAAGTGAACATGTCGAGGTGTTTTCTCTTCTAGCCTTCTTATTGACTTGGAGCATATTTAGCAAGAAAAATGTTCAGGCATTATTGTCGCATAGAAATATACAGTATCAGGTAACTACGTATGCTTATTGTCCTGCGCGGCCCGAAGTTGAGGAATAAGAGCGGAAGTGAATATTATTTGATCTTGATGATACAACCCCAGGAACAGTGTAGTTTCCCATGTCCCAAGGCGCCGTCAGTTTAGTAGTAGTTGTTCATGAGTATCGGGGCTTTCAGTGTGGTCGTTCACATGTTCTAGACAACCGCATCATGTTCTTATGTACTAGAAACACTCGCCTCAAGTACAATGGCGTGCAATACTAAAAGCCGGCTTCAAGTTTATTTTTTCTTCTAACAGGGCTATTAAGTGCAATTTGTTCCATTTAGGCAACCAAGACTCTTGAATTTGAAGTCTCTGCGAAATGCTGTCGACTTGCTCTCCGAATGAACGGCTCCCGGTCGGTGAGGCGTGGTGAGTCTCGGTAAGCCCCACCGCACTAGCCAGGCACGACACTCCACACACCGACGCTGCCCACCCCGCAACCGCAAAGTAAACAAACGTAGCACCACCATCATCACCGAAAGAACTGCACCTGCGCCGCCGTGAACCACCACATCGCCAAACCACCCGCTACCGCCGCAATGTCGTCAAAGGAATCGTCCAAGTCCAAGGATAAATCCAAGGTCCACAAGCTCTCCCTCAAGGGCAGCGCCCGCCTGGTGGCCGAATTCGTAAGTTCTTCCACTCCATCCTCCCAGCCTGTCCTCGGCGATGTCGCAGAAGCTAACTACGGACTTCCAATGCTCTCTAGTTCCAATACTCCATCCACAGCATCTTGTACGAACCCGCCCCGCTCCGTCTCCATTGATACCCTGCCGACTGACATCCCCCAGGTTCCAGCGAGGTGTCTACCCAGCGGAAGACTTTACAGCGTACGTCATCTCCCGACCGAACATCACACCTAACACGTCACTGACAAGCTGCATAGCGTCAAGAAATATGGTCTGAACATGCTGGTCTCGGCCGATGATCAAGTCAAGGCCTACATCAAGAAGATCATGTCCCAGCTGGACAAGTGGATGGTTGGTGGCAAGATCTCCAAGCTTGTCATTGTCATCACCGACAAAGACACAGGCGAGCATGTTGAGCGATGGCAATTCGATGTACGTCTTCTATCTCTTTGTTCTAACCAATACTCCTTGTCTTGGCCAATGCTCCCTAGTCCACCAATCCTCCCGATCCCAGAACACCCAACCTGTTCAACATGAGATCCTAACTAACCACACCCTCCCCCCAGGTCCAAATCTTCCAAACGACAAAGTCCAAGTCCAAGTCCTCCTCCAAACCTAGCGACCAAGAAAACGTCGCTGGCGCCACCCCGGCTGCACCCGCCGAGAAGACGGAGCCCGAGATCCAGGCCGAGATCGCCGCCATCTTCCGCCAGATCACCGCCTCCGTCACCTTCCTGCCCCAGCTCAGCGGCGACTGCACCTTCAACGTCCTCGTCTACGCCGACGCCGACAGCGACGTCCCCGTCGAGTGGGGCGACTCCACCGCAAAGGAGATCGAGAACGGCGAGAGAGTCCAGCTGCGTGGCTTCAGCACCGCCAGCCACCGCGTCGACACCCTGGTGAGCTACCGGCTGGCGGAGTAATGGTGGCGATAGAACAAGGCATGCAAAACATTCAGGAGGCGGAGGAACGAGAGTCGCAGGTTCGGAACTAGATCCACTCCTGCGACAAGGCATACATAATGAACAAAGAACGGCCAAGACGGCCGGGATGGCGTTGGGCGGCGTGAGGGCTTTTTGTCTTGATTCACACATTACTTCAACCCGGTGTTGACAGAACTGTACGATATTTGGTATCTATTCGGCACCCGGTGCCTTTCTTTGCAACTTCTATGAGACGGTTCAAAGAAACCATGTACTCAGCTTTTGCCCAGTCTCTCACGCCATGTTCCCAATCTACATTCATCAAGCCACCCCCAGAGTAAACCATCTACGCCTCACCACCGTTTCTCATAATCTTGGCTCAAACTCTCTTGAAAAAGTACACATACGCAAACTTGCGCATCTCGTCCACGTCATGCGCCTCCACAACCTTCTCGTCGTTGAAGAGCACCCAGGTGGTCGAGCTTTCCAGCTGTTTGCGGATGAAGGCAACGTAGTGGCTAGAGCTTTGTTAACTGATAATCTTGACCACTCTAGTCAAATAAACTTACCCTGCGTGAATGCTCGTTCCCTTGTGGCAGACAATTGACCGGAGTTCAAAGTTAGCTGGGAGAACCGCACTTCCGGCTGGCTCACTGGGCGCCGCCGTAGCACCACCTGTCGGGGCATCATCATCAAAGGTCCCTTGGTCATCAGGATGACTGAAGAGCCACTCCACAGCCCGCTCGACGTCGCCGCCCGTCTCCTTGAGAGCCTTCTTTGCCTGAGGAGCACCGAAGCCCATAGCACCGAGCATCTCGATCTTCTCGGGGTCGGCAGTGCTTGCGGCAGCCGATGACTGTCCTCCCAGGTCAAGGGGGGCATCAATGTCAGCGTCTTCCATGTGGGCAAACAGCCATTCCATGGCCGAGTTGGCATCAGAGTTGCCAGTGGCATGCAGGGCTCGCTCGCAGCGGTTACGAGGGAATCCCATCCCCTCCAACTGGGCCACTGCCTCAGCATCGGGGATAAACGCAGGGGCGGTTGCCTCTGGTTCATCAGGTAGCTTCTCCTCTGATGGTTGCAGTCCTTGGGATAGGTAGCTGTCCAAGGGGAATGGACCATCAGGCACAAGTACGGGAACATCAACCTTGATAGGAACCCAGTTGACCACCGTCATCTTCCTGGCATTGACAACCAGGACATCAGGGAAGGTCTTGAAAAGCGACCGCTTGGTGAATCCGTCCTTGCTTCCACATGCCGAGCAGGTCAGCTCGACCCTTTCGGTAGCGGTAAAGTTGTCGAGGCATTCCTTGAGAGTAACTGGCTTGTATGTATCTGCACTTGCTTCCGCTCCCTCTTCAGCCGGGATCTTCTCCAGAGGAACGTCAATGAAGATGTTGTCCTGCTCATTAGTGCTGTACCTGACCTTCTTGCAACCCAGGCACTGCAGGCGCTGTTCCAAAGCGAACCGGAACTCTGCAGTGGGATCCTTCAGGTCACCAGGATGCTGAGACCGAGTGATGAGCTTGAACAAATGCTGGAGCAGTTCAAGAGCATCCTGCTGCCGCATCGTGGAGAATTCCTCGTGTCCTCGGCCGATGAGATGCTTGAGCATGGCGGGCGGGAGGCCCTTCTGGTGAGCAATAGCAGACTCCGCAGCAATATCGGTGTCGGGCTTAGAATATCTTCCAGACCAAAGACCATCAGCGACCTTTCGCAGCTGGGTTTCTAGGTCAGAGGCTGGCTCCTGAACAATCGGCAAGTCATCGTTGGGTCGGAAGTATCGATCTCGGAAAGAGGGCATATCGAAGAGGCACTGGAGAACACTAGCCAGGTAGCAGCTGTTGCCCAGGTTCTTCAAGCCGGTGAGGCCGGGTCCGAACAGGGGCTTCAGCTCCTTGCCATCTTCAGTAGTCATGCTAAAGTCCCACTTGAGGTTTTGCTCGATTTGCATCTCTGTCAGACTCTTCTCAGTCTTCTGCCTCTCAGCAAGGATAATCCCCCAGTGCGCCAAGTGCTCTCCCAGGCCATCGTCGATGCGCTCTTCGTCGCACTTGTAACAGTAGACATCGGCCGTTCCTTCGGGGGTGATGGATCCAAGCTTGACAGCCACGCCATGGCCGGAGGCGTCAGAATGAGCCAGGGCGTGCGAATTACCATCGACGCCACCCATCTGCTTGCGACCGCATCCCAAGTTACCACACTCCAAGCAGAGCCAGAGGTTCTCAGCAAGGTCGCAAGCTGAGCAGTGCCCAAGAGCACCCTGCTCAATCTTCCTGGGAGGGTGCTGCTGCATGAGAAGGATGTGCTCGCAGCTCGTCAGCTCCTGCTCCCAAGCCTTGACTTCTTCCTTTCGGGAGAAGGTGTTTGCCTTCATGATGCTGTCGACGAGGGGAGCAAGCTTGGGACCCGTCTTATCCAGTTCGATGTTGCACTCGAGGCACTTCACAGCCAGGGCGGTATCATATCGGTCCTCTTCGGTCTCAGCAGCGATGGACAACTTGGACATTTTGGCGGGGGGCTCATCTCGAACGATGATCTTTCGGGTTCGACGGATGTTGAGGGCGAGAGGGTGGCTCGTGAGCACGTGGTGAAGCTTGTTATGAAGTCGGTCATTGGCACAACCGCCGTTGAAGCACTGAAGGCACACATCAAGACCGGCAGGATCGTCCTAGGTTAAGGGAAAGGGTCAGCAAGGCTGCGGGAGCTTGCGGTTTCGAGAGGGCGGTGGAAGCTCACAATGGAGTCGAAGCATTGCGTGCAGTCTTCGCGGTAGACGGATTGAAAGGGAGTTGGAGGCGTGAGCCCTGGAAATCGAGAAACAGTTAGCTTCACGTTCTGTTTCATGGTGATCCAACCAGAGCCGAAGCGGTCATGCTCGAAGCTTGAGCTTCAAGCTCCAAGGAGGGACGGTCAGTTGGCGGGGTCGACTTTACCGATCGACTCCAAATGCGGGCAAGCCATGGTTAGATCCGGTACAACTGGTTTCTTTGGTCTTTTCTCTGTAGTTCAAAATGTCGGCAAGTATGAAGGATCAAGATGGCTGCAAGATAATACGGGCGTTGCTTAGCACTGAAGCATCGTCAGCTTCAGAGAAAGATGTACGACACACGTCACTGGAGCCTGCTTGGTTGACCGGGAAGACACACAGAAGGCGGGGCACTCTGTGCCACAAATCCGCCACAGCTAGGCAAACACTAGGCACCTAGCCACACTGAACTTTTGGTGCGTACTCTGGTGGGGAAAGCGGCGATGCGGGATCGGACGTGGCGCATGGATCACTTATGTGGCGTGTGTGTGGCTCATATGCGTACCGTATCGATCTCACACTCACACGCTGTTCTCCTCATTTGGGCCATCCATGCTGGCAGTCCAGCAGTGGCGGGGTTTACGAGGATCAGCATCATCATATGGTTGAGAGAGGAAATGATGTTCCCCGTCCGAGAATTCCAAATGTTCGCCTCCGCTCACTAACCCTGCAGGGACTGTAGGTCCGCTGTCAAGTCCTGACAGTCGTTTGCATGGTATGCATTTGTCATTCGCTCGCCTCCAGGGGCCATGGCCGCAAACAAAATCCAGGCACCAAGGCATCAAAAACCCAAGCGACCCGAAATCCGCTAGACCGCTGCCCCGACGCTACGGTTGGAATGCTTGCGCCCACCCGGGTGAGGGTCCAGGTTGGTGCAGTCAAAAAGTCGGGGAAATCAGCCGGGCTCGGCGGTCGTAATAATAGCCGGCGGTACCGACGGTGTTTGGCACCGCCGTCCGAATCGGAGCCGTCATCTGGTGACGGCCAACAGCCCGAGGAAATAATCAACCAACCAGTCAGTGAAGAGTCAGAAGCATGGGGAAGTGCCGTGGAATCAAGGATGCCTAAGGGTGGACAGCGGACCGGACCAGGAATTGAGGGCATGGGACGCGATGGCAGGCATACATAAGTAGGGCGTTGGGATGGTGGCTTCGGTTTCCATGCATCACCGAGACGGAAACGACTTATCCCCGAACTGTGAATTTTTCCTGGTTGGTGCTGGTATTTTCTACCTTACATCCGGTGATATTGTACATCAGCGAATTGGATAATGTTCCCACGGTGATTTTCCAGGTGAAGGATGACGAATGCATACGCCAACCTGCCACACCTCGCTGATGGTGGTTGTTCGGCTACGCGTCCGAGGCAGATCGGAGGCGGTCATTCAGTCGATTCACCGTGCATTGCCCGCCGGTGATTTCTGATCGAGCTGGGGCCCCTTCTGCACCTCAACCTCATCCTGGTCAACGTGCTCATCGAGTCCCACTCCGCGGCCGCGGAAGTCAGAGCCGCGGGAAAGCCACAAGATATTGCACGGAGTGTTGGGAGACACGATAAGATACTGCGGCAGATGGATCATGGATGTCCGCGGCGACGTAACGCATGCCGCCCCTTGATTGAGGGGTAGCTTAGTTGGCGGGCGTCATGGAGTCACATGACTGCTACGCGGAGCTGCCATACATCGGGGAGAGAGTGGCGTTTGCAGTGATTGACAGATCTGCTTGGAGTCGTGGATCTGAAGTTTTTTTCCGTTCTGTCGTGTTGATTAGGCTCGGGCTAGAAACGTTGGCAGGGAAGACAGGACCTTCAACGTCCCCTACCTGAACATGATATTATTAATTGTACATTCACCAGCATCTTATCAGATGCGTCTGCCCCAGGAAGCCAAAGTCCAGTAGTCCACATTGGCCCCCATCTTTCCCTCGGACGCATCCAATAGCGAGCCGGCTCGCCTGGAAAAACGGCAAAGAAAGAGGGGCCCGAGCAGTCACTCGCTGAGGCAGTTTAGACGCAGCGCTATCCCCCTTCGGGCGACCATCTTCTTCTCCGAGGACCGAGCTAGCAAAGACGTAATGGCCGAGCAATCGGAGCTCGCTGATTGGCCGGTGCGGGATCCGGTGATGCAGTGGCCGAAATCGCCATCTTTCCCGCGGGCAAGTCCCGCATCTTTTTTTGTGCAAGCCCGGATCGCCGCCCAGCCTTTGGAGAACGCAGACCTATCTAGCCTCCACACGCCGCCTGTGAATTTCCATCTTCCCTTCTGCATCTCCGTCACCATTTCTGGCCTCTCAACAACCCTCTATCAACCTGCATTCGCCCGATCCTCCGCCATCGTCGACCTACACTCTCGATCCTGTCCAGCCAACTCCTAACGGACTCCTAACGGAACCGAACTATCTACCTTCGCCTCCGTCCACCTCGGCCTCCGCTACCGCCGCCGGCTCCAACCCACACTTCACTCACCCACATCCACATTCACAATGTTCTCCCGAGGACTCCGCGTCATCTCGCGGCGAGCCGCTCTCGCTGCCCCCCTCGCCCGGCCCTCGCTCGTCTCCGCGCGACAGCTCGCTCCCGCCGTCGCCATCAACGCCTCGCGCGCCTACCACGAGAAGGTGCTGGACCACTACTCGCGGCCTCGTAATGTCGGGTCCATGAACAAGAAGGACCTCGATGTCGGCACCGGCCTCGTCGGCGCCCCGGCCTGCGGCGATGTCATGAAGCTGCAGATCCGTGTCGACCCGGAGACCAACAAGATCTCCGACGTCAAGTTCAAGACCTTCGGCTGTGGCTCCGCCATCGCTTCCAGCAGCTACCTCACCGAGCTCGTCCGTGGCATGAGCCTCGATGATGCCGGCAAGGTCAAGAACACCGAGATTGCTAAGGAGCTCTGCCTGCCTCCCGTCAAGCGTATGTCCCTCATCTCTCCTCTGCTTGCGCAATTGCCGCGGCCCCGATATTTCATATGAAAATGTGACTAATCATGACTTTCTCACCCATATAGTTCACTGCTCAATGCTGGCTGAGGATGCCATCAAGTCCGCCATCTCAGACTACTACACCAAGAACCCCAAGGCCAAGGCCACCAGCCTGGACGGTACCGGCATGAAGATGCCCGCTGTCGAGGCCACTCCCGCCGCTGCTACTGCGTAAAGAGCACCAAACCCGCTCACCCACATTTTACACAGCACACCAACAAACCACATCCATCATCACATCACAACACACAACTGGGATACATGACGGGAACGATACCCTTATTGGGGCTGGCGATGAAAAAAGAAAGTCGACGGGGAGAGACGGATGGTAAATCACCTATGGAATCATCAGATTGGGTGAAGCGTGCTGGCCAATTGCCATTGCATGCACTCGACGCCATGGATGATCATTTTTCTCATGTCTTGCAGACGGGAAACTTTGGGAGTAAGGGGTTTTTATTGTCTTTGCTTGAAATCACAACGGGTGGTTTTTCAGAGAGGAAACTGGGGTAGGGGGGTGGTCATGGAAAGAAGAAGGGGACGGGGTGTTTGAATGAACTGTAACCATTAGGCACGCACTGAATGAGAAGTGTTTTGTTCCAAGCAGTCGATGATGTGGCGTCCATTGCTCGTGTCATCCGCGAGTGTCAAATTATGACCCGGTTGAGGCTACATTTTGATGAGCGCACAGTTGGCTCAGGAGGAAACAAACATCGTACCAACACTGTTTCTACATGCCCCGGCCATGATGCCTTGTAAATCTCAACAAGCATGAGATGCCGATTCCCGGACAGTAACGCGACACGCAGTCTCATCCTCGCCACCCCCTCCCCCGGCCAATGTGAGCCGTTCATGCACGGCCGTGTGTCGTCACAGCCACTGATTGATATGGCGCGTTATCAATCAGCCCAACCCTCACCTCAGCTGGGACCACCAGCGGGATTGCTCCCCCGCCTCGGCGACAGGTCCGTCACAGGCCATTTACCCTGGGTGAAGCACGTTGTTGTCTGGAGATACATCATGACACCGGGATGGATGACGACATGATGCTCGTCCTCTTTTGTGCTTGGGTTTCGCGCGCTCACCTTGGCCGGACGAACCGAGCCCAACCAAGTGGCAGCCTTCCAGTCGCCATTTGGATCCTCAGGCGTCGTCGTTCCCAAAAGGGGCGCCGCCGCCAATCAGATCCCCTCTGCGTAACATCACCACCATCCCATCCCCCATGCCGCTCTGGCGATTCCACGCCGTCGGCGCCTTATCAATCACCCCACAGCAGCAAGGCTCCCCGGCCTGCCATACATACCTACAGCTCTACCCTTTCTGGGTTGTCTCCTTTTCGGGTACTAACACGTAGTTAAATTTCACTCCGGGGTCTTTGCTATCCCTGGAGAAGGCGGGAGAATGGCATCACGCATCAGGCCATTTTTATCCACCGTTGCATTTCGCGGGGTACCTTGCGGCGCCGTGCCGTGCCCGTGCCGCTGCTGCACCCCCCAAGGTTTCCGGCATCTTGGGAGTTAGCAAGATCGGATCGAGTTTTGCGGGGGTGGGCTCTTTTTTTTTTCTCCGTAGATTGCGTGCCCGTCGTATCATGTCCGTTTGTGTCTTGCTTGTATGAGGCTCTGTTCTGGTAAGTGCGGACGATGGGCTGGTGGGTTGCAAAACTTCAGAAATGGTACGATATATTCCCCACCTGAGCCTAGCTCAACCCAAGCTGTCAGCCATAATCATGTTCATCTCAAATTTGTACTAAAAAAATAGATTGGTTAAATTGTTACTTGGGTGGTCGCTTGCTTTATGCCTTGAAGTCGTTATCGTCATTTATCACAAGCGGTCGTGAAATCGTTGAAAGGTTGCTCCCCCATCCCGTCCATCCTTGCCCACACATGCCCAAGATATCTGTCACTCATTCGTTTCTCCTCACTGTCCATCCGTCCATATACAAATGTAGTATCGTAGCACAGCCTCTCTCTCCATCACGCAGGCAAGGGAACATGTGCCCCATGAAACCCCATGGGAATCGCAAACTCCGCCTCCGCCCTCCCCACCTCCTCCATCGTCCGCGCATCCAGACACATCAGATACGCCCTCGAAGACACACCGTCCACAACAACACTCAACACCACGCCGTCATCCTCATCAGTCCCGTCCGGCCGCGGTACAAAGATTGGCTCTCCGGGCATGTGTCCCTCCGGGCCCGCCCACAGCAGCGCCTCCTGCGTCTCCACGTCCGTCTTGACCAGCGCGTCCACCAACGTACTGAGCCCCCGGTTCGACGTGCTGTACACGTATCGATACGGCTTGCACCGGTAAGCCGGGTGAATCGTCGGCAGGTCACCGGCGTGCGGGTTCCGGATCGTCAGGAGCTTCTCGGCCGTGGCTGTGTAGGTCACGTCCGGAGCGGTGCCGAGCTGCGGCATGGTGAATTTGTATCTGACGAAGTGTGGAGTTGCTGTCTTGAACCGGTCTCCTTTGGCCCAGAACTTCTTGGTCGCCTCATTGCGGTCGAGAATGACGTCGTAATAAAACCCCTTGATGACATCGAGGCTGTCGTACTCGACATAGTCCAGCATAAGGGCGGTCCGCTCCTCACCCTTTTCGTCCTTGAATGTCTCCTCAAACGAATTCACGCTGTGAAAGAAGAAGCCAGCCGGGGTTGAAAACCGCGCCACGACTCCCTTGCCATTTCGCCTATCAACCACAATCCATCGGCAACGCTTCGATGCGTTGAACGGCTCCATAGCATCAACGATGTTGCGCTGCCACACTATCCCGAGCCCGTGCCACCGAATATGGGACGACGGCAGGCACAGCACAACAAAGTTCTGCGTTAGGAAGAAGCTGTGCATGTACACGGCGGGCAGGCCCGGCTCGTTGATGGTGGCCAGGATGTCCGTCTTGCCCGAGGCGGTGTTGACGCGGAACACACGGTACGTCGGCGTTCGGCCAAACTCCAGGTTGTAGTTGAAGAAGTCTCCCGTCTCCGGGTCTCGCTGGGCGTGCGCACTAGACATCGGCCCTTTGAGATCCGGGTGGAAGACGGCCTGCGTGGCCGGTCCCAGCGGCTCCAGCGACGTCGGGTCGATGCGCTGGAAGGCGGCTACGTCGGTGCCGACGTAGAGGTTCGTGACGCCCGCGCGGTGGCCAGACTTTTCGACAGGCATTCCGGGGACGTTGGGTTGCACAGTGACGTTGTACGTGGTCAGCTTCGGCTCGAAGACGCTCATGAACTTGGCGAAGAGGCCCACGCAGGGATCGGCCTTTTGGCCAAATGAGATGCCTGAGCGCCAGCCCTTCTTCTTGACTCGAGCTACATAGTCGTCGGACTGGCGGCGGGACGAGTAGGTGACGGTTGTCTTTTCTCCTGGTGCGCTGGGGGTGTTGATGTCGAAGCGGTGAGTATGCGCGAAGCCATCAAACCAGTGGCTGACGTAGTGCGTCCCCTTTGGCGTCTTGTCGACGCGGCTCTGGCCTGGACCTGTGCGGTAGAGGGCTCCGGCAGCCCATGCTGGTATCTCTCCTGTGACCTTCAGGGGGAGGGGGCCGCGATGTTCCTCGAGGTTGTCAAACTATATTGGTTGTTTGTCAGAATCAGGGAGAGTCGCACAAACAGGGTGGCACAGTGCCGGGTACAACACTAACAGCAGCTTCATTGGGCCAATGTCTCCAGGACTCGGCGAGAACATTCCGGGATAAGTTGTCGACGTCCTCGTCCTCGTCGTGGCGAGTGCGGTGGAAAGTGCCGGTGCCGTTGACGGCCATCAGGGAGGTTGCTGGCTTGCGATGGTTAGGCAGGAGGCACTTAGGTGAGAGCCGAGTTGAGCGAGTATTATAAGTTGTTGCAGAGGTTGTGAGTGATTTGGCCTCTCCTAGTAGAAAGGGCCTAGAGTGACTCGCAGGTTGAGGTGACACCGGTCAAGACAAGGCTATTCAGCTCGTTAACGACCGGGAAAGGGGCGGATGGATATAAGCACAATCAAGTTGAAGATGAGACGAGAAACCAAGATGGCTAAGGTGATTCACCGCACAAGGGCAGAAATTCGGACGGGAAGGGTGTCTTTTTTGAGCTCCAGCTCCAGCTCCTGTTCCCGCTTCAGCGTCCGGTTCCACGTCCCTTGTTCTCGTCCCTTGTTCTCGTCAACTTGCAAAGAGGGCCGCCACGTGTGGATAGGGCCGGAGAGTGCCGCGTGTGGAGGCAATTTTCTGCCCGTACCGAAGAATGGGCTTTTTCTCGTATGCGCATTCTGACGTTGTGGCCATGTGTGGTGGTAGTGCTGATTCTGCTGGTGTTGGCCATGGTGGTGGTGGTGCGTGTTCCATTGGCATTCTCGTCGTGCTTGCGGGTTCCTTGGCTGGCGGAGGCGCTTGTGCCTTGGCGAATTGCGTGGTGTTGTGGACTCTTTTTGCGGCCGTTGCAGGCTTGCAGGCTCGCGGAGCAGCCAATTCGTCGAGAAAGCGAGGTGCGGCGCAGGTGCTTATTAGTTGCCTTCTGCTATTGAATCGGCTTCCATCCAAACCCTTGTTCAGGCCGGGTTCGTCAGAAGCGAAACCTGGTACCGGTAAATCCGGGGTAACCTCCGTGTGGAGTCGGCATCACGAGCCCGGAGCTGCGTGCCCCTTCTACTCAGCCTTATTGCACATGCGAGGCATGCAATGCAACACGACGCAACGCAATCGCGACTGTACCTCCAAAAGGGCCCTCTGAAGGGGGTTTGCTTCGCCGTCTCACCGCAGCCCACGCTGGCACGCACGCGTTATTCTCCATGTGCCGCCATCCCGGCATCTAAGCGGATCCGAGTGCGAAGCCATGCACCCTGGAGCAGACTAAGGCGCTATGGCGAACAATTCCTCGCTATGGCGGCGTCGGGATTGGACAGCGCTCGCTGGGGTCGTTTGGTGAAAGACACCGGCCCAGCGCCACGAATCAATTGGACTGTGGTGGCTGACGGCCTGGCGTCATGCATCTTGGCTTCATCCCGAGAGATTGGTTCATTACCTGTCAGGACCGACGCTATGGAGTACCGGTGGACGGAGCACACGGAGACACTAATTCCCATTCAGACGCCTGTCAGCGGGAGAACCTGTATTCAGCTTCCACGCCGATCACTGAACCGGTATTGTCCGGCCTGTACTCCGGAGCAGTCAAGCGAATGCGATGCTGCCCTCCCTCCCATTCAACATTGGGCAGGTGTCATTCCGTTAGCCGGTCTAGGGTAGACCGCGCGGAATGAGGCTTAGAATGGTAAAATTCATATCAACGTTCTATCAAATATTTATTCTGTATTGAATCTGCTTAGGCATCTTGGTTGGTGGGCTTTAGACCAAGAGTAGTGCATGTTCTTGAGATGTGCCGTGCGTTTTCTCAATTCCCTTCTTATGACTCCATCCCAAACCGCTTCAAAAGTTAACCCAACTTCGACCATCACCACTAGATAGATGAGAATTTCTGTCCTCCCCTCATTTGCCCACAAGTACGATTATACACTCCCTGGAGCTAGTCCCCATCGCTTTATTATGAACACATAACATTCTATCCTACGCTGCTGTTGAGAAACTTCTTCCCCAGAGATGCCCTCCACCACAACCATTCATCACTCCCATATCCCGCCCTCGTGAAAAACTTCACCTGATAAATCTCCATTCCTGTAGAATCCATCATCCCCTCACTTCGGAACTCTTCTTCCTACCTTTGCCCGTACTACCCTTTCCAAAACACTTACCCTCATCCCTCACTCCCACCTCTGCACCACTCACAGGCCGCGGAAATCGATATCCGCAAAACATCACTGGTCACAGGTTGCCAACCGATGGCGGGGAACGCCCGTCTTTCCACTTCCAGGTCCTCTCTTAGCGGGTCTCCGTCTCTAGTGTGCAGGTCAGCACACCTGGATACTATTATTTCAGCGCGAGCGAGGCCATGATTCCGTCTTTTGAACCCTATCCTCTTCTCTACCTCAGTGGCACCAGTTTACCGTGACAGTGACAAGTGACAAAGCAAGAAACAATGGGTGCTGTCGAGTACATTTTTACAAACCTTGGCACTGTTGCCTTGAGTTGTGTGGCTTTGGTACATGAATCCTATTGTTCTGGCGTGAGTGGTTGATGTGTTGGGCCTTGGCTAACTAACACCACCCTAGTTTGTTGTATATCTGGTTGCTGTATCTATCTACAACCTTTACTTCCACCCCCTGGCAAAGTATCCCGGCCCATTCTTTGCCCGCATCTCACCAGTCAGTCTCTCCATCTGCTCCACTGTGCGCCACATAACCGTCCACTAGATCTACAGCATCTGGGGTCTCTTCCGCGGACGATGGCCCTTCGATGTGCACCAACTCCATCTGAAATATGGCCCTATCGTGCGAACCATGCCCAATGAGCTTACGTTCACCGACCCGCAAGCCTGGAAAGACATCTATGGTCACCGACAGGGTCATCCCCAATTCCACAAGGATCGTGAGTCTCATCACATCACCAACTTAACCAGCCAATGCTAACTCCAACACAAAGCCATCCAGTAGCCACCCCCACATCCCTCTGCGACTTCATTAGGATACCACTAACACTAATTTGCTAGTGTTGGCTCCGTGCAAGACATCCCTGGGTCCACGACCCTGACCATGGCAGGCGACTCCGATCACTCCCGCCAGCGTCGTGCCCTTTCCCATGCCTTTAGCCAAAAGGCTCTTCTAGAGCAGGAGAGCATTATTAGGGGCTATGTTGATCTCCTTATCGAAAAGATGAAGCCGTTCGCGGCCACTGGAAAATCCGCAAATATGTGCGATTGGTTCAGTAAGCCCCCCGCCCCTTTGCGCATCTACGGCTAGTTAACTGTCTGCGTAGATTTCACCACATTTGACATCATCGGCGACATGGCCTTTGGCGAACCTTTCGGCTGCCTTAAGGACGGTGTCTTCCACGCGTGGGTCTCTCTCATCACACAGACCATCAAGGCCGGCGCCTTTGAGCAGGCAACTCGTCGCATGTTCAAGACTGGTGGCATGATGCAGAAACTACTGTGCACCTTGATACCATCCGACCTTCGTTTAAAGCGCTTTCAGCACCTGGAGATGAGCAAGGAGAAGTGTCTCAAGTATGAATGCCCTCTACTTCCGTGATATGAGGGGGTAGAAGCTGACCCTCAAATAGGCGTATCGAAGAAGGCTTACGAAGAGAACATCGTGACTTTCTTTACTATATTCTCCGACAGAACGAGAAGGGCGGTGTCTCACAGGACGAAATTATCCTCAACTCAGCCCTCTTTATTGTTGCTGGATCAGAGACTACCGCCTCACTTCTCTCTGGTCTCCTCATGTGGCTCCTTCGCACTCCTCACGCTTACAAGAAACTGACGGAGGAAATTCGCTCGGCTTTCGAATCAGCAGACAAGATGAATTCCCAGGGCTTGCAGAATCTACCGTACATGAATTCTTGCATTGACGAGGCCCTGCGCATCTTCCCCCCTGTCCCTACTGGCCTCACCCGGACAGTTCCTGAAAACGGGGATACTGTCGCAGGCGAGTTCCTCCCCGGTGGTATCACTGTCTCCTGCCATAGCTGGGCTGCTACGCATTCGCCGCACAACTTCCGCAGGCCTGACGAGTTTATCCCTGAGCGGTGGACCGACGATGCGTACGCAGATGAGAACAGGGAGGCTAGCCAGCCATTTTCTCTGGGGCCCCGTGGATGCATTGGAAAACACATGAGCTACCTGGAGCTAAGACTCATTCTAGGGAGCCTGTTGTGGCACTATGACCTTGAGAGAGCTGATCTGGATGACCCGAATGCCGTGGATGTTTGGGATCCTAGTGGCGATCTGCAGCATGTTAAGGCATTCAATACGTGGGCTAAACCTACACTTTACGTTAGAATTAAAGCAGTTCAGCGATAACTAAATATGCCGATTCTTAGAGTCGAGGTGGTGGTTTGTTTTCGTGTTGCGACTCGCGACGTTGGTGGTGATCTCTGGTATGTGCGGTTGGCATCCCTAAAGGCGTATGGACACCAGTACAGAAATCAGAGTAATAAGTAAATCCTTCGGAAGCATAACACATATAACGTCAGGCAGTAAATAATCTGCTGTTTCAAAGGCTACGTGGGTAGAGCCGGTGTTGGCCTCGTTTCTTCCTTGTCCCAAACCAAAAGGCATCAGAGACGGCGGAAACCTTAGAGGGTGCAGGTCCATTCGATCCCTGACTTGCTTCAGGGCCATCCCAGGTCTGCCATATTCTCCAATAATTCCGCAAGTCAAGGAATTGGATGGCGCGGCGGCGAGGTGGAAGAGGTCGACCGTGTCAAACCTCGTCTCGCAGTCTTGCAACTACACGCTGAACTCGAGGGCGGGACAGTTCTAGTGCCCTCTCCCTACCCTCAGCACCCAGTTAGCGCCGACACCGTCACCAAAATCTTTGACCACATACTTGGCGACTTACGTAGAGCATTAATTCGTCTTTGTCTTAGGGGCGCGCCTCGAGCTCTGGGATACTCTTAGGGCAGGTAACGATCTTACAAAACGTACCAGTTACCCTGTTTCTTTTCGTCATCGGCCGAGTCAAAAAGGTGAACCCTAAGCTGTCACTTTTGGTAAAGCGAAGCCTGGCAGCTTCGTGACTGTCTCTAAAGTCCTTAGTCGAAGGAATAACCATGTGCTTTAAGTGTCGGTTTTATGCAGCTTTCCTTTAAGCCTTAGTTCCATTATAAGTTTTACTTTAGGTTAGCTTTATAGTTTGGTAAATGGGATGGGTTTGGTAAACGGAGGGGATATATTTATTATAATAAGTATTTGGTTTCATGATGAGTATTTAGTTTATAATAAGTATGGTAAATGCAATGAGTTTGGCAAATGCAATGGGTCTCCGCTGCGTTCGACATGGACAGCACAATCCCTTTGTGATCGACCTTAATGGGACGGAATGAGTAATCGACAAGCCATGAGCACTCCTGAAGACGCCTCATCACCCCCAGCATCTCCTTCTCTGGCAGGGTGTACCTTTGTTCAGCATCGCTTAGGCTTCCCGAGAGCCACGTAACGATACTTGCTTTTCCCCAGTTCTCGTCTGTAATTGGAGGCCTCCGGTTCTCGTCGCTGAAGGGTCCATGGCCAGATGGAATTGCACCCTGGTGACAACTTGAGTTTGGCAAATGCCATGAGTTTAGTAGACGGAGCTTAGTGTTTAGTTTTATGATGGGCTAAGTATTTAGTTTAGGCTTAGGATAAACGTTTAGCATATTCATGTAATTGTGTAAGTGGCTCTGTGTATATACTTGGATACCATTTACTCTTATCACCTCTATCATCCCGATGAAAATGCCCACAAAGCGCCAAACCACCAATGACAACAAAACTCCTTGCTATATGCGATATCCAAAGCAATCATTGCATTTCATTTACCTCTCAAGAGGGTCCCCGTTACAACCATCCCCGACTGTTGCTTAACCTTTTGTAGCTGCCATGCCTCGCCTGCGGAAGCTCGCGACTCGTACACACAGTCTCAGTCGCGAATTTCCCACTCGGCAACCCACTATTCGCCTCCTCGAAGAAGAAGTGATTCGCGCTGTGTGCATATGCAACACGCCAAGGCACTTCGAGATGCTTTTTCTCCGGGCCGCCGCCGCAGCTGCCGTTAAACTGCGCGCTGGGCGGGCTATTGATGGCTAGGGCAAAAATGTTCTGCGGTTCGGTGAAGTCTGTTACCAAACCGGAGCGTACGATGAACCATCCCAGGCAGAGCAAGTTGATGGCGAAGACAAGGACGAGGATGACGTAGAATAAGTTCTGCCAGGTGTCGATGTGGCCGGACGTGTACTGCTGGGTGATGAGGGACGCGTTGAAGGCCTGCCGGTGACCAGACCCGCTCGTGACGACGTTGTTGGGGTCGTCGTAGTCCCAATAGTGGCGGAAGGGCGTGTCGATGGAGGCAATGACGACGAGGGAGCTGGCGTAGACGGCGAAGGCCTCGGCCATAGATGGTAGAGATGTGGGGAGCTTGGGCTCTTGGAGGGCGAGCTGTGTAAGGACGCGTGCGTTTGATGCATTGTTGTTGATGGAGCCGCCGTTGAGATCCATAGACAATCGCCACTGGTCAGCGAGCCACTAATGAAGTCAGTACGTGTAGACGTCTAGATGATAAACAGGTGGCATCATACCCTCCAGTCCAGCGAAGGCGCAGACCATCCCTGGTCGGCGTCAAAGGATCGCAGGTAACTGTCCTTGTCGTTCGGATCTTCGCAATGAGCCGTCAGACTCGCACCAGCAGTTCCAGAAATATTGAACTGGGTGGAGCAGTTGGGAGATGTCCAGGAACGCAGTTGGCAGAGGGTGTAGTTGTTAAAGTCGGCCGTCTTGCCCAGCATGTAGATGGCGTCTGATCCCGTCACGGTGGCATTGGCCAGCAGGTTGAAGTCGTAGGGGTACTTGAGAGAAGCTGTTAGTGCATGTTGCAACACGGGTCGTCGAGTAACTCACGAGCTGGAAGACCGGGGGTCTTCGCTTGTACTTGGGCCCCCATTTGAATATGTCGTCGACGTCAGTTCGGTTGAGGTAGTTTTCCTTGTTCTTCTTGTCAACTGGCTGCGGAACCTCGCCCTCCCAACCGCTCCATCCCTTGATTTGATCGCCGACACCAGTCTCGTCATTCTGCGCGTTGGGCCACTCGGTGTAGACCAGAGGAGCCAGCTCATCCGCGTCCATGTTGGCGCAGAGGACGTTGATGGCTGGAGAAACGACGCCGGCTCTGACGGCGTACTCGCCAACTCCAGAAAGATCGTCGGGCTGGAGAATGCCGTTGATATTGGACGTGGAAGCAGCGTATACACCAGGATGGGGCATGGCGAGAGTGACGTTGTTGATGATCCTGCCCGCCTCTGCGTACTGTGCCGTCACATTGCTGTGCTCAGTTTCGATCCACTGGGAGTACATGGTGGTGTTGTCGTAGAGTAGCATGGTGCTGTGGGGTCGCTTGTCCAAGTCGTTTTGTATAATGGTGCCGTTTTTGTTGATGTTTGTCCACGTAGTCATGAAATTAAGTAGATTCCGGTATGAATGGCCCGAGAACTGAATGTTCTCACAAGACTCAGTAGCCGAGGGATCGTCTTTTAAATTAATCAAATAGGCACAGTCGGACGCGACGTATTGTGTGTTGGCGTACGAGGCGCGGACGAAGCCTGTCATTTCCTTGTTCTCCCACTTGCCGGATTTGAGTTTGGGCGAGACCATGGCATCAGAAGCGGTGGTGTAGAAAGCAGAAGCAAAGGTGGCAGTCAGACATAACATGCCGAGCAGAGTCATGGCGGAAGAGGGCAGCGTCTCGAAGTGGGTGATGAGAGATCCCGGTTGGATGACCCAATTGCGCATCGTCATCTCGGCGAGGGACATGCCCTGGGCCTTGCGGATGAAGGCTCTCCGGGTGAGAACTTGGCCGATGAAGGAGACAAATACCGTTACAAAAGACATTTCGATGGTCTTCGCAAAAAGCGCGGACAAGGTGGTGGCCGTGGAGGGTAACAGGCCGTGTTTGGAGGAGATCTGTCGGCCCCACCGAGGTTGGAGGATTGCAGTGACGAGCCAGATGCCGCTCGCGACGGTAGAATAAACTGACAGGACGTAAATTGTAACAGAGAGCCAACTAGTTCGCTTCTGGTGGATATCCTGATTAGACCAACAGTTGCTCGGCGGCTCCTGGAACTTCTTATAGAAGGTGTCGTCGTCAAAGTCATCGTCCGGCACCTCACCTCTAGGTTCGAAGCCTTCAGGCACTCCCGCGGGACCGTGTCCGGATGAGAGCAATCCGCGAGAACCGGGCTCAGGGACTGGTATCTTGGCGTCTATGGATTCAGTATCGGAATCTTTGTGAGAGTGGCGGCTGGAGGAGGGCATAGCGGGAGTCCAGATGCTGTCCGGGCCGCTCATGGATGCAGACATGGCAGCAGGGCGGGAGACGTCCGGACTCAAATATGTCGGAGGAGGGTATCCCGAAGACGGATTGGGAGACAGCCCGATAGCAGGCGAGGCGACGGAGGAGGTATTGTCGAGAAGGCCCTGGTTGGAATGCGGAGTTTCCGGCGGGCTCCCACTGACCGGGACGCGGCCGGAGTTGCGGGTCATGGAGATGCCGAGCCCGTGCGAGTTGCCCTTCCCGTCGTCGAAGCCGTCGGCCGCAATTGTGTTGCTGTTTGTGTCGTCAAATTCGGACAGCTCGTGGCCGTCGTGCATCTTCCGGTAGCCGCTGTTCCTGCTGGAGCTGCGGAAGATGCCCGCGCCGGCGAAGGGATTCGAGGAGAGCGGCCGCGGGGAGTGGTTTGCGCTGCGCCGAGTTGCGGACGACGGCGAGGGAGAGAGCGCTGAGACGCCGTCTGTGTTGTCGTGAGGAGCGTAGACGGGGTTGAGGTTTAGAGGGAGGGCGGATGAACCAGCCATGATGAAGGCGTAGGTGTGAGTGTCCAGTATCCCGCCTTTGAGGTTTCTAGCAAGAGAGTCGGGTGCGGCGAGATTGGGACAATGGCCCCATGGCAATCCAGGCGAGTGTGTCCCACTCAAGTACCGGAGAGAAAAACAATGGAAGCTACGCGATAATTGAGCGCTGAATCAGGTCAATTGGTCGCGGGAAGCAGGTCGTTGAGCGGGATGGCGACGGAGGGCGGCAGTGAGTGGCGGAGGTGCGTGAGACGGATGTCAGCCAAAGCAACTCTACGAACAAGCAGCGAGAAATGGAGAGTGAATCAAGGCCGGCCGAGTCAATATTCTTCGCACGTGTCGCAATTAGAAAAAATGAGGAAGAATGATTGCTGTGACGATGCGCCGGCAGCGGAAGAACCGTTGGTCGTACCGCGTACGTGCGCGCCAAGGATCAACGCGAGCGGATCAATTACAAGCACAAGACCCGTCTCAGAACAAGAAAAAGAGGCGAAGGGATGCCCACACCCGGCGGACACAACACTCAGAGGCTCAGCGCACGAGGCTCAATCTGGCACGCGGGATGATTATCAGGGACGCAGTGGAGGGGCCAGGGGGCGTCCCGGAGTGGGAAAACCAGGGGAGCAATTGGCCTGGATGGAGAGCTAGGGGCGGCGAAGAAACCAAAGGGGTGGTGGGATGGGGATTACAGGGCTGGGGTGTGGTGTTGTGGGTTTTGAGTGTTGGGCTCCTTGTAGTAAGGCTGAGTGAAGTGCTGAGAGAGGCAGTACATATATCAACCGGTGATCCTAGGCCGATGGGGCAAAGACGATCAATTAAATGTATTAAAAATAGACAGCGTCTTCTTGTCTCTTGACTTGAGTGTCGTGGCTCGAACGATCTAACCAAGGGAAGCCGCAAGGAGCCCCCCCTAGTGCCACGAGTTGGGCTTGCGGGCCATGTCGCTCATCGCGCCGCATCGTCAGCCACCCGAACTAGCCGGACTTCCCATGATGGCACGACTGAGACTCTCTAGGCCAGGTGAATCTACATCTAGCCTCATCAGGCTGCGGTGCATAACTTACATACCGCTGGCTGCGTGCAAGAACCCACAGAGTTCCGATGAAGCGTGGTGGATCCCCGCTTACACCCATGGCCACTCCATCGTCCCATCCCCACAACTGCAACGGGTGTGGTGGCCTTGGTGATACCGCAGCCCTGGCACTCTGCAGATCCTGGTTCATTTCCTCTGCTGACGGGCCAAACTCCCAGGCGTCATCGTCTGATTGATCGTCTGCACATCAAGCTCCTCTGTCGTAGGAGTGGTTCACTAGACTTTGCCAGAGCGGCGACACCAACGCCGATTGTCATATCGCGCCGCCCATCTTGCCCAAAACCAACAACGGCTGGCTTCCTGAGCCAATCTCATTTCTTAAACTCAAACCCCGGTTGCCACCAACTTATTTATGGAAACCTTGTCCTGAGCTTGTCGACCAAGGCTAGTAATGAACCAGCCTCGTCTGAGGCCGCTGCGCCCGGTTGACTATTCTGTAGATCCTCGCTGTAAGTGTGGCGCAGACTTGCGACGACGCGCGCTCATCTAGATGTTTGGCCCAACCTAGCTGTACAGTAATCACTAATAAATCCTCCTACGTAGCCACCATTTTGCAACTCCGTCCCATCCGTCAAACATTGTCATCGCTTTGCTATCCGTCTTACCCCTCGACGGCCCCCAACTGCTGCGAATATCTCTCAGACACGACCCCAGCAAGGCATTCTTCCTCATCCATCATCACATTGGGCTTCAATGGCCAGGCACTCCACTGTGTATCCGTCTCCAAGAAGCTTCAGCCTTCCCCGCCTTCGTGTATGATTTGTAACAGCCTGTCTACACAAGAATAAATAACCACCAACGCACTGGTAACCAACACGATCCTGGTACGGCCCCAGTCACATCACATCCACCAACTTGAACAAACACAACGCTTAGGTTCGCATTACATTCCTTAAGCAGCTGCATGCACCCATGTCCATGTGCCTAACTAGATAAAACTCTTCTACAATTGGATATCCATCATCAACCATGCATCATCCCATCCCCGTGTTCGTTCGTTACCAAGCACCTCACATCAAATGCCTTCCGGATCATCTTCAAGCAAAGAAATACCCTTCGCCACGCCGCCCCCAAATATCATTAAACTATTCCCTGCCACGCCGCTCCAAGCTCGTAAAACATGACAAGAATTGCCTAAAATGAAAGCCCAGCGTCTCCAATCAGCTCATCACCGCGGTTTGACGCCTCTGGCTGTTGCCTCCGCCTCTCTTCTGGCTACCTGGCCGCGCAAGCGTGTACTTGGCGAACGCTCTCGCCAGCGCCTTTTTGCAGCTCACCTTCTGGCTGCCTACGAAGCTGTCAACTGTCACCGCAATGGCTCGGTCAATGTCCTGCGTCGAGCAGTATTCCGACAGTCGCATTCGGCAGAATGCCTCGCTAATTCGGATGATAGCCTCCAAATGACGGACCTACTTCCCGTTAATATCTCACTTTACGTCACACAAACAAATCTCCACATACCGTAATTGGGTAGGCTCCTGTAGCCAGAGACTCTCGTCTCATGTCGGCGAACAACCGTGCAATCTTGTCCTCATCCACGTGATACAGCTTCGGCTTGCATCGTTCTCGGGCGTACAGAATGTACTTTCGCAGAAGCTCTTGCGGGATCTCGCCCTCGTGCTTCATAGATGTCGATGTACCCTGAGTCTCCATCTGCGCCGAATCGTGCTCAACCTCCATCGAGTCTTGCTGACTCAAGGGATGGCTACGGCTGTGTGAGCCCACAATGAACCTGGCCAGGCGCTCGTCTTCCTCTGGCTCAACCGTATCGCGGACAACGCAGAGGATATCGAAACGTGACAGGATAGGCTCTGTCAGCTCAACGTTTGCGGAGAATGGAATTGTAGAGTTGTATCGGCCACCGATGGGGTTGGCTGCCGCAATAACACCACACCGAGCCTGCAGTGTTGTCACGATACCGGCCTTGGAGATGGAAATGGTCTGCTGCTCCATGGCTTCGTGGATGGATGTTCGATCTTGATCGTTCATCTTGTCAAACTCGTCAATCAGGCAGGTTCCTCGGTCAGCAAGCACCAAAGCACCGCCCTCCAATGTCCACTCGCTCGTCAGAGGATCTCGACGGACACTAGCCGTCAGACCGACTGCACTGGCACCCTGACCGGTGGCAAACACAGCACGGTGTGCCGTCTTCTCAACGTATTTGAGCACTTGAGACTTGGCAGTACCGGGATCACCAAGGAGGAGCACGTTGATGTCTCCTCGCAGGTGATGCATGCCCTTGGTAACCTTGGACACTCCGCCTAGCAGGGAAAGAGCCACGGCCGTCTTGATGTCTGTGTGCCCGTAGATGCTAGGGGCAATCGAGTTGATGACCCTGTCGATAATGTTGGGGTCTCGGCCCAGCTTGCGAATCTCATGCTCGTCTTCCTCCGTCATCCGGAAACCAGCCAGCTGGTCATGGGACTTGACGACGTTGTTGGCCTCGAGAATGGTAGCAAACACGGGGAAGCCGTTGCGGTTGTTGAGCTGAGCATCGTAATTGTTGCGGTAGATTCCCGTCACTTCAATCTCCTCTCCAGGCTTGGCCTTGTCAATGAGATCCCAGAGAAGAATGACCTCTCGGTGCCGGGGCAATCGACCAGCAGGGACAGTGCCAGGCGACTCTTGGAGAGTGAGTTTCTGGTAGTTTCGGTAGACCGTCTTCTCAGAGTTGAGGGTGAAGGGACCACGAGACTGGCAGCTCTGGCAGTAGCTGATCTTGACCTCGACATTGGACTCCTGCTGGAAGGGTCCCAGGGTCTCACCACACTTGGAGCAGTCAAACTTGACGTACTTGAGCTGGGGGAAAACGCCAGATCGTCGAGTAACGACACCACTGACTCGTACCAAGCAGTTCAAATGAGATTGACGAAGCTGGCGAAGGGTGTAGTGGACAGGGAGATCGAAGATGCGCACGTGAATCTCCGAGTGAATGCGCTCGTAATCGGGATAATGGAGGAGGACGACGTCCATGGCGACGTCGTCAAAGAGCTTGAGCATCTCGGCGGGGGCATTGGCCAAGAAGTAAGCAAGGATGGCCTTGCTTTCTGAAAGGTGCTCGTACGAGACCTCTAGGGACTCGGCATTGACCTCACCGAGGGTTCGGATGCGGTTACCGTAGACGGACGATCCAGACGTATCGGTGTACGACGTCAAGAAGGCTTTAAACTCTCGCTTGATAGTTCGCTGGACGGACGGTTGCAACACCCACTCGGTCAAGCTCGCAGCCTTGACATCACCGAGAGCCTCGAGCGACAACTCCTCGGCCATGATATCGGTGTCCATGACATCGTCAGGGTCCTCGTCGTAATGGTGGCGTCGGCGGCGGGGTTGGGCAGTCAGATCAATATCGCCTTCATCGTCGTCACCGGGGAGGAAGGCTGCGGGGATTCGCTGTCGGCGGGCTACCTCTCGGTCTCTTCGGTTGAGCTGGGACTCCAGCTGTCGTCGGGCACCCAGATCCATGTCGGCGTAGTCTGCCTCATCGAGGTCGATACCTTCGTAGGTGTCATTTTCTCGATCTCGGTAATCGGCTTCGAAACCCTCGCGGAACAAGTCGACATCGTCCTCGGCCATCTCATCCAGTTCATCCAGGTCATCTTGGATCTGAGCCTCCTCGTCAATATCGTCATCGTCGTCGCCGCCGTGGGCAATGTTAAACTCGGCAGGAGGCGACGAGGGCATAGGGCTAGAGCCCAGGCCGACCGATGAGGCGCCATCATCACCACCACGCGATCGTTTGCGACTTGATCGGGGATCGGATCGCCGGTTGGCGGACCCTGGGTTATTTCGTAGCGGGGAACTGGCGGGCTGTGAGAGACAGAAGAAAAAGGGGAGGGGTTGATGCAGACTGGGGGGCTCACCTCATGATTGTCCGTCCCTATCGACAAATTGACACCTGAAATATGTGTGAAGATGTCCAAGTTGAGGGGGCAACGGCAAAGTGTCGGGTGCAGGGGATGGGGATGGAGGGGTTGTGCTGTTGTGTCGTCAAAAAGAGGCCAGAGGGAGAATACAGGCGAGATCAAGCGAAAGTGGAGGCGGGCGACAAGCGCAATTTCGCGTGTCGAGACGCGATCCCGACGCGTAAAGTGACGGCGCTAATTCGGGCTGGCATTAACGCGTAAAGTGGTTGACCACAGTGCACCCAAGTACACGGCTAGGTACCTGGAGCACGGCCTCTGAAGACAAAAGATTAGCCACACATGCTGAGATATCTACGCCACACAGTGTTCGCGGTATTCTGTCACCTATCACTCGCGCTTCTTATCGAGGCTGACTCTCCTCACTTCCCACTGGCATCATCGTCACTGCGACCGTGGAGCTTGGCTGCATTCCTCGTCATCGGAACATCATCTTTCCATCGCCCACTGCGTCTCATCCCTTTCGAACTCCCCCTTTTAATTCTATCCCCATTCCGTCATGTCGATGGATGCTGATTCCTCGGCGCCTGCTCTGGCCGTGGACCAGTCCGCGCAAACCGGCATCGCGCGCAAAGACAGCTTCTCTGGCAGGTCGCATGCTTCCAACGACTCCCAGACGGCAGCCGAGTAAGCATCAATCCCGTTCCTTGAATGCGCTCGTCTAACAGCTCTAGGTTCATCCGCAGCCAAGAACTCCTCGAGGCCGATGCCCGCGAAGCCCTTCCTTACGTACGGCCATTACCCTCCCATACCTATCGACCTGCCTGCTTACATTTCCTAGAGCATTGAGCACTGCACCAAGATCCTCGGTCCATTGCGGCAAAATGTCTTTGCTTGCTTGACCTGCAATCCTCCACCTGCAAAGGCTGGCGGTGCCTGGAATCCCGCTGGTGTCTGCTACGCCTGTTCCGTCCAGTGCCATGGCGAACATACCCTCGTCGAGATTTTCCAGAAGAGAAACTTCACCTGCGATTGCGGCACGACTCGAATCCCAGCGACCAGCCCATGCGCCTTGCGCACCAACGAGACTACCAACACCCGCGGCGGAGTCCACTCGGAGGAGCCTGATGCCAACAACAAATACAACCACAATTTCCGTAACCGATTTTGTGGTTGCGAATGCGATTACGACCCCTTTCAGCAGAAGGGCACCATGTTCCAGTGCCTTGGTCTGGGCACGCAGGAAACTGGTGGATGTGGTGAAGATTGGTATCACCCAGGCTGCCTAGTGGGCATGGGGCCCAATTGGTTCGAGAAGATGGAGAAGAAGCAAAACAAGACTTCCCAGGAAGGCGCCGATGGTGCGAAGCAGCTGACCACCATTTCCGAGGGCAACGAAGAGCAGAAAGAGTCTAGTGAGAAACCAGCTGAAGAGACGGCCAATGAGACGGCCGTCGTTGAGGAGGAGGATGACGACGACGAGGTGCCCATGCCCCCAGGATTCCCAGAGGAAGAGGATTTCGAGGGCTTCCTTTGCTACAAGTGCGTCGAAGCAAATCCTTGGGTAAAGCGTTACGCTGGCACCTCTGGGTTCCTCCCTGCTGTGTTTGTGGATCAGGCTAAGTCTACTCTTGAAGCCAAGCCGGTAGAGGAGACCAACCCGATTGAGGTCCAACCGGTAGATCAGGCCAAACCAGTAGAGGAAGCCAAACCGGTGGAGGAAGCCAAACCGGTGGAGGAAGCCAACCCGGCGGAGGAGGCCAACCCAGTGGAGGAGGCCAAACCGGTGGAGCAAACATTGGTGTCCCGCAAGCGCAAGGCCGATGATGATGACGAAGAGAGCACAGAGGCTAAGCGTCTGAAGAGTGAGGCTGGCTCCGACACCAACGGAACCTCCGCTGTTCCAGCTGCGCCGTCCGAGGAAGTATCATCCACCAAGGAGGACTCCGACTGCAAGCTCCGCAACCTCTCACCCGCACCCAAGGGACAGTTCTCCCTCTTCTTCAAGGAGGACTTCCGGGAAAAGTTCTGCCGCTGCTCCTCGTGCTTCCGGAACCTCAACGCCCACCCGCAGTTGACGGAGGAGGAGGATGTCTACGAGCCGCCCATGTCCGAGGAGGGCGCCTCGCAGCACGGTGGCTCCACAAACGGCAGCGGCAGCCTCCTCGAACGTGGCGAGAGCGCCCTGCGCAACGTCGACCGCGTCAAGGCTATCGAGGGCGTCATGGCCTACAACCACCTCAAGGAGCGCCTCAAGCCCTTCTTCCAGCAGTTTGCCGACAGCGGCGAGGCCATTGGCGCCGAGGACATCAAGGCCTACTTTGCCAAACTGCGTGGCGACGAGCAAGGCATTAAGGAAGCCGGCGAGGCGGCTGCGTCGTCATCTAAGGAGGGAGGGGGGGGAGGGGGAGGGGGAGGGAAAGGACAGTGGCCGCAAGGAACAGAGCGGATACTGATGCATGGCGTATGAGGGTTGAGGTTTTGGGAATTACTGGTTGTGGCAGGATTCTAGTCCTGTGTAATTATATGAGATGTATTATTATGACGAGGCGGGTGGCTCTGGGTAACAAATTGCACACCAACGTATCGAGGATAGATCACAGGATTCGGATGCGGCAACATCATGTGCCTAAATGTAGATGCTTGAGATGCAAAATCTAGCCTCTTTTCTAACCGCCGACTACAAAAGCCCAACCAACATCCCTCAGTTCCCTCCAAAATTGTACAAATACAAAACACCGTCCCGCGCCCTTGTGCCCTTCCTTGCCCTTTATTCATTACAGTTGGGTATCGCTGAATCAAAAACGCAGCCCCTTTCATCCCATCTTGTCCGCGGCGAGTCCAGACGCAGATCAAGCCAATCCCTCTCTTCATTGCCCCGTCGAGCCTGTACTCGACGCCGCACTCAGTGGTCGCGGTGGCGGCGCAGGCTGGCCGCCCGCCGAGTCCTCACGCTGCATGGCGATGCCGCCCATCATGCTCATCGGCATGCTCATCGGCATCCCCATTCCCATACCCATGCCCATAACGTGCATCTGCTGTCCCGACTGGCCGCCGCCGTCGCTGTCCTCGGCCTGGCTGTCCATCTGCTCCTGCGCGGCCTTGAGATCAAGCTCGTGGAGCCGCTTCTTCTCGGCGGGGTCGATGATGTCGTCGTCGTCGCTCCAGTAGAAGTCGTCATCCTCGAGCTCGGGCATGGCCATGCGCTTCCAGAAGCGCAGCTCCTGGCGGGCGGCCTTGTCGTCGACGCGGCGGTCCCAGCGGGCCTCGTCCTCGTCGTACTTGCGGCGGAAGTCGCGCAGGCTGTCGTTGGCCTTGCCAGCGTGGTGTTGCATGGTCCAGATCTGCTCGCGCAGGCGGGCGTTCTCGTCGCGGGCGTCGGCGAGCTGCTTGCGGTAGGAGCGGTGCCAGGAGGCCACATCGGTGACATGTTTGGTCTTGTATTCGTGGAACTGGCGCAGCATGAGGGCCATGGCGTTTGCATACTGTGACAGGAGGTTGGCGTTGGCGTCGCGGCTAAACTTGGCCTTTTCGAGGGACTCGGAGAGGAGAGAAATGAGGGCGTCTAAGTTCTGCTCTTGGCCTGGTGGAGGAGAGACATGTTAGCAGTGAGCCTTGTCAAGTCGCGTGTTGCCTTTGAAATCGGGGGTGAACGTACCGCTGAGGTCCTCCGCGGCGCCGTCTATCACGTCGTCGTTGCCCAAGGCATGCGTCCTGGCGCGGTTCCGTACGCGACCCAGCCCGCTGACAATGTCCTCAGTGACGCGACGATTCTCCGCGAGCTGGCGGCTCAGCTCCTCGACCATGCCGTAGATATAGTTGAGCTCAGCCTGGTGGCCGGCGGGAGTGGGCACGGGCATGCCGGCGGCCATGTTTGTGCCGTTCATGCCGTTCATCATGTTTGCGTGGTGTTGCGGGTGCTGTTGGTGCTGCGCCTGTTGCTGGCTTTGCAGCTGCTGTTGATGGAGCTGGAGCTGTTGTTGGCCCTGGAGAGTGCCGACGCCAGCGCCTCCACCGCCGCTGTTGTTGCTGTTGCTGTTGCTGAGGTGCTGCTGCGCAAGTTGCTGTGCGAGCTGCTGTTGAGGTGATATCTGCGGGTGAAGAGGGAGTTGTTGTTGTTGGTGTCGAGCCGCGGGCGGGGATGGGGACGGAGACGGATCGTGGGGGCTTGGAGGCGTCGGAAAGTTCATGTCTTGCTGGCTAGGGCCGTCTGGGTCGTCTTTATTAGAGGTTTGTCTTGTCTTGTCTTGGGCTAGCCCCGGATAGTCAAGTGGAGTTTTGTACTTATCAGGTGTCTATGATATCTCTATACCGGGGCTACATTGAACATCATCACCAACACGTTGGCATGAGATATATCCAGTGCCATTGCTTTCTTTTAAAGAAACATTGCCATACCAGAGAAGTCACTTTTAAGCACTAGCATCTAGCAAAGACTGTTCACGTGGTTGATCCGTCGGGCAAGTAAAAGGTCATTTCATCCGGCACTACGCTTCAATTCGTTCTTTAGCTATCGTTGACACATCACACAATCCAGATTTCTTCTCCTTTTTCCCCGTTACTTTTTTGCTCTGCTCTTTTTCTCACTCTCTCATACAAATATACGTCGACACATTCGTCATTGCTTCATGACATGTGCACTCTCAGAGCATGTAAAACACAAAACGCCTAGTCATAACGTGTCAGCATCCATGCGTGGACATCATCGCCATGTAGCGAGCGATCCATCCTCCAAACTAAGAAATATATCATGTCATGTACGTCGTTTCATCGTTGTCGCGAGTTCGCCAATCGTCGTTTCCTGAGGGCGAATAGGAAAAAAACCCTGGATCCAGTCAATTCCTCTTTTTGTGTCAGCCGGCTCAGGTCGCATCAACCTCCATTCTGTCCTCTGTAGGTTTAGCTTCAATTGTCGACTTCTCCTCGGATTCTGAGTTCTCCACCAATGACACAGTGGGAGGGTCTTTGTGATCCAACACTGTTGGTCCAACTCCGTTCCCGGTTCCTCCTCCCATTCCATTTCCTGCGCACAGCCGGTACTCGCCATCTGCTTTGGGTTCGATGATGCTCTCATCCAACGCCCATTTTGCGAGAAGTCGGTCAACACCTAACCTCTGACCTTCTCCCTTTTCCATATGGCGCCCAACGTGCTCAGTCCACTCATCCCATGACGTAGGGCCCTCAAAGACCGTCTGGCAGTCAGCCTTGGGGCATGCTGACCGCTGAGGGGGGTGACGTCGTTGAACGAGGCAAGACACCTGCATTTCTTTGACGTGGGACTCCCACTCAGTTTGAAGTTTGCTGTCTCCTTTTGCAATCGCCCTCTTGATCTGGAAAGGAGCATGCATCCGCCGCAGGTGCTGCGTAAACAAGTCTTTTCTGTTGAATTCGTTGCCCTTGCCTTCCGCGGTGCTTTGTGTACAGGCAGAGCAACGGTAGTACTGCAGACAGAGATGTTGCGAGGCAATGTGCCGCTTCCATTCGTTCTTGGACCCAAACGTACTTGTGCAGCCGGCGAACGAGAATGCACAAGGGAACGGCCGAGTGTGAGCAGCAGCGATGTGCTTCCGCAGGGAAGACGAATCCTTGAAAGGGGTATGGCTGCAATGATTGCATCGCGTGTCCTGTTTCGGGAGTGACCGTCTCGGGGCCTTCGATCTCGAATTCGGTGTCATTTTGAAATCCGTCGATGCCATGGAGTCATCTGCACCAGATTCAGTTGCATCATGCGAGTTCGTTTCTTCGGCCCTAACCTCAGGCAAGCCATCGGGTAAGATCGTTCGGGGTCGGTCCACCCCCTTAGGGGTCTCATCGCTTCGGTGGCGAACATGGCTGAGGGCCTTCAGTTGCTCTGCTGCTTCCTGCATCTCTGCCGAGTCTTCCACCTCATCCTTTGGTTTGACGTGAATGCTCGCAGCATTGATGGGTACGAAGGAACTAGTTGTAGGACTAGTCTGGGGGACATAATCGGGTCGATCAACGGGAGTGGGTCCATCTCTCGAGGCAGAGGAGTGGAATGAGTGTTCATGGCCATCCCCTTCACGGCGTATGCGTGCAGGAGTTCCTACGGCATGTTCCCTGGCCTCCAAGAGGATGCGGCCGTCCTCCACTTCCTTGGCCGATGGCTTGATTCCAGAAGAGCCAACCAACCTTTGATACAGGTGGATCATGTTATGCGAGCTGATATATCCCAGGAAGCAGCAGACTTTATCGTGCTGAACCACGTTCCAAATGGAGTGCGGCATAGAAATGAGGAGCATTGTGGGGGGACCCAAAAACATACCCTCGACAGCAATCTTAGCCCCGAGAGGAGGCGTGTTGTGCAGCCATTGAGAGAAGAATGACATGTCAGGGCTTGCATCGCCAACAAATGTGGTACAGACGAGGATCCGAGGTTCGTCAAACCTGAGATCAACAACGGATTCGGGATCGATGAGCTGGTCCTCACGATCCCTCGCACCCTGGCCATCCGCATCCGTGCCATTTTGCAAACCCGTCTGTGTCCGGGCCGGCAACGGCGCGAGACTAAGACTCTGGCCCTTTCCGGGTGTGAGAGTGAAAAAGATGGGGTTTTGGGCAGCAGGCGGCGGGTTTCCAGTGGCTCCATTAGTTGTACGGGAAGCCTGCGCGTGCTGCTGCTTCTGAGATAATACCTCCTCATGCAGTCTCTGGGCGCTGAAAGGTCTCCCAGAGCCAAGTTTATGCAACGCTTCCACCATGTTAGATGTGAAGGAACGTTCTGAGCTATCTGGTTGGTTGCGATCCGGGGAACAGGCAGCAATGGCTTGTTTTACTCCATGGCTGCCAGCTGTAGGGGGATCTGGTACTGAGCATGTATCAAGCAGTAAGAGGATGTCTGATTGAGCATCCTCGAACAGGCAGCGAACACCGTCCCACTTTAGCTTTGCAGCGTCTTCCCGAGCATTGCTATGAAGGTGGTCAGACACGAGAGTCGGATCTGGTCAAATAACAGCCTACTCACCACGCCCAGAAGAGCTGGCCATCGGGACCTGCGTATCCGTGACCAGCATAGTAAATAATGAGGAGGTGATTGGCTCTGGCATGTTCAAGAAATGAGGCCATCTGAACGCCCAGTTTGATACTGGGATTAGGGACCGTTGGAATATGCCATCGTTCGGTACGGAAGTTGTACTGTTTCTGAAAGACCTGTTCTAATGCAACGAGATCCTCGTCAACCGAGTCGTCTTCTTCCCACCTCAACAACAGAACGGAGACATCAGTGTATGGTGGGCGCTCCGTCTGGCGCTGGATGAGCATAGCAGCATCTTGGAGGTGGCGGGCAAAGGACTCAAAGTCATGACGTTCGGTAATGGGAGCTTCTTGCACGGGGTAGTGCTGCTGAGGCTGTTGAACAAGCTCAAGTTAGCACAAAAGGTGACTGGACATTCGGGGTGGTTCGAGGGCGGAGGGGCTGACCGATTCGTGGGGGTACGGGGCAGGCTGAGGCTTAGGAGTTGTAGCATTGACCTTGGGGGCCAGCTTCCGCTTTTTGCTGGAGGGTTCCATGGACGAGAGGCGGTGGTCGACGGTTCGGAGGAGGGAATGTCGTGGCTATTGATAGGCGACCATTGATTGGTGGGCGGGTAAAACAGCGGGTGGACGATGGCCAGGAGCAGGCGATGGAGGAGAGGGGCCAAGATTGATGGAGATCAGGGCTCGAGGCTGAACACTGGCAGTAGGAGAGTCGAGGGCGCGTGAACGAAGTGCCGAGAGGCTGAGAAGAAGAGGTGGAGAGGGGGCAAGGCCACACCACAAACTGGGAGCGAGATTGACCGATAGACTGAAGAGATTCCGGGAGATACCGAGGGACACTGGGAGGGGGGAGGGAAAGAGACGGGGGTTTACAAGAGGAAACAAAATAGGGACAGGAGGCCAAGAAGGAAGGCAGAGAACGGAGAGGGGCCTAAGAGAGTGAGCAAGAGAGGAGGAAGCGGGTGAGAGGGAGTGAAGACCGAGACCCGTGAGAGCGAGAGAGAAGAGAAGAGGGAATAAGGCTGGCGTAGGCTGGAATTGGGGGATCGAGGCTCGCGCAAGGCTGTCGTGTCTCTGGAGCCCAATGTGGAAATGTGGGGGAGTATTGGCCTATGATTGGCTGGTAGGCGAAGCGCAAAGGACCCGCGGGCAGTGAAGCGATGGGGCTTTTTGCGTCGACGGGACAAACGGGGTGGGGACAGGGAGAAGGCAGGAGCGACCCAGCAGCACCCGACAGGGCCAGCAGCAGGCGGGAGAGGGCAAAGCAAGCCAAGAGAGGGGCGGGCTCCGCCTTCCCGTCAGCCTCTCACCTCTGCCCTCTCACCTCACACATGCTCTCACACACTCACTCACACCACGGAGCTCCCACTGTACAAGCAACCCGGCTGCGTACGCAAGCTGGCCCGCACCCACTGACTGCCACAAACCCGGGCATGCCGTTTCTCCTGGTGTTTTGTACGTCAGCCCAGGAACAAGACAATTTCATCCTCCAAAGGCCAAGGATCACTCTTGACAAGGTTTGCAAGGGCGGGCGGCGGGCACCGGACAGCGCGCAGAGTGACAGATGACAGATACGGCGCAGAGAGAGGGGAACAACGTGGGAAAACGCGCTTGATTGAGCATGTACGGTCTGCGGGGAGAAGGCGGAAAGACAACCCAGCAGGCCTATAACGGGGGTTCAGCGGGCCAGCCAAGCAGAGAAGCAGGAATTACCTGCAGCATCTCCAGTCTCCAGACCTACCTTACACCACACACAGTCCACAGAGTCCACAGAGTCCATACAGTCCATACAGTCCACACAGTCTACACAGTCCACACAGTCCGCACTACTCCATTATACTCGCAGCCTCCTCCGCTCGGCCTACACTGCTGCACTCAACACACTACAAACCATCTACCTCCACGCTACACGATACTGCAGACACGCGGCCGGCTGATTCTGGTGCATCTGCAGCCAATGGCGCGTTGTTTACACCCGTCCCCCTCACTCTATTTCCCTCTTCCGCTAATTATTTTTTGCATGTGTGTGCAGCTCCCACTGCACCCCGTATATGGTCTACCCTCCTTCAACATTCAAGATTAACAACCCCATCCCCAAAGTCCCAACAGCTCCATTGACTTGCTCTTCTCATCTGTGCGTTGCACAGCTGAGCCACATGCCCTACCTAACCGGTCTCATCTGGCACCTGACTGAGACCCGCCTCCCAACACCAATGTCAGCAAGCAGAGACCTGCCTGCCTGTATGACTTTACCACTCCAGCTAGCACCTCCCCACCCTAGCTACCCGACGATGCGGCCGCGGCCTCCGTCGAGTGGAGTAATGGCGCACCCTCCCCTCTTCCACCCCGGCCGGCGACTGTCAATGGTGGGCGACCAGAAGTGTCCGAGTATCGGTGCATGATTTGCGGACGAAGCGGACGGAGTGGCCAAGAGACAATCTCGGAATGGGCAGTGAGAGGTCGCCCGGAGGACAACAGAGAGGGCCGCGAGTGGATGAGACGGCCGAGAGGGCTACGCTACAGTAGCACCGGCAGCAAGAGGCACAGCTCGCATCGTCATGATAGGCTCAGCCCCCTCCCAAGTCCCAGCCGGGTCCAGCAGGAACGCAGCCCAGCAGCCCAGTCCAGCAGCCCAGTCCAGCCTGGCTGCCGCCCAGTTCGATACCGGCAGTCGTGGACATGCCATTGTCCAGCACATCATCCATCCACACACCCATTCATCCATGCCGAAGACAGGGCTGTCTCGTTGTCTCGCCCGTTCACTGATGCTTCACCGCCGAGCCGACGAGACGGCCAAGGCGACACAGGGTCGGTGACCTCCTCTCCAAGTTCCCCGAGGTAAGTCGGAGTTTGTCTTACTTGAGCATTGGTGGGTATTGGAAAAAGGCAGGTTCCCAAGGTCCATGTCCATCAAAATACCGGCCACCATAGACTGCAACCATGGAAAGGTGAAATTCAGCCGGGTGATGAGATGAGGCCGTGCTTTCGTCCCGTTGGCCGTTGTGATGGCTGCATATGTGAGGTTGCTGTTTGTTATGATCCGAAGTGGGGTGCTTCGTACATATTCGTACATGCCAGGCCGGGTTTGCTTTGTCCTTTTGGCCGCCTCAGTCTGAGGAGCCAACCTCAACTCACTCGCCATCACCGTAGACGAATACTCGACTTCGTACCCCCACATTGGCGCACTGATTAACACGACAAGACAAGCAAGGGCCGCCATGGCCTGTCTGTCTCTCGTGCGTACTGTCTAGGGAATTGTGAGGGTAGACTGTCAACTCAATTCCAATTCGGAGCTGCGTCGTCAGCCATTGAGGCAGGGTTTCAGGTTGCATGGTGCTCCTGGGATAATGGGTGTTGGAGGACGGGTGATGGGATCAAAGATGGATGTCCCAACGCAAGATCCCTTCCCCTCCTCTCCCTCGACGGAAACCCCTCTTCCGCACTTTGTTCGTCCCCAACATTGTTGTGTTGTCAAGCCGAATGGGTGCAAGCCGAATTGTCCGCCTGGTGCCACAGGGCAGATGATTCGACAGCTTCATGGTGCCGTCTTGCGCAGTGGCTTCTTTCTGAGTAGGCTGCATTTTCAGCAGCAGGGCTGTGGAACTTGATTGGACTCGAGGTCTCAGTTAGTGCTGGCTGTTCGAGTCTAGAGTCTTGGAGTCTGATGTTTGGAAGTTTGGGCGTGCATGCATCTGTCGGCCCTGCAGCTTCTGCCGAGTTGATGTGACTGGTTTCATGCCTTTTTGGTGTGAGGCCACACACCCACCACGGTGTGAGCGGGCATGGATAGGCATGGGAAGCACATGGGTTATCAGCCTCGTCTGCAATTCTTATTAGTGCTAAGAGCGAGGTAGCCTCGACGACGTTGCAATCACATCACAGCAGAGGTGTAGAGGAGACAGAGGTGCATTGGGAAACCCGACCAGTCACCCAATGCCCAATTTACTTTAAAGCTGCGTCTCCGAAGTGTCTAATTGGTTCGTTGCATTCGCCGAATTCCCTCCACCTTTTCTTCCACATGTATTCATACACGGCTTGCCGCTGTGTGTCTCGTGTGGTGGGCTCCCTCTTAGTGGTCCGGCTCGCCAACCATTCAAGATAGTGTGCATCGCTTCTAAAAAGGGATGCAAATCTGTTCTGTTTATAGCGGCCTGAAACAGACATATGCCTGCTTTGATGCCGTATCCGCACGGCACCCCAGGAATGTCCGGGCTTTAGATGGCTGTTAGTGGTGGATTGGAGCGACGGACTGGGAGAGGGAGGGACATGAGAGCTGAAGATGACGACGAGAGAAGGCTCGAGTGTGGCGAGGCACAGCCACTCCGTCTCCACAACTCAACCGTCGAATTGAACCTTGGCAGCAGTGCACACAAACACAGCCCAAGGTCGACGGCAAATTACCAATCGCAAACCAATTACTTTGCTCATACTTGGCGAGTCACAGTCTCAGTAAATTCCTAGGTACATACTGTAGAACTCACGATTACACAGTAGGTACCAGTTTGTATGATACTAAGTGCAGGATCTTGGCTTGGCGGACGCAGCCTTGGATCACCCGGCAGCTGGCCACCAGTCAAACCAACAGAATCAACGGAAACAGCGGAAACGACTGGAACCAGAATGGTCACCAGGCTCGAGTGGGCTTACCCACCCCTTGGAAGCACCCTGGAAGCACCCTGGAACGATCGATCCGGATTCTCGTCCCCATGCGACGGCCCCGGCGGAGGCTGAGACTTCACTGGCTGGCGGAAGGAAGACGGGCACAGCATATGTTGTAACCGAGACCGAGACGAAGCGAGGAGGCGAGGAGGCGAGGCGGAAGGAAGAGGCGAAGTCCAGCAAAGACCAAGTCCAGCAAAGACCAAGAGCCCCTTCGTCTACGCAACAAAGTCCGCTGGGATTATAATAAAAGACCTCCCACTTTAAACCCGAGAGCCAAGACCGAGGGCCGCTACACAGCCACTCCCACCTCGTAGTGACTGGTTCCACCAAGCAATGACGAAGGTTTAGATGGCAGCCTGGCAGAAGTACCTCAGTACCAACGGTACTTTTCGTACTCCGTCGCACGTAGAATAGTCGAGGTTCCAGGCTTTCATATCCCGTCGCGTTTACCATAAAGAAGTCGATGTGGATTCCGCCTTGCAAGTTGCCCATCTCTCAACCTTGAACTGCATGCATAGGATTACCAACAGGCAGGGCATCCGGGCACCTCCCGTGGCGCCCGGCGTCTCTAGCTTGCTGCTGTTCTTCGCACCCTGTCTCCCGCCAGTTCGTCCCCGCCGCAGTGCCGTAGCAGCATGGCCTTCTGCCCTGTTAATGGGCGTGCGGCCACTGGAAGCTGTCCACCGATCCCTGGAATTGACGAACCGACCCCGCTGAAAGAAGCGGGAGGTCAAGCGCTCGGGCTGCCCGCTCGTGCCGGGTTCTTGCGTGCTTGCGCCTGTTGCGTCACACTGACAGGGCCTCAGCGCTGTGAGCACCGGGCAGCCTGCCCTACTCAGCGGCCCTAAGCTGTAAGCGGGTACCGTTACGTAGGTTGGTACTTCGCGCCGTCCCGCCATCTTTCCAAGATCCATGCTGCCCAACGCCGATTTTGCTGCGCTGCATGTCAACCTGTAACCTGTGACCAACAAGCATCCAGCTACCAGCAGTCAGCTCGTACCTATTACCTGACAGGACGCTTTCTTTTTTTTTACCCCGTCATACCTACATACATACATCCTTCTCCATCGCATTGCAACGACGGATTGCGACCCTGCATTTCACTCCTCAACAACCCACCCAGCGACTCGAATCCGACCGTCGCTGCTCCAGTAACACGCAACATCTTCAATCACAAGTCAAACACATTCCAGCAGGGCGAATCCAGCCCAGACATACCCCGCGCCCATGGACTCTTATGGAGTCAGGAGGAAGGACACCACAAAGGGGCCGCCCCTCCGTGTCCTGTCGCTAGGTAAGCGCCCGCTCACTTTATTGCGAGCCTCGAAAGGTCGGCTGAAGCCCTCGCTAACTTGCCCTGACAGATGGAGGAGGTGTCCGCGGCTACTCCATCTTCATCATCATCCAGGAGTTGATGCACCGAACCTTTGTCGAGACCGAAGGCCGCGCTCCCCGCCGACACGAGATCCCCAAGCCATGCGAACACTTCGACCTCATCGTGGGCACCGGCACCGGCGGTCTGATCGCCCTCATGCTTGGTCGCCTGCGCCTGGACATCGAAACTTGCAAGGAGCTCTACGTCCGCCTCACCCGCATGGTGTTTGAGACGGACAAGACCATCGCCGGTATTCCCTACCGATCCACCCTGTTTAAGGCCAGCAAGCTTGAGGAGGCCATCAAGCAGTGTGTCCAGGAGCACACTGCCAACGACAAGGAGGGCAACGACGGGTCCGAGCCTGATCTCTTCAGCCCTCTCAACCCCGCCCTCTATTCGAGCGCCGCGCCAAGGCGCCATGCCAGCAACGCCAGCGTCGTAAGCTTCAGCGCTCGTAGCCCTGCCGCCCAAATGTCCCGCCCGTCCATGAGCTCGAGGTATGGCGACCCCAACGCCAGGTTGTACGACTCCCGAGAGAACCGCACCAAGACGTAAGTTTCCAGCCATACCAGCCCAGACTGCCCTAAATTGTAGATGGTGTTACTAACGATCGCATCAGCGCTGTCACTGCTGTGTACAAGGGATCTCCTCGAGGCTCGCCGCCCGCCGTTCTCCGATCCTACGATTCCCGACGCGAGCCACCCCCCGAATTCGACTGCAAGATCTGGCAGGCCGGTCGCGCAACCTGCGCGATTGGCCTTGCTTTCAAGCCCATTCAGATCGGTCAATCGGTCTTCCATGACGATGGTGTCGGCACTTTCAACCCCAGTCCCGAAGCCTTGGACGAGGCCGTGGTGAATGAGTGGCCGGGACGGGAAGTAGGCGTTTTCGTCAGTATCGGTACCGGACGACGCCCTAGAGGCAGCGATGCGAACTCGCAGATGTGGTATGAAGGATTTCTCGGCGACTTCGCCGAGGCGCGACGGAGGCTGATCTCCAAGATCGAGGGGTGCGAGAAGATTCACGAGTACATGGTCCGGGAACATCTTTCGAAGCGTGGAGTCAACGTCGAGAACTACTACCGCCTAAACGTCGAGATTGGTGTGGGCGAATTCGGCATGAACGAGTGGAATCGTCTGGGAGATATCAGCACGGGAACTCGGCGATACATGGCCAAAGATGCCGAGCAGAAGATGATCCGAGGCGTCACGACCAAGCTGGCCAAGATCTATCGAGCCAAGATGCGCTTCGAGCGAGCAGCCCGAGGAGTCCCTGAACTGGTCAAGTCAACCTCAACCACCTTTGAGTCTCCGCTCGCAGTTGAGCTCCCCGGTGACTTCCCGATGGCGGTGCCGCTGCCACACAGTCCACCCAGCCGGTCGTCGTTCGAGTCTGGATCGGATAGTCTCCATATCCACAATGGCTATGCCTCTCCTCGCAGCTCCAATGAGCGCATCCGTCCCAGCACAGGGAACTCGGGGGGTTCACCTCCTCCGGGCCAACGACCAAGGCCATCGGCGCCAAGTGCAAGCGCCCCGACACTCCAACACAATGACCCGGATCACCTCACGGTGTCAGCTCCCACCCCATCACAGTACTGGGACGGTTCCGGGTCTGACTTGATATCCATCACGAGCCCAGATGAGCAGCCGCGGCCGTCCTCATCATCGAAGCAGGCAGGTCCACCTCCGACACGAATCGAGCCACCGCCGCTCCCACCCAAGACACCGCTCCCCGAGAGCCAGCAGGGAGGCAGACGGCCACCACCCGCCATCACGCCTCCGTATCCTCTGGACGACGAGGAGCCGCCGCCAGTAAACATGGCCCGAAAGCCTGATTACCGAGGCAGGAAATGAACAAGGTCATAAAAATGTAGAAGGGCATTAGGGAATAGGGGGAGTGGGTTTTATGTTTCACGATTTGATTCCCCGTCGCTATGACAGTTCCAAGCTGGGGATGATGTTCCGGTGCCAGCTCACCCGTCCCGGGAAAGGGACCCGGGATGTCTGAAGGCAGGAATGGCGTTGGGGATATTTCTTTTTGGGTTGATGATTGTTTGTTTCCTATGTTTGTTCTAACATATCTAGATACCACCGGGGAAGGGATACACGGTCCACAATTTGGTTTTGTTTTTTTTATCAGTTGGAGGACGCTGGAGGAGAAGAGCGAGTATGTGGACATGTAAGGGATTCTTACTAGAACTTAGGTACACTGAGCTGAACCAAACTGAATGGAAAGGATGCTTGAATGACTCGCACAAGAGGGGCCCAAAACGATGGGTGAAAGCAATGACCATCTCTAGAGTGAAGTGGAATACAAGAGAGCGATGCGATTGGGATGGCAGTGATGGTGAGGTGTTGCGACAAAGAAGTGGAATGAGAGTGACGCAAACAAGGCAGCCAATCAAGCGAACGAGGCGGCCTCGCATTGAGATTGCAGTTGACCGATAATGGATGGGGCAAAGGATGGGGCGGGGCTCTGGAAGCCTGGAAGGCTCTAGGGGACCCGGTTTCTGTCACTAGCAACACACGTGTGAAGGATGTGGTGCATACGTACGGATAGGTAGTCTGGTATTAGCCCATTGGTATGGGCAGAGTCGAGTCAAGTGAATGGCCGCATCCGGGGTAGGCGCGCAAGGACCACGAGGCTTCACATTAGATGCCCCAGCTTCTTGAGCTGTCTGGTGAGGGTATGGATTGGTAAGTGGCCGAGTGTCCCATAAAGAGTCCATAGTGTGCCAGCTGGACGAATAGAGATGAATCAAGACGATCAGATGAGGTGCGCTAGTCAGGGACAGCGCCAGTGTCAGTGTCGTCAGTGTCAGTTGAATGCCAGCGTCAATGCCATGCAAATGCTAATGCAGATACGATGCCGATCCATCGTGCACTCGGCAACCGACAGCGATGTGGCTCCACGCCTGCTTTCTGCCCTGAATCTCGCTACGGCTCGACGGATACTACGTAACTCATTAGCACGGTAGCATTATCTCATTCTGTTTCCGGGGCCCTTTGGAGAGCGCCGGGAGGTGTGGCGAGTGGTTCGACAAAGGCCCTGTGGCGGGCGATCCTCGGACGTTGAGCAATTGCCATCAATAATGGTTATCTTCCCAATTCTCCCCTTCAACTCGCTAACTCTCCCGCGATGTGATAGCGGGTTTGTCAGAGCTGACGGTGTTAGTGTGAAATCGCGGATGATTCCGTCAACAACGTGCTCGCCTCTCCACGTACGGAAGCTATGGGCTATACGAGTAATACTAAGATCTTCATCCGAGGATCCCGTGCCGCAAACACGGCAGCGGAAGGCCCGTGGGAAGGTTATCCCATCTTACATAGCGCAGGGGACCGGCCTGGGGAGGGCCTGGGTTACAGGGGGCAACAGTGTTGCAGTGGAGGTCAACAGTGGCTACAGAGGGTGGCCCGTACCTCAGGGCAGACTCCGTGAGCACGGCTTGTGGCTGCACTGGAGGCTACAGTAGGCTGACGCCAGGCACTAATTCGTGCCGACAGGCCAACAGGGGACGGAGAGACCCGCTCGCCGACAGAATCGCGCTCTAGCATGCGGGTGAAGAAAGACATGGCTGTTGCTAAGACCTGGGACGTCGCAACTTCCTACCAATAATAGGGGGAGATATTGGCGCAAATTAGAAACGATCAACGTCGAAAACACGCCCGCCGGTCTCAAACGGCCATGACTTCTCTGACTGTAAACTAACAACGTGCTATCTTCACTCGACCGGATGTGAGAGGGGTGGTCAGCCATGTACAGATTTCTTCTCACACTGGGACGGGGGTCCACTATGACATCCGCTGGGGCTAGCCTGGGGCCGGGGGGCGGGTGTGTGTGTCCACCATCTGTTAGCGCAAGGGTTGTCGGGGCGGGTTGATGCCCCCGAGTCCGGTCTCTGGGATATGGGTTCCGGGGTTCAAGGACTTAGCTGACAGGAAAAGGTGCACACACTTGGCCGCTCTCTTTGAGACCCAAAGGTTGGGAGTGGATAGAGCTGATGGATCGATCGTGGTTGAAACGGGCATGTGAGCGGCCGAGATACGGAGTAGACAACGTAGAGAGACCACCTATTAGATGCTCCTACCAGCCTCTTGTACCCCTCAACAAGAGGGGCCAGCAGCGTTTCTGCTGTACGAAGCATACGAAGCATACGAAGGTACGAAGGCACTCGGTCTCATTGTGCACTAGATATGTAGGCGCCAAGACTTGGGAACCTGGCCCTACTTTACGGAGTACTCCATCTTGCATTTGCTTCTTCCTTTGTATGAGCCACATCAAAGTGGATCGGATGTGCGGCACTAACAATCCGTATGAGCTCAGGGAAGCTATCCAGGTACCACCAGCCTCGGCGGACAACGTACTCCGTAACTTAGGTACCCAGGCAGCGTATCCGAATGCATCACGCACGCATCTTCCAATCGCGCAATGACAAAAGTCCATCTGAAGCAGCTGCTCGACGCCAAATCCTCTCGCGGTCCTGCTATAATGCTTTCTTTTCTTCTTCCTTTCCGTCCCCAGCGTTATCCAGCCAGCCCCAGCCCAGCCGAAGTGCGACGGGCCTCGCCCCAGTGGTGCAAGCCATCCGGGCAAGGTACCGACGGGTAATTAATTTAGCTGGGTAAGGTTGTGTCGCTGTCACCCACCCACACACACTGACACACTGACACTCAACGCGCACCCTCCTCCTCGCTCGCGAAGGAGCTCCAGTTCCAGCTCTCCTGGAGCTCGTGGGTACGCGGTTAGGTATTAGTTCGCGCGGCGCGGAAATCAGAAAGAGAGAAAAGGAAACCCACTCTCCAGCCTAACACCAAACGGGCCAGCACAGTGTGCTGTGCATGTCACCCGCTCACCACTGTATGTACTAGCGACCGCCCCCTTCCTCCATCCAACTACTATTCCCCATCACTTTTCAAGACGCCATATCCTCTACTCCGTACGCACCAGCCAGCCATATCAGCCCATGGAAGCCACAGTGCCTGCGTCTCACCCATCCTCTCATCCTCCTCCGCCTCTTTCTCCTCCCCTTGCCCTCCGCAAATCGAAATCCGGGCCAACTCGCTGGGCCCGTGGTAGTAGATCCGAACTGCCGTGCGAGGCTTGCCTACCTTCCTTACCTCCCCTTGGTCCTCGCTGGTAGTGCTGTGCCTAACTATCTGCCTTCCCAGCTAGCTCGAGCGATGGGAAGTGGACTAGTCGGCTCCAGACCTCCCCTAAAGTAAGGCGCAGGGCACCTGCAAGTACGGAGTACAGACGGTCCTGGCAGGTTTAAGGCAGGCACCATCTCCGTCTCCGTCTTCTGTCGTGGTCCCGGCCCGCCCTGACGAAGCCATTCCTCTTTCTTGGGTTCTCTTTCTTGGGTCCTCCAGTTTCCCCCTTTGGCCTGTTTTTGATCACGGGGTTCCCGGGCCTTGTTTTTGACGGTCGACACATATTACCGTCCGTGTGCCCTTGCGATCGAGGCCTTTGGCAGAAAGCACCAGAGCAGTGACATCGATTAACCTGCCCACGCGACATCACGACGCTCACTGGCCTGGCGCATCCGTCCTCCCAACTCGACCACGTGGGACATCTTGTACGCTGCGCCAACTGCGGCTGTGACTCCGATTTGCGACTTGTGGTTTGCGACTGCCAGTTGCGCCTGCGCCTGCGACTGCCACTGCGGCTTACGACTACGCCTTCAGGACTACGCCTGCAACGCCGACTCCGACTTGCGACTCTGCCCAGGACTACGGCTTCGACTACGTCAACGTCTACGACTAGCAACTCCGACTCCTCATCCACCTCGTTGTCTCGCCTTCACCCCATCGGCTTTGGCGCAGTGCTTCTACCAATTTTTGCCTTTCCACCTTTCGCCACCTTTGTGCTTGTTTTGGCCTCGCCTAAACGAGGCTGTCTGGACTCACTCTCCCCCTCCCACTTCCATCTCCTCTCATTTCTCTGTCATTTTCCTCCATACTTCCGCGTGAGGCGCCAGCCTGGTCTCTTTGGTGCGGGTACGCACGAGATACGACTAGAGCGTGAGAGTCATGACCGAGGCGCGCGACAGACTTGATTGAAGACACTCACTCGTTTGCTCCCTTGCTCACTTTTTGCGACTGAGCCGCAACGAACCAGGGTTCGTCTTTTTTTCTCACCAAAAAAAACCACACCAACCACCTCCGTAGCTTTTTCAAGCATTGCAGACGGGCATCAGCACGAGCTTCCCCGGTGTCCAGTGTTACCCGAGACTCCAACTGCGGGACAGACACACCGGACTGCTGCACGCCTAGATCTGCGGCTGTGCAACCAACAAGATCGAGATCCAACCCGGCCACGCCAACCAACAAACAAACCCAAGACACACCAAGCCGGCAGACAACCAGGCCAGCAAGCACCGCGACGCCACGCCCCGTGCATCTCGTGCCCTCTCCACACCAGCATCCAATCCACCATTTCCCCTTCTTCTAACTTGCATTCAACTCATCGCCTTGGGTGAGCTAGCCGTTGCTGCCGCAGCCTGATTCATCTCCAACGCCCCAAACTCCTCCATCCTCCTACATCTCGCCTGGCCTCCCCCTCTCCTCACCGTCTCACCGCACTCCCTCGCTTCTCTCTGCATCCCCTCACCTCCCATCACCTCCCCCCATTTTATCACGTCGCTGAACCGTGCGGATGGGTCGCCCGCCTCCTCTCGCTTGCCCCCCTCGACTGAGAAGAGACACCGAGATTCAACATCGCCCGCTTTGACCCTAGTCTTCAACTGCCGGCCCGCTTCCCCAACCAACACTCCCGGGGCCGGCCCGCCCCCTGTCGCAACCACCTCCGCTCCGACCGTGCCCCGGTTGGACTAACGGAGGAGCTTCGGGCCCGTCAGGTGGAGGTTGGTTCCAAGCTTGACGCCCCAGCCGGCGCCTTAGCCTACCCCCTTCGTGCCACTCCCGAGCCTGCGTCCGCGTCCGTGTTGGCTGTCACCCTACCTGTCGTCCTACCATCCCGTGCTGTCGAATCCCCGACGGACAACATCATGCCGGGTTCCGAGGCCTTACAGACACAGGCCGCTCGTCGCCGTGCCGAACGCCAGACGTCGTCATGTACCGAATGCCGTCGCCGCAAGCAAAAGGTACGCTCCCTTCTCAGTTCCGACTCTCTCCCTATTCTACTCCCATTCTGCCGGTGTTCGGTTCACCGCTCTCGCTACTACTCCTACCCTCTAAGGCATCCGTGGTGAAAGTCAGTAGTTGACACTAGCCTGGGTGTCATGGTGAATCGTTGATGTTAACACAGCTCGTCGCAGTGTTCCCAAGGCCAGCCGTGTACCAACTGTGTCCGTCGATTTCCCCAACCCATCTGCGAATATAAGGCCAAGACCCCTAAAAGGTGAGTTATCCTCGAGATGTCACCACCCGAGACACTCCCCGCTTCGGGATGGACAGACATTGACACTCATAACTGCAGGCATCCACATGCGGGAGTTGCCGAGCGGCCGCCCATGGCGGTGGCACTCAGACACGGTCCCTACGGTCACCTTAACCCTGCTGCGATCCACGATGCTATCCTCCAGGTAGACGAGTCCTCGCATGCGATGCTGGTTGACTCTCCCGACTCCAACCACTCCTCATCTCCCACATCCTCATCAGACCACAGCTCTGCTCATGCCTCACCCACTGAGACACCAGCAACCCCCTGGGTCCCTTTCAAAGTAACCTTCGACGAGGAGAATGACCCCGAGACCATGCTTGAAAACCTTCGTGTTATTTTCGAACGTCGTCTCAGTATCGCCAACCGTATCCCCGAGAATGAATGGACAGAGGACGAGGCAAAGGCCCTCATAACGTCAGAAGACGCCCGCCGACCCCTGGCTCTTCCCGTCGAGGGCGCGATGGAACAGCTCCGCTTTTTGCCCATGGCTCCGACCAAGATGAACAAGGAGCTTGTGCGGATACGTAGGTGTTGCACAAGACCCTCTATGTTGAACCTTGCTGACTGCTAATGGGATCACAGATCTACAATTACTGTGCCGCTTCAAAGTGTCCGTGGACGGAAATCCGGATCCTAACAATGCCTTCATGAAGTACTGGGTTCCATGTTGCGTACAAGACCCTCTCCTCTTACAAATTGTTTTGTTTACATCTGCTTGTTTCTTTTCTGAAACGGGTCATATCCCCAAGACATTGGCCATGATGCACAAGGGCAGGGTATACCACATGCTTAACGAGCAGCTTCAACACGAAGCCACTATGACTAGCGACACCTCCATCCTTGGCGTTGCCCAGATGGTCATCGATTCCTGGTACTGGGGAGCCACGGCTGATCTTAAAGCTCACATTCGAGGTCTCAAACAGATGATCAGACTGAGAGGTGGTTTGGACAAGTTGGGGCTACACGGCTTCCTGAGCAAGACGGTGATCATGTGCGTTCTCCCTTTCACATCTTCAGAGATAGGGCTTGGATTCATCATTGTTTTTTAGCACAATGGAAACTAACTGGCTTATAGTCATGACGTCGTTATGGCCCTCGCCCATGAAATCGATCCTCTAATATATGGTCATCCAGGTTTCGAGTTCGACGATCCTATCATGATGCCATTTCATACCGCGTTGAATTCGCCTCTCATTTTCGGGTGGCCGACATTCACAGCCTGCGCCAACTCCTTACAGCTGCATCCCAGCACGGCCATGATTCTAGACGAAATACGATACCTCATCGAAACTGTCCTTATGTTGCCTGAGCAGCCCACCGTTGAGGAGCTTCAGAAGGTTGTGACAGCTGCCGGTTGGGTTCGTGACCGCATTTCCGAGCTACCAGAGGATACGCCTGCTCGACAAAATCCCAACTCCCGAACCAGTTCAGCGGCCACCACTCCAAAGACTGCGCATGATGCACAAAGCCCTGAGTCTACTAGATCTGATAATTCTTCTCCGTCTATTGAACTGCCGGACTTGATGTATCGCTGTGTCCGCATGACTGCATTGATCTACTGTCGTGCGATCCTGAACCGCACACCAACCAGCGCCATTTGCTCCGAAATCGATTTTCTCATGATCTGGCAAGCGGTGTGGGCAGTCACCCTACCGACCTGGAAAGCGACAATAGGCATCTTTGTCTGGGTCATGTTGGCAATTGTACCTAGCTGTCACAACTCAGGGCCAGCCCGCTTCATAAAGACACTCATGGTTGCCGGGTTCATGACAATTGGGGTTGACAACTGGCACCTTGTTATGGATGTGACAAGAACGAGCTTTGCACTACAGAAATGGCTTGCGGGCGGAAGGCATGGCTATGAAAATGGAGGCATGAAGGGCCTTAGCGGGGGGGAGAGCGTCGTGGAAAAGTACGGTTTTACTCTCAAGGACGTCCTGCCAGAGATATATCTCCCAGTTGATGATGAATGACATTCGGCCTGATTCGTCTCATTCTCCCGTTGGCGCAGACCACGACACTTGCCGTGTCGCGGCCAAAGTCACATGCGGCCCGACGGCTCCCGAAGCCCCCGCTGCCACGTATGACGACATGTCTCACTCAGCCTGTCGATCTAGCGAACAACACAACCAGCTGGATCCACCACGGCACATCGTTAGACACCCAGTTGGTATCAAAAGCCCACCATGCCCAGGTCACGATCCAGGTGCCTACCTCTTAAATTTGCTCCCTTCCGGGCAAGTTGATCATCAGAGCCACGGCAACGCCGTATCACATAATCGACATTATCCGTGATGTGCGACTTCAATCAACTGCGGACTGGCATGCCAGATGGACAAGCCCTCCTACCCCAAGATGCAGGCTACGAGGCGGCCTTACGGCGATGGAGCGCTGCCTGCGAAAAGAGAGCTGTATGCGATATCTTTGATATTGATGTTTGACGCCACTGACCGCCATTTAGGCTGTTGTCGTCAAGCCAACATGCGCAATGGAGGTATCTGCAGCTATCAAGTTCGCTATTACGACCGAGATACCTTTGACAGTTTGCGGTGGTGGTCACTCCTCAAGTGGAACATCCTCATCTGACGGCATGGTCATCGATCTGAGCAATATGAGGAATGTGGACGTCAATCCTGCAGAAATGTCGGTCACTTTCGGCGGCGGTTGTCTGTGGGAGGATGTGGACACGGCTCTCGAGCGCTACGGCCTCGCGACTGTCGGCGGCGTTGTCAACCATACTGGTGTCGGTGGACTGATATTAGGTGGAGGCCATGGCTATCTCACGCCGCTTCATGGTCTCACCATTGACAATCTCATTTGGGCTGAGGTTGTCCTTGCGGATGGCACAATTGCCGAAGTGTCCGAGGAGAAGAATCCCGACCTCTTCTGGGCCATCCGCGGTGCCGGTGCAAACTTCTGCGTCGCTACCGCATTTATGAGTAGGGTCTTCAAGCAAGGAAAGGTCTGGAGCGGCACGTTGGCATATTCATCTGACAAGCTATCGGAACTTGTGGCCGTTGCCAACGAGCTGCACGACCGGCACAATTCACTTGGCCATTGCCTCGCGCTTGGCATAGGTTACGGCCCAGACGGCATAACCCACGTTATCTCTGCGATCCCTTGCTTTCAAGGCACGGAAGAAGACGGCAAGGACTACTTTTCGAGGCTTCTAGCCGTCGAGGCGATTGCGAACAACACTGCAATGATGTCGACGGCGCAGATGAACACGCTGCTGAACCCCATTTTCGCGCATGGCATTCGGCGTCTTATGGGATCTGGGAACGTGACAATGCCTCTTGATGCCCAGGCCTTGTTACAGACTGCCGAGATGTTCTGGGAGTTCTGTGACGCTCGGAAGGGGATGGACAAGTCGGTCATCGCGATAGAGATCTTCCCGACTGACAAGATCCGGGCTGTTGCCCAGAATGCAACTGCTTATGCCAACCGAGGCGACTACTACGACGCAATGACGGCGTTTGGCTGGGAGGACGAGTCTCTTGATGGCGACGTTCGAAAATTCAACCGAGAGATGTGCGCGCAGATTCGTGAGTCCAACGGATATCGTGCTCGTCCCAGCGAGGGTGGATCCAAGGAACCCGTGGGCAGATACATCAATATCGAAGCCGATTACATCTCACCACGAGACGCGTACGGTATCAACTTCCCTCGTCTCCGAGAGCTCAAGGTAAAATATGATCCGCGAAACGTATTTCACAAGTGGCACGGGATTGTCGAGAGATCTTAGTAACGATGGAACTGTCCTAGGATAGCAGCCTGGTTGTGCTTTTGAGGTATTCCCTCCAATGATTTAGTATCAAGATGAATTTAGTAAAATGATGCATTACACGTCATTCAATACAATAATTTCAATTCATATTGGTCTCTTCTCATCTGGTTTGGTTTGAGTGAACATCTGAACTCGGCAAAGCTAACGTGAAGAGGCTTTACAGTATACATACGAACTACATTCTACGGATTTGACAACAATACTCGAATCCATTTCTAATTCGAACACCACATTCTACCTTTCTCGAAATAGAACATAGGTTGAAGATGGGAAAAATTTGCGAAATCTAAGCTTAGGTATAGGGTAGTAAATATCAATATTAAGACAGAGGATCAACCTAAAACTGGATAATCGAAACTGTTCGAGAGGCCGAATCCTTTGACTGTCTAAGGTTGACTTAGTACTAGGCAATGGCTTGGCGGTGCAATCCTACCATGCTATAAAGCCGCTCGCCCGGTGAGGATATCAATCAGCAATTATCAATACAGATGGAAGACACCATCAGGCCTGTTGATACAACCCATAGACGCTCCTTGCTGAGAATTGAGCTTGTAACCGTGATTACCATGATCTTGACCATTCGGAACATAGCCAGAGTAGCATTCTCGTACAAGTCGCCAATGTCGTCCCCTCGTTGGCCTCCCCGGTCTAGCCACCCCTTACATCGGTTGTCGCCTGTCGCCTGTCGCCTGTCACCGGTCACCGAATTAGCCGACATGCGTCAGGGTTTTGACCGGGGACTGCCCGCGCCAAGCAGCAGCTGACGACGAGCTGTAGGGTGTGCAGTCCCGATATGGGAAAAGGCGACGCCCTCAGCTTGACGACCCTGCTTCCCTTCTGTCCGCAACCCTCGTTAATTTGGGTTGCAAATGCTACCCGAGACGTCTGTCTTCGAGGGCGGAGGAGATGCCCAGTCAACGTAGTTAATGGCGCTAGGGTAGAAACACGCTGTGTCCCCTTGTTTGGTGTGGCGCTCGACATGGGACCGAGCTGCGTGCGGTGGAGGATATATCGTGGGATAATTAGTGGAGAGAGAGGGGAGAACGGTGGGCGGCTTTTGTTGGGGGCGAGGGGATAGAGCCACACGATTGCAGCACTAACATGGAGGATGGTACGTCTGGTACATGAAGAGGTCTGAGAGGCGTGCAGGCTGTGGCTTCGATGAGGGTTAGGGGAGTGAGTGCGTGAGAGATTGAGACGCCCGAGGCGATGGAAAATCCGAAGGAGCGAGTGAGCGAGTGAGCGTGGGATGGCATGGCCGGGGGTTGCCACAGAGGGGGTTGAGTGATTGGGTGAAGACATCGCACGGTAGGGTATCGTATGGCAAGGCTTGCGAGACATGGGTAGCGATGGATCGATGGAAATGCGTCTCGTCTCGGTGGCATGATACGATACAAGACACTACATAGTACCACGGACCGTCAGCCCCAATCTGAGTCTGCAGCACTGGGCTGCCGGAGTGCAGCATCTGCGACGGGATCTGGATCTGGATCTGTCCGATAGGTACGGAGTAATAAGTTGACATGCTAAGAAGGATTGACTACGGGGCCATCCCGGGGGAGACCAGGAACCCCCGAGGTTGTCCAAGAAGATGGTGGTCGACACACCCACCACCTAATGCGGACTCTTAGCGGGCGTTGTGATGGAATAGAAAATCCCTCGGCCGAGTTGGACGGCGGCGGCGGCTGCGGCGGCGGCGGCGGCATCGATGAATAACAGCGTCGGAGCGGCTATGCGCTATGCGGGCCATGTCGTTGTGACGGGCGGAAACATATGTGAGGCTGTGATAAATACAAAAGGCGCGCAGTAGTGGCGCTCGCACGGTTGTCTCGTGCCTCTTTTTTTGAGCCCGCGGGCCGGCGGGCCCGTATATGCACGATGCAGTGGCGGAGGAGCAGCAGTAGTTGGAACGCGGCAAGGCAGGACAGTCACAAGAAGGTACATCAGTTGCGGGGAGTTCAGCTGCACAAACACCCAGCGGCTTTCTGAGTCCTATTCACCTTCTTGGCCGGGGGGTTAAGTTAGTTAGGAGACTGCTGTTGGTGGATGGTAACCTGGGGCATTCCACATTACCTGAGACATCTGGGCCAACATGCGTAAAGCTCCTACCCAGGTGATATCTCCCTTTAACCCTGATGAACGCTTTTTTGCCACCTGGATTTTACCCAATCTTGGCTCGTTGTTGTCTGCCATGCCATTCGAGTGAAATTCATCATGTGCAAGAACAAGGACGACTTCGTCTGGAGAAAACCATCAATTGATATGTTTGTTGCGCAGTTGTCTGTCTTGTCCTCGAATATAACCCCGGAGATGCCGTGGAGATGTACACTACCATTAAAGAAGAATATGGTGTCTTCCATCGCTTGAGTCATTGGCTTATCAGTCGGTATAAGAGTCCCTTTCGACAGTATTTAGTTGGAAACACACCTCTGCCCAGGCTGTGCCCTCATAGACCAGAGCAGGTAATGTCTAGTTTCCTGCAACTGCCACAACTTGGATCCTAAAGTCAACAGGAAAATGCTCGAGCTTCTCTATAGGCATGTGGTAAACATCTTTCTACACTTGCCCACCCTAGAGTTTTCTCGAATTGGGTCTCTCCACGCGCCAGCTATTTAGGCGGCTCGCATCTAACCGGCAACTTGCATCTGGGTTTGAAGCTAACGAGAACTGTGACAGTAGCTCCATATTTCGACTATTCTCCGAGGATCGACGCCCATCGAATGCCTTGATTGACGAGGACCTGCATATGTTTTGCCTACGCCGCACCTTTCTTTTGGCCCACCGCTGTGGGCCATCTTGACAGACCCAGAATACTACAAATGCGAGTGTCTCTCCTGGATGGAAGCATACGAGCACCACCCGGAAACGTTCTTCTTCCTATTGAAAGGCGAAGTTCGAGGCGAGCTGGCTTCGCAGTCGCCATACACATGGTAAATCTATCCCGTCGCGTAACTGCAAGGTGCTTCTTTTGAAGTGGAGGCGTCAGAGCTAGGAGACCCCGAACCGGATAATCAACTACGCGGCTAGGACGACCTGGTTGTTTGATTTCATACTCGGGAGACTCCTGAATTCCAGGTATTTCGCTCCCAGAGAGGTAGCTGATGACTAGTAGGGGCTCGACCCTTTTAGTGTTAAGGAAGTGGGTGCTATGGAGCTTCGCCAAAGATAAAGGAGAAGGATAACAGACCTAGTGAAATTGGACTACGACAGGGTAACATGCCTAGATCATGACCTGAGACGATCGAGGCTCCGGAAGAGATCCTTGGCACAGTTGAGATTCTAGTGAAAGTATCGTGAATGGTTGAACTAGAGGATCCGTGGAGCGACACGTGGAGAAGTATAGGGGGAATTGCGTCAACTGTGGGTTTCGGCACAGGGGCATCAGACGAAGCTAGGGGAGGGCGTCGTGCTATCAGATAGAAGGTGCAATGTACGTATCAAGCTCGATCTGAAGGCCACAGGTCCGTGACGGGCAGAAATGTTGGCCTGGACGGACATGGAGCGCGCACAAATGCGGACGCATGCTTGCCTTACTTCCCCTTTGGCCTTCTCCCGTATATGCACGATGCAGAAGAGCTGGAGTAAGAGGAGGAGGAAGCCAGGCATGCTCATAGCTACAGTAGTGACACGGACTCTCGTAGGGCACATGGTGTACCAGAGCTAAGCAAGTAAGAGAAGAGGACATGGCGCACATCCCCTGCTTCTCACATGGCCCCCAACCCCACAAGGATCCTCCGATGCCACCCCCATCACATTACAACCATGCCCACGCCGTGACGTGCCCATACCCCTCCATCACTGGCACGTGGCATGTTGCCGGAACACCTCCGCGCGCCCAGAGGAAAAGAGGGCCGGGGGCTCTGGGGCTAATGTGCGTTTTGGAGGGGTCCGCAGGCATTGGCGCGGTCCGGCGCAGGATCAATCAAGGCTGAGGCAAGGGCGCGCAGGGCGGGCGCAATGCGCGCAGAGAGGGGTTCGGCGGATATCTGAGGCTGTCCGGGGGGGTGGTTGGCTCCCATGTTGGCGCAGTATCCGATGTACATTGTGGTATTTCTCCGCGAAGATGGGGGGATGCGAGAGATGAGTAGAGCACCGCACGATCGGTCGGCGGAGACCGGAGCGCGGGGAGCGGGTGGGCCCCGGGGTGTCTCGCCCGACCCGAGACGCTTTGTCAGCTCCGGGCCGGGACGGTGGAGATCGGAGGGTTTGCCATGTTCGGCCCCGAGAGGGCTTCTCAACCTCACATGGTTCGCCGCGGTTGGACGAGCGGACGTGCCTCAACAGGATGCGCCGCTTCGTCTGCCATGACGTGTGTCATCGCCGCTGTGATTTAGTGGAGTTGGACTGGAGCCGGGCCGAGGAAGCCCCGCGTTTGCAACTTCGAGGAGGACCTGAACTTGATATGCCATAGAAACCCGTCATTTTATCATCCAGCCTCGCCCACTTACACCTTGAAATCAGCGACAGAACCTAACGGATCTTATCACTCTTACCTTGCTTCTCAGTGACAATGGCTCCCCTCGGCGTAGCCCTCATCGGCGGTGGCATCTTTGCCAAGCAAGAGCACATGGTGCGTACAGCATCACTGGATATCCTTGGTGAAATACCGCAGAAATGGATGCTTACAGACTTTTACGACTTACCAGCCAGCCATTATGAAATGTGACTCCCTATCGCTCAAGGCCATCTACTCTCGCTCCCTCAAGTCCGCCCAAGACACCGCCGCTCTCTATACGAAGAGCGATGCCGCCCCGGACCTGTACTCGGCCGACTCGGACAAGGGAAACGACTACGCCAGCCTGCTCCTCCGAAAGGACGTCTACGCCGTCATCATCGCATTGCCCATCGTTAGCCAGCCCGAGTTTATCAAAGCCGCCCTCGCTGCCGGCAAGCACGTGCTGGCCGAGAAGCCACTCGCGCCGGACGTCAAGACGGGCCGGGAGCTCATCGACTACTACCGCAGCATCTCGCAGGAGAACAAGGTCACTTTTTCCATCGCGGAGAACTATCGCTTCGTGCCGAGCTTCGTCTACGCTGCCGAGGAGGCAAGGAAACTGGGCAAGGTGAACCACTTTAGCGTCAAGAGCTTCCATCTCATGCGCCAGGACACCAAGTGGTACGGCACCGAGTGGCGGCGCAAGCCCGAGTATCAGGGCGGTTTCTTGCTGGACGGCGGCGTTCACCAGGCGGCAGCCACACGGCTGCTGCTGGGCAGCGACGCGAAGCCGCAGGTGGTGCGAGCCGTGACCAGCCTGGTGCAGGCACACCTGCCACCCATCGACACGGTCAGCGCCATCATCAAGACGGCGTCCGGCGCCAACGGCACGTTTCAGCTGTCGTGCGGCTCGCAGCTGAGCGCGTTCGAGTGGGATCTGGGCTTCGAGGACGGCAGCGTCACGGTGCGCGGGGAGACGGTGACGGTCAAGCGTGTCGACGGCGAGGCGAGCGTCCGCGAGTTTGAGCGAACGAGCGGCGTGAGCGCTGAGGTCGCGGCGTGGGCGGCGGGGCTCGTTCGCGGGACGCCCGACGAGCTGCAGGCGCCGGAGCAGGCGTTGGCGGACCTGGAGTTTTTGGAGAAGATGTTTGTCAGTGGCGAGCAGGACGGCGCGCCGCAGACGTATGAGCTGCAGTTGTAGACGAGGATGAGACCATGGACGTCATATAGGACTGGGGACTATATAATGATAATAAAATACACATCGTGCGGCTCAAAGGGTGCTTTTAGTTTCGTGTGTCTGATTCATAGCTTGGCAGGCCTTGCAGACGGCGGCGTTTGAGTGGCCACACTTTTATCCACCAGAGCTTTGCCTTGGCCTACATCGACACACAGCTTCTCAAGCCCCTGCCTCAAGGCATCTCCCATGCCGCTCTGCGCAGGCCTCCCGGTGGCGCGGTCGACAAAGACATGGACAAACTCACCCACGGCGCAGACGGCATCGACGCCACGCTCAAACACGGCCACCTCGTAGGTGACGCTGGAGCGGCCGAGCTTGTTGACGCGGAGGGCCAACTCCGCTACGGCCGGGTAGGCGATGGAGGCGAAGTAATCGGTGTGGGCGTGGACGGCTAGGCCGTACTGCGGCGAGGTTGGGGGGTCTAGGTTGCAGTGGGCAATGAGGTAGGAATTGACGACGGAGTCAAATCTGGCACGTCTGAGCTGGAGAGTTTCTTCTCGGGGTGCGCGGGAGTCTATGTGTGACCCCGAGGATGGTCTTAAGCGTCGGACTTACAGAAAGCTATACACAGAGTTGTTCATGTGGTCATACATGTCATTATCGTTCCTGCGGGGCAGTTAGAATGATTACGATCGCGATTCCATCGCCATCGTCACTATGATGATTGAATTCGTTAATCCGCAGTGCGGCCGTGACTTGGTGATACCAACAGCCAAGGGAGGCCAGAGGCTCGAACCTTGCTGTCATCCAACAGTCGGAGGGAGGGACGGAGGGACGGAAGTAGGGACGGAAGTAGGGCAATTCCGCTCCGGGGAGGCGGAAACTTACCATCGTGTGCGATAGTCCAGCAGGAAGCGATAATCTTGTCGCGTGCGGGCCTTGAGATCCGTGGTGGATGCCATCTCGCAACGCGCGTATCTCGGACTTGCCTCCCTTGGGACACGGTCTCGATTTGGGACCTGGGATCTGGATCTAGAGACAAGTCTTGCCAAGACGTTGAATGGTCAGAAATGGGCAGTGAGATTGGGTTGTTCGTTTGATTGTTCCGCTTTGGGTGAGTTGCCGCTCCCGGCAGCTTGGTTGAGGCCGTAATGAGATGCGATGAGTGAGATGTGACGGGTGATGAGTGGATGACGGGATGATGGATGAGGGGTGAGGATATCCAGAGAAGTATATGCTGTGTGGACCAGCTGGGAGCTGGCTGGGTCGGAGCAAGATGAATAGCGGGATTAGAGTTCCATTGATTTGCCTGCCCGGAAGCAAGAAGGAGACACCACAAACACTGTGAGACGGCGGGATTTGTCTTTGAAGGGAATGAGACGGCTCTGGACGGGAATTCCGAGGTTCTGGATGCGGCCAGATCTTGGCTTGCCGAGGCTTCGCTTGGCCAAAGGTTGGCGGCTTCTCATTCGGGGGGTCCGTCTCCGCGCGTGCGGGGCTTGAAGGGGAGCATAGGCGCACGCTTAGGGAGCTGTCAGGCGCCGTAGGGCTTGCGTCGCGCTGGAGGGCGCTGTGGCTTCTCCGCTGTAGAGGGTTTAGCGGGCCCTGCTCCAGCGGAGGGCTGGACAGTTAGGGGGTTTCAGGTTGCGAGATGCCAAAGGTACAGCCCTGGGGTCTTGGCTGGGGCGCCCAGGGCGGGGTGTCGGTTCTTCCCGCCGTGTTGAGGTTGAGGCCAAGGGAAATTTCGCTTTCTGCCGCGCGCCACCGCCCGGATTTTGGCATCCCACTTCACACATCCCACATCCCACCATATTCGCACTCCCACAAGGGCGACGCTTGGCATCAACCACTTTTGTTTGCATGCCTTTCGGCCTCCCCAGAGCTTCCCGCGTCTGCTTTGGTTTGGGCCTAGGCTGCACCATCTAGACTTGGTTCCTTTCCTTTGACTTCCGCCCAAGGGTCGCCGTGCTTTCCCTTCTGTCTCAGGCCCCGAGGAATGAGGGCTGCTGCTCGTCGTCGCCTCGGCCCGTCCACGCTCATTCTCCACCGATCGAGATCTGTCCCGCGACTGAACCCTCCTCCTCGCACCAACCACGATCGTCGCAGCAGCAGTTGCACTCGGACGATCGCCATGGCGTCGCCTCTTCTCGTAAGCTCGCCGTCCGCGCCCGAGGACGCTGCGATGGCTGAGTTCCAGGGCCTCGACGTCACGATTTTGGATCAGGCCGAGGGCAAAGGCGAGAGCCGTGCCAAACAAGAAGTTACCAAAGAGGAACGAGACATCAAGAGAGCGGCCAGGCAAATGAACAAGCAAAACAAGAAGCAGAAATACCAGTATCCGCCGGCCGTCTCAGACCCCAATGTCCCGCTCATCACACCTATAGGCGACCCTTGGCCGCGACCATACCTCATCGAGGACGGACTGCGACGACTTGCTCCGTACCATTTCACCTACAATACCTTTTGCAAGGAACGATGGCGCAACCGACCCCTAATAGATATATTCGAGGCTGAATTCCGCGACCGACCCCTCGCCTATTACCGCGAGTCGATGGAGAAAGGCAGCATCTATGTCAACGGCAAGGCCGTCGGCCCTGACTACATTGTCCGGAACGGAGATCTCATCTCACACACCTTGCATCGTCATGAACCCCCCGTCTCGGCTGACCCCGTTGGAGTGATTCACGAGGACGACGACATGATTGTGATAAACAAGCCTGCCGGCGTACCGGTCCACCCTGCCGGCCGTTACAAGTTCAACTCAGTCATTGAGATCATGAAGGCAGAGAGGGGCCCACAGTTCCTGCCGTACCCTTGCAACCGCCTGGACCGTCTTACAAGTGGCATCATGTTCATCGCAAAGAATGTGCCCGCTGCTGAGGCTCTGGGTGCCAAGATCTTCCAGCGTACCGTCAGGAAGGAATACCTTGCCCGGGTTATGGGTAGGTTCCCAGATGGTGAGGTTGTGTGCAACCAACCTATTTTGCAAATATCCCCCAAGCTGGGGCTGAACCGGGTCCGTGCCAACGGTAAATCAGCCCGGACGGTTTTCAAGCGCTTGGCTTACTACCCACCCCCGGAGGATTCCGTCACCGGTGAAGACGGACGTCCCAGAACGCCGGAAGAGCTCAAGGACGAGAAGCACAGGCCGTGGGCGAAGAAGAGGGGTTATTCAATCGTCCGGTGTCTGCCCGTCACCGGTCGGACTCATCAGTTGCGGGTGCATCTTCAGTACCTCGGTCACCCCATCCAAAACGACCCCATTTACGCCAACGGCCGGGTATGGGGCTTTGACCTCGGCGAAGACGATGCCGATGGGACCCAAAACACCGACGAGGACATCATTAGTCGGTTATCTCGGATGGGCAAGGAAGACGTAGCAGATGCCGTAGCGTATTACGACGATATGGTGGACAAGTATGAGAAGAGGAGGGCCGAGAAAATGACGGGCGAGCTCTGCGACGTTTGCGAGACGCCGCTGTACTCAGATCCCGGCGACCACGAGCTTTCGCTGTGGCTGCACAGCCTACGCTACGAGGATGCAGGCGGCAGCTGGGCCTATGTTAGTCCATTGCCGCAGTGGGCGCTCCCCCCAAAAGGCATGAGCGGGCCAACATCGGTTGGCGGGATGGAGGAGTTGGTGGAGGCGGTAAAGGACGAAAACCCGGAGATATCATGAAATATTGCATCGCCGCCTGCAGCAGCGCCGTTGCCCTGCAGCGCCAACCACCCCACGAACCTGAGCACCTGAGCACCTGAGCACGGTCATGTCCTGTCCCGTCAAGAACCGCTCAACTGAAAAGCTTGCCGTATTTTTTGCTTGAAGCGTACCATGGAAACCGTTATCCAGGCCACCTAGGCGATCCTGTAATTACGCCATGGGTTACCTCTGAATGCCAATCCCCTGTAAGTATCGCGCATGCGAGGCAGGTGACGATTGTCCCATGGCCAAGCTGGTTAGCTGCGAAACGCACTTAACAGTATTATCTCCTTGATGTCCTGGCCTCCCATTTCCCTTGCCCCATGTCGAGTCCAAGCAACAGTCAGCTGACTGGGGACATGGTGGTGCGGACAACCGGCGGGTGTTCTGGAGTCCTAGACTGCGTATGGAGTTGAGCGGGTAATTGTGGCGTTGAATCCCACATCCCGCACGCGCGGTAATCTCGACATGCAGAAATACAGTTGACCGAGCCATGCTAGGGATGAAGCACGTACGTAGTATGCAGCACCAGATGGAGTAGCGGAAAAGCCGTGGATGACCGTTATGGAGCATTGGAACTGGGGAATGGGCTGCACGCTGCACGGGCTTCCTAGTCAACGACCGTGTCCCGCATGTTCCAAGCAAGGGCCGCGTGCTTCCAAGGTTCTGAGGTTCCAAGGTTCCAAGGGTCCAAAGGCCGCATGTTCTAGGACGGCTCCGAAGAGGCGCATCAAGGCGCATTGTGCGCGGCCAACACAAAGTAACGGTGTCCCAACTGAGCCCACGAATCTGCGACAAAGGCGACGAGAGACAAGGAGGCGTCGCGCTTCGCGGACACGGGATCAGCCTCCGGGGAACACATTTCCCACTGTCCCAGGCACTGGGGCCAGAGCTGCACCCTCCAGGCGATGGGCGGTCCACGATCCAGTCTGGAACGGGTCTCGCGCGGCGGCGAAGCATTCCATTCCAAAGCACCAGGGGCGCGGCCCGACCGTGGAGCGGAGGACGGATCACGATGGACTGGGATGGACCCAAGGACGGACTTGCGATGGACCAGGAAAGCAGGAGACCAAGAGACGAAAAAGGCCTGGAGCGGTGGACCACCCGAGAACCGGACGTGTTTACGGCGGCGGTCGACTGCCTTGGCCATGTGTGTTGGCTGTTAGTTGTTTGAAGCCTCGAGGCGGGACGCTCTAGACTGTCTGGATGAACCAAGCACACACGGCTTGCTCAGCACTTGTTATCTCGAAGGCAGGGCCTGCATTGGCGTGTGTTGGTCATGTCCTGCTCTGACATTGCATGACCTCAGCATCTCAAGAAGGAGTTGTCGCGAATGACATGGGTAGAGGGTGGCCTTCGTCGGCATGTTAATTCTCTCACAGGCGGATTCTCACATCAATCACATCACAGAAAACTCACAGACCCCCAAATTTCAAGATGCAAGACGGGCATCCAGAGGAGAGCCATGGGTGTACGTACGTAAACGCGGGCAGGGGAGAGGAGGAGGGGCAGGCAGGGGGAATGGAATTGTGGCGGGCGATCATGAGCTCCGCGGAGCAGGCGCCTGGTAGGTTTTCTTTTCCTGGGGTAGTTCAGTTGGTTTTGCTTTTTCCTTCCCTCTTCCCACTTCGGCTCCACGGAACACGCCCCCATGTTTCCCAATGATGGGCACCCCGATTTCGTCAACGGCAGCCATCTTAGAGGTGTTACCAACTCCCTGGGACACCTGCTGTTCACATGCCGCAGCGGCACGGCGCGGCACAGCACAGCACAGCAGAGCAGCGGCACGGCAGTGGCAGTGGCAGTTGCTGGCCCACGGCACAGCAGTGCAGCAGACTCCCGTCTTTTCTCCCCCTCTCTCCCTTATCAGTTGGCTGTGCGGGAACGGGAGAAAGGGAAGCAGACGTGGAACCCATCCATCCATCGCATCCCACCTCCGATCGCATCCCCCATCCTCCATCCCCCTCCATCCCCCCCCCATCTACGTAGTTACCCCCGCGAACGACTAGGGACGGGGAACAAGACGGAGCACGACGCCGAGCTAGAGGGTCGCATTGAGATGGGCATGGGCATTAACCACGTGTGGAGCACCACCAGCCATGCGAGCAGAGCGAAGGAGGCGAGAGCGGAGGAGGCGAGAGCAGAGGAGGCGAGAACAGAGGAGGATAACAGAAGCAGGAGCCGCAGTTAGTGGCCGAAGCCGAAGCCGACGCAGAGAAGCCGAACGTGGAAGTGGAAGAAGAAGAGAAGCAGAAACAGTAGCTCGCCCCCAAGGCAAGCCTCGTTCGCTGGACTTGTTTCTAGGTGCGGCGAGGCTTTCCTCCATCTCCTCACTGGACCGGTGACGCCATCGCCTACCATCGCCCACGCGCCGAAGGAAGCCTGCGTGGAAGGCTACAGATTGTCCACAGATTGTCCACAGATTGCCCACAGATTGTCCGGACACTACAACTCTATTAGTCCGGGACCATTAGCTATTGCGTGCGATGCCGGCCGCACGATGCCCAGACCCAGTTGCCACGCGCGGGCGGCAGGTCCAACCATCGACTCCGGATTCGTCGGCTGCATCTCCAAGACCGCGCGATCGTTATCAGCACCGCAAGTAACAAGTAGCGGACTGCGCAGCGGGCGGCGAAGGCATCGGCGGGCACGAGACGGAGCAGCATTGCGCGGGTATGTCGACCATGACGAGCGGAGGGTTCCAGGGGTGTGCCTGGATCTAGAGAATACCACCACAGGTAGGTCGATACGATGCGGGCTGTATGTATCAGCAATTGGGCCTTGCTGCCTGGTTCTGAGTTGCTCGCTCGTCTGGCGGGATATCCAAAGACGGGATGCCATGGGATTCCGCATGAGAACGAGCGACATGTATGATGATGTATGCGATGTGCAACATGTGCTGCCATTGTTCGGGCGTCGGGTTGGAGACCGAAGCCCGGCCAACAACCCTTCGATACGTAGGATCTGGCTCCGACACTCACACTCAATCTCGTTGCCTGCCTCATCTCTCCCGCAGTTCGGTCACATCGCCATGGCTATTCTCTGGTCGTCCTCTACTAGCTGGCTCGCTGGAGCCCCTCCCCTTGTCCCTGGCGTGCGCCCCCGTCGTCTTCTCACTTCACTCCCTCACGCCCAGGGCCAGCCAAGCGTCTTCGTAGCTAGTCGATGCAGAAAGCCACCACTTGCAGCCAAGGTCCCTCAAGGCGACATGCGCGCCGGATATCGGCTAGTCATACTGCAAGCGGCAAAAGGTCAAAGTTTATTCTTGCAGGCGGAAAGGATCAAGGGTCATTGGAACAAAATCCTAGCCCTCTGCCTCTCCCCCAGCTGGACTTTTCCGTTCGGGGCGCCTGTTGGGAGGTGAGGAGGGTTGACATGGATTGTCCAGGGCTAGGCTGAGGCGCGCACCCAGGGTGTCCCTTCGTACGTCCTGGGCGTGTGCGTCGGTCCAGGGCCAGGCCGCATCTGAGACATGCACGCCCCGGGAGGTGGCTCGAGGGGGGAGGAGAAAGGACACCAGGCGACGGGCATGGCAGAAGGGACGCCATTGCCCGTGCCCCTGCTCCACCACTGACATGTGCCATCTGATGCGGGCCCAGGAGGCAAAAGACGCGGCGAGAACGAGAGAGAAGGAAAGGGGTCGAACGAGAGGAGAAGGTGGAGGACGCTGAGGTCGCAGAGAGGTCGCAGAGGAGGAGGAGGATGGTGTTGGTTACCCACCCGCCAACCTGCATATCACCGCTCGTCGGTGGCAGCAACAGGGACACGACAGGACAAGACGCCGTCTGGCAACAGGAGAAAGAAAGGTCCGTGGACTGTGGGCCGCATGTTCTAAGGTCCTGCTCTACTCATAGAGACTCCATTGGGGATGCAATGCTGATTGCCCATTGCTATCCATACGTCCAGATGTCCTAGACGTCCAGGCCGTACGCCCTTCAATCGCGATACGCCCATGGGTCCATCCATCCATCCACCCATCCATGCCCGGAATACGCCAGCCAGCAGGACGACGGCCAGCAATACGCCAACCCACGACGGGGGCATGGCAATGGTACCTCGCGCGCTCGCTCTCGCTGGGGGCAAGGCGGCAGGGGGAGTGCCGCCGTCTTAGTTCGTCTTTGCCTGTCGCTTCGTCCGCCGGGCTTGATCCGGGAAACAGGATGAGGAATCCACTCAAGCCACCCCCGAACCTACCTTGCACGCATGGGATGCGAGGATGGGAGGGTCTCCTTCTGGGGGGTCTTCTAGACTAGCCCACAACGTACTCCGACGTAGTCTCGACGTCTCGTCCGCCAGTACCTCCAAGTACCCACGCCTTAGCCTGGCGCCCCTCCCCCCCCCTCCCCCCCCTCCCACCCCGGTTGGCGGCGCATCCAGGGCTTCCAGGGTCCCTCTCGCTGCCAGAGCAAGTCTTCGATGGACCATGTCCCAGATGGTCCAAGAGGGTCCAAGGAGGGTCGCCGTCGAGGCTCCGAAATGCTATATCTTGGACGCACCCCGGTCTGCCCAGCGTAGCCCGTCGATCAGCTAGACAAGCCGATCGCCATGCAACTCTTGCTTTGAACGACTGAAAGACTGCTCCACCCTCGCCGTGTACCCTGCCTGCATCTATATACATACTGCTGCTTGGGACGACGACCCTGACCATCAACGTCCCTCCACCTTTGCATTGTCGACCGACCACAGACCTGACCTCCAGACTCCTTCGAATCACACATCCACAGCATTCATGATGGTGCGATCATCTTCAGCGGAGCCTGCCAAGGCTACCAAGCGAAAGGGTAAGTCATTGCTTTTCCTCTCTTACATTGCGCAATGGACCCTGTGCCATTGCTTTTGCTTTTTTACCTGTCATTCTGCAGGCAGGCCGATCCCGGGCTTGCCTCATCCGGCAATGCCATGATGGGGGACAATTTTTTTTTCTAACATGGATTTTCAACGCAATAGGCACCCGCAGTGTCTCTACCCTTACTCCTTCACAGCTCGCGCGCAAGCGGGCCAACGACCGAGAGGCGCAGAGGGCGATCCGGGCCCGGACCAAGGAGCACATTGAGCGACTGGAGCGCGAGTTGGAGGACCTCAAGAGCAAGCAGAGCCGCGACCAGACCGTCCAGGAGCTGCTGCGACGCAACAAGGCCCTCGAGGATGAGCTGTCGCGGCTGAAGGAGAACATGGGCGTCTCGATGACCTCGTCGCCCTACTCCACACCAGGTATTTACCACCGCCCAACAGCTCGTGCCTTACAGACGTTGACCATGGTGCGAACAGTCTATGATGATAGCCTCAGCACCGGCAGCGGCGCCATCCCCAGTCCCAGGGCATCGCCGTTCCCCTCTGGCGACTACGGCTCGCTCCCCGACTATGGCCAGCAATACGTTCCTCTCCCCAACAACTGTGAATCGTGGGCCAACACCGTGCCCGTGCCGTCCAACGTCTCCAGCCCTTCCTCGTCGGCCGACACTGACGGCTACGGCGCGGGCTACATCCCTACCAGCGTGCCGACGTCGATGCTCCCCTCTAACAACACCAGCACCAGCAGCATTAGCGCGGTGGGCCACAAGGACATTAAGATGGAGTTCGAGGATGTGGATCACCACGGTATGAAGCCCCGCGGCGTGGGAGAGAGCCGGAAGCCCCAGGAGGAGGCTAACTTTGACTACGCAGACGCTGGATTCCGCCTCGCCAACCAGTCCATGCAGGGCGCGCCCAATCCTTACATGGCGCAGCAACAGCAGCAGCAGCACCAGCAGCCAGCGTGGAACATGTACCCAGCCGTCTACTACCCGCAGGCGCAGTCCTCGGTCCACTGAAGCCAGGTGCAAGCGGCTCGTCATCCTGGCAAGCGCTCCTCATGAGGACAGCGTCTGCGAGCCGCATTGACGAGCCGCTTGTCGGCTTTATAGGACTGGCGCCGACTCTCGCACACAGAGTCGAATCACCAGATATCAAGCCCTATCCGGATTCACGCCCGGACAACCCCTCCAGGACGGCAGCTATGAGGACGACTCGGCCACCCCTTTCTGGATCTCCTGAATACTGAGGAATTGGGCGCATTGCAGCGTTTGCGCCGTTACAGACGCGCGGCCGGTTGGGGCGACTGCATGCGCTCCTCGCGGCAGCTCACGACTAACGACCTGCATGCATCTCCAAGGGGTCGACCTCGTCCAATGGAGCGGCTACACACACCATTTCCAACTCCCAGACTTCTACGCCACATACGAGTTTCAAGCGGGTCTGCTCGGAAGAGCTGCGGCTCGACTTGACTGGCCCGGCGCGACTCCTCCGCTGGGGTTGGCGCGCCGCCTGACGGGCTATCGACGGATCACCGCGGACCGGTCACAGACCATCCAGACTATGGTCGGGTTTACCAGTGGCCTTGCTGTCTCTTTGGAGCAGACCACTCGTGGCTTCAAGTGATGGACGCCTGAGCGCGGCGCTACCCCGAACTTCGTGGTCTGGTGGATCTCCAAGTCCAAGATTAATCTCGATCCTGGATGGAGCCTACCCAACACCCAAGAGCTACTCTCGCTTCCCCATGTCCTGACTCCATACTACTACAGCCTACGCAAGGATGAATCCTCTCCCTCCCTCAGCCCTGGACCACGCTACTCTACTGCCACGCTACTCTCCTCCACCTGCTGCCACTACTACTACCACTACTACTACCACTACCACCACTACTACCACTACTACTATCACTACTGCTATTACTACTACCGCCACACTACCATCGCTCCTCCTCTTGTCACATACTGACCTGCCCTACTGGATAATAACGGACTTACTTACCTTCGCCGTCGAGACTTTGTGGGAGAACACGGCACCACACTGTCATCCAAGGAGGGAGGCAGGACCTTAACCTCCATTCATAACTTTTTAACTCGTATGATACATGGATACATACTGGGAAAACACACGATATACCCCAACCTTTCAAAAACACGCCCAAAAAAAGACGATGCTTAACTAAGCACCACCAAACAAAACTCCCGAAAAATAGGACCTGTTGGGACACGAACGAATCATTAGACGGGCAACGTTTCTTCACAGCGTCACTACATAGTATTTGCTTCACATGTTGTTTTTGGTATTCTGGAGTTCTTTTGATGACTGGCGCGGTTTCCAGCGGTGGGTGGGAACTTGGGAAGGGCTACCGGGAAACGGGTTGGGAAATTGGCGACAACGGGGGTTTAGAGAAATGAAACGAAATCTACCTACCTACCTTACGGCTGCTGTACGTCTAGACACATTTTTTCGGTTTGGCCTGTTTCGATAGTTGGAGCACGGAATGAATGACTTCTACAAATGACATGACTGGATTAGAACCAATAGACTGTGCTGTGATTATAATTTCCACTCCTTGTCAAAAGACTGTCACTGTCTGACACTTCCAATTCCATCTCGATGGTCGTCTGCCGACTAGACCGGGGTGGGCATTGTGTTATTGTCGTCCTGACTCCACTGATTCGCAAGACCCCTTCGCCCCATGTTCCTTGCCCCTTGTGCCCCATACCTACCCATGTTCCATGTTGCATGCTCCAAGCTCCATGCTCCACGCTCCATGCTCCACGCGCTGTAGCTCCATCCATACCGGAGTGGATCGAAGACGTTGGGGGAAGAGCGGTTTGAGCGTCCCAAGGCCCCCCTCCAACCCACTCACACGCCTCCGTGTTGACCATTGTCAACTCGCTGATCCTCGCCGCCTGCATCCCAGACGTCGCCGGGGCCAGCGCCGGCGCGGTTTGGCCACGCGTGGCACCAACCCAGCGTGCCTGGTAGCGTGACTAGGTGCGGGCCAGGGTCATGAAGAGGAGTTGAGAGTCCCACTTGGGCCCAAAGGGCTTTGGCGTTGCCCTTGCGCATACGGCTTCCGGCAGGAAACGGGCAGAGACTGAAGAGCGCGAGAGTGAGAGAGCGTGCGACGTCCTCCGAGTGCCTGAGCGTGTCTGGCCGTATTACGTGACGGAGGGGTTAACCCAGCGCCGGCACGCCGTTTTCCGTCTATACGTGAGAGAATGACAGAGACTATCTCGAACGAGCTAGTTGAGACAACTAAGCTTACAGTATCATGTCCCGGGAAGTCTAGGGAGCGCAAAGATCAGAGACTGGACCGGGTACGTGGGAGAGATGGCAGCGACAGCGGCCTCACAAGCACCCTTGGGGGACAGCAAACCCTCCATGGCGATGGCGTAGCGTGCCCAGACTTTGAAAAACAAGGGGGGGGGATGAGCACGCGACGAGCACGAGCACGAGCTGAATCTGCGCGTGGCAACGGCCCAAGAGGCGATGGGGAATTGGGGAGGCGGAAACGATGACGACCGTTTGCGTGATCTGGCTGCGAGCCAAGGAGCCAAAGCATCACCACAGACCACAGACCACAGACTACAGACCACAGACCTCTTCAGCTCATACCGCTTGGGCCGGAGTTAAAGAGCTAGCCATCCAGATTGCCAGATTACATTGCAGTACATGACTACAACTTGGACGATCCAGGCAAGTCAAAAATCAAGGTTGCAACATAATCATAATCTACATGGGCGCAATGGCCGCCGGCTTGCCAGTGTCCAGCAGCACTCGCGCCGTCTTGGCGCGCATTTTCCACATTTCCTACGACGAGGCTATGTGGGCCGGCAGGCAAAAAGCGAGCGCTGAATCATGGTACGTAATACGTGCAGAAGTGTCACTGTGTGGGTTGACCGTTTTTCCCAGTGACATTTCGCCCCGCGTGGTTGCAGGGCCAGGCCCATAGGGAGGCCAGAGAGAGTCAAGAGAGAGTCCAGCATGAGGTTGAGCTAGGGACGGAAGTGTGTGTGAGAGTTCTGTCTGTGTGTCTGTGTGTCTGTGTCTGTCTACCTACGACGCAGCATCTGTGTACGAATATGACCTGTCTTGACCGACGATTCATTGTCAACACTGACCGCATCTTTGTCTTTTTGAGAACTCCGTAGCTTCGGTGTCGACTCCGTAGCGGCCGCCCGAAACGGCCAAGGATGCAGCCATCCGGAACGGGCGAGATAGCCGGACTGCGGCATCGAGTGAAAGATAGATGGGCATACGGTGAGAGGTGCTTTTGCGAACTTGACAATGTCTGCCCATCCGTCTGCGATCTTGAAAGAAGGCAGGATACGCGCCGTTAGAGTGTAGGGCTAAGGCAGGATGAAGGGGGTAGAGAGGACACTCGCACATACGCTCACAGTCACTGGCTCACATGTGCGTACGAGTGTTGAGCGACTTTCGGCCTTTGGGTGTGTGCGTGTGTGAGTGAGTGCGTGTGAGTGTGTGTGAGGCAAAACCACCTGCTAGAAGCATTCGACTGGGAGAAAAACGTGGCTTGCAGGAGCGCACGCGCAAGCCATCAGGTACACCGCACATCACGGGCGGCTCTCGTCGATGGCTAGAAAAGCTAGAAAGATACTGGAAGGGTTAGAGAAGAGCGGCCCAATGCAGAATGCAGGCCCGGTTGCTGCAGTGTGGCTGTCATGGCCAGCGACTACGGTGCACTCAAACGCTCGACTCTGTTTTAGTGTGTATGCGTGTGTGCCTACGCGCGTGTTACCGTTGCAAGTCGAACCTTACAGAGGGGGGCGTGTTGGACGTTGTCCTGCGCGGTCCGGTCTCCGTGGTGTATGTACGAGGGAAAAGTGTGTGTGAGAGAGAGTGTGTATGTATAGCGGTAGAAGGCGTAGGTGTCTGGGCAGAAGAATGAGAGTTTGGCGCTAGAAGGATGGCGATGCTTCTGTCACTTCCACGACGACGTCGTGCATGAGGCCATCGACCCCGGAGGATGAAGCTTGCGAGATGCTGTTGGTCGCTGGGTGCGGTGATGTGCGCGACACTGAGACACTGAACCGCTGCGACGCTGAGACACGGGGAGCGAGCGTGGATTTTTCTGGGTCGCCATGCCGCCATGCCGCCATGCCGCCAACTCCGAGAGACGGTCGGTCCCTGGACGGGCCAAGTAACGCCATGGTATCGGGTGTGCATGTGTCGCGTGTAACGAATGTCTCGAATGTATCCAAAGTATGCCCAAGTATTGTCTCTATTACCACCACACTTTACTAACTCACACATACATACACACACTCTCTATCGCTCTCTCCCCCCCCCACACACACAATCCCGCAATCCCGACATCCACACGTAATTGACAACTCTTCGCCCCGTCTTTGACATAACAGCTCCGATGCAAGCAAACTTCTTTCGGCCCTTTGCCCTTTTTGCCCGACGTCAACGTGGAAGACACGTTGGGCGGAAGCTCGGGAAGAAAAAGAAAAGAAAAAAGAAAAGTGGTTGGGTGGGCCCGGAAGGAAAGGGGGGAGTGTGCATCATCTCGCACTTACATGGCCATGGCATGCAGCGAAACCAACGCCCCCAGCACGACTTGTAAGACAAGTAAGACAGTAGGACACGCAGGACACGAGGAAGCAACAAAAGGCCGCCAAATGTCGATCAGCGGGCGGACCTTGTGATGATGATGATGATGGGCCCTAAGTCCAAGGGAAGAAAAGGCTACGGCGTAGGACCAGAAACTACCACAAGGGGCGCCCCATCGCTGCGCAGGATCGAAGATGGGATCTGCTACAAGGAACGACTTGGGATGATCCCTGGGATGCACAGCAGGGGAGCGGGGACCCTGACGGGGATGACGCCCCAGGGCGGGTTAGCCGGTTTCCTCAGCGAGCTGCCACAGACGGCGCAAGGCGTGGCTTGCAGGGATGTCTACCGGGGATGCGGTCGATCAGTGCGCTAGCAAGGCCCCTGGGAATTGGGGCAGAATCCCTTGATCCTGGAGCGTTGCGCTGGGGGCTGCCTTTCTTCCAGGGCCCTCCAGCGCCCCAGGTCGGTGAGGTGGCGTCCCTTAGGGGGGGACCCTGTGGCCCAGTGGTGGCCAGCCCCAAAGGCCAGCCCCAAAGTCGGTCGGTCGGTCGCCATGAGCTCTCCCCCTGGGCCCAGTCGCCGAACCGTCCGCAATCAGTTGGCTTCCTTCGCCCCCAATCTCGCAGGCCCTCTCTTTCAGCCATCGGAGCCAGGGGAGTCCGCCAGCCGGGGGGCCCAGCGAAACCGGCAGGCATTCTTTTTCAGCTGCGAGCCCGTGCCAGGGCCGACGTTGCTGGATCTGGACGAAGACACGGCACGCGCCTGGCGGTGGCGGCCATACAGATCCCGATGCTGCCATGTCAAATGCTCGGTGGCCAGCGGCCCCCCCCTTCCGCCCCCTTCGGGACGCAGCCGAATGGGGAAACGAAACAAGACAACACCGCAGCGATAGCGAATGCTGTGTGGAAGCTGTGTGGACGACGCACTGCTGGAGGCGGGCGCCGGGGAACTCAGCGTAGGCGGCCGATGGCATGGGGGGACAAGGCGAGAGGAGCCAAGACACGACCCGAGTTCCTAAATGCCGGGGGGCCAAGACGCTTCCCCGAGAAGCATGGCAAATGCATGGCCGTCATCCATCCATCGCCTCGCCTCGCGGGGCCACTGGCGGATGGCGACAGCGTGGAGAATTCCGTTCGTCTGTCATGGATATTGGCAATGACATCGGCAGCCCCCCGACCCTCCGCTTCCAACTTCCCCCTCCTCCAATCCGTCTCCCCTCCCCCCCCTGGAACCTTGACATTGGCCTAGAAGCCTTGACCTTGCACCTTGGACCCTCAGAAACGCAATACCTGTAACGTAAAGACACCCAAATTTGACTTTCCAGCCCAGCTTCCATGGCGATCCGCACACGCCCTCCCATCCATCGGGCACGTGGCGGATGGGCCGCTGCTGCAAGCCACCGAGCAGCGAGATTCGCCAGAACAATCGACGGACCTCGAACTAGAAGAACCGCTCTTCCCTGCCTTGTCTCGAGCGGATTGCCATGTGGATGACACGCACACATACACCCTTCGCAAGTCCCCTCATCCCTACTACGGCCTCTGGTTTTGGGTTGCAAGCAGAGCACGAGGCGGCGACGCACGAGAGCGGCGGTCAGAGCTTTGGCCTCAATTCCCTCGTGCTCACCCATCCACCCATTCATCCATCGTCACATCGCCATTGGGGAAGGGGAAAAGATGCTCGCAAGGGCCAAGGACCAACCTGTGACGTTTCGGTGGGCGGGAGAGACACCGAACTGACGCACATGCATGCGCATGTCTCGGCGCTGAGGGTTGAGGCGAGAAGGCGGTCGGTCGAACCAAAGAAGAAGGAAAAGAAGGGGTGTGTCGGCAGTGGATGTGCCCCAGTATATCTGATGTATCACAAAGTCGCTTCGCTCGCTTCCAGAGCCGCTCGATACTTGTTCCAATGCGACCATACCCGGGTCCGCGTAGTCATTGATTTGTGGCTTGCCCGCACATTGCTTCCACGCCTTCTTCCATAGTTAACCGCAAATGTAACCCCAAGGATCTCCAACGGGCCAAAGGCGACACACAACGATGTCATTCCCAAGAACCGCGGCGCTGGTTCTTGTGCGACCGTCCTTCCCCCCCGTTCCCACCCCTTCCTTCAGCCGCCCCGCGACCGCCAACCTTCCTTGGTCGGCGGTCCACGTTGACGGGTCCCCCCCTCTCCGAAGCCACGTTCGGGGTGCCGGGCTTGCCTGCGAGGGACGATCCAGGGGGGGCGAGAGGGAGGGGGGATGGATGGCTGTGGTGTTTCTCGTGTTGTTGTTGGAGTTGGGGTTCGATGTGTACATCGTGGGCCCTCGGGGTAAAAAGCCTCCAAGTCGAAGATCCCACCACCCTAATAGCCCTAAAACTCCAAATAGCCTCCAACGCGGACGGAAGCAATCTGACCCGGCTCTGCCTTGTGGGACGTGCCAAGGTGGAAATCAGATTCCGGAAAGCCGGGAAGGGACTGGGTCGCCAGACCAAAGATCCATCCACCCATCAATGGAATCCTCCGAGCGCTTGCTTCCATGAGTGTCCAGTGCGGAGTCTCGTGGAGGAGACACTCCCAGGGCTAGGTCGGGTCCATAGCAGCTAGCCCTTCGACAGACCAGGCGGACCGCATGGCTTCGCTCGTGGAACGGCGGCCATCAACCCCCCTCCAAGTCGTCGTCGATCAATCAAGTCCGGTCAACGTCTGGCCGTGGGTGTTGCCGCCGCCGCCATTCGCTGCGAATGCATGTCACTTCAGCTCCAAAACGCCTTAGGAGTCTGTTAGCGTTTGAGGAGAGCCGTCGATGGGTTGTACGGACGGAGTGGTCCGTTCACGTAGCACTACGTAGGTAGCATCATAATAGCATGAGGCAGTCAGGCATTCGGGCAGTTAGGCAGACCGCAGGCCGCTCTTCGAGACGTCGTTAGCATCAGGGACAAGGGTTCCGTCGTCCCAGCCCCTCCGAACACGGGACACGGCGCTGCATATTGTGGCGCCTAGGCCACCGCCGTCGCGATTTGGGATGAGACAGCGCAGGGCCAGTCGGAATGCAGTTTGTGATGGAAGGGTAATTTCTTTATCCATGGTTTCTGCACTTGCATATTGTTAACGACAGCACGGTCTTGGCAATGCCGCCTAGTCTAGCAGCGGAAATCGGACGGGGGCGACGCCGACGACACAATCGACACAATCGACACAATCGACACAGACGATTTCTGCCGCGGCCTTCTTGTCTGGGCCTAGCCCCGTCTCGCCGTGTCTCATCCCCCGCGAGGACGGCCGGCTGAGGTGGTGGGAAGCTGGGCGGATGCCCGCGGCCGGCATCCCCATCCCGGGCAGCAGGGCTGTTCTGTTTGGCTCTCTGGCTTGGTCCCCTGGACCTGAAGCCTGAAGCCTGCCTGGCCCTAGGCATCGTCATGGCAAAGTATGGGCGGTGTAGTTGGGCGGTACAGCACGGCCTGCGTGCGTACCTTGTGGTTGCATCACACACTTCCATGCAGCCAAATCCGGGTCGGCACAAAGTATGTCATCGCATCTGCTCGGACATCGTCCCGCCGTTCGAGAACCGTCAGGCCACGCGCTCTAGTTACATCTTCGGAAATGCATCGGAAACCCGGGTCTTCGGTCATCATGGCCTCATCTAACAAGGTTTCAACATTGTCGAATAAGTCGGATCGGATTTAACATTGCGCATGTCGTTGGCCTCCCACCACCAAGATCGTCCTGACGCCCCCCTCTTCGCCACGAATCCGAATCCCGGTTGCATCATCTCGTAACTTTGCTTTTTTTGGCCCGCCTGTGGGCGATGCAATGTCTCCGTTGCTCCCTTGCCCGCCCACTTCCCGCATGAACTGGTGGGACCCCAAAGCTCGGCGTCTTCACCGCAGTCCCGTAGGTAGCCCGCGCGTAGCCCGCACGTCACCCACGCGCAAGCCGCGAGGGCAAAGTGGGTTTTTGCGGCCGCTGCGTCTCGGGACCGGAACCGCCCCCCACCAACGAACAGCCGGTCGCCGGGATCGTCCACCTGGAATGCTCCCGATCCGAAAGTCGTGGCGGTTTGCCAAGCATCCCCCAGACGCCCCTCCACGCGCCTCCCAAGTTTACCTACTGTACCCTCATCCTTCTCCGCCACGGCACGGCCCCAGTTCCATGACACCGGTCACTTCTCCGAGCTTGGCACTGAGCCGTGTTCCGCTGCACCAACCAGCATCGGCCAGCGCCAGCCAGAGCCAGCCAGCACACACGAGATGGATGCACAACTAGTCTTGCCCTCGGCAGAGGAGGCAGAGCCGAACCGGTGAGGCTCGGCATTCATGTAACCTAATGTTGGCTGGGATCTAGAAAGTTCCTATGTTTGACCTTATTCTGGTTCATCTGCACAGGGCACAGACTGCGCGATAGTCGATCTGCTGGAAGGCCATGACAAAGTCAATCGTTAGTTTTGTCCCCTGCGATATGCAGCAACCCTCCATTTCATTCCTTACCGCCGTTTCCTGCCATGTGTCGTCGTCGTCTACCGCGGTTCCAGAAGGTGTGTGGTTGGTGTTGCTGTTGCTGCGCCCATTGCTACCCCCAACTTGTACACGTCAGTCACTGCATCAATTGCTCAAATCACTCACTCACAGTCACTCGATTTCTACGTCATTCGCTCATCGCTCATCGCTAGTTATTCGGTCCCTCAGCCCTAAGTCACTGACTCCGGTACTCCGCGTCCCTCCATCAGTCATTTCAGCCAGCAGCAAGCTACTCGCTAGCCAGCCAGTCACCAGCGAACCCAGTCTCCATCCCAAAGAAACCCAAAACTCCAGCTCCGAGGATTTTCCTCAACAAAGTGTCAGACTGTCGTAACTTCCCCATCCCAATTGCCCCGTGACTTCCCCAGATTCACCAGTCCCAGGCTCTCATCTCCACAAATTCCATTGCTGGCGGAACTTCGTCCCGATGAACCGAAAGCGTGTAAAGTTTCGCGAGTAATAATTGGTCAGAGCCGCGGAAAGGCGGAAGGGTAAACACCGGTTGATCGGCTAAACGTCGCTTCTCCGGTTAATCCCCCTCTAGAACGCCCGATATGCGCATTCGTGGGGCAATCACCATCATGTGTCTGGGATCAGGAAGGGGAAATGGGCAATTGATCAATTAACTTGCTTTCCTCGCCGTGCAAGCTCCTCACGATGCGTGGAATCATGTGTCCTATTCAAGATAATGCGCGCAAGATTGAGGGGTTGTCTGGGGTATTTAACCAGACGTTGCCAGCCCGTCTCTGTGCTGTTCTGCTCGTTCCTGTGAAACCAGATATCCAACCGTGATCTTGCTTCTGGAGATCCGTCCTTGTCTCATTTCGCTGTTGAAGTGGACCGTGAAGAGATTTGAAAGCGTTGCGGTTCATTTATAATCCACAATGGCCGATATCAACGTTGAGGAGACGCTCAAGAAGCTCTCCCTCGGCGAGAAGGTGTCTCTGCTCGCAGGTTGGTGCCCATATACACGTGAATTCATCCCCCAAGTCCAACTTCATCTCACACGGATCTTCAGGTGTCGACTTCTGGCACACACAGGCCCTGCCTGATCATGGCGTCCCCTCGCTTCGCCTCACAGACGGCCCCAACGGCGTGAGAGGAACCAAGTTCTTCAACGGCATTCCCGCGGCCTGCTTCCCCTGTGGAACGGCTCTGGGAGCCACCTTCAACCAGAACCTCCTCGAGGAGGCTGGCAAGAAGATGGGCGAGGAGGCCATTGCCAAGAACGCCCATGTCATCCTCGGTCCTACCATCAACATGCAGCGTTCCCCCCTGGGCGGCCGAGGCTTCGAGTCCATCGGCGAGGACCCCTTTCTGTCCGGCCTCGGCGCTGCCGCCCTCATTCGAGGTATCCAAAGCACTGGTGTCCAGGCTACCATCAAGCACTTCCTCTGCAACGACCACGAGCACAAGCGGCAAAACGTCCAGGCCATTATCAGCGAGCGTGCCCTCCGCGAGATCTACGCCCTCCCCTTCCAGCTCACCGTGCGGGACGCTCAGCCCGGAGCCTTCATGACCGGTTACAATGGAATAAACGGCACCTTCTGTAGCGAGAACCCAAAGGTCTTGGACGACATGCTGCGCAAGGAGTGGGGCTGGGACGGCATGGTCATGAGTGACTGGTTCGGCACTTACACCACCTCTGCGGCCGTCAAAGCTGGCCTGGATCTCGAGATGCCTGGGCCTACTAAGTTCCGAGGTGACCTCCTCAAGTTTAATGTTAATACCGGCAAGGTCTGGGGCCATGAAATTGATAACCGAGCCCGCGAGGTGCTCAAGCTCGTCAAGAAATGTGCTGCCACTGGAATCAAGGAGACAGGACCTGATGCCCCTGAGCGCACCCTCGACACCCCTGAGACGGCGGCCCTGCTTCGCAAGATTGGAGATGAGAGCATTGTCCTTCTCAAGAACGACAACAACGTCCTTCCCCTCGCCAAGGAGAAGAAGACCCTCGTCATCGGCCCCAACGCCAAGGTGGCCACCTACCACGGCGGCGGTTCCGCCTCCCTGGCAGCCTACTACGCCGTCACCCCATACGATGGCATCGCCGAGAAGCTAGGCTCGCAGCCCCAGTACTCCATCGGCGCATACACCCACAAACTGCTCCCGCTTCTCGGCCCCCAGACGCAGGTGCCCAGTGGCAAGCCAGGCATGACCTGGAACGTCTACGCGACCGCTCCCGGCACCCCGGGGCGGGAATCCGTTGACAAGCTTGAATTGACCAAGACGGAGATGCACCTCGTTGACTTCTACAACCCCAAGGTTGAGGATCTCTGGTATGCGGACCTCGAGGGTACCCTCGTTGCGGAGGAGGATGGACCCTACGAGTTCAGTCTTATTGTCTCCGGAACGGCTAACCTCTACGTCAACGGCGACCTCGTCATCGACAACTCCACCAAGCAAGTTGCTGGTGACGCCTTCTTCGGCTGTGCCACTCAGGAAGAGCGTGGCATCGTCAACCTCAAAAAGGGCGAGTCTTACAAGGTCAAGGTCGAATTCGCCTCGGCCCCATCCTTCACCCTCGCGCTGGAGAACACCGTCGTCGGCCACGGCTCGCTCCGTGTCGGTGGCTGCAAGGTCATCGACGACCAAGCCGAGATCAAGAAGTCAGTTCAACTCGCCAAGGAGCACGACCAGGTCATCATCTGCGCCGGCCTCAACGCCGACTGGGAGACCGAGGCCACGGACCGCGCCAGCATGAAGCTCCCCGGTGTACTGGACCAGCTCATCTCCGAAGTCGCCGCCGCGAACCCCAACACTACCGTCGTCATGCAGACCGGCACGCCCGAGGAGATGCCCTGGCTCGACCAGGTTTCCGCCGTCATCCAGGCCTGGTACGGTGGCAACGAGACCGGTAACTGCATCGCCGATGTTCTGTTTGGTGACTACAACCCCTCGGGCAAGCTGTCGCTCAGCTTCCCCAAGCGCCTGCAGGACGTCCCAGCCTTCCTCAACTTCCGCACCGAGGCCGGTCGCGTCATCTACGGCGAAGACATCTACATCGGCTACCGCTACTACGAGTTCGCCGAGAGGGAGGTCAATTACCCCTTCGGCCACGGTCTCTCCTACACCACCTTTGAGTTCTCCGACCTCACGGTGGCCACCAAGGAAGGCAAGCTGTCCGTGTCCCTGAAGATCAAGAACACGGGCTCCATCAAGGGCGCCGAGGTCGCCCAGCTCTACATCCAACCCAAGCAGGCCGCCAAGGTGAACCGACCTGTCAAGGAGCTCAAGGGCTTCGCCAAGGCGGAGTTGGAGGCTGGTGAGACCAAGACGGTGACTATTGAGGAGTTGGAAAAATATGCTGCGTCCTACTTTGACGAGGAGCGCAACCAGTGGTGCGTCGAGGCTGGCGAGTACGAGGTTGTTGTCAGTGATAGCAGCGCTGCCAAGGAGGGCAAGACGCTGAAGGGCTCCTTCAAGGTTGCTGAGAGCTACTGGTGGTCTGGCCTGTAATCGGATCAAAGATGAAGTTTATGAGTTGCATACGAAGCGATGTAGTTAAAACATTACTATTCGACGACCATTCCTATTGCAATTTCTGGATGTGTATTAATGGTCCCTCATTGGACCTCATTCAATATCCTAATTATCATCTCGAATAATCTGCGGCTACCCAAATTTAGGCATTATTGAGTACAGTGCTTCTTTCTAATCGCGGTCCATCTCAGGCGATGCCTGTCTGCAAACTGGGCCGCCATCATCGGCACACGCCCAAGGTTCCGCGTCTCCCAGCCTCAGGGCCGTCAGGCCAGCGTTGCCTGGATTCTTCATGCCCGCTTCGAGCTGCCGCTGATAAGAGACGCGGCGGAGTCTCTCTGCTTCGGCGGGCGTCAAACGCAGGTAGAGCTCGACTGCGATGCAGTGGATTGCGAGGGCGAGCCAAGCACTGGCTCCGAAGGTTACATTGAGCCCCGATGCTTTTTGGTCTGGCCTAGGGGCGTTGAAATCCCCCTTGATGAGAATGCGCTGATCAAGAGCCTCACCGGTGTAGAAACTTGCGCAATTGGGGTACAGGGCTTCGACGATGGTTTTGTTATGGGAGTACATGTAGTCCACAACAGCGCAGGACCCGACAGAGTAGTAGGGGTTCATCGAGCTAGTAATCCTAGCCATGATTATAGTGATGATTCTCATAGTGATGACGAAGCCGACCTAAGCAAGTAAGTACAACATCCTAGGTAAGGGCATATATTGTTGACGTACAATAACCCAACCTCGCAGCATCCAAGCACGATGCTGCTCAATCTGGAGCTTCTTTATGTTGTAGTAGCCTAAGCCCTGGCAAACCAGAAAAGCGATGCTGGCTGTTCCCGTAGCAGCCTGCATATCAAGAGTCCCGCCAAATGTACGTTTTGCGATCATCAAGGCACCGACAATGCTGACAATGGAGAGTAAAAGGACGATGTAGCCGTTGATCCGGTGGAAGATGAGAAACCTGTGACGAATCGCCGGGAGAAACTGGAAGATAACGAGAATAGCGGCTGGTAGGATGCCAGCCAGGTGCATCATGATCCCAGCTCGGCCGGTGGCATTCTCAAAGTAGTAGCACTCGCCTGGAACTGCTCCTCCAGGCCCCTTTGGCAGGGGGTTGGGGCACAAGACGCGGAAGTCGAGGTATTTGAGGCGCGCAAAGGAGAATCCCATAAGTGCGCCGCCCAAGATGAACCAAAGTGCAAAGTTGTAGCCTTTTGAGAAGCCTATGGGCCGATACACACGGCGAAGCCAAGCGATGAGGCGGTTTGGTGAAGGCTTTGATGAGTTGTCCATGTTTTCAGAATGCAGAGGGTGTGTTGTTGAAAATAGTAAGAAAGAGACCGAATTACATAGTTGCTCGCCGAAAAGAAGAAGATTGGAAAAGAATCGGCGGCTTCTAAATAGTTGACGAGTTGAGTCGTGGCGTCACAGTAAAGACCAATATATGTGCCCAGGCTGAAGGTTACAAGGGCTGACTCTGGAGAAGCGGCGCAACGGTCGAAGATTTAAATAGCAGTGAATCACAAGTCAATCGACCAACAAGAGCATGTTAGATGGAGTATCTGGGCATGATACTAAGCTCCTTGGCGCCCGAGACTTTCTCGAGAAGTCGTGGCATCTAAACACTTGATAGCTGCCGGGATGGCGACGGCGACAAAGTCTTCGTATCCGGGGACTACTCCTGCGGTCACCCTCTGCAGTGCGAAATGCTTTGGGTGCAGCGTCGTCACACAGCACGAGCCTATCCCAGACTCGATGCAAACCCGGCGTGTCTGATTGGGAACACCCTGGCCATGTGTCCAAGCTGCGGTTCCACGGATCTGTGGACCGTGACCGGGTGGCGGCGGTAGCCTTGAGAGCACTTGCTATGCATACGTTTACTCCACGTCGATTCGACAACAGGGTGATGGTATCGGCGAATGGGTCTTCGGGTGGTCCGAGAGTAAACAGGTTGCATGAGCAGTTGGGGATATGACCACGGCGGCAGCGGTTCCTCAGTGTGCAAGGTGAGAATGTGTGACTGTGTAAGGACGGGTTAGCATGTATTTGATCAAGAGAGCCATGTATCAGTTGTATCAATTGTATCAGTTGTATCATGGGGACGTATTCGCGTCCTCCCACTTCTCGTTACTTTCCTCGCGGGCCGTTCCGTTGACATGAAATTCTTGAGTTTTAATATTGCGCCGTCAGTGTTCGGTCTGGTACATGGGTACTGAATCACTCGTGTCTTGATCCCACGGCCCCCAGACGAAGATATCCGTGGCTAGACTGAACCCGCTTAAGCAGAGTCATGTTGCCATATGCAGAGATTAGCTGTTACCCAATAAATTGAGTTGGCGAGGCGCTTGTACATCTGGGCGTGCTGACGACGTACCCTTTTACGGTGTGGATGATTATCTCTGTGTGTTTGGGTTGGATATTGTTGGTGATGATGAAGATGACGTCGGAAGCTTCGCTTACCGCTGACGACGAGTGGTCTATCACCAAGGTGGCTTCGATAGTGCAATGCCAGCGAGCACGGGTGGTGCCTTCCATTTCCCAGAATAAACCCCGCGACAGGCCTACTTACCGACTGCAGTGCTCCTTCCGCCTATGGAGCACGGCAGAGCGCTGTGGCTTCAGTGAGGGGTAGCCGCTGACGTCCACTGAACCACCAGTTTTAGTGAAATGGCGGGGCACTCACTCACCGAGCTGCTCACCAAGCTGCAACTCACGTCACCAAACCAAAATGCTTCACTCAGGTGCACACAACAACACGTGAAATTCTACACAACATCCACACCACCAGCGATACTCGTTCGAGGCCCAATCATGTCCAGCACAACTGCCCCGACGATTCCGTCGCTGAAGCAAACCTTCCTCACGACCCAAACCACGCTCCTCGCGCAACCTTTGACGCCATCTCGCTCTTGGCAAGCGGCCAACGACGCGTCGGATGAGCCTCTGCCAGAACGCGCCGTCGACGATGCCCTCTTCGCCCTCAACCACACCATCCAGCAGCACTGTCGCCGTGTGTACGCGCCTCAGGCCACCCGCAATTATGCTGAGCAAATCAACAAAATCTACACCGAGGATGCCGAGCGCAGATTAGGGCCGAGCTTCAATGACGCTGGTGAGGGAGCGCTCGGAAAAGAGATGGATCTCACCGATCATGCCACAATCGATGCTCTCCCGGAAACTTGGATCTCGGAAAAGGACATCAATGGCTACCCCATGGAAGCCAAGCTCTACGCCGACGCCGTCCGCCGGCTATCAGAACTCAACGAGCAGCGCAACCAACTAAAAGACCAGGTAGCTAGGCTGAACCGCCTCAAGTCCATCGTCCAGCCGCTGCAAACCGGAGAAAGTGGCGCCGGAGTTCAGGAGAACCTCCTCACCCGGGATGGCCCGGTAGAGAAAGAGCTCGAGCGGATGCGCTTCTTACTTGCCAGAGTTGGTGGACGTGTCAACACGCTACCCGTCGGTGGTGGATCGGGTGCGACGTCCCAAGCGATCCCCGTAACATCTTCAGACAGCCTTAGTCTGGCCCGCAAGAGGCGGATTGACCAATTCCTTGCAGACGAAAAGGTCTTTCCAGCCTGAGCCATGGTAGCCTTCACGCTTGGGATCAAGCTCGGAGCTCAACCTTGACGGTGGTGAATCCGTCTTGCTCGCATTTTCTGCCTCGGCCGATTTGCTACATACTTGACCAGGATACACAACAAAGACCAAGAATCCAACTCAACCCAGATCCCAACAGCGTTGTTCCGGAGACTACACCCGAGAAGGTGCTGGCAGTCTCACCAAGAACCAGCAACCTGATCATCCAACTCTGGAACACGTCTAATAAGCCAGAATTCCTTCAGCTCAAACCATTGTCGTTGAACTGCCTTACTTCTATCCTGTAACCCAGGGTTGTCAGTCGAGATTGTAACCAGGGGTGCGTGGATGAAATGCCGGGGAGATCCCACGTACAAGAAAGCTGGGTCATCGGGCCGTATGATACCAGCTTGGCCATCGCTTGTCTCAACGTGTGTTGGTCACAGGAAGTCATAGAGCCAGGTGGTTTAGGCAGAATTCGAGTTGGTCCGCTTTCCAGCTCTAGAATTTGTGCTACTAAACGCAACCTCGCTTCTCCTACAGGGGAGGGGCTATGTCAACTTCAGCCTGAGTGCTCTTGTGTGGTCGGTGACTCTCACCGTAGCGACAGGGTCGCCTCCGGAGTAGTTGCCATACCACATCGCGTCACTCCGTGCCACCCAAATCGATTACTACAAGCCCTTGATTGGCGCTGTTAACTTTCTTCCATCGGTTTTTCAGTGCCGGATACAGGGCCTGTGTTTGATTACCGACCAATCTCTTGTTAAGAAAGAGATCACATCGTCGGATAGGGAGTATATCTGACTGGGTATTGTGTAGATTCTCTGGCAAAATAGTATTAGTTCATGAAATTACAGTACTTGGGGGCAAACTTGACGTGTCGGATCGAGGGAGGAAACAAGAGGGCCCCAGTGACGATGATGCTGCCATAGATAGATGGCGGCCCGCGCCCCGTCATTCCAAAAGGAAAGTAAATATCGGCTGCGGAAAAGGGAAAAGAGCGTTCAAAGTCCGAGAATAAAGGCTTCGCCAAAAGTATCACGATGCACAGGAGAGAATGCTGGGGAGACTGGCTCAGTGTTGGACTTCTTCATTGGCCATGCTAGCAGCATATCAGGTCCTTCGTATCAGATGGCATATTCACGCCAAACGCTGTAGAAACTCACAGCTGCTAGCGCCCGGCAAAATATTCTAATCGGTCCTGGGTAATTATGACTCCCAGCATTGCTGGCGTATTTGGAAATAAACTATCATGCCGCGTCCCACCCACCTCGCTTCTCTTTTCTCCTCCTTCACCAACCTACTCTTCGCGCGAAACGTTACTGTGTGCATTCACGACAGCGTTCGGGTATCGTGGTAGACTTCGGATTTGCCTTTTGTGTCTGTTTCTTCGGGGTTGACTTGGAAGCTCTATCTGAGAGAACGAATTTGCAGCGCTCATCGTGGAATTGGCCCCTTGTGGCCGGTACTCTCGCGGGTCCGGTACGAAATTGACTCCGGTCTATTTCAAATCCCCGGAGGATGCCGGCGCGTAGAGTTGTCGTAGACGAGGCCAGGACGGCGAGTAGAAAACTGCCATGTCTCAATCGACAGACAAGGTGGCCTTAGGCGAGAGCTCAGCAACCGCGGCCAAGGTCACATACTCGACCTATGTCAAGGATTGTTGGGTTCTGTGCGCCAGCCCTTACTGCAACTTCACTTACGGTTGAAGGCGGGGACAGCCTGGGACTTCAAAAAGCTCAAGGACATAATGCGAATCGCCTGGGGTCACCAGTTTGGGCCGGCATATACGTAAGCTGACGGCAATTTTACTTGTAGTCTAAGTCCGGGCTAATACATCCTAGGCTATAACAACAACGAATCACATATGATGCCGTGAACCAGGCCAACATTCAGAACCTCATGTGGCTTGATGAGAGGAGACGAACGTATTTATTTCTGGAGTTCAACTCGTTTTTAAGACTGTCCAGACCAAATTCCCGTCTTACTTTGTCCCGCCTCCGGTGCTGTCGCCGATGCCAACCGTCTCTACTTCGCAAGGACAACTAAAGCACATGCGAAGTGAAAGCTTTACAATATACAATCCCCATGCCACACTCAGTAAGATAGTCCTCCTAGCTTAAGTGGTTTCAGTCTGAATGATGTGGGGGGCACTCATTCGGATTCCCCTTGTATGATAAGGCCTACATTTCCATCTTAAAAGAATCTCAGCAGCGAACGTCCTCTTAGTGCTTCTATATTGTAATTTTCTGCAAGTGAGTTGGGACGTATCTAGCAGCAGAATGTAGTGATAATGATATATATCGTCTTTATATCATTAAGTTGAGAAACGAAACAGTTGCAGTAAATATAGTACAGAATCTTCAGAGTTATTGGGTGGTCGTTATGGCTATGTCGCCCAGCAGAATTCCGCTGGTATTTAAATATTAAAGCGATAGTTCAACTTGAAATCGCTATACAAATCGCCAGTTCTCAAGTCAGCTTCCCGCCAGTAGTCGGCGGTTTTGGGGTTCTTAAGGTCCTCGATCCGGTCACACCAGACCTTACATTTACCAGCTTCCAAGTGAAGACACAGATGGATAATAAGCTGCTTAATATATGTTCGTATTGACACTATTCTGGTTCCCTTTCCTTCCATCAGATTTCATTTTTCACAAATAAAACTGCAAGTAACACCAGGGCAGGGTTACAATGCCCCTAAGCACTCTCGGAGTGCTTCTCCTCCTGGTGCGTGATATCATGTTCGCCATTTTGCGCCGTCTTGTCAGCCGGCTGGGTCAAACTCTGGCGACGCTCCCAAGAAGTCGAAGGCTTCCATTTGACTGACTTGCGAGCCACAGAGACCTCCTCATACAATTGGTCAACCTCCTCTAGGCTGAGGCCCTTGGTCTCGTAAATCATAAAATAAACAAAAGCGATACAGAGGAAGCAACAGGCAAACCAAATGAAGAAGATCTTGGACTGCAGGTTGGCATAACCATGACCATAGTTGACAAGATATGGGGTCGAGTAGGCGATAGCCCAGTTGAAAAGCCAGTTCGTGGCGGTAGTCATACTGAGAGACTTGGCACGGGTCTTCAGAGGGAAAATCTCGCCGGTGACAACCCAAGCAAGAGGACCCCAGGTGGATGCGAAGAAGAAAATGTAGATGCAGACGAATGACACGGCGGCCTTCTGCCCAGCGAGGTTCTTGACATATATCTCGCCGTTGTCGCGCTGGCCAGTCGAGAGCGTTCCGCACATGGCAACGATGAACTGCGAAATGCACATTCCGATAGCGCCATATAGAAGAAGCGGTCGGCGACCCCATTTGTCGATAGCATACATTCCGGGGACCGTGGAGCAAACGTTGATTGCAGAGGTGATCATGGAAATGACAAATCCGCTTGAGACGCCCGAGTTCTGGAAGTACTTTGTACCGTAGTAAAAGATAAAGTTAATTCCTATTTATTTAGTTAGTGTCTGTCAATCCAATGGCTTCTAGAGGTGCTCTGGGTAGACATTGCCCGGTAGGGTTGGCAAATCCAACGACGTTAACACGAACGCCGCCAACTATAAACATACCTGTCAATTGCTGAAGTGCCTGCAGAAAGATTCCAGTAAGTTGGCGCTTCAGAATGGGTGGGCGGAAGCAATCAAGGTACGATGCCTTGCCCAGGCTAGTTTCGAAGTCATGGTTGGCCTTGACTTCGGCGAGCTCGCTCTGGATGGCGGGGTGGTCGGGGGCTAGGCGGCGAATGCGGCCCAGGGAGCGGGCAGCATCTTCGTGTCGGTTCATCTTAATGAGGTAGCGAGGTGTCTCGGGGAGCAGAAGCATGCCGCCAAAGAGGATGAGGGACCAAGCGAACTGAACAGCAATCGGAATTCGGTACGAGCCCGTGTCGTTGCGCTTAGACGTAGCATTATTAACGACAGCAGCGAGGAGAAGACCAATAGTGATAGCCCACTGGTAGGCACCGACAATCGCGCCGCGGATCCACTTGGGAGCGGTCTCAGATTGATAGAGGGGGACTGAAGGTTGAGTTAGTGGGACGGGCTCTTTTTAAGTACTATATGGATGTGCTTGGAACCTACTCATGGCAGAGATGAGACCAACGCCAAAGCCAGCAAAGAAACGGCCGGCAAGGAAGATGGGAATTGCTTTGGCGACAGTCTGGAGCACAACACCAAGGTTGAAGACCCATGTCGAGATGAGAAGGCCGGGGCGTCGACCGAGGTAGTCAGTCAGGAAGGGGGAGAAAAGAGCGCCAAAGAAGGTTCCAGCGGATAGGATGGAAACGATGGAAGACTCCTGCGCTGTGGAGATGTTGCGGTTGCCATCGGTGTCGATGTATCCGGTGCTGAAGAGTCGCTGCCAGTAAGGCATGGCGAGGATGCCGCTGATAGTGCCGGTATCATAACTGGAAGATTGGAGACATGGTTAGTTACCCGTTTTCGTCAAACAAGCAATGAGTCCTCGTGGGAGAAGTGGAGAAGTGGGTAACTGGGTGTAAGTGAGTGAGCAAACGTACCCGAAGAGGACACCACCAAAAGCAACGAAGAAGCCCATGGCAATGGCGGGCCATGCCTTGCCCGCCTCCTCGGGCTTCGACAAAGAAGCTCTGCGAATAGCGTTCATATTGGCGGAGTGTGTGATAATTCCTTAAGAAATTGCCCCTAGTTGTGGGGGGTGGTTGAATTGAGTGCTCTCTCTCCTTGATGTGAGTGAGAGAAGTTGGGTAAGCTGTATAAGAGCCAGAGAGCTCAGGGAGGCAATGAGAAGCTTATAAGTTGATAGACTGATGCCAAGGAGATTCAATTGAAGAGGGGGCAGCGTCCCCTTTTAAACCTATAGCCCACCCGCGGTTACGAACCCCAAAGCTACCAAGTGCAGCTGTAAAACGGTCACGAGCTCCAACAAAATATCCACTTGGGAGCTGATCCCCAACCAGGCTACGACTCTGGATACCCTGACTCTCCCCGGCCGGGGATGAGGGGGTTTCATTGTGGAGAGCTGGAGGTGCTAGTCCGGGGGAGGAGGTAAACAGCAACGTAAGATGTAGGCTTTGGGTCTGGCCGATAGGTAGCTGCCGGGTTGCCCGACGGGGGTGGAAGGAAATGGGGGGCCTGGAGAGGTGGTGGAGGTGGAGATGGAGGATGCAGGATGGAGGACGGGGCAGCCGCACCACCACCGCATCATCATGCGGAGTGAAAGGCACGTTAGAGGGGATCGCGGTTTGACCTAGCCTGAGGGAGCTAGGGCTTGGAGCTTCCTCAGTCTGGGGATCGCCACCGATGACAGGATGGAGGCCGGGGATGGGGCTGGGCTGAGGTGGCGACGGGGATGGGCATTAGGGTGACACTGCATGGGGCTCCCAGGAGTGTCCGTTAGTACGCGAGTCGACGGAGGACATAAGCTTGAGCACTCATTGTCACTCCTCAACTGCCAGTCGACAGTGACAGGTGGCGGTGTTGCCCCCCCATCGTATTACGCCGAGCACGGCAGTCGACCATGGGTTAGGGTGGATGAATGGTGGCGTTGGTGGGAGAGCGGCTCGTGCCATCGTCGATTTCAATGATTGGGAGGCGCTATGTCGGCCATTGACGAACTTGGAGGGTAAGAAATGGGATCATGGAGGTAATATCAGCGTGTAATTCGACTAGCAGGCACCTGAGCTAGCCGCGTTGCCGAACGACCGATCAACGTGTTGGCCCATTTTCTTTGCAAAATACTTCATCGAATGATGATGATTATTAGGGTTGATCAGCAGAAGAAAAAACGGCTGCATAGGTACCAACGTTTCCATTGCTGGTGTCATGGATCAACTTTATCTCTGCTCCGAAGGAGTGATTCCTTCCAACCGCCCACACCATCTCCATTTACCTCGTGTCGCATCACGTCTCTCAGACAATAAGTTTGAGAACGGCCATGATTGCTAGGATAAAACAGGCACCCTGTCTGACGATCAACATCTCCCCTCTCGTGGACTAGTCACCCAAGTACCGAGCGCGAAAGTGGAGTAGAGTGCCCGGAGCTGTAGGGTAATAAGGCCCGAGCCAAGCCGGGAGCGCGGCCGCCAGGCTACCGCATCGGGTAAGCAGCTTTTATCTACCACACTCAAGAACCTGGGGAAGAAAATTGCCACCTAAATGGAATGCGTGCGGGTACCAGAAAGAAGAAAACCTCTCAGAAGTATCCAAAGCCAGGATTTACTCACTTCTTTCATTTCCATTGTGAGGCCTTTTCCTTTGGTCAATGTAGAGTACCTCAGCGCGAGGATCACCGACTGCCCATTTCCCTCCATTTCGGCCCTATTGCGGGAGTTTCGATGCACCCTCAGTCCAGCATAAAATATCAGTTAGTTTTTGCGAAATCAATTAGGTCGCTGTCTGGATGGTTCGATGGATGGCTGTGACGGTTTGATGGCTGCAGAGAGGTGAATGAACGGTCACCGGCTCCCCCGGCCGAAAGCCTTCGGAGTCAAGTCTAGAGCGTGGGCCTTGTCCGCACTATTTCCTTCACGTGGTCCGTCGTCAATCTATCAACTTTCATGGGCCTCGTCTATGGGGTTGGAGGTCAAGATGGCGCTTTGGCTTTTCTCTTTCGCGCACGTTTGACAATGTGACCCCAATAACCGCGGGCGTCAACTAGCCACTGAGTCCGTCGTCTTTCTCCGCAACCTTAACCTTCCCTAGAGCGCGTGGTGTCTTGGGACTCGACTCTTCAGTGTGAGAGCACGACACTGTGGCGGCACCAGACGAGCTCACCTCTCTCTCACCGGTGACTGCATCCTTGTCACCGCACCATTTACAGTTTCAAACCACACTTTGGCGCCGACTCCCATCCTAAGCAGCAATCCTAACTGCGAGTTCTAACTGAAACGAGAACCGCCCCAGCTTCACGTCGTCATGAACGGACCGATTTCAACCAACGGCGCACCGGCTGTCGTAGCGTCCGGTAGATGGGAGATCGACATGGAGAGGCAGCGGCACAGCTAACCCCCCATCCAACCATCCAAGTTTTACCCTGCAAATTCTTGGCACGATCTTGCCCCCTGCTGCAGCTGCACGTTCCGCGGCTCGAAGCGAGGTGAAGGCGTCAGCGGCGGTATAGTCAATCCCTGGCGTCGTTCTCATTTGATGCTTGCCGGCCCGACGAGTTTCGTTTACGCCCGTTTTTCTCGCTAGATCCGATCCAAGTCCCCGACGCCAAAGCCACAAGATCTGTAGCTAGGTGTGCCACATGTCTCGTGGTGCCTCTGGTCGAGAGTGTTGGAGGTTGTACTTTGCTGACCACTGGATTGCTTGTTGAGATTGCTGGACGTGTACGAGCGGGCGAACTGAAAAGCTTCTTCTTTGTCGGTACCGAGGAGTCGGGGCCCCATTATTTCCCGTACAGAGTGTAACTGTAATCTTTGACATCTCTCCCTGTTCTGTATCTCTTGTTGCGGATAGTTTCTTTCCTGGAGTCCCCTCACTACTATTCCCAAGCACCGCCCGCACATCATCTCCGCAGCCATTCTCTCAAGAAAATAAGAAAACAACCCTGGCGTCTTACTTCGAGCCTTCAGGCGTTCATCGTTGGGTCCTAATCGTATTGACACGATCGTGCACCCCCTTGAACGGCCCGTCCGCCTTTCGTTACTCGGCCACATTGTGGGCCCGGCATGGCCGCAGCTCCGTCTAGCCCGGCAGGTTGAATCGCGCCCGCGGAGTGCCGTCGTACCGGCGCACTAGCTACTAACATGGCGAGGATAATTTCGCGATGGAGAGAATGTGTATGAGTTGATGATGACGAGAGTTTCTCTCTGCATGGAGGAGTCGAGCCATTTGTGCCACTGTCACCTCATTGAATGCATCGCAGTCGGACCATGCACGCCTCAACAAACCCTCAATCGCAAATGATAGCACTCATATCTTCAGCACCGTGACCAACAACACCAAGCTAAGTTTTCAGCTCCAGCGGAGCCGCACATTTATCGGGCGAAATGCTCCTAGACCTCGGCGCTGCTTCGGACGCGCTCCTCTCTGTCGCGTCAGGCAGCTCGTAGATCCCAGTCTAGACCTCAACGCATCACACTCGCTTGCAGAATGTGGAGTTGGAGATAATCTCTAACACAGAGCATGCGCTTCTCCTCCATTTTATTTTGAGAACCGCTGTCCCTGTCATCACCGGGAGACTCGCCGAAGCAGGCTGCAGTCCTCGTACCCCTGACGTTCCGTGGCATCATCTGTACCCATGCCATCCAGGAGCGAACCATGTTCCTGGCTTTCTAAACGAACTGAGCCATTTACCGTCCGGTTCACAACTCGATTTTGCTCAGCAAGTCCACCCTGACGCTCCAGGTTGGATACCCCAACATCCACGCATGATGGAGTGCGTTATGGATCGGCCCCAGGTTCAAGGCTCAATCGCGATTTCCCCGACTCGCCGAGCAAGTAAACCGCGACAGAGTTCTCAACGGATCACTTAATCAAAATATATCCGACCCGGCGAGTCATCATCGCCTCTCAAGAGTACTGTATATTTCTTCGAGTACCAATCGTAGCATGGACTGGGAATTAGAGGAGATATAGCTATAAAGAAGGAACCTCTCCTGGACTCAAAGTTCTCTGCCGTGGCTACAATGGAATTGGGTATGGATTCCTGGCTGTTGTTTTTACTAACCTTGATACTGAGGTGGGCTTCATTGAGACTATTGGCCTGCACCATCTTGTGGTTGAGACATAACCAAGGGGTCCTTGCTCGCCACTCTCGAACGGTGGGTTGAGAAGGCATACAAAAGCTCCCCTGGGACCGCTCGTGGTCTTGTGGCAGGGAATCCAGTGTTTGGAAAACCCAAGGGTAGCGAAATGCTAACGACGAAGGAACCAGCCAGTCAACGCAAACTGTTAAAAATGAGGACAGGTTAAGAACATTCGAGACGACTCGTTGCACTGTGGGGGATACTGACTGATAGCATCAAAATGAAACAGACGATGAGCAAGCAGCAGGAATTATTTTGTACTAATACCCTTTGCTGTTACATTATCGACTCTAAAGTCCACACCACCGCTTTCGTCACGATGTCGATGATAGTGACTTGACCAGTCTTACGCCCTGGACTATGGACATTGGCCGTGGAAAAAGTATATCGCCGCCACCGCCTGAATATTGGTAAGCACTGCGTACTGAGGTTTCTTGCGCTGGAGTCGAGAATCCCGATGGTAGAGGCGAGGAAGCGATGACGACGAACTTGGTAGCGTCGACCCCTTGGGACAGCAAAGCACTGGGTGATTTTGACCAGGTCGCAGCACCGCCCACTGTGAAGACGTCCGAGCTTTGGCAGTGCACAAGTCTGGCTTCAATTTGCTTGCGAGTGCTGGCGTCATCTCGGCATGGACAAAACGGTCGGCAAAGGTGCCTATCATATTTTTGTCGGGGCTGGCTAGAAGCTCAGGGGGGAGCTGCTTTGGATCACTAGAAAGGAAACAAGGTAGGAGAGGCTTAAGTCAAACGCAGTATAAGTTAACACGTGGTCAGTGCTGGGTGCACAGTCGACAGACCGCGAGCTCCTTGATATTCTTGGTGGCGGCTGGAGTCGTGCAAATCGTGTCCGTGGTGTCAAAGATGGAGAGAAACAAACCATTGATCGGACCCAAGACGATAGGGCTGGTGCAACAACATACCATAAACGAAGAGCAATCCACTAGCCTGGTCCCTTGCATTTCGTACATGGTGTCACCAGCGCTAGAGCATTTCACAGCCGACCGCCAAGAAATCTCAAGATGGCTAGCATGACATTCCCACGAGCAGAAGCGCTCCGACAGCGCTTAAATGCCAATACAGGCTCTTGGCGTTTGCGTTTATTTGCATAGTTGATATAGTTTGCACACTCGTAAGACAGAGTAATGTCATCATGAAATCATAAGTCGTATTGAAAGTGATAAGGAATAGGAGGAGAGTGATTCCAACCTGCAACATTTGCGACAATGACCGAGTCCGTCTTAGCTAAGTCAAATTACCTGCCTTAGAGAGTACCTCGTCCCTACGTGGAACTTGGCTTACGACCATCTCCCAAAATGCTCTTCTTCTTTTCCTTGGCATCTCCGTCCAATGTGGCATCCTTGGCGCTGTCATCCACATCCAGGCCCGTGGTCTTGCAATCTGTGCCCTCCTTGTTCTCGGCGTCGTCATCGTCATCGTCGTAGTGGATTGGGCGGATGACCTTGAGCTTGACCGCTTCCTCATCATCGTTTTCGGCGGTGACCTTGTGGTAGACTCGCAGGCTGACGACTGCAACAGCGTTCCATGGGTCCTTTTCAAACTCGTCTGGCTCTTCTTCCAGAACCTGGGGAGTTTCGGCCGGAGCTGGCGGCTCACGGGAGGTGACAGCAATCTCCAATTCACGCTCAGAGAGGTCAGACAGGGCGCCAACACTGCTGATGTCGTCATCGTCGCTTTCTTCTTCCTCTTCTTCCTCATCTTCTTCTTCCTCTTTCTCCTCCTCTGCCTTCTTTTCCACAACGTCATTCTCTGCCTTGGCATCTTCAGACTTCTCCTTGGTCGCCTCCTCAGAGTTGACAGCATCCTCGTCTGTGTTGGACGCGGGGGTCAGAGGGCCCGCCTCTGTGGTGGTCGTCTGCTCTGCCTCAGTCGCAACCTTTGCTTGATCATCAGTGATCTTTCCGGTCTCCTCAGTTGTTTCCGGTGTTTTCTCGGCGTCCTTTTGTTCTTCAGACTCCGCGGCCTTGGCCTTGACAGCAGCCTTTTCGGCCTTGGCCTTTGCTTTCCTGGCCTTCTTTTCGGCCAACTTTGCCCGTTGCTTCTCCTTCTTCTGAAGATGCTTCTTGAGATACCTCTGATGCCTCTTTGTGGCGAGATAATGGCTCTCTTCTCGCGATTCCAGAAATTTCTTCCTGATTTCACCCCTGGCCTTGTCCTTGACCTTCTTCTCGTGAGCCTCCCTGGCTGCCTTCTCCTCGTCCGTCTCGACAAATCTTCCCTTGCTATGAGCGAGATCATATGCTAGCCCGATTCGGACCAGCTTTTCACGGCGTTCTTTGGCATTCTTCTTGATGACTTCGTCGACGGGTAGGAGATGCTCATAACGGGTGGCATCAACCTTGACGCGAACTTCGTACTCGCCAGCTTCCAACTCCAGCTCTACGTTGACTGATCGCGTCATACGTAGGGGAGTCTGGCTCCGGACCAGATAATCCTCATGGCCTGCCTTGTGAATCCGGAAGGCGAGACTGAAGGCATACTGGCCTTCGAGACCGCGGAAGTAGCGGTCATCCAGTTGAGATAGAACGACGACCACAGGGCCGGACTTTGATATGCTAAACTTCCAGTGTGTGTCTTGATAGTCGAGTTTCCAGGGGACAGTCAGTGTGGTCCAGGACTGGCACACGCGCCATTCAGGGCCAAAGAGTCGTGTCCGCTCAAAGGCCTGGTACTTGCGAAGGAGGTCCTTGTATGAGATCCAGAAGTCTCCATCATCGCCGAAGCGGTGTTCAAGCTTCGTAAGCCACTCAGGGGTCCATTCCTTTGAACCGTCACCTGTTCATATTGTAAGTAAAACCAACGTCCAACGTCCAATGGGTTATGACTTACTCCAAGCACCCGTCCACTCTCCTTTGCCCCAGGGGTTCTTGAGACGAAGCAGACGCTCGCCATCAATCTCAACAGCCTTTTGGATGGAATAGGCGTGGAGCTCGTAAATTCCCTTTCTGTCTCCCCAACCATTTCCCCAGATACCAGTGCTGCAGCCAAAGAGGAATTCCTCATTGACTTTCATCAACTCTTCCTTCCAGAAGCGTTCCTACCGGAAGATTAGATAAAAGCTGGGGCCGGGGACAGATAGCGAACTAACCTTGTCAAGGACATCTGTGGTCCAGAGCTCAGAGGTGATGCCTCCAGTTAGATCCTCAATACCCTCGCCGCCAAAGCCGCCTTCAATACAGGCGTAGTCTCCATGTGCCTTGGCATAGCACTTCTCAAGAAGGGGAAGCCAGGTTTCCTGCGGATGCGCACATTGGGCAAAGTAGAGGGCACTACTGTTGGACTGGTATACTCTGCGGTATGCCTCGTCTGAGTTGACGCGTTCAACATCGTCAAACAAGATTCGGTCAAAGAACCCTTCGTCGTAGTCGGGCTTGATGAGGTATAGCTGTGATCAATGTCAGCTTTATGTTTACAAAGAATTGAGATCGGGGCAAGAGTCATACGAAGTCATCAACAATCTCCGAGATCCACTCGCCGTCACGATAGAAAACGAAACCGTAGACACCAACAGCCTCGTCACGGGCAACACAGAGTCTCTCAATGAGGCCCTTTTTGTTACTTAGAGTACAGAGCGCGGCCATCAACCAACAGTCTCCATCACGACCCTGCCTTACATCGTTCGCAGTTGGGCCGTCGATGTAAAAGCAAGGGTTGTCGAAAATGTCCTCAACCCTCTTGACACTCTGCGGTTGGAGGTCATTCCCACAGTCATCATCATCCTTGAGGTTGGAAAGCGCCTGGAGACAATCGCGGGAGCCACCCTTGAGGTCGGCCTCGACGTCGAAATGGGGCGAGTCCCGATATTTTTTGTTAATGCGGCGGCACTCTTTGACAATCTTCTCGACCTTGGCACGGCACATGGCCGCGGCATCTTCGTACGATGCCTGTGTGTTTTTGGCCTCAATCTTCTTGTTCTTTTTGGCAACGATGTCGGTATAGTTGTTGGCAGGAGTGACGGTCGTGGCTTTAGAGTTGTTGATCAGCCGGCTAGAAAGACAAGTGATCCGCAAAAGTATGGAGACAGAGAAAACATACCCTTGCCAGGCTTCTTGGTTGTAAATTTGGACCAAAACTCGTCAATGGTCTCCTGCGGCGTCTGCTTGTTTCGCTTCACGGGCTTGGCCGCCTCCGCTTCCGGTGGCGGTGGGGGAGGCCTAGGGGAGGAGCTGGATGAGGCGACGGACATTTTGGCCGGTGATGGGGATTGAGGTTTGAAAATATGGCTGGTTTGTGTCTTTGTGAAATTGAACGTCTGAATGGCGAAGAATCGAGTTGGATATGCCAAGCTCAATGCGTCCCTGCGGTGGGTAAGAAGCAAGGTATCAAGCTTCCTGGGAGAGACACTGGTCAGCTTCCGCTATGACAGCTCAAGGCAAGAAGCACACCGCTTAATTGGACGTGTTCTTTTCACTGGAAGCTAGTCACCTTCAGGCAATTGACTGATGTCCCACCGTTACACGACGGGACATAAACAAGTAGGTAGATGGGAGAGGAACTGGACGGCAGGAATGGGGAAGAAGTGGAAGGGAGGAGTATCCACAGCTCGAGCGGCTGGGCTCACCGGTGCCTTTTATCACATCGCAAGCACGAGCTACAGACTACGAAGCATGCACGTCAGCTTGGCTGCCAGCTCATCACCATGAGCTCTTCCCCAGCCCCGTCTGCGCCAAGCTCCGCTTCTCCCCAAGCTGAACCGCCACCGTAAGCTCCCCTGCAAGCCAAACGCCGCGCACTGGGCGAGAACTGACAAGCCAAGCCAACAATCAAACACATCCGCGTCACCAGACGCCGCCGTTCACAGCTACGTACAGCGGCGCCTCCGGGAGAAAACAAAAGTTCATGCGATGAGACGCGCCTGGCCTGACCAAAACTCCAACTTCCGGCCCCCACAGAGAAATGGCCGCGTTAGTCCTCAAAACCCCTCCCGTATTATGTATGCTGTGTATCTTCCTCCGGCCTTGCGTGTAGCTCTCCTACCAATTGACGAGGGGCATCCAGCAGGGGGTCATGTCCGGGACCCTGCAAGCGTCAGCCCACTTGGCTTTACCTGTGCGTATCCCCGCGTAGGGCTGGGCGCTCAGCCCTGTAACAAACAGAACTTTGGTGTTTGTAGTGGGTGTAGCTCGTAGGACTCCGCAGCACCTGGACTCTGCTGCAGCAATGTGGCCCGAGACGATGCGGAGAAGCGGGCCATCCGAGTCTCATCTAAGTCTCATCTGGGTGCTGCTCAGACTTGCTGGTTGGTGACCGTCGTCGTCACGCTGTTGGGCGGCTACAACGGCTGACGTGCTCCCTGCGTTACAACACGGCCTTGGCTGCATGCGCTGAGCACTGTGGCATGTCTCTTACACCGGGGGGATGATCCCTTATTATAGAGACCTGGGCTACCCAGGGCTGACGATGCTGACGCTGCTGACGCTGCATACCCCGAACAAGCAGGTGGTCGGAGGCTTTAAGAAGGCGGCGGCACCTACGCAATCTTGGCAATCTTGGCGTGCATTATGAAGGTGCAAATTGCACTTGGCGGTACGGCTCTTCCGAGTTCCGCTCAAAGTCTCCGTTCGTATCCTTCGTCAGAATATGGACCAGAGGCCGGCCGAGTGAATGGCTGGGCCCTGTTTGTCCATGGGCGTATTGGTCAAGGTGACGTTGGGAGTCTGGCCTCAGTTACGCAGCACTCGCTCAAGCCTGACGAGAATTCGGCCCCCATTATCATCCGGCACCATCTCATGGGAAAACTTCAACGGTAGCTTAATGCCACTTCCCTTCCATCTTGTGTTGTTGGGGGTTTCTTTTTCTGAATCAATTCATTTACAGCTCTGCCCATTGCATCGCCTCTGTCCACACTTCAGCTCCCCTCCGATCCAGCAACCACAACAACAGCCATCCGAAAGAGGGCCCTCCTACGCACCAGGCCCTCCCTTCTTCTCTTCTCTTATCCTCTTTTCTCTTCTCTTATCCTCTTTTCTCTTCTCTTGCCTCCTCTGCCGTTCTGTGGGACGTCCTCTGCACCACGCGGTCCCCAATTGCGATTAGAGCCGCAAGGGCCGTTGTCGTCCCTCGGAAACCAGAACAACATCGTCTCCCCATCGCCATCGATCAATCTCTCCTTCAGCCCACCACTCTCGCGCACGCGTCCACTGATCCTTGCCGCCAGGCGGCACACAAGCTTCCCGAGCCTCAACCATCCCCACACCTAGGCGGGAAATGGCCTCTCTGGTCAAAGCCTGTGACTCAGCGCGTTTCCAAGCTCAACAACACATCAGCCTCGCGGGGTATATCCTTCGCAGGTTGCCGTAGAATTCTCAAGTCGTTAAGAGCCATGTGACAGCGTCTGTCGTTCAAAAGGTAGTTGAGTGAATGATCCAAGGGAAGGTGTCATAATGCGGAGATCCGCCCAGAGACCCCGTAGTAACCAAGGATCCGCACAAACAAGTCTAGGTGAAAAGATATAAAAAAAAAGGAAAATTGTTGGTAGATGTCGTCCCCTGCTTCGCCGCCCCACATGTCTTCGTCATTACCCGCAAGGCTCCCAATGCTTCAGGGGCATTCCGGAAGAGCAGTCCGTCACTGTCGCCGTTGATGGACCTCGAAACGACAGGACTCGAGGCTTTTTCCAGGTAAAAGAAAGAGGTGCAAGATGAATCGAGTTGGACCGAAGACGCCGTGCAAAGCCGATGCCGGAGAAATATTGCGGGCCTGCATGATTCGGAACAAAATAAACATGAACTTGAACGTAGAAATAGTGTGAGTGTAAAGGTCGAGTTGGAATATGTTCACGTGTCGGCATCAAAAAAGAACAGCAATGTAAAAAGATACGAAACACATCCGGCGGCCTCCTCAGATCGTTCCCACCATGTAGGTTCCGATCTCGTTGGCCTCTATCAAGCCGGTCCCGTCTCTGGGCTGGGCTTGACAGCATGTCCTGGATGTGCTTTAAGCCACAGGGGCGATGGGAGCGATGGGAGCAACGGCGGGGGCGGGCACGCTTCCCAAGTCGACGACCTCAGGGGGAATCTCGCCCCCGGCGTGAGGGTGGGGGATGGCGTTCTTCTGAGCGCAGTCCCGCGAGATGTGGCCAGCCTCGCCACACTGGTAGCAGGTCTTTCCAGCAGTGTTGAGAGGACCGCCGTTGGGGGCTGTGCAGTCGCGCGAGATGTGACCCAGCTTGCCGCAGGCGTAGCACTTCATGGCCTGAGCCTGGCAGTCGCGGGCAAAGTGGTTAGGACCACCGCACTTGTAGCAGGTAGCGGGACGGGGACCACCAGCGAAGCCACCACGGCCGTAGCCACCGGTGTAGCCACCACGGCCCATGGGGGCGCCACGGCCCATAGAGGGACCGACGGGGTTGGGGCAAGCGCGCTATTAAATCCATGTTAGTCTATTGATATCGGTGAAGAACGGGCCTTGGGAGGCATACGGCGAGGTGGCCGGGCTGGCCACAGTTATAACAGCGGCCGCTGGTCCCGGTGCCGCTCAGGCGGAGGGTAGGGCAGTCAGCCTGGACGTGGCCCAGTCCCTGGCAGTGATAGCACTGCTTGGCCTCGGTGGTACGGGGGAGAGGGCAACCGTTAGACTCGTGGCCTGTTCATGGAACCGTCAGTATGGGTGGTGGTAATGCGTAAGGTTGGGTAGGGCCATACCGGGCTGCTTGCCTGTGAAAGGAGAGTTAGCTTCAAGAACAAGTGAGAGGCATAGGACGGGGACACATACAGTTGTAGCAAAGGCGCTCGGCGGATGAGCAGACCTCAGCGTAGTGGCCAACATTGCCACACTTGTAGCACGCACGTCGAGAGAGGGAAGACATGATTATGGTAGGTGTCTAGAGATTGATTTGTCAGTAAGTATATCCACGTTGGACGCTTCGTGTGTTGGTCATGTTGTCGCCGGCATAGTTTCCGCGCCCAAGTCCGTCCCGTTGGGGTCGCATCGAAGTCCAGTGAGGCCAAATACTGGCAGCATTGTATCCCTGAGTATTGTTGAACTCGGCGCAAGAAGGAGTGGCGTCAGTGGTCGGTGGTGCAGGGCCCGAGGAATGCCTCGAGGAATCTGTTGGTGCCGGGATCGTTGTGGATGGGGCGATAATTCGCGGCGCATGAGAAATGCTGGGCTGCCACGCCAGAAAACGCGCAAATGCGACGAGGCGGGCCGGAATCGCATCGCATAGCGCTGTTGACTGCGGGCTCCCCTGTCAAGCGACACGAAGGCCTAGAAGGGTAGATACTTGTTGTGTGAAGTCGGCGAAACTTGTAATATCGATCGCGAGGAGTGACGGCGACGTTCGGGAGTGACCCCGCATCCGGTTCTTGGCTTCGGAATGTTGGTATGCCGGTCTGCAGGTCGCATATCGCAAGGCCTTCGGGTCGCAATGCGTCGCGGTCGGGCTCTGGCCTTCGGTGGTTGCACCGGGTTTCGGGTCGCACACGGAGGTCAAACGGCGCGGACCGGGTCGAGGTTCGGACGAGGAGTCGGAAGAAGGAGCGAATGCGGTCTTGGAATATGCGACGTCGACGGCCCACACTCGGATACCAGAAGCGACGACGAGGTTGAAATGCGCAGATGAGAAGCGACAATATCGAGTTGTTGAAGCGTGCGACGGGATCGGGCGTCGGCGACCAGACCATGGGACGGAGGGGGGATAGAGCGTCCAAACACACAAAACGAACAAACCACACTTCCACTCACCTTTAAAGACTTGAGGTTATTTGGGGATAAAATCGACGACGGTGTTTTCTACACAGCGAGTATGGCAGATGGTACTTTGAGCAGACAAGCGTCACCAACTTTCTTCCAGACGTGTTTAAAAATTTTCGCGCGAGGGAAAGATGAGGGGAGGAGGACGGAAGGAGGAAGGGAGTGAGGGATACTACGATTGTGGGGAGGGGGAGGGCTGCTGCTGCGGCGCGCGCCTTGCTGCTTCTGCTTCGCCTGCGCTGGGGAAAACGGTGCGACGGGTGCGAGTGCGTGTGGGCAGGAGGCGCGGCGGCGGGTGGGTAGGTGGATGGCACCTTCCCGTCGCTTCCACTGGCTGTCGGCCCAGAGGTAATTAACCATGAATGATTACTGGCGCTTATTACACTGGCCGCGGGACGCCAGGCGCTGGGGACGAAATGGGGTCCACTCCTCGGGACCGCGCTCGGAGCACTGCGCGCTAGGCGAACTGTGGTGTTTTGTGGGCAAGGGGAGGATGGATGTTTCCACATGCTATGTTGTACGTAAGGCCTGGCGAACTGTGAGTGATGTAACGACGGGCGGCGGAACGGCAAGCAGCGAGGCGGCGGAAAGGACAAGATGGCGAGAGGGTGCGACGGAGCATCCGCTGGGCTAGAACGAGTTATTGCCTCCTAAATTCGCTCGTCCAGCCATTAGCGACCTTTCCCGGTTGGAAGATGGTGCCTGGCCAGATTGGGAAAGTAACACACTCACGACCCCTCCTTCCCATTCCCCTTCCCCCGTTGGATCCACAGAAATGGACAGTTCAATGCAGGGACTAACAGGACCATCGGCTTGTTCCTTCCTACCGCGAGAAATACCTAGGTAGTAGTGCTTGATATATAGACAGCGTCTTCACGTGATCCACGTCTAATGTCAACATCAAATCCAACGACAAACAAGATTTACTCTCATGCTCCGGGTAAACCCCTCCTCTCTCTCACGCACCTTTGCCGATCAACGCAACGAAACACACACTGGTGCCCTCCTCGGATGGACAGCTCCATCAATCATAGGCTGCTAAGCCTGTCCAGGCGATGATGCCCGGCCAGCGGACAGGCTGCCCGCGCACCCGTGCCGTCCAAGGGAACCGCGTGACATGCAACATGCCGCGTCGCCCCCATGTGTCGTCAAGCTGGATCCTTCCGAGGCAGCTGCCCTTCGCCAGCCAGCCAGTAAAGATGGGTCCTGGTTTGGGCTTCTACGATGATTTGAACTGGTCGGCTCGGATTGGGTCACAGACCAAGCAAGGTTCACCGACACGGTGGCCTGTGTCCTTGGTCTCCATGATGCCCAATCGACGTCAAACCGGGTGCCATGCATTTTGAAGCCGGGCCAATCTTTGCGCTCGACAGTCGTGACACAACGCGAACATGGCCATTGTATGGGAGCTAGTTCGGGGACCTAGTCTTCTTCTCTCCTGATTTGCGTACTACGTAGATAGACTGATTCATGATACGGCGTGTATTTCGTGGGCGTTACCTAGGCTGTCGGTAATTGCCTACTCAGTTCGGCAAGGGGAGGCCAGGCGAGCTAGGATGTCTTCTTCTTCGGCTATTCTTCACACAACCTACATCTGCCCATTGCCAACCTGGCCTTGTGTAGGGTCGAGTTGACCGCTAACATGTGTTAATTACTGTTGGGCAATCCTAGCTGGACACAGCGCATCTCTGGCCATCGTCCAATTCCTCCTCATTCGAATTCCTTGCCAGGTCATGCATGGTTAATGACAGTTCAGACATTATTAGGAACCCTCTACCTCAATCACATCATTGAATGTCTTCACCTAGGAATGATCCGCTTCGCCAACTCCAGCGTCCAGCGCATGGTAATCTGAGCGGCGATATCCTCCCTGATAGGTGAGCTCAATTAAACCTTTGCAATGGAATATTCAACCAAAGCACTCACGCCTCACGATCTTGACATACGTGCCACACGCCCCATCTCCGAGGGGTGCATTGGAAGAGGAACATCCATTGTGGGTGCTGTGGACCGAGGTGCTGCCTCTACCACATATGATACACCATCGTCCGAGGCATATGAAGGCGGCCGAGGTCCCGAACGTGTGGTTGGTCGTAGCTGTGCTTCATCCGCGGCCTCGTTGCGTTGCCAGAATAGGCGATTCGGGTCTACTCGCTGTGGCTTCGTGTTAGCTCTATTGCCAAGGAAGAATTCAATCTAGCGACTTACCACGCTCTCTCGCCATAGTCCATATGCCGGTGGCTTCGACTTCCCCGCTTCGCTTTCCACTCCAGCCGCCTCCTCATCCCGAGCGAGAACAACTTGGATTGGACGATTTGGCACCGCGTATCCCCGAGGCCCATACGTTTGCGTCTCCGGCAGGCGTGTTCGCCCAGAAGCGTCACGCTTCCTCTTGAAGATCATAATAACAAGTCGGAGAAGGCCGTGGAAAAAGAAGACGGTGGCGATGAGAATGACGAGTATCAACATGATAGTCATCTCGCTAGTTCTAACCTTTTGCGAAACGGAGAGGGCCAGATCTAGGGTTGAGGATTAGTACCATCACTCATAGAGATGACCGAGGGACTGGAGGTTAATTGCAAGATGACTTACAGACAATGATAAGCAATATCATGATCAAACCCGAGACTAAGCAACGGAGAATCTGCGCCCGCAAATGCTTCGATTTTACCCATGGGATACAGAACAGGAAGCGCTTTGGGTGACGGGAGCGATGATGTCGGTGGGGGCTACGTTGGTCGCTACTCGGACTTCGCCCATGTTCTTGCCGTCCCGGATCACTCACGGTCTCAGCGGCCTGTGATTCTAGCGCATCATTTTGGTTTGAGGTGTCGCTATAGGCTAGAGGAGGTGGCCTCGGTGACGGTGTTGCTCTTGACGATAGCTCGGTCGATGACTCGGTGGATGATATCGCGGCCTGGTTACCTTCTGGGTGTGGCTCACGCGAGGGCTGATGGTGATTGGACCTCGCGGTCCATGGTCTGGCGAAATTTGGAAACTGAAATGATCTTGACGGCGCATCTGGTACTCCTTGTTCGAGATCTGGTGACTTGGGGCTTTCGACGGCTACGCGGTAGGGTTCCTCCGTTTGTGGTGGCGGTTGGCCTCGTCGAAAGAGTCGCAGGAACGGGCGATGGGATGTTGGATGTGTTGGTTGCATCTCTTGCATGTTTAATTCGCCGTGGCGTTCAATGCGAGCACGTCTGATAAGATCGGCGCGAATCCTCTCCATGGTAGCAGGATCCTCCTCCATTGTGTACGCCTAGTCTGGGTCAAGATCTAGGATTAAGTCTATCGGCCTTGACGCGGTTGGAATTGGCAACAAGATAGACTGCGATCGTCGGGATCGTGTGAATGGACTCTCGTCGGGGACTGTGTCGTCGAGAATATGTCGTCGAGGATATATCGCTGTCGTGGTAATTCCTGTGTCAGAGTTGTGGAAGAAGAGCCGTCTTAAATAAAGAGGTACGGATGTCTAGGAGTTTCCGCGGTCGTGTTTAGGAGGAAGATGAAGAATAAAGAAATGGTTGTATGGAAAGAAAATTCGAAAGATATAATGAAAGGCGTAACGAGAAATGAATCAATGAGAGGAAGCTGGTTGCGGCATCAAGGAAATTATTGGGACATGGTGCAACTCCAAGACACTGACAAAAGCGGAAGTGTCGCCTTCAACCGAGGCCGTACCAGGACGCGTTCGTCTAAGAGCTTTGAGATGCGGTGCACCAAAAGAACCGGGAAAACAGAAAAATAGAGAGAAAGAGAGAATACGAGGGGATGAGGAGAGTGTATACGATTCCCACCACTGCGTCCTGCGACCAAGGTCACGTCGATACCGGCCTGAACCACGGCGGCCAACGAACCAAGTCACGAAACCAGGGGAGGTGATGGGGGGATGATGGGGGGATGAGGGGGCGGCAGGGATCCGCAATGGACCAGACACTACGGGCCATGGTGAACCCATGCTGTGACAGCGGGCGTGTTGCAAAAGGAACAAGGCACACGGCAGCCTCTCATCTCTGGGTCGGCACACGGGCGGAGGCGTTGGAGGCGGCGAAGGAGCGGCGGCAGGGGGAGGCCCGTTCGTCGGTGCGGCCGGGGTTGGCGAGCTGAGAGGACGAGATCCTGTGGTTTCAGCGGTTTTGGGACGTCGTCATTTGGAGATGAGTGAGACGCGCCATGCAGCCACGATGGCTTTGGGCCCGCGTTGCCTAAAGCAGCTGCCGTCCGTGGTCAATGCCTCACTGGGTGCTTCACTGGATGCTTCACTGGGTGCTTCAGGTGTTCAGAGCTGGAGGTCATAACACAGCGCAGGTCGGGGGGCGCTGTGGCGTAGCCGTTCTTGGACCCTCGTTTGATACCTCCGCAAGTGGCCAACCACGCGTCGCCTTGGACAGGCACCTGAAACCCCTGACAGCCCTTGTCAGTACGACACCTCAAGCCATCAATTAGGACAAATCCATTGGGTGGTAATGAAAGGACTAACAAGGAGCGTATCATGCGAGACTAGGATCCTTTTTGTTCCTCTTTCATTTTTCATTGTATTTCTTCTTCTATTTGGGGGGGATTGTTCCCAGTCTACTAAGTTAGGTGCCCGGCTCACTTTTGCTCGTCCCTCCCAGAAGGTCTAGGCTGTGTGTCATACACATGTAACACGACATCTCCCAGACCCTCTTCTCCAAAGCACAGTCAGGGTGTTTGGCACATCTTGATCGACACCCCGGATTTCCCCCAATGATATTTATAGATGCCCGCCCGTGATTTCTTCGTGTCATCTGCCTCCTCTGCTCCATTGAAATCTGTTCCCCTTTGCTATGCGCAGCCCACTCAATAGGTGGGTGAATCGACCACTGTAAACCCATCACCCGCCATTCTCATTATATCATCATCCACGCGACAAATTCACACCCTGTATTATCTGCTGTTGTAATCCCCCGGGGCAGCCACATGTCCCCGAAGGTCAAGCAGAACAATGTCCTCACAGGGCAGGACTGGTTGCTAAGGTTCTACCTCCATGAACCGGGTGGCTCCTTGGTTAGAAACTGACGGCGATTCTGAAGTTATGGCAACCATAAGTAGCTATATGAGGTTGTTGTCTCAACTTCCATTGCTTGCACTCATTTCAGCTCGCCCAAGAGCATTGTGCGATCGGAAGACGCGGAGAGTACTATATCTTGTAAGCCAAACGGAATTGAATCGGTCATGAAAGGTCGATACTTACGAATTGGCTCCTTGCCGGGAGCAAACTCGGCGCAGTTAACCGTACCCTTGTGCCCAGGAAGCTTGTAGCTGAGCTTGCCCGTTTCGCTCGACCACACCATCACCGTGCCGTCGCCTGATGCTGCCGCAATCTTCTTGCCCTCCGAGTCCCAACTAGCTCCCATCAGGTTCTTCTCCAGGCCCATAGTCGCGCCGTCAAAGGTTCGGATGTGTCTCTCGGTTGGTGCAAATGGTCGGATGTCCCACGTCCTGACGGTAGCATCCATAGCGTAAGAAACGAGCGACTGCGAGTCCGGCGAGACCTTTAGGGACATGATGGTGTCCGAGTGTCCCAACATAGAGTAGACAACCGACTTCTTCCTCAGGTCCCACACGCGAATATCGTTGTCGATGCCACCAGCGTAAATCTCATTGCCCGCCTCCGAAATCGCCACAGCGGTAATGGGGAATTCGGTCTGGATGTAGTCAACCGCATTCTTTGATCGGGGGTCCCAAATGCCAATCGTCGAATCGTCGCTACCGCTGATGAGCAAGTCCTCTCCTCGCCTGCTGATATCCATCGAGTTGATTATTTCCTCGTGTCCGACATATCGACGTATCCGCGTTCCCGATGTCAAGTCCCAGCTTGCAAGGTGCGTGTCGGCCGATGCCGAGTACAAAATCTCCGAGTCGCGCGACCACTGTAGGTCGAGAATCGCACCTCGGTGTCCGTTCAACACACCATAGTTCTCGCAGTCGCCGTAGGTTCTCCAGAGCACTAGCTAGCATTAGCCACGAGATTCCCTCCTCATGAAAGGAGCCCAATGGGACCTACTAATGGATCTATCCATCGATCCTGACGCGATCAGGTTGCCGGTCGGGTCAAACTTGGCCGCAAAAATCTCCCCCGAGTGTCCGGAGAGCTCCATTACAGGCGCCTGCAACCCGCTCGTTCTTGGGGTCTGCAAACAGTCAGCTACTACGCATGGCATTGATCAAGAAATACATACGCTCTGCACCAGGGCATTGCCCGACGCATTGAGGCGCGCGAGTGCGCCAGTCGAGGAGCTAACATTCTGTCGCTTGACGAGCGACTGGGACATGCCCGGGTCATCGTCAGCGGGACGCTTCTCTGCCGACATTTTGAGATGTGGAAAGTCGCCGGGTATCAACAGAAACAAAGTGCGACCCAGAAATCACTGACGCGTTCTCCACTGAACAATTTCGCGAAAGCTATCGACAAGCTGCTTAGTCGTTGAGGATGCCGTGGTGAACTTTCGTCCAATGCAAATGCAGAACCGCGTCTGATTGGTGGCCGGGCCGAGAGTTGTTCCTACGTCGGTGATCCAGAACCTCCGTGCACCGACTGCGCCAGGGTGACGTTGATGTCCGGCTCGCCTAGCTCATAGCATCACTTCCCCTGGCTTGGATCAAGATACAGCTCCCCAAGCCCGCCGCCATTCTCCAGCGCACATCCTGTGCTATCAGACACAAACTACTGCCATTGTTGCGCCCGTTAACACCGCTCCCCTAGCCGTCAGTGCCCAACCCGTGCCACCAAAGGCTAGCTGCGAGCCCCACCTTGGACACCGTCCCCAACCAGCACAATGTCGGCCAGCAAGGCATCTCGTGTGGGCGAAGAGTATGTAAACAAGAAGCCTCCTCCATGTGAGATTTTCCAAAGCTAACATGTCCTTAGAATCTGGAAGTATGTTCATGGTCAATGCGCAACCCAGGAGAATAGAGAATCTGACGTCGAATAGAACCCGAATTGACAAGGTCAATGCCGAGCTCGTAACCCTGACCTACGGTACGATTGTTGCGCAACTATGCAAAGACTACGAGAGCGACTATGTCGAGGTGAACAAGCAGTTGGATAAGATGGGGTACAATATTGGACTGCGTCTCATCGAAGACTACCTCGCCAAATCCAATACCATGAAGCGATGCGCCAACTTCCGCGAGACGGCCGAAATGATTGCTCGGGTAGGAACACTTGTCTTTTTAGGCAGCCGTACATTAGCTAACATACGAGAACAGGTTGGGTTCAAAATCTTCCTCAACATCACCCCACAGGTGACAAACTGGACGAGTGATAATAATCAATTCTCGCTGGTATTTGACGAAAACCCGTTGGCAGACTTTGTCGAGCTGCCCGATGATGGCCGAGCACAAGACCAGCTCTGGTACTCCAACGTACTCTGCGGCGTGCTCCGAGGAGCTTTGGAGATGGTTCAGATGCAGGTAGAGGCTCACTTTATAAGTGACATCCTTCGGGGAAACGACAGCACAGAGATGAGGGTTTCGCTGATACGGTATATTGATGATGAGCTGCCACCGGAGGATGACTGAGAAGCGGGATGCAAGTGACGGAGAAAGCAATGGCGAGAAGAACCCGACCGCGGCTGCATTCGTCCCGTCAGGGACCTGACACGAGGACCTAAGGTGGAAGAGAGAATACTACAGTGCTCGTTGATGAGAGCAGATGCGAGGGCAATACTGATGGACCAAGCTCGTTCGAAATCTCGAACTGGGAGCGGATAACACCCATTCGAACACGAGAGAATCCTGGTCCAATGAGAGTCACAGGGGTTCAGGGGCAGAGCCACGGAGCTCGGCATATGATGTTTCAAGCATATAGACGACCCGGCAGAGGACGGGCAGACAGACGAACGATGATAAAGAGACGATCCATCTGAAGCCAAGACCAGATGCAGTTCTACAATATTTCCGAATCGGCCAATTACTAAATTAGGCCTCGATGGATCTGGAGAACCTGGTAGGGCGATATGAGAGTCTAGTATGTGGAGGGTTCGGAGCGGCCCCAATCTTCTCCGATAACTATCGTGGAAGGCAAAAGCCCTCAAATTCTCCACAGCGGTTCGGCGGGTTTTATTCGCAAAGGCGGGTAAGGAGCAATGCTGAGCCAACAAGGGAGGCGAAGAGGGCGAGACTGGCGACTGGTAATAAGAGAGTGGTCCGTGGGAGCGCGTGAGAGCGCGTGAGAGGCCTGTGAGAGCATGATGAGGGAGGCCAAGTGGGCACTCAGGCCAGAATGACGGCGAGATCCCTGCCTGAGGCACTGGGGCCATCCAGGATAGTGCCTCAGGTGCCGACGTGATTGTGGTGCAGTCCCAGGAATACGCAGGGCTAGTTTGAGATTTACGTACCGAAAAATATTGCAAACGGTTGCCAACGGGACGCCTCCTGAGCGGCAAAGCACCAGAGCCTCAGGGTAGTCATCCACTGTAAACTAGCGCGCTGCAGCCCTGTGAATCAAGCCTATGCACATCCCCCAAGTTATAGCGGACGGCCCCTAAATTTACCCACCGGTCTAGAGTCTGTCCCCGAATTTTAGGGCTTCGATCCACTGACAGCTCCAAAACCGCCGTGCTGGGAGCTGAAGCGCCCGCGGAAGCTTCCAGCCACCTTCCGTCCTTCCTTCCTTCCAGCCGTCCGCCACACGTTGGTTGCGGAACTTGCATCCAACTTCGGGTTTATGCATAAACGGGCGCGTGAGTAAGATGAGGCGCCTTATACGAAGGACATGCCACCACCTGGATTTCAGTTTGGTCAGGCCGCCAGCGTCGAAGACGCTCGAGAAATATTTGGCGCAATCTGCATGTTTCCAATGCGGGAATATGGTAGCAAATTATCTCTTCTGCCGTGTAAAAGTAAATGTTTGTTGAGAAGGCGCAGTTTGCGATGGAGTTTGCCTGCACACGCATATGTGCATGTCTCTCCACTTTCTCGATAAACCCCCGTTAGAACCATTGACAGGCGCGCTGTCCCCCCCTGGATTTCATGTAGCGATGTCTTTTCCGCTGTGAGCCCCGAGCCGCGCCGTGCAAGTCGAAGTGGCAGTGATTGAGACGGAGTCCAGCCTTGCCTGCATTTCGGACAATCACTTGTGCTTGGAGACTTGGTTATTCCCTCAATCTGCTTGTTTGCCTCCTGGCCTTTCTCTCAGCCTGGTCACGCCTGGAGCCGAAAGTACAGCGTGCGCAGAACAGCGCATCCGGAGCTGCGAGTGAGTGAGCCTGAAGAGCGAGCACCCTTCAAACGGGATCCGGAAACCCTCCACCGCCAAACAACGAACCACGTTTTTCCCTTCCCCTCACACACACACACACTCCCTCTCTTTTCTCTCCTTTTCCTCCTCTCATATTCGCTCTACTTTTCTCCATCTTGGAACCAGCCCAACGTCCCGTCGAGTGTTGCCGGCCACTGCCCCAGCGCGCGCCGCCCACTCTACGACCAAGCCCCCCCCCCCCCCCCCCCCCCCCGGTTGGTGCTTCTGGTGCTGGGTACCTGCGCCACGCCCTGCACAGTGCTACAACACGAGGTACCCCCTACCGACGGGCCTATTCATTTATCTGCGTGCTCTGGCTCTAGGGCTCCCCCGGTACAGTAAAAAACCACCCCCGTCCTCCCGTCGCTCTCTCTCTTTTCCCGTCAAGTCGGTCGTCTCCATCCCATCCCAGGCGGCCAGCGCCCACCTCCACCAAAAACCAACCAACCACACCATCATCGCGACACCAACGCCCGTCGCCCATCGCCTATCGCCCATCCGCGCCATCGCCATCGGCCTCGCTGCGGCTCTCTCCTCCTCGCCGCTCTCTCTCCCGACTGCTTCCATCGACGACGCCCTCAATTACGCCCCCTCCCGCGCGACTTGCACCGCGTCCCCGCCTCCTGGGATCGCCGCCCGTCACGCCCACGCCGGTCGGCTGTCCAGCGCCAGCGCTCCGCGTGGTGGCACGTCCTGGTGGCTAACCCAGCAAACTTTTTGGCCTCATCGCCTCCCTCCCCCATCCCCATCACACCATGGCCATGAATCCAAACATCAACATGGCCGCCATGAACCAAATGGGCGGTCCTGTTGGCGGCGCTCCCATGCCCATGATGAATAATGGCGCCGTCAACCCTCAGGCTGCCGCCCAGGCTGCTGCCGCTGCCGCTGCCCGACAGCAGCAGATGAACGACGGCCAGCGCGGTGTGCTCAACACGTACATCTACGAGTACTTTATTCGATACGGCATGTACGACTGCGCTCGCTCCCTCCTCAACAGCGATCAACAGGTCAACGTCCTCAAGGAAGGCGCGAACCGTCGTCGCGACGAGAACGGCAACGTAATCAATGGCGTCGGCGACGACCCCATGGATACCGATTCCAAGGACGACATTGACGCCAAGTTACCCGACGGTCTCCCTCCTCCCAAGCTACCCATGCCTGCCTCCGACACCTCCTTCCTCTACGAGTGGTTCTGTCTGTTCTGGGACATTTACAACGCGCAACGCGCCAAGGGCGGCAACGGCAACGTCAACCAATATGTGGCACACACTCAGGTATGTCTCGTGGTTCTCCCACCATCTCCATATGCCCTCTCCTACGCCCGTCGCGGTCCTCTGCTCCTTTTTATTGCCTGCGGGCTTTCCTCATCAATCCCTAAATGCCGCCGATGGCGGTGATTCTTTATAAACGTTGACCCCTTACAGCAACAATCTCGAATGAAACAGAACCAGCAACAGGAACTCCTCCGCCAGATGCGGCCCGACATGACTCCACAGCAGTTCCAAATAATGCGTAACATGCAAAATGGCGGCATGGCCATGAACATGAAGCAGGGCAACCTCGCTCGCGCCGCTATGGCCAATAACCAGAACAAGTAAGCCTTCCCCCGTCTCACAAACACGACGTCCCTGTGTAACCCCGAACCCATAATCTAATACACACTGTCTAGTCCCCAGATGCAAATGCTCCAGCAGCAGGTCAAGCAAAACCAGATGCAGAGGGATCCCTCTGGCATGGACGCCAACCGCGAAAGACCCTCCTCCCCCGCCTCCGGCGAGAACGCCCCTTCACCTTCCAAACGACAACGCATTGACGGTGCTCCCTTCAACCCCAACCAGCCCGGTGGTATGATGCCCAACGGCCGCCCGGTTCAGGGCATGCCTGGTCAACAGATGCCTGGTAACGGTAACGCCGCCGCTCACCAGATGCTCGCCGCCAGCGGCATCAACCCGAACAATCTGAACCCCCAGCAGTTCCAGAACTTTGCCAACGCCCCGCCAGCCGCTCAGCAGAAGTCCATCGCAACATACGCTCAGAATCTCCAGCAGCACCACGGGAACCAGATGGGGAACAAACAGATGCCTGGTGCAGGTGGTCCTCAGGGCCAGGGATCTCCGATGCTCCCTCAGGGTCCGGATGGCACTACCTTGAGCGCTTTCTATAACCCCAACGAAATGGGTGGTCCCGGTGGCATCCGGCCAGGACCCGGAGGCCCTCAGGCCGCTGGTAGCAGCAATCACGCGCTCCAGGACTACCAGATGCAGCTGATGCTCCTTGAGCAACAAAACAAGAAACGACTCATGATGGCCCGTCAAGAACAAGACACTATCGGCGGTGCACCTGGTGGTCCTGGTGGTCCCCCCGGGCCCAACGGACAGCCATTCCCTGATGCCTCCCCTCAGGCCATGCGAACAGGTGCTTCCCCTAACCCTGCAGAGCAGATGAAGCGCGGCACCCCCCAAATGAACAATGCTGGTATTCCTTCGCCAGTCCCCGAGGGCGGCCAGTCTCGTGGCTCTCCCAACCCCGCCATGAACTTCATGGGCAACCATGTTGATCCCAACATGGGTCCTCACTTCTTCAAGGGCATGGATGGCAACATGGCTACCCAGCAACAGATGAACGGCATGAGGCCTCCTAGCTCGCACCCTGGCCAGCCATTCAACGGACAGATGAACCCGCAGCAGATGATGGCTGCTCGACAGCAGCAAGCACAGCAGCAGGCAGCACAGCAGCAGCAGCAGCAGCAGCAAGGCCAGCCAGGGCAGCAGCCCCAGGGTCAAGGTACCCCTCAGCAATGGCAACCTGGACCTAACGGACAGATGATGCCCCAGGGTATGCAACAGCAGAGTCCGCAGATTCAGGGAACGCCACAGCAGCGATCTATGCCACCCCCCTCGGCTCCTGCTGCCACCGGCAATGCCAACAACCGGACAACTGCCTCTCCCCAACAAGCTGCCGCAGCTCCTCCTACGCCTAACCAGGGCAACAAGCCGGCCCCCAAGAAGAAGGAGAGCAAGAGCGCCAAGGACAAGGTAAGCATTCTTTCGTATTTGATTTGGACATGAAGATTAACAAGCTTTCAAGCGCGCCGCCTCCCAGAAGAAGTCTAATCAGAATCTTAACAACGCGGGAGCGACCCCTGCTGGCGAGAACAGCGGCGAGCAAGACACGCCTGCACCTGCGACACCTATTACCCCGGCCACTGCAAACTTCAAGAATGGCCAGAACGCCAACGCTGGTCAGAACGGACAACCCACAAGTGGTCCCGCTGCTGCTCCCGCCCCTGCAGCTGTGGCCACGGTCACCACCGCTCCTCCCGTCCCTGCAGTTGCGCCTCAGGGTCATGGAGACCCCAACCAAAACGGAAGCCTTATGGACAACTTTGGCAACATGGTATGTTGGCCCCTTCCCATGTATACCCTTGAACTTGAGTGCTAACTATACCTTTGCAGGACTTTGGAACTATGGAATTGGCTAACCCCTTGCAATCGGGCGATGTGCTCAACGACTTTGACTTTGACTCGTTCCTCCACGATGGTGATGCGGATAACCAGCCGTTTGATTTCAACGGGGCGTTCTCTGGGATTGAGAGCGGTGAGATTGGGGCAGAGTGAAAGCGGCGGCAAACGCGTTGGGTCGGCATTAACATCTTGGGTCAAACTAATTCTGGCATCATTCGTCATGGCGTTTTTATGTGGAAATTATATCATGGTCATGCGGCGATCAGGTCCCAGGGGGGTTATTGCTCCTCTGTGGTGGCTTATGGGGAAAAGAGTTCTTGTGCTTTACTTGTCAGATGTTTTCGTTGCTCTTTATACTCTTGTGGAACTTGGCTTACAGCTCTCTTTTCCTTCTCCTTGTCTTCCCTTTTCTTTTTTTCTTTTTTCTTTGTTTGTCCAGTGTCATTCCGGCCGTTGACGGTTTTCAAAGCAAAGATATGGTGGGGAACGGCGGAGCGAACCCATCTCCTGTAAAGTGCTATTCGGTGTATTCTGATGCTAACTGCGAAAATCACATACCATACTATTTTTTTCATGTATCATCGAAGAAGAAAAGGCCGAGATTTCTTGTTCGACTTGAGTGCACAGCAGACGGTTGTCGTTTCCGCGTGTCATTTGACAGTGATTGTAATGAAGTATGATGAACGAGGCATCTCAACTCTCACCTACTCCAGTGGAAGCGAGGAATGCGATCCACGCATGACAAGGGAATACCCCCTCAACGAGAACTCTCCTTCTCCTCGGAGGTATCTTGGCGTCGGGATCACCAGTTGATGTGTTTTCGTATGCACGCAGCCATCGTTTGTCTATCCATTCTTTGGCTCAAAGTCCATAGAGCTGTCCGTTACGGAAAGGCAAACACACGTATCATTAACGGCTACCGGGAAACTCAAAATGTATGAACAATCTCCTTTTGTATGGTTTCTCAATTGCGCCATTGCTTAATCTAGGGTATCTAAAGGGTTCTAGAAAGAATAATACATTTCAACAAATAACAGCAGAAAACAAACACAACACAATCAACGGTCCCGTTGCCTCACAGGGCAACAAATGACCTTCTCTGTGACATCTTGAGCACATCAACGTCTGAAATAACGAGGGCGACTGGTTGGTTTGTCCTCACTGACCGCGGGTCAATGGGTTGAAGAAGCGAAAAGGTGCCTCCAGACTGCACGCAGCCGGGGCAAAGACAAAGACGCGCTGCGGCTTGTCTAGGCGGACTCATAAACGGCAACATACATGACTTCCATCATGTTGGCGTATCCAGATTCGGTGGCCTCATCGGGGTAACCCTAGCGAGTAGAGTTAGTTGTGAGTTTCTCGGTCTAAGTTGGGAATAGGGGTATACTTACAGGCCAGTTACCACCCACAGCAACGTTGAGGAGAATATACATGGGAGAGTGGGCGAGAGTTCCCCACGTGCCCTCGTCACCCAGGTCGCTGCCGACGAGGCTGTGGAAGGGGGCGCCGTCGAACAGCCAGGTGATAGTTTCGGTCTGCCAGTTGCCCGAGGTACGATCAATGACGATGGCCCAGTAGTGGAGGTTGTTGTCTGGAATGGCGACCGCCTTGCCGAGACCACTGGGTTCGTTACAGACGCCGCCGCCAAGCTGACCGCAATGGACAGTGCCGTAACCGGTCAGGTCGCCATTGACACGCTCAAAGATGTCGAGCTCGCCGCATGTGGGCCACTCGGTGCCGTGGCGGATAGCGTCGCCGAGCATCCAGAAGGCGGGCCACATGCCCTGCTTGCTCAGGGCATCACCAGTGCGCAGTTGGGCCTCGACGCGCATGATGCGGCCGGGCTGGGCCATCCATGTCTTCTTGGACTCGATGCGGCCCGAGGTCCACTGGCCATTGTCGGACTTGCAGGGGACGAGCTGGAGGGAGTCGCCGCCGGAGAGTTGGATGTTGGAGTTGGACTCGGTGTATTCCTGCAGCTCGTTGTTGACAGAGACATCGAGGGCGACGTTCCACGTGTCGAGGTCGACTGAGCAGCCTTGGCAGCCGGAGAAGGCATCTTGCCATACAATATTGAAACCGTTGATGTTGGGGGCCTGGATGGCAGCTGTCAAGGCAGGGAGAGAGGCGTAGAGGGCGGTAGAGAAGCGCATTTTTTCGAGGACGGCGGTGTAAGTGACTTGATATCTGGAGTATAAATGTCGTCTCCGATGCGGACTTGGAAAGATAAGGACAGAAGTAAGTGTGTGTGGTTGTTTCTATGCACGTTGACAGAAACAAGAAGCTCGTTGAAGGACTGAACTAGCAACAGATGATGATGGCGAGCTAGAGAGAGGCTGGAGAGTATGTTGAGAATGACGGTGGCCTCCGGGGCAAATGAATGAAAGCTAGGAGACAAGGCGTAGTATCAAATGAAAGACTTGGCCCACGATGGAGACGAGAAGAAACGACAGAAGGAGAACAATGAACGGGAACGCTTGGTTCGTCAGGCGGAGAGGGGAGTAGGAGAAAAAAGAATGGGGGTGGGAGCGAGAGAGACAGAGGGTGGGTGGTCCATGGCGATGTATGTGCGTGTCTGCATATATATAATAGACATATAGTATATACAGTGGGTGAGTAGGGGGGGGGGGGGGATGAGAAGACTCGATGAGTCGATGGGGTCCTATCTGGTCTTGGCTGGGCTTGACCGGTCTAGGCTGTATGCAGGTACGCTCGTAGATGGGTCGTATGTATGGAGGCATGGCGCATGGATGGGATGGCGCATGGCGTGGGGCATGGGATGGGACATGGCGCATAAGAGAGGTGGGGGTGATAGTGGTAGTGAGTACTACCGGGGAGCACTCCATACAACCGGGAGCGCGGTTTCAATGAAGCACGACGATGGTCTAACTATGAGCGGAGGACGGCACCGCAACAACGGCGAACAGACCCAAGCTCTCGGGCGCCAACGACGGGAGATGTCCCAGGAGGCGTTATTAGGGAGCGCGCGAAGGGGCGCGGGGAGGACGATCATCCAAGCGACTACCACCCACAAGTCGGAAGCCAGGATGGAGAGCCAGACTTGCTTGGTTCCCGGGGGCCTCAATGAGAAATCCAGGGGTCAATGCTCGGGCTTGGCTCAATGCCTGGAGTCGGCCGGGGGGGGGGTTATCGGGGATCGTTGAGGTCCAGGGTCCCGGAGGTTTAGCCCAAGGCGTCCGGAGGTTTTCAGTGGCAGTGGCAGTGGCAGTGCCGTGTGTGAGCGCCGTGGGCTGGGAATTGGAACGCGGGAGGCGTGTGGCGGGCTTCCATTGGACACAAAGGGGAGATGTTCAGGGCACATGAAACCACGGTGCCAAGGGGTCCGGCCAGCTGGCAAGGGCTCCATGTGGGTGGGATGAGAGGGGGACCTGGCGATGCGATGAGGTTTGAGTCTCGGGCCTCCTGGTTGGCCAGCCTTGTAGTGGCCCGAGATGAAAAAAGAGAGCCCTCTCATATGAACATAGCCAGAGTTGGTTTCCCTAGCGGTTAAGTTAGCCAAGAAACAGAGTCGGCGCCTAACTGGGCGCTTGACAATGACAATGACAATGGCAATGATGGAAGGGCCTCCCTCCGGCTTGGACGTTAAAGAGGGTGTGCGTCTCAAGTCTCAAGTGTCAACCCAGTCTAAGCCTAGGCCGGCCGCCTCTGTAGACCCGTTTGGCGCCCAGAAACAAGACAAGGCGACAGGAATGTTCACGGGGGGGGCACATCGACAAGCACACAATGGGAACAAGGCTGCATTTGTTCTGGGCTGCAATTGCCACATGTCCAGAAAGAGGACAACCGCCTCAATGCCAAGACACGAGACAACGGGCACCGCAGCTAGTGAGGCTCAACCTGACGATACAGAGGCCGTGCTTGCCATGCTGCTAGCCCGCCATGAAACGTGCCAATAGCGCGCCCAGCTCTTCATCAATCGCTCTACTTAATGTCTCCCTCGCTTATTGCACGGAGCGATAGCAGAGAAATTAATTCTTCAAAAAAGCAAACGGGAGGTTCGGGATCCATCCAATCCCCAATAGCCACGCTCAAGCGCAACGACTAACAACGAGCCAAGGCGTGACGAACCAAGGCATCAAAAGTCACTCGTACAATCAATTCCATCTCGGCGCCTTCCCTCCACTGTCCGTGTCCATGTCCGTGCCGCTGTCGCCGCATTGAGGTCCATCTCCCGGATCACCCTAAATTAACCTGCCCCCCCTCTGCATTTTGATCCCGTTTGGGGACTGGGCCGGTTCGGTTTTAGACACAGCATTGTGGTTATTTTTGGTAGCCGAACATGAAGATCCCCCCAAAAGGAGAGTCGGCCAAGATCGATCCATCTGACAAGCATGACACTTGCGGTTTTTCGTATCGCTCCCTCTCAGCCAAAGTGCGTGCATGCAATCGCAGCAGCAAACCTCGTAAACTTGTCGACAAATTGCTACTTTTGGCCGTGGGCTTGCAGGGGTGGCTTAGCCTTAGCCTACCCTGAACTGGACTGTTTTATTTCCGTGCCTGAGCACCTCACGACCCAACATCATGCATGCATGCATGTACATGTATCTCTGATACTAGCTCCCATGCCTCTCTATCTCGCTGTCGTCTTGGCCTTGCTGCGTTTGCTCTTCTCCACTGATATCGTGCGCCTTGTGCGTGATGGATCATGTAACCCTCTCTACGTGTCAAAGTGCGTTGGTGTAAGTGTGTGTGGAGAAATATTTCTTTCTTCTCGCTCAATTTTCCCTCATATTCACACGGATTGTTTTTTTATCCAATAAAATTGCTCACAAGTGTTTCACCCTATCTTCCTCACATGCCTCGTGGTGTCTTTGCCGTTCTTCATTACAGCGGTGTGGCAGTTGACAGATCTCACCCGCTCTTCTGCATCCATCTAAAACATGAGTTGGCTGATGCGCTGGCAAACATCAAGGGTCCACCACCACCATGTCCAATTCACCCTGTACGAGCATGATTGTTTGCCCTACCGTTTCTTCTACTCTCACCGTAAGAGTCTCCTCGGGTTTTTTCTACTTCTTTTTTCCTTTCTTTTCTTGAACGAATCCAGCTGCCAACGTGACTGCCCACGTTTTGGGTCCGGCCTCTTGGTTCTGCAGCCAAGCCACCGCGAACCCAACTTTGGTTTGTTCTGCAGATTCGTGTATCCAATGATTTATCCTAGCCATGCCTAATGACCTGCAGTATCTTGCGGGCCCTGCCTACGGGGGGGCCCTTAGATACTGGCTGGAACCCTGTACTCGTTTCTACAAAGTCCTGTTTCGTGTTGTCCAGTATCGACTCGGCCATGGATCGGGCCCGTTCGTGACCAATTGCCAGACCGCTTCAGTACTTGTTTGCCTGTTCCTAGAGTTGGCCGCTGCAGAAGCCCGCAGCGAGGGACTGCTCATGTCATGTCATGTTGTGTTCGTTAGTAGCCCTTCATGAGTCGGTCATGGCCATCGAGACGTCTGCGGCAGTGGTGGTTCCACTTCCAAGTGAGTCTCCCATCCGCTCGTTTAGGTGCACAATAGTATTCTCGTAGACGCGCGCTGCGTCTAGATGCAGCTGCTCTTCCTCTTCGTCCACCTCGCCGTCCCACGTACTCGGCCCTAGGTCATCCGTGTCGGTGTCCATTTCTCCATCTGTGCCGCTCTCCGTCTCACTCTCTTCATCATCTGCGTCGCCGCTGCTCATCACCTCTACCATCAGGACTCGACTTTGTTCGACAAGACTCCTACAGCGGACCATGTCGGTAATTGTCATTCCGCCACGCAGCCCGTTCTGGAACCCGGGCAGTGTCTCGCGGGTATTAAGGTCTTGGCCGCAGAGTAGACTGGCGAAACAGTGATCGAGCTTACGCAGTAGCGCAAAGGATGCTTTAGGTGAGGGCGGGAATGATCGAACATATTGCGTGAAATCGCTAGCGAGTCGTAGTAGGAAGGGAATCTGGAGCATGGCTACGGAGAGTGTTAACAGTGACTCATAGAAACGCGCAGTTGGGCTGCACTTACGGGTACCGGAGAGCCACAGCGCATTGATAACCTTATCCAGATCTTTACAGACTTCGCTGAAGCTCTTGTAGCCCACTACCTTGTCCCCAGGCTCGGGGTTCCCAAACTTTTTGACGTAACGGCGCGAGGTCTCCATGAGTCGCTCCTCCACATACGTCCTGACCAAGCCCTCCTTGCTGGAGCCTGGCTGTAAAGACTTGCTTCGGGGATGGGGGAGGCCTGACGATGTGACAGACGACGCGGTTGAGGGCGCAGGAGATGGGAGCCCGCCTACAGGGTGGAAGAAGCCGCCAGGGCCGGAAGAGTTGCTGTCGGCCATTGTTGTTTCGGATTGCTCGTATAACTGTTGTCGTGGTTGAGGCGAGCTGAAGTGAGTGAGGATGAGAGAATTGAAAAGGTAGGATCAATGGCCTTTTTATAGGAGCGCGAGCAACCTTGTTGATGTTCTTTGTTAGTGATTTTGTTTGCCGCTCCAGTGCTTGCCGCACGCGCTCATTGGGCGGGGAACCAGTGATATGAGAAGAATCTAGAAATCACGCAACGAGAGAGGACAAAGAAGTCAGTCTCTTCAAGCTCTGGCTGCAGAGCTTGAACCGACGGTATCTCAAGGTCGGGATCTCAAGGTCGGTACCTCAAGGTCGGTATCTCAAAGCCACCGCGGGGTTGTTGGCTTAGTGATGCTGATGCCGATGATGACGGCGGGACCAGTACGTACTGTGACCCCGCCAAACCGAAACAGACCAATGACCAGCTTGGTTTTCAGCGCGCCTACCTCTGTAAACGCGCATCATGTGATTCAGCCGCTATCGCTCTTTATCGGTGATTGAAGCTTCCTGGCTTCTGGCTCTGCCGTACCAAAATTTTCCCCAATTAAACCGCCAAATTCAAGCCAACTCGTCGTCATCAGCGCGAATCTGCCCATCAACGCCTGCCCTCTCCTCGCATTCGGACCGTCGACAGAAGTATACAATGGCTCCCAAGCGCATCGCCATCGAGAGGCCCTCCCGCCGCGCCCCCAAGGGCTTCCTCGGCGCTACCTACGACGCCCTTACCTTGTCCGACAACGCCGCTGTTGTCCGCAGCATTGGCATCTTTGGTGTGAGTCTAGTTCCCTGAGGCGTATAACCATGGCCAAGATCTGGATGCTAACATCGAGTAAACAGATTGCTGTGACGTTCCTCGCTAGCTCCTGGGGCGAGATTCTTCTGCCTCCGTAAGTCCCTCGCTGTGTCATAAACTCCGAACACAACTGACACTGAAGCAGTCAGTAAATGAAAACCGAATCAAACCGCGACGCATTCCTTGGAGGAGCCGGCGACATGGCACAGACTATCTCGCACGCCAATATCGAAGCAATATAATACCTTGTACAATAGAAAAGAGTCTGGTGTACGTTTAGCGGGACTGGATCCGTTCGAAATCCCAGAGAGAGTCATAGTCATGATGGATGGGCGTTGAGCCGAAATGAACACCGCTACATGTGGATGATTGCCATGCCTTTTTGTTTCCCCATACTGATTGATGTGTCTCGTCGTTTTCAGCCAGTGCGCATCGGCTCGATGCGGAGTATGAGCTCCCTGAGCCTTGACCATGTGATTGGGTTGTCATTGCGGTTGATGTGAAGCATGAGAAGGAAGAGGAAGAGGAAGAGAGACCTTAGGGTCCTATCCAGTCTTCCCATTTCAACCTGCTCCCTCACGTCTACCACTCGCACTTGCCTTTTCTATGTCACCAGCCTTCCATTCCCACGTGCCTACTTCGATCAGTTCAACTACGTTACTTCCATGAGTTAGTTGCTGGAGAGCGATCTCAAACCAAACTCTGCATCATTTCTAGTTGGTCACAACCCACCAAGTGACTCCATATCACCATTTCTGTTCAGTGATATCAACTGGCGACGCCCTCATTTTTAGCTACGCACTACTCAAGTCATTGCCGTCTCATCACTGGCTCTCGGTATTCCTGGACGGATACTGCTGCGCCGTCTCTCATGTCTTGGAAGGGGCAGCGCCATGACGCCCCGGCGAACCGGCCCCGACTCGCTGGTGGCAATGTTGCCCAGCTACTGTCCCGGTTCGAAATGCCGGATGCTCAGCTACATACAAGCCAGTCCCGGGATATAAATGGTACATCCGATTTGAACCCTAGTCTCTCGAGGAGCTGCCTGCCCGATGGAACAAACACGGCCGGTTCCACGAGTGGTGCCTCATGTAGAGACGGCAACTCTCGGAACAAGAGCTCAAGTGGCTCAAGCTGCATTTCACCAGGGCAGCTTACTCCTCATGGGAAACCACCGCTGAGCCTTCACCGATCTCAGACTCTGAAGGCCACACCATCCACCACGTTCACCGACGGGCATGGACTTGGGCTAAGGCACAAGTCAGTGGCAGAGAGGAGGAGGGTGTTTGAAGTTGGTGAAAGTGTTGCTGGTAATTTTAACGACCTTTGGTCGTGACTCAAGCATCTAACATACATCCAGGGGCCTTGATGACAAAAAGACCATGCATATCTGCTCCCTCCCCATCCAAGACCGTCCATTCTACGAACTCGCAGACGGTGCAGCCCAAACCATCGGCCCAGAGACGGTCAATGAACACGACACACTCGCTACCGCTCTCTCCGACCTCGTCCCTGAGCCAAGAGCCACAGACTCCAGCGTATGTCTTCCCGCGTCAGACTACATCACCAACAAATGAATTATCCTCACCGCGCTCCTGGAAGCCGGTGAGAGACCTTGCTCTTGGAACCAAAGTCACATCCAAGCCCCATCGACATCGCGTACGGCTTTGCCCCAAGCACCAAGACGCTGATACGACTGGCAACATTAGAAACACAACCAAGTCCCAAGATACATCTCGGGGACCCTACACTTCAACGCTTGCAGCGAGCAGTAAGTCCATGGTTTCAAGCAGTCCAAAATATCGCCTTGTTGGAGAAAAGTCGACATCACCCAGCGTAACTCGGCATCAGACTTGGATGGAGAATGCCCAGAAGATGGCATCCTCACTGTCGCTATCAGCTTCAACTTCGGAAAGAGAGTCAAGCCCTCAATTTGCCACACGCCAGCGGCAAGAATATTCCTACCCGAGACCCAACAACTTGGCGAGGCCTACAGTTGCCGAAATGAACTTAACAATAGGTCCAGTTGTATCTCGTTCCAAGATATCGAACCTCCGGCAAAGATTTGACCTCCCAAAAAGCTCAACGGTGCCATCTTTGTCTTTTACCTCGAGGAAAAGACGAGAGACCACGCCTATCAAAGCCACAACGTATGATTCGATCCCCCGACTACATAAGTCCGCGACGACTACAGACCTTGAGAACATGGGTCCTTCCAAGCAGAAACCCCGAGGCTATGATGTAGAAAAGCGAGGAAGCCATGGATCGAAGAAATCGGAATCGATACTGGGAGGATGGAGCAGCGGAAAAAGCGGCTCCCCCTTAAAGGACAAGATTGGTCTTTTCGAGTCACTGGACCGGAAAAGTGGACTGAACACGTCCAAAAGGGATTTCAAGAAACCAAGGGGAGCGATCTCAGGGTTAGGACACGCCCGAGGCATGAAGGGAACATTCCGTCGCCTTTCTGCGTCGTGGAAAAAAAGCTCCTCCGAATGGAGCACTACAAGCCCCCAAGACCCGTTTATTTCAAATCACAGTGGCTTGGATGGCGAGAACTCGACAGCGAGAGATGACGAACTGGGAGTGGCACCTAAAAGTCCTGGCGCAAGGAGTGTACGCACATCTTTGCATCAAGATTGTCCTTCGGTGAACAAATATATGACGCCACGTGGATCATTGGTACGCCTTGAGTTCAATATCGATGGCGAAGGAGGATTGCACCCCTCATCGAAGATGCCACCCGCCGCGCCCACGCTACCGTGCTCGGGATCTCGTCGTCGAATGTCTCCTCTGGCCCTCACAGGTCGTCAGAGATCAATCATAGACTCAACCACAACCGCTAAAGAACAGGCCCGTCCCCGTTATCGGGCCCGTCGGATCATCTCTCGCAGCAGCGGTCCCTTTGTGTCGAGGTCGTATTGTACGCTGGAGCAGCCAAAGCCCGTTCGTGCGAATGAGCTCAGAAGGTTGGTCAGTCTCTGTAAGGAGAAGGTGGCGAGGCGGATATCTAGCGGGTATGGTGAGTAATTAGACGGCGATGGTGTTTTGAGGTAGCAGATATGGCTGGGCCTGAGGTACTTTGGAGACGGCACGTTGTAACGTTTCTTGCAGCTCATACTTGGCATATCCAAATGATTCGTGGCTCTACTCATTAGTCTTTGTTGCGGTTTCATTGAGATGAGTGCTTCTAATAATAATATCTCTACCCTTTGCTTATGAAGGACTCATCGAAATACACGTTTGTGATCACGGCATACTTGAGACTAGGAACGATACGAAGATGCATGGAAATGCTCAGAATTGTATTCTGTGCCTGAACACAGTAATGTCTGCATTAAAAGTGACAAGATAAAGGGGTGCCTTCGAGATGATTTCCGTGGCTAAAATGAATGATACGTTACCAAAACTGAAACCAAAACGACGACTATAGGGGTCGCCCAATGACTGCATAGAAAGTAAAACAAAGCTACCAAGTTCCAAATCCTTAGGACCTGCCGATACTCCACGCTGCATCGCTTCTGGACTGCGCCCAACTCCTAAAGCTAAAGTGAATTTTGGTGGGGATGACGATGGTCATTTGGAGAGCTCTAGACTCTCTCTTCAAGTTGCACCAGGTTTCGGTGAACCCGAACCTGGCTGCCACCGAACTCAGCTTCCTCTGAGAGCTTGGCGAGTTCCACGCCCCCCGAGTTTGACCGAGCGTGGGACATCATGCCCGATTCGCAGCGCGAGAGGATAGAAACTTGCGCGGTCGTACCTGTGTGGTTGGTGGAGAAGCTGGCTCTCTTGATGGGGTGCGTGGAGCTCCCGGTTCCAGGGGTAGGAGGGTAACGGCCGCTTGAGTCGGCAGAAGCGTAGGCGGAGTGAGTCGTTGACGCCATGCGCTGCGCAGCTAGCGTTCCCAATGGTAGGATGATGGCGACCGAGGTCAAGGTCAGGGAGGCCGACTCGAAGTTGGTAAAATGGCCCCATTCAAGACCAGCAAAGATAACTATCTAGGGTCAGCAAATGCCCAAGGAGGCGGCACTTGGTCGCAACCAAAGGAGAGAACATACCAGGAACAATCATCAACATTCCATTCGTAGTGATGAGGACCTCCATCGGAGTCATAGTCTTGTAGGATGGTAAAACACCACGGTTGGATATTAAGTGGATGATGAGCTTGATGTTGAAAATGGCACAAAACCAGCAGATGGAGGCGGCGTTTGTGATAACCATCAAGTGGATCAACCATATCATGTTTTCCGGTGGAATCAAGCTCAGAACGGCCTTGTTCTGGATGACGGTGAAGGCGAGGCGCCACCCGATGGTGAACAGAGTGATGAAGGCGGAGAGAGCTGACAGGGAGTATTTCCAGAAGTTTGGCCAGAGCTTCACCATTGTCCACGCTTGGTGCATGAGAGCAGCCTCAATGGCAATGACGAGAAGGAGGGAGAACGTGTTGGCCACGATGCTGATGAGGAAATCCCGCACGGGCACACGGGAGTAATCACCCGCCCAGTAGGCGTAGAAGTCGTTGAACGGGGATGGAAAGTAGGCACTTAGAAGAGCCATGCGGATGATGCAGAGTGTAAGACCAGTGATGTGCAGAATGCTCGAAGGCCGCCGAAATTTGGACGAAGGCGTCATGACGAGAATGACAGCCAGCATAATAACACAGGCACCCAACTGGGCGCCATAGTTGATACAAACGCTGACGGACTCGGTATGAAAGGCGTCAATCATACTCATTGGGACCGAGAGGGGCGTCTTGCCATCGCCGGCGACAAAGGAGACGTTCTGGGTGTAGGGATCGAAGTCGCCCATCGTGATGGTTTTCAGTAAAGAGCGGAAAGATGAGGGGGAACTGACACTCGAACCGAAGAGGTGGTCACTGCGGGACAAGGAGAAGCAGGTGTTATGTATTGTAGATGTGAGAGACGGAGTCACAAGCCGGCTTGTGTCAAGGGGCACAAGGTTCAAAGTATGAAGAGGAGAGGGGGAGGGAGATAGGAGGTGACAGGCTTCGCGGCATCTGACTGACGGATCACAAAGCCAAACTCTGTGGACAGCTTGTTTCTGAGATGCGGGCGAGCGAATGTATTGTTGTCGGCAGGGGAATGCAAGTATATCAAACGAAAGATCACAAAATATGAGCGAGACATGCGGTGGGGCTGAGTCTGGCGTTGATATTGTTCTCCATTTTGGTGGCGTCGGCTCTTAGTATTGTTCTCGCAACGAGGCTGGAGGACCAGGTGCGCCACTGAGCTTATTATCAAACCCGACTGATCCCGGCCTCGTTACTTTGCACGGGCCCCGTAAGCTATAACTGTTAACCACAGTACGGAGTGCGAAGTAATGAAGAGCAATCGAGCCAAGTCTTGCCCAATGCGGACAGCAAACCCGGGGAGCCGGAACCGTGCCTGCGCGATGCCAGAGTCTTTGCAAGCCATTTGCAAGCCATTTGAAAGTCGTGGCGAAACTGAGACCTCTTCGAGACCTAATCTGTGCCGGCTCCCGGCAGCTCTTCGCTACGTGCAGGATATCCATGTTAATGATGGCCACCTGACTTGGTGGCTGGACTCAAGGCCAGAGCCAGGACGAAGCCAGAGCTAGACAACAATATCAAGGACCTCTCAGCCAGGAAACTTCCGTGATGACAGATCATTATACGCTTCACCGCGTCACGATGCCAAACCCATTCCTTGCCCAATCTTACGCACCAGGGCCTTCTTCAAATACCATTCGCGAGCGAGAGACCTTGTCATTTTAGCAAAAACGGCTGGCGAAATGCGACCTCGCTCCACTGCACGTCCGAGCATGAAGATCGCATCTCCCAACGCTCTCTCCTCTGCCACCAACGTATAAAGCTGGTTGGCCACCACGGTTGGCGCCACTAGCAGCTCATCCACGTCGGGGAGTGGGTGGTTTCTCGATCCTTCAATTACACCATCTGCCTGGTGTAGTGCATCATGTAGAATATTCGAGTTTGACGTAAGGATGCTTGAAAGTTGCGCTAATTGTCCTGCCTCCGAGTGGAAGGCTGGCATGGCTGACAACATGGCCGTTCGCTGCGCTTGTAGACCTGCCATACTGGAGTCGTTTTGCTGTCGAGCGCGTACTCGTATTGCGCACAGCGTTTGAGCTAGCTGGTGAAGTAGGGCATCCTTTTCAGGGTTAGGAGGAATAGGCGGAGCAGGAATGGTTGAGGCGGTCGGGACGTTTAGAGCTAGGGGCTCGTCGAGTAGATCAGGAGGGGGAGGGGGCTTCGCCTGGGCTTGGGGTGGTGGAGGCGCCTGGTTCCACGTTTGCGGCTGCTGCGGCGTCTGCCATTGCCGCTGAGTGACTGGTGTTTGCGATTGGGCAGGGTTGAAGTAATGGGGTTGCATAGCCCTTGCGTGCTCTGGGGCTGGCGCATGACTTGCTTGATGATGTACGGGAGGCCGGGTTAACCTAGGATCTAAAGACTCTCTACTGCTGGCCTGAGGTGGCAAAGGAGGAGCGGAATCGTAACGCGACGACCGGCGAGAGTCGGCAGGAGAGCCCTGGGGAAGTGGAGGGGGAGGTGGTCCAGCTGGGATTGGGCTCTGCGGATTGGATGATATGCTCTGAGGACCCTTAGGGGGTGGCGGAGGCGGACGTTGTTGCTCAGCGGCGGGCTGGTCTTGTGTAGTCGGGCGTGGAGCCATGCCCGGAGGCAGGGGCGGGACCGGAGGTGGAGTCGGCCCCGGCTGAGGAACCTTGGCCGGGGTTACTTGCTGTCGGGAGATGACGGGAGGTTCTTTGGCGAAGATGTCGGTCACGATTCCCAACAAGTCTTGTAGATTCGATTTCTATGCGCAGGAGTCAGCAACCTACCAGAGAAGGGGCTGGCCAGGGTCGACATACATGCCAGAACTCAGCCCACCGAACGAGGTACGGGTGATAGACGAGGCCCTGGGGATCGACGTGCTGGCCTGGGCGGATCATCATGTTCTCTGTGGGCACAACATAGACCATGGGTGGTTCTCGTGGGTATGCGTGAGGGACCCATATCGAGACTGGGAATCGGTAGGTGGTGCCGCGGAAGTTGACGGGGAGGGTGCCAGTGAGGTGGAGGAGCAAAGCATTGGCGCCATTCGAGAAGGCTAGCAGAGTCAGTCTTGCCGCGATTTGTTGTCTGGGGAGTAAAGGAGGCAATTACTATGCACATCTGTTCGCGGCGTGAGGGAGGGATACTGGGTGAGCGCCTGGGCGACGTCGTTGTATGCGCGGTTCACATCGTGGTATTCCTGTTGCAGTCAGGGTCAGCGCGCACGAGCATCGGGAGCGGGCACGAGAAGGGGAGAGAGGGACGGACGCTGGTGAGGACGCTGTACAGCCAGTTCAAAACATGCTGCTGGATGGGCATCGTGATGATGCTCGAGCTAGCCGACGTTGGAGAAGGAGAGGGAGAGGGAGAGGGAGGATCAAGACGTCAGTACCCGCGCACCTGCCTGGCTTGGCCAGCTTGGCGGGATGACGGCAAGTCCTCTGTCGCACCGACGACGACCCTTGGTGCGTGCCCACCTCCAGTACGTACCTACCTTCGGAGGCAAATAGTGGGGGGTGGGGGAGTTCATTGCGGAGCGTCTGTGAGACAACAGCAGCGTTAGCAATTGGTGATTCCATCCTATTCGTGCGCAAATATGTGTACAACAAAGTAATAGGCGCTTGGTTGATAAATGCAACGCTGAGAAGTGCGAAGACAGGATACTTGCACAAGTTAGGCACAACAAGTCTCGCGCAACCTGAGAGGGAGACCTTGTCGACTCGTCAGTATTGGATTTCTCATCATGTTCTGCAAACAGGATCTGGACCTGGAAACTTGCCTGTCTTTGCATGGACCAGTTGCATGGAACAGTTGCATCACTGGTCACCTTTGGTGTTTCGCCCCTCGAAACAAGCATTGCTAGGACTCAAAATCTGCATCCTGTAGTATCCAATAGGCATCTCCTCTCCCCTCAGCCGAAAACGGAGCCGGTACGCCGTCCTCGCTCTCGGCCTCCTCCGGCTGCCCACCCCCGGCCTTAACGTAATAAGTCAGCAAATGATTAATGTGTTTTGTGACGCGAGCACGAGGTTGGCTTCTATCCTAACGGAAGCCCGGACTGTCAGGGTCCACCCACACACACAGTTCCATTTTTCTTTCGCTCTCTGACGATTCCCCCTCGGCCGGTCGGCCAATCCCGGTCGCCCTTGAACCGTTGCGCCGTCGTCCACAACTCTGAGAGCGACTTTTGCTCCTCTTTCTTCCTATACCTCCCTCCCTCTCCCGTCTTCCCCCCGTCGCTTTTTTTTTCTTCCTCTTCGCCTCCTCTTTCTTTCCCACTCTTCACTGACCTCCCTCGACAGCCAGACTAGTACCTGGATAACTGACTCGAGTTAACTTTACTCAAGTCCGCAACCAGCCCCACTTCAACCTCCGTTCCCGTTCCCGGATCTCCGGGCCTTGGTCACCCTTCTTCCACCTCCGAACAGAGCCATAAACTGGTGCCAACCAGTTTACGTCTACCGACAACTACGCATTGGGTGCCATAAAGCATATCATGTTGCCTCCTATCCCAGCCCTCGCCGACTACGGCCTCTCTCCCACCCATGGCTTCCTCCCTGACGTCCTACCCTTGACCCGTCTGCCCGACCCATACTATAACAAATGGGAGGCCATCGCCGCCAACCTCCAGGCCCTTATCCTCAGCCGTCGTCTTCGCGGCGTCATTGATCGCCTACCGGTTCTATCAACCATCGGTCTTGAGCACGATGCTGAGTGGCGCCGCGCCTATTCTCTTCTCGGTTTCATGGCTCACGGCTACATCTGGGGCGGTGACTCACCCTCCGACCGACTCCCTGCATCCATTTCTGTTCCCCTGCTCCAGATATCCGAACGCCTACAGGTGCTTCCTGTCGCCACATACGCGGCTGTATGTCTCTGGAATTTCAAGCCGCTCTTCGTGGATGAGGATATCGACAACCTCGAAAACCTCGCCACCCTCAACACCTTCACTGGCTCTCTCGACGAGTCCTGGTTTTACCTCGTCTCTGTTGCTATTGAAGCCCGTGGTGCCCCCATAATCTCCCTCATGCTAACTGCCATTGCCGCTGCGAGGCATGGCGATGCCGCCACCGTTACCCGTTGCCTACGCACCTTCGCAGAGCGACTTACTGATCTGACAACGATCTTGCAGAGAATGCATGAAAGTTGTGATCCTACTATCTTCTATAACCGTATTCGTCCTTTCCTTGCTGGAAGCAAGAACATGGCCGAGGCTGGTCTTCCACAAGGTGTCTTGTATGAAGATGGTTCCGGAACTGAGACGTACCGACAGTACAGCGGCGGCAGTAACGCTCAAAGTAGCTTGATACAGTTCTTCGACATCGCACTTGGCATTCAGCACCGTCCTACGGGAGAGTCTCGTGATCACGCATCTGATTCGGACAGAGGCGGACGCTCATCCAACCGACACAACTTCATCATGGAGATGCGCCGCTATATGCCAGGGCAGCATGCCCAGTTCCTCAACGATGTGTCAATTGTTGCCAACATTCGCGAGTTCATCGAGGATAACCAAGGAAATACTCAACTATGCGTCGCATACGATGCTTGCTTGGCTATGTTGAGTGCCTTCCGCGACAAGCACATCGGCATCGTAACGCGCTACATCATCACTCCCTCCAAGCAGGTCCGGGCTCGAAGTAGGTCGCGAAGTCCTGAGGTCACCCGACAGCGCCTCAACCTGGCGGTTGCGTCCCGAAAAAACCAGCAGAACCAGAAGGGCACTGGCGGCACTGCGCTGATACCCTTCCTGAAGCAAGCGAGAGATGAGACTGGAGAGCCTGCGGTCGAGGAGTGGACTAAGCGTTTCATGAAAAGACAAATCAAGACTGAGGGCAAGGGTGACTTTTTTCTTGGCAAACCAGATTATGGTGCTCCTCTGGAGACTGAAGATGTTGAGGTCAAGGGTTTGGCTGGGTCATGGACCATGGATGACGATATGGGTGGAATTTGCTTATACTAGCTTAAGATAGTGAGCGTTGAACATTTAGTGCTTAGGCACATATGAGGCGTTTGGGTCTGGAGATTTTTGAGCAAGCATGCCAAGGTCTTTTGTAGCCAGCTGGTGCTGGCATCAAGAAACTACAAAATATATACAGTAATGAGAAATATATGTACAGCAAGGCCGAACGCCGGGTTCAGGGTGCCATGCTCTACGATAGCTCAGCCTGCTTGTTGAGAAATGACTCCCACCCGTTTCGCCACCCCCCTTTGGTCACCAGGATATACTTAATTAGGCTGGCACTGCGAGTAGAAGTCGTTAGAGTAAACACAGGTACTGCCCTCGGCACAAGCCAGAGCGCCGTTGGGAAACTGATCGGCGGCGCCGTCACACTGGTGGTAGATGGCAACGGTCGAGGTGGAAGCCGAGGCAGCGGACACGGCGGTGGCCGAAGCCCCCAGAGTAGCAGTGTAGTTCTTGGCGGAACATCCGGCCTTGGTCTTGGTCTTGGTCTTGGTCTTGCTCTTCTGAGAGCTGGAAGCCTCAGGCTTCTCAGCGACAGGGGCCTTGGTTTCAGCGGAAGTCCCAGGCTTCTCGGCGGCCTGAGACGCAGCTTGCGCAGTAGTTGTGGTCTTCTCAGTAACGACAGTCTCAGACTTCTGGGCGGAGGTCTTGGTCTCCTCGGCGGCCTGAATAGAGGACGAGGAGGAAGCCTTAGACTGCACAGCAGCGGCGGATGAGGCCTTAGCCGAGGATGCGGCAGCGGCAGCAGAAGAGGAAGAAGATGAGCCGCTTGACGAACCGGCTCCGCTGAAGACAGGGTAGTCACCGTCGTCATCTCGGGTGCATCCAGAGACGTCGGTGATCTCAGTGGGGCACTGGACCTGCTCAAAGGTCAAGCTCGGGTTGTCGGAGTTACCGAACCAGTCGAATCGCCAGTTGCAACCGTCCTGGAGGATGGCTGGGTAGCTGTCGCATTGACTCTGTGTAGAGATACCGCCGTACTGCGCTCCAGCGAGACTGGTGCCGAACTCAGAGGTGCAGCCGTCAAAGATACCAACACCACCACCGGGCATCAGAAGATCAAAGTGGTTGGTGCCCAGGTCACTTCCAGTGTTGGTGGACTGAACCACCATTGTCTTGCCCTTGACAGCGCCGGATGTGAAAGTGAGACTAAAAGACAGCCTCGGTTAGTATCAGGGATGGGCGAATAGGTCCAAACTTGCTGTATAACTCACGCATAGCAGGCACAGCACCAAGATGACTCCGAGCCTCCATCAATAGCAGTCGCAGCAAAGCCGTAGGCAACGGTGTCACTGACAGCCCAGGGGGAATAGCTACTGCAGGTGTAGGAAGTGCCACCGTCACAGCCGGAGACAGTATTGGCATCAGAAATCGGGTTGTCGTTGGCATCGCAAGTAAGTGCGGGAGCGCTGACGGACGCCTTGCCACCCCAAGCGCAAGACGGCTTGCAGCAGTCCCAGTATCTCGTGGATTGGCCGGTTCCTGAAGCGGCGCGGACAGCGATGGGGCCAGCCAAGGCGAAGTAAAGAGCAGAAGATCGCATTTTGGCAAAGAATAATATTGCTAATGACAGACGTCGAGTTGAAAGAGAGTGTTTGAGAACCGAAAGAAGGCACACACAAAGACCTGGTGAAGAGGAGTAGTTCTATTGCGAGGGAGACGCATCCCTCCTCTTATACGAGCGCAGCAGCCATACTCTATCGACGCCCAGAACAGAATCATGACTGCTGCAGTCATGGCATGTTGACCCATGATCCATGGACTGCAGGGGTTCCATGGGCTGCTGTCAAGAGATGCCAAGGAGCATAGAACAAGAGTCGAAGAGGTGGTGGTGCTATGAGATCGTGAGTGGGCCAATTGGGGCGTGCCGTAGTCTCGGGTTAAGATCATCCACTAATAGGGAAGCACGGAGCTGGCGTGAGGGGCCGGGGAGGCCTGGGATCAACCGGCCGAGAGAGAAATGAAGGTCACCAAGCTTTGGTTTCAGGAACAGTTGTGGGGTGGATGGCAACTTGCTCGGTGCAGGTAGCCGAAATTGTAACACAATCAGCAAGGGTTGGACACGCAGATTAGAAGCAGTACTAGCTGGCTGTGGTGCTCGGTACGGAGGAGATGACTGAAGATGCTGGGGGTTGCTGCAAGAACCTGCACGATGCAGGTGGGAGGAAGCGTTTAGCGCCATCTTCTGTGGACTTTGATGAGACGGGATGAACGTGTATTTACTTGATCCCTTGTAGGTTGTCGGGCTGTCGCTCGGTTCGGCTGTCAGCTTCATCTCTCCGTTCTTAGCGCTGCATCTCGTATATTATTCCCTCGTCAAGAGTATTTCTAGGACGGGTGTTCGGCATGATCAGACACAAAACTCAAATTCCTCAACATTGCAGAGGGAGAAAGAGTGGATGGAATCCGAAGTATGCGATCCGCCGGCAGAGTCGCTAGGCATTGGCAAAACGCATGGCGTCGAATCTGAGACAACGGGTGTGGTGGTGGAAGCAAACGGCCTGGTCTGTTGCCCCATATTGATGAAGATGATGACTTCATCATCCAGGCACAACTCTCCCTATCTCGCCTCCCTAATAGGGTTTTGGCGAGAGATGAGGGGGTGTATCGTCTGATTCCATCCCTCGAGAGAGCCCTGACACCTCCCATGGTGTGTTAGTGGGATGGCACATCAAAATGGGCGATGCTTGTTCCTGACAACGGTGCCTTAGAGACAAGGCAGCAACGTCCAACTCTACGCCACAGGGTTCTGGAAGCCGCCACCCACCTGCCACACACCCGCCACAGATGATTTGGAGCTTATTCAGCACACCGCGTCGCGCAGGAGTTCGAGGCTGCTTCTCAAATTCACTATACCCCTTATAGCCTAGCTCTACTTGCAACTGATCGCGTTTCGATTACTACTGGCGCCTCAAGGCTTCGTCAAAGGCTTTTGAGATTCCCCCATCAACCAAATTCAGCGACACTGGCCCGTCACTCCCACATCCTGCGCATCTCAAGATCCTCTTCAGTCTTCTCAATAGAGTTGCTGCAGTTCTGCTGAAGCTGTCACCGGATGCTCACGGGGTGCTCCAGGCGCCAGGTCCCGTACTGACCGCCCTGACTTTGCCGTCGCCGCTGGATCATTCAGCTCGGTTCTTCAACCTCGAGGCAGCCGTCGCTCCGAACGAGACCCCATCTGAAACGCGCAAATACCCAGGTTGCTTCCACCAGCACCCCCATAAACCATTTCCGACATCCATCGCCGCCAAACAGACATCATGGCCGATTACGAGGACGAGTCCGACTACGATAATTATGGCGACGAGGAGGAGGGCATCACCCCCGAGGATTGCTGGACCGTCATCTCGTCCTTCTTCGAGACCAAGGGCCTTGCATCGCAGCAAACCGACTCCTTTGACGAGTTTACCCAAACAACCATACAGGATCTCGTGAACGAGTACTCCGTCATATCTCTAGACCAACCTAACCCCCCCTCGCCACCTGGCCACACCATCGCTTTGCGCCGATATGAGATCAAATTCGGCAGCGTCATGGTCTCGCGACCAACCATCAGCGAGACGGACGGAACTGTTACATCGCTGCTTCCATACGAGTGCCGTGATCGCAACCTCACATACGCCAGTCCCCTTTACATAAAGATCACGAAGAAGGTTTCTGTCGCTGTCGAGAAGGAGGTACCTCTGCATGAGATGGACGACGCTCAGCGTGCCGAGTATGCCAAAACTGGTGATAACCCTACTAAGCTGGTGTGGGAGCTGGAAGAGTCTGGCGACGATGATTCTGGCAAGACCGGTGACGACTGGAAGGATATGGTTTTCGTCGGCAAGCTGCCCATCATGGTCAAGTCGAAGATTTGCCACTTGAGCCGCGAGCATGACGACAACCTCTTCCTCGTCAATGAGTGTCCTTATGATCAGGGCGGTTACTTCGTCATCAACGGCAGCGAGAAGGTCCTCATCGCCCAGGAGCGATCTGCTGCCAACATCGTCCAGGTTTTCAAGAAGGCCCAGCCCAGTCCTTACACATACACTGCTGAGATCAGGAGTGCCCTCGAAAAGGGTTCTCGCCTCATCTCTAGTCTCATGCTGAAGCTGTATGGCAAGGGAGACTCGGCTCGAGGAGGGTTTGGACAGACCATTCACACCTCTCTCCCCTTCGTCAAGTCAGATCTTCCCGTTGCCATCGTCTTCCGTGCGTTGGGGGTTGTTTCTGATGAGGACATTCTCAACCACATTTGCTATGACCGCAAGGACAGCCAAATGCTCGAAATGCTACGCCCTTGTATCGAAGAAGCTTTTTGTGTGCAAGATCGAGAGGTCGCCCTTGACTTCATTGGCAAGCGAGGAAACCGTGACCAGGCAGGTCTCGGCCGCGAGAAGCGTGTGCGCGTTGCCAAGGACATCCTTCAAAAGGAGACGTTGCCGCACATTTCGCAGTCGGAGGGCAGCGAGACCAGGAAGGCCTTCTTCTTGGGTTACATGGTTCACAAACTTCTACAGTGCGCTCTTGGACGGCGTGAACCCGACGATCGTGATCATTTTGGCAAGAAGCGCCTGGATCTCGCTGGCCCTCTTCTGGCCAAGCTATTCCGTGGCATCATGCGTAGGGTGAACACTGAACTTTCCAACTACCTGAAGCGATGCGTTGAGGGCAACCGACACTTCAACTTGGCCGTCGGAATCAAGCCGGGCACCTTGTCCAACGGCTTGAAGTACTCCCTAGCAACGGGCAACTGGGGAGACCAGAAAAAGGCCGCGAGCTCGACAGCTGGTGTCTCTCAGGTGTTGAACCGCTACACCTTTGCCTCCACTTTGTCCCATCTCCGACGAACCAACACCCCTATCGGACGAGATGGTAAGCTGGCCAAGCCACGCCAGTTGCACAATACCCATTGGGGCTTGGTCTGTCCCGCAGAGACACCTGAGGGTCAGGCTTGTGGTCTGGTCAAGAACTTGTCGTTGATGTGCTACGTCAGTGTCGGTTCCCCATCCGAGCCTTTGATTGAGTTTATGATCAACCGAGGCATGGAAGTGGTTGAGGAGTATGAGCCCCTGAGATACCCGCACGCTACCAAAATTTTCGTCAATGGAACCTGGGTTGGCGTTCACCAGGACCCGAAGCACCTTGTCAGTCAGGTCTTGGACACGCGTCGAAAGTCGTATTTGCAGTATGAGGTATCGCTTGTCCGGGATATCCGAGACCGAGAGTTCAAGGTTTTCTCCGATGCTGGACGAGTAATGAGGCCCGTCTTCACGGTGCAGCAAGAGGACGACCATGACACAGGCATTGCAAAGGGATCGCTGGTGCTGACCAAGGAGCTTGTCAACAAGCTCGCCAAGGAGCAGGCCGAACCATCGGATGATCCTGCATCCAAGATTGGTTGGGAGGGACTTATCCGAGCGGGAGCCATCGAGTATTTGGATGCCGAAGAAGAAGAGACGGCCATGATCTGCATGACACCTGAGGATCTTGATCTCTACCGTCTACAAAAGGCAGGCATTGCCATGGAAGATGATATGGGCGACAATCCAAACGGAAGATTGAAGACAAAAACGAACCCAACGACTCACATGTACACCCACTGTGAGATTCATCCCAGCATGATTCTTGGTATTTGCGCCAGCATCATTCCCTTTCCCGATCACAACCAGGTATATCAATTCCTATGTTTTCCATGTTGGTCGATGAGTACTAACCGTATACCCTAGTCACCTCGTAACACATACCAATCTGCCATGGGTAAACAAGCCATGGGCTTTTTCCTAACGAACTACTCTCGGCGTATGGATACCATGGCCAACATTCTTTACTATCCCCAGAAGCCCTTGGCGACGACACGATCCATGGAGTTCCTCAAGTTCCGTGAGCTTCCCGCCGGTCAGAATGCCATTGTAGCCATTGCTTGCTACTCGGGTTACAACCAGGAAGATTCCGTCATTATGAACCAGAGCAGTATCGATCGTGGCCTGTTCCGCAGTCTGTTCTTCCGATCATACTCGGATCAAGAGAAGAAGGTCGGTTTGAATTACACTGAAGTGTTCGAAAAACCGTTCCAGCAGTCGACACTTCGCATGAAGCACGGAACCTATGACAAGCTCGACGAGGACGGTATTGTGGCGCCAGGTGTTCGAGTGTCTGGTGAGGACATCATCATTGGCAAGACGGCGCCAATTGATCAGGAAAACCAGGATTTGGGCACGCGTACCACTGTCCATCAACGGCGAGACATTTCAACACCACTGAGGAGCACTGAGAACGGCATTGTGGACCAGGTCATCATGACGGTTAATGCTGACAACGTCAAATATGTCAAGGTCCGAGTGAGAACGACCAAGATTCCCCAGATTGGTGACAAGTTTGCCTCTCGCCATGGACAGAAGGGTACCATTGGTGTGACATACCGACAAGAGGACATGCCGTTTTCACGAGAAGGCGTGACGCCCGATATCATCATCAACCCTCACGCCATTCCTTCCCGAATGACAATTGCCCATTTGATCGAATGCTTGCTGAGCAAGGTTTCAACCCTCGAGGGCATGGAGGGCGACGCGACTCCGTTCACGGACGTTACAGTTGACTCGGTGTCGGAGTTGCTCCGAAAGCACGGCTACCAGTCGCGCGGCTTCGAAATCATGTACAACGGACACACCGGCCGCAAACTCCGAGCGCAGTGTTTCTTCGGCCCTACTTACTACCAGCGACTCCGTCACATGGTCGACGACAAGATCCACGCGCGAGCGCGAGGACCGGTGCAGATTATGACGAGACAGCCTGTGGAGGGTCGTGCTCGAGATGGTGGTCTGCGGTTCGGAGAAATGGAGCGTGATTGCATGATTGCTCACGGAGCGGCGGCGTTCCTCAAGGAGCGTTTGTTCGAAGTATCTGACGCTTTCCGAGTCCACGTCTGCGAGATTTGTGGACTCATGACGCCAATTGCGTAAGTACCCCCAGCCCACAACCCTTGCCATGCATCGCAAGGGCCGTACTCCTTGAGTGCATGCTAACATCAAATTCTAGAAACTTGTCCAAGCAGTCATTCGAATGCCGGCCATGCAAGAACAAGACTAAGATTGCGCAAATTCATATCCCCTATGCCGCGAAGCTCCTGTTCCAGGAGTTGCAGGCCATGAATATCGCGGCAAGAATGTTTACGAGCCGGTCGGGCGTTTCGATTCGGTAGTCGTGATTGGAAGGGACGCATGGGCAGCGTTGAATCAGAGCAGTGGGAGGAAATGATGAGACAAGGAGATGATATGGCAATCAGGCGAGGGCCAGGGACAAAAAGAAGAGCCGCTCGGGGCCTGGCCGTTGTGGTTGTAATGTAGAGCAAGGAGGCAAGATTGGCGTGTACAAAATCGGCACAGCGGCGGGAGTAGGATAGTAGAACATGAAATGCATTTACGAACTTATAGTCGCAAGTGGTGGAGCGGTATCTTTTTGTTTTACATCTTATACAGGTTGGATCGGTTTCTAATGGCCATCCGGGAGTGCCGCCCGAGATTAAGGTCATCTGTTTGGGGTTGCTTTGTCTGCTGCGACTATCGAATCGTGGACGGACTGGTCGCGCTTGTATTCCTCCTCAAGGGCTTTTTGCATGTCGAAGTCGAGTTGTCGCTCCCGCTTGACACGTTGTTGCTCCATGTCGCGGACGACACCCTCGTGCATAGCCTATGTCGCAAAGTCAAGGTTAGCCTCGGAACTGGTCTCACGGTGCTGGCCGTCCACCGAGAAGATTGTTCTTCTTTTTTCCTTTCTTTTGGATGAATATGGGAGTTTAAAAGGTAAATATTTACCTCTTTCTCAAACTTTTGCTGGTAATGGACGAGGATGACGGTGCTGGCGGCGAACAGGGACGTAGCCGCCAGGGTGAGCTTGGAGGCACGAGACATGATTCGGTTCGGATTCGACAGCGGGCACCCAGGGGAGGATGCGGTTGGCGCGGTGTGGATGAAGTCGGGCGGCACGATGGATGTAGAGTTGAATTGGGTCGCAGGGAGGGTGTGTGGAGGCGATTGGGAAGCGGGAGAATCCACGGTTACGGCGCTTCTCGAGGTTTTAGAGACAAAGTGAAGCGACACCATCGAGCCATGACGTGAAAATGCGCTTCAGCCGCGCTGCTGCAGTGGCGGCTGGGTGGTCCAATAGATGGGCCCTGGACCTGTACCAGGGGCCCCCACAGAGAGCTCTGCACTGGAGTGCTCTGGCGGTACCTGCTAGAGCTTGTTCGTCACAGCTTGGAAGTACCGGTCCAAGGCACCAGCGAGAGTGTCCACTGAGAGGTACCTCGGGCCTTCAGGCGTTGCGCCTACCGCCAGAGAGCCTTGCAGCGCCCCGCCGGATAATCACCAATCAACGGCCACGCCCCTACCTACGCCAGAGGTACTCCATAGCTGGTACCTACCCTTACCTCATACCTCACCCCCATCAACCTCAACTTCGACCTTCGAGACTCTCTACTAACGCACCGAGGAACCGCCACCTTGTCCTCCCATCACAGCTCCCATCGAATCGATCACCGCCATCACTCCGCCGCCGAACGCGTCGTCGCATCCGCACACTCCTCCTAATTCAGCCCGATCCCTCTCCAGCATCATCGCTTCTCCCCGCCGCCATATCCCCCTCCACTATCACCATGGTAAGCACAGAGCCCCCATTGCTTTCAGCCACACCCGAACTTCTCACCTAACCCGCCTCTCAGTCTGCCCAAAACTCGGCCGGTATCCAGACTCTTCTCGACGTACGTGCCGCCTCACCGACCAACTACGATTACCCAACTAATAAACCACCAGGCTGAACGAGACGCTTCCAAGATTGTCCAGAAAGGTTAGTTCTAACTTTCACGTCTTTTATCTCGCTACATAACACTAACATGGTTATTCCCACAGCTCGGGAATGTAAGTTCCTCCGACCCTTCCACCCCTTCAGACGAACACGCCCAGTAACCACTTGCCTCTGCAGTCCGCACCAAGCGTGTCAGGGAAGCCCGTGATGAGGCCAAGCAAGAGATAGCCGATTACAAGTCCTCCAAGGAGGACGAGTACAAGCAGTTCGAGTCCGAGGTACGCCTTCTTTCCGCACACCTGGACTAAACTGGACGGTTCCCCATATCGCTGACCTGGTCATCATTCGTATAGCATAGCAAGGGCAACCAGGAGGCTGAGGCCGAGGCCAACCGAGAGGCTGAGGAGCAGATCAAGGAGATCCAGGCGGCCGGGAAGAAGAGCCAGGCCCAGGTTGTCAAGAACCTGCTCACCGCTGTCTTTGACGTCAAGCCCGTTCCCCCCTCTGCCGCTTGAGAGCAACCTACAAACAAATTCCCTGAGAGCCTAGCCAAAGCTCAGCTTCCGCCAGTGATAAACCAATCCCCGCGGCTCGCCAATTCGACCCGATGAGAGTGGACAATGGAGGAAGAGGAGGAACGTGTGGAGACGGAAGACTCGCGCCAAACATGATCAATCCTCATGCGTCCCATCCATGGCGCAGCTTTTTAATACAAGTCTACTGAACGAAATCGACTAGAGTACCCAGCATATCCTTTGTGTCCTGGTTTTCCTCGGCCGTGTCTAGTGCCTCTAGCTGTTCCCTAAGCGTCGTGCCAATCACTCCCAACTCCTCATCGCGCTCGGCGAGCAACTGCTTGATCTTCTTTTTAGCCCCATTATCCTCAGCTACCAACCAGGCTAGGACCTGATCAATCGTCTGTAGGATGAACAGCCCGGAGTCGATTCTCCTCGACAGCCATTCCAGTTCCGCATCTTCCCTGTCTTCTGTTGACAGAACTTTCCTCTCGGCCTCATTCTGCTGCTCAGCCCTTGCAACCCGTCCGCTGTAATCTCTCCGGAGCTTGATAAGTTTCGAAATCTTCTCGTAGTCCTTCTCCACGAATTTGGCCAGGGTCCGTATCCTCTCTGCTGAGTTGGCGGGCAGGAATCGGAGCATTGAGGCAAAGATACCAACCAGATGCTCCAGAATGCGGTGGTCATGGGTCTTCATGAAAAGGGTGAACATGGTTTTGAGACCGCCCGCCTCGACCACCTTCTGGCATACCTCAGTGCCGGTGTCGCCACCAATGGCATGGTCCAGGAGGCGCAGCGCAGGCGGCTTGCTCCTCTTACCCTCCTTCAACATGATGAGGCACAGTTCCACTCCCTCAGCCTCAGTGAGTTTAGCCTTGCCTGAGGCCTCGTCTGCAAGACAAGTCAAAGCCTCAAAGAGATTCTCCATGTACTCTTCCTCCTCGCCGCCCTTTTCCGGATCTCGTCTCCGGTAGGGGGCAACCAGTTGCAGCAGAACATCGACAGCATTGAGGGACGTGAGCTGGGCACGGTTGGTGGAGGATGCCTGGGTCAGAATAGCCAGGATCTCTGCAGCATACTGCTTGTTTTGCGTCACAGAGTCCTCTTTTCGCTGGATGCGTTGCAGGAGCCATTCCAGCAGCTTGTCATCTTCTCCAACACGCTCGGCGGCAGATGGGCGAGAGCACAAGTTCTCTATCACGCCGAGAGCATGATAGATGCCACTCCGATCCGACTCGTCGTCTTCATTTAGCCGAGAGAAGTTGGACACCAAAAGCCCAAGCAGGTCCGAATCCATCATGGCATCTACCAGGTTGTTCCACTGGGGTTCATCGGCCGGGACATCCTCGTCTGTCAACTCGCCCATAATCTCGATGGCATCAATGGCAATGTCTGTATTTTCGTGCGCTAGCAAACTAACCAGACTTGCGACGCATCCGGTCTTAACAAAGTCTGGGTAGAGGTCCGGGTGCTGGGACAATAGCGAGAGACCCTTGATGTCGGCATCCAGGTCGGCCTCGCTGCCGATGAACTTCTGCGGATCGTCTTCGAACTTGGCACGGAGCTCGGCGTTCTTGGTGATGCGCTTCTCAAAGTTTAGGGCGGTTTTGCGCAGCCACGCTGCATCAATCTTTTCTGGCGCGACTCCGGCGTCAGCGTCGTCGACGTAGTCGAGGATCTCTGACTCTTGCTTGGTGATTCCTCCACCAAAGAAGCGATCTTCGTCATCATCGGGGGGTAGATCAGGACCGAAGTCGTCGTTCTCATCGCTGTCGGGGGGCGGCGCAGGACCAGCTTCGATATCATCCTCGCCGGGTTCTGCGCCGTCAACTCGGGCGTGACGGTTGGAGCCGTTGGCGCTCAGCTTGGCCGACTTGTATATTTCATCTAGATTCAGTGGTGCGGTTAGCAAGTGTTGGGCTTGACCGGTGTGAGATTCGAGGTGGACATACTTGGATCTCGGACGGGATCCAGCTTGCGCTTGGAGGAGATGCCCGAGTTCTGTAAGCTTGTTAGAGTGACGATTCATGATATCAAAGTCAAAGACTAGCGAACGAACCTTAAAGATGTCGTCTACACTCGCCATTTTTGCGATCCAATTTGCGGACCGACTGGACGTCGCATGGAAGGGTTCCTCCGTTAGCCAAAATAGACGACGTGAAAGGATGACGGCAAGCACGCGCCGCGAGGCGAGTATCAGAGGTACCTTCCTGTGGCTGACTTCCTGCCGAAAGCTCCAAGGCTGCCAGGGCTGGTCCCCCGTTTGATGCATGACTCCCCTTTTTTGTGGCTGAGCTTTAGCAATACAATGTAGACAGTGCAGAGTTCGAGAGGCGCTAAGCTTGACCTAATAGACGCACGGTGCGATCCACTGTATGCCGTGGTGCGTGCACGAACACGTGTGGCCCACAGCATGTACCCCTTTGACACCACTATCGGCCACCACAGGCCCAATGAGTCCCTCCAGCGCGTCCGAGACGCCACTGCTCACTGACGCCACTGAAATTCTGGATCCACCAAGGTAAAGCTGCCATAAGGTAGGCTAGGTTCCCTGGCGGCGCATGGCAACCCTCACACCAGGCCCCAATCCTAACCGGGACTGGGTCCTGTGTCCTTTCGGAGAAGTAGTAATGGAAGTGGAAGGGAAGGCACGTTCCGCCGTTGCCAACTACCAACCAAACGGATGCAGGTACCACTCGGTCCATCCCCTGACATGGGCATCCAGCCTGCCAGCCTGCCCTCTCGCCCGGTCTTAGTCCTTGGGTCGTCTCGTCTCGGATTCTCTATCCATGTGTTTCACTGAATCGCAGACTCGTCACCACCACCCAAAAGGCCGCCCATTCCAGCATTCCTTCTCTTCTGCATTGAGCAAAGCGAACGACCGATCCAGCGGCGTGAACCGTAATGCGCTGCGCTGCGGTCTGCCTCTGCACCTTAACGCGCCACAGTCCGCAAGCGCTGTACCACGTTGTACCTGCTGTGTTGTGCAGTCCGTGGCCTTGTCGAAAGCGGGCCATTAGCCCACACCCAGAACGACCAAACTCCACGAGCCACCAGTGAGCACCGCTAGCAGCAACCCGCCAGCACACCGACCACCAGACTTGGCCCGATTGATAGTGTCTCGTCGACTGGAAAGGGGGGGGATTGTCCACTTTGGTTTGGTTCGACTCGCGCAGTACCGCACCGCACTGCACCGGATCCGACTCGACTTGACTCGACCCGACCCGACTTGCGGCGTAGACAGAGGATGCCGGAGGCTCGTCTCTCCTCTTCCCACGACCTGATCGCGTCCTCCTCCTCCTCCTCCACTGTCGCCGTTCCCGTCCCCGTCGAGCTCCCGTGGACCCTCTCCGCCTCTGCGTCCACTAACTCGCACCTCCATCATCAACAACAACACCACTACCAACACCACCAACACCACCAGCACCCCAATCCCGACCCCTCGAGACCAGCGAACCCGCCTTCGCTGTCCTTCTACCATCCAACCTCGCCAAACCCCGACTCCTTTGCTGGTCGCGCCGCCGCTCGCCCTCCTCGGAGTTCCTCCTTGCTACCACCACCGCATATCGCGCCGGCCTCGCAACCCAGCTCTCTCGGAGCTTCGCGCCAGCAGTCGCCCATCGCCGGTCACCGCTTGCACCCTCAAACTCCTCCTCGATCCTCCCACAGCGCCGCCGCTTCCCGTTCGCCCACCAACAACCCCGCTGAGGTCTCTTGGCTTCTAAACCGCTGGTCAACTTCTACCACTGGGTCCAACCGCACCTCCCAGGTGCCCCAGCGCGCGACTCATTCCCGCTTTGGTTCCCGTGGAAGCGTCGATGCGATCAGTTTTCTCAACCAATCTCCACCGACCACGAGACCATCGCCCAGAAAACTCCAAAAGAATCGACGACCCAGCGTTTCTTCCAGCTCGAGACCGCACGACCTCCCAGCGCCTGCACCATCATCGGAGGATAGTCAACCCCCGCGGACACTACCCCCGATCGCCTCATTATCCCCATTGGAGCCTCCCAACCTTAGCGAATATCTCCAACTCGGAGTAGAAGGGGCTGGCCCTGGTTTGACTGAGCGCCGACTACTAAGTGTCGCCCGCCAGGAGAGTCAGTCCCTCATTCCACCAGGTACCGCCGAATCGACAGACCAAATCACCACAGCTGCGTTTGCACGCCCCGGCTCTACTGCGGTTCACCAACCTATGATGCCTTACGACTACGAAGTAGAGGCACATATGCCTCGGGGTCATTCCCGAAGTCGTTCGGGAAAGGGTAGTCATGAGAAGAGCCGTGGTACCAAGCCTGCATCCCAGAAAGCCATGCTCTCCAGAGCCTTGCAAAAAGCCAACACGGCAGTTCAGCTTGACAATGCCCAAAACTTTGAGGGCGCACGAGAGGCCTATGCCGAGGCGTGCGAGCTTCTTCGGCAGGTTCTCCAGAAGACGACGGGCGACGAGGATAAGCGAAAGCTTGAAGCAATTGTAAGTTGGATCTCCTGATCTTAGCTAGAACCTCATTAATCCATCATCCCCCCTCACAGCGACGCACATACACCAGCCGAATCGAGGAACTTGATCAGATAGCGCCTTGGCTAGATGAGGACACAAAGGCGCTTCCGTCACGCCCCGATAGCGAGTTCCGTCGCCCAGACTCAGAGTCCATGCTCCACCTCGACGACGAAGAAGCTGAGGAAGTCGCGGTTTTTGAGACAGCAACCATCACGAGAGTAATCAGGGACGACAGTCGAAGTCCCCAGCCGCCACATGTGGCCCCCTCTCCATCACGGCGAGCAAATAAACCGAAACCGATCGTTACCACCCTCACCCCAGAACCTGGCCTTCTCCAATCCTCCTTCTCACGGTCACCCATTCACCTTAGGTCACCCGATCCTTTCTTACTACAGAGACCCTCTGAATATCCCTACATGCCGGCACCTTTGTCACCACGCCGGCCGCCATCTCCGCCAAGAGCCAAAGAAGATATGGACGCGCCAGTTCCGTCTGATTTCGCCGTGGCTACAGCTCACCCCGTCGAGCCCAAAGATGCTCCGCACCATGGACGAGAAGACAGCCTGAATTCTTGGCTAGATCCCATTGATGAGTCGGGCGGCTCAACGTCCTCCTCAGTTCACTCGCGCACGTCATCTCTAGGTTTCAGAAGGAAGCATATCCGGGCTGCCAGCGGTAATACTGAGGCCGAATTCGATACAGCGCTTGATGCTGCGATTGAAGCTGCGTACGACGAAGGCTATGAACCAATGAGTCCGACTGAGGGTTATCGACCGAACAACATGGACGAGCCCAACGAGGAAGCTGTAGCCAACGCCCTACGGAAGGTCGAGATCGCCCGCGAGCGGGTGAGGCAAACCGAACAAGAAGCCCTTGATATTGTTACCGAAATGGAGAGACAACGGCAACCCCAACATCCACTTCCACAAGATGGCCACAATGTTCCTGAGGATTTCTTTGATGACAACTCATCGGACGAGGAAGAGAGGATCCTAGAGGAGATGGCGCGCGACTACGGCATTGAGCAATTCGCCATGGATCCCATGCAGAGGCCATCAATTCCCCGCGAATCGGATTCGAGTGGCCGAACTATGCGGACTTGGCATAGCTCATCGGGCTCGAATCCTCCCACGACAGCAACCTCACTCTCCACCGTAACGGAGATGCCCCCCCCTTTCCCGGGTATGCCAACGGCCCCAGCTGCACCACCACCGACGGGATCGCTGCCAGAGCTACCTCCACCGCGGCCGTCGTCATCGGCGCAATCTGTACGAAACCGTCGGCTGTCGGGACAAAACCCGAAACAGCTCAAGATTGAAACAGCGAAGCTCGGTCCTCCTCTTACCCAACATTCAGAAGATATCACACCAGCAAAATCTGCCGCTACAGATGTACAGGACACTACTATTCCAGCTAGCGTAGGCTCACGGTCGGCGACTGGCTTCCGCAGGCCGTCGTCACCACCACTGTGGGAAGCAAGCCCATCTGACGACCTCCAGCCTCCGGCCTCGCCATTTAGGCATCTGGGGCCCGTTGACGAGGATGACAATACTGCAGGGCGTTCTTCGTCGCCAAACGTGTCAAGATTGAGGAAGAACTTTTCATCATCAAGTTTAAGGAGCATGAAGAGTCGCAACATGTCAATCACGAATCTAGATGATAACTCAGATATGTCCCCGGGGACTCCGTCAAGTAATACGCCGTTTGGGACTTCGCGGACACCAGCTGTCCCAGCACTCCCCACTCCCTTGGCAGCTGCTTTCCGAGACAGGCTAGATACAGCCGCAGCTGGTCTTTCTCTCTTTGACGACAACTTCCACTCCCCAACCATTCCTGGATCACCCAACTCAATTACTCCGGATGTGCCTGTGCCTCTGGAGCCCTGTCCGACTGACTTCATGCTGAGGCCATTTTGGCTGATGCGATGCCTATACCAGACCCTAGCACACCCCCGGGGAGGCTACCTGAGTAGCAAGCTGTTCGTGCCGAGGGAGGTTTGGCGAGTCAAAGGTGTGAAGCTGAAGAACATTGAAGACAAGGTTGCCAACTGCGACTTCCTTACTGCCGCCCTCCTCAAGATTGCCAAAGTCGACACGTTTGATGCAGACGCTGTTCTAGTGGAGATGCAATCTCTAGAGGGCGTCCTTGAGCAAGTTCAGTCGGCACTGACCCGCAAGCTAGGGAATGAGGTCGGAGTTCAGGGCTCAGCAACGCTCTTCAAGGACGCATCAATTGGCGCAGATGGGGATGCCGGGACTGGCATGCCACGTTCCTCTAGTGTGTCGGGCAAGTCGGCATTTTCATGGCGACGCCTGCGTTCTAAGAACTCTGCCGTTGGCCTGGGAGGGTCATACAACAGCAAGTCCGTAGGACCAGATGCTAGCAATATCCCAGGCATCCCTAGTCTGCCTATGACAGGGCACCCGACAAGCCGGCCTGCGAAGCGGGATCTAACACAGGCACAGTTTACGGGTCCGAATGCGATGTATATGAGCTCGCTTGCGCGCCTCTTTGATGCTGCCCAAGCCATTGGTGAGTCCTGGCTCAAAGGCAACGATGTACAAGTGTCTAGTCATGCTAATGCAAGTCGTTTAGATCAAATCGCAAGGCAGGTCGAAGACCCTGGCTTGCGTCATGCCGACAAGACGCAGGTCGGTCTGGAACTATGCACGCGGCACGCGGCGGAGTTCTTTGGGTTCTACGTGTGCCGGTTCGTGCTATCGGACTTAGGGATGCTCTTAGACAAATTCATCAAGCGCGGAAGCGAATGGGTTCTGACATGATACGAATGAGATGGATGTATGGATGGATGGATGGGTTGCAAATGATATGATGGAAGGCTGGAGTGAGTGGATATGTTTGGGTCAAGCGACGGAGACGCCTTGTATCTCAAGCCAGACCGCGTGCGTGGAGAGAGTCGATACCCCAGTGACGTTTTATTCTGTTTCTAGTACCTAGGGGCAAGGGTGATAATAACCTCCCAATGGGACACTCAGTCCGTATATACCATTGTTTATGAGCCTAGAGGGTTGTAAATGGCACGTTGTGTAATGAATCCGCATGCATTAAACTCAAGTGTTTCCGATCTTGCGCGTCGGCCTGGTTAGCTCGTAAATTAATCCTTCATATTTCTGATAGAACAACCCCGATTGTCCCCTCATAGGTCAGCGAGAACCACAGGTTACTTAAGCAGTTGTCGTCAAGAAGAGTCAGTCACGCGCCTAGGCCTAAATTAGTTTTAACTTGTATTCATGTCTGAGTACGGATAGATCGAGACAAAGACAGAGTGCCAAGCCCCGGTGATCCATGTAGACCAACCACATATGGATAAGCGTCAGTCACGATGGAGCCTCAATGTCTGGGGTATGTACTTACCGGTACTCAAACCGGACCATTCGAGACGTCTCGGTACGTCTCGTTCATTGGATGGATCCCGACCCCAAATTCTTGGCTTCGAGGATTGAGAGACAGATTTTAAAGCTTCATCATCCGACATCCTACAGCCCGCCAATCTGACTTCCTAGTCCCCAGACCGACTTCGGATGCGCCTCCAAATGCACCTCTCCAACAACAAAGTCTAGGTCTCAATGAGCCTGGCTTGGAGCGCTGGGCGAGCCTGGACGCGGCAATGTCTCCCGCAAGCTCGACAATGGTCGAGCTGCCGCCGCGCCGTCGCTCTGCTTACCCTTCCCTCACGATTCCCACCTCGACGCGCATTCGCTGTCAAAGCGGTACCAAAACCGACGCCCTCTGAACTCGAGGCTCGCATCTCCGCCATCCCGATTGACCGATACCGGAACTTCTGCATCGTCGCCCACATCGACCATGGCAAGAGCACGCTGAGCGATCGTCTGCTGGAACACACGGGCACCATCTCGGCCAGCGACAGCAACAAGCAGATCCTGGTGCGCACATCCCATTGGGTTCCCATTGGGTTCCCATTCTCACCTCGGATATGGCTACATACAAACACGGAGACACGGCAAAACTGACACACTTGCTGGTAGGACAAACTTGACGTCGAGCGGGAGCGTGGCATCACCGTCAAGGCTCAGACATGCACCATGATCTATAACCACCACGGCCAAGACTACCTCCTCCATCTCGTCGATACGCCAGGCCACGTCGACTTCCGCGCCGAGGTCACTCGCTCCTATGCCAGCTGCGGTGGTGCCCTGCTGCTTGTGGATGCAACCCAGGGCATCCAGGCGCAGACGGTGTCCAACTTCCACCTCGCCTTCGCCCAGGATCTTGACCTGGTCCCCGTCGTCAACAAGATCGATATGCCTGCAGCTGATGTGCCTCGGGTCCTGGAACAGATGGAGAACACATTCGAGCTGGACCCCAAGGACGCCATTCTGCTGAGCGCAAAGACAGGCAAGGGTGTCCCTGCCGTGCTACCAGCTGTCATTGAGCGCATCCCTCCTCCTGAAGGCGACCAAAAGAAGCCGCTAAAAATGCTTTTGGTGGACTCATGGTACGACAATTTCCGCGGCGTGGTACTCCTCGTCAGGGTCTTTGACGGCGTGATCAGTGCTGGCGACAACGTTGTCTCCCTCGGCACTGGCATGAAGTACACTGTGGGCCAGGTTGGCATACAATATCCGCATGCGACGCCGCAACAGGTTCTCCGCGCTGGCCAGGTAGGCTACGTCTATTTCAACCCGGGCATGAAGAGGATCCAGGATGCGAAGCTCGGCGACACATTCACCACCCTCAACGCCGAGGACGAGGTCGAGCCACTTCCAGGCTTCGAAGAACCCAAACCCATGGTATTCGTCGCAGCCTTTCCCACCGACCAAAGCGACTACGGCCGACTGGCCGACAGCATCACTCAGCTTGTGCTCAACGATCGCAGCGTCACGTTGCAAAAGGACCACTCTGAGGCGTTGGGGGCGGGCTGGCGATTAGGCTTCCTCGGAAGCTTGCACTGCTCTGTCTTCCAGGATCGTCTAAGACAGGAACACGGGCGCAGCGTTATCCTTACGGAGCCCAGTGTGCCGACTAAGATTGTTTGGGCTGACGGGTCCGAGGAGGTCGTGCAGAACCCGGCTCTGTTCCCCGACCAGAGTCATCCACGTATCCGCGGCGCCCAGCTCTATGAGCCGTAAGTGTTGATTCATCCCTTCACCCATGTTACTTCAGTTCATCCTTAATCCCTATTCCAGGTACGTCAAGTGTACAGTTACGCTGCCAGAAGAATACCTTGGGAGAGTCATCGAGCTTTGCGAGGCCAATCGGGGAGAGCAACAAAGCATTGAGTTCTTCAACACGACGCAAGTTATTCTGGTATACGATATACCCTCGGCCCAGCTGGTTGATGATCTCTTTGGGAAATTGAAGAGTGCTACGTATATACCCTCGCCCCACTGTGGTAACTAGGCATCTTGGCGCTGATATATCACATACAGCAAGGGGTATGCCACGTTGGACTACGAAGACTCGGGATGGCGACAGAGCCACCTGGTCAAGCTTCAGCTGTTAGTCAATCGGCAACCAGTTGATGCGATCAGTCGCGTTGTGCACAGCACGCAGGTCGACCGTCTTGGGCGCCACTGGGTGACCAAGTTCAAGCAGCATGTCGACCGCCAAATGTTTGGTAAGTTATAACCATTGACAACATAGCCTGCATCGCTAACGCCTATACCAGAGGTCGTGATTCAGGCAACAGTCGGAAGCCGAATCGTGGCGCGCGAGACCATCAAACCTTTCCGCAAGGACGTGCTTGCAAAGCTTCACGCTGCTGACGTTTCGAGAAGACGGAAACTATTGGAGAAACAAAAGGAGGGAAGGAAGCGACTGAGAGCCGTTGGAAACGTTATCATTGACCAGTCAGCCTTTCAGAGCTTTTTGTCAAAGTGATTGCGAGCATCGTCTCCTGGAGGGAATATGAGGGAATGTGACAAGATTAGAGTGTTTAAAAGCAATAGATACCCAGCTCAGTGTCCATTTCTCCCTCCCGCGTGCAGGTGCTCGGTCTATTCTAAAGCTTGTATATCTTCGTCTAATGATTTCATCATGTGCCGGCAGCTTAGAAAGAAGTAGAGAGGCGAGGACGTGTCCCTTTTATGTCGTCGTAGCCTGTGTGGACTCGTCCTCACCCGGAAGCTCCGATCCCAGAGCGACAGGTTCGGTCCAGGACAAGCCCATGCCTCCTGCGAGGGTACTCTCGTGCTGCTTCAGGTTCAGGCCTCCAGCCTCCTGATCAAAGTCAAAGATGCGGTAGTCACTATTGAAGAACCAGTAGCCTGCGACGCCCACCCGCAAGAAGCCCGCGTGCGACACGACGAATATGAGTTTCTCTGGCCGTTGGCTCAGGGCCTCGAGGCCGAACTGTCCGCGGGCGAGGATGTCACGCCTAGTATGGGCGTAGCGGCGAGCAGCGGGAGACGTCTTGTCGGGCCATACAGGGTCGACGTTGCTGAAGTTGACGCGGGGAAAGTCGCCCGTCAGCGACGAGACGGGACTTCCTGTGTCGCAGGGCTTTTCCGAGTTCTCTAGACGAGACCAAGAGAGTCAGCGGCCATGATGCTCGTTCAGTCACCTACTCAACTCATGAGCGATTGAGTCACCCACCTTGCCAGTCCGCGCTGGCCTCGAACTTGACACCCCGGTCAATGAGCCAGTCTAAACATAGCATGGCCGTCTGCATTGTGCGCCGCATCGGGCTCACGACGACGGCAACATGATCAACGTTGGCGGTTGCGTCAGTAAAGGTGGATTGGAGCTGCTTGCGAAGGGCAGCACACTGTTCGACACCGAGTTCCGACAGCGGGGGATCGTGGATGGAGTAATCCTGTGGAGAAAGGGCGGGATTGTTAGTGAGCGACGGTAAGGCAACGCAGAATGAGGAGGCACTTATTATCAACGTTGTGAAGAGCTTGGGCGTGGCGAATAAGGACGATTGTAGGAGCCATCTTGAAGCTCTGATCTGGTTGAGAGGGAATATGTAGCTGTAGATCCTAAGGCTTTGATTGAATGTATTATAAGAGCTCAGGCTTTAATCTATATAGCCTTAAATTGAAAACTAAAAGTTATAAAGAGATACACTAAATATATAAGAGGTATACTATACTGAGTATATATAATTATAAAGAAGCTTATTAAATTTAGATATTTAGGTTTTTTTTTAAAGTATTATTTAATATTATTAAATATATTTAAATATAATAAGAGTAATTAAAGAGTTATTCTAATAGTTAGAAATAATAATTTATTAGCTAATAAGTTATCTAATTAAAGAATAAAATCTTAATAATTTAATAGTATAACTTTTTTTAAATTAAAAAGGATTTTTTAATTTAATTTTATTATTATTTTAAATATTTTTTTCTATTTAATTATTATTATTAAATTTCTTATAAATTATATATAATCTATTAATATTATATTTTAAAGTTTTTTTAATATTTATTTAAATTATAAAAATAATATTAAAGAATATTTATAAAAGAAAAGGTATAAATATAATCTTTTTAATTATATTTTCTTTTAAAAGATAATTATTTTATATATTTCTTTTATATTTATTAATTAATTTCTAACTTTATAAGTAGATAGTATACTAACTGTATTTAAAATAGTAATATTATAATAGAAGAGATATATAGAAGTTTAATAGTAAATAAGAAATTAATAGTTAGTTAATACTAATTAACTAAAAGATAAAATTTGAATAATTAAATAATATTATCTTTTTAATTAAAAAGAAAAATAAACTTTAATTTTATTATTATTAAAAATATATCTTTTTACTATTTAATTATTTAGTTTTTTTTTAGCTTTATTTAATATTATTAGATAGAATAAAGCTATATAGTATTCTTAAATAGTACAGATAAATAGTAAATACTATATTTAGTATTAGTAGATATAGTAGCTAAATAATAAGGTTATTATATATTAATTTTTACTTTAAGCTTTAATTTAATCCTTCTAACTTTAATTTTACTATTTATAGATAATAAAGTTAGTTAATAACTCTATTATCTACAGTTAATAGATAGAATTCCAGTAGAAAAAGAAAAAAGCAGCTTAAAATTTAAATTTAAACCTTAATAACTATAATATATATAATAAAAATACAGTAAATTTAAATATTAGATTTTTATATTAAGAGTTACTATCTAATTATTATTATTAAATTCCTTATAATTTATAATATCTCTAATTAATATTATTAAGAGGTTAAAATACCCTAGTATATATATATCTAGAGGGAGAATTAAAAGCTTAATAATAAAAAGAAATACTAATAATAGTATTAATAATACAGACTATATACTCAGTTAATTTAAAGATTAATAGTTACTTAAATAAATTAAGGTTTTTAATCTAACTAGTTATCTTTTCTAATATCTTAATAAATTATAGAAATAGTTATATTTTAAAAAAGCTAGATTTTAAAAAAGCTAGATTTACTGAAAAAGCTAGATTTACTGGAAAAGCTAAATCTTAAAAAAGATAAAATTATAATAGATATTAAGAGGTTAGAGTACTTTAGTATATATATACCTAAAGGGGGGACTAAAAGCTTAATAGTAAAAAAGAAATACTAATAATAGTATTAATAATATAAATTATATACTCAGTCTATTTAAAAGTTAATAGTTACTTAAATAGATTAAAATTTCTAGTCTAACTGGTTATTTTTTCTAATATCTTAATAAGCTATAGAAATAGCTATATCTTAAAAAAGCTAAATCTACTGGAAAGATTAAATCTTAAAAAAGCTAAATCTACTAAAAAAACTAAATCTTAAAAAAGGCAAAATTATAATAGATATAAAAGCTCTATAAGCTCTTTTTTACTCTAGTTATCTTTTTATTCTTATATATATCTTAACTAATTACTTAACTAACTACTTAACTAATTACTTAACTAACTACTTAATTAACTACTTAACTAATTACTTAACTAACTACTTAACTAATTACTTAACTAATTACTTAACTAACTGAAGATATTTACTTTCTATTTTATCCTTTAGACTGATATAGTATCTTCTAATTATAGCTATACTTATATATCTACTAAATATTAGCTAGATTATTAAATACTTATTATATTTTCTATTTTAATAATATTATAATTTATTTTAATTTAAAATAATAATATATAAAGAATATAAAGAAAGTTCTATAAAAATTATATAATCTCTAGCTATATATAAAACTATTAAAATATACTTTCTATTAATAAGAAGTTAAATTCTTAAACTATATTATTAATTAAATTAATATTAAGATAGATTTTATATAAATTTAAATTATTATTAAATAGAAGATTTTAATATTTTTTTAAAATATATAGATCTTTTTAGAATTTTAGAATTTCTATTAGAAGTTTATTTTAAAATATATAAAAAATATTAAATTATTCTTATTAATACTTAAAAATAATAAAAAAGAAAAAAAAATAGATAATTTTATATAATTAAAGAAAGCTATAATAGCTTTTAAAAAATTTAAATAAAAATTCTATTTAGTAGATATTTTATAATATTAAAAATTCTAATTACTAATAAAAATAGAAATAGATATTTCTATTAAAGTAATTTTAAGTATATTATTTTAACTTTTTAGTAATTAATAGTGACCTATAGTATACTATTTATAAAAGCTTATTAATATAGAATAATAATAAAGTATAAAATAATAAAAGCTACTAGCTATTATAAAAAGTTTAAAATACTAAAAATATTATTTTTAAAGTCTATTTAAAAAGTTTCTACTTTTAATAGATTATATTATACTTAAGTATTATTAAAATTACTATTCTAACTACTATTCTAATTACTATATAATTATATATTTATATAAATATAATAAGAAACTTAATCTATTAATTATAAATCTAATTATAGTTTTTTACCTCTTTTAAACCTTCTCTATAATATTTCTTTATTATTTAATTCCCTTAAGTTCTTATAGTTATTAATTTTTTAGCTATAAGTTAATTAATATTATATTATTAATTAGCTATATAAATTATATAGTATTATATAAGCTATTAATAAATACTCTTTTTACTAAAGAAAGTATATACTTTTAGTATTTTTAAATTAAAATCTTAAAATAAATTAACTCTATAGTAACCTAAAGTTATAAAGCTATATTTTAACTTACTAGCTCTTAAATTATATAATAGCTAAAAACTATTAGCTATACTAAATAAAGCTTATTAAATTAGTTAATTTAAATTTCTATAATATCTTTAAACTTTAACTTTTTAGCTATAATTTACAGCCTTAAAATAAAAATTAAATTACTTAAAATTAAGTAATAGAAATTAAAAGAGATACTATAAATATACTAATAATTAAAAAAGACTATATTAATTTATAGTATAAAGCGGAAAGTAGATATCTTTAGTTAGTTAAGTAATTAGTTAAATAATTAGTTAAGTAGTTAGTTAAGATATATATAAGAATAAAAGAATAATTAGAATATAAAAGGGCTTATAGAGCTTTTATATCTATTATAATTTTGCTTTTTTTAAGATTTAATTTTTCTAGTAAATTTAGTATTTTCAGTAGATTTAGCTTTTTTAGTAGATTTAGCTTTTTTAAGATATAGCTATTCTTATAGCTTATTAAAATATTAAAAAAAGTAATTAGTTAAATTAAAAACCTTAATCTATCTAAGTAAACTATTAATCTTTAAATAGACTGAATATATAGTCTATATTATTAATATTATTATTAGTATTTTCTTTTTTACTATTAAGCTTTTAGTCTCCTCTTTAGGTATATATATATTAGGGTATTTTAACTTCTTAATATTATACTTAAGGGAGTAATTAATATATTAATATAAGATTTCTATAGAAGATTTATTTAATAGATATACTATCTAATAATATTAAGAAGTTAAAATACTTTAGTATATATATATCTAAAGAGGGAATTAAAAGCTTAATAGTAAAAAAGAAATACTAATAATAATATTAATAATACAGACTATATACTCAGTCTATTTAAAGATTAATAGTTTACTTAAATAGATTAAAATTTCTAATCTAACTAGTTACCTTTTTTAATATCTTAATAAGCTATAGAAATAGCTATATCTTTAAAAAGCTAGATTACTATTTAATAGTATTTAATTTTAATATCTAATATTAAACTGATATTTTAAATTCTATAGATAGATTATTAAAAAGAATAAATTATATAGAAGAAAATATTTTTTATTATAGTATTCTACTATTATTAATAAAAAAGTTATAGATTATAGATAAACTCCTACTAAATATATAATAAATAATTAGTACTATAAAAAGTATAATTAAAATAATTAAGATTTTTATTTAAATAGTATAAATAAATCTTTTTAATTTTATATAAAGAGATTTCTTTTTCTTTAATTAGTATAATATATTAATAATAGTTAGTTAAATATCTAAAGAAGTATTAATCTCTATAGTTATCTATATTAATATAAAGATTAATATATCTAATAAAGAGATAAAAGAAGCTTTATAGATATCTAAAGAAAATTTAAATAAAAAGAAACTATTAAAAGCTAAAGTTACTATTTTAAAGCAGTATATTCTATATTTAGTTATAATAGAATTTATATAGAGTAAAATAGTATTTTTTAATCTTTATAAAAACTAAAAGAATTAATCTATAGATTATAAATTTAAAATTAAAGCTATTAAAGTTAGATAGTAAAAATTAAATAGAATATTAAAAGGTATAAAAAGTATACTATAAATAGAAATAGAATTCTATTTTTTAAAGGTAAATTAATAATTTTAAAATAAAAGATACTATAGATAGAGCTTTTTTATTAATATTATAATAATTTTAAATTAAAATATATAGAAATTATAAAAATAGCTAAATTAATTAGCTATAAATTCTATTAAAAAGAAATTAATAAGAATATTAAATTCTATATTATAAGCTATTAATAATATTAAAATATATATATTAAGATATAGATTATATAGATAAATATAATTATTATTACTATTATTATTATTCTTCTTTTAGAAAATTAATTTAGATTTTATTATAAAATTATATATAAATATTAAAATAAATAGAGAATAACATAATACTATCTTAATTATAATATATTATATAATTAAATATATAATATTTATACTAATAATAAAATAATTAACTGCTATATATTTAATATAGATTCTATATAAATAAATTAAATATTAATTTAAAATTCTAAAAGAAATTATAAGTAATTATAATAAGCTACTTATAAATAAATTTTAAAAAGATCTAATAAAAGAGTAATCTATCTATAGATAACTATTAATTATATATTATTTATAAATAAATAGTTAGATAGAATAAATATATTTAATATTAAAGAAGTATCTATATATTTTTACTAGAGAATTACTAAAATAATAAATAGTATAATTACTAAAAGGGAAATTTATATATAATAATAGCTACTATAGTACTATTAGTATATTCTCTATATAGATACTCTATAGTGTGATAGTGCTGACAGGCATACTGGAGTTTAATGACAGTAGGTCTAGCTTGCTAAGACTAGATACTACTTAAAGGATCTGCTCGGCCTTTACTAAGGAGGGCATGCTTTTTCCTTTCTTCAATTCAATTTTTCAGGACAGTCTTTATCGTTGCCGTACGATTTGAATAGCTGTCGCAGCAGCTCTTATCCCTTCATTCTTATTTCTCTAAGTCCCGTTATATTCAGAAGTATCTGATTAAATACTTACTTATTCACTTTATCAAAATCCCTCAACTGGTCTTAGCTGCAGGACCTCCTTCCAACCCGAACTCTAGGGTATCTCAGACTCTCATTGTCGCGGGCCCTGTCTGCACTAAGTGTATCTCCCACCAACAAAATAGATATTATCTATATATAGTAAAATATATACTATAATATATAAAAACTTAAATATAGAAAGTTTAAAAGAGAATTAAAATAATCTAATAGGTATAAAGCTAAGTATAGTAATATTAGTAGACTACTATAGAATATAGAGTAAGTAAGATTAATATAGTAAAAAGCTACTAAAAAAAAGATTTAATAATATAATTAAGATATTAAAAAGAAAAGAAAAATTATAAAAAGGTTAATTATAGAATTACTATAAATAGAGATTATAAAAAAGAAGAAAAATAAAAATAAAGTAGGTATAAAAAGTATAGTAGATATATATAAGCTGCCTAAATATTTACAGCTAGTAGAAAATTAACTAAATATCTAGCAGATTAATAAATAACTATATATATAAAAGAAATAGCTATATTAATCTTATAATATTAAACTTTATAGTTATAGAACTATATATAAAGCCTAAAGAATTAAGCTTACTAAAGGGGGGGTAATTATAAGAATACTAATAGATTACTATTAGAATTTTTTAGAATTAGCCTATAAATTTAAGCTTTAAGTAAACTTAATTAAAGTTAGAGATTAATATAAAGTAGATATAAGCCTTTAGAAATAGACTTATTAAATTAAAGTTTAATTATATTATTCTACTTACTTTAAATTTTATTTCTTTTTTAAGTTTAACTTTTAGCTGCTATTTCTTATAGTTTCTAGTTAGTAGGTATAAGCTAATAGATATAATTATAGAATAAAGTAATCTTTTAATTACTTTTATTTTAATTCTTACTATATATTAAATTTTAAACTTTAAGCTTCTTTATAATAATATACCTAATAAAGCTTTTAATATATTTTAAATTTAAATCTATAGACTCTCTAATTTCTATAGTTTTTTTCTTTTTAGCTATTTTTCTCTTTATTTTTAGCTTTAAAAGAAACTTTAGCTTAAAGGTATCTAGCTTTTAATTATAAAATTATAGCTTAAAAGAGACTCTATTAGGCTTATTATTCTTATTATTAAAAGTAAATCTCTATTTTAAAATTCCTCTAGCTATTTATTACTTATTCAGACTAATTATTTTTTAAATAATAAAAGTTATAAGAAAGATTATAAGATAACTATACTTCTATCTATTAGATTAAATTAAAGTTAGTATACTAAAAACTGCAAAATTATAGAGAATACTATTAAGAATTATAATCTCCCTTTAGGTTACTTTAAGAGCTTTAAATTATTTCTTCTTACTATTATTTAAAGTATTAAAAAGGAAAAGTTAAGTTTTTATAGTATCTTAAATATAAGTAACTTAATACTTTTAATTCTTAAAATTAATAATACTAATAAGATAGTAATAATTAAATATAATCTTTTAAATAAATTAGAAGCTTAATATAAGTTAGTTCTTTATAATTAAAATATCTTTCTTTAAAATCTTAAATAAATAGAGCTTTCTTCTCTATTTATTAATCTTAAGAGTTTAATTATTAAAATTTAAACTATAAGATATAATAGCTATAAGGTCTTTTATTCTATAGGTTATTATTTATAGAAAAGTAATAAAAATAAAATTAGTTAATATCTTATTATTTTAAAGCTTAATTAATAGGTTCTAAAGATTAATATAGTAATTCTTCTATATTTTAAAGTTCTTTATATTAAAATTAGAATATAATTTAATAGTTTAATTTAGTATTAAATTAAGTTAAAGCTTTTAAGCTTAAAGTAATTAGCTTTTTTATCTTTTTAATAAATTTAATTTAGTTAAAAAGAATAAAAGATTAATTATTAAAAGAGCCTACTAATTAGAGGTATCTTTATAAGATTCTTATTATAGTAAAAAAAGCTTTTTTTTTTCTCTTTTTATAGATAGTTTCTTTATAGAAAGTTACTAACTTTATACTATAGTAAAATTATATCTTCTTTTTTATAGTTTTATTAAAAATAGATATTATATATAGAGCTCTATAAAATAGTAATAAATTTAAAAGTTAGTAAGAAGAAAAATAATAAATAAGATAGTAATTAAAATTTAAATTTAATTAGAAAAGAAATATAGTATAAAAACTTAAATTATAATATTAATTTCTATAGCAGCTAGAGTATAAAAAAAGTATATATATATTGGTATTTTTAAGAGATTAAATATTTAAAAGTCTTTATATTATAAGAGCTTAACTCTTTTTATAATAGTAAATTATAGTAGTAAGTATTATTATTTTTTATATCTTTTTACTATTTTTTCTTTATAATTTATAATAAATAAAGATACTTACTTTTTATAATTTCTATATTTTATAATAAAGTTCTACTAACTTAATTTTAAGGTTAAATTTCTTTTACTTTAAAACCTCTTTTTCTTCTATATTACTATTATTAAGATTTTCTTATTATTTAATCTTAAACTTCTTTTTTTTTATTTATTATAATTATTATACTACTTTATAATAGCTTCTTTTTAAAATAAGCTTATTATTCTTTTTAATCTTTCTTAAAAGAAACTTTTTAATATCTACTATCTAATTAAATATAGTATTAAAGCTACTAAAATTTTATATTAAATTAATACCTACTAGAAGACTTAAGATATACTTCTTCTTTATCTTTTTTCTATATTAAAGCTTAATTTAACTTCTATATTAATAAGATTATTATTAAAATTACTATTCTAACTACTATTTTAAATTCTATATAGTTATATTTTTATATAAGTATAATTATAATAAAGAGAATATATTAAGGTCTAATAGTAAATAAGAAATTAATAGTCAGCTAATATATAACCTAATTAAAAGGTAAAACTTAAATAATTAAATAATATTATCCTCTAATTAAGAAGAGAAATAAACTTTAATTTTATTATTATTAGAAATATACCTTTTTACTATCTAATTATTATTATTAAATCCCTTATAAATTATAATATCCCCTATTAATATTATATTTTAAAGCTTTTCTTATAGTTATATAAATTATAAAAATAATATCTAAGTATATCTATAGAAAGATAGTAGTAAATTTACTACCTTTAGTAATATTTATCTTTAAAATATCTCTAATATATAAGAAAGTTAAAAAAAGTTTAAAAGAAATATTAATTATTTCTATAAATAGAAATTCTTTTAATTATATATTAAAAGAGATTAATAATAAAGAACTTTTAGATTTTAAATTTAAATATATCTAGAAATTTATATAATTATTAGTATAAATATCTATTAGAAAGCTTATAGATATAGAAATTATTAAGAGGTTAAAGTGCTTTAGTATATATATCCAGAGGGAGGAGTCAGGACTAAAAGCTTAATAGTAAAAAAGAATACTAATAATAATATTAATAATACAGACTATATACTCAGTCTATTTAAAGGTTAATAATTTACTTAAATAGATTAAGATTTCTAGTCTAACTGATTACCTTTTCTAATACCTTAATAAGCTGTAAGAATAGCTATATCTTAAAAAAGCTAAATCTACTAAAAAAGCTAAATCTACTAAAAAAGCTAGATTTACTGGAAAAACTAAATCTTAAAAAAGGCAAAATTATAATAGATATAAAAGCTCTATAAGCCCTCTTATATTCCAGCTATTCTTATATTCTTATATACCTTAACTAACTGCTATTTTAATAGAATAAGATATCTCTTTCTTTCTATCTTATAGTACAGACTGATAAGGTTTATTCTAATTATTACTATATCTATAGCTTTTAATTTAATCTAAAAGAGTTAATAGAAATTAATCTAGCTCTTATTATAAAGCTATAAGTTACAGCTTAAAAGTCTAAACTGAAAAATATTAAGTAAATTTAAACTAATAAACCTAATAATATATATTTAGTGTAGTTACTAATCTTTAGCTGCTATACTATCTGAGAGCTAGCTGGTATAGATCTAACTCTATAATATTAAGTTGCTAAAGAGCTATACTATCTTAAGATCCTTCTTAAGAACTACCAAATAAATAGAATCCCTTCAGCAGGAAGGGAATTCCTCGAGAAATTATATTATAACTATATAGCCTGGATTATATAGCTTATAAATAAGGTAGTATTAATTAACTTACAGCTAAAGAATTAATAACTATAAGAATATAAAGGAATTCAGTTACTTCTAATAGTAGCTATAAAGCTGGAATAATAGATATTATAGAGGAGGTTATATACTTAGTTTTTTTAAATTAAATTTAAGAGAATTAAAATAAAGCTAATTAAAATCTCTTTATAATAATTCTAATTTTATATTTTATTTTAAAAGAGAAAAAAATAGAAGAATTATAAATTTATTATTAAGTTAAATTTAAAAAATAAATTAAAATTAAAATTAAAAAATATTATACTTCTTAAAATTCTTATTATAATTTAAAAGTAATTTAAATAGCTATAAAAAATAGAATAAATTTTTATTAAAATACTAAAAATATATTATTTAAATAGCTAGAAGATTCTTAAGATATTAAATAATATAGAAATTAAAAGCTAAATTTATTAATTTTAATATCTTATTATTTAAAATCTTATTATAGCTAAATATCTTTAAAATAATTAGAATAAATTTAAGAAATAGATAGAAAAATTAATAAAGTATTCTAGTAATTATATAATTAATATTATATATAAAATAGAAGTAACTAAATAAAAAGAGAATTAATCTCTATATAATTTCTATATTTATTTTAATTTCCTTAAGAAATATAACTTACTAACTGCTAATAAATATTAAATTAATTATTTTCTTATTAAATTTTAATTTAATTTTATAAAATTATTCTTCTTTAGAATAATATTTAAATTTTTTAAAAAAATAAAAAGAAATAGTAATTTTTACTATATAAATTTAAAATATTAAATATAGATATAATAAAAAGAGAAAGTTAAAATAAAATAATATAAAGTAATTTCTTAAATCTATAAGAAAACTTAATATAGATTATTTTTTTATAAAGAATTATTATAATAATTAAAATAATTAATAGAAATAATTTTAATTTAAAAAGAAAATATAAAAAATTAAAAAAATATAATAATAAAATCTAAAAATACTATATTTATAATAATAAAAAGTATTTTATATTAAAATATTTAAAAAAAAAACCCTTAAAATTAATAAAATTATAAAAAAAAATATTTTTTAATTAATATAAATAACTTAATAAAGATTAATAAATTAACTCTTAAAGTTAATATAATATTAATAGAGAGTATAATAATTTATAAGGGATTTAATAATAATAATTAAATAGTAAAAAAATATATTTCTAATAATAATAAAATTAAAGTTTATTTCTCTTTTTAATTAAAGGGGTAATACTATTTAATTATTTAAGTTTTACCTTTTAATTAGGCTATATATTAGCTAACTATTAATTTCTTATTTACTATTAGATCTCTATATATTCCCTCTATTATAAGATCCCTCTATTAATTTATAGTATTCTTATTAAATAGTTAATAATTTTAATTATAGAAATTATAAATATTTTAAAGTAGTTAATCTACCTAAAGATATTAAATTTTAATTTTTAAAAATAGTAAATTTTAAAAATAGAGATTCTAATTATAGATAAAATAATATTATTAATATAATTAGTAGTATTTACTAAGAAATTAGATATATTTATAAATTATAATATTAATTTCTAATTTTTATAATATTTAAATTCTTATTAGCTTAATTATTTTTTATTTAAAGAGTAATTATATTAAAAGTAATTAAGATTATATAATATAGTAACTATATAAATATAGCTATATCTATTTAAATTTAATTTCTTTTTCTTTTATTATTATTACTCTATAGGTTTATATTACCTACTATTCTCTCTATTTACTTTTTTTTTTTTTTTTTTTTTATATATTATAATATTTTTAATTTCTACTTAAAGCTATATTTATTTAAAGTAAATATCTAATTATACTTCTTAAAGTACTTTTTAGATTTTAATTTTAATTATTTTAATCTATTTATTTCTATATAGAAAATCTATTAAAATTATAAATATTTAATATATATTCTATTTTTATTTTATTTTATAAAATAATAAGATTAATTAATTTTAATTTTATATAGATTAAATTTCTTTTAATTTAAAGATAATTTTCTATATCTATAATAATATTACTTTTAGTTATTATTAATATTATATTTAGACTAAAGTTACTTATAAATTATAAGTTTTTTTTTAATAATTTATTTACTAATTATTTTAATATAGCTATAATAATAAAAAGAGATATTTTTAATTTTAATTTTTTTTATTAATTTATATACTAACTTCTAGAGTATATTAATAGCTTTTATTATCTTTTTAACTTAATTTTACTATAAATTAAAACTATAAAAATTATAATTTTACTACTAAAAAGTTTTTACTCTATAGAGAAAATTTACTCTATATATTATAGATTAAAGAGAATTATAGCTTTTATTTTAGTAGATATTATTTATTTTAAATACTTAAAGTAAATTAATTAATATTTTCTCTAAAAAGCTTAATTTTAATATAAAATTCTTATTACTTTCTACTATATTATTTTAGCTATTTATAAGTCTTTTAGTAATATATATTAAACTATAAATATTATTTTTAATTTCTTAATATAAATATTATTAATAATATCTTAGAAAAATAATATTTAAAATATTTAAAATTAAATTAATTATTAGTATTTTTATTTATTTATATTAAATATAGAGTTTTCTATTTAAATAGCAGTTAAAGTTATATTTTATTAAAAAATTAAATTTATTATTAATAATATCTATAAGAATAAAAATAATTAAAATTAAATTCTTCTTTTTATTTAAAGATAACTATTAATTAAGATTTTACTTTAAATTTCTACTATTAAATTCTAAATAGCTTTAATTATATTTCTTTTTATTATTAAAAATAAAATAATTTAAAGAAAATTATAATATTAAATAAGAAGAATAAAAATAAAAATAAATTTAAATTCTTTTTTACTTTTTATTAAAATTTATATTATTATACTTTTAATTATTAGCTATTTAAAATAGAATAAATTTAAATTCTAATTATAGAAGTTTTTTTTTATAGATATTAATAATTTCTTTTTTATATATTTTAATATTAATTAAATTTTAAATTTTAATTTTAATTAATTAGTTATTAGAGTTTTTTATAATCTTTTTTATTTTATTAATAACCTTTTATTTATAATTTTCTTTTTAAATAATTATATTTTATTTAAATTTTATAGTTATTTTAATATACTTTTTAATTAATTTTTATATACTTTCTATATTATTTTTAATAATCTATTAATTATACTCTAATAGTTAATTTTTCTATTTAATTAAAAAGTAATTTACTCTTTATTATTATTATTTATTTTTTATTTTTTCTATTTTCTATTAAAAATTAATTTCTTTAAAATTTAAAATTAATAGTAATTTAAATTAATTTTAATTCTTAAAATATTAAAATTTTAAAAAGCTAATATAAAATATATTATAAATATAGCTATATTATTTAGAAGGACTAAATAGTATATTTATAATTTAATTTCTTAAGAATTTAAAATAAATTAATCTTTTTTAATATTAATTTATATTTCTTTTTTAATATTAAGATTTTTTATTATAAAGCTAATTAAGCTGCTAATTATAAAAGAAATATCCTTATATTATTTATTATAATTATCTATTTATCTTTAATAGCTTTTTTTAATACTTTTTAAGATTCTTATATAGCTTTTAAAATAATATTTTTATATTAATTTTTAATATTTTTCTTTTAAGTATATTATTCTTAATATATAAATTTAAATTAAAAAGATAGTCTATTAAGATTTTTAAAAAAAAGAATTTAATTATATTATTTTTAATATTATTATATATATATTATACTAACTATAATAATACTATCTAATTATTTATTATTTATTAATAAAGTATTTTAAATAATATTTTAAAATTTAATTTATTTTTTCTATTTATCTATTAATTTATAGATAAAATACTATTAAAAGATATCTTTTAATATTATTTTAATAATATAATTTAAATTAGAAATTATTTATAAATATTAAATTTTTATTACTTATAATTCCCCTAAAGAATTTATATTTTAATTTAATTTTATTATAAAAATCTTTTATTAATTTTACTATATTAATTATTATTTAAATAGAAAGAAATACTATATACTTTATATATTAATTAATTATTATTAGAATTATATTAATTTCTTTTTCTTCTTATTAAATTAATAGAAATTTTATAATAAAATCTATTAAAATTTCTTATTAAAATTAATTTAATATTAAAAATAATATAAATTTATTAAAGAATTTATATCTCTTTATTATAGCTTCTTAATAGGCTATATATATCTATATTTAGTTTTTAATATTTTTATTTATTTCTATTTAATAGAAATATCTTTAAAAAAAAATCTAAATTTTTTTAGCTTTAAAATAGCTAGTAAATAGATTATTATAATATAATTATAAAAGAATATACTTTATAGTCTTTTTATTTAAAATACATAATTATTATTTATAATAGAATAATCTATTTCTAATAGATTAAAATTTACTCTTTTAAGTTATTATTATAAAATTATTTCTTTTTTAATATTATATCTTTAAATTCCTATTTTAAAAAAATTAAATTAACTTTATAATTAAATAGAATATTACTATTTTATAAATTCCTTTTTAAAATATAATCTTTTTAACTATTAAAAAAAAAAGAAATAGCTTATAGTTTATTTTCTTTTAAATTTAATAGATTTAATTTTTTAAAATTAATTTATTTAGTATACTTTTTAAAGAATTTATAAATAAATTCTTTTTATTTATATTAATATTCTTTTAATTTTAAATTTCTTATTTTATTTAATTAAAATTCTTTTTATTTTTTAAAATCTAAATTATTTTAATTTTAATTAGTTAATATTTTAATTAGTTAAGTAATTTAATATTTAAAGGCTTTTTAAATTTAAATTTAAGCTATTTTAATAAACTATTAATTATATTTATTTTTTTAAATTTATATTTTATTATAAAATTATAAAATATAAAATAAATATACTATTTAATTTACTTACTATTAAGTCTAAAAGTTTTTATAAAATTTTATAAATTAAAATAATTATTTAAAATCTTAATAGAAATTATAGCCTCTTTAAGATAGTATTATTAATATTTAAATAACTTTATAATAGCTATTAATTTTTAATTTAAAGTATTATATTTTAATTTAGATTTTTTAAATTTCTATAATTAAAAAGTAAAAAGATAATATAATTCTTATTTATTAAATTAAAAAGTAATTTTAGCTATTATAAATCTAAAGGTATTAATCTTTAAATAGATAAAAAGAAATAGATTATAATATCTTAAAAGTAATATTTTTTTAAAAAATTTAAATAAATTAGTAAAATATTTTTTTTTTTAATTTCATTTAATAAAATATATTTTAATTTCTTTCTATTTATATTTCTTTTTAGTAAATTACTTAACGGTATAATAATTTCTAAATATCTATAGATAAATCTATAATAGAAATTATAAAATTCTAAAAATATTTAAATCTCTTAAAAAATTTTAAGTTTTTTTTATTTAGCTATTATTTAGATTCTTTTAGAGTTTATTAATATCTTTTTATTTAAAAGAATAAATTTAAAATATTCTATTTTATATTAATAAAAAGAATATTTAGATTATTTAGTAAAAGGTTTAATTTTATAAAATTAGCTAAATATTTATTAAAAATATTTTATATAGAAATTTTAATTTTTTAAAAGATAAAAATATTATTTAAATAAGCTATATAAATAATATTTAATAGATTTTATAAAATCTAATAAATATAATCTTAAAATATAGTAGAAATATTAATAAATTTAAATAGTATTACTAAATATTTAAAGTAGCTATATTAAATATAAAATACTATTTTCTATTTATTATCTTTTTAAATATATATATAATAATAGATATTTTTAATATTAATCTTTAAGAAGAATTTTATACTTTCTATATAATTTATAATTTTTATTATTAAAAATAAAAAATATTAATTTTTTTAGTAATAATATTTAATTTTTAGTAATTTATATAAAATTTTAAATTTCTATTTAATTTTAATATAAATAGTATAAAAACTTCTATTAAACTTTTTAAAAAGTAAATATAGCTATTAATTAGATTTTTTTTAATATAATTTTAAAGAATTTATAATCTCTTTAGAAATAGAAAGTATATTAGCCTAAAAGAGAGCTTCTTATTAAAAAGTAACTTAATATTATAATTTATAGTTTAAGAAAAAGATAAAATTTTAAAGCTTTTAGCTAAAAGATATCTTAATAATCTTAAAATTTAAAAAGTAAGTTAGAATTTTTCTTTTTATTCTAGAGATTATTACTAGAAATTTAAAAGAATTTATTTAAAATTATAATTCTATAGATCTTTATAATATTTTTATCTAATTATTTAAATTTATATTTAGAGATAGTTTTTAAGATAGCTTAAAATATCTTAAATATTTATATTTAATTTACTAAATTCTAATAAATAGCTAGATCTCTTAAAGTTAATATTAATAATAGTAAGAAGCTTTTTAAAAAAGTTAGATTTCTTTTAATTCTAATTATTATATATATAAAGATTTTAATCTAGCTTTATATATCTATTATCTTAAGAGGAATAATTTAAATTTATTTTATTTAAATTTTATATTATCTAATAGCCTTTAGATTTAAAATCTAAATTTTCTTTTTTTAAAAATATAAATAGATAGCTAGCTTATTATTAATAAAATATATTTTTACTTTTAAATTTAAAACTCTATTAATTTTAAGAGATTTTCTATATCTAATTATAATCTTAATAGTTATTTAAAATTTAACTTTAAGAATTAATTTATTAATCTTTATTAAATTATCTATATTAATTAGTTATTTTTCTCTTTTTTTTATTTTAATTTTATTATCTTTTTTTTTTTTAAAAAAAAAATATTTAAATATAAAATACTCTTTACTATTATAAATATAGTACTTTTAGACTTTATTATTATAATATTTTAGATTTTTCTTTTTTCTTTTTAAATTAAAATTATTTTTCTATTAATTATTTTAATTATTATAATAATTTCTTATAGAGGGAGAATCTATACTATTTTTTCTTATAGATTTAAAGAATTACTCTATATTATTCTAATCTAATTTTCTTTTCTTATTATATCTATATTTAGTATTTTAAATTTAAATAGTAAAAATTACTATTTTTTCTATTTCTTAAAGATTTAAATTATAAGAATACTAGTAAATTACTACTAGAACCCTTTAAAATTAGCCTATAAGCTTAAGCCCTAAGTAGGCTTACTTAAAGCTAGAAATTAAGATAAAATAAAGAGGTAAGCTTCTAGAAATAGATTTATTAAGTTGAAGTTTAATTATACTACTTTACCTACTTAAAGTTCTATTTTTTTTCTAGTTATAGCCTTTAGCTGCTATTTCTTATAATTTTTTAACTTCTATTTCTTTTTAGGAGATTAATATAGAAATATAGAATAGAAAGGTTATATAAATACCCATTTAAACTGAAGCTTTAATAAAATCTAACTAACTAATTACTAAATTTAATTTAGATAAGCTATAGTAATTCTTTATAGACTCTATAAAGGTCTTATTAGCT